>CM066727.1:4240000-5490416 GCA_033961575.1 Aselliscus stoliczkanus
GCAGGTCCTTTGGATGAGTTTCTGTTGTTCTCTGTCCTTTGATTTCAAGCGACCCCTCCCATCGCAGTGAGAGCCATGCTGGGAGCATTCATTCATTAAGTCTCAGGGCTCAGCTAATAACTTGGTCGTTTCCTCTCTGAAGGCAGGAGACTTAATGAGAAACACAGATTAGGAGCCGAGATCTCTTCTGAGATTAAGCGAAGGTATCCTAACAGAAAGTTCATGGAGAAATGAAAGACGGGCCATAATTACACTTTTCTGGGGGAAAGCCTGGCAGGCAGCGGACGAGCTTGTCACAGTTCCTACGTGGCTTTAGAGAGTCCTCTCCTTTACCGTGTTAGCATCTCCCTGTAACATCACTGTGACAGTGAATGATTAATCTACTTCCACAATTTGTTTAAACCACCTTTAGGCTATATGTATAGTCCATAGAAAGCAAAACTCCAGGGTGATGGTGGATTCTGTATAAATAGCTCCCCGGTTTATATGCGAACTGGATCCCTTGTGAAGGAAAGACTGAGCTTTCGGTCTCCTGTTTTGGCTAATTCTCTGAAACGGTGGAATCATCGCAGCCCCGGACCGTGACCGCCTTGTCACGGCCCAAGTGCAGGACGGTGGCCTGTGCTCCCATCCCACGTGGGTCCCCCCAAAGCTGGGGCCCCTCCGCACACCGGGAGGAAAACTTAACCCCTTTACAAGTGACACGCCCTTGGGGTAAAGCCCTGAGAGCCTGAGAAACACAAGGTCTGCTTTATTTAATTTCCTCTCATTTACTAAGAGTCACAATCTATTTTAGTAAATAAATTCAGGAAATTGGTAAAGCACTTTACTCCATCCGTTAGGTATCAGTAATTAACATGATTGTCACGTTTTTCCTGGCCCCACCGCTGTTCACAGCTTCCCTCACATGCCTGCCCCCGGCTTGTAACATCCCTGGCAAAGGGTGTTGCTGAGTTTAAAGGAGTTAAACAAACAGAGCAGCCTACAAGCTTTCTTCTCCTTTTTTGCATAAAGATTCCTAACTCAAGGGATTTTTTTCTCTATTGATTCTGGCATTCTTTTCAAATAACCTTTTCCACTTTTCAACCATGACTACTTGACACCCTGGCATCGAATAGGAGAAATAATAATTCATTCAAAGATTTCAGCAACCATGTCTCTCCTGCAGTAGTCAACCCCCCAACACACACATACACACATGCATACACAGACACACACACACGCATGTGCACACACGCGTGCACTCCCTTTGGGTGGTGGGGATGGAGCCAGCCTCGCGGCTTGGCTGCAGCGGGCCGCGCCGCGCTCTCCTACCTTCATCAGCCACTGCGTGTTGTTCTCCATGACGCTCTCCAGCACTTGCAGCCGCTGCACGGAGTCATCGTAGTCCAGCGGCGCGTCCCTCTGCACCGCGTTGGACACGTAGGGGCTGGAGGAAGAGCGGCAGTTGTCCGCCTCCGGCAAGAGGAACGTGTAGCTGCAGGAGCCGTGCTGGACCTGGTACTGCCTTTTCCCGATGCTGTCCATGCTTTTCCGAAAGTTGTTGTAGGCTGCAGCCAAGACAAGATCACAGCTCAGCGTAAAGAAAACAATCTGCCACATTCTTCCTTTCGGTAATAAAACCACCAGCCTAGCGAACTCCGGAGCACATGGGAAGCCGGTCCCAGCTGCCCGCTCAGCCCTGCCACCAGGGCGCAAGGTCCATCCGTGGGAGTCTCCTCTGCCCGGCTTTCCTAGCGGCCAGCAGTGCTGTTCAATGCTGTCTTCTCTCCAGACTGTCAGATCGCAGCAGGAAGAGTAGCCCTGCTCCCTGAGGAGGGCTGTATCCCCTCGACAGACCAGTGTTAATGCCTCTTTGTTTCTGGCCCCCAGATTCTGCCGTGTCAGGATCCAAATCAATCACCCTCCTTCCCTTATATGATAAGTTGATAAGAGCAGCCAGACATGTGTAGCGAGCTGCTCCGCCCTCCTGGCTTGTCCCTTATCTTCCTGTAGGGGGTCAGCAGCCAGGCAACAGGAAAAACCCCAGCCTGGTGCGTGCCTTGCAGCCAGGGCTGTGCGCTGCAGAAACCCTCGGGAACCCCCGATGGGTTACAGGACCCCTGGGCATTGCACAGGCACCACCCTAATTGAGTATTTCCTAGAGAGAGCAGCGGGTCTCCTGCGTCTGAAACGGATTCTCAGCGCTAAGCTGGTAAAATATCTGAGCTAATAACTTGAAAGCACAATGAAAGTTCCTGTTTTTTCCTTTAGGAATAAAAATACTACAAACTATGTCAGGACTTCAGCTTATTTTTGTTGCTGCCAGCACAGAGGAAGCGGCCTCGCTCTTCTAACCGCTCTGCTGTCCATGCGGAAACGCCCCGTTGGTGCTGCTCAGTTTTTGAGCTGTGAGCTAAGAGTACAGAGTTTCCATTTTAAAACAGTTTGATAGGAAGAGATGTTGCTTTATTAAATCATGTTGGGAAGATCAGTTTCTGTGCACTCCGACATCTAATCTTTTAAACAAACTCCCCACTGCAGTATTCAAAATAAACCTAAAATAGACTAGACTGATGAATGGTCCGTTAAATTACAACAGAGAAATCAGAGCTTAAATTAGAGGGCGTTGAGAGAGGAACACGTGAACTTGTCCTGTGTAAGATCAGGATTTGCTCAGATCCCTTCATTTTTGTAGCACATTTTCCAGGATCAGTTAAATCCGTCCTGGTCAGGCTTGAACTCAGGTGGATGGATCGCTTGCCTTTTTAATTAAGTGCTAACGTCCTCAACCTGTGAGAGTCAGGGATGCATTGGCGACTATGGTTTTTCTGCTCGGTCCTGTGGCTCCAAAGGCGCTCCAGACTGCTTCCTTAATAACTGTACCGTAACACTTCAGAGATGACCAGCCTGCTACCCACACAGGGAGCCCCGTGAGCCGCGGCTGTGAGCCGTCTGCCTCTCGGGGCACAGGATTTGGGCTTTCCACTCAGTGGTGACGCATGTGGCACTTGGCCCAGTGGGCCACTCTACCTGTGAAGACCCGTGTCAGTGTGTCATGCAGGATTAGCTTCCAGGTGTGGATGAAAAAGGGGCCACATACTGCACCTGACAAGCCCAGGGGAGGCCAGCACGGCGGGCCTTCCAACTCAGAGACCGAAAGTAAGCACATTCTGAACATTCAAATTCCTAACTAAACGCAAGTCATGGCCGACCTAGGCCTGTAGCTTCCTTGACAAAGGTCAGTCTTTACCTGAAGTGAGCCTGTCTGTTGACCTTTTCCACCTAAGATAAGAATAGCATGCTTTGGAAATGTCAGAGTAATTTTCTTTTCTAGGCCCCTCAGGGCACACCCTCCGACCAGAGCACGAGACCACAGAACCTTCCCGGTTATCTTGCTCCCCGAATACCATCTCTGTGCGCTGTAAATGATAAGTGCTAACTGTCCTGCGCCCACCAATGTAAAAGAAGCATGTGTCTCTCCCTGTTACTTTGTACCCAGCGATTTCCCTGCTTTGCTTTCTCCCACCCCTTCAGCCACCTCCCATGGATCCCATGTAACCCTCCTTAATATCTCCTCCTTTGATTCTAGTGCACAAAATAAGCTGCAAAGGGCTGGCCAAGTGGCGCACGCGGTGGTTAAGCGCTGACTTGGGAAGCCAGCGGCCCCGGTTCGGGTCCCACATATGAGGGCCAGTGACCTGCCCTCTAGAAAAAAAGCTGCAAAACTGCCATTCTCCGAAGCATTTTCTCAGTCCATTGAGATTTTGCTTCCTGGCAATTGTCATCAGTTTGGCTCAAATAAACGCATAAAAGTTCTCATAATGTTCCTTACAGCGGAGTACAGAATTACGATTTTAATTCTTGGGTGGATGTGGAATTTATCGTGAATTCTGTCTTCCTGGAATGCGCTGTCAAGAGACCTCATTAGACCTTTAGAAGATCCCTCCTAGTCCCAGGCCGGCTCCCAGCTAACCGGTAGGACGGGCTTCAGACCCCAAGGTCCGGAACATCGGTGGGAAAAACATCCTCACAGTTGACCAGACTCTGACTGAAATATCGCCTTGCCTTTAACTACGAATAGGCCATAAGCGAAGGGGCCAGTATCTGTGGCTTTCTCGCCAATAGAACCGTAGGCGTTCCTCTGACTATATCTCAAGCTGTCACTTGCCCTCAGCAGCATTTTTGCCAGACTCGTCCCGAGACAGGCCTTGCTGTTCCGTGTCCGAGGAAGGCAGCTCACGTCACTTCCTCAGAGGGTGGTGCCTTCGGCCGCCGCCGGGTTCTGGCACCCAAGAAGCCGGGACCCGTGCTCCGGAGGGCCACGTCGCGGGAGCGGGCGTGGGATGCCCCACGGTTTGAAACATGCGTGGTTTCTGCGCAAGGAGCACATGAAAGAAAATGCACCCCTCCCAACTGTAGAGGCAAGCATACAGACTTGTTAGGACCCTGGTTCCGTGGGGCATGAGGCAGACGCTCAGCCTCAGTTTCCCTACATGTGAGGTGATTTTCTCTGACGCGCCTTTAGGATTAAAATGATACGAGATAGTAAATGCAATTTAGGAATATTAGGTTCTCTTTTTCGTTGGCACTTCCCATCGAATGGAAATCAGTTCTTACGCCATCAAATATAACAGTGTTATCCTCTGAATGTGAAGCAGAAACCTAAGCGTTTTTCGTTCTAAGTTTATTTCCCATTTGAAAAAGCACATTATAAGGTATTAGTATTGCATATGTGATTTTAAAAAATCACTTAACTGCCTCCCAGGCAAATAGGGTGCTGCAGAGAGAGGGTGTAAGGCACATACTTCTTGTCCACCGGTATCAGGCCCTCGGTGGGGGGTGAGGGGGGAATGGACCCTGCGGACTGCGGTCAGCACGGCGGGACTTCAGACTTCAGCGGACAGGGAGGGAGAGGGGCCCCTGAACCAGTAGGGTGTGCTCTGGGGGGTAGCTGGGAGCGACCGAAGACCGCGTTGCTTCCAGGGCGCGGGTCACACAGGCAGCTGGCATGGTCCCCTCAAGGTCCCCTCACGTGCCACAAGCCGCTCTTTGTAGGCTCCTGAGGAAATTATTACCGGAGAGTGTGGGAGGGGGTAACTCGACGAGGGGTCGGCACACTTTTTCTGTGAAGGGTCTGACAGTAAATGTCTCAGACTTTGGGGGCCGCGTCACAACAGCTGACATCTGCGTCATGATGTAAAAGCCGCCACAGACGAGACGGGGGAGCCTAACGGTGCTCCAGCAAGGCTTAGTGTCGGACCCTGACATTTGAATTCTTATCATTTTCACATGTCATGAAATATTGTCTATTTTCAACCATTTAAGAACATAAAACCCATTCCTATAAAAACCGTTCCGAACGGACCCCGGGCTGCGTCCTGCTGACCCCTGAGTTAGAACCAAGGGGGCGGCGGCGTGGCTGTGAGGCCACGCGGAGTGCACGGCCAGTGCCCACGGAGAAGCGCGGGGCAGGCCCCGGGAAAGGGCTTGCGAAGGGGCGGGAGCATTTGCCCAGGGAGCAAGTGCCACTTGGACGCTGGGCCTAAAACGCAAAGCAAGGAGGCCGCCCCAGGAAGGCCACCCCAGTGGCAAAGGCGCATCGGCCCGTGCAGAGCCGCCCACGGATTGGTCCCCCGAGGAAATGCGGAGATCCGGCAAGTCCACTGCGCCCCGTGGGGCAGGAGGAGGCCCCAGGGGAGGCAGGGCCGGGTGCACCGCAGGCTGGGGCGGGCCTGTCGGGACCGCTCCCACCCCCACCCCGGCTGGAGGCCACGCGCAGCCCACCCCTCCGCTCTCGAAAGGAGGCCTGACCACCATCCTCACAACTAGCCCTTTTCAAAGAGAAGCTTGAATTTTCTTCAGGGACTTGCTGACAGGATGGCTAAAGGCAGACAAAGCTCTACAATGAGAAATATTATTGCAGCCTCTCCCAAAGCTGCCTTCCTGCCCAGCCAATTTTTTTTCTAACAGTTCTGCTGAACAGCTGTGCTCAGTGCTATTTATTTTCTTAATACCGTGTATTTTCTCCCCCATACTGTATGTCATCAGCTGAAATTTCAGAGGATCCCATTTATTCTCTGTAGAGCTGTCTCAAGACCTTTTTACACTGTGCCGTAATGAGGTAAATCCTGTTTGATGGTACCAAAAAGACCACGCTTACCCATTCCCTGAGAGAAAGAGGGCAGCGTCACAAAGAACGTGGACGAAAGCCTGCCTGCCTCAGTCTGCCTGGCCGACCAGAAGCCCTCCGTGGAGGAAAGGCCAGGCCTTCCCAGGGTGGTGGCCTCCATGTCCCTGTGGGAACCTGGGCCCGCAGAACTGTGTGTCGCTTCTCCCTGGATGGTGGAATCTGGTCAGACACAGCCGTGGCGAGGCCTGGCTCACCCAGAACAGCGTGTGCTGCCCTCAGACATCTGCCCCTGTCTGAAGGGCGTCTCGGGAAGCCAGGACAAGGCCCACTTTCATCAGCACAAAGCAGAGCAGCCCCCAGGCCATGGGTGGCCAGATAGAATTTTCCAGTAGGCTCACATGACCTCTGCTGTTGTCTCCTGAGACAGTTAAGTATTCAGTGTTTAACTCGATAGTTACGTGGTTGGACAAATTAAGAGACAGAAGTCACATCGCCTGGCCCGTGGGTAGTAGGGGTATTGTTTTCAGGGCTGTTAAAATCTCTGGAAGTGTACATGGCAGCTGTGTGCTTTGAAAACCCCACACCTGATTGGAAAGTACACGGGAAGCGCCCAGACATACTCAGAGGCACACTCTGGCCCTGCATCTATTGCGCTTTGTGCCGGAGTCTTTTTCCACCCTCTCTGGGTAGATCCTGCAGACTCAGCCCCGCGCCCGCTCTGGTCACTGTCGCCCAGTGGTCCCTGTGTTTCCATCGGGGCAGCTCGTTTGGCCAGCGTGGTCTTGAGTTTTGGAAAGTGCTGTGTTGGTGGAGGAGGAACTCTCAGTCCTGAAATACCCCCAGAAGTGAAGCTGGGGCATGTGTGCTGGTGTCTGACCATTTGCCGGCAGCCGGGCACACTGAGGACTCTCGGACACCGGCGTGCTGGGCCGAAGGGCCCCCTCCCCATCCCTGGCTTTTTCAAAATGAGCTACATAAAATCAGCCAACATGCTTATGTTCAGAGCACAGGAAAAACCGTTAGAAAGTTCACTGGACATAAAACTGTTAGAGAAAAGGTTAGTTTTGCTATTTTACCCCCCAAATTGTATGTAATAATGAATGAGAGCTAAAGAAGAAGCCACGACTGGCAAAAGGAAAAAAAAAAAAAGTATTTCAGCTTTCCCCAAGCAGGCTCCCTGTACAATGAATCCTTTGTCACGTCCATCGAAGTTGTCGGTTCCTGCTCCCTTTCGATGCCTGTTGAACTGAGCCTGAGGAACCACACGTTCGGTCTAGAGCCGTTTTGCAAAAACTGGGGTCTTCCCTCTCTCTGCAGCTGCTCGTGAGCTAATAATTAAACCCTAAATCTGGCACACTGTGAGAGGTCATTCCCAGCCATGGGATTTGGAAAAAGTACCAAAGGAAAAACCCCTAAAAGTTATCGTAAAGACAGAAGAAAAAAGTAAAAGTACACACACACACACACACACACAGGTAAATCTTGCCCGTAGTGCGTGGGGAAACCGGGCACTGGGAGATGCTAAGAAGCCCATCAGCCATCTGCGTCTCTGCGCCTTTCTTTTACGTTCATGGTGCCGGATTTATACCCATAGTTTTTACCCCGATTTTAACATGGCAACACTCAGCCTTCTTTGGAGAGGATGGCGAGTCACCATTTCATGCTGGCCGTCACCTCTGTGCAGCACACACACACACACACACACACATCCCCAACGACAGAACCCATTGTACTGAGAGACTTCTCGTGGCCCATGGTCATCTTGAGCCACCAGGTCACCTGAGGGCCGCTGCGTGCCGGATGCAGCATCCCGGCCCCGCGGCGTCTGTGAGCCAGCGAAGCCCTCTGGAGGCGCACACGGGGGCACACACAGCCTCAGGCCGCGCGCGCTAGTTTGGGGGAGGGCCGTGGACTCCCAGCCGGTCGTCTGACTGCTGTAGGACTTCATCTGGACCACATCTTCCATGGCCTGCCTTTCACCGTTGCTTTCTCCTCTCTTTGCCTCTAACCGCGCCCAGTGTAGCTAGCGAAAAGAGTACGATGTACTTTTTAGAACAGAAACAGTTTCTGAAATGAAGTATGATGCCTCGTTGAGCACGCCTTCGTGGCCTAGTTGCAATTAAATATATGTAGCATTTGGCATAAAATATACTTAGAGAACAAATTAAATGTCGTCCCCTTACGGGGGGCATCAGCTCCATCACATCCACCTTTGTAGAAGGTGAGGCAATGTATATTTTATTAGACTAAGAATCTGCCTGCCCAAAGGAGGGGAAAAAGCCTTTTGCCGCCTGTGTTTTCAGGCAATTTCCTTTCCTGGGAAACAGCCATTTCCCTTGCATTTCTAGCTGTGTTTTCGTTCGTGGAGTAGATCGAGTGAGTGCAGGCCTGAGAGGACAGAGGCCCAGATAGCATCAGCCTTATCTGTGACAATTATCTTTCGTCTTGCAGCTGTGTAACTTCTGTTTGAAGCGTAGAAACTGTTTGTGAGAAGAATTGTATCGATGGAAAAAGAGTTAATCATAGGAGAAAACCTTTACTGTTCATATGACTCCTCAGGTGGTTGTCATTCTTGTTTAGGTTAGTTCAATTAAAAAGGTACCAAATACTCATTCTAACTTATCTAAATGTTTACTGTGAAATTATGTCTAAAAGACATGTAGAGAGGACAGATATTTTTTAAAGAAACTGAGGGGATTCCTGAATCTCTTAGTTTGTACTGCCAAGAGCCAGCCAAGTATCTGCTACAGGACATTTGTTTTTGTAAAGCTGCGTTGTATATAATATGTCACCTTAAAGACCTTCAAAAGAAAAGGATTTTTATTTACTAGACACTTGGGAAATATCCAAGTAACTATTATTTTTAAGATTTCATCATGAATTCCCTGAATTTTTAGGAATATTTTGGTTTATATAATTCTGTTACAAACAGTTATCTCAAGCTGTTTGATTTTTAAATATTTTCATTCTCTAGTATTTTGTATGGAATATTTTATCTTCCCATCAAAAAAAAAATGCCAAAAATGTCAAGATACAAGTCATAACTTTACAAAGTCAGTGGATGAAATTCTAAAACAATAGATAAGTGCATCAACCTGGAAATATTTCTGCCGGTGATTCTGTCTCCTGTTTTCTCCCCATAGAAAAAAATGCTAAGCATTTTCTTTCAGTGAATTCATGGCAATGATTATTTTATCTATGGCCAATAATATAAAGTCAATAAAATCTTTCCTTTGACTAACAATATTTCATTAAGGATTTTGAGGTGGGCTTATGAGTTATAATTTTACATTAAATGTTCCTAAATTCATTTTCATAAGATTGTAGAAAATTCAAATTCTGTTACTGGTGAAAAATGTGTCTAATTTCTTTGTAATAGCCATTCTACTAAAGAACTGCCAAAATTACTCTCAGAATGAATTTCCTTTTGAAAATGGCTTAATGCCATCACAATTAGTCTTTGTTTAATCTAAATTTATAATATTTTTCTTAATTATTGAGAAACTTCTTAAAACAACAGAGATATAAATGTCATGTGTGCCATTTACATTAAGATATATTCTCTCCTTTGATTATAGGTTAACATAAATAAAATCAGTTATGTCAAAGAAGCAAAAAAAAATAAAAGCACATGACCCTCTTTTGGTATTCCCATCAGTCTGACTTGACATAAAAAAATCTTCCTATGGGAAATTAGGCCTGATCATGGAGTTACATGTATAAAAAGTCTTTTTGAAGAATTATATATAGTTTTTGAAGAAGGGTATCAAAAGTATAATTAATAGTTATGCATAGAAGGAAGTGATGTTTGCATTCCAGTGTATAAAAATGGTCCATGCCTTTCTTGTTCCTTCATGAGTGTAAGTATGACTATCTACTGAAGCCTTTAAATCTTTCCCAATAATCTGTCTACTCTCCTCTTTTCTTCTTAAAACCTGTCTCATGCAATTACTTTGGTACTCCATTAATAATAAACTGTACTTCCCCAAGATGTTTTATTTCAAGGAAAGGGTCTAAATTCAAAGAAAGATTGACACAGAAGGAAAAAAAAAAATGAAAGGAAGTGAATTTTACAAAGCCAGTAAAGAGAAGACATTTATAGCAGTATTAAGGTATCTAGGTTTTCGCATCTGTTCCCCTCAAGAAAAAAAAAATTCAACGATGGTTTCCAAAAAGCCCTAAAACTATTCTAATAGGATATTAACAGGAAAAAAAAATTGTTTAATTTCCCCCCCACCCCGCAAATCCTGATGCACATTTCAGTGACTTTTCCTATTTATCATTCAAAAATTTTTGCTTGACTACAATAAAAATTAGGAAAAAAACTACTAGAGATGGTACCTAGAGCAGAATGCAAATATATCCACTTGTAATACTCACCTGCTCCCTCTACTGGCCTCATACAAGGTAGCAGGCAAAGTGAACACGTTTTGTCATTGACAGAAATGAGATGTAATTTGGGACATAAATCAGTAGCAAGTAATATACAACCCAGAATGCTCTCGTTACAGTTTTAATGCAAAAGACAACCTCTGGTGATCAGGTTCCTACCCAGTTGAGTTAAGCAACTGTAGAAAAAGTACAGGTCTGTGCCATCTGTCTCCGTAACGGCGGAGTTTGGAGGCCTGATCCTGCTTGTAGCCAGTTTGCCAGGGTCCAGTGAGGTAGACCCGTGGCCACCATGCAGGGTCGGTGCTGTGACAGCCTCCCTGGTGACTCTGGGTCACACTGAGCAGGAGTGCCGCTCAGGGAAGTCTGAGTGAACAGCCGGGGTACTTTCAGTGACTTCCTGGATCCAAATGTTTCTTTATTTAAAAAGTACCTGCTTGTCCCTCTCCCAAAATAACGTGAGAGACCAAACATGAAGGAAATTACTTACCAGGCAGAGAAAAAGCTTGTGCACTAAACAGGAGACCATGGAACTGAAAGGAAATTAAGGCAGTCAGCCAAACCCCGGGAGGGCGGTACCCCGGGGACCCCATTCGGAACTGGCTCCTGGAGGGTGGGCGAGAGATTTGGACCTGACCCGCAGGAATGCAGAGTTTAGCGATTACTCCGCGTGGGCTAATCTGGTTTGAAAGGCCCTTGGACAGCTGTGTGGAAGGGGTGGGAAGAGGGTAAGATGGAAGGGATTGCTGAGGAGAAACAAGATGGAATTCCAGGGCAGATGTGGTGGCCTGAGCTGGAATATCAGCATCCGGCCAGAGATTATTTGAGAGGGGCCATCCACAGGACTTCTAGATTAACTGGACGTGGCAATTTCAGAGACAGGATTTGTTTGGTATTGGGGTTGACTCTTCCACATAAAACAACCAAAAGTGCAGGGTAAAATAATTTAAACATTGTTTTCAAAACATCCATGAAATGACAAGATAATCAGAAAATCCCAGGCCCAAAGTTAAGTGGAAGCAGGAGCCAAGTGCATCAGGTGGCATATTGAACAGCTTTTCCCTTGAGGCATCTGGCAAACCCAGTGCCCCCTGAGGCTCCCTGTCCCAGGCCTGAGTGGGCAGGCAGAGAGACAGGGTCGGAGGAGTGTGCGGGCCACCTGTGCAGGATGGAGAAAGCGTGCTTACGTTAAACAGAACAGAAAGGGGGCCCCATCCCTGAGGTTTGTAACCGCAGCTCACCCTCTTCCTTTCATAGTGCGGCCTGAGTGGTGGGAAGCACCGCAAGCCAAGGGGAGTTGAGCTAATGTGGCCCCAGGCCGGTGCTGGTAACACGCCCCCAGGTGCATAGGTAATGTGAATCCTCTCTGCAGGAACACTCCTTCATCACAGGTCTAGAAAATTCTTACAGAGAATTTCCCAAGGAAAAGGAGCAATGCGCAGACAAGAATGAATGAGCATACAAGAAAGCATGGGTACCGTTAGCAAGAGTCAGCAGAAAGAAAAATGGCAAAAACGGAGTGGCAAAAACTTCATGTGTGGGATCTGTCGCTCCATTTTGTTAAATGTATCAGTGTCCTTGGGCTGCTGTAACAAAGCGCCACAAGCTGAATGGCCTAAAGCCACAGAAGGGCATGTGTCACAGCTATGGAAGCTACAAGTCTGAAATGAAGGTGCCGCTGACTCCTGGAGGGGCTCCTGCCTGCCCCTTCTCAGCTTCCGGCAGTTTGCTGGCCCTCTTTACATTCTTCATCTTGAAGCTGCATCACCCCATCCTCTGCCGCTGTCATCACATGCCACTGTCCTGTCTGTGACCGTGCGTCTTTGCACGTCCCTTTTCCTGTAAGGACGCCAGTCCTATTGGATTAGTGCCCCACCCCACTCCAGTATGGCCTGATGTTAACTACAGTCTTCTGCCATTCACGGCAGGGATGTATCCTGAGAAATGGGTCGCCGGCGGTTTTGTCACCATGTGAACATCACAGAGGCATTTACACAAACCTAGATGGTGTCGCCCACCGCGCACCCAGACTTCACGGCCCACCTCTGCCCCTGGGCTGCATGCCTGTACGCCATGTCACTGGACTGAATGCTGTGGCAGTCATCACATAAGAGTAAATACTTGTGTGTCTGAACATACCAAAAACACAGCAAGGGCACAGTAAACATGCAGTATACTAGATCAAAGCAGCCACCTGTGCAGGGCACCCACCCTGAGTGGAGCCTGCAGGACCAGGTGCTGCTCTGGGGGGGCCAGTGAGTGAGGGGTGAGTGGGTGCGACGGCCCAGGGCGGGGCTGTGCACGACCGCAGACCTTCCACACGCTGCACACGCAGCCTGCCTAACCATATACAACAACCCCAGGTTAAATTTAACACTAGGAAATGATACAATCAAGAGACCCGGTAAACATGAGATGTGTGAGGCTGCTGCCTGCGTAACAAGGCATCCTGTTTTACAGCAAACTTTTTTATTTTTATAAGTAGAAAGAGTACACTCTAAAATAACAATAAAAAGTATAGTATGATAAATACATAACAGTGATACAGTCCTTTGTATCCTATCAGGTATTGCACCTTGTACATAATAGCGTGTGCTACTTTTATACAACGGGCGGTGCTGTAGGTTTGTTTACACCAGTGTCACCACAGACACTGGGTAACGTGTTGGCCAATGAAGTTATGGTGGTTATGACGTCACTAGGTGATAGGAAATTGTCATCTTTGTTATAACCTTTTGGGACCACATGGTATACGCGGCCTTCATTGACCAGACAGTCGCTTTGCAGTACATGACTGTAGCTTCCTCTGCGATCCCATTTCCAAATAATGTCACAGCCTCAGGGACCAGAGGTTAGCACTGATATCTTTTTGGATAGGGGGCACAATTCAACCCACAACACTTACCATGCTTAAAAATACAAAACAGAATTTTGATAACACCTAAAGGGGACAGAAAATTAATGAAGAAATAATCATCTTATAGATATGAAAGTTTATGGAAATAAGAAGTGCAACAATTGGCATTTGTAATTCAAAGACCATGTTTAACAAGAGATTAGACATATCTGAAGGTCTGGGGAGAGACTCACTGAAGTCCGCTGAGAGCACAGCATGGGGAGGCAAGGGGATGGGGGAGGGAGGGAGACACTGAGGGATGGAGCGAGACGGTCTCGCGGGAATTCCACAAGGAGAAGGGGGAAGAACTGGGCGGAAGGTGTTTGAGGGACAGTGGCTGAAGATTTTCCCCAACTGATGAAAGACACCCAGCTGCAGACTCAAAACGCCCAATGACTGACCAAGAGGGTAACGAGACAGGATAAGGAGGAAGAGGGGAGAGCCGAGAAGGGGTGCCCCCAGCGCTGGCCTGGCAGCTGGCTGGGTGGTGATGCATGGACGCCCAAGAGCAAAGGAAAGCTGGGCACGGAGGTGAGGGATGCATCTCTGCACTAACTCCGTTTTATTTGGTTGTGAAACATCCAGGTGGAGTTTTCCTATTGAATATGTGGATCCGAAGTTCAAGAGTGATCTGGGCTAGAAGCAACAAGACCTATTTTCAAGATCAGTGTCAGTGCCTGCTGTGTTAAATAATCTTAACTAATATTAAATAGTATATGAAAATAATGAAAGGGAACAGCTATGTGAATTGCATACATCTTAACAATCTACGCTGTTCCAGGTAAAGTTAAATAGCAGACCCTTGACCCTTGACCAGAATTTTACTGGTATTGCTGTGAGGTGCAGGTTCTATGGATCTGACATATCCTATTTGCTAGATTTATCTCTAGAAGGATAGATATTAATAGTAAGTAAAGAAGACCCAATCTGGTCAGTAAAAAGGTACTTCATAGTGTCTGTGAGATGTTGCAAGTGATTAAAAATAAGGTTGGCAAGATAAAATTAGTGGTACAGAAACTTTTTATGAATTTTTCATTCCTTTGAGGACCTTTATTACGGCTTACTTGTGTTCCTAAAAATTCGTACACTGAAGTCCTAACTCCCAGTACCCTAGATTCTGACCTTATGTGGAAATAGGGTCATTAGGAGTGTAATTAGTTAAAACGAGGCCGTACTGGAATGGCTTGGCCCTAATCTAATATGACTGAAGTCCTTGCTTTTTAACCTAACGGGGGAGAATCCAGGCAGCTCTGATACTTCAGTGATGGTGAAAACCTTGCAAAGCTTCGTTTTGCAACAGTAAAACCTCTTCTTAGAAATCCTAACGCTCTTTAATTGCCACTGTCCTTGTGTAAGACTGCCCTCCTTCATGAAGGCCTAGCTCAAACGTCACTTCCTCCAGGAAGCCTCCTTGCATCTCGACAGGAACAATGGACGATGCCCAGTCCTCCATGAATGTGTTGCTGTGAGGTTCGTTGTAATGGCTCATTATCTCCACCAGCTAGGACCTTATTAAAATCTGAGGTCATATCTCCTTAGATTGCTGCTACTGTCTGTTTTAACATGACATCTGTGCATTCATCTCAGCGGACCCCACTCAGACATTGACAACAGTTTTTAACAATGATGCCAGCCATCTTGTTTTCCTGCCGTGGTGGAGGTGGCCCCAGACCCTGGGAAGGTGTCACAGGCTCCTGCGCTCTTTGAGTGTTTTCTAAGCAGTTGGGCATCCTTTCCTCAGACCATCTGGAATGCTGTGTGATGACTTATTTGGGGGTTCTGTTCTTTAAACTGGGGCATGGCTGGGGTTTTCTCATTGGGCCTCTATCTTCTTATCACCTCATTTGCTCCAGAGCCTGTAGCATGTAAATGAAGCTACTAAATATATCTGTAAACTGCTGCAAATTGAATTAAACTATCAAATACACAGAACCTGACACAGAACGGGTTATCCCCAGATAAACACATTTATAGATTCTAAATGTACAAAGAAGCATACTTAGAACATATATTTTTAAAAAAATGTCTGGGCCGGCCAAGTGGTGCCGTGATTAAGAGCTGGCTTTGGATGCCAGCGGCCCCGGTTCGGATCCCACATATGAGGGCCAGTGACACTGCCCTCTACAGCTAACAACAGCTCCACCTGGAGCTGGGCTGTGCGAGCCCCGGCGACGGTGTAGGCCGCAGCCCCTGCTGCAGTGGGCTGCCATAGGCTACAGTGAGCGGCCGGCAGCCAGCGTGAGCTGCCAATAGCCGCGGTGAGCGACCATCCGGAGGAAGGCGACCAATCTGCCTCATCCGGGAAGAGCGCAATGACGATACCAACATGGGCCAGTGAAGCAACGTCCTCCACAACTAGACTGAGGAACAAGGGGACAGCAACTTGTCTGTTCCCCTTCCCCCATTCCCCAACGCTGTTCCCCTCCCCCAATTCCCCAATAAAATCTTTAAAAAAAAAAAAAATGTCAGGCCGGCCGAGTGGCGCGGTGGTTAAGCGCTGGCTTGGAAAGCCAGCGGCCCCGGTTCGGGTCCCACATATGAGGGCCAGTGACACTGCCCTCAAAAAAAGAAAACATCTTTCCCTCAAGACAGTTTTGAGACTATAGACACTTATTCTGCTGCCCCTATTCAAAACATTTTTTAGAACTTCTTTTAGACGAGTGCTATAAGCCAAAGGGCTTTGCATTTGAATATCTTCCATGATGATATATTTTTACTCTTTAAGGCAGGATAATTTTTAATATGCGCCCAAACTGCACTGTTGCATCAGGCTTAGTAGGTGACTAAACACAATACTGTAATATTACAATCCCGTAGGTTGCCTGTGTTGTTTCCTTTGGTTCAATTCAACACATGTGAAAAGACATTGCATTTGTTGTAAAAGAAATGCAAATTAAGGAATTCTCAATAATCTTATAGTCAAGAAAGAGCTTAAGATGGTTGTGGTTAATTTCCCCCACAGAACCTAAGTGATCCAGAGCCCAGCTAATTCAGAATCTGTCTTCCACCTGCCTCCCGAGGAGCTCTGAAAGCAGCCCTGCAAGTCCAAGTGTGGGTGTCATGGAGAACATGGTGTACTTGGCGTGTGCCCCTCCTCTGAGAAGCAAAGCATTTCCTGTTTCTGACTTGGAATTGGGGGTTTTCCTGCATGATGGGAGAGCCTCACTCACCCCCGGGGTAGATCACAGTGGTCTCTCCTTTCACCAACAGCTAAAATGACCACCCTGGCATTGTTTCCCAGGCACTCAACCATCCCAATGAAGTCTTGGGCCGTGATCTTTCAAAAGAATAAGTCCAAGCCACGAGAAAGGCTCGCAGGAGAGAGAACCAGGTGGAAATTGTTTCCCAAACTGGTATTTCTAGGAAAACACTCAGCCAGACCCTGCAGCTGTTCACTATCCGATTTCAATTCTCAACAACATTTTAGTTGGCAAAACAGAAGTGTGAAAATAATAAGGCTCAGAGCCTAAAACTTTGGGAAACCCCTTTCCATAATATGCTTGTTTATGGCTTAAAAACATGCTTGTTTGCACAATCTGAGAGCCAACATCGAACTTTCCTAGGCCCGCTTTTTAGGGGATGTCTTAAATGTCTTCATGATGAAAAATACTTCTGGATCATTTTCTAAACATAAACTAAATCTTGCTGTGGAACTGGACTTTTCCCTTTTCTTTTTCAGAATAGATTATTTCATTACTACCACAATGCCAGTAGTTAGGAGAGAATAGAATAGAATCAAATGTAAGTTAGTCAGCAGTCAAAACTTAGTAGTCAGGACGTATATTTTGGACATATGTAACCTAGGGATGTCTGACCATTTCAGAATCGCCTCCTTCCCCATCACAGCGCAGCGTTCCAACAAAATGTGCCCCACCACCACCACCACCATCTCTCTGGCATTTGTTCTTACTGGTCTTTCTTCTTGGAGTCGGTTGCCCATATGAGGGTCTCTGCTTCCAAAGCCTTCCCCTCCCCTAGACTGTTATTTTCCATGAAGAAGTCTTCTCCAAGGGCCACAGTCCCTGGGGAGAGTCTCTCTCTCCCCAAAGGCTGCACTCCCTCTCTTGGCACATCCTAGGCATGGGGTGGGGGGGTCTGTCGAATTGCAGCTGAGCTATGGACTTACGTGGGCTTGTCCTGAGGTCAAACTGAAACCTCTTGGGTGACACACCCCGTCTCACCTAACACTGGGACTCCCTGAGTATAAGTTAGGTGCCCAGCATTTTGGTTAAGCATGATTCATGGAGAAAGGATGGCGAGAAATAATAACTGGCAGAGTGCCCTATGAAAGATTCCTGAGATGTCATAACTATTCTGTGGAGAAGGCTAACTTGACCCCAAAGGTGACTGCGTTTATCATCGACTTGGAGTCCTTTCTTCTCTAGGTTGTTACTGGGGCTGATTTGCTTTTTGCATTATCTTCATTGGTACTTTGTGTGTGCCTTCTGTTGTCCTAAATTTTGAGTTTTTTTATTACTTTCGTACTCTTGAGGTTCATTACATAAACTTGGTAATACTTTGAAATCCTCACTAGTCCAAAGGGTGCCTTGTTATTCAGCAAGACTTGCCATCTGCAGCACTGCGTCCGATCGCCTTCAGACCCTTCCGGCCTTCCCGCCACGGTCACTTCTCTGAAACACTTGCCAATTCCAAGACCTGCCTGTAATGGAAACGCTCAGATGTGTAAGCTATAATAAAAAAAATGGCAAATTGAATTCAGAATCAATACACCCTTTAAAAATAATACTGCAGAATTGGAACCTCAGGGGTAACTTTCAAGTTTATCTGAGATGTGAATTTCTCCTCTGCTTAAATATTTGTATTTGCATCACAATCTAGGGTTTCGTGAACCATAAAGAGTTAGAAGTTAGTGTAAACAAAAATCACCCACAGAAATATTTCAACTGATTGAAAAAGAGGCATAGCAGATGGAGATTACTGTTAAAAGAATTCTTTCCAGGCTAATTCTTTTTTATTGTAATCTCTGCTTATCCCTTTTTTGGCGGGGGATAAGTATACTGATAACACTACAAACCTACAACCAACTTATCACCAGAAGACAGTTCATTCCAGCCCTCTTTGAGACCATTATAACTGGGGGAGGAAAGTTTTTGAAAAGGTATCTTATAAAGCATTTCTCAGTGTTGGCTGCAGCTTCATTGGCTCTCTAAAATTTGCTAACACACAAAGCAGTTTGTAGTGACTTTCGAAAGTGACTTTACAATACAGTGGTCTTGTCCTGCGTGCATTTTCCAAATACAGTCATGTTCTGACAAGATATAGCTCTTTTGGGAGGGAGCCCCTACAGCAAACACAGTTCTTCTGCTAAACAGGCAGGGTCACACTGTGGCCCCTGTGACACAATCACCCCCATACAGGCCAACCTAAGATATGGTGGTCTGGTTCCAGACCACCACAGGGAAGCAAGTATTGCGAAAAAAGCGAGTACGTGAATTTTTTGGTTTCCAGTGAATATAAAAATTATGTTTACAAGGTACTGTAGTCTGTTAAGTGTGCAATAGCATTATGTCTCAAAAAAAAAAACTGTACATTTCTTAATTAAAAATACTCTATTGCTAGAAAATACTGGCCATGGTCTGAGTCCTCAGGGAGTGATCTTTTCTGCTGTTGGAGGGTCTCACTTCTCTGTTGATGTGTGCTCACTGGTCAGGGTGAACTTTGAGGTGGCTGTAGCCATCTCTTACAATAAGAGACAACAATGAAGTTTGCTGCATCAGTTGACTCTTCACAAATGATTTCTCTACAGCATGTGGTGCATTTGATTGCATTTTACCCACAGCAGACTTTCTTTCAAAATTGGAGTCAAGTCATACCTATGAATGGTGTCAGATAGGTACTAGACTTATTGGGACAAGCACTTCATAAATTATATAAATGTCTAATTCCTGTGTTGTACACCTGAAACTAATACAATATTGTATGTCAACTGTAATTGAAAAATTAAAAAGAAAAGAGTTTCTTTGTAGAATGAAAAAGAAATGGAGTCATTCCTCTCAAACCCTGCTGTTGTTTTATCAACTAAGTTTATGTAATATTTTCAATCCTTTATGGTCATTTGAACAGTCCTCACAGCATCTTCACAGGGAGTAGATTTCACCCCAAAAAACGCTCTTTGCTCGTCCATAAGAAGCATCTCCTCGCCTCCTGCAGAGTCACCATGAGATCGCAGCAAGGCAGCCACATCTTCAGGCTCCTAGTTCTGGTTCTCTTTCCACCACATCTGCAGTGACTTCCTCCTCTGATGTCTTGACCCCCTAAAAGTCACCCCAGGAGGGTTAGAATCAACTTCTTCCAAACTCCTGTTACATTGCTATTTTAACTTGTTCCCATGAATCATGATTCTTAGTAGCATCTAGAATGGAGAATCCTTCCCAGAAGGTTTGCAATTTACTTTGCCCAGATCCATCAGAGGAATCTATTTGTGTCACCTACAGTCTTACGGAATGTATTTCTTAAATGATTAGACTTAAAAGTCAAACTTGCTCTTGATCGGTGGGCGGCAGGTGGGTGTTGTGTCGCATGAAAACCACATTCATCTCACTGCCCATCTCCATCAGAGTTCCTGGGTGACCGGCGTGTCATCAGGGAACAGCAATATTTTGAAAGGAATCTTTTTCTGAGCAGTAGGACTCAACAGTGGGCTTCAAATACTCAGTAAACCATGTTGGGAACAGATGTGCTATCATCCAGGCTTTGTGGTTCCATTTATAGAGAGAGCACAGGCAGAGTAGATTGCGCCTAATTCCTAGGATTCTCAGAAAGGAAAGTGAGCATTGGCTTCAACTTAAAGTCACCATTGCATCAGCCCCTCCCGGGAGAGCCAGCCTGTCCTTTGAAGGCTGGGAGCCCGGCACTGACTTCTCCTCCCAGCTGGGAAGTCCTGCGTGGCGTCTTCTTCCAACAGAAGGACGTTTCATCTATAATGAACATCTGTCATTTAGTGTAGCCAACTTCATGAGTTACCTTAGCTAGATCTTCTGGATAACCTGCCGCCTCACCTCACACTTGCATGTTTTAGAGACAGCGTCTTTCCTTGAACTTCATGAACCAACCTCTGCCAGCTTCAAACTTTTCTTCGGCATCTTCCTCACCGCTCAGTCTTCACAGAATTGAACACAGTTAGGTCCTTGCTCTGAATGAGCTTTGGCTTAGGGAATGTTGTGGCTGGTTTGGTCTTCTGTCCAGACCACTAAAACTTCCTCCGTATCAGCAATGAGGCTGTTTCCTTTTCTTCTCACTTGTGTGTTCAGTGGAGTAGCACTTTGCATATCCTTCAAGAACTCACCCTTTGCACCCACCACTTGGTGACCTGGTACAATAGGCCCGGCTGCCGGCCGACCCAGCTTTCGACACGCCTTCCTCACGGAGCCCCATCAATCCTAGGTTTTGATTTGCAGTGAGAGACGTTTCACTGGAACACTTAGAGGCCACTGCAGGGTTGTTAACTGGCCTGATTTCAATATTGTTGTGTCTCAGGGAACAGGAAGGTCCAAGAAGAGGGGGAGAGATGGGGGAACGGCCAAGCTCAACAGTTGGTGGAGCCGTCAGAACACACTCGTTTATCAATTAAGCTCATCATTCTCTTATATGAGCACAGTTAGTGGCACCCCAAAACAATTAGAATAGTAGCATCAAAGATCACTGATGACAGATCACCTGAACAAGTATAATAATAATGACAAAGTTTGACATATTGCTAGAATTACCAAAAGGAGACACAGAAACACAAAGCGAGCAAACGCTGCTGGGAAAATGGCGCTGATAGACTTGCCCAACGCAGGGTTGCCGCAAACTTTAATTTTTAAAAAAAAAAAAAAAAAAAAAAAAAGCAGTATCTGCAGAGCTCAATAAAACGAGGTATGCCTGTGTTTGATTAACAAATAGCAAAATGGAGACAATCTCAGACATACCCAAGAGTCTAAAAGCCCAAATAAAATATAGGAAACTTCCTGTTGAGTCTAATTGGCAAATTTGATTAATTGCATAGGGCCACAGAAACCAGGAGATAACCCTCCTCACCCCATCCCATTTCCAGTGCTCTTGGCAGCACCCTAGGAGGACAGTTTTATAAGTGTAACTATCTTCCAGCACTTCACTTTTGAGTACTGGGGGGTGACACTGGATTTTCCGGATTTTCCAGTCTAGTGTGCCTTGTCTCTGTGATCTGAATTTTCCTGTGGCGAATAAGTGACTTGTCAGCAGGCCAAGGCAGACCCTCTCCCTGCCGGGCTGGGCGTCCGCAGGGCAAGGGGCTCGGGTTAGCGGCACACACCCCAGGGAAGAAGATGCAGTGTGAGTGCATGTAGGAGAGGGCCGTGCCCATCGCAGCAGCGTGTCCTGCAATTGTCCCGTGAGTTTCCTGTTTAAAGGAGACAGTTTGGGTGAATGCTCCAGGGAAGTCAGATCAGACTGTGGTCACCGCAGCTGGAAGTGTGAGCCGGCACAGCCTCAGCTGTCCGAGAGCCCTCCCGGGGACCCGGGCTCAGCCTGCGCCTGGCAGCAGCGGCAGCCTCGGTCTACCCATGTTTTCAAGCTAATTTTACCTTTTAGCAAATAACAGAGGAGTCTTCACGATGTTCTGGAAGGCTTCCCTGCCGTCCTCTCCACGTTTGCCTTTCTACGACGTGTCACAAAATCAGAGAATACTGTAATTTTTTTCCTTCTGTTGAAATTTGTGAAATTAGGTATCTCTTTCAGCTCCGTCGTTTTGGCTGGATTCCCATGCACTCTTAAATATACCTCCTGTGTTGTTCCCATAAAAAGAGAGAGAATTACGTTTACTGCCCTTTCTCCTCCTTCTAGAATAAAGCCCGGGGGCTGAAAACCTTGGGCTGTAGTTCCCCCTTGGTGACCCGATGCCGTGGAACTGCAGGACAAACCTGTTTTAGAACAGTGTCTTCGGTCCCAATAACACACAGGCTGGCCGGCAGCGCGGTGACGGCGTGTCTCACTGTCCACGAGGTCCCTTAGAGCTCTAGCTCGCAAAGCCCTTCTCCATGCAAACAAAGGCATCCTTTAAACAGGCGGTGGCGCAGGAATACCGTTGGGACCGACTGCGTTTCTCAAGCCCGCTCCCACCGCCCACCCTCACCACCCAACCTTTTAAAGCTGGCATGCAGGGGCCCCTGTTCTCGTTGGGATTTCCTGGTCAGAACCTTCCAGGCCCTCGTTTCCCTGTCTCCATGGCTGCAGGCCCACGCGGACTTGGTTTGTGTGTCCTGTGCCTTCGCGTGGGGAGCCCACTGTTCATTCCACAAGTTGCTGAGCATCTGCCCATGTGCCAGCCTTGGGTTAGGAATACACGTGTAAGGGGCTTTCTGGCAAAGGGAGCAGACTCCACGCCACAGGAAGAGACGTTCCACTATAGACAGGGATCCGTGAGTGCCCCGGTGTGGGTCCAGAGACAGAGAAGGCAGGGAGACCGAGTGGGTGCCGGCCACGGGGAAACGTCCCCGTGCCTTTCATCAGAGGCGTTGATCAGCACGGGCGGAAGGGCGCGGCTGGGAACGCCTTCCGAGCATCGGGCCTGGCCTTGGCCGCCCGTAGCGCACCTGCCTTCCCACGCTGACCTGCCAAGTGTCCCGACTCGCAGTCCGTTACGATGATTCCTGGCTATGGAGACTCCCACCACTGAAGCCAGGGCTCTGGGAGCGGGGCTTTCTGGGGGGGGCCCTGGGACCACCGATTTCCCGTCTTGCGCACCCAGAATTGGGGACACCTGTTTCAGGTTCTCCATGTCGGCCACGGCCACTTCGTTTTGTTGGTGATGAGGCATATTGACTGGGTGGGAGCAGGCGGGGACGTCTCTGCTGGTGGTTTGAATTATAGAGACCAGAAGTCTGTACGGTGCCTCGTTCTTTTTTAAAAATGTAATCTGAAAGGAATAATGACTTTCTCAGCCGGGCGGGTCCAGGCCCGGGGCCCTCCGCTTCCCCTCGCTCCGTCCATGCCACGGGCCCCGGCGGTGCTGCCGGCCAGGTAAAGGGCTGGGCCGTCTGCGGAGCTGTCTGTCTGCACTGGAGCAAGAACTAAAAATTCACTTAGAATGTTGGTTGAAAAAGAAAACAGGTTTAAGAAAGGAAAGCCCTGGAAAGAAAATTGTGTCCATGAGAGCATCCGTTGGCACACAGATTATGTGACTGGAAGGGATAATTTAACAAGCCCTTTGGGGGTACAATGAGCCCCCCTGCTCCCGCGAGGCACGCTGAGATTACAGGGGACTCCGGCACCTTCCAAGGGACAGTGGGTCTGCAGCTTGGCCAGCACTGGCCTGCTCAGGGCCGTGTAAGCTCTCAGCCCTGCAGCCAGCCAAAGCGTTGGGCCCCTCAGTGTTAGATGTCCCCATGTCACCGGCCTCTCCAGGGCTCTCCAAAGTCTCAGTCAGACCCTCGGCCCGCCTCCCCCAGGGTCTGCCAGGACCACAGTAGGCAGACCAAAATCCCAACTCCAATGGGAAAGACTTTACATAGTTACTCATCTAGCTTATAGAGCATCAGAAAAAAATGACCAGGAGGGTAAGGGACAGAAATTACAACAGAAGAATGAAATGGGAATCCTTGAATATATACTTTTGCTTTCACAGACAGTGAAAATTAGAGTATAAAATCATCAAACCACCTCAATGATAAATTTGCAGGCATTTTCCCAGGATGTTGGGGGTAGACCCTCTTAGAGTCTCAGGGAAGACAGCTTTGTGCTATAGCAATAGGGCTTAGAAAAATGTAGCAACACAGAAACAAAGTCACTTTACAGAACTCAGCCTTCAGCGATAGGTTTTTTTTTTTTTTTTGACTTATTAAGGATTCATTCTTTTTCTTTCTTGACAAACAACTGATAGCTCAATTTATGGGAACCTTTTTCAATATAAATTGAGACTGTGATAGAAAGGAATATTTATTTATAATGTTATACTTCCTCTTTCCTCATATTTCATTACTAAGGATATTGACATGAAAACAGGATCTTCGTATCCAATGAGTTCATCTAACTGCTGATTTCCCACCAGAAATTCCAGGCTTTGTGACATCAACGTGCATTGCTCTGGCTGTCATCTGAAGAGCAGGCATCTGGAAATGATGAAATCCTGAACAACAGGGTTTTGTTTTCAGGAAGAGGAGTGAGTGGGGGAGGGAGGGGAAATGAAGCTTCACTGAGTGCCTACTATGTGCCAGACACTTTGATCCTTCATCTCACTGTCATGCTTTGCTAAGTTGTGCAGTAGAAACAAATGGAAACCCCGTCAGTCAAAACCTACCCAGTTTTCCTCGGTGACTTGTCAGATGTTGGTGTGGTATTTGTTCCAACTAAATAAATTATGTGTATAGTCTCAAGGATTTATTAATTTTTAAATCAGTGTACATTCCTCTGAACGCTTTTATGTCTTCTTTGCCATAAGACTGAGATGTGAAGATGCAATAGCAAATGTTAGCTAATTCAGTAATTCCATGCTTTTGGAAATGAAAATAATTCAAAAGAGAAGTCTCAGGTCACAAATAATGACTTTTACTGTAATATACCTGAAATACTTTTACTGTAATATACCTAATAGACATGAAAAAGACATATATCGTTCCCACAAATTACCTTGTTCCATTGCATATGAAGGGCTACCCTCACTTTAAAACTTTTTGTGTTAGTAAGTTTTTTGTTTGTTTGTTTTTTAATAATAATAGAAAATCACAGGGGAGTGAGGAACGAACACTCAGCACTAGAAGAATGATAGAGGAAATCATGTAGACCTGGAAAATTAGCTTATAGTGTTTTCAGTAGTATGGGAGTGTTTTCTAACATTCAGTGAAAAAAAATTAAGCTTCCAATTGAATAGTTGTCTACATGGAAACAAGAATGAAAACTACGGCTGGAGTGACAGTAGCAGGGAGTGGCGAGGACTCGCATTCGTAGTACATGTCGCCTGCAGCCACTGGCTTTACGTTTTCTGTGATGTTTCGGAAGCCAGTGCAAAGCCGAAGCAGTGGACGCAAGAGCAAGACAGGCTGGGCCGGAAGCAGGGGGGTTGCCCCTTTCTCAGACTCAAGTCACACTGGCACTCAGCCGCCGGAGAATCTCGTGGTGGGCGAGGGGCCTGGTCTGGAATGTGGCTCTAAAACAGATCTTGCTCGTGTGGCACGCTGGATGCCAGTCTGTAAGGAGACACTTGTCACAGCAGTGACTTATCACAGGAACATGGCCAGCCAACTACGGGAGCGCACGGAAGGGCCCGATGCCCTAAGGCTAGTGGTGGAAAAGACCCCTTCGTCCCCTATTTCCTGTGGAAGGCTGCCTGTTCATTCTTCACATAAATAAATAATTCACTTTTAAAGAGAAAAAGATTTTAAAGAATTACAGATTTTAAAACTGTAAATTTTGTAGAGCAGCTTAGAGGTTTCAGAGCTCATTTCGATATGTTAGCTGATTCAACTCCGACAGCAATTCCATGAGGCGGGACAGTCTCTGCTTCGCCAGCAAGGACACCGAGGCTGCCCGAGGTCACCGTGACCTCCTCGTGGGCCAGTGAAAACTGGCTTCCGACTCAGGCCTGCACGGGATGCCTAGGGCATTACCGGGAAACAGGGGCCTGTGCCCAGGTCCAGTCCAGAAACCCTGAGCGTGCGCCCCACGGTCCGTGTCACTGGGAAGCCGCTGCTGGGAGGGGGCATCCGGTGCTCCGATTGGGGCAGTGCCTGTAGCGGAAGGGGGTGAGGCCGGGGGCAGCCGTGCCCTCCGGCAGAGGCCGCAGGGGAGAGGGCGCTGGTCCGCAGCCACCACAGCAGCCTCTGCGCTTGTGCAGAGAGGGCAGGAGAGCGTGAATGCGTCACTGGTGAAATGGTGCCATTCGGCTCCGGGGTCTGCCTTAGCCTGGACGAGGGCCTTAGGTAGGGGCACGAGCTATTTTACCTCCCTGTCCTCGATGGCTCTGTTACGGTTCTAGGCTTTTCTTTAAGATGGAAGTCTTTCGAAGCTACTTTTGACTTAGAAGCCTTTGTAAATCTTAGGGCAGCGCAATTGTCCAGGACAGACGAGTGGAAGTCAAGTCTATCACTAACTTAGTGACTTTAGACAGACGGTTTTATCTTTCGGACCCTTAGTCCCGCCCTCCTCAGTAAAGGTGGCTGATGCATTGATTGAAAAGCCTTTATTGAAAACCCACTCTGTGCAAGGCCCAGCTCCAAGCCCCTGGGATACGCCAGGGAACAGAAGAGGCACGGATCCCAGCCTGTCTCCGTGGTTCAGGCTGCTGTAGGAGGCTGCACAGGCTGGGGGCGTGTGGACCCAGACAGGAATCCCTCACAGGCCTGGGAGGCTGGAGGTCCAAGATCGATGGCCAGCAGTTCCATGCCTGGTGAGCCCACATCCTGGTCGGAGGTGGCCGTTTTCTCGCTGTGTCTGCACACGGTGGTGGGGACAAGGGAAGCCCCTTTTATAAAAGCACAAATCCCATCGTGAGGGCTCCACCCTGCTGCTCTGAGCGCCTCCCAAAGGCCCGCCTCCTGACAGGTCACTCTGGGCATGAGGTCTCCCATACGCATGTTGGGGGCAAACATTCTGACCGTGGCGCTGCCCTCATGGAGATTTTATTTAAGTAGAGAAGACAGACAAGAAGGAATGAAGAGAAGAAGCAAACAGCGTAAGCGCCATGGACGAAAACAGAAGGGAACCATGTAGGAGAGATGGGCCCGGAGGCCGTCAGCTTTACCGTCTCCCTGAGAAGGCGAAGGCACCGGCGGAGGCGAGGGGTTCATTGCCCAGCACACAGAGGAGGAGAGCGTTCCAGGCAGAGCCGCGCCCTGGAGGGGTGCCTGTCTGGTGTGCCCCGAGGGAGGAGGCGGCAGTGAGGGGCGCGGCGAAGGGGGCCACCGGCTCCTCCACCCCGACTGAGGGGCGCGGACACTGCGAGTGTGGCGAGGTCCGCGCTGCCTCTCGGGTCTGGAAAGCGGCGTCCTGGCTGCTGTGCAGGGAGGAGCCTGTCGGGGCCAGAGCGGGTGACAGTGACAGGAGAGCTGCCGGGAGTGTGCCATAGAACGGCGCAGGCGAAGGCAGTGTGCGCGCGGCAGCGCACCGGCAGCGGTGGGCCTGATTATGTTTCCATTTTACAAAAGGGAAGCAGCGCAATCCCCGAAAAGGAGCCAGCGAAAGCCAGGTGAAGCATGGAAGGGCTGCCTAACATGGGCATGGGAGAAAGCTGCTGCTTTTTTTACTTTTTCTTTCCAAAGTACATTTCCGTGTCCTTCGAGCCAGGGCTTGCCATGCATTTAGCCTAAGTTCATGGAGTGCCGCTTCTATGTGTGTTATCACGCTGAAGACACGCCGTGGTGACATGTTTCATCTAAATGAAATTCTATGGGAAGAGCCCTCGGAGCTTGGCCTCTAACTGGGACTGCGCCTTTTGCCGAGTCCTTCATCGCTTGGGGTCTGTGTGTACCCCCCTGGAAGGTAGCGGAAAGGGTGTGACACGCGTTCTCCTAACTCGGCCAGCTCGGAATGCCTCACAGGGTGGCCGCTCCCTGGCACCGTCATGGGCTGGGAACGGCAGAGGGGCTGCACACGCTGACCTGTTGAGGACAGTGGCTCCTGGGCTCCGAGGCTCCTGGGCTCCGAGCTTAGGTACCTGTGCGCCCACGCATGTCACAGACGAGAAAGTGGAGGCATTGGGACAATTGGAGAGCCCAGTGACTCAGGGTGGACGGATAAGAAAGCCCGCAGCGGGCGTGGAGGAGCGTGAGTGTGCGTGTGAGGAGGGGGCGCAGGAAGGGCTCTAGGAAACAGGACAGTGGCATAGAGGTTGTCTTCCTAGCCGGCGGCTCGGAGCCCGCATAGGAAACAGGACAGTGGCATAGAGGTTGTCTTCCTAGCCGGCGGCTCGGAGCCCGCAACACAGGAGATACCAGAAAATGCTAGAACTGAAGACAACGGATCAGGGCCAAAATAATTGCAGTGTGTGCTGGAATTCATAGCCTAGAAGGAGTGCAGTGGAAACTAATCATTAGCAACCATAGAATGGCCAAGGCTCCACTGACAAAACGTAGGACAAAAAGTAAAGAAAAAATGGTAGATATTAAGTGGTCTCTTCACCCCAAAAAGGGACTATATATGTGAAGGGATGGGCGTGGACGTGTATCGAGGCACCACGTCCTGCAGCCTAAGTGTACACGATTTTTATTTGCCAATTCCTCCTCCATAAAGCTGGGGGAATAACAATGCAGAATGAGTGTGAAGACCCCTGTATGGATATCGGGTAAGGTTTCGTACTTCGCATGACTCCAGAGGCGAGTTCAATCAGCAGAGACTCTTAAGAGGGTGCCGCAGACCACACTGCGGGGTGCGAAGGGAGCTGGGGCCGAGCGTGGCAAGGCGGGCCCCATGCTCTTAGTTCCTGCGTGTGACTCCGCTCTTTCTGTCACTGCCCTGCGTCTGGGTGAGGGTGCGGGTGGCGCTGGCACCTCCTGTAAGAACGAAGGGGCAGCGGTGGCAGCGTTCGTCCCCGAAGGCCCCGCCAAGGCTATTGTTACCATCATCACTGTGCCTTGAAGTCCAGTCAGGGGTACAGACTCTAGAGCAAGGATTGGCTCTTTGGTTCACAGGTGACAAATCTGACATGTAAGATGGACTTGATATGCGTGTGCCAGGTGCCGCCGGCCTGGAGACACCAGAGATAAACAGCATGTGGCCCTGGGGCCCGGAGCTCACTCGTCCCTGCCTGAAGCCGGGCTGCCCTCCTCGGCAGGCAGGAAGCTGTCAGAGCCGGTACTCGGTACCATCTGGCCCAGGAGGCCCGTCTGTGCTGCCGCTCTCAGCTGAACACACTTCCGCAGCCGTGTTTAAGCGGCAGGTCCCCAGGTGGCTTCCAGCAGATGCTGAGGACGTGCCCTTGAGTGTGGCAGCCGTCGCGCAGCCCCGGAGACAACCGTGCCACCGGGGCCCTCTCCTCCCTGCTGCAGCCGGCCCTCTTCCGGACCGCCCATTGCTCATGTCGGTCAGCTGAGAGCTGCAGCCCTCCTGATGCTGAATGCCAGGCTCAGACTTCCCACAACACAGTGCTTTTAGATGGGAACACACGGCGCTGTGGCTGTCATTGGCACTCTGTGCTGAGGGACAGGCCTGCATGTGGACACAGATAAACGCACCGCTGCTTAACCTGGGGCGGGGTGCAAGACATGCTGATCAATACTCATTAAACCGTGCATTTTGAAAAGCATTAAACCTATTTACATGGCAGTCCTTAGGGCGAATATAGGGCTTTTAGAAGCTTCAGTACAAGGGAACATTTAAAGAGCTCCTAGGAAGTGAGGCGACCCGTTCAGCCCCGCCTTGTGGGGTCGGAAATAGGAAGTCTCTTCTAATCTCAGAATCTTAAAAAGAAACCTTGATGTTGTTATGTGTGACCTAAAGGAATGCCTTCCTCTTGGGCCCGGAAGGATATTTTTATGGGAATGTTAAACTTGTGACAGGAATTATTGATACCTTTGGAATTTTTCTCCCAAGTGACTCAGGCTTGCTTTCAGTCATTACCTGGGCTCTTGCCGGGACTGCGTGACGCCTGCCCGTGAGCCGCTCGTAGCGGAGCAGAGCTTAGCAGGAGAATGAAAAAAACGAGGTGTTCTTTTGTGCAGTATTCTTATCGTGATGAATGATGCTTCTTTTCCTCTCCACTTTAATTAGAATGTTTCTACATTTGCCAAAGAAAACGTTGGAATGGAGACAAAAAACTGAGATTATAGGAACAGGGCTTGATGTAATAGCTTATTTGTAAAGGAAACACAACTTGTTTGGTATTTTATTGAAACAGGAAGTTCAGAGCCTCGGCACACACAAGCACAACGAATTCTCAGGTGCCGGTTGAGTCATGTGTTGTTGGAAATAGTCTCCCGGTAGTTTTCCCCTGGATTTACTTTTTATCTCCATTTTGGTGGGGTTTTTTTGTTTTTTGGTTTTTGTTTTTTGTTTTTTAAGCAATGGGAGTGCATGGAGGTAGGAAATGACATAGAGATCAATGAAAGATTGTGTACATTTTTCAAAAATATCAGCTGAGGAAATTAAATGAATAAAGCAAGGAGAACACACACACACACACACACACACACACAGTAATTATCTGTGTACAAAGTGAGAAAAACCAAAGTGGAGCAATCATTATCTCAGTGCTTTTGCTATTTCAAAAGGAACCATGAGTCAGAGGAATAGATTTGACATTAATAGAGGTGAAAGGCTTTGTGGATTTATTTCTTTATGTTCTATTTGCTATTAAGTGCTTAATAAAGTAAACATTTAACAGCAGAAGCGAGACAAGTGCTTGATTTGAAGTATTAAAACCTCACGCACGTGACTTGAGCTGAGTCAGTAGAGACACAGAGATCTCTGGTTTGAGTTTTCCCTCCTTTTCCGAGGGCGTAGGCTGGGTGCTGCCTTACAGGGTGCTGAAGCTGCCGCCCCTCTGACAAGAGTTCAGTAATTTATTTAAAACTCACTAGTGCTACTTCCAATGGCACGCAGTAAGCCAGAGGCGACTTCTAATGGAACTTAGTAGGGAGCCCAGGAAGGGGCCCAGGGGCCAGCGCTCCGGAAGGTCAAGCCCTGCCCGTGACCCCCAGGCCTCTAGTTGGTGTGACCCTGGCCTGGCCGGCTCACCCCTCTGCGAAACTAGGACAGTTACAGCTGCCCTATCCGCTCAAAGACACGACAGAAAGGTGCCAGGATACAATGCGATGGCAGAAGGCAGGTGCCGCCCACGTGCTGTTCCCGCCAGACGCCGCAGCACCTCTCTTTCTTTTACATCAAGGCCATTTTTTTTTTTTTTAGAATACTTTTAGGTTCAGAGCAAAATTGAGAAGAAGGTTCAGAGGTTTCCCACATACCCCTGCACTGACCCTATTCACACAGCCCAGATGCGACGTGTGACAACTGATGAACCTATGTTGACACATCATCATCACCCAGAGGCCACAGTTTCACAGTTTACCTTAGGGCTCACCTTAGGTCGTATACATTCCATCAGCTTGGACAAATGTATAGGGACGTGTACCCACCATTGCGGTATCATTCAGAGTAGTGTCACTGCCCTGTGTGCCCTGTGCACTGCCAGCTCACCCTTCCCTCCCCACCCTGGCAACCGCGCACCCTTTAACTGTCCCTGTAGTTTTGCCTTTTCCAGAGTGTCATACAGTTGGAATCATACAGTATGCAGCCTTTTCAGATGGACTTCTTTCACTTAGTCATATGCATTTACACTTCCTTCTTGTCTTTTCATGGCTTGAGAGCCCTTTTCTTTTTATAACTGAATAATATTCTATTGTCTGGATGGACCACAGTTTGTTTATCCATCACCTATTGAAAGCCATGTTTGTTGCTTCCAAGTTTTGCCAATGATGACTAAAGCTGCTGTAAACATCCGTGTGCAGGTTTTTGTGGGGACGTGTGTTTTCAAGTCCTTTGGGTAAATACCAAGAAGCGTGATTGCTGGGTTGTGTGGTAACAGGATGTTTCGTTTTGTAAGAAATGGCCCGCATGTCCTCCAAAGTGGCCGCACATTTTGCATCCCCACCAGCAGTGAGTGGCTCCACCTCCTCCCAGCATTTGTGTGGCCAGTGCTCTGGACTTCGGCCATTCCAATTGGTCTGTAGTGGTGTCTCATTGGTGTTTTAATTTGCATTTCCCCGATGAAGTATGAGGGGGAGCGTCTTTTCATGTGCTTATTTGCCATCTGTGTATCTTCTTTGGTGTGGTGCCTCTTATGGTCTTCGGCCCCTTTTGTACTCCAGGCCTTACTGCCTTTTGCCACTTTAGGCACATGAATGCTAGCCCAGCATTGTGGACATAAGCTTGGGAGTGTGGCCAGGCCTCTGCCGCCCCGTGATGTCTCCCCGCCCTCCCCGGGGCTCTCTGAGCATACCCGGTCAGCTCTCACGCTGACCCACACCCCCGGCACGTCTCCGTCCTGAAGGAAGGTGTGGGCTCGCAGTGTCTCGTCTCTGCTTTTGAGACTGGCCCGAGACTATGAGTATGACAGGACAAAAGCGTCATGGCTCTATATTGAAAGACTTCTTTCCGTTAGGTTTATTACTGTTATTATTATTGACTAACACTGACCAAAAGAATATTACCGTGAAATGAAGGAACTGAAACTCTGTGAGTGTGTAGAAATACCGGTGTTTCTTGTTGTTGTTGTTTTTAAAACAATGTTTGGATACATAAAAAAAATGCAGGAGGCACAGAAGGTGACCAGGAGCTCTGCCAGGCAACCCTGGAAGGCCTGGAGCCCCAGACGCCTTGGTCCCTGTTGTAGCTACCGAGGCCCCCACTTAGAGGGCGATGGCATGGAAGGGACCTGTGTGCCACGCCAGCTGGAAGCACAGCACAGAGCGGCAAGCACGACGCTCCTCTTCCTGGGGCTCCGGTGCATCGTTCCTCCTTCCTGCCTCCTAACGGCCTTTCAGTCTCTCCCTACGGAGTTCAGTTAGCAAGTAAGGACACACGTCCCCTGCTTTATCCTCACCGCAGCAATTGCTCATCACAGCACCCGTGAAATGGCATCCCTAGCCTTGCAGCCATGCAAACCAGGACGCCTGGAGTCACCTCTGACCCCCGGTGCTGTGGACGGCGTTGCATGTCAGCCATGTTTTCCAGATGTGTTGTTCCTCCCACCCCCACTGTCACTGCTTTCGGTTGGCTTTATAAATGCATCTTTGCAAAACACAGCTCCCATCATATTACCCTCTGCTTTTCAATTTCTGATGACTTCCCTTTGATCAAGTTTGATCAAGTTCAAACTGTTCAATATGGCATTCAAAACCTTTTACAGAACGTACTCTCAACCCACCTTCCCAACAGCTCCCTTGCATCCTGTCCCGAAATGCTGGCTGACCGCCCAGGACCACCTCCTGTGCGGGGAACCAGGCTGTGTATGCCGGTCTGTCCGTGCCAGGCCTCAGTTTCTGGTCCCTGACTCACCCGGCGTCTCCATCACACCACACACAAACACACATCCTTTTCCTCGTCATCCTAGGGACAAGCTCTTCCGGGAAGCTTTCCCCAGACCTTCCAGCAAAAATTCATTTCACCCTCTCTCAGGTTTTACAGCACTGTTTTTCCATCAGCAGTGTAAGCACTATAGTACAGTGTGTTAATTAGCCGTTTATGTACATCTCTTCTTCTGGATTAAGACCTTCTGGGGGGAATGTCCACATTTTTGTGTTACATTTTTCTAATCCCCTGCGTCTGCATTGAAGACACTGACATCTTGAGATAAAATAGCATCTGGAAGGAAGTGACGGAGTACTCGGTCTGGGTGGCCGGTTCCCTTGGGCAGAGAGATCCAGAAGGGTACCCGCTGGGCAGCGTGGAGGGTTGTTGGGGGGGCCACACCGTAGAGGCCTTAAGACCGAAGGAAGCTCTTTTCACACCACCAGGCAGGGCTTGGAGCCCAAGAGGCACATGGTCCTTGGGTGTTTTGAGGTTCCAAGTGGAGGCCGGTGAAGTGACACCTAAGTCTTGAAGCGGGGTGGCCGGGCAGCTGCATGTGGGTGGGAAACCCTGCGCTGGACAGTGGTGTCTGCAGATGGCAGGAAGAACCGGACCTGAAGCCCTGCGGGGAGAACCCAGGGGCCGGGAAGGATGGGCTGGGGGAGGGCAGGGAGGGCGCAGGGCTGCTCCCCAGGCCGAGGCCTCCGGGGGAGGGCGTCCTCGCCTCCTCCCAGCACATTCCTGGGGCTGTGTGGTCGGCTGGTTTGGTGTGCCTGGTGTGTCGCTTTCCCTGTTGTTTATGGCCTCTAGGTATTTGTAGACAGATCTTATCTCCTTCCCTCTTAGTCACCCCTTTGGCCCAACTGCTTTTTTACTCTTTTAAACTCTGCTCCTGGGTCTGACCTCGGGCCACTCTCTGAAGGATATTTGGTTTTTGTCTTTGAACTTTATTGCATTTTGGTTTTTTTAAGAGATGCAGTAGTCTAAGTAGGGCCTGGCAGGTATGGTCTTGAAGTAGAAAAAAAAATTTAATAAATAAGCATACACATAAAATTGTATGTGGTGAGTGTGTTAAAACCCAAAGCCCCTGATATTAACACCACTGCTGTCACTTACGCTGCTCCCCCAAGCATCACTCTGCAGCCTGTACTCTCCCAGGAATAAATCCACTCTCAGTTTGAAAAGAAAAAAAAAAAAAAAAACGGATGAAAATTAGAACACGACAGATGCCCACCCCTGATTCTCCTTCCAGGTACCTGCGTTTCCCTGCAGTCTTGGGTTTACAGGAGTGTGCTTGTTTCCATAATCCTGTCGATGGGTACAGTTACCCAGAGGGCCAGCTCTGTTTTGTCTTCAGTTTTCTCATTCTTTTTCTTTTGCACTTCGCCCCCATCTTCCCCACCCTGTGTCCGTTCGCTTGTGAGCTTTCCATACCTTGCCCGTTGTCAGAAAATGCTGGTTGATACCACTTCTGGAAGAAAACACAGGAGACACCCGTCATGACCTTGGGGTGGGCAGAGATTTCTTAGGGCACAAACCCAAGCATGAGCGCTGACCATAAAAGGAAAATGGATATGTTTAACTTTGTGAAAATGGAAAGTTATGTTCTTTGGAAGAACATGAAATGGCAAACACCAGACAGGGTATAAATGTTCACACTCCATAGATTTGAAAGGAAACTTGTATTCAGAAGAGACAAAGAATTCTTAAAACCCAGGCCAGGGAAGACGGACGACCAGACCTTCACAAAAGCAGCTACATGGATGGCAGAGAGCACATGCAAAGGTGCTGGGCACCACTCGTCACCTGGGAAATGCGAATTAAAACCACAGTGAAATGGCTACGCACCCGCTATGGCGAAATTAGTGCCCAAATTAAAATGGCACGCGGTGGCCGGGACCAGGAGCAGGCTGATATAAAATGGCACAGAGAGCTGCTCGGCAGTTTCTTCATTGAAGGGTAACATATATTTAGGAAATGGCCCAACAATGTCACCTGTAAGTACTCACCCAAGAAAAAGGAAAGCATCTGCCAACAGACAGACTTACAACTGTTCATGGCATCCTTGTTTATAATACTGAGTAGCTGGGGAAACCCAGATGGCAGTCGGCAGGCAGATGGATGAAAACTGTGGTGTATTCATAAAATCATACCACAGAAAAACAACAATCAAAAGGAACACGCAGCAACATAGCTGAATCTCAGACACGTCATGCTGAGCAAAAGAAACCAGACACACACAGCATGTGCCTGTGTGACTTCGAGGGCGGACTGAACCAAAGAACCGAAAGTGACAGAAGCCAGCCGAGTGTAAAGGGACAGGGGTGACCCTCCGGGGATAATGGGCATATTCTGGCCTTGACAGAGGTGTGATTACACATGGGTGCATATACCTGTCAAAAGCATCCAACTTGGTCCCTTTAAAATGGGCACATGTTCTTGTTTATAAACCAGAGGTTGGCCCTGGCAGCTGCTTAGGCATTTATGTGGCTTGGAGCCCGAGCAGCGCCCCCTCCAGGGACGTCTGCCCGGGAGGATATAGCTGCTGTGAAGGGGTCAGCAGGGAGGGATGCAGGGGGCCGGCTGGGCTAGAAGCACCTGCGCCACCTGCAGGAAGTTGCACGGGTGCTGCACGTTCATAAGGCTGACCTGGGTTTTAAACAAATACCTAGAAAGTGGGCTGTATAAGATTAAAGGAGACCCAGACTGGGATTTAGCCAGGCACTAAGCCTGTGACCGTCACAAGTCCCAGTCTCTGAACTTCTGCACGGGGAGCTTCACGCTTTGCATAGACTGGAGTGCCAAGGGCCCAACCACCCTGCAAAGTGGTGCTCTTTTCAGTGCTTGATTTGCATAGCAGTCGGCCTGGCTGGCGAGCTGGACTCCTGTGAGGAGAGCCTGGGTTTGGACCTCGCCTCCACTCGGCAGCACCAAACGAAGTGGCTTTCCAGGCGGCCGCAGCGCCTGTGCTCTTCCCCACCGGGACCGCCCTTGCACAGGCCCCGGGCATGTCGCCCTCCAGCCCGTGCGTGTCAGCCCGCAGAGGGGCCTTAGGCCGCGAAACCACCCAGACCTGGGGTGTGTGGGCCTCCGCCGCCCTATGATGGCAAACAGGTTCCCCAGTACAGCTCCAGGACCGTTTGTTTCTGAGCTAATATACAGTGGGACGCTCCAGCGAATGTCTGAATTCTCCAGCACAGTTTTGTACTGTAGACACAGCTTATTAATTGTACAGTTAAGTGCAGTGGAAGCTTCCCTCTGCCATTCCACGGCGAGCCGTCACTCCGCCTCATCCTTACGTCTCCCTGGCGGCCGCTCAGAGCTGGAGTGCAGCCTCGGCCACCGTGACCCCACAGCCGCCGTGGGTGGGGGGCCGGAAGGAACCGGACCCTCTTCTTCCCTGGCTCCTAAAATCCAGAGCAGCCACTTGGGTTTGGGGCATTTTTTTATCGCTGTTTCCAAATGTTGACTTCCAGATGGGCTCTTTCCCTCCTAAGAGTCTGTCAGTCACCCGTCTTGTCCCCCGTGTCCCCTCCCGCAGCCTGTGCCTCTACTCCCTTGGGACTCCACGTTCATTGAAAAAAACCCTTGTTTCACCCAGAAGTAAGTGTTTTAAAACTTCATATCAGGGAGTCCCCGGCCTTCTCTGTGATACGTTCCGGAAACCACACCACCGGGCGTACGGTCAGGAAAATGTGGCGGCCGGGGTTGCATTTCTGACCAAAGCCTCAGCAGCATATAAATCATAGGCGTGAACAACGAATGATATGTGCTTAAGCCGAGCCGCGACACTGCAACCGCCCCGTCCTCAGCAGCCTGCGTGGGCCGGACGCTGGCGGCCGTCTGCGCTCCAGGGCCAGTCCAGCGGGAGGCCGTGACCTGGGCTCTCACTTCTGCACAGAAATCGGGTTTTACTTTTAAGCACTAGGAACTAAAGAAACCGCTTTTTGTAAAACAAGAAAACGTTGATTTGCTCTTTTAAAATCCCGCATGTGAGTTTTGTTTTAATAGAAGTATTTGTAAACAGGTTTTTAAACATTCTGTAAGGTAAGCTCAGTGGCCCCTTGGAGGCTGCCCACATGTTGCTAAGCCCGAGGAAGTGTTACATGGTTCTGAGGGGCCCTTTTTCCCTCATACTTTGAAGCACATGCCTGTTGTAAGTATGAAGAAAAGAAGTTCCTAAAGCCTGGAAATGACTAAGTTATTGCATTTACCTGCATATAGAATAAAGTATCTAAGACACCTACTAACCCTCAAGGGGTAAGGAAACTTTTGAGAAATCAAGTGTAATTCATCCTAATTCAAACTTGAAACTCACAACAGAGGATTATGAAGTGACCTAAACATAAAGTAACCTAAAAACAAAAAGCATGATAGGCCATTTTATAAATCTTCACCCAAAATACGGCTTTGCATAGAAGTGTCCGTAGAAGACCTGACCTCTGGAAGGGGTTGTGGTCAGCATCCTTGTTAGGGGGCCTCCCTGAAGTCAAACAGCCAGGGCTCGCCAGCCAGACGGAGGGCTGGGCAGGAGGAGAAGCCTGCCTCCCCCACTCACTGAGCCCAGTCGGCTTGGGTGGCGATCTCAGGGGGAGGAAGACGCACCTGAGCAAGCATGCGGACCCGAACACCAGCAGCCAGAGAGGATGGTGGCGGGCGGGCCTGGCGGCCTGAGCTGGGAGCTGGGTCCTGCCCAGGCGGCACTGGGCGCAGAGAGGCCGGCAGGCCGCCTCACGCTGGTGGAGACTGGGAGGCCGGGGGAGGCCACACCCTGCACCAGGAGGGGGCCCAGAGGGGGGCTGGTGCTGCCAGCCCCCGGGAGGGAGCACAGGCCGGGCGGGCCAGAGCCCACGCAGGCGGGGCAGAGCGACCTGCTGGTGGCGGAGAGCTCGAGTGGGGTGGAGAGGCGGCCGCCCTGCAGACGAGGAGGACAAGACAGGCAGGAGGCAGCCTCAGGGCCACGCAGACGGACACGGAGCGAGGCCTGGAGCACTAGGCTCCTAGGAGGACCCGCCTCTCAGTGGGCGGCTGTTTGGTTTGGGCATTGAAGCTGCTTTAGCTGAGCTGATTTCCTTTCCTGAGTTGTTTTTTTTTTCCCCCTCATCTTTCAAGCTTTTTAAGACAGGGGCCATATTTCACTCTTTCTTTGGTGGAAGGATGAAGGCGAGAGACGTGGTCCCCACTCCTGGAGGACTTCTCACAGATGTCTCCTAAGCTCCTCGCCTCTGGAACTGTGTGTGGGCCTGTCCAGGATGAAGTGCTCGCTATTCGGATGGAGACTCTTTGATCCTCAGCCAGTGGTTCTGGCTTATTAGAACTCCCTTGGGGGATTCTGCTGCCCCGGCCACACCCCTATAATGAAGGCAAAATGTCCGGGGTTGGCGCAGGCACTCGCATTTTCCAATCCCCCAGGTTACGCAGCCTGCAGTCCAGTTTGAGAGCCTCTGTTACGATCCTTTCTCAGCCCTAGCAGCCCGCTGGACTCACCTGGGAGCTTTGAGGATCACTGGGGCCCAGGGCCCTTGCCCCCCGCACGCCCCTGACCTGACTGGCGTGGGGCAGGGCCCTGCGGGACTGCTCGTAAAGCCTCATCACTGGCTCTGTTGTGAAGCCAGAATGAGGAGAGGCCCCGAGCCTGCAGGCCTGGCAGACAGCACTGCCAGGTCGTGGGTTTGCACCTTCCCAACACATCACTCGGAACCCCAACTTCAAGTCACACTGTGGACTTGAGTACTTACTTTTGCAGGTGTGCCAATTTCTCGCCACCTACCCATTTTTAAAGGATAAAATAAAAAATCCTGTAAAACCCAGAAATGATTTCTGTGTATATTTTGTCATGAGTTTTGAAAAAACGAGAGTTAAAAGTAGTGAAAGGCAACCCAGAACCGAGCTTGGCAGGACAACATGCGCCCTGAGGGCCGAAATGTATGGAAAAGGCCCCGGCCCCAGCCTGACCACTAAACAGAGCAAGAACCTGCCAGGTCAGGGCTCTGACCTATTTCTTGCAGTTGTTGAAAACTATGAAGCATGAAATCCAGATTTATGGCTTTTTTAAAAGTTATTTGTGGATTCCCAAGACGATTTTGTTCCCATCGCTTATGTAGCCTTTCAAACTCCAAAGACGCTTAAAAAATCCAGCTTTGGCACACACTGAGCTCAACTGTCGGTCGCCTTAATAGCGCTCAGCAGAAGTAAGGGGAAAATTCATTACGCCTTTGCTTCAATTGCAGTGCATTATGGGGAGCAGACAAAAGGCTCATTTGTAGTCACTTTTGGCAAACCTAGGCCAGGAGTGATTCTCCTCGTGTGCTTTATTTCGCTTTTTTCAGAAAATGAGAATTTCAGGAAAACGTCTTAGGAGAACCCCTACACACGGGACAGGACTTTCCCTTCATTCTTTTCGACAGCATCCCAAATTTTTTATTTTTACCGGGAGCTTCATTATGGAGGAAATGTCCCCACGTGCTGCCAGGTGTATGGGCGCTGGAAGCAGCCATCGGAGGGTCCCCTTATCCGCCTCCCCTGCCTCCCTTTACCTCGTTTTCATTTTGGGATAAATTCTTTGAAATTTCTCTCAACTTTTATTTCCAAAACATTTTGGAACACTGCAGTGTCAAAGTCCGTTATGTCTCAAGAAGGCTAGAACAAAGTAATTTTAAAGTTTAAAAACCAGTGCTGGTTATAGAAACTGCACTGGCAGCACGTTTTTGCCTGAGGCTTTTACTGCTGAGAACCATAAGGATTCTTGAAATTGTTTGCACCCTTTTTACTGGTCTTCGGTCTCCTTGCTTGGACACGCCCTCGTCTCCCACCGAAATGCCGCGTGCCTCCACCTCCACATCAGTGCAGGTGTGTGGGTGAGGTGCCACTGGGTGTCTCCTCCCGCCTGTCACAGCTGGGTGGGGACAGAGGCCTGTCCCCAGGGCTCAGACCTGGGAAACCTCGTAGCCGTGGGGTGGCAGCTGTCGACCGTGTAGGCTACGTTCTCTTACTGGCTCCCCTTGGTGTTGCGTAAGAATCCTTGAAGGAAACAGGTCTGTTGGAACTTCCCCGGAGGGCCACCTCTGCGTCCCCCAGCGCACTGTGTCTGGTTCCCGTCCCGTGGTGTGGGGTTCATCGCTCACAAGGGACTCGCTGACTGCCTCAGCGGGGGGGCGTGTGTTTGGCGGCAGGAGAGGCTGCCCGCAGCAACCGTGCGAGGCGCCTTGTCTGCGCTGCGCCCCCCGCGCAGCCGAGATCCAGGGTCGCGGACGCTGCGCCATCTTCCTGATTTCAAACCCGGCATGAGCAAGGAAATCGAGCTTCAGGTGGGCCTGGGGAAACTTAATGAGTTCAGACTATCTGAGCTAGAAAGATGGTTCTGGAATAGAAGGCCCTCAGGCAGTGACTGTCATAGGAGCTGATGGGTGTAAAACAGTGGAATTGGAAACTCACAGGCCGCTGTCCCGGGTCCCGCAGGCAGCGGGGTGTGAGGCGGTGCATTGCGGGTCGGGGGCTTGGCACTCTCCACAGGGACACACCCCTGGTTTGCGTGCCTGCCCCTCCATATTCCAATATGGCACCTCGGCCAAATTACTCGGAACCCCAGTTTACCAAACTGTAAAACATGGGTAATGGTGGTCTGTGTCTCACAGGGTTCTTGCAGCAATTAAAATGGGATAGCTCATGGAAGGGACCTAGATTAATGTAGCAACCACTCCGTATGCAGTTGTTACCGATGGTTATTTACTGTCTTCATTGCTACTTGAACTGCCCCGGCCTGCCTCGTCCCAGGGAGGGGGACCCCAGCTCTGAAGTTCTGCAGCCGGAGTCGTGGCGGTCCTGCCCCCTGGAACTTCAGACACAGAGCTTGGCACAGGGGAGGGGCAGTGTCTGAGCCCAGGAGATAATGGGACACCGGCGTTGGTTTAGCAAGTGCCCATGCGCAGGTGGGCACATATTTCCACTCTTCCTCCCAGCATTTCTGCTAAGTAGACACGATGATTATTTACACTTTAGAAGCAAAGATGTAGAAGATTTGAGGGCTCATGCAAGGCCACTCAGATACCAAGTGACAGAGCTGGAACTTAAACCAGGTTCTCGCTGGAGCTCTTTCAGGCTGCTCGGGCTCCACCAGACCCTCAGCCTCTACGCACGGGACCATGGAGAGGGGGTGACACAAGACCTGCTGCAGAGAGTGGCTAATGGGGGAGGTGACACAAGACATGCTTCAGAGAGTGGCAAGGTGGGGGAGGAGCAAGGATGCTCCTTATGTTTCAAGATTAAGTGTTGAGACAGCTCGACAGACAGGAACGGGGAGCTGGGTTCAGAAGGAAGATGACATACTGTAGATGCGTTAAGTTGGGCCTCGTGTACTTGGGCGAGAGCGGTTGGGGATGTGTCTGCTTGTGGCTGGTTTTATAGATTCTGTTTCCAAATGACGATCCCATAAAACAACAAAAATTGCTCCTGCAGCATTATACCGAGTATGCATTTCAGCTGTGAACAGCATGAGGTTACAGGCACTGACCTCGGCACAGTCGAAACTCCGTCTGTAACCAGCAGGCCCTCCGCAAACACGGATTCCAACCACAGAGCTGACCCTGGAATAGCGCAGCCGGTCGATGACTCTGCACAGCTCAGACCCGGGTTGTCCGGGGATCGTGTGTAGACACACGAACACATGTATAGCCACAGCTTGGCTGGAAGGTACCTGGGGGACAGGTTGTGTGAAAATAACAGCTGACACCCATTCGTGTGTCTAGTTCTTTATTGAGAACCTGCCCTGGGCCGGACGCTGTGCCTGGTATAACTTGTGTGAGTGTGGAAGCACACGGAGAGGCAGTGTAACCCCAGGGGACGGGGCCACGTCCCCGGGGCCAGCAGACTGTTGTGCCAGCCCCTGTAGCTCTGTGACCTTAGACGAGTTATTTCCCTTCTGTCTTCAGTTTCTCATGTGGTAAAGGGGGATGATAATAGTACCTACGCCGTGGGATTTTTATGAGCATTAAAGAAGTTACTATTTATAAAGCACTTGGAACAGTAGCTGACACCTAAGAAGTGTTACATGTTTATTAAATAAAAGGGTGATACAGGTGTGATTCACCTGGGGACGAGTGAGGCTTCACTGAGGAGGTGACCACTGCGCCGGAAACCCAGACGATGCAGAGGACGTAACTCGACTGAGAAGTTCCCTCGTTGGTCAAGCAGGGGGGCAGCAGGCGCGGAGGCAGGAGTCGGTGCAGGGGGGGCGCCGCTGGACTGGGACTGGGGTGCCCATGGCAGTGGGCTGGCCCCGAGAGGCTGCAGACCCTGCGAAGCCGCACTGCCCTCCCAGCAGCGGGCGCCGTTGGAGGGGTAGGAGTATGTGTGCAGACAGTGTGTGGAGCGAAAGCGGCCAGATGGAGAGCAGCATGCGCCGTAGGCCTCCGTGGGCCAAGGGCTGGAAACGGTGGTTGCACAGGTGTGTGCCGATGGAGACGCTCCAGCTGGAAACTAAAAGCCAGTGTCTCTATGCACTGAACCGCATGCGTTTAATGCCCGAATTAAAACAAAAACAAAAGAAAAACAGGCGAGAGGGGAGGACAGCCGCGCGCATGACAGGACCGAGTGCGTGCCCTCCTTCGGTAACCTGCAGGAAGACCAGGCTTGTCTCGCGTGGCGATGGCGCGGTGATGAGCCCAGAGGGACTTCACGACAGGAAATCCACAAGACCCAGTGATGGACTGGGTGTAGAAGGCGCGGGGCAGAAAGATGTCCAGGAGAGTGTCTGGGTTGCTGGCTCCGTCATTGCGTGGCGGGCTCCATTCGCGGGGACCCTGAAAGCAGTGGAACCTGCTTACTGAGCGTGGGGCTGCCTCGGTGGGGCCCAGGCCTCTTTCGCGTCCCGCTCTGCGGCCTGGGGCAGCTTAGCCCTCGCTGCTTACCTTCATCTGAACTGGGAGCAGTGGCGCGTCTCTTTCATAAGGTGATTTCAAGGATGAAGTGTGTGGACATGCCCACACGCTCACTAGCTGTAAGGAGGAGCATGGGCCCTGTGGGGCCTGCAGGTTATCTAACCCAGGCCGGCGCTGGGCTCTATGGGCCAGAGCTCCGTGCAAAGACGGCAATGGGCCGCGCTGGACCCCAGCGTCGCGGGGAGGCACCAGCCTCGTGAGGAGTTCCCAGGAGCTGATGGCCTGCTGGACAAGATGACCGGACAGGGAGGGCCAAAGAAGAAAACCAGGGCGCTGTGTCCCGGGGCCAAGGGGACGAGATGTGTCAAGGTGGCGCGGGGACGTGAGCTACAGTGTGGAAAGCTGCCGAGAATTCAGTCAGGACAAAGCCGTCGGCTGTCCGTCAGACACTGTCCTGACTGGGAGGCACCAGCCTCGTGAGGAGTTCCCAGGAGCTGATGGCCTGCTGGACAAGATGACCGGACAGGGAGGGCCAAAGAAGAAAACCAGGGCGCTGTGTCCCGGGGCCAAGGGGACGAGATGTGTCAAGGTGGCGCGGGGACGTGAGCTACAGTGTGGAAAGCTGCCGAGAATTCAGTCAGGACAAAGCCGTCGGCTGTCCGTCAGACACTGTCCTGAATACCTTGACCGCACGGCCACATGTGTCCCTGCCTGTCCCCGCCCCCGGGGCGGCTCGCTCCTGGCCGACGCTGCAGACTGAAGCTCAGGCCACACAGTGGGTGGCAGGATAGCTCTGCCTGGAGGGGCTTCGGTTTGATCACCCTTGTCCCCCCTCGTCGGCGCCCCTCGTAGGTGTGGGAACGCCAGGTCTAACTCGGAACAGAGGGCCTGGGTGCCTCGGCTGCAGACCCATTGTTTTACTCGCGGTGTGGCCTTGTGCACCTCGCTCTAGTCTTTGGTCTGCTTATCAGTGAAATGAAAAGGCTGGACTCGAGTAATTCCTTGTAGTGCTGCTGCATTTCATTCTAAATGTGAGCCGCTTTAAAAATGTTTTTCAGTGATATCTCAACTGGGCTTCTTAACACATTGTGGACCCGTGATGCAGATTTGCCTTTAACTTGATCAAAATTACCATGTCTACCAAGACAACTATTACAATCATGTGACAAGTGCTGAAACTCCCCTTTCAAGACAAGTTAGAGTGTGTGGAACAGTCAGTGAACAAGGGTCTTCCTCCAGAAATGAAAAACGAATCACAGGCTCTGAAACGTGGCAAAGCCACATTCAGAAGAGAGGGCGAAATTCTTCTTCAGTCCTGGAGGGACACTCGTGTTGTCCATATGATTTCCATGGTTCACGATTGTGAACATGCATTTAAACAATTTAAATGCCCCGTCCTCAATGTGTTAAACTGAGCTGCGGGTGCCCTGATCCTTCTTGTGAGGTGTTTACTTATTGGTCAGTAATGTAAAACAAGCAGACATAATGCAGATTAGAAAAAGTATATATGAGACCTGACAGGCTATTTATCCTGATGGGCTGCTTTGGGCTCTGCCATCAGAGTCCCTGAGAAGACGTCCGTCAAAAAGCTTGGGAGAAAAAAAACAAACAAAAAAAGCTTGGGAGACACTAGCTACAGTAATGATAAACAAGGAAACTGCGTTATAATTCGGTGTCTTTATTCACTTTTTGCTCTTTCTTGACCTTACCCTCGGTCCTACTCCTGTGTTCCTCCCTCCCAGAGTTTAAGGTCAGTGCTCCTGGTGTGCGGTTAGCTGGGCTTTGCAGCCTTTCTAGTTCAGTGTTAATCTGTGTGAAAGGCGATGTCAGCTTGGCTCGGACTGAAGACCGCAGCGGTGAGAGTGCGCCCATCTGCGCGTATTCCCAAGGTGAGACTGACCAGGCTTCCTGGTAGCTGAGGTGGGAAGTGTGAGAGGAAGTGACAGGTCAAGGCTGACCTCACTTTTTTTGGCCTGGGCGCCTGGAAGGATAGAGTGGCCAATGCTTGAGGCAGAGAAGGCCGCGGGCGGAGGAGGAAAGGGGGGGCCTGGGACTCTGGGCAGTGGCCTGAGCCGGAGAGACAGTGAGGGAGTCATCCGTGTACTTTATCTGAGTTGGGGCCATCTGAGGCCCTAACTGCATGAGGTCGCCGAGGAGAGAGGACCGAGCCTGGTGGCCCTCGGGCCCTGGGGACGAGGGGCAATGTAGGGACGGGGCCTCCCTGGAGGCCAGGAGAGGAAAGGGTCTGAAGGGGGAGGGCGGGGCCTGGCAGCCCGCGTCCTGGTGGCGCCTGTGAGATGAAGGCAGAACTGCCTGTCGCATCGGGAATGGGGGGTCCGTGGTGAGGTGACAGGAGCAGTGTCAGGAGAAGAAGACGTGGGGGCGGTGTGGGCCTCAGGAGTTGTGCTACAGAGGGACTCAAACAAGGGGGCGACACCTGGCGAGGGAAGGAGATCACGGGACGACGGGAGGAGCGAGGGTCACCCTGAGAAGACAGCCAAGCTCGCTGACCAGGGGAGACGGAGGGAGAAGTGACGGTACAGCCCTCCGCCAGGGAGCGGCCCCCTTCCCCCCTCCCCCCCACCCACACCCCCCCCCCCGTCATGGACAGTGGGGGTTCGGCTCTACAAGGCACAGGCCATCTAACAGGCACTGCTGGCGGGGGGGGGGGGGGCATCTGTCAAGTGCGTCTACCCCTCCCCCATCCTCAGTGGCAGGGAGCCGTGTCCCTGGCTGAGTGTGAGGACGGATGAAGGGTGGAGACCACAGGGCTGTGAGTAGCCATCCGGGAGAGTGGCTGCGGTAAGGGACCCCGTGCGGACCTGGTGTGAAGCCAGATGAGGGGCTGCCTTTCTGCGGCCACGCCCCCTGCGGTGTCGCAGCCCCTAGTCCGTGGGCAATTGAATGTGACCAGGGTTGTGAATTGAGGGCGTCCAACAGAGCGGGAAGGCTGAAGGAGTCACAGGGCATCGTTACAAGGGTGTGACCCTGCACTTGATCGGCTGAGGGGGCAGAGAGGGCATCTCGGGGCAGAAGGTGACAGTAATGCGTCATCCAGGAGAGCCCCCCTGGGCTGCCGGAAGGTCTGGGCTAGAAAGACAGGAGACAGAGATGATTTATTTAATGGGACTTAGGTCAATGTCAGAATAGGTAAAAAGATGTGTTAAGTTTCTATTTTATTTTTTCAATTTCCTGGGACCACAGAGGTCATTTGTTTTTCTCTCCAGCACTAATGACAACCCAGTTCATTTACCTTTTAAATATTCAATTCATTCAACATGGTCAAGTGTAGGCAGGGACATATTTAGAAGGTGTAACTTCTGCTTATGTTTTGTGTTTCCACATAGCTGGCTCGCGGTCTGCCTTCTCCTTGGAAATGGTAGGCGCTGGGCTCTGTTTGCTGAGAGGCTTTTCACCCCAGTCCAAGTGTCAGGTGACACCTAAGTCGGTGTTTCAGATATTTGCACCCTCGTGCTGTGTTGCCCTCACCCCCACCTCCCAGGGGAGGAAGACCCACTGAGCAAATTCCAGAGTTTGCAAGAAAGAGCTGGGCATGCCGCCTCAGCCCGCTCTGTGCCCCGATTCAGAGCCCCTGCCTTCCGGAGGAAAGCTCTCAGCCTGCACCTGCCATGGAGGGCCAGCTGTGACCATGAGTGTCGTACACCGGCGGGGCGCTGTTAGCTCACGCGGCCACAGGTCTAAGGCCCGGGCCTCCGGTCAGCTTCACAAGGAGTAACAGTGGTTTTCATCTCTGTTTGACACCTACATCTCTCTCCCAGTTGGCACTGAACCTGAGGGGAAAAAGAAGTATTATTTATTGGAAACCATAAAAGCTGAACAGCTGGGCCTGCGTACAAATGCCATGTATGCTGTATCAATGTCTTGGGGGCCAACCGCCCCCCCCCTTAAGTAAGTGGCACCGACACGACAGGGCCCCTGCTGAGTGGCTGTCTCATCCCGTCTTGAACCCACCTCCCATCCGCCCCCTCACGCCCTGCCCTCCTCCATTTCTTGTTGAAGTCATCGCAGTCCATTCTTTTGGGTCTTCGTATTTCTGACCTCGTCCCCTCATATTGTCTGCAGCTTGACCTTCCTAATGTGGATTCCGCGACCTAATCTGCTCAGTGTTTTGATGGTGCCTCCTTAACTCAACGCATCCCAGTATAGAGTCACCGTGAGTCTGGTCCCTGCCTACTCAGCCTTGTCACCCTGGTACATAGTTAAATGCTTTAAAAGGTAGCTTTTTAAGGGCCGGCCGAGTGGCTCAGTTGGTTAAGAGCTCGCTCAAGAGTGCGAGCTGAGCTCTGAGCAACGGCGGTTCGATGCCCAGCCCAAGCTGAGTTGTCGTTGAGCTGCCAGCAGGTGGCAGGATGGCTCAGCTAAAAAAGAAAAAAAAAAAAGGTAGCTTTCGTTTACTATGATCACCTACCAAGCCCCTCAATTCATGTAACACCTTCCCCTGCCCCCCTCCCGGTGACCGTCAGCTACTCCTGCAAGCACACCGTGAGCTTTCACACACCTGACACCTGCAGCCCTCCGTGTGCTTTTCTTGGAGCAAACCTCCTCCTGCTCTGCACTCCAAGTCAGATGCTCCTCTGTGAAGTCCTCTCAGCCTCATTTTCCATCCCTTGAAATGACTTGTCTTGTTGTCCTACAATACCTAGAAATTCCTGGAGAAGTGGGCACCGTGTCCTCCCATTTTTGTTTCTTTGGAAGTGAGCCTGATCCTCAAATGAGTGAGTCAACGAATTAACTGATGAAATGACAGAGATGTGGGGAACCGGAGCCCAGGCTCTGTAACTCCGCCCTGAGCTGCTCGGTGCCAGGCAGTGGGAGAGAAGTTTGCATCTTGAGAAGCATAGAAAGGCTTTGCCAGGACCTCTGTGATGACAGATAAGGAAACTGATGCCCGAGCCTCAGTTTCCCCTTCTGTTAAATGCAAGCCATGGTCGTGAGGATCTAAGACCCTTCCCAGTGCTGACATTCTCTGCCTTCTTCCACGGTGTCCCCAGAACAATGTTACACGGTTACCCTAAAGCTCCCACGCTGGCCCTTTGGTTGGCTCTGCCCCCCTCCTCAGCATCCTCTCCTGTGCTGCGTGTCTGGGGTCACCGTCAAAGTACAAAGCCACGTGACATGGGGTACACTTCTCTACCAGCCTGGCTGCCCATGCGCCCAAGAGAGGGCCCAAGGAGGACCTCAGTGCATGTGGAAGGGGAGACGGAACGGCCCACCTCTTCCCTAACCCAGAGGCCTGACACCCAGCATCCCCACGGCCCCCGGCAGCTGGACGTCCCACTCAAGCACAGAGCAGGTCTGCTCTTGTGTCACCATTTTGTTCTTTTGGGGCCCTCACAGGGCACCCTCACGGACACACCCAGAAATCCTGTTTTCCCAGCTGCCTGCTCATCCTTCGGCCAGCCCAGGTTGACAAAATGAAACAGAAGAGCTACTGATGCGCCTGTCGAGCGCTGTGGCTGAGGCCGCTCTCCGCACCGGGAGGGCCAGAGCTCCGTGTGAGCTCGGCCGGTGGCACGCGCTGCGAGCTTGCGGGCTGATAGGAGTCGACAGCATTCAGAAAAGGCCTCCTGGAGGAAGGCACACCTAAATCGGCCTTGAAGGAAAAATGGGATACAGACAAGTGTACGGCTGAAAACAGTTACGTTGTAATTTTCTGTTTTACCTTTAACGTAATTAAAATGGACATTTTGTGAGCGTGCAGTTCTGAGTTTTAACACACGTGTAGATTTGTGTAACTACCCAAAGCATGGGTACTTGGAACAAACCAAGTGAAGGGACTACGTGGCATATTTGGCCAATTAAAACTACAACCCGCCATTCACTGTAAGACCCGTCCTCGTGTTAGTGTTGCTGAAATGCGGGGTAGCGCATCTCAGCCTGGAGAGGTATGGCAGCATTTCACTGCTGACCCTGAGGTGGGGACAAGTATCATTATCCCCCTGTCACCGTGCGGAGCAGAGACCATGGGACGTGAAGGAGAGGGCTAGGGCTTTGGGTCCTGACACTACTGTCTCCTGGTGCGTGATCTCACTGCAGCCCAGAGCAAGCGCCCCGCCCCCGAGGTTTAGGTAATAGGACTCTGTTTAGGTGAGGGTTCTGCACTGACGGACAGGTCCCTCCTCCTAAGCACCTGTGGAGCCTGCCAGTGAGCTGAGTAGGATTCAAGGTGAGGGCTACCTGGAGGGCAAAGCACACCCACTAACTGGAATCTAATACCCACACCTGCAGTAAACGAACCCCCAGTGCCCTCCACCTATCAGGGAGAAATAATTGGGGTCCCCGAAGCAGCAAACGCAGGGGGACGCTGCTCTGCTCAGGTTGGTACATGGTGCCGTCCACCTTGGCTGACTTCTTTGTAAACAGGTTGCAAGGGTCTGAGCTAAAACCTGTTAAATCTGTATAACTTCTTTGATGAAGACACACATGCAGTGGCAGCCTCCTGTGAAGCAAGGCTAATAACGTCTCTGCGGCCCTAACTTAGACTCTTCAGTAATGGTCCTAAGCCTTCGCAACCCAGGGGTCAAATGAGCTGTGGCCCAGGAGATGTCTGCCTTCGGCCGGCTGTGCCCTTATCTTATGTGTCACCCACATATATGCATCGGCGTGTGTGCGCATAAATACACACACAAACATATATGTGTGCCACCAGTCCCCTCTTAACGTCACCGAGAGCCCTGGGGCTTTAAGCACAGGCTCATTGACATAAACAAGTTAAGTTCCCACGCATCTCATCAGTATAACGACCCGGCCTTGGAGGACGCGACATTGTCCGAGGACCTGCTGTAGATACCTGCACAGGCACACACGTGTATAAGACCCTGTAACGCCACTGTCACGGACAAAAGCAGGGGTCCCCTCAACTCCACCCAAAACTCTCCGTGTCCACCGTCCTGTTTATGCTGGAGGCTTCGGAAGCCTTGAGCGGTCAGTCAAGTCCACGTAATTGCCTTTGCTTCCACGATTTCTTTGAAGCACACATCCTGGGCTCCGTGGGGAAAGGGTAGTGTTCCGCTGGGAAGCTGCTCTTTTTAGGCTGGGCCCCTCCAGGACGCCTCTTTCTGGCTGTCAGGTCACTGCCCACGAGTCTCGCTGATGGGATACAATGAATTCTGTCTGGTGGAGGGCACACCCTTCCCCCCATGAAAAAGCCAGTCTTCTTTGGTCTATTTGCAAGTTCATTTCAGTATTTCTAACCCAGAAATGTGTTCTTTGATTCTCATTTGAACCAGTTATAGCATCTGTGAAAGTGATGCTTTTTTTTTAATCATTTATCCATCTTTAGCTAGAAATTTCTAGGTCATTATAGATAAACCAAGGTCCTCTTTGAGGAAAGAACAGAAATCCCACACCATCACCCCAGCAGTCCACTCCTTTGCCCTCCTCCACTGCCTGATACGAATGCCCACATGCCCTGCCCAGTAGTTGGCATTTGGGGAGAGAGGGAGCGAAAGGGAGAAAGGAAAAGAGAGAGACAGAGAGAGAGAGAGACAGAGAGACAGAGAGAGAGAGAGAGTTTAATTTGCCACCACTGAAGGGATTGAGAAGGCAATGAAATTAATCAGCAGTAAGCCGACTTTACAGTGTGTGCTTATGTGGCTTTTCCCCGATCTGGAAGTAAGAGTACGCCCTTCGGGAGGAGGCTCGCAGGTGGCACTCAGAGGACACCAACTGGCACGTACGACATTCTGAGCCACTCTGTTCACCTTTTGTGCTGCTTATATCATCCTCAACTTACTGGTAAAAATGTACCAGTAGGAACTAAACGCTGCTTTGCTGGGGAGGAAAGGTGACTAGCCATGGTCAGAATTTCTAAGGCAACATCACGTCCTACAGTCGCAAAACAATTTTATGATCTGTGCCTTCAGAGGCACGTAGGCCCCCAAGGGAAAGGGCACAGTGGCACTCGTGTTCCTAGACCCATCTCATCAATCATGGGGACCTACGGTGGGAAAGCTCTGGGGTGACTAACAGGGCAGTCTGTCCTCAGGGAGCAGCGGGGAAAGATGAGTCCTTACGACCTTCTGCTCACTGATAAGCAGAATCACATTATATGTATTATGGAAATGACACTTGCCAATCATCTTTGTTTCTAGGGCAACGAACCCGTGTATATACATGCACGTCCTTAGATACATCAGGGAATGTTTTTATAGGTTAAATTCCCAAATTAATTTTTAATTTTAAGTAACCTGAACCTTGATTAAGCTTTCCCAGAATTTATTTTACTTAGGATTGGAAAGTCCGTGTGCCCATAGTCTCAGTTATTTTGAGTGAAGAATCAGATCTTTGTAATTCTTTAACCCCTCTGATTTCAAGCTGAATAAATAAGCAAAAGGAAGTATTTTCATTTGCTGCCTTTGTGCTCGGTGCTTTAAACTCAGTTCAGGGACTATGGCTTAATCACCTTTGCTTTCCCAGCACCGTGCATGTGCGTGATAGATAGTAAGTGTTGAATAAATGTGGGAGGAAGAAGAATGCAGAATCAAAGAAATTAGCAACTGGGGCCGGCCGAGTGGCGTGGTGGTTAAGAGCTGGCTTGGGACGCCAGTGGCCCCCGTTCGGATCCCACATATGAGGGCCAGTGACACAGCCCTCTAAAAAAAAAAAGAAAAGGAAAAAAGAAATTAGCTACTGAAGTCACATTCTAAACATTTGTAAGATTTACATGATAGGACACGAGTCTGCCTATTACTGACTAATTACATATGTCCTTTTCTATAGATTAAAAATGGGTTTCGCTTACTGCTTATCCATATGCCAGGAGAGCCTTGATCCCAATTTTTTTGTTGAAAAAAACTGTATCCTAAATGTGTGTATGTGTATTGTACAGAATTTAGAAAAACACAGCACCTTTTTTAAAAATTCTTCATGTTTTCAATTACACTTGACATATAATATATTAGTTTCAGTTGTACAACATAGTGAATAAACATTTGTGAAACTTATGACGTGTTCACCCAATAAGTCTAGTACCCATTTGATATCAGATATATTACAAATATTATTGACTATATTCCCTATGCTGTACATTACATCTCTGTGACTGTTTTTATAATTGCCCATTTACACTTCTTAATCCCTTCCCCTTTTCACCCATCCCTCCAATCTCCTCCCATCTGGCAGCCATAAATTTGTTCTCTGTATCTATGAGTTTGTTTTATTTGTTCATTTATTTTGTTTTTTAAATTCCATATATAAATGAAATCGTATGGTATTTGTCTTTCCGTGTCTGACTTATTTCACTAAGGTCCCTCTGGGTCCATCTATGTGTCCCAAATGGCAAAATTTCATTTTTTTAGACCAAGTACTATCCCATTGTATACATGTACCACATCTTCTTTATCCATTCATCCATTGATGGACACTTAGGTTGTTTCCATATCTCACCTATCATAAATAATACTGCAGTGAATATAAAGGTGATTATAACTTTTCAAATTGATATTTTGGATTTAGTCACATAAATATCCAGAAGTGGAATTGCTGCGTCATATGATATTTCTTTTTTTAAAAAAAGATTTTATTGGGGAATTGGGGGAAGGGAACAGTGCTGGGGAATCGGGGAAGGGGAACAGACAAGTTGCTGTCTTTTTGTTCTTCAGTCTAGTTGCAGAGGACGTTGCTTCACTGGCCCATGTTGGTATCGTCATTGTGCTCTTCCCGGATGAGGCAGATCGGTCGCCGGCCTCTGAATGATCGCTCATCATGGCTCTTGGCAGCTCACGCTGGCTGCTGGCCACTCACTGTAGCCCATGGCAGCCCACTGCAGCAGGGGCTGCAGCCCACACCATCACCGAGGCTCGCACAGCCCAGCTCCAGGTGGAGCTGTTGTTAGCTGTAGAGGGCCGTGTCACTGGCCCTCATATGTGGGATCTGAACCGGGGCGACTGGCGTCCCAAACCGGATTTTAACCAATGTGCCACTTGGCCAGCCCAATATTTCTATTTTAAATATTTTGAGGAACTTCCATACTGTTTTTCATAGTGGCTACACCAATTTACAATCCCACTAACAATGTTTGCTTTGTTTTGGTTTGGTTTGGTTTTGGTGTTAAGTTCTGTGAGTTCCTTATATTTTTTGGATATTAACCCCTTCTCAGATGTATAATTGGCGAATGTCTTCACCCATTTGGTTGGTTGTCATTTTGTTTTGTTGATGGCTTTCTTCACTGTGAAAAATCTTTTTAGTTTGATGTAGTCTCATTTTGGAAGACTTTGTTTCTTTTATCTGAGGAGACATATCCAAAAAAATACTGCTAAGGTCTGTGTCAAAGAGCTTACTATGTTTCCTTCTAGTTTTATGGTTTCAGGTCTTACATTTAAGTCTTTACTCCATTTTGAGTTTATTCCTGGATATGTTGTAAGAAAGTGATCTAGTTTCATTTTTTTTGCATGCATCTGTCCACTTTTCCTAACACTATTTATTGAATAGACTGCCTTTACCCCATTATATATTGCCTCCTTTGTCATAAATGAATTGACCATATAGGCATAGGTTTATCTCTGGTCTCTATTATTTTCCATTGATCTATGTGTCTTTTTTTGTGTGCCAGTACCATGATGTTTTGATTACTATAGCCTTATAGTATAGTTTGATATCAGGCAGTGTGATACCTCAAACTTTGTTCTTTCTCAAGATTGCTTTGGCTATTCAGGGTCTTTTGTGGTTCCATATAAATTTTAGGATTATTTGTTCTAGTTCTGTGAAAAAATGCCTTTGGTATTTTGATAGGGATTCCATTGAATCTATAGATGTCTTCAGGTAGTATGGACATTTTAATTATAATTCTTCCTATCCTTGAGCACGGTATATGGTTCCATTTATTTGTATCTTCTTCAATTTCTTTCTCCAATATCCTATAGTTTTCTGATACAGGTGTTTTACCTCCTTCATTAAATTTATTCCTAAGTACTTCATTCTTTTTGACACAATTGTAAATGGGATTGTTTTCTTAATTTCCCACTTTGATAGTTCATTATTGGTGTATAAAAATGCAACTGAATTCTAAATATTAATTTTGTATCCTTCTGCTTTTCTGAGTTCATTATTAGTTTTTTGGTGGAATCTTTAGGGTTCTCTATATATACTATCATGTCACCTGCAAATAATGACAGTTTTACTTATTCCTTTCCAATTCAGATGCCTTTATTTCTTTCTCTTGTCTGATTGCTATGGCTAGGACTTCCAATACTGTGTTGAATAAAAGCAGTGAAAGTGGACATCCTTGTCTTGTTGCTGATCTTAAAAGGCATTTCAGATTTTCATCATTGCATATGTTAGCTGTGGGCTTGTCATATATGGCCTTTATTATGTTGAGGAGTGTTCCCTCTTTTTCCACTTTGCTGAGAGTTTTTATCACATATCGTTGTTGGATTGTGTCAAATGCTTTTTCTGCATCTGTTGAGATGGTCATATGATTTTTATCCTTCATTTTGTTTATGTGGTATATCACTTTAATTGATTTTTGGATATTGAACCAACTTTACATCCCAGGAATAAATCCCATTTGATCAGGGCATATGATCTTTTTAATGTATTGCTGATTCTTTTTATTAGTTTCAGGTATACAAAACAATGTAATAGTTAGACATTTACACCCTTCAGAAAGTGATAACCCCTCCTCCAATCATGTAACATAGCTGTTACAATTCCATTGACTCTATTCCCTATGCTGTACTCCACATCCGGTGACCATATATATTAATATACACCAGGAGTGCCAAAAAATATATATACATTTTAAAAGATGTTATCTATGTATTAATTTTTTTTTTAAAGATTTTTTATTGGGGAATTGGGGGAGGGGAACAGAATTGGGGAAGGGGAACAGACAAGTTGCTGTCCTTTTGTTCTTCAGTCTAGTTGTGGAGGATGTTGCTTCACTGGCCCATGTTGGTATCGTCATTGTGCTCTTCCCGGATGAGGCAGATCGGTCGCCGGCCTCTGGATGGTCGCTCACCATGGCTCTTGGCAGCTCACACCGGCTGCCACCCACTCACGCTGGCTGCCAGTCACTCACTGCAGCCTGTGGCAGCAGGGGCTGCAGCCTACACCGTCGCCGGGGCTCACACAGCCCAGCTCCAGGTGGAGCTGTTGTTAGCTGTAGAGGGCAGTGTCACTGGCCCTCATATGTGGGATCTGAAACGGGGCCGCTGGCATCCCAAAACCAGCTCTTAACCAGTGTGCCACTCGGCCAGCCCTATGTATTACTTTTTGAAGTTAAATTGAATTAAGGCAGCAATGTGTAATATGACATTCGCTCAAAAGATGGCCTTAATCAAATGAATACTAGAGTCACAGAAAATGCCTGAAGCATGGTTGTCATTCGAGGAGCACAAGACCATATTGAAGTGGCATTTGTAATTCGAGAACATTGTGGAAGTACAACGACAGTGGAGGCAAGAGTCTGCGACAGAGCCTCCAACGTGCCTGACAAGTGCACGCATCCGTGATACGTGTGAGACGCCTGGTGCTGTGTGTGATGTGCACACGGGAGGGTCCCGGAGGCCTCGCCCAGCAAGTCCTGATGCTTCTGCTGTGGGGCCGAACAGCTTACCCACTCGCCACAGGAGTCCACCAAACAGTGTGCGCTGTGATCAGAAGTGTCTGGACACTGATGGGAACCATTTTGAGCACCTCTTATAGAAGTCAAACATCACTTGTATTCATCTCTTTTTGTCAGTATATATTGAATATTACAATTTAATACAGTTTTTTTCCTTTCTTAAAATGTGCATACCTTTTTTGACACCTGCTGTATCTACACACCCAACGTAGGAGCATCTAAATATATAACGCAAATACTGATAGACATAAAGAGAGTGACTGACAGTAACAGTCATAGCGCGGACTGATCACCCCATTGGCATCAATGGATAGATCATCCACACAGAAAATCAACAAGGCAACAGTGGCCTTAAATGACACATTAGACCGCATGGATTTAATTGATAATTTTAGGACATTTCACCTAAAAGCAGCAGCATATACATTCTTTGCAAGTGTACATGGGACATCTTCTAGGACACACCACATGTTAGGCCACAAAATGAGTCTCAGTAAATTTAAAAAGGCTGAAATCATATCAAGCATCTTCTCCAGTTATAACGGTATGAAACTAGAAATTAATTACAAGCAGGAAACTGGCACGCACAAACACACCGAGGCTCAATTCCATGCTACTAAACAATTGATGGGTCAACAGGAGATCAAGGGAGAATCCAAAAGACACCGTAAGACAAATGAAGATGAGAACCCAGCACCCAGAATCTACAGGACTCAGCCAAAGCAGGAAAATTTATAGCACTACAGGTCTCCCTCAGGAAACAAGAAGAATCTCAACTAAGCTAACCCTACACCTAAAGGAACTGAAAAAAAAAGAACAAACAAAGCCCAAAGCAAGTAGAAGGAAGGAAATAATAAAGGTCAGAGCGGAAATAAACAAAACAGAGTAAAAAAAAAAAAAAAGAAAATATCAATGAATCTAAGAGCTGGTTCTTTGAAAAGATAAACGAAATTGATAAACCTTTAACCAGATTCATCAAGAAAAAAAGAGAAGGCCCAAATAATCAGAAATGATAGAGGAGAAGTGAAAACTGACACCACGGAAACACAGAGGATTACTACGAACATTTATATGCCAACAAACTGAACAACCTAGAGAAAAATGGATAAATTCCTGGAAACATACAATCTTCCAAGGATGAATCAGGAAGAAACCAAAAATCTGAACAGACCAATAACTACTAACAAAAATTGAATCACTAATCAAAAAACTCCCAACAAACAAAAGTCCTAGACCAGGTGGCTTCACAGGTGAATTTTACCAAACATTTAAAGAATTAATACATATCCTTATGAAAATATTTCAAAAAATTGAAGAGGGAGGAAGTCTCCGAAATTCATTTTACAAGGCCAGCATTACCTTGATGCCAAAGCCAGATGAAGAGCCACTACAGAATAAGAAACTTACAGGCCGGTGTCCCTGATGAACGCAGATGCAGAAATCCTGAACAAAATATTAACAATCGAAATAAGTAATACATTTATAAAAAAAACTCATACAACTCAACACCAAAAAAACAAATAGCCCAATTAAAAAATGGGCAGAGGACATAATGAGACAACATCTCTCTAAAGAGGACATACAGATGGCCAACAGACATGAAAAAAATGCTCAACATCACTAATCATTAGAGAAATGCAAATAAAAACCATAATGAGAAACTACCTCACTCCGGTCAGACTGACTATCATCAATAAATCAACAAACAACAAGTGCTGGTGAGTATGTGGAGAAAAGGGGACCCTGCTGCACTGTTGGTGGGACTGCAGATTGGTGCAGCCACTACAAAAAACAGTATGGTGGTACCTCAAAAAAATTGAAAATGGAACTACCTTATGACCCAGCAGTTCCACTCTTGAGTATCTATCCAGAGAAATCCAAAACATTAATTTTTAAAAATATATGCACCCCTATGTTTGTTGCAGGGCTATTCATACTAGCCAAGACATGGAAACAACCGATATGCCCATCGGTAGACGACTAGATAAAGAAACTGTGGGACATTTATACAATGGAGGATTAGTTAGCCATAAGAAGAACGATATCTCACCATTTGCAACGACATGGATGGACCCAGAGAATATTAGGCTAAGTGAAATAAGTCAGATGGAGAAAGACAAATACATATGATCTCACTTGTATGTGGAATCTAAAGAACAGAATAAATGAACAAACAAAACAGAAATAGACTCAAAGATATAAAGGCGGAAAAAATGATGGTGGCTAGATGGGAGGGGGATGGGGGAATAGGAGAGAAGGTAAAGGGATTAGAAAGTACAAATTGGTAGTCACAGTATTGTCACAGGGATGTGAAAGACAGCTTGGGGAATACAGTCAATACCGTTGTAAAGATTTTATAGGGAGTCAGATGGGCACTTGTCTTATTATGGAGACCACTTCATGGACGGTATAGAGGCCTGACCACTGCACTGTACACCTGAAGCTGAATAATATTGAATATCAACTATAACTATATAACTATATAGATATAACTATATATACCACACACACACACACACACACACACACACACACACACAGAGTGCCAAATAAATGCCCACACATTTTAATCTTCAAATGAAAACTTTCCCTTTTGCTGTGTGAACACTGCTTGTTCTGCTAACTCCTGTCTCACGCGCACACTGTTTGGTGGACTCCTGTGGCGAGTGGGTAAGCTGTTCGGCCCCACAGCAGAAGCATCAGGACTTGCTGGGCGAGGCCTCCGGGACCCTCCCGTGTGCACATCACACACAGCACCAGGCGTCTCACACGTATCACGGATGCGTGCACTTGTCAGGCACGTTGGAGGCTCTGTCGCAGACTCTTGCCTCCACTGTCGTTGTACTTCCACAATGTTCTCGAATTTCAAATGCCACTTCAATATGGTCTTGTGCTCCTCGAATGACAACCATGCTTCAGGCATTTTCTGTGACTCTAGTATTCATTTGATTAAGGCCATCTTTTGAGCGAATGTCATATTACACATTGCTGCCTTAATTCAACTTCAAAAAGTAATACATAGATAACATCTCTTTAAATGTGTATACATTTTTTGGCACCCCTTGGTATTTATGAGAGTTATATTTTCTTGTTGGATTGATCCTTTTATCATTATGAAAATGCCTTTGTCTTATATACAGCCCGTTTTGAAGTCTGTTTTGTCTGGTGTAAATATTGCTACCCCAGGTTTTTTTTCATTTCCATTTGCATGAAATATCTTTTTCCATCCCTTTACTTGAAGTCGCACAGCAAACTCTTAACAGAGGTTAGCTCTGGGCGTGGGAACTGTAGCATTTGGATGCTTTTGTCTTCTGGAAACAAAAATCTCAACAGAAGGTAACTTAAAGACTTTTTTCCCCCTGACATAGAGGACAAAGGAGGACACTTCCTGTTTAGTCAGTCACCGAGAAACATTATCTAGGATTCAGGCCTTTCCGTCGTCATACTTGGCGTTTTCAGCGTGTCCCGTGGCCCCAGTAATTCCATGTATCCTGCGTCCAAGTGACAGAGTCCATCCCTGAGCCGTGTTTTTCCTTACTCCTCGGTTTATGTGAGTGAGGAAAACCTGTCCCCAGCCGATTTCTCCTGAGGTCCCATTGGCCGGGATTGGGGCCAGCCCATGCTTGACTCCATCCTTTTCAAGGAAAATGAGGTCACCATGATTACCTTGGACCATTCTTCCCCATGGGCTGGGACATGCGGCCCTGCAGAGATGAACACCCAGAGGAGACCGTACTCTGCCACTGAGGACAAGACAGAAGTAGATTTCAGTAACAGACAGCTGCCTATAACAGGATGTTCACTTTTTTTTTTTTTTTTTTTTTTTTTTTGAGGGCAGTGTCACTCGCCCTCACATGTGGGCCCGAACCGGGGCTGCTGGCGTCCCAAGCCAGCGCTTAACCACCGCACCCCTCGGCCGGCCCAGGACGTTCACTTTTCACTGAGACCTTTTCTGTATTGTTTCGTTACCAGTTACTTTATAACCAACGTTGCCGATGTGTGATTACACCCAGCTTTAATCAGAGTCTTGGCCCCGGCGTCAGTGCGCCGTGGCCCAGTGACACACTGAGTTCATGATCGTGGGGTGTTTTTTGCAGCTTGACTCACCATTTAGCCAGAGCAGACCTCTTCTGCCTCGGTGTCTTCATCTGCAGAATTAAACGCATCACCTTTTCCCTAGAGCCAAACATGAACAAAGTTACCACAAGTACAACTGTTGTTTGCGTTGTTGGCACCTGGCTGCCACTTACCAGGCAGGTGGGAGGTGTTCGTTTATGCAAAATCCAAAGCTGGGATGAGAAAATAGAATTAATTCTGCAGCCATATTTAAGTGTATTGAGTCGATTCCATTAACATTGGAGCCTTTTTTTTTTTTACAGTAAGATCCTCTTGTCTTAAAAATAATAGTAGTAAGAACACCTAGCGGGAGAACAACCCATTGTCCGATTTTGTCAGAGCTGTAGACATGCACCGTGGTCCCCGTCACCCTCCTGCTCTGTGGTTCCCGCCACCGTCACTCACCGCAGTCACACTCCTCCCAGAAGCACTCTTTGATCTCTTCCCCCCAGACCTCCCATCAAAACGCCTGATTTTTCTGAGCCTCTCCTCTGGTGTTCTATCCTCAGGGTGATAAGCCAGTCCTAACACTCAAAATGGGGATAGCAGGGAGCCCTGGAAAGCTGCCAGAGGGAATTTGCACTTAAAAAGCAGCCTTGGGCCGGCCGAGAGGCGCAGTGGTTAAGCGCTGGCTTGGGACGCCAGCAGCCCCGGCTCGGGTCCCACATATGAGGGCCAGTGACACTGCCCTAAAAAAAAAGGAGCCTTCTTCATTAATCTGTCTTGAGTGACACCTGTGTTTAGAATGACCGGGCCTTCCCCTCCGTCCCATGGGTGAGCCAGATGACCACAACTTGATCGGAACAAAAAGGAACATGGCTTAGCATTGCCCATTCTGAGCGATGCCCACTGGCCAGACTCTCGTCGCCATTCCCGGGGGACTCACTGAAGGGCCCGGCACACACGCCTCCGCAGCCTGCTTCTAAAGGCGAGTGGCCGCAGGAAGAGCGCCCTGCCCCGCCCTCCTTGGCCCATTCCAGCCGTGGTGCTGCGTTCGGAGCACTTCCGGCCCTCGCAGGGCCACTTGCTGCCGGCAGCCCTGACAAGGGATGCTGAGCGCTGCTCTTCAGGGGCAGGGGCGTCCGCTGTGACTCCCACAGGCCCCCGGGACTTCACGGGGCTCACACACAGGTGCACCTCGCCTCGCCCGACAGATTACATCCAGTCTTTTACTTGAGAACGTGTAGTCAGAGGCCTAAACCTTGTTTTGCCCATTCAAGGTTTGCATGGGGTTTGGTGCACAGGTTGCTTCAGAACATGTCCATTTTCATGTTGTTATGGGCCGCAGGCCCTCGGAATTCCAGTCGCATCTCAGAACGTGCAGCTGTGCCATTCAGTCTTTTCTTTTTCCAAAACGAAGTGAGCCTCATGTCCCAAGCTGTCCTAGAACCAAATGCCGCTCGGTGCCTAACCCTCCCTCTGTCCTTGCCCCACAGCTCTGCCGCCTGGAGCGCCATCTGTCCCCGGGGCAGTACCAGGGGACCCTGTTTGCCGACCAGCCCGTGATGTTCATCTCGCCGGCCAGCGAGCCCCCCAGAGCCCAGCTGTGTGAGCTGGTCCGCCTGTGTGGGGGCCGGGTCACACAGGTGCCTCGCCAGGCCAGCATCTTCATCGGGCCCTCCAGAGGACAGAAGAAGGCGACACTCAAGTACCTGTCGGAAAGGTGGATATTAGGTAGGAATCTGCACGGGACAGCCGCGGGTCCTGCCGGGGGTCGCGGGGACGTTGGGAGGGCGCCTTCTGACTCCAGTGGGCGCTGGGCGTCGCCTCGGAGCCGCTGTTCTGTGCAAGCTCAGGATTCCTCTGGGGAGCATGTTGCCCACGCCCCTCCTGCCGGCCTTGGTGGGGCCTCTCAGCGTCCACGCGTCTGCCTCGCCAGCTGATGAAGGCGTGCCTGCTTCTGGCTGTCAGCCGCAGTGTACAGTTCACAGGGACAAGGATATCCTCTCAGACCAGTCTACCCAAAGCGGCCCCAGCCCTTAGGGCTACAGGACAGGCCTGCCCACCTCTGACGCCCAGACCCTCTCTCCCCACGGGCCTGCTGCCCTTTCTCGTGGGCACCGCTCCCCGCCCCGCGTCCACCGCCTGCTCAGTGGAGTCCTGGAGTGCACAGGGAGCTGCGGCTTTCCTAATGTGACTGTAACGAGCATGCCAGGTGTCGTCAGCACCAGCCGTGCCTCCCGCACCCCGAGTTTCTGGAGGGGAGCCCTGATTTCCAGGGGACTGATGTGGAGACAGCGGGCTCCGTCTGTCACGCCGGCTCCATGCAACCAGCAGGGGCCACCAAGCGGAGTGAGCTCAGGGAGTGAGGCGGGATCTGTGGGCGGGTGGCATTGGTGCTGTCATTGGTGGTGGAATGACCTTGGGGACAGACTGCGTCTTCCTCTGCTGAGCCCTGTGGCTGCTGGTCTGCGGGGGTTGCCATGACGGAGTCCAAGAGGCAGAAGTCCAGTCGCAGCAGGCCGAGGTCTCTTGCCGTCTCTTGCAGGCTGCCGTCTTCTGGCTTCGTCCCCCCACCCTTCCCTCTGTGCGCAGCTCTGTCCCAACCCCTGGTCTTCAGAAGACACCAGCCCTGCGGGAGTACTCAGCTCTCTGCAGGCCCTGTTTTGAAGTACAGTCCCGTTCTGAGGTCCTGAGTGTTAGGATTTTGACACCTGGATTTGGGGTGGGCAGGAGGGCATAGTTCATCCCCTGACCGGGAATGGCTCCAGTTCCCACACCTCTGGCCAAGATCCTTACTTGGCTTCTTGAGCGGAGTGTGTTCTCTCTCCCTCCTGTTTGCTTCCACTTGTCTCTAAATCCCAAATTTCTGGCTTTTCTCACCCTTTCCTATACATTATCCTTTAACAGACAAGTAGACACCACGTTTGTCTAAGTTACCTGCGTATGTAACTGCAGACACTGTATGAATACCTTTTAAGTGACGGAAGGTAATCCTGTGATATATTTTTCAAGTATGGTGATCAAAAGTAATTTTTTACTATCTGATGCAGAGTAACTTATCTTTTGCTTGGAAACTTAAAAAAAAAAAAAAAACTATGATTTCAGCTACAGTCCAAAAGCCAGAGGCTGTTTACTCTTTTCCAAATGCCAAGAATATAATCTTCAAAACATCCTATGTTCTGAAACAGAGGTTCTTGTTTTGTTTTGTTTTTTTAGCAAAGTTCATGTATCAAAATGACACAAACTGGGGACCAGAATTGTGGTGCTTTCAAAAAAAAGTCTCCTTCAGCAGTGGAACTGTGCACACGGCGGAGACCATGAGTGCACCCCAGCAAGCAGCCGCTGAGCGTTCGGGCACCGTGTGCTGTGCAGAGGCCGGGCCTGGGTCTGCACTTGTATTATTGCCACGTGGCGGAGCCGTGGGCCGCTTCCTGTTGCCGGGCGTTTTGTACATAGATGGGGCAGGCGGCGCCCTGCCTGGTTACTCTGGTTGTTTTGCCCTCGGCACTCCTGCTGGTGGCTTTTAGGAGCCCAGGGTTTCATTTTCGCAGGGCCCTTTGGAATTCTTTGAGTTTCCGAGCTGGAGCTATGGACCTGAGCCTCTGTGGCTTTCCTCTCCCATAATCCATGTCCTGTTTCTGATTCGTCATTGATTACACCATCTGTGTGTGCCCTTGGCAGCTTCCGGCTATTGTGTGTCCCGCCGCCCTTGGCTCTCAGTTGGAGAGATGCTCGTCATCAGATGAGCCCCGACTCGGCAGTGGGTCCTCTCCAGCCTGTGTGCGTGGGGCCGAGAGCCTATATTTCCCATGTATTTATTAGTTTGTACTCATCTCTCTCTACACTGAGGTAAGCATGATAGCTCCAGCTTTGTGAACATAGAGGTCACATGTTGCAGCATGTACTCACATGCACAGACCCACAGGACATGTGGTCCAGAGCGTGGCGTGTCGCCCTCACCCAGGCCCTGCCACTCGCTGCTTCTCCGACCGGAGGCAACTCTGGGACTGTCCTGGGCCTCGTTTACTCCATCCGCAAACAGGGGACAGTGCAGTGAGCACAGGAGATGACCCCAGAGAGAACGGAATGCCACCCGTCTCCAGTGGGCACTATATAGAGCCCTCGGGTGACAGAATCCACTGACACGCAAAGTGGCTGTCCTGACCTTTGGACAAAGCAGGTACTGTCTTTTGAAGACCTTTCTCCTTTCTGTTAGCTTCCATTATTAACACTTCCAGGGAATATTTTATTCTCAAAATGTTAGGAAATTCAAATTAGGAATAAAAACATCCTTAAAACCATGTTAAAGCATCAATTTAAAAGAAAAAGAGATAGGGGCCGGCCGAGGGGCGCCGTGGTTAAGCGCTGGCTTGGGAAGCCAGCAGCCCTGGTGCGGGGCCCTCATATGAGGGCCAGTGACACTGCCCTCAAAAAAAATAAAAAATAAAAGAAAAAAATAAAAGAAAAAGAGTTACTTTGTTACAAATTATGTAACAAAAAAGAGTTACAATTGTAAAAAAAAGAGTTACAAATTATGAAATGCAATACTCAAAATTTATAAACGAAGTGTGTTCTATCTAATGGAACGTTAGCTGCTGTGTGAGGTAGGTGCACTCAGACTTAGAGTGGTTTGGATAAAGCCATTAAAAGTCTTAGAAGTAGCTTGTCCTATCCACTTTCAGATTTGCACTTTACCTTCTACCATAAAGATGCCAGATTTTTCAGTGCCTTCATATTTATTCCTATAATTCGGGGGGTCTCTGTGTTTGCAGACATAATCAAGTCATAGGGAATGCACAAGCAGCAGTTTTTCTTTAGCTGTTGGAGACCTCTGAAAAGGTTTGTTCTGTTTTTGCAGAGGTACACGTGGACACCACCAAAAAAATGTAGGACCTCCAGCATCTTAGCACCCCAGCCCATCAGCTGGGCCTTTCTATTCCTTCACTGTATCTTAAAAATAATGACCCAACATTGACGAATATTGTAAAAACTGGTAAATGATTATTTTACAATAGTATTTAGAATATCTTCTACTCTTCAGCTATTTCTTTGGGAGAGATACAGCTCTGGGGTGACACCTCCACGCCTCCTTGCTGCCTCCTGTGCTCCCGGCACAGGGTGCTGTGGGTGTGTGGACTCTCTGTGCAGGCTCAGCTGTGACACTGAAGCCTCATCTTCCCTGTGCTCCGTGAGCGCCTCATCCATGCCAGCTGCCGTACCATAACGAGGCTGTTGAGCCATCATGATTGTGTTCCCCACTCGGTCCCCAGAGTCTGTTTTCCCTGAAACAGCAGTACACTTAGGCCAAGATTCTCGATGAATCATTTAACCAGAAGGAGAAATGGGGATTTTGGAGAGACAAACACGTATAGGCGCCTGAATATGCCTGAAAACAAACAGGAAAACCAAAATTAAATTCCCAGCACCAGGAAGTGAGATGTACCTTTACCTGATACTGGTAACACATATTATATTTGAAAGCATTTTCCAGTAACTTTGTTCCCCCCACCATGCCTAATGGAATATCTGGAATATAGTTCCCGTTTTGCATATCAGGAAACTGTACCCTGGGGTCTGCAGCAAGGCAGCTGCCTGGGAGCGGGGGCCTCTGGGCCCCTGCGCTCCTCGTGGCTGCGACTTTCTGTGCTGTAATCATTTCTGTTCACTCTTCTATCCCCTGTTGGTGCTGTCACTGAAGGTTGGTTTGGCCGTTCTCGTAAGACAGATTTCCAGTCTGGGGCGCCCTTGCATTGTCTGGGCTCTGTTCGAGTGATAAGACATACATTTTATGCTATTGTGGGAACAGAGTGTAATATTCTCAACATTGTTGCCAAAAAACTTGAACCTGGGCCCAATTTCCTTATAACTTACAAACAGCATTTGGTTTGAATGTCTCCCCATGTCAATGTTCAGGAAAAGATTGCTGATAGCATGGGGCGTTTTGCGTGCTAGCGTAGGTTATGAGATCATTGTTTCCCCGGATGGCTGGCCCAAGAACTCCGAGAGAAAAATGCACGCTCTTAAATGCGGTGGTTTGTCAGAGCAGGGCCACTCAGGGGCCTGGGACCCGAGGGCCCCGTGACTGGACAGATAACGACAGGGTCCTCCCAGCTGTCTCCATCCTCATTTTCATCGCCCAGATAAGGACCAGTCCCCGAGCGGAGAGCCCGTTTGCGGGGGATGGACAGTGGAGGGCAGGAGCAGAGGAAGGCAGGGCTGCTCGGCCCCCCTCCCCCTGATTGCACTCTCCCCGGCCTGCCACTGAGGCGCCCACGCCCAGGAGCTCAGCAGCACCCAAAGAAACTGCTGGCTGCTAGAACAGGTGTTTTCTGTTGTGGTTGTTGGTTTGTTAGCATTAGCCTTGGAAAGATATGCAAAGGGTGTGCTCAGAAAGTGGGTCTCTCAGCTTCCCCTTCATTGTGCTCTCTGGCCCTGGATGGTTATTGTTGAAATGTCCTAACCTGTCTCGCTTGGCCCCCCGTTGTTAAATTTATCAACTGAACTGCCGTCCCCAGATATAAACGTCACCGACAACGTAAAGGTTAGAAAGCGTTTCAAAGGCAAGCAGACTGGAAAATAGAAGGCCCTTCTGTGTTCCGACCCACCATGGCCTGGTCCTCAAGCCTCACTTAAAAAATAAAAAATTTAGAACACAACAATCAGCCGCACATTCAATTCAGAGTGAGGGCTACTGTCAACGCATTAGTCGTTTATATCCGTCACCAGAAGTGTAGGCATCAGTCGGGGGGATCAGACTGGCCCTTGGATGCCGTGCTGAGCATTGGGCTGCCAGGGTCACAGCGCTGTCTCTGTGGGAACCGCGGACCACGGCCCCCGCTGTGGGGGTGCGCGTTTACCAGCAGCCCCCGTCTCCCAGGAGACTCTGCAGACCTCAGCGTCCTAATGGGACGCCGCCAGCAGTTAGGCTGGCCTTGCCACTGGCCGAGGAGGTCAACACTTGGAGTTATGACTGAGATTGTCTTGTGTCTTCGGAGGATGTTGAACTTTACTTCTTTTGTTGTAGCATGTTAGGCAGTTAATATCGAATGTCATAGAACCTAAAGTGATAGAGCTTGTGTGATGGACAGAACTGTGTCCCTTCCCCACCCCCACCCTCCCAGAATTCATATGTCGCAGCCCTAATCCCCAGGACCTTAGAATGCAACTGCACTTGAGACGGACTCTTGAAAGAGGAGATTAAGGTTATGTGGCATCATAGGGCAGGGCCCTAATCCAGAAGAGGAAGTGACGCCAGGGACAGGCGCACAGAGGAAAGGCCACGTGAGGACGCAGGGAGAGGCGGCTGTCTGCAAGCCCAGGAGGAACCAACCCTGATGACACCTGGATGTCAGGCTTCCAGCCTCCGGTCCTGTGAGAAAATACACGTCTTTTAAGCCCCTTTGTCTGTGGTATTCTGAGGAAACAGGGACCCGAGCTTATTGACCAGAGCCACGTGGTGAATTAGAGACCCAGGTAACCACGTGACGGGATTCTCAGTTCAGCACCCTCCGTGGCAGGAGCTCCTAGGCCTCTCTCCATGAGCAGCTTCATCCGGCCAACCACTGTCTGGGGGCTCCGAAGCTGCACTCCGCGGACACGCATGTCCCGTTTACCAGACTGAAGTGCCCTCGAGGTAAAGTAGCAAGCAGACTTTCCTAATTTGCAGGAAGAGAAAACAGCACTTGGATTAAATGATCATTTTATTTCCTTAATCAGTTGTTCTTAAACTTTGGTGCTTGAAGATGAATTAATGTATAGCAATACAGTAATCCTGAAGAATGTAGGAAGCAAGAAATGATAAAGATAGTATCAAATATTAACGAAATTGAAGGAAAAAGATTTTGGGAGAGGAAAAAAGGAGTCCTTTGGGAAAAAAAGAATTTCTAGTCAAAATCCTAACAATATTGAAAAGAAGAGGCAGAAAAAGGGGTCCAGTGAACAGTGCTAAGAATAAAATTGGGACTGCAACTACAGAGACACTCAGAAGAATTAAAAGCCGTAAGAGAGAGAGGGAGATGGATAACTTTATACCAATAAATTTGAAAATAGATAAGGTGGGTAATTTCTAGAAAAACATTACCAAAATTGATTCAAGAAATAGACAATCTAAACAACTTCAACCATTGAAAAAAGGGAATTGTAATCAAAAGTATGCTTCTCAGTATCCATCAAAAGACAGCTACACAGAGTGACGTCAGCAAAATGGCACTGGGACGCTCCAAGCTGTCATCTCCCCACAGAAACATCAAAACAAATCAAACAGAAGCTGTCTGAACCAACTTCGTAGGAGCCTGGAAAACACCAACCAGAGGTTTACACCAACCAGGTAAACGCCCTACCAAGCAAAGCCATGTTCACGGTAACAGAAAAGTTTTGTGTCTGTTGACTCGCGCTTGACAGTCGAGTTTCCCACTTCTCCTCCTTGAACACAGACCTGACTTGTTCCTATCTGCCTGGGAGATAACCGAGAGACCAAACCACTCACCTTGGACTGGAATGACTTGGAACACGTGCAGGAAAAAGGTGGGCACCATAAGTAAAATGAAGTGAGTTGGACCACAGCAACGTGTAAAACTTCCACACGTCCAAGGACACAGTCAGCCAAGTGAAAAAGCAACCCGTGGAATGGGAGAAAAGCGCCGCAGATCGTAGAGCTTAGTATCCAAAAAATATGAAGAACTCCTACAACTCCACAACAAAGAAATACCTGATTGGAAAATGGGCAATGAACTTGACATGTTTCCAAAGAAGACATACAAATGCACATGAAAAGATATTCATCATCACTCATCAGAGAAATACAAATCAAAACTACAATGAGATACCACCTTAGACCCACGACAATGGCTACTATCAAAAATACGGAAACTAACAAGTGTTGGCGAGGGCTGTGGATAAATTGGAACCTTGTGTACTATTGCTAGGAATGTGAATTGCCGCAGCCACTATGGAAAACAGTTTGGAGGTTCCCCAAAAAATGAAAACTAGAACTATGCATGACCCAGTAAGCCCACTTCTGGATATTTGTCCAAAAGAATTGAAAGCAGGAACTCAAACAAGTATTCGTACCCCATGTTCACACAGCAGTGTTCAGAAAAGCCAAAAGGTGGAAGCAGCCCTATTGTTCATTGATGGATGAATGGATAAACAAAATGTGGTGTATATACACCGTGAAATATTATTCAGCCGTCAAAAGGGAGGATGTTCTGACACATGCAACAACATGGATGAGCCGTGACACCATTACAGTTAGTGAGATCAGCCAACCACAAAAGGACAAATAGTGCATGATTCCACTTAGAATGAGCTGCCTAGAACAGGCAGATTCACAGACAGAAATGATAACAGAGGTTACCAGGCCGAGGAGCTAAGACCCGAATGATTAACAGAAGGATGGGCTCGTGTAGATCTAAGGGACGGAGCTTTCCGGCACAAGGAGCAGGTCAAGGTGAGCAGCGAGGAGGAACAGGAAACCCAGTGAGAGGGGACACAGTGGTAGGAGGTGAAGCCACAGCAATAGTCAGGGACTGGACCCCACCAGGCCACACAGACAGTGGGAAGAAGCGTGGCTTTGTCCTCAGAATGGGTGCAAGTCTCCCGAGGATTGTAAGCAGCGGAAATGGCTCTGAGTCATACGTGGTAAGTGTCCCAGAGGCTGGCGACCCTCATTCTACAGAGCAGTAGAGGCGGTCTCTCGCTGCGTGGCCCTGAAGTGTCTCCCAGCGCTGAGTCTTAGCTGATGCTGATGGGCTAAGACGAAGCCCCCTGAGCTTCCTGAGCGCCCCTGAGCTCTGCACGCTGTACCGTCAGCCAGCTTTGGCTGTTGACAATTGGAGGTTTAGTTCAGTATCGTGACTTGCCCGTCGCACTATGAAAAATCAGTGTGGCGGCGTGTTGGTTCCAGTCCTAACCAGAAGACCACACAGCAGCATGGCCAGGAAACTTTTTAACTTGTGCGTCAACGTGTGCCAAGGCCTGCTCCATAGCCTTGTTAGAAACAAACAAAACAAAGCCTTTCTTCTTTTTTTTTTTCCCCTTCAGTTGAAATTCTGTGGGAGCTGCTTATGTACTCTGTCTCCCCGCTGCTGCCTGGGACTGGCATTGCACTAACATCTGTCCTCTGGTCACATTTTATGGGATGTCTGCGGATTATTCACATGATGTGACATCGGAATTTGGGGATGTGGCTGTCTTCGGATGCCAGATGAACTTGGATGGAAATCATCTTTCATGTGTGTGTATTTACAGTTGGGAGCCGGGAGGGGCTCCCTGGACATGGCCGCCCTGGCTGCCAGCCATGAGCCTGCAGCCATGCTCCCAGGCCGGCCTCCCCGTCTGCTGACCACATGTGTGGTCACAGCACCATGTGGACCTCAGCCCCACTGCTCCAAAGTCCGTTCTCAGGCGGTATCAGCACAGAGCACACCAGGCCAGGTGCGAGGGGCCAGCCAGGACGCGGTCGTGGGGTTCTGTTCAGGCATCTATCGTGTTCTCTCTAAATTTGAAACTTGATCCTTCCCCCAGTCAACCTTTTCCCCCCACCACAGTGAATAAACGAGCAAAGGAGCGAATGAATAGATGGATGCATGGATATGTGGACGGACACTTAATTTCATGGTCAAGGAATTCAGACAGTAGAGAAATACGTAGAGTCCTGACGTCATATCACCCTCCCTTAAAGTAACTACATCCCGGGAAGATGGAAGTGTGTCGTACATAAAATGATGTGTCTAAACATGCATCGTTTGAGGGTTTGTTTTCTGGAAATGGAGGACCTCGTATTGTTCCGTGAGTTTTATTTAACTCTGTGTCTAGGAGAGCTTTGTCTTTTTGACCATTGGTGCTATAGTGACTAATTGACACGCTGCTTGTCATTGGACTCCTGGGGCCATTTCTACTGTTCCTGCTGTTATAAACTGGAGCTGTACGTGTTGTAAATGGAGCAATTTGAGTTCAATTTTAAGAGGTTGTGCTCAATCCCAGGCATGAATGTTTCTGTAAAACAGATGCACAGAAGTGGAACTATTGTCCCCTAGGGTGTTTCAATTCCGATGCGCGGCCAGCCACTCCCATTTTCTCACACCCTCGCCAGCACTGACGTCGCCCACGTTTTTAACATTTTGTGATCTGATAACTTATTACTTACTTTGTACTTCCCTAATTCTTAAGTCCAAACATCTTACAGGGATTTACAGTTCACGAATTGCCTATCCCTATCCGTTGCCTATTTTTAAATTGGGCTACTTATCTTTTTCACATTGTTTACAGTGGTACTTCTAATAGTGGCTCTAATCTGGTTTATAAATGTAATCTCTCGATCTGTGTCTTAGCTCTAACTTTGTTTATGGGGTTTTCTGTGTTACAGAGGCTTTAAATTTTAATTATTACTCTTAGGGGAATCAAAATTTGGGGTTCACCTAGGAAGATTTTCCCTGTGCCCTGAGCCTCCTCTCTCTCCTATTAACACTTGCATAGTTTTATTAATATTTAGAGCTTTAATCCAGCTTAATTGAGGTATCGAGTGATATGAAGGGATCATGCCATCTGCTTAATAATGCATCTATTCTCCACTGGTTTTTAATGCCCTTAATTCCCATGTGTGCATGGGCAGGTTTGGGACTTGGTTCTCTCCCACTAATCTAGTTATTTGTTGTTCTCTGCTAATTTCATAGTTTCATTACTGTAATTTTATAGTATGTTTTGGTAACTGGTGTGTCAATTTCTCTCTCTTATTCCTTTTTTTTTTCAAAATTGTCTTCCATGCATTTTTTTTTTCTTTCATATAAACTTCAGAATAAGCCTTTCAATTTTTTTTAAAGAAACATTTGGAATTTCAGGATTGTGTTGGGCTTTTAGATTAATTGGGAAAAAGCATCATCCTTTTTTCAGCCTTTTCTGGCTTTCAAAAACAACATCCTGTCAGAAATCTAAATGTAAAAGTGGAATTCACAGAGTTTTTACACCCTGGAAGAAAATATGCCTGAATTACTCTATAACTGGGTATGGGGAAAGGCTTTCTACCAGTAATTCAAAATCCAGATGCAATAAAAGATTGATATAATTTGAATACATAAATAAAATTAAAAGTTTCATATGGCAGAAGTTGGCATAAGAAAAGTAAAAAGCTAATACAGAGAAAATATATACAACACACACCACATATAAAGGACTAATACTAACATGTAAATCACAATAACCTACTTCACTGTGTCGTGGAGAGAATTAAGTGGTGTGCATGGTACTAATAACGATTTCTAAACTAGTGCATGCATTATTATAATTATATAAGGCATATAACTTATACACGACAAAGGGCAGCGTTCTTCCTTCTGATGCTTAGCTCCCTGCCCAGACTTCCTGTGTGGAAGTATATTTGCGCCGGGAAGGTTACCATCAAATTCTGGACTCTATCTTGAGCTACCACTAAGATGAGCTGGATTTGTTTTTTTTCCCCTATATTCATAGAATATACCCTTTTTTTTTTCTTCTTTGTGCCTCCATCTTCCATCACTCATCATCGTGACTTCTTAGGATCCCTCTAATATAACATGTCCATCCCTCTGGATAATAGTGATAATCAGTAAGTGTAATTTAATTGCTAAGTCAGTGCCGACAATTTACTGCATTTCCCCTTCTTTCTAGCAGTAGAAGTTGGGTTGGGAGCAGTAAATGGCCCTGTATTAAGAAAAGAGTCAAGGGTTTCTTTCAGCCCAGGCTGCAGGGCACACCCACACCTGTGGCTTTTCCTGGACCAGGCGGCTTCAGGCGATTTTCATAAAATACTGTCAGTTTCAAACTGACCGGACTTTAGAGCTCCCCCTGAGCCATGAAGACCTGCAGTTTAGAGAGTGTGCTTACTAACTCGGTTCCCCATATTAAATACTCATCTAGGCAGGTAAATTACACGGCCGAGGATGCATATTTCGTGTCCTAACTGAAACGTATTTATAGGCCTGTGTATGGTCTGCCTTATACTGGGGCATACTTGCTGTCGCTGATGGAGCTTGGAGTTCAGGCAGCCTTGCCATCCTACCAGAATGTCCTGTCATGCTGCGAATGCCCTCCACGTGCCATATCTGACCGCACGTGGGGCAGCTGAGCATTTGAAATAGCCAGCTTGACGGAGGAACTGAATTCCTTATTTCACCGTATGTTATTTTATTTTAAATAGCCACCTGTGGACATACGCCCAATGCAGCTCTAGACCATTGACGATTTTAAAGTCTGATTTTGCGTGTATATAAAAAGGTGATTATTTTCCCGTGCGGCTGGCCATTACGAATGCCAACCTGCTTTTCTCTTTCTCTAGACTCGATCACTCAGCACAAGGTCTGTGCGACTGAAAACTACCTGTTACTGCAGTGAGTGGAGACACCGCTCAACAATCGCATGGCTGCTGCAAACAGTGCACAGAGCGCTCTTTGAGTCTTCAAACAACAGACAGGCTTGGGAAGAGAAGGAACCAACCCAGGCCGGATGCCTCTTTATAACATCGTATGTTCGCCGGAGCGTTGTGGGTTTTATATAAAGAAACCCCTTGGTGTGACTTTCCGATGCCCAAACATGTGTTTCAGACATACGCTGACTCACACCGTCAGGGACTTTGCTGTGTAATGCCAGTCCCCGTGTCTTAGTAACCATCATAATCAAAAGGGCACAGAAACGTCACCATTCGTGTGTTAAATAAAGAGTGAGAATCGGTTTTAGTTGTTTTATTACTGGGACAGATCAAAGAAGCCCCTAAGCGTCTTGGTTAGACTCTAAGATCTTGATCACGTCATGTACGAGATGTGAAGGACACTGGTCTGTTATTCAGGATGCTTTCTGTGTACCTGAGATTCCTCTCCAGGTGATGGGTGAGAGCGCTGTGCAGCCACCATTGGTGCCGTGGAGCAGCCGTCCTTCTCCAAGCTGAATGTATGAATGCTGAGGACTGCGTCCCAACAAGGAGTCTCAGCCTCCGCTGGCCACACGGGTGCTGGCTGTCCCCCAGAGGAGCCCTGCAGTGGGACCGAACCACGCCCACGCCCGTCGGTCACCTTGTACTGGAGGGAAACCCGAAATCCTGAAGACTTGGAAGGTACCACTAAGACGTCTTCAGGGTACTGTCCCCTCTCTGTGTTGTTACTGATCTCAGCTGTGATTCCTACCTTAACTTTCAGTCCCTCCGCTAATATAATAGATCAACCTCTAGAATAAACCTTTAAGAAAAGACGCAGTGGTACACATGGAAATAATGAAGGCTGTTCTCTTGGTGTAAAATCGTGTACAACACGAATAATGCCCTCACAGCGCCCAGGCCCCAACGGCAGCCAGACCTCAGCACAGCGCTGAAGCCTAAGCCCCGTCCTGTCACATCACACAGCCTCTTCCACTGTAATCCCACCGCGAAGCTCAGGGACTCCTGCAGCGCCCTCTGCCCTCCCCCAACACCAACAGGTCCTAAGGAGACGGACAGAGATTGTCCTGCGTCATGCTGGGGACAAACCACAAGAACTTCCATCCTTTCTCCCCCCGCCCCCCCCCACACACACTGACTGTGGAGTGCCACCAACCACCTGTCCACCCAGTCCTGCAACCTCAGGACTCAGTCCTTAGCCCTGAGGCTGGCCTGCCCGTGGCCACTCCGGATTCGCTTTCTGAAAGCTAACATTGGATGAGGACACTGATTTGTGCCAAGCAACACATTAAGCATTTTACACATGGTTCCTCGTTGAATCCTGCCACTAATCCTAAAAATTACTACAGGTCTGCAATTCCTTATGCAAAACACATAGGGCTTGGGCCGGCTGAGTGGCGCGGTGGTTAAGCGCTGACTTGGGAAGCCAGCGGCCCCGGTTCGGTCCCACATGTGAGGGCCAGTGACACTGCCCTCAAAAAAAAAAGAAAACCACTAAGAGGAAACCTGAGGGGGGAGGGGTGTCTGGCTGACCCGGCAGGATCCGTGCAGAAGGCCGGCCGGGTGACCAGACCTCACGGGGGGTGCTGGGGGTGAGGAGCCCCACCACATATCTAAGGTGATCCAGGTCAAGGGTGGGGGTTCTGGTCCAGCGGACGTCAGGATTCTTGCTAAAATTAGATTTTACAGGCAGGTGTACAGATGGGCCTAAGAGAAGTCTCAGGAGACTGACCAAGCGAAGAATCTTTGTCACTAGTCACAATAATACATGTCCGATGCCTCAGAGCACAGGATGAGGGTCAAGCGACATGAGAGGGCCTTTCTGAAGGAGCCTGGCCTGCATTCGGGAGTCATGTCTCCCCCAAAACATGCATCAAGCGATTGGAATTCCCAGTGCAGATTACAAATGGCATAGCAAATGGGCCTCACTCCAAACCATCAAAACAATGAAGAAAAAGACACTTTTTACTTATAATTAGTGAGTGTGCTTAGTCATTATTTGACTTAATGGACCATCGTGTAAGGCTAAAATGTACAAGGTGTTACCAATACGGCAAATGGTTAAATTAAAAAAACTTTATTATAGTAAAAGACACATTGCCATTAATCCCTCTCAAAATACTTCCCCTCCCTTTGAACACTCTTATCCCATCGTCCTTGCCACTTTCTGAGGCAGTTCTGGAAGTCCTCTTTCATGAGTGTCTTTAGTTGCGCCCTCATGGCTGCCTCCATGTCCTGAATCGATTCAAAATGTTTACCTTTCATGGTCATTTCGACTTTGGGGAGGAGCCAGAGGTCACACGGCGCCAGATCCGGTGAATGAGGTGGGTGAGGACACACCGTCATGTTCTTATTTGATAGAAATTGCTGCACCAGAAGCGATGTGTGACATGGAGTGTTGTCATGATGGAGGATGAAGTAAAGACATTTACGAAAGAGGACTTTCAGAACGTTTCAGAAAGTGGCAAGAATGATGGGATAAGTGTATTCGAAGCAAGAGGGAGTATATTGAGGGGGATTGATGGCAATGTGTCTTTTATTGTAGTAAAAATTTTTCTATTGAAACATTCACCATATATTTTGATCACACCTCATATTTTAAAATGATCTGTGGTAGTAATTAAAATGGAAATGTGGTAGTAATTAAAGTTTCACATCCCCTGTTCTTAATATTTCTTCATCCTTAACTTTACTGAAAACTATAGAATCTATTTTTCATGCCAGAAAATCAAATTATCTACTTTTATCCCTGAATATTTGAGCAGTTACCCGAGATAATTACTAAAGTCACTGAACTGGAGCTAAACAAGCACAGGCAAAGTCCTTGAGGCTGCTCGCGTGTTTTGTTTGGTGTACGTTCCCAGTTGAGGCGTTACTATGTTCCCAAAGCCTTGGGACCTTCCAAGCCCTAAGCTCCACCTTAAACTCTAAGATACTGGCCCCAGTCATCTTTATTAATCTGGTTTCAATTTTTTTTAATGTTTGGATTCATAGCTTATCTGTGGGAACACATAGTTTTCCATCTTTAAGATTCCACAGAGAAGATTGACTGAAAAAAGTTAGTTTTGTATCCCGTCCCGCAAGCCAGCAGATGAAATCTCAGCCAAAACTAGGGAAGAGGAGTTGCCGGGAGGAAACCCGTCCTGGGGCTCACCCAGCATCGTCCTTCCGTCCGTCTGTCCGTCAACGTGGACGTAGGAGTGAGGCACATTCACTGCAGTGCTAGCAGCTTGTCAGGGGCCCAGGGAGGGCAGAGAGGCAGAGGGACCTCCAGACCCAAGGCTTGGCACGAAGAGCCAGCCGTCAGCCAGAGAATGTCCTCAGCCAGCAACGGGAAACCCACTAAGTTATGGGGGATCGGTCAGAGACAAGAGAAAGCCCCTGTGTCCTGTGCACAGAGCTGCAGAAGGCAGAGGGCAGGCAGAGGGCTGTGACGCAGGATGCCACAAGCCTCCCTCCCGAAACAGAACCGGGGACGCTCCATGGGGATGGCGCCGATGGCACAGGAGGAGGCAGAAGCCCCCGGTGGCCCTCACTTGCCGTCACCTGCTCTCTGTGGCCTCAGAGCCCAGAAGGCATTGAGGGGTCGCCCTCCAGCGTGGTCAGAGGCTGACAGAGGAGTTCAGCTATTCTGAGCCTTGGCATTTTCTCGAGCAGTTCCCACCCCGCCACCCCTTCCTTCTGACTTATTGGATTCAGGGGCCACTTTATAAAATCCTTTGAGCCCAAATAAGACTTTAACGGGTGACATATCTGGGCTCTAGGGGTTCAGGGCTCGCTTCCTGTGCTGAAGGAACAAAGGGTGTTGGTGGCCCTGAGTGCCATCAGCCTGTCACTGGAAGCCGAGGGGACTGTTGTATGACGTGGGGAGCTCTCCTACTCATGTCCAGGGCAAGGATTTTGCAGCTTCTGTCGACACCTCCGCTCCCCACCTTGGGTCACAGTTTCTGCTGCGCTTTCCCAGCCAACGCCCACCTTGTAGCCCAAATTCGGAGACCTGTGTGAGAGCCTGTCCCCATCAGACACAGATCGTACCTGGCTCCAGGGACCAGGTAACTCACGCAGAGCAGCTGCCCTCAGAGCCGACACCGTGAAGGGAGTCAGGTTAGAAAGCAGTACAGCGCCCTGTGATGAGCTCACCAGAGATGGGGGGGAAGTGACAGTTCGAGGAAGCGGGGATTAGCCCTACAGGAAAAGGGCACGGGTTCAGGAAATGCTTCCGGAGGCTCTGACTTCGAGCTCTGTTTTAAAGGAAGCCCGGCACCCACAGCAGGGGAAGATACTGCAAGGACAGGGCATGGAGCAGTCTGGGGCGTAGAGTGACGGGACAGGAAGAGGCAATGCGGCAGAAGAGCCCGGGCCAGGTGTGAGCATCAGCTGGGCCCGAGAGGCTCTTGGGCCCAGCGTTGGGGGGCTGGAGAGGCGCCCAGGGAGACGAGAGAGGAGCGGGGGCTGTGGAGGAAAGGGGCTGCTGGGAGCTGCTGAGCAGGCCAAGCCAGAGACCCAGCCGCGTGAGGTGAGGCTCTAGGCCAGGGGTCGGCAGACTGCGGCTCTTTGGGTGCATTCCGTCTCAAAAGTTTGCCGAGCCCTGAAGAGCCAATCCTGTCCCTCACAACAATTTTAAAATTATTCGAGAACCATAAATACATTTTTACATAATCACCATTATGTGAATAATGTCCTTTACAAATTTTATAAATGAAACTGATAGTTTTATTTTCATTTTCAGTTTTACTTCAGAGCCATGCACGTGCCCAAAGAGCCGCATGTGGCTCGCGAGCCGCCGTTTGCCGACCCCCGGCGGCTCCGCCGTCTCAAAAGCTTGCACCGCCCCCCCCAGCCCCCGCCGCTCTAGACTCAGGCGTCCAGTGTTAGAACTCTCAGGACGAGCTCCGTGTCAGGAATCAGATCCATATGCAAGATGGGAAAACGGACCAGAGCACGTTAACCATGGAGGGGGTGCATTCCGGTGGATACAAAGAGCCGTGTTCTTGTTGCTGAAGACATTTATCAGAAAGACACACTAGATATACTAAGAAGTTGTCAGATTTCTAAACTTAGCCATTGGTGTTACCCAAGCAAGTAAATAAGTGACTTCCATTTTTAGCAAGATAATGAGCCTTCTAATGGACATCTAAAAATGAGAATGAAATCTAGAGAATTTCCTTCTGAATGGTAGATACATCCACAAACTCTCAGGCTGGAAATAGGGAGGCAAGGTGGATCGACATGACGCTCGGAAGATCTACGGACCCGGAGCCTCACGCCTGTGTGTAGGAGTGAGGAGGTAAGGGGTATTTGGGGCAGAGGGCACCTCTGATAGGGCTGGGAGCTGGGAAGGGCTACGGCTTCCAAGAAAAAGGCGAAGAAGATTTCTCTATAAAGCCCGACACCAAGGGAGTCTGCTTTATCATCAGCATCTCAGGCCCCTGAATGAAGCAGCACACATCTTCCAGGAAGAGTGGCCCTGAACCTGGGCTTCTGGTAATACTCACGGATAAGGCCACCATGACCATAAGTTTGAAGGCACAGGCTTCCCAATAAGCCATCATGACCATCTTTAGGAAAAGCAAACGATAGGGCCAGACCAACCAACCAACGTCAGATACTGAATCATCAGAGATAGGTTATAAAGTAAGAATGTTTGGCATGTTAAAAGAAAGACATAAAAGCAAGGAAAAGGAGGAAGAAATGCCCCAAGATGATCAGATAGAGTTGAAAAAGGACCAAATAGAGCTTTAAAATGATTTCTTTTTTTTAAAACAGTGTTTAAATCTTCCTGAATCCCCACATAAAAATAGACGTCCTGGATAGCAAAACCCAACCAAGGTATCTTCGTCAATTCTCAAATACAAACAGTGGAGACAAGTCACCATCAGCCACAAGACCTGTGTGGCACCAGTGTCCAACAGGAGGCCGGGGGACGAGGGGACGAGCGGAGCTGGTGACCTGAGGACAGCAAAGTCCAGGAATTGGTTCTAGAACACCAATCCGAGAACAGCGCCTAGTTTTGCCCTGTCCCAATAATAGCCTGTGAGTGCAAGGAACCCACAGTAAGAGGGATGGAAGGTTCCTGAAGCAGTCTGCACCCTATGAATTCTCAAAGCTGACCCACCGGAGTCCTTTGTAGACTAGGGTCCTACGCTGAGGAGAAATTGCTGGGAGTGGAACCAAAATTGAGGAAGACAGGCGTGACAGAGACGAAAGAAAGAGAGGGTCAAGACAGGGGTTGGCTCACAGGACATCCAAAAATGGATGGTTAGCCAGATTTTCCAAGCCCTGGTGTCAGTCAAAGTAAGTTCGAGGGAAATACAGAAGAAAGTTCAGGTGCTCAGTGTCAGCAGTCATCAGGGCCAGCATGACCTCTCATGTCACACCTGTTAGGATGGCTTTTACCAAAACGACGAGAGAGAAGCGTTGGCGAGGCCGCGGAAAGAAGGGAACCGCCTCAGCGCTGTTGGTGGGGATGCGACTGGTGCAGCCACTATGCAGAACACCTCGAAGGTTCTTCACAAACCTAAACATTGAACTCCCTTATGGGTCGACAATTTCAAATCAAGTGAAATTAACTTCTACAAATGAAGTGAAACAAGAAGACATTCAGATAGACAGAAATTGAGAATGTTTATCAGCAAAAATCTTGGTAAAGGCATATCTAAAGGATGTACTTCAGGAAAAATGGGACAGTCCCAGAAAGAAAGTCTGAAATGAAAAATCTGGTAGGTGAACAAAATGGTAAGCATACAGCGCTTAAACATACACATACACATTAAGTGAATAATAGTAGTGACACAATCTGTGAGGTTAAAACAGAGATTGGAAAACATTTAAAATGTGTCTCTTGGTAGCATGTGCACTGGAAGCAGTGGCCAGTGAGCTAAAGCACCCCAAGATCCTTGTATGATTCAGAACCGTAAGAGGCATTAACTTCAGACTGTTAAATGTATATAAAAATTTCAAAGGTAACCACTAAAAGAATAGAAATGGACACTTATCTTTTAAACCTGTGAAGAGCAGTAAAGGAATGCAAAAGCAGACGAAAAGCTAAAAAACTTTAGCTTGAGCTAAAGACTTGAGCAGAGAGAGTTTAGAATCAGCTACATCAGCTTGGAGCAACACTCCTTGTTTTTCTTCTCGAGGCGTCAGCTAATGAAAAAGGTCACTGTGAGCTCGTGTGTTTTCCCTGTCCTGCACCCCCGCTTTACTCCAGCAATTGAGAAACGGGGACTCCTCTGTGCTTCGTGCACCGGAAGGCACCATGCAGGTAAAAGGGAGGGACCGACGATGCAAGAAAGGACTTGGCTCTCCGCTTCCACCATCTTCTCCCTGCATTGGAAGACAGGTAAGGCCTGGACCGAGCGGACTGGACCGATCTGGAGGGGCAGAGGGCTGGTGCAGCCAGCGCCCAGCTTACTGGCCATCTTCAGCCGTCACTTCACCCAGTGGCGCCACCTGCAAAGACGTGTCCAGCCAGAAACAGCAGGTCCGCCTCCTTCTCCAGCCACCCTTCGCGTCTCTTCCATCTGTTCCTGGGCCGCCCTGTCGTGCTCTCTGGGGCCTCAAGTTGTCACCCTACTCCAGTCAGTCCATAATGCCCAGATGTCTGTCCCCAAACCAGAACTGCGTTCTTCGACCATCTTCATCAATGATCTGAATGAAATAACGCACGGCAAGGCCGACAAGTCAACTGCTTTTTAAGAGAGGGACAACACAGAGGAAAGGGACCCACATCAGGGAATGCTACAGAAGGAATACCTGCAACGGGGGGTGGGTAAGGAACTTGCCGAGTGGCCGAAGGGAGATTCGTATTCCGTCCGTGTGATTCCAAAGCCTGTGTTCTGTCCAAACATTTCCAGAAGACTGGATGTGTGAGAGAACGCCTTTCTCAAGGATGAAAGGCTCTTCATGCATCAGCTTCTTCGGTTCTCAGGCTTTGCCTCCACTCCCCTCCGTCCCCGGTGAAATACATGCGTGGGATTTGTATTGCAGCCACATTCGCCGCCCTGGCCCCCAGGGGAGCCTCTGTAATGGGAATTCCTGGCGGGGGGTCGCAGGCTGGCAGATCCCAGTTCCCGAGCATGCCAGCCCTGAGTGGCTGCCGCAGCTGGCCTGGCATGTGAGCTCCTTTTTGGAGCGCCCACCTTGAGATGCTGTCCAGCAGGTACCCATTAAGCTGTGGTGGCTAATAACAGCTTCAGAGAAGGAAAACGGGAGGGTTTACGTCACTTCAGTACACTTAGTTGTTACCATGTGAATGTTTTCAACCCAAAATGCTAATTTTGAGATTATTTAGACTTAACTGATCCTATAATGCTACCTCCACCAAACTGGATAAATGATCCCTTGGGGATAAAAACAACACATGATCTGTGTAGAATGGCCGTGTTCTTCTCGGGAAAGGGAGATCCTCAAAGTCTTGAGTAAAGTACCCTCCCCCGAAAAGAGTAGATGAGAAAAGTTAAAATCATGTAAAGAATTAATATCCCACATAAATTGAATCATGTTAATACAGTAAAACTAAGCTGTGGGGATTTGGAGCAGGCAGTGGGTTTCAGAATTGCTGAGACTCACGACTGGAACTCTACAGCTTACTAAGAAATGTGTCCCATTATTTACTGCTTTCAAATTGAATAAATCTTCAACTGACCATGATATTCAGAGACAGGAATGTCATAGCTCTCTGAATTCCCCAGTCGCTATGTTTAACCAGAAACCCTTTTTGAGTTCAATCTTGTTTGAAAAAAAAATCTTCCAAAAACCATTTCTCTGTTTTCTTGTCCTGGTAAAAAGTACAACGTACTCACCAGAAAATCTTTAATCCACAACCTCAGAATTGTCGAGCCATGCGGTACTTGTGGAAAGTCTAAGAGATGGGGCTGAGTTTGTAACAACCCTGGCAAAGAGCCTGCTGCTTGTTTGATAAGTGTCCGTGTCAAAACGGGGAAAGTCACACCAGCGGATCTACTGGAAGTCCCGCTGAGTTCTCGCTCCACAGATAAAGGCCCCCTCCGGTTTCCCGGTTTCATCAGACACACATGAAGTACCAATCTGACATGGAGGTTTCAAAATGTAGATGTAATCCTTGCATCTGAGAAGCACACAGACAAGGCTAAACAGATAGCTATAACAGTCTATCACAGAGGCGTATTTAAGGGACAGTGAGGACAGGCGTTAAATTGGCTAAGGAGTGCCGAGGGAAGGGGGAGGGACAGTGATGGGGAAGATGGCACTCCAGTTAGCCTTGAAAACTGTCCATGGGACTCCTGACAGGGGGACGATGGTGGAGAGCTCATTGCGGAAGACAGAAACAGCACTGATACAGGCATGCAGGGCTCACTACCCGGGTGGCACTTGCAGGAAGTAGGAATTTCTCCATCTGTGCAGACTGGAGTGTCTGGTTTGAGATGCAGAGAGCATGGTTATGAGGCCAGCAATGGAGACTGGAACAAGTTAGTGAACGGCTGGGTATTTCTCACTAACACAGTTTGTCTTAATTTAGTGAGCACTGGAAAACCACCAAATGTTTTTGAACAGAAAACCAGTGTTTGGGGAAGGCCATCCTGATAGGAGTGTGGTGGATGGCTTGGGTGGGGCGAGGCTGGAAGCAAACAGGCCAGGGAGGTTATTGCCGGAGACGGCTGAAAGATGCTGAGCGTCTGCGCTGGGCAGTGAGGGAGGGCGGAGGGGATGGCAGGAGTCTGCATCTTTTGGAAGGAGGACCCAAAGGACCTGCTGATTGCCCGACTTAGATGAGGGATGCTAAGTGGATGGAGGGATAGCTTACTTCTTTAAACAAGGGAGGATAGAAGGATAAGGAGGCTTAGGAGAAAGACCACATCTGGACAATACTAGATAAACAAATATTCAACCTTAAACATGTCGATTTGCAAATAAACACAGAAAGACTACAAAACCCATTCGTCACAACCAGCTGAAAAGGCTGAATATGTGTGCTGTGCTGTTTCAGGCCTCAGTTTCCCCTCTATCTCAGGACTCCCCTGCACCCCTAAGTTTGCCCAAGCAGAACCCCATGAAACAACTGATTCATGGCTCCAGCTGATTTCCCGGTAGAAGCTCAACAAGGAATCTATTCTGATTCTATGAAAACCATGGTGGCTGAGTTACCTTATTCTGTTCGGTGGGTGTCATCTTTCTCCCTCTGTTCTCCTGTGTTGACCACATACAATTCCTCAAGGCCTCCAGCTGCACCACCTCTAACCGCGTTCCTGTCTATGACACATACCCAAATACAGGAAGATTACATGTGCCATGCAGATCATCCCATGCAAGCTAAGAGTGCAATACCAACTCTACGCCAGGCTTTCGTCATCGCTACCAATGACCATACCTATCAAAAAAAAAAAAAAATAGCTGCTTTCTTATCTGAGCCCATGAAAGTTTTCTTGCAAAGATTTAAGCACTATGTATAATCAACTCCCCATATAAAACTGGGAGGATAGTTTCATAATGGTTTTGGCTGTACTGTTAAATCACTTTGGTCTGAGTTACAGTAAGCAATGTGATTCCTTTGAAGGCTCTGCCAAAGCAGCCATCAGGGTAGAACACATGAAAAATCAACCCAGCGTGAAACAAGACTTGTTGGGATATCGAATAGGAACAAGGCCAAGGACAGAAAGAAGAGAGATAGTGGAATCATTTGTTTTCTCATGATTCTAGCACAGTGGCTTTTCACCCTGGCTGTGGGTTGGAGTCACCTGAGAAGATTATTTTCCCCCCCACGAAATAATACTGTGCCTGGGCCCCAGTCCCAGAGGTTCATTAGGCCCCCCCATGTGCACTTCATTCTTCTAGTGCCTTCTTCATGACACATGAAAAGTAATGACTTTTCAGGAAAAACTGAAAATAACCACAAATGTGCATTTATTGAGCCCACATGTGAATACCCAGAGAGCACTGGGATTGGGGGGAGGGGAGGGGTAGTACAACATGACATGTGCTCTAGGAACTCGACCTGTACTTTTCTTTATTTAATTCTATTTTTTAAAATTTAAGTATAATTGGTCTATAATGTATAGTTTCAAGTATACAATATAGTGAATCCACATTTTTATACCTTATAATGTGAGCACCCCACTAATGCTAGTAATCACCTGTCACCATGCAAACTTACCACAATCATATTAACTAAAGTCTCCTTCGGGTTTCTCACCCCACGCCCACGGTCCCCATGGCAGTCGTGTTTGATCTCTGTTTCATGAGTCTGTGTTTGTTTTGTTCTGTTAGTTCATTTGTTTTGTTTTTTAGATTCCACATATAAGTGAGATCATACGGTATTTGTCTTTGCTTCTACACAGTGAAGGAAACCATCAACAAAACAAAAAGACAAGCGACTGAATGGAGAATATATTTACCAATGATACATCCAATAAGAGGTTGATATCCAAAATGTATAAAGAATTCATACAACTAGGCCGGCCGAGTGGCTCAGTTGGTTAAGAGTTGGCTTAGAGCGCGAGCTCTGAGCAACATGGCCAGTGAATGCTGCTCGCTGAGCTAAGCTGCCGCTGAGCTGCCAACAGGTGGCAGGATGGCTCAGCTGGTGTAACAACATGACCTACCTGTTTGATGGTGGGCTACACCCGCCCGCAACTAAGACTGAACTCGGCACCCTGAGCTGAGCTACCACCCCAATGGCTCAGTGGATAGAGCGTGCGCTCTTAACAACAAGGCTGCTGGTTTGACTCCCACATGGGATGGTGGCTACGCCCACCTGCAACTAAGATTGTAACACTGCACCCTGAGCTTAGAGGCCACGAGCTGCTGACAGGAAGCCAGATGGTGACTGGCGCCCTCCACACGAAGACTGAAGAACAACTTGGCTGGTCCCCTTCCCCAATTCCCCAACACTGTTCCCCTCCCCAATTCCCCAATAAAATCTTTTTTTAGAAAAAAAGAATTCATACAACTAAACAACAAAAAAGAAACAATCCCATCAAAAAAATGGGCAAACAGCCAATAAACATATGAAAAGATGCTCAGTGTCACTAATCATCAAGGAAATGAAAGTCAAAATCACAAGGCCATAAACAAGAATGAAATCTTACCATTTGCGACGACATGGGTGGACCTAGAGGGCTTTGTGCTCCGTGAAATAAGGCAGACAAAGACAAACACCAGCATGTCTGAGAGAGAACTCATCCTCCTCAAGACTTCCCTTGTGTTTCTGAAGCTGCAGTTGGGGTCCAGGAGGGGGGGAGCCCCCCGGAACTTCAGCCCCCAGGACCCCAGGTTCCGCCTGGCTGCCCCACGCCTGCCTGCACTGCACCTCCACTTCCCACTCGTGCCTCCTGGCAACCTGGACTCAGCCCAGTGTCCTGGAGAACCATCCGCCTGTCCTGACGAGACCAGGCCAAGTCTAGCAGACATCAGCAGCCAAGATCAAGGACAAGGCACACACACCTGGTCATTGTCACAGCTCTATCTGCTACGGGCCTGCTCACGGAGCCATGACGCCTCTGGGCCAGGTGCTTTATGCCCGTATCTCACCTGGACACGGAACGGCCAGTCCAGAGCTCTCCGGCCACTGTCCCTGAGCGGAGCCCACGGCTCCTGAGTGCAAGCGGCATCTCTTCCTTCACCCGCCTGGACTTCCTGCCAATACTCAGGTTGCAGGGAGCAGGGGCTGGGATTGCAGAGGTCACCTGCAGGCCTGGGGGCTGGTGGTAAGCAGGAGGGCCCAGTCATCCTCAGTCAGTGCAGCCCCGGAGGGGATGGAGGGGCAGGAACCGGAGGGACTGGGGAGATGATGTGGCCCAGTCTTTCATTTTAGACCAGAGGAAACCGACTGAGAGACATTCAGGGATTGCCTAGAACCACTCAGAACGTTTATGGCTGAAATCGGGTGAGGATTCCAGGGCCCTAACTTGCCACCCCAGTTTCTATCTGGTGAAGAGAATGTTTGTGGTTTCCATGGAGACCAGTCAAGTCCTCAACAAAAGAACCCGAGGGTTTTGAGGACAGGAAGCCAGCACTCGAGTGGGGCTGTGACAGGAAGCAAAGAAGGGACAGTGGCGTCAGAGGTGGCGTAAGGCAGCATGTGATTAAGTGACAAATGGACAGCCTCAGCCACTAGCGATGTGGGAATTGAGAGGATCACAGGGACAGGTGGGTGGAGGCGAAGCGGCTGGGTGGGTGTCCTCCTCAGCTTACAAGGCAGGACCGGCAGGTTCACGGGGCCGTGGAGCTGCTCCGGATGTGCCCAGGCAGCGGATTGGAACCTAGAAAACAGAAGCAGTGGGTAAAATGCTCTTGCATCCCGTGCACACACAGTCAGTCGCACTGTGGAGGCCTGGTTCTTCTACCTGCCACAAAACAGGGCTCTGCGGCCAGCTTCTGCTTAGGGAGTCCCATTAGTGATGGTGACTAACACCCGGGTAGGTGGGATTTGGGGTGGGGGGAGGCGTGTGCCAAGCAAGCTGAGGCAACGGCGTGATTTTGTTGTTTTTGTGCCGCTGTATTTCTCCATTCTTAATGCTCTCTAAAATATCACACAGCCAAAGGTCACATTATGATTAAGACAAGAGTTTCCCTTTGGTTGGAAGAAGTTGATTCTTAACTCTGGGACAGCTCAGCGCGGCAAGGCGCTGTTCTCAGGACCCACAGCCGCTTGCGGCCACAGCCGAGCCAAGCTCTCAGGAGCTCTGAACATGCTACTGCCATAGCTGCCTAATTTGTCTTTTCCTTCCAGAAAACATATTAAGATAACACAGTCAAGTTCCTAGGGTCTCAAGATTATATAGTCCACGCTTCATATGTGCAAAGCCTGTGTCACATCTTAAAGGCCGGGAATTTTCAGAAATTGGTATTCCTCAGAGGAATGTTTAAAGGCTGCTGTTTTGAAGCTTGGTATTTTGACCTGGCCTTTTTATTCAGCTTAATCAACCAGTATTGGAAATTCATCCGTTAGCCACACACACACACACACAGATTTTTGTAAACCCACTCTCCTTCCTACTTTTCATTAGGTAGCTCAAGTGCTGCGGACAGAATCCAATTTTCAGTTTACTCAAAACCAAGAAAACCAAGAAAGAATCACTTAATCAGGAAAAGCATTGAGCTCTTAGATTTAGACCGTTTGGTTCCCTTAGCCGAGATGTATTTATTGTCATTTCCAGAATTACTCTTCTAAGTATCTGGTTATCATAACCACAGAAAGACAGCTTATTAGTTTCAACTGCTGGATAAAAGCATACAGCATTTTCAAGATTTCTGGTTTCACCCTTTTAACCCAAAGAAGAACTATAAATAGATGGTAAAGTCTGGGATTTCCACAGCTAAGTGCTGCTATAAATAGTTTTAAACATTTTCCCACTTCATGCTTTCTAAAAGCACATTCTCCACTTCCTTTCTTGGATAACCTTTGGGAATATAGCAAACTCACATTCAGAACTTTACTGAGGGAGCTAAACGGAACTCTTAATGAACCTCTTAGCGGCGTTCACATTCCTCAGATACCCCAAGACCTGACAATAAAAGGATTTCACAAATTAAATGGTTCGGAGAAATGTATTCTTAAACCAACTTTTTAATATCTTCATTCATTCTCTCTCATTACTTGGAATGTTCTGTGGAAAAAAAAAAAAAATTAGCCAAAACTTGGATCACTCACTTAACAGTTGTTAACCGAAATTTACTCTAGTTTTCTTGAGAACTTGGCTAGATTGAGAACTGTGGTGTCTGCAGAAGGAAAAAAAAAAAAAAATCTTTCAACTTTCCTTACACATCTTTTTCCTCTAGAAAAAGAGATGTGAGTTTACTTCAGGTGTCCAGACTAAGTTGTCTTCTTTCTTCACAAATACTCATAAGACAGCCTGCAGGATACACACAAAGCTTCCCAATTCTTTGGAAACCCCTGCACTAAGTTTCCCATGTGCGCGCCTGGGACAGAGCGCCCCGCGCCGGGAGCAGCGTGGCCGTGGCTCTCTGGAGGGCATATGCCTGCATTCTAGCGACCTCTGGTGGTGGCTCTGTTTGACTGGGAAGAGAGTCGACTTCGCCAGTCTTCCACATGGTGCGGAAATTAAGCCAAGAAAGAACAGGGACGAGAACAGGTAGTGTCAGTAAAACTTATGTCCCTGTTTTACATTTCGGTGAAAAACAAAAGAGGGGTGGTCAATGAGAGGCTATACATTTTTTTTAGTTTATAGAGTTATAAAAATAGACAATTTAGGGGTGGCTGGTTAGCGCAGTTGGCTAGAGCATGGTGCTGATAAAAGTAGACAATTTTTAGCAGTTTTATATCTACAGAAAACATTAAGCAAAAAATACAGAGTTCTCATGTATTCCCTCACACACCACCTATTTTCCCTAGTTTTAACATCTTACATTAGTGTTTTACATTTGTTACAATTGATGAGCCAATATGAATACATTATTATTAGCTAAAGTTTATGGTTTACCTTAGGGTTCACTCTTGGCATTGACATTCTGTGGGTTCTGAGAAATGTGTAATGACCTGTACCCATCACTATAGTATCAGACGGAATAATAGGTTCACTGCCCTAAAAACCCTCTGTGCCCCCCTACTCATCCCTTCCTCCCCACAGCCCCTGACAACCCATGATCTCTTTACTGTTTCCATAGTTGTGCCTTTCCCAGAATGTCATCTAGTTGGAATCACACAGTATGTAGCCTTTTCAGATTGGCTTCTTTCACTTAGTCATATGCATTTAAGGTTCCTCCATGTGTTTTGTGGTCTGATAGCTTTTTTTTTATAACTGAATAATATTCCACTGTGTGGTTGGACCACAGTTTATTTATCTACTCACCTACTGAAGGGCGTCTTGCTTACTTCCAAGTTTGGGCAATTATGAATAAAGCACATACAATCATCTGTGTGCAGGGTTTTGCGCAGACATAAGTTTTAAACTCCTTTGGGTAAATACCAAGGAGTGTGATTGCTGGGTCATATGATAAGACCTATTACAGAAAAAAGACAATCTGAACACATACAGATAAAAGATAGTCATGTGGGGCCTGCCGAGCAGCACATTGGTTGAGTGCTGGCTTGGGACGCCAGCGGTACCAGTTCGGATCCCACATATGAGGGCCAGTGACACTGCCCTCTACAGCTAAGATGGTGAACAACAGCTCCACCTGGAGCTGGGCTGCTGTGAGTCCCTGGTACGGCATAGCTGCCAGGCTACCAAGCTACAGTGAGTGGCCCGCAGCCAGCGTGAGTGGCCGGCAACTGCTATGAACGGCCGTCAAGAGGCCAGCAACCGATCTGCCTGTCCCCAGAAGAGTGCAATGATGATACATACCAACATGGCCCAGTGAAGCAATGTCCTCCACCACTAGACTGAAGAACAGAAGGACAGCAAATGTCTGTTCTCCTTCCCCAGTTCCCCAACGCTGTTCCCCTCCCCCAGTTCCCCAATATAAATCTTAAAAAAAAAAAAAAAAAAAAAGATAGTCATGTGAATGGACTGAAAGAATACCCAGGATTGCCAGCCAAGGGCAGAACTATAGGAGGCAAAGGACTCTACCCTAGAATGGTAAGAGAGGGCACGGCCCTGCCAATACCCTGATTTGGGGGCTTCTAGCCTCCAGAAGTGTGAGGCAGTAATTTCTGCTTCTTAAAGCCACCCAGTTTGAGGTACTTTGTTATGACAGTACTAGGAAACTGACACAAAACCTATTCCTAGTTTGCTGGCATTTTTGTATTTTTTTTTTAAAGATTTTATTGGGGAATTGGTGGAGGGGAACAGCGTTGGGGAATCGGGGAAGGGGAACAGACAAATTGCTGTCCATTTTTGCTTCAGTCTAGTTGTGGAGGACGTTGCTTCACTGGCCCATGTTGGTATCGTCATTGTGCTCTTCCCGGGTGAGGCAGATCGGTCGCCGGCCTCTGGATGGTCGCTCACCGCGGCTATTGGCAGCTCACGCTGGCTGCGGGCCACTCACTGTAGCCTATGGCAGCCCACTGCAGCAGGGGCTGCAGCCCACACCATCACCGGGGCTCGCACAGCCCAGCTCCAGGTGGAGCTGTTGTTAGCTGTAGAGGGCAGTGTCTCTGGCCCTCATGTGGGATCCGAACCGGGGCCGCTGGCATCCCAAAACCAGCGCTTAACCAATGCGCCACTCGGCCGGCCCTGTATTTTTGTTTTGTAAATCAGGAACAGATATTGAATTTTGCTGAATTTTTCTTCTGCATCTGACCATTTGTTTTGTCTTATTTTTCAATGTGATGAATTACATTGACTTTCAAATTGTTTTCAAAAAATAGTTTCATCTATTGAGATGACTGTGTGGGTTTCTTCTTCCATGAATATGGCAAGTTAGACTGATTGAGTTCACTGTTGGACCAGCCTTGCACTCCTGGAATGAACCTCCTTTACTTGTGATGTCTTATCCTTTTCATGTATGGCTAGATTTGATTTGCTTCTATCTCACTGATAATTTTATGGCTCTTTTCCTGAAGGATATTGGTCTCTGGTTCTGTTCTTCTGTCTTTTTTACGACTTCTGTATCAGAGTAATGCCTCATAAACTGTATTGGGAAGTGATCTTTCCTTTTCTGTGCTCTGGAAGAGACCGGCAGAATTCACCGATGAATTAGGTCATTTAGCCTTGGTGTTTTCTTGATGGGAAGTTTTGTTTTTTTAAATTACAAATCCAGTTTTTTTAAATAAATATGGAACTATTTAGTTTGTTTTTGAGCAAGATTTGGTAGTTTGTGTCTTTCAAATAATTGGCCCATTTAATCTAAATTGCCAAATTTATGGTGATAGAGTTGGTCATAGTGTTTGCTTGTTCTTTTGATGGTTATGGGATCAGTAGTGGGATCCATTCTTTCATCTCTGATACGTGCAATTTGTGTATCCTCTAATGTTTTTCTTGATCAGCCTAGTTATTAGTTTATGAATTATATTGATCTTTTCAAAAAACCAGTTTCGGTTCAATTTCCTCTGTTTTCCTTTTTGAATTTTGTTTATATTTGCTCTTTTCTTTATATTTTATTCCTGCTTTGGGTTTAATTTACTCGTCTTTTTCCTGTTTCTTTTACATGCTACAAATATGCTATCTTGAATTTTCAATTTTATTCCTATTCAAACATGTATAATTGTCCTAGAAACTCCTCCTTGCCCGTTGGCTATTTAGAAGTACATTTTTTTAATTTACAAATATTTGGAGACTTTTTTCAGATATGTTTCTGTTATTGATGTCCAGCTTAATTCCATTATGGTCAGTGAAAACCCTTGGAATGATTTTTATTTATACTTTTAAACTTGTTAGGGTATGTTTTATGGTCCAGAATATGGTCTGTTCTGGTGTTTTAGTGAATATTTCTTAGGCGCTTGAAAATAATGTATATGCCACTGTTTTTGGCAAAGTATTCTATAAATATCGATTAGATTAAGTTAATTGATAATGTTTCCAGTTCTGCGTCCTTGCTGATTTTTGGTCTATATCTTCTCTCAGTTACTACAGAGAGCCCTTGAGGTCTCCAAGTAGAATTGCAGATTTCTCTCTTTTCAACTTTATAGATTTAATAAAAGTTTTTGCTTGGTCAATGTGGTAAAATATACATATCATAAAACCTACCATTTAGAGACTTGTAGGTATCTGCTTTAGTGGCATTAAGGACATTCGCAAGGTTATCCAACTACCTCACCACTATTCATTTCCAGAACTCTTATTAAGCCAAACAGAAACTCTGTAGTCAGTAAACAGTAATTTCCTACTCCACCTTCGCATTGTCCCTGGTAACGTCTGTTCTACTTTTCTTCTTTATGTACCTAGAGTTGCCTAATCTAGGTACTTCATATTAATGAAATCATGAAATATTTGTCGTTTTGTGTCTGGTTTATTTCACTTAGCATAATGATTTCAAGGTTCATCTAGTTTTGTAGACTGTAGCAAAATTTATCCTTTTTAAGGATAAGTAATATTTTGGTATATGTATATGCTACCTTTTTAAAAAAAAAATCTCATTTGTTCATGGATATTAGAGTTTCTTCCGTCTTTGGGGAATTGTAAACAATGCTGCTATAAACATTGATGTACAAATATTTGCTTCCTTGCTTTCAATTTTTTAAAATGTATACCTAGAGGTAGAAATTCTAGATCATATGGTAATTCTGTTTAACTTCTTGAGGAACCACCAAACTTTTCCACAGCGCCTACACATTTTACATCCCCATTGGCAATACACCGGACTTGGATTTCTCCACATCCTCACCAACTTTTGGTATTTTCTAGGTTTTGTTTGTTTGTTTGTTTGTTTGTTTGTTTGTTTTGTCATCCTACTGGGTGCTAAGTAGTATTCCATTGTGGTTTTGATTTGCATTTCCCTAGTGACAGGTGATGCTGAGCATCTTTTCATGTACCATGGCCATTTGTATATCTTCTTTGGGGAAATGTCTATTTAGGTCTCTTGCATATATTTAAATTTGGTTGGTTTCTGTTGTTGAGTTGTGGGAGTAATTTGCAAATATTTTCTCCCATTCTGTGAGTTGCCTTTTCACTCTTTTGATAGTGTGTTTCAGTGCATAAAAGCTTTACATTTTGATGAAGACCAATTTATGTATTTCTTTTATTGCCAGTGCTTTTGTTGTTGTATTCTAGAAATCATTGCCAAAGCCAATGTCACAAAGATTTTCCCTGTTTTCTTGTAAGAGTTTTACAGTTTTAAGCTCTTACATTTAGGTCTTTCAACAACTTTCAGTTTTTGTTTATTGTGTAAATGAAGGGTTCAATTTCATTCTTTTGATGGTGAATATCCAGGTTTCCTGGCACCATTAATGTGAAAAGACTGACCTTTCCCCATTCATTGGTCTTGGCACCTTTGTCAACAATCAACTGACTATATGCAATAGTTTATTTATAGGCTCTCTATTCTGTTGCATTGGTCCAAATTTCTGTCCACTTGCTAGTGTCACACTCTGGATTATTGTAGCTTTGAAATCAGGAAGTATGAGTCCTCCAACTTTGTTCTTTTTCAAGAGTATTTTGGTCATTTGGGGTCTCGAGATTCCACAGGAATTTTAGGATGGGCTTGTCTGTTTATGTGAGGGAAAAAAAAATACCTTTGGATAATGAAAGGGATGGCATTAAGTCTTCAGGTCCTTTTGTGTAGTATTGTCACATTGGCATATTAAGTCTTCAGTCCATGAACATGGGCTGTCTCTCCATTTATGTCTTTAATTTCTTTCAGCACTTTATTGTAGTTTTCAGTGTACAAGTCTTTTGTCTCCTTGGCTAAATTCATTCCTAAGTATTTTTTTTATTCTATCATAAATGAGATTGTTTTCATTTCCTTTTGGGATTGTCCTTGTTAGTGCTAGAACTCCAACAAATTTTTACTTGTTGATTTTGTATCCTGCAACTTTGCTGGATTATTTTTTAGGTCTAACAGTTTTTTGTTGTTTCTGAAACTTTAGTGTAATTCTATCGAATTTGCTTCATATATTTTGATGCTCTGTAGTAAGGGGTGTACACATTTAAGATTATCTTATTGGTGAGTTGACCCTTTTTTCACTGTGTATTTGTTTTTGTTTGTGGTAATTGTCTTTCCTCTAAAATCTTTTTAAATATTAATATAGTCATTAATATAGTCATTCCAGCTTTTTTTGGATTAGTGTTTGCATATTACATTTCCCATAGTTTTACTTCTGACCTGTCACTATATTTAAAGTGGGTTTCTTGTACACTGCATATACTGAAGTTTTATTTGTAAATTCAGTATGAAAATCTCTGTCTTTTACTGAGTGTGTTTAAATTATTTACATTTAATATTGGGTTGTCAGAAAAGTCAAGATGCATTTTGCAACGAAAAACATAGAAAAATAAGTCATGACTTTCCTGACAACCCAATACTATTGATGTGGTTGAATTTAGGCCATTTTACTTTTCTATTTGTCCTTTTTTTGTGTGTGTTTTGTTTTTGTTCCTGTCCTCCCCCTTTCCTGCCTTTTTTGAATGCATTATTTATTAAATATTTATTATTCCTTTTATTTTTATCTTTTTAATAAAAAGCTTTCATTGCATTTTTTTTACTGATGGCTCCAAATGTTACAACATACTTTTATAGTCTTGTTACAGTTAATTCCTCATTTTAAGTGAGCCATAGAAAGAAGCCTTACAAATACATCGTCCCTTTACCCTTATCCCTTTTTTTTTTTTTTTTTTTTTAGCTGAGCCATCCTGCCACCTGTTGGCAGCTCAACGGCAACTCAGCTCGGGCTGGGAATCGAACTGCTGTTGCTCAGAGCTCAGCTCGCACTGTTGAGCGAGCTCTTAACCAGCTGAGCCACTCGGCCGGCACAAAAGGTATTTTTAAAAAGGAAACTTAGAAGACAAAGAGTGCTACAAAACATGATCACTGTTCCAAACGAGATCCTAAATGTTCCCACCACAGAAAGAAATGGCAATTATCTGACGTGGTGCAGGTGTGAACTGACCCTACCGTTTGCAATAGGTCAGCGTATGGAAGCCACACATGGTACACCTTGAACTTGCACAAGGCCGTTGCTCAGAGCTCAGCTCCCACTCTTGAGCGAACTCTTAACCAACTGAGCCACTTGGCCGGCCCCCTTATCCCTTTTATATCTTTGTCATATGTATTATAACTGCATACATTGATAACCTCACTATACAATGATATATTGTTTGATTTCAATCATCATACACATTTTAAGCAGGTAAAAGGAGAAAAATACTTTATTATATTTCTCCAGATATTCACAATTTCTCTTCCACTTTTCTGGAAGTTCCAAGTTTGCCTTAGCTTGTAAAATTTGCTTTAGCAGCAGGTGTACTTGTGTCAACTTCTAATTTTCTTTCATTTGAAAATGAATTTTGCCTTCATTTGGGAAGAACATTTTTGATTTATATAGAGTTCTGGGTTAATAGTTATTGTTATTTTTTTCTTCCTTTCAGAACTTGAAAGAAAGTTCTTTCTGGCCATGTCTTCTGGCCATCATGGCTTCAGGTAAGAAATCTTGAATAATTCCATATTTTCCCACTATATGTAATGTGTTTTTATCTACTGCTTTTATAGTCTTATTTTTCTCTTATTTTTCCTTCCTTTCTGTCTTTCTCTGTATGTTCCTTTCTGTCTCAGTCAGTCTTTTTCTTCTTTCTTCCCCACCTTCCCCCACCACACCCTCTACCCTCCATCCTCCCTTTTGTAGTTTGATTATGTTGTGTCTCAGCATGGTTTTCTTCAAGGTTTTCCTGAATGAGGTTCATTGAGGTTTAAGCTTTTTCCCCAAATTTGGTAAGTTTTAAGAACGCCATTTTTAAGAAACAATTTTTTTGCGCCAACCTCTATCTCTTCCTTCTAGGTGTCCAATGACATAAATGTTAAAGTTTCTGATATTGTCCCACGGATCTCTAAGGCTCCATGAATTTTGTTTTAAATTATTCTTCCTACACTTCAGATTGGATCATTTCTATTGATTGATTTCTAGTGTCTTTTTCGGATGTCTCCATATTATTATTGAGCCCATCTAGTTAATTAAAAAATTTTTTGTATTATACCTATTTTTCAGTCCTAAAATATTGTTATTCTTAAAAAGTAGTTTTGATTCTCTTTTGAGAACTTATTTTTACCTATTATCTATTTCAAGCATTGTTATAGATGAAAGAATTTATCCACTGATTCCAGCATCTGAGTCATCTCGCTATTGTCATCTGGTTGTCTTTCCCCTTAAGAAATGGTCATATTTTCCTAGTTTGTTTTATATCAAGTATCTGCGTTATATCTGGAACATATTAAGTATCGTGTTGTGATACTCTTGGTTCTGTTTAAGTCTTTGGAGAATGCCGATGTTGTGTTGTCCGGTTAGCCGGCACTCAGCCCGGGTAGGTGGAGACTGCACGTTCCTTTTTGCCTCCCGTGGGTAGTATTTCCTATCGCAGGTCTGCTTCCCAAGGCGTTTCTATTATCGTTTGGGTCTGTTATATGTACATTCACAGCTCTGGACGAGCGTGGGACTTGTGCAGATTCAGACACACTTAGAGAATGACCTTTTCCAATTTACTTCTGTCTGGGATTTCCGTGACATTGCCTGATTTCCTGGGGCCTCTTTTCCCAGTTCCTTTGGCCACAGATAGTTTTCTCTTGGAGTCGCAGGTACCTATTGCCGCGGCCACAGTGGTGTTTCTCTGCCAGGTGAGCTGGCTTCCTGGCTGGACCAAGAGTGAATAAAAAATGTAAAAAGAAAGGTTTTCCATCCCCTGCACTCTTCAGCTCCCTGGGCCCCTTTCCTTGGTTTCCTGGCCAGAAATTCAGGGTCTCTCTTGGAGGTTCTGTCTGTACCCTCTTTGTAGTTCAGCCATTAGGCTGCCAGGCCACCCTCAGGTGAGACTCGTGGACATCCACTCATACTGGCCATTTTTCAGGCATTTCTTTCCCTCCCCTTTGCCTGCTGTTGTTTACTTTTTAGTCTCTAGGGAGCTGCCATTTGTCTTGTCTTTGGAAATATTAGCTGTAGTCAATGAGAGACGTTGTTGAATAAGGAACAGTTGTTGAATAAAAAAATATATCTTCTCCCTTACTGGTCTGGAAGCTTCCTGAAGAACCACATCGGTCTTCTCCGATGCTAGGTTATTGGGGCCTCGTCCAGCATGGAGCATGGCCAAGGTCCGGCTACTAAATTAAGTGATATGGGGCAAAGAAGACCAAATAAGGAGATACTGAAGTGATTCAGAGAAAAAGAGATCGTACCCTAAAATATGTGTAGGGAGTCCAAACGTGAGCTAATGTTGTAAGAATAAGTTATGTTTTGCTTAAGACATGAGATTAATGGTGAAAACTCTGTGGACACAACAGGGTTTTGAAAGATTTACGTGGAAGGATTGTGCAGCTGTAATATTAAATAATAAATAAGGTCTTGGCAGAGAGGACAAATCTGAAAGTAATATACTATTCAGGAAACAATAGAAATTGGCATGGATTTCCAAAAGAGAAAAGACCATCATTTAAAAATATAGGCTTTACGTTTTGATAAGGAAAATAGTAATAGAGTGTGTTGTGGAAAATAAAGGAAGAGAGGAAGCTTATCATGCCCTCTGAACAACACATGACAAAAGGCTTGGGAGCCAGACAATGGCAGCTGTGCTAGGCGGTGTCAGGGCTTGTCCAAATGAAGCTATCAGAGATGCTCAGAAGCCGGATAATAAAACGGTCACAGGTCAAGGCAAGTGACACATATCTAGGGTCCTCAGTACAGAGGGAGTGACATTATATAGGAAGGCTGCTGACACCCCTTGGCAGGTAACGGGGAATTCTCATGGGGCCTCTCCACTAGCGCAGAGGAGTGATTGATGCTTAGCCACAAAGCGTGTAGCTCATGCAAGTGCTCTGCTCCAGGGGTGGTGTTTCCTTTACAGAAATGAAAAAAAAAATAAAATAAAAAGAGGGACAGGAACATTTCCAAAATACGTGTCTTTCAACACAAAAAGAACAATGTGTTTAAATGACATAAATTATGAGAAGGGTACAGATTAGAGAAACGATATGGTTGAATCTTAGCAGTCTTATTCCAGAAATGTTAAAGCAATTGATAAGAAAAATAATTTTAATAATTTTCAACATTTGTTTTAAAGCATGAAAGGCCTTAAGCACTGAATATAACAATACCATCACCATCTCTAGCAAACGTAAGCATTCCTGGATTATAGACATAAAGAAAACGAGGTGCAGAGGGAGACGAGGCACCCGTAACGACAGTGCCCAAACGGAAGCTGGAACCCCCCACACCCTGGTACCACAGTGGGCCAATGGAAAGGCTTCAAACATACACTTTTATTTGCAAATTCATAACTTGAAATCAAATCTTAAAAATGTGATTTTTGTTCTACTGGATAAACTATAATAAAATGGAAGTCAAGGTACAAAGTTCACTATAAAGTCAATTTTATCTGCCAACATAAACAGGAGCATATGAAGCCAAATTCAAATCTGCATGAAAATATTACAGATGTATCCTATATGTAAACACAAGCACCACATGAAGATATAGAGTAAGAGTGAAGGAATGGTGACAGGAGTGGGAACCAGAGGTTTGTAGCTTGGTCCCTTATGCCAGCTGTGTGACCTGGGCAGACTCAGCATTTCTTGTGCTCAATTTCCTCATCTTTAAGATAATAGGCTAGCTCCACATTCCAACAGTCCTTTCTTGCTTCCCTTCTAACTTTCAGATGGGTGGGATGTTTCTCCTTTTACCACGGAAAACAGAAGCATGCATATTCCTGTGTCTGCAGATGGCACGGCTTATACCGCCCACTAGGAAACTCCAGATAGGTAACTAGCCACAGCTGTGTCCTGAAGCAGGCTCCCGGCTTTCAGAGCCCAGCGTCCATTGAAGTGGCTCGGGAGAAGTACAAGCAATCTAACGCCAGAGAAAAACTTAATATGTCATAACAGCAGCAATAATTGCCTTGAATGTGCATAGCTTAAGGCTGGTACGCACAGCACGGCAAAGTCTGCGGTGTCACAGTGGGGAAGCCCTCTCCCTCTGTGACGAGATCTGTGTGGCACAGACCTCATCTGCCACCACAGTACCCACCTCGCCTTAAGCTTTTCTTATTTTATTACTTATTTTAGTTGCTATTCTGCATGCATCATTGTCAGTTACTGGAGTGCATTTGTAACAAAGTGAAATGCGCACCCAGTTAAGAAAAACAAGTTATTACCATGTGTCAAGTTTAAATAGTTCACAGGGAGACAAAATTTGAAAGAATCGCAAGTGAAACAAGTCCTATGTGAAGCCGGAGACCAGGAGACACAGGTTGTCGCTGTCACCGATGGTCGCCGGCAGGCGGGACGGCAGGCACGTGTACGTTAGGCCCCACTTCAGCGTGGAGCCTGTGACTGCCCCACCCCGACGGTGCCGGCACGGACGGTGGCAGGCCGAGGCGGCCACGGAGAGAATGTGACTTTATCCTCAGAGAAGAGGCATCATTGAGGGGTTCCAGAGGGAGGAGGAGGAGATTGGATTTGCTTTAGAAAGGTGGCGCTGGCAGCAGTGAGAACGGATTTGAGCTAAGATGCCAGCAGAGACCAGGTGAGAGAAAGTCGGGGCTCGGCAAAGTCTGTGGTGTCGCAGTGGAGGAGACAGGCCAGGTCCAAAGGCGCCTCTCAGCAAAGGAACTGGGATATAGGAGCCCCAGCAGCCCGCTGAGTACTAGAGGATGGAGCCTGCGTGGATGAAGGCATGGGAAGCCGCAGGGCAGCTGCCCGTCCTGCACCAGACAGGATTCCGGAAAGAGCAGGGGTGGTGGAGGTCCGCCCTGCTAAGATTTCAAATTCCTGGAGACTTCCCCGTTCTCCACGTGCTCAGTTGTTTGGCTCGCAATCTCTGTCTCTGATGATCTGGGACTTCGTCTCCCTGGACCCAACGCCACGGGCTGAGCAGAGGGATCCCTGTATAACCCTGATTCTATGATTCTATCGCTCTCCCATTTAGCAGTGCGTCTGGGCGGCAGTGCCACAGGGGGTCACGGATTGGGGAGCGCCCCGTAAGTGCACACACAGTGGCAGTGTGCCAGGGGTAGTCAGCATATCCAGGAACAAAACACGACATCTTCCTAGAATGCAAATTTCCTTTTTAATTCATCAAATTTTTATTGACCTCCCATTGTTCACTAGGCATTGGTCTAGGCTGTAGAAACAGCAGAAATAAAGTTCTTTTTCTCAAGGAGCCTACATGCTAGTGAGGGGGAGACAGATAGTATATGTCAGGTAAAAAATAAAGCAGGATAAGGGGGGTTACATCAATCAGGGTTAGGTTTGGCTGCAATTAACAGCAACCTAACATGAGCTTAAACAATTTAAAATTTTCTTTTTTTGTTTTCAAGATGTCTGGAGGTAGTAAGTCCAATGCTGATGTGATGCTCCATGTCAGGAATGAAGTTTCTTTTAATTAACCTTCCCCCCACCCCCATGGGGAAGAATATTCCATATTCTGGGAAGGCCCATCCAGCTCCATGCACGGAAGAAGGGCAAGAGGTCAGGGTGGCTGACCCTGTAAAATGAGCACCAGAGTGACATCCATCGAGCAGAGACAGTTAGTTAGTATTGCAGTAGGTAGGTAATCATCTAGATAGAGTCTTGGGGAGCCCCAGGGGGTGGAGAGAGGGCATTTACGGAGTGTTAGGGTCTGGGTTTGAGTAGTTTTAGGGACGTCGTTCAACCTGGTACCTAACTGGGATTGGGCCAAGTTTGTAATGGAATGGTTCACAGCTGGTGGACACAGCTAGTCAGGGGCCTCCCAGCAGTCTGTGGCAAATAAAAAGAAGAAGAAAGTGAGCCTTTGCTGAACCCCCCTGGGGGGGCCTGTTGTCCTACAAGGGCAGCTTACCCACACAAGCCCTCTGCTCTGAGAATGCTGGCTGAACAGCCTATTGTCTGCACCAATGGAATGCTGAGAGTCCTGAGAAACACAACGAAGTTACGTACTGCTTTGCAGCCTTATCTTCTGGCAAGAATTTCCTGGGACGAAGAGCAAAATCATGTTTAGAATCACTCATGTGAAAGAGTAAGGGAGGGCTCAGTCCTGTTAGGCTGCTACACAGCTGGAGCTCGGGCCGGCGGAGCCATCACAGGGAGCTGGGCCATGGGGACCCAGAGTGCAGCCATCACACGTGCGGGCGTCGGGAGCTGGGCATGGCGGCCACAGGCAGGACGATGTGGATTTTACCGAGGTGGGTGTGTCACCCTGGCTGCGGTACTCGTTTGCTGGGGCCGCCATGACACAGCACCACAGACTTACACAGCGGGGCTTTGTTGTATCAGTTTGGGAGGCTGAAGTCCGAAGTTAAGGTGCTGGCAGGGTTGGTTCCTTCTGGGGCTGTGAGGAAGGAGCTATCGCGGACCATCTTCTCCTGTGTCTCTCTCCCTGTGTGTGTCCATGTCCTTGTCCCACTTCTTATAAGGACACCAGGTACATTGGATTAGGGCCTACCCGAAGGCCTCATTTTATCTTAATCATCTCTGTAAAGAGCCTATCTCCAAATAAGGTCACATTCTGAGGTCCTGGGGGTCAGGACTCCATCTGAATTTTGAGGACACAATTCACCCACCACAGCTGCTGTGTAGAACAGAGAATCATTCATGGGGATGGGGGTGTGGCGAGGGTGGAGACAGGGAGACACCCCAGGAGGCTGCTAATTATATAGATGAGAGATGATGGTGCCTTTGATGAGGGTTGTCAGGGCCGGATGGACAAAGGGCATGGGCTCTGGGTGCGTTTTGATGGTAAAGCCAGTAGCTTACTGATGGATTGGATGTGGGAATAGGAGGGGAGAGAAGAGAGTCCAGAATGACTATGAGGTTTTAACTACTGATAGATTAAAACTGCTGCTTATTTGAGCCCATTCCTTCCTACCCCAGGGCCTTTGCATACATCTTTCCCTCAGCCTGAAATGCTCTCATCTTAAATCTTCTCATCGTCCCAACTTTAACTTAAATGTCTCCTCCTTAGAGAAGCATTTCCTGACTTATAATTCAAAGGAGCCCCTCCACAACCCTCCATGGCATGGGGCTATTTTAATTCACTGCTTGCCCTTACAACTTACAGAGGCGTTTTTATTTATAATCCATCTCTCACCACTGACAAGAAGAAACACTAAGAGAGGGACCTGATCTGCCTTGGTCACAGCTATATGAATAGATCCTAGAACAGGGCCTGGCACATACTAAGCACTCAATAACTGACTGAATGAGTGAGTGAGTGAATGGATGACCTAGTTCCTGAATGGATGGCATCAGGTGAGGAGCACAGAATAGCCTCTAGCTCTACGTTTCCAGCATGATTGATGGGTAAATAATAGAGAAGAGAAACAGCCTTTCCCACCTGGCTCTAACAGAGACTTGTTTGCTCCTATAACTAGGAGGTTGAGAGGAAAGGTGCGACTCATGGCTGGTTTGACTCAACAGCCAGAGGGTTCATCAAAGGCCTCGTCTTTCTGTTTCTCTGCTCTGCTTTCTGGGTGTCAGCTTCATCCCAAAACGGGCCTCCCCTATCAAGGCCAAGTGGCCAGGCAGTTCCAGTTTCACCCAATTAAGTCACCAGCTGGAGGCATGGGGAGCAGCTCTGGTAGTTCCTTCACAGAGCGAACAAGCCTTTGCAGAATCCCCCAATATCGCCCGAGTCTCAGAATCCCTAAGAGGGTTCCTCCCTAAACCAATATTTGTGGCAACAGAGGTGGGGTTACCTTGACTGTCCTAGCCACATGGTTCAGGGGCCCATTCACAAATTGTGTGTGTGTCTGTGTGTGAGTTATAACTATTGGTATTTACTGTATTGAAATTAAAATGGGAAGCTTTAAAAATAATAATTCCTTAAAAATAACAGTAATAAGTCCATTCAATATTAACATTTTTATGAAGCATAACTATTTTCAAAAACAAAACATTTGCTAAGAAGAGTAACCACTGTTGTACTTACTTTTCTTTAAAGATTTTATTGGGGCATTGGGGGACGGGAACAACATTGGGGAATCGGAGGAGGGGAACAGACAAGTTGCTGACCTTTTGTTCTTCAGTCTAGTTGCGGAGGCTGTCGCTTCACTGGCCCATGTTGGTATTATGATCACCGCGCTCTTCCCAGGTGAGGCACAGCGGCTGTCGGCCTCTGGACAGCCGCTCACGGTAGCTCACGGCAGCCCACTGCAGCCCCACGGCAGCCCACGCTGTCAACGGTGACTCACGGCAGCCCAGCTCCAGGTGGAGCTGTTGGTCGCCATCTTAGCTGTAGAGGGCAGCGTCACTGGCCCATGTGGGATCCAAATCCGCGGCCCTGCAGCTCAGAGCTCACTCTCCCAAGGCAGCTCCTAACCAACGAGCCACTCAGCCAGTCTAGGAAGCTTTTTTAACCTGGGAGCTCCGGAAAGGGTCCCTGGGAGTCAGGTCCACACTTCAAAACAAACTAACAAACCAATGCTGCCTCACACTGGTCTGTAGCCCATCTTTTAGAACTAAAATGCCTTCGTGTCTTGTTTTACCGAAAGGTCAGAGCATGAATGGAAGCTGGCCAGAGGCAGGTCCCGGGCTAGTTGGCAGTGAATAGAAGGTGTCCTTGTTCTGGGTCTTTGCATTCCTTCACAGAGACAAGTGCGTTTCCCATCCGCTCAGGGCACTGCGGTCAGATAAGCACTTTTCTGGTACATCCAGGATAGTCAGTTTTCAGCACAGCCGATTAGGTTTCAGCTCTAGTTACACTCCACCCTTAATGTGGGTATTCCCAAGGCCCTCGGCCACACACTACAGGTCTGTTTGTGTCACAATCACAATTTATTCAGATCTGCTGTCACACAGCTCTGGGGAGATCCCAGAATCTTTATAGGGAATCAGTACTCTATGATTCTCTTAGGACCATTCCAAGTAAAGTCTTCACCTGAAGATTATAAAACTATTACCCTGTATTTTTTTTTCCAGTATGTTTGTGTTTAGCTTTTCAATGTGTTTATGTTTAAATCCCCTTTGGCTTCTATTTTGGTGTAAGTTGTCGTGTTTCCTTGTAAAAATTTTTATAACAGTGCTAACCCCGTATTTTTTGTTGTTGTTGTTTTGAGGGCAGTGTCAACTGGACCTCTTATGTGGGATCCACTGGCGTCCCAAGCCAGCTCTTAACCACTGCACTACTCAGCCGGCCCATAACCTTGTATTTTGACTAATTCATTCATTTCCCTTGGATTTTAGATACCACTTTCATAAGACAACACAAAATGCACACAGTCCATGGGTTTCTGGACTCACCATTTTGCTCAATGAGCCACTCATTTCTGCACTAGTGACACACTATTACTGTCATTTTGGTGCCTGCTAGAAAAACCCCTTGGTGCCAGTTTCTATTACTGCTATAACCAATTACCATCATTTAGTAGCTTAAATACTGTAACGTGGTAGCTTACAGTTTCAGAGGTCAGAAGTCCAACATGGGTCTGCCTGGACCAAGGTCAGTGTCAGCAGGACGGGTTCCTTGTGGGTCTTGGGCAGGGGGCAGGGGGCAGGGGGCGTAGTCCATATCCTCGTCCTCTCCAGCTTCTGGAACCTGCCATCTGCCCTCGGCTCCTGGCCCCTTCCTCCATCTCCAAAACCTGCAAACAGCAGTAGAGTCCGCCTCATATTGTGCCCCTCTGACCTCCTGTTCTGCCTCCTCCTTCCATTTTTTTTTTTTAAAGATTTTATTGGGGAATTGCGGGAGGGGAACAGCGTTGGGGAATCGGGGAAGGGGAACAGACAAGTTGCTGTCTTTTTGTTCTTCAGTCTAGTTGTGGAGGACGTTGCTTCACTGGCCCATGTTGGTATCATCATTGCGCTCTTCCCGGGTGAGGCAGATCGGTCGCCGGCCTCTGGATGGTCGCTCACCGCGGCTATTGGCAGCTCACGCTGGCTGCCGGCCACTCACTGTAGCCTGTGGCAGCCCACTGCAGCAGGGGCTGCAGCCTACACCGTCTCCGGGGCTCGCAGCCCAGCTCCAGGTGGAGCTGTTGTTAGCTGTAGAGGGCAGTGTCACTGGCCCTCATATGTGGGATCTGAACCGGGGCCGCTGGCATCCCAAAACCAGCTCTTAACCAATGTGCCACTCGGCCGGCCCCCTCCTTCCATTTTTAAAGAGCCTGGTGATGACATTGTGCCCACCTGGAAAATCCAGGATTCTCTCAAGGTCAACTGGCAGCAATCCCAATTTCATCTGTGCCCTCAATTCTCCATTACCATGTAAATTAACATATTCACAGGTTCTGGAACTTATGTGGTTATCTTGAGGGGGCCATCATTCTACTGGCCACAGTCAGTAATCCTCCCCCTCAAAACATTTTCCAGGTTTCCTACATAAACTTGAGAATGCATTTGTTGATGACCCACTTTACACTGCTGCCCTCCTTCACACCTGCCCCTGAAAACCCTACATTTTTACTGAGTATGTGTTAAAGTTATAGCACGAGGCTGAGTATTTTATATGTCCTGACAATCAATGATAAAAACCAAATTTCCATTTATTATGCTAGAAGAAAGAGAATTACTATTCTTTCTGTTACACAGTTTTCATAATCAAAGATATACTCTTACAGATACATGCTAGTTACGTATTATTTTTCTGGTTATGTCAGCTTTCCAAGCTTTATTTTTAAAGAGTTTTCTCATTCTAAATAAATATCCATGTTCAAATCTAATTATGTATTTGTAAACTTGTGTTCTTTTTCTTAAAGGGCTCCCCGCTCCACCAGCGGACTAAGCTCCATGCCCCACAGAACCTGTTTCCACCCCCATCAGATGAAACCAAATTCCACCTACTTACTCAAGCCTGAAACTTGGAAAGCATTCTTCACTCCTCTCCTCCTCCTTTATCAGTTATCACCACCAGTCAATCTACTGTAGATCACACCCGTTAGCAGGCTTTGGAAGCGGTCATCTCTTTTTCTTTATTCATCTTTAATTGCCTGTGTAGCCGGTAAATCCCACTCCCCACCGCAGACCAAGGGTCATAACCTCAGGGCCTGTGTCTGTGCTGCATCTGTACTCTGAGACCCGGCACTACGTGGGTGGGAGACACAACGGGCACTCACTACACATTTGTGGAGTACTGCTTTGTAAAAACTGGAAACAATACAGAAAGGCCAGTTGACATTCATCTGATCTCACTTCCTCTCCCCATAATCACTGTCATCCGTAGTTGCTAGGCATTTGTTTATAGAAAAATACTGATTTCATTTTTACAGAAATGGGATAACAGTGCATGTACTATCCAGCCACTTTTTTTTCACCCATCTTAGAGATGTGACAATACATTTGGATATACCTGTTCCTTTTTAACTGCTGCATAGCATTTCATGTGTCATTTTTGTGTATTTATGTAACCATTCTGCAGTTTTTAAGTAGAATTACTGATTCAAAGGGCATCCATGTGTTCATTTTTAGTCGGAACTACCAAACTTTCCCCCAAAAGGCTGTCCATGAATTCACTTCTTGCTCTCCATACACGGTCACTATCGAAGTCCACGCCACCATCGTCTCTAGCAAGTCTCCAAACTGCTTCCAATCCACTCTCCACACTGCCCAGAGCTTTTTTAAGTCCAATTGAATCGCGTCACGTCCCTGCTTAAACCCTTCTGGTAGCTTCCCAGGACATTTGGGCGATGTCTGGGGTCCTGCCCACGTCCCTGAAGACCCTGCTGCCATCGGGTCCTTGCTGCTTCCCTCTCCCCGACTCCTTCCCTGTCCCCCTTACTTTCTCGTCCATAATCTTCAAATTGGACCACGGGCATCACTGAAAATAAGGCTGTGGCCAGGAGGAGGTTCAAGGGACCCCATTTTCAGATGATTCACCTTAAAACTCAAATGCCTGTGAGGCTCCCTGCAGCGCAGACCCGGCCTGCGTGTCACAGAGGCCCCCCACTGGCGCACCCCAAACTGCAGAACCCTGCGGGCACCCGGGGGCCTGACTGCGGCGGGGCGGGCGGGCGGCCCTGCCTCCACGCGGCCCCGCCCCCGCCCGCCTCTGCACAGCGCGCCCCACGCCCCTTCCCGCGCCCGCAGCCGGGCCGAACTTCGGAGCATGCGCACAGGGCGGAAACGGCCTTCTGCGCGTCCCGGCGGCAGTTGCGCCTCCACCGTCAGCGGCCCGCGACCAATCAGGGGGCGTGTTACTGGCGAGAGCCCCGCCCCCGGGGACACTATGGCAACGGGCGGCCCATCGGAAGGCTTGTTGTTGCCGTGGAGCCCCGCCCCCGACATGGGCACCGCGGGCCGGGCGAGGGTCCTGGGCTGTGAGCGCTCCTGAAGGGCCGAGCCCCCGCAGGCCGCGGCGTCCTCCTGCCCCGAGGCGGCGAGCGGCTCTCGGGACCCCCGCGCTCCCCCAAGCTGCGGGGCGCGGAAGCCGCAGTGGGCGCGGGCCGGGCGTCTCAGGTGTGGCCGGCGGCGCGGGGCGGTGAGGGGGCGGCGGCCGCGGCGTGCCCGGCGCGCTGATTGATTGGCCGCCGGCGGAGGGCCGCGGGGCCCGGCGCGCTGATTGGCCGCCGGCGGAGGGCCGCGGCGTGCCCGGCGCGCTGATTGGCCGCCGGCGGAGGGCCGCGGGGCCCGGCGCGCTGATTGGCCGCCGGCGGAGGGCCGCGGGGCGGCGGCGCGGCGGCCCAGGTGGCGGGGAGCGGCCGGGCCGCGCGCGCGCCGCGGGGGAAGATGCTGCTGTCGCTGGTGCTGCACATGCACTCGCTGCGCTGCGCGCTGCCGGCCGCGGTGCTGCTGGGCACGGCGCCCACCTACGTGCTGGCCTGGGGGGCCTGGCGGCTGCTGTCCGCCCTGCTGCCCGCGGGCGTCTACCAGGCGCTGGACGACCGGCTCTACTGCGCCTACCAGAGCATGGTGCTCTTCTTCTTCGAGCACTACACGGGCGTGCAGGTGAGGCCCCGCCCCGCGCAGAAGCCCCGCCCCCGCAGGGCAGCCCCGCCCCCGCGCCCCCGCAGGGCAGCCCCGCGGCCCCTGCACACGCCCCCCCCCGCGCCCGCCGGGGAGCTGCGGGGACGCTGCCCTGAGGCCCGCGTGGGCCGGGCCGGCGCCCAGGTGCCGGCGGGCTAAGCGGGCGGCGCAGTGGGCGCCCGAGAGCGCGCTTTGCCGCGTCGGAGGCCTGCGCTGCGCGCAGGTCGCTACAATGTGGACAAGAAGTGCAACTTTGTTTGCGTTCCAGCGGCTCCGCGTGGCGCGGGCTCCTGCCGTGCGGACGGTCCCGCCGGCCCGGCTCCCGGCCCCCTAGTTGCCCTCGCTGTTCCTGCAGACGTCGCCTTGGGGGCCCCCTGGCACCCAGACAGCAGGCGCGGCTCCCCGCCCCCCCCGTCCCGGCGCAGAGCGGGGCGCCTGGCTCTGCCCTGTGCCCAGGTCCGGGCGGAGCACGTGGCCCAGGCGGTGACCTCCTAGGAAGAGGCTTCCGCCGCTGTGGGGGTGTTTCGTTCTAGTGCAAGGAATGTCGCATGGTCCGTGAGATATAATGTGTAATATGCTATTGAAATACTTTGTGTTTAGCAAGCTCCTCATTTTAAAAGATGATTGTAAAATTTCACATTGTTTCCGAAACGGCGCATCTTACCCCATACGCTGTTCAGTGTAAACCTTCAATTTATTTTTGAGTTCTCAGAACATGGTTTGAAAAAATAATAATCTGTTGATGACTGGACAGTCGGTTCGAGGATTCCTAACAAACTTCATGAGTGGGACCCACATTCGATAAAATTTTGAGGTATACTTGAGGGCCATCAGACATCGTTTATGAACGTGGGTCCCTTAATGAAGTCACTTAGGAATCCTAGCACTCATTGCCCACTGATCACCAAATGCAGGTTATGAGCATTTCATAAAAAATGTAGATCCCAGAGTGTCTTGTCCATGCATTGTCTGGGGCACAAGGCATTATTTGCAGGGTACGGGGAGGGGAGGGGATTTTCTATAATCTGGGGTTCTTAGATAGATAAGGCTACCTTCCACTCTTTCTGATGGTTCCCTTTAAGGTTAAATCAGTAGAGGAAAAAGTCGTATTTTCAAATATAAACCCCAAAGCAAAAGATTTGTAGGAATGGACATAGCATCATCTTACTCTTATTTTTTTCTTCATAGTTTTCATCAGTGACTGTCATTGCAAAGTTTCTATTAAAATTTTAGCTTGTTTTTCTTATTTTGCCAGGGGGCTTTTTTTTTTTTTTTAATCAAATTGTTTATCAGCTCTCATTGCAAGGCCAGTGATGAGCCTGTTTGTTCTGTATAAAATAATGTTGACTTACTTCTGAAGAAGTTTTAGTTATTTGAGAGGACGTATGTTTTTGAATCAAAGAAAGTTCATTTCACTGTTAAATTATATATATTGTGGGAATATTTCCAAATTAGAATTCTTTTTTTAAATGGCATTTAATGCTTTTAAATTCTGGCTTAAAGAAGAAATGGTTTGGAATAATTGTGAGACAGGGTATTTCCTTTTATGCATAGAGTTTTTAAGCTGAAGACAAGTAGGTCCATCCATCAAGTTCATGATCTGTGCTTGGCAGGTAAATCTGCTTCCAACAAGTGCACTTGGATGTTCCTGGATTCTAGGTAACCATCTGTTCTTTCCTAATTTCACTAATTTATTTTCATATGCATCTCTGAGACAGGAAAACATTTTAATCAGTTTGCTACAGTTACTGTTTATCACTTATCTTTTTAGGTTCTTCTCGAATCTCGTTAATACTGAAACTCAACAGGGTACCTTCTTCACCATTTATTCCTGTGGAATAAGCAATAAGGATTTTAAGTTTTATGTATAATATCTCTTTTAATTTGAGATCCACTGAAAATCCACACCTCTTTACTGTTGGAAGAGCACTGATTCACGTAATTGTATTACTGTCCTGTGGCTGCCGTGACAAAGTCCCTCAAATTCAGTGGCTTAAAACAATAGAAATTATTCTCTCCAGGTCTGCAGGCTCAGTGTCGGAAATCAAGGTGTTTGCAGGCTTTCACTCCCTCTGGACGCTCTAGAGAAGAATCCCTTCTTTGTCTCTTTCAGCTTCTGGTGGCCGTCGGCCTTCCCTGATGTGTGACCACATCATTTCAATCTCTGCCTCTGTGGTCCCGTTGCCTCCTCCTCTTCGGTCTATCTCAAATCTCCCTCTGCCTGCCTTTTATAAGAATGCTTGTCACTGGGTATAGGGCTCCCCCAGATAACCCAGGATGGTGTCCCCAATTCAGAATGCTTACCTTAATCTGCAAAGACCCTTTTTCAGAATAAGGTCACATTCCCAGCTCTGCGCTTAGGACATGGACACATCTTTCTGGGGTCATCATTCAAACCACTATGATAACAACTCCTGGGTTTAGCCTCTTCCATGTCTTGTTGTTTCTTAGTTTAACTTTGCCCTATTTCTCTAGGTGTAAAAGAATTTGCGTCTGTACTTTCTTTAACATGCTAAAGTAAAGGGAGCTTGGTTCTGTATGCCAAGGTTACTTTTAAACTGGTTTCCCATAGCTTTTACTTTCTAATTTTCAAATTTACTTTCGCATATTCCTCAAATAGAGCATTTGAGTTGTCTTATTTTCAAAACCAGTCTTCATTCTGTGAAATAACCAATGACTTATTCGTGTGTTGGTGGTAATTCTTTTTTTTTTTAGCTCAGCCATCCTGCCACCTGTTGGCAGCTCAGCAGCAGCTCAGCTCGGGCTGGGCATCGAACTGCTGTTGCTCAGAGCTCAGCTCGCACTATTGAGTGAGCTCTTAACCCACTGAGCCACTCGGCCAGCCCTGATTCTTGATTCTTACATTACCATCTTGTGATAGTTTACTATTAAAAAAACAAACAAACAAACCTGATCACTCCAAAACTAAGAATTAATTTATGCGATATGGTGAATACATTGACATTTGGTTACGTTCACCACTGTAAAACCTGTAGAGTAAGAAATAACTTGAATGTGGGGTGCTTGGAGACACATGTATACCTTGGAGCTGGAGTTTAAGAAGAACTTGTGGGAATTTAAAAAGCAAGTGGAGCGTGCTGGTAGAGAAAGTGGATAGGACTCGTGGAGGGGACTTGATCATTAGAACCTCTGGCTGAGGTGAAAACAGATGGATCGTAGTTTCTGTCCTAGAATTCAATCCTAAATGATGCCGCTGTGTAAACAATTATTGTAATAGTTATGATAGGTCATGAAAAATCTTCTTAACGTGTTGTTTTGGAAGCTGGTAAAAGTTTATATAATTGTTTCTTAACGTGTTGTTTTGGAAGCTGGTAAAAGTTAATATAATTGTTTCTTAATGTCAGAATTCTTTTTTCTTTACTTTAAAAAAAATTTCTACTTTTTCCCTACTTTCCAGTGAAATACACTAAAAATTGATCATTGATAGTTGCAGGCCAAAAATATCTAGTGAGTATGATACATGTCTTCTCATCAACACTTAATAAATATTTTAGTCACCTTTTTCTTCCTGCTTCAATCCGTTGAAATTTACTTTAAAATACATTTTACACTAATCAGTCTGTCTGCTAATTCTCGCTTCCCCAAATGCTAACATGATACATTATAACAATAAAATGTGAAATACAATATAAATTAGTTTTTCAACTGACCTGCTTCACGAATAAAATAGTTCAAAAACACTGGAAGCGGGGTATAGAGTTTCAATCTGTAAGATTTTGATGTTTATATAATCTGTTCGGTTAGAATACTCTTAACTTCTCTAATCATTCATACTTTTAATTGAAACATGCTTTCAAGTTCTCAGAAACAGTCAAGGCCTTCATATCTAGAGATCATTTATGACCCTGGTTCTTTCTGTCGCACTGTTTCATCATAAATGGACCGAAACTCGTAATGGGTTGAATTTGTATTCTGTATCTTGCTGTAAAGGCAGCTGAACTATTAGAACGAAACGTGTTTGTTAGTTTCGGAGGAGGGACCTTATTAGTCCAACCAGCCCCTTTTCATCATGTCTGGGCTCTTTCTGCCTTTCTCTGTGGTGCTGCCCAGAGCCTTTTCCAGTCAGTCCTAGAAGTAGGATGACAAACAAACAAAATTGTCGTTCCATAATTTTCTTTTTCTCTGCTTATGTGTCATCCACGTGAAGATGTTAAGACCTTAGCTCTGTCCTTCCGTTTAGCTGGGGGTGACAGAGCGGGCCGATTTGGGGATTTGGGTTTGCCTCTGCATTTGCTTAAGCAGGACAGCACCAGCCTGTGAGGGGAAACCAAACATTTCCCTCCATCAGATTCTGTTTCAGACCAAACACAGCTTAAATCTGGCCAGGGAATAGGCTTTTAAGAAAATCCTGGAGAAATGTGATTAGAACCTTGCTTTTACACTTTTCATAAATATAAATCCTGGACTGCGAGGAAACCAGTTTTGGGGGGTTGCATTTTTGTAAGATTTTTTTTTTTTAACGGTCTTATTTTTCCATTTTAAATCACAGGTGCAATAAAACATTGAAGTAAAATACCTTGAGAAAGTTCAAGTTCCCCACCTACCCACACCTTTTCCAGGTCTGCAGCAACTTGGTGTGTCACTTTCGATTTTTTCCAAGAGCTTTCAAGTAAATTGTGGAAAGACTCCTTCCCCATTAAATTAACTTCTTGGGTGGGTTTTATAGCAGCACTAAACATACCTATAACTTACATCATACCTCTGCTGTTGTGATGGAAAGCAACAGAAAACATGACTAGATCCATAATTTACTTTGCTTCTTTCTCTTAAATTTGTCTAATTTTGTGAAGCTGAATAAACTGAGTTGACTCTTAAATGGAATTTTACTATGGTCTCAAACAGAAGTTGATATTAATAAACAACCCAAAATTAAGTAGTAACTTCTCACTGAGGACTCCCTAGATAGAACCTGCTATTCATTCATTCGTTCATTCATTCGTTCATTCATTCAGTATGGGGGTGTGCACCTCGCTCTAGGTCCTTTGCTGGACGCTGCGGGATACAGTGAAGAAAGCCCATGGACAAGGACCCTGCCCTTACGGAGCTCACATCTAGTGGGACACGACACAACAAGGAAATTAAAATGCACTTTGCTTTGTGAGGTTGTTAGCTTCCTGGAGGGTGGGGTGTCCGGCAGGCCTCAGGGAGTGAGCGCCATGGGCCTGGCGCTTTGAAGAAGAACCAGTTTGGGAGGTGTTCTAATCCAGGGAAAGCCGCTGGTCCGAGTGGAGGTGGAGAGAATGCGGAGTCCCAGGTCTAGCTGGGAGGTAGCTGGTGGAGGGACAGGGAGAGGATGGTGAGTGACAGCATTTAGCGGGTGCCGGCTGTGCCAAGTATTGTTCTGTTATGGAAGTCATTTCACTCCACAAGGCAGCCCCATTCTTCCCATTTTACAGATGACAGAATGGAGGCATAAATACTGGGTTGTTGGGAAAGCCATGCTGTGTTTTTTCCGTATTTTGTTGCAAAAATGCGCCATGACTTTTCCGACAGCCCAATAGTTCACGTTTGTTCTGGTCAAGCCAGGATTCATTCCAACGCCGTCTGGCGTCGGGTTCATTTTCTGAAGATGCTTTGCTGGGGTTGAGGTGATATTGGTTCAAATGCGATCACCCTCTCAAGGCATTTATACAGGAAAACATGGGCGATTACTGTAGAAGGCAATACTGAAATTGGAGTCTGTGTTTGTTAGCTTTGTGAAACAAAGATAAAGTGCCTTTGCTTGGGATATTCAAGAAGGCTGTATCAATCCTTAGGAGCTGCTTTGACTCTTCAAACAGGAGGAAGTAGCGTGGTTTGTTAGGAAAAAGAGGTTCTCAACTGATAACCACATAAAAATGACTCCTACATTCTGCCCTGGCTTAGCTTTTCCATTTATTGGTCTCACTGGCCCAACTGCTGCTCCCTGTGCAGACCCCCCTAAATGACCAACACGCTCTCAACAGCTCGCCCCGAGACTGCCCTGCTCTCCATACTTCCTTCACCTCAAGCCTCAGACTTGCCTCCTCTGCATTGTCCGCCCCATCTCAATGTCAGGATCACTTATATGTAACATTAACATGTGCAATGTAACATCAGCATAGCTTCCTGTACAAGATTGTAACCCTTTGGAGGTGGCAATAAAGGGCAGAATTCCTTGGGTTTTTTTTCCTTGTAGCCAAAGGGCAGAGCCCTCCACAGGGGGCAGTGGTCTGTGCTCTGGCTTTTAAGAGGGAGGGGTTTTGGATGAATGGCCACGCTGGTTGACAAGTTTTGATCTAACCGGCTCTACTGGCCTAGGAAGTGGAATTGCATTCTTAGTAAGACAGAGGAGGAAGAGACATGAATGAGCTCCCCCCCGCAGAAGCCAGACTGAGGAGTGAGGTCAGAGGCCTTGTAAGGGGAGGGGGGCTGGTGCAGCCGAGATACGGGACACCTTTGTTGACTTGCCAATACAAACTTGTACTGTTTGCAATTTTTGAACCCCTGCGGTTGTCCCAGGTTTATTGTTTCGGTTTCTCAGTAGGAACTGGCAATCAACACCCCAAGTGAGCGACTGTCGCTTAGGGATATTAGGGAGCTGGTGTGTGTATAGTGTGAGTGACATTTGGGAGACAGCTTTACTCTGCCGCATCTCGGGGTGGGAGTTCCGGCAGCATAAAACGTGGGGGGTGCAGGGTGAGGAGTGGGGTGAGACCTGGAGAGGGGATTACGTTAAGTGCTAACCACAGGCTGGGTGCTAATGTTTTCGCTTGGTTAAATGGTCTCCACCCTCAAATAACACACCCCTTAGCAGTGTACAAGTTTGTTTAAACTTGAAACTATGATGAGGTTAAGTCACAAAACGAAATGAACCAAGCTGAGGCAACACCGGAGCCATGGAGCTGATGGCCAGGCGCTGCTCCGCCGGGTGGGAGGAGGCTCTGCTGCACCGGTGTCTGCTGCTTTGCACCGCGTCTTAATTTGTATTTCTGTAGGAAGATTTTTTTTTTAATGTCAGTTTTTCATTTTTTATCACAAGTTGTTTTTCCCTTGGTGAGTATTCAAAGTGAAAAAAATTATATGTTTCCAATATATGAGAAGCCTTCTCATTTGACATTTTTTATTTGTAATTTTTGCAGAGAATCGATTTGTTGCATTCAAAAGATTTTGGGATCTTGGTGGGAGAAACTTGGATGTAATTCCTAGTTCTCTGCCACCCTATGTGTCAACTTGAATAAGTCAACTTCTCAACTCCTGTGCTCATCCCTAAATGGAATACTTTCATGTTACTGAGAAGACTAACTTGAGATAGCATGTGTAGCTTCCTAGCTCAATGACTGGTGCATCATAGATGCTCAGAAAAAACATGCCCCGTAAAGTAAGGACAATGCCAAGGGACGCATGTGACGAACAAGAAAGCTTTGTGATTTGTAAGGTTCCATTTATGAGGTGTGATCAAAAAATACGGTGAATGTTTAAATAGAAAATTATTACAGTAAAAGACGTATTGCCATTAATCCCCCTCAAACTACTCCCCTCGCTCCAAACACACGTATCCCATCGTCCTTGCCACTTTCTGAGGCAGTTCTGGAAGTCCTCTTTCGTGAGTGTCTTTAGTGGCTCTGTCGTGGCTGCCTCAATGTCCTGAACCATTCTGACTTTGGGGAAGAGCCAGAGGTCGCACGGTGCCAGATCCGGTGAATAAGGTGGATGAGGACACACCGCAGTGGTTTTATTGGACAGAAATTGCTGTACCAGCAACAATATGTGACACGAAGCATTGTCATGGTGTGGAGGATGAACTAAAGACACTCACGGAAGAGGACTTCCAGAACTGCTCCAGAAAGTGCCAAGAACGATGGGATAAGTGTGTTTGAAGCGAGGGGGAGTATTTTGAGGGGGGTTAATGGCAATGTGTCTTTTACTGTAATGAAGTTTTTTAAATTTAAACATTCACCATATCTTTTGATCACACCTTGTGAATGTCGCAGGATGATTAAGTCTGCATACTGGTTATCAGACAAAGGACAATGTTTATATTTTGATCTTGTTTTAAAGGGTCATCATAATATTTCTACTCAATGAAAATTTTCACATTGGGCAGAGAAAGACCATAGTTTTGTATGCGTTACTGGTTAATGGGCTATATATTCCATTTGCATAAAAAGACATTGCAAATGATTATAAGTGTCATAATTAGATTATAAATTATACAGGCAGGCTTACTCAAACTGAAATTCTTTGTCGCCGCATTTCTTACATTATCAGAGACTTTTTTTTTTTTTTAGGAAGGTAGACTAAATAGCTGTTTTTCTTATTCATTAACCACTTAACACAGTGTTGAATGGAAACCTTCACAGTTGGATGATAATAACAGTTCACACTGTTTTTGATTACTGTGTTCCAGGCACTGTGTGAGGTAGCTTATGCACATAGTTTCGTTGATTTACCACCACCCTGTGAAGAGTAGTTACTGTTAGTAGACTCCTGTTCCAGGTAAAGAAATAGGTGTGGAGAGGCCAGCCTACTTTTGCTCAGGCTCACATAGGAAGGTGATGGGCAGTTTCAAATCCACGCTGCGTGCACAGAGGGCTCCACCTCGCCCTGCCAGCTCTGTAAGTGCGCCTGTCCCCGTCCAGATGGCTAGAACCAGCCCACTGACTGGATGGAAACTAGGCTGTGGGACGGAATCTCTCTGTACTGCAGTCTACTATGGCTACAGTTTACCCTCCCCAGAAACGAAACGCTGGAGTTCGTCTAGTGAGCGAATTAAAACCGTCTATTGGCCAGTGAGCTGTTTCTCATCCGTGCTCTGCATTTTGAATTGTTGCATGATCACATCTGAATAAGCAGCTTGTTTTGAATGAAATCGGTGGTCTCACCACAGCGGACTCCACAGACCTCACCCACCCCTGGCAGGTGCCTCCTCCCCCTGCCTGGTGTGGGCAGGTCCTGTCTCTGCCCTGGAGAGAGCAGCCTGTCCTGCCCCACGGTTCCCCTCGGGCCTTGGCTGGCTCTGACCGCACTCACCAGCTGGCTGGGAAGCCCCACTGCGCGTCTGGAGGTCAGGAGACTCAGAGCGGGGTTCTTCGCCCCAATTCCCCTACCAGCGAGGCACCAGCTGACATCTGGCTCGCCTGTTTTGCCCAGTTGAATTCATTGCTTACCTTACTTTCTCTAAACACCATGAACTACAGAGCATGTGTAACTCTGTTGTTGAGCTAATGAAACAGCACATCAAAAATGTCAGGCCTCTGGAAGCCAGCCTTCCAGGGCGTGCGGAGATGGCTTCTGCTGCCATGCTTCCCAGTTAGGTTTGTGTCCACAGACACAAGCGGGGCGTTTCAAGGCCAGCATGGAAGTAAATGGACCAAGCCCAGAGTGGGGCTGTGGGGTCATCTTCAGCTGCTGGGGGCTTGCACTGACCCTGGGCCCTAACAAGGCAGCCTGGTTTCCGTATGCGCCCGCCCCCTTAAGGGTCAGCTTGGGGGGTGGGCCACAGGCCGTGCCATTGATGCCGTGCCATCGCACAGACCACGAGTGTGCCCACGACGGGGGCGTGTTTATCGTGACATTAGATGATCGTGCCCTCACCACGTTCATTTTATTTTAAAATGGAATATATTTCATTGAATGGAAGATAAAATTTGCAGTGCCATGTTTTCTGATTGGTACTGTAATGTTGTGAAAAATGCCCATTATTTGAAAACATGTCAACAAATGCAAAATTGCACATATTTAAGGTGTGTGTCATGATGTTTTGATTTATGTATACGTTGTGAAATGACCACCACAATCAAACTAAAATGCCTTTTAATAGCTTGTTTGTCATTTACCTTCAAAGGCTGCAGCCTGGCAGCCTCTTTAATCAGTCTGAGAGCAGGGAGCGAAGAGCCATGTTGGGGGCGTGCCTCTTCCTGGGGGGTCCAGGTGCTGCCTTCAGCCTGGGGCCAGTGGGCCTCCACAGTGGTGGTCAGGCTAAATCAGTCACACCACAGCCTTCCGTGTGAGCATCCCCCCACGCAGGTGAGCCGGAAGCCCCCTGCCCGTGGCTGCAGCACTTGGCACCAGGGTGTCACACCAGCGGTCTGGCTCTCCATAGGAAACGGGGCTGCTCACATCTAAGGAAGACGCTAGAAGCCTCAGTCTGAGTCCCTGGCCCCCAGAACGTCATCACCTAGTTCCATTTATCTACAGAGATGTTGGGTTAATGTTGGGTTTCTTTCTTATGTTGTTAAGATAAGAATGAGTAGTGTCATGACCAAAAGATCATCTCTGGAGATCTAAAAAATAGATCTAGAAAGTTTTAGCTAATTCGTGATCTTGCATAATCTGTGACAATAAGCTACAGAAACCAGAATGCCCTGAATAAAAAAATAGCGCTGTTAGCAGTCCTGTCCTTTGAAGTCTTTAAAAAGTTCGCATTTCTTTAAATAATTTATTGTGCAATGTTTACGACATTCAAAACCGCAGAAAGTCTCCTATAATGAACACTTACGCACCCACTGCCCAGTTGGAGAAACAAAACTGGACTCTCCGAGTTGAAGCCTACCATGTACCCCTCCCTTCTCGCAGCACCCCTTTCCTAGAAGCCACCCTCATCCAGCGCTCCCTCTCTGCCACTCTTTAGGGATGGGGGACCCCTGACCGTGCACACGCCCCTCCCCTCGGGCCCTTCAGGTGCTGGTGTCGGGCCTCCTGGCCCAGCGCCGCCTGGCAGGCAGCCTCACACTGCTGGCGGGGCCCCCGAGGCCCCTGCCTGCCACTTCCATGAACACCCTTCCTTCATCTCATGCACTGAGATCACACCTAAGGAACAGTGCTTCTGCTCCGCAGCAGACAGATCTTTAAAATAAAATGCACTGTATTTTCATAATGTTTGCGTTACGTCTCATGGCAGTTATTGTGTACACACCCGTCTCTTCCGCTGCACCGCGTGCTCTGAAAGAAGATGTATGTATCTCATGTCAGCAAATTTCGGCAGTCAGGAAATCCTTGTATTTTTCTCATGAGAATATTAACCTGCCCCACACTTAACTACTTTATAAATATGCGCCATTTATAAAGCTTTCTGAGGTTCATAAGGAAATCTAATTTTTGTTAATCATGGTTGGAAATATTCACGACATCAGGTGCTGGTCAGTTTTTTGACCCTGTCCTACTTTGTGTTACGGTGGTACATGCTTTAAAATGTCAAAGTTATGTTTCTTTTTGTTTTCTCTTGTAGGTATTGCTCTATGGAGATTTGCCAAAAAATAAAGAAAATATAATATATTTAGCAAATCATCAAAGCACAGGTTTGTATTTCATTTGCATGCAACGGGTTTTTCTGCAGAAAGTACATGGGCATTCAAAGTGATGTTCTTACATATTTAAATGGAAAAAATTTTTTGTTATTCTTGAAACATGAATTTTCAGTGCACATATTATATATGACCTTGAATTTTGGAAAGCCAGGAACGTCAAAGCTATGAACTTCCTATACTTCCCTTTTCCCTCTGATGGGTATAAATGAGCTGTCTTTATTTCCTTTTCTTTCTTTCTTTCTTTCTTCCTCTCTCTCTCTCTCTCTCTCTCTCTCTCTCTCTCTCTCTCTCTCTCTCTTTCTCGGTTTCTTTCTCTGTTTCTTTGAATAGTTCTCTAAATAGTCTATGCATTCTTCGTTTTGTAAGTTATGCTTCTGGAAGTGGAATTGGTATGTCAAGGGGTATATCCATTTTATGTTTTTGATATTTCAGTACAGAAAGACTGTACCAATATGTGAATCCTCATTTCCTGAATACAGTATTGATTTCTAGTGTCTGCAATTCCTTTTGCCTCTTCAAATGTTTTAGTTTAATAATAGCTTGTTATTATATAAGAGGAATTGCAGAAGGCTATGGTCTCCAATATAGCACAGTATATACTTTGACTCAGGTCAAGGGACTTTATAAAAAAACTATCTCGTAATTATAGATTGACGAGATTTTGCAGCAATAGTACGCCGAGTCCCACGGCCCCGTCACCAGGTGCCCCCCGTGGCTACATCTTATGTAACTGCGTACAGTATCAAAACTTAAGGAATGGACATTGGTTCAGGTAATTTTTAGTTCAACAAATAATTCATTTCAAAAATATCCTGCTTCATATTTTTTCAAACCTGTAACTGCTTTTAATGCATACTTCCTAAATTCCTTTTTTTTTTTTAAAGATTTTATTGGGGAATTGGGGGAGGGGAACAGCATTGGGGAATCAGGGAAGGGGAACAGACAAGTTGCCGTCCTTTGTTCTTCAGTCTAGTTGCAGAGGACGTTGCTTCACTGGCCCATGTTGGTATCGTCATTGCGCTCTTCCCGGGTGAGGCAGATCGGTCGCCGGCCTCTGGATGGTCGCTCACCGCGGCTATTGGCAGCTCACGCTGGCTGCCGGCCACTCACTGTAGCCTATGGCAGCCCACTGCAGCAGGGGCTGCAGCCTACACCGTCGCCGGGGCTCGCAGCCCAGCTCCAGGTGGAGCTGTTGTTAGCTGTAGAGGGCAGTGTCACTGGCCCTCATGTGGGATCCAAACTGGGGCCCTGCTGCTCAGAGCTGGCGTCCCAAGCCAGCTCCTAACCAGCGCAACACTTGGCCAGCCCCTAAATTCCATTTTTATTACTTTAAAAAACACAGCACCCAGAAGCTGAAAGCTGGAAACAGCCTGACCCATGATGATAACTGAATTGAAATCCCTTATGCCTGTGGCTCTCCTTCATCTTCCTGCTATCAGAGGTCGCTTTGTGGCTTACTTGCTTTATTTCTGCCTACACCACAGATACTGTACAGAAAGGAAAAGGAATCAAACCTGTCTTTCTCAGCTTAGTAATGATCACATTCAGCTGCACAGGACAAGTGTTGGCATTACGAAGGGTTGGTAGGAATTTTAATGTATCTGTGTAGGTCCCTCACTCTATCAGCATGACTGGCTCAGAGATTTGATTTAATTGCACTTGAATGGAGCAAAGTAACCAGCTTATGGTCAGTGCCTGCTTCTAACTCTGGCCTATAAAGTAGCCTCCCTCCTTCCTGTGTTTTGACTCTTCCTCTTTCAAGACACGAGCAGGCTTTTTACTAGAACCACAGTCTTGCTATTCCTGTCCTGTTGCTGATGGCGTGTTTCTACAGGCTTCCAGTATCCAGACACGAAGGACTTATGGGTCCCGGCTAAGGAATGGCTCATGATAGCCCAAGTTCCCTGTATGTTGATCCAGTGGTTCATTCATTCATAGCATTTTCTTTCTGCTTAACAGAATTCCCTCTTAAAATTCCTTGTAGTAGTGTGCTCATGTGGGACAAGTACTCTGAACATTCCCGGGGGCAAGGGGGTGGGGGCGGCAATCATAATCAAAGTACAACCCCTGCGTTCACTGGTGTGCTGCTGTGCGGGCCGTTACGTCCATCACTTCATAGTGAGGACTTCCGGGAAAACATTTGGAAGGAAACTGATTTTCTTAGTTCTTCTGGCGTTTGGAATTGGACGATCACCTGGGAAGCATGAGTGTCACAGTCAGACCACAGCTGACCAGAAAAGGTGACGTTTCTCCGTGTGGAGAGCCATTCCCCACCCCTCGCACCCCACCTCCCAGGGCCCTGCCTTTCCAGGGAAGGCCAGCACCGGTCAGCTTTCAGGACTTGAGAAGCCTACTTTATAATGCCTTTGGTTTTTAATATGTAACTTAGGGACGTAACTAGGTAGTCATTTTCAATTATTTTAGAATTGCAGATTTCAGTTAGAATATGATAGAAGATATGGAACCTTTTCCCAGAAGAAAATGGGCACCTAAAACTTTCTGAGTGTATTAGGTTCCAGGGACCCCTAAAGCTCATCTGTGACTTGGGCCATTGGCCTGTTGTGACCAGGTCCCTGTTTTGAAACCCTCTTGAGATAGTAAGAGTCACAACTGAGAGTATCTCAAAACATGAGTTGCAGAAAGCACGTCCTAGGACTGCTGTTCACCTCACTCTTGTAGCTCACCCTTGCTGGGCCAGCCGGACACAAGTCCCATGCCTGACGTCCCAGAGAATCGAGTCTCTCTCCTCCCTCATTTTCACTTGATGAGTCCTTGCTGTCTCTTGAGCCTTAGTCTCTGTTCCCTTATTTCTCTCCAGTCAGCAAGGATGTAGTGGCTGTTAGTCTTCCCCCTCATCCTTCTATAGCTATCTTCTTTGGACTCTACTTGCCTCGTTAATGTCACGAAACGTTCCTTTTTCTTGGTTTACTTGACATTTTTCTTAACTAACAACATGTATGGAGAGTAGATTGTCATAAAAAGTCATGGGCTTTGGACTCAGAGAAAGCCTGGTTCCTATACTCTTCAGCAATAGGCTGTGCGATCGTGGGCAGATTACTTACCCTCTCTGAGCCTTATTGGTAAGGTGTGAGTAATACCTTCTGCTCAGGATTTTTGGGCAGTTTACATAATTGCCTCACAATCTCAGAGTGCCTGGCTCATGGGGGCATTTAACAGCAGGAGTGATGGCGATGGTGATGAGAGCTGCCAGGTGTCAGATCCATGCCAGGTGGGCACTTTGTGCAGCACCCCTCCCAGACTACATGACCCCCTTATGAAGTAATGCTGTCCCATGGCAGAAATGAGGGACTTTTCTGCCTGCCTCGCTTCTGCCCTCCCCTCCCCTCTTCCGAGTAACGGGAGCAGTGGCTCTGCTTTGGCTGGATCACCATGGAAGAGTACTTACATAGCTACGTTTCCTGGTAATTAAATCATTTATGGCAGAACACAAAATGCGAAGGTAAAGGTAAAATAGATTACCATCTCAGCTGTTAGTAACTCAGCTTTATCTAGTGCCTCCTGTTGAAACCTAGTTGAGAAGGAACAGAAAAAGTAAAAAAGATAATGGAGTAGGAAAAAATGGCACAAAGCCTGCCTCTTTTGACTACTTAAGTTCTTTAACTTTTCCAGTAAAATTTTCTAGACTTTAAGGGCCTAGCCCAGGACAGTTCATTGCAAATATGACATATTTTAAAATTTTTACACTTTCTCTTAAAAGGTTTTGGAAGATGCATTCTAGGCCATAACATAACCATGTGTGTTTTAATATAAAAATGCATTAAAAAATTTTCCCCAACTTTAATTGTTTGGGGAAAGATACTGAATTCTATACCCCAAATATGTTCCAGGTTGTACATTAGCCTGGAAACCATACACTTAGTTCTCACAATTTATTCAGAGCTGATTTACATTAGGTATGTTATAACAAGCTGGTTATTTGGATTCTAGGACATGATTAGAAGGAAAAGTGTCTATCCGTGACTGTCCAGTTGATTTGAACTAGAGGGAAAGGGACAGGGCATCTACAGGAAGTTACATACTTAGAGAAAAGTGATGATTGATACTGTCATAGTGTAGGTTTCTCCAGCTGGTGGACAGGTGCTGGAATTCACTAGAGGGGAAAATCTTCGCACACTAGTTAAAGGGAGCAGTAAGAATTCATATATGTAATAATTGTAACTCTTAAACCATCATGAGTTAACTTGTGAATGATAAGAAGATTAAAAGGGGAGTTATAATAATTGATAAAATTTTTCCAAGAGGATAATGTTTAGTGTTTAAATTGGGTAAATCTTCTTTGGGGTATTCTGTCTAATGGTGCATTGGCAGGAGGATTTCACAGAGCTGACAGTTAATTGTCCTGTAACTGTGCAAAACTGTCCCGTTTGGTTAAAACTTGATTGTAACTCCTTTAAGTTCTCCGCTTTAACTTCCACCACGTTTCTGGTTTGTATTTTTGAAAACATTTCCCCCTCTGATTCACTTGTTTTGTTCTCATTTGCATAGCCCTGAATACACTGGTGGTCCTAGGACTATATTCCTGTCACAGATTCTTACCAATTTTTTTTTTCAAGTATCCTATCGTCCAGTTCATAGATATTAGAAAAGTCTCCCTTACATTTTTTTAAAAATTATTACTATTTTCATTCTCATCAAGAGATACGGTAGTTGCAGCCGTTTACTTTCAACTCCAGACCTCTCTGGTCTTGGAGACCCTTTACCATTTGCCTTCTGCATGTTGTTTCATTTTCTCTAATCTCCTTTAACGATCTCCTCTGTTTACCATCTTCTGCACCCCACTTGGTTTGCTGGTTCCTATTTCTTGGCAAGAGCAGGTCCTTCAGTTCAGAATGTCTTCTCTTTGAAAGCTCAATTAACAGCTTACTTCTTTCTACAAGTGTCCTTGTTGTTATCAACTCACTTGTGCCTTCTTATTTTTGCTTTTGTAACCGTTTAGTAAAAACATATCCATGTACCTAGAGTTGTTGGCAGCCTGGGTACGGGTCCGTTGGTCATGTATGTCCGCCTAGCACAGCTGTAAGCTGTGTGAGGTCTGTGTTCTGAATGCTGCTGTAACCTAGTCGTGGGTCGAGAAACTCACTGGCACAGGGTCCTTGCCGTTGGTGGCACATATCAGTGCATGTACGGAATAGTTAGTTGCCCATGGCAGTTTCATTTAACCATTCTTTGCCTATCATTTTTGTCCCGTTTTCCAGACTAAGAATTAGGAAAGCTTATTTTATTCCTTGTTCTTGCTGCTTTTGGATTAATTTGGGTGGTTTGTGACTTTTGACTTGTTCATGAAATAAGCCTTTCAAGAAATGCAAACAGCAAACAATCCAAACAGCAACAAAAAAACAAAAAGCACAGATTTTTTATTTTTTTGTTATTTATTTATTCATTTATTTTTTTTTTTTGAGGGCAGTGTCACTGTCCCTCACATGTGGGACCCGAACCGGGGCCGCTGGCCTCCCAAGCCAGCGCTTAACCACCGCGCCACTCGGCTGGCCCCCAATTTTTCATTTTTTAAATGCCTGGTGTTGATTTAAAGTAATGCTAAAACTCTGATCATACTTTCAGAGCATATTCCTTACAGCGTGCTGTGAAGAGGCCTGTTCTGACTGAAGGGAAGGCTGGGTCCAGCTGTGGCTTGCGCGTGCTCTAACTGGGCTCTGTCTCCGCAGTGGACTGGATTGTCGCAGATATGTTGGCCACCCGGCAGGGCGCACTGGGCCACGTGCGCTACGTGCTGAAAGACGGGCTCAAGTGGCTTCCGCTCTACGGCTGCTACTTTTCTCAGGTAACTGCCCACGCGAGTTTCTTTATGGATGTGGAGCTTATACCAATTTCAGATTTTAAAGTTTAGCATACACTTAATTTGAATGTCTGGATTCAGGGTGGGAGTTATTTTTATGGGTTTCATAGCTTATTCTAAATCGAAGTCATTTTAATTCATGTTTAATAAGGTGTATTTATAGACCTGTCTGGTTACCCAGATAGTTAAATTAAATAGCAAAAATGCAAATGTACAAAAATCAAACAAATAGGAAAATTTAAAGGCTTAGAATTTGAGAGACAAATACCATAAGAAACTACTAATAAAAGTAATTATTAACTGTAGGATATGAAAAAAACAGTGAGTTATATATGTAAAATACTTAGCATGAGTGCCAGGTACATAATAAATATTCAAAATATGTTATTTTCCAAGATGCCCTTGAAAATTACATAATAACCTTCAGGTCATGAAACTGTGTGACACGCTCTTTTATATTCAGAAAGGGGTTACTAGCATTTTTCTATGCCTTTTCTGAATAAATTACCTGATACTGAATTTTTTAAATTACCAAGTATACCAGGCTTTGACAGTAGGTTAAAGAAGACAGGCTAACCTTACAGAGAGCCTGATAGAGGTGGACGTGGAAGTCAGCGCCTGGCCGGCAGCCAGCCGTCTCCTCCGTGCCTGCTCTCGGAAGGCCCTGACCAGTGTGTGTGTGAAGTTGGAGTGTGCAAGGACTCGTTTCCTCTCCTCTTTTCCTGAGTCTTTCAAGGAAAGTAAAATTCATAGGTATTTTTATGAAAAGTATTTTAAACTATTGGGTGCATATAAAAAGTGGAATAGATTACTAAGAGGTGGACTTTATGCCAGGAAGTAAATTTTCCATTTGAAAGGACTCATTTTCCACAATTGGTGTGAAGCAGAAATAATGCTATTCACAAATAGTTATTTACAAGCAAAATATGAGGAAACAGACTGTCAAGTTTTGAATTTCTTGTAACTGTTGTAGTTGTAAAATACCGACTATTCTCTCAGAATAGAAAGATGCATATTAATATAGTACAGATATTCGGAAAAGTAAATATTTTCAAACTCCCAGCTTGTGAACATTGCAAGGTGTGGTTTCACTTTTCATTCCATACCAGTGTTGCCCCGCACCCCACCTCACCACCACCAAGCAGCCAAAAGCAGCCATCTCAGGAACCTTATTGTTGTGTTAAATTTTGAGAAATAAAAAGTTCCAGGGAGTGCTTTTGCTTACTGAAGCCCTGTGAAGATAACAGAAGACAGGTGTAACTGCTGTGATTGGCCTCCATTCGGTCGCTGATGTCATTTGTAACTGTGCACCTGTTTTGTTTTGTTTTGTTTTGTGTGGGCAGTAAAGCTGACGGCATTTTAAGTAGATCACAGATGAATATTAAGTAATACATGAATTATAAGTGATATTCTTCATGGAAAGAATTACCATTTCTCCCAGTGGTTGTATTTTTCCATTTTCGCTTATATGAATTAGGCCTTCCTTTATTCTTTTAAACACAAAAGTCAGTATTATGCTTAAGTGATATTTAAAAGAGTATTTTGCACTTCATTAGTCCTTCCTATAAAATGTGAACACGCCTATGTAGAGGAATTGGCTTTATAGCAGATGTAATTGCCTGACTGTTAAGGCGACCGAGGAAGGCTTGACGTTGAGAAGTACAGCAGTAGGGAAAGAAACAGGCTTTTTCTGAGACTTCGTTGCCTGGGCTCCCTGAGGCTTCCTTGGGGCAAAGCTTTTATGTGGAAGGGAGGATATTTATGAACGGAGTCTGTAATGTTTTGCGATTGTAAAGGATAGAAGGAGGCCAAGGCAGCTCCGGAAATAACACGCCAGTGTACCCTGAAGCCCTCAGGCAGAGGCCTTGCTCTCGTTTCCCCCTTCCCTTCATTTCCGTTGCACCAGCAGCCTGCCTGTCTCTCCCCTCCTCGACCTTGTCAACCCTAAGGCAGGCTGGGTTCTCAAAAAACCACAGAGGAGATTTAAGAAATATCTGAAGTCCAACCTTGGAAATTAGAGCCCCTGGAAGGATGCCTAATTTGGGGATTGGTAGAGTTATCACCATTTAAGTAGTGATCGGGGGGTTATTCACAGAGTAGTCTGGGGGTCTCCGATCCTTTTGTAAGAACATTAAGCTCCCATGACCAACCTTACAAGTGTTTCAGTCTAACGAGAACAAACTGAACGTTTTAGGTTCCTCCTTGAGGTTTCTAACGTTGGCGGGGCGTTAGCCGGGGTTACTCCATAGCCTGACTGGTGCCTGCCTGGCTGCAAAGTGCAGCTAACACCAAGGGCCCGGGAGTTTTGCTTTAGTTTTGGACTGAATGTGCCCCGTTCTTTTGTTTCTCTGGGAGAGGGGATCAGAAAAATGCCAGTGTGCTCACTAGCTCCGCCAGCTCCCAGCTGTGCTGGAATTCCGACAGAACTGGCCGTTGCCGTCTGCAGTCTGCAGCAGCGCTGCTTGCTTCTCCAACCACACAGCTGGTCAGCCACCGACCTGCCCCACGCTGTCTGGTTTCCAGCGGCAGCAGGCCCCAGTTCCCCCCAGTTCCTCGCGTCCCCTCGTGCACCGTGGCTGCCCTCATGGCATACCGGCCTCTCGAGCCCGGGTCGGTCTCTCACCGCCATATCCCTCTTCAACGTGTTCTTTAGTGTCCCAGAAACACTTCCCCTCGGCCTTTGAGGCCCGGTTAGAGGTCCTCGAGAAACCCTCCCGGAGCCGGCCGTTGTGCCGGGCTCTTCCTTCCTTCCCCCTTCGGTTTGGGGCTGCCTTTATGAAAACACTCAGCAAACCCTCTTGATAGCTTGCGTGTGTGCCCGTTTCACTCCCTGACTAATCTGTAAGTTCCTCAGGGACAGAAACGTGGTCTTCACTTCCGAATCTTCCATATTCCTGTGAAAGGACTCCCCAGACGTTTGGATTTCATAAGCGAGTTAAACAATTGGGAAGAAATAGTATGTAAAGAATAGATATAAAGTCAGTGGAAGCTTGGGACAATGTTTGCAGTGTATGCATTCTGTGGCTTTTAGTTCTGAAATGAATGCGCTGCCATCAGCCCTGTCTGTCCAGGTAAACAGCGCACGGTCTAGACAGCACCGGAGCCGCCTCTGCACTCAGCCAGGCCAGCGCCGCCCTGTACTGCCCCCTCCCTGCTTTTCTCTGCCCATTTCCGTGTACTCATATTCTTTTTTTTTACACAACTTTCTTTTTTTTTTTTTTTTTTAGCTGAGCCATCCTGCCACTTGTTGGCAGCTCAATGGAAACTCAGCTCGGGCTGGCATCGAACCGCCGTTGCTCAGAGCTCAGCTCGCACTCTTGAGCGAGCTCTTAACCAACTGAGCCACTCAGCCGGTCCTCCTTTTACTCATATTCTTAATTAAGACAAAATCAAATTCAGCCTGTCCATTTATTTTACAGACGTATTCAGATTAGCACAGAGGAAAGCAAAAACTATGCTGACCTGATGCACAGTTTCAATGACGTGCACTTACGCAGTTTAATTAAGGTTACCTGGATTTTTATGAAAGTGCCTGTATTAGTCTGCTAGGGCTGCCTTACCAAGAAACCCCAGACTGGGTGGCTGTAAACAACAGAAATTTGTTTCCTCACAGATCCGGAAGCTGTAAGTCCAAGTCCCAGGTGTTGGCGGGGTTGGTCTCTCTTGAGGCCTCCCTTCTCGCCTTGCAGTGGCCGCCTTCCCTGTGCCCCCGCCCCCCACCCCCACCCCCGGGCGCGCACGTGTCGGTGTCCTGATCTCCTCTTGTAAGGCGCCAGTCCTATTAGATGAGGGAGGGCCCACCCACCCTTAGGGCCTCATTTAACCTGAGTTACTTCCCCAAAGGTCCCATCTCCAAATACCGTCCCCTCGGTGTTGGGACTTCACCAGAAGCGTTTGGGAGACACAGTCCAGTGTACAGCAGTGCTGCACAGATATCTGTGCTGGGTCAGTTTTTACAAACCCTAAAGATCCATGAGTGTTGGCATCTTAGTGATTCTGTAATAAGTCAGTGGAAAAGTTGAGAACTAAAATCCATCTGATTGATGAAGTTTTTTATATTAAAAATGTACTTGTAAGAAAGAAAGCATTTTTGGGCTGGCCGAGTGGCGTGGTGGTTAAGAGCTGGCTTGGGACGCCAGTGGCCCTGGTTCGGATCCCACATTATGAGGGCCAGTGACACTGCCCTCAAAAAAAAAAAAAAAGAAAGAAAGCATTTTCAGCTGCCAACAAAACTAAATGTAAATGTATTTTCCAATGTAATGTGCAGTTTTATTTTAGTTGTGTTGAAACAGGAGAATTTTCAGCTAATGTTCCTTAGATGCTAATATTTGAATATTAAATATAGTGTAATTCCTAACATGTAATTTTACTCTTCACTCTCTCGGAATGAAGTTGCCTTTTAGATGCCTGGCCATTGGGTACCCTAATAGTAAACCCTTTTTCCCCGATTGTTTTCATGTGGCAGCATGGAGGAATCTACGTGAAGAGAAGTGCCAGGTTTAATGAAAAGGACATGAGAAAGAAGCTACAAAAGTACATGAACGCAGGAACTCCGGTAAGACTGTGCTCGTGTTTATTATTTCCTCATCAGCTCTCATTTTTTCGTTTAATAATTTAACTGGAATCTAAGAATTGTTTTGAAAATACATTAGCCCATGTGTAATGAATAATTGCGAATTTTGTTAGAGCAACTTGTTGCTCTAAACCTAGGTGAGCGGTCGCCTTGGGTCTGCAGGAAGGTTGCTGCAGGCGACTGGATCCTCTGCTGCAGGCCGTCAGCCTTGACCTTGAAGAGCCTGGCAGGAGGAACACTGGTGTCTTTAGACTATAATTAGAAAACGGGGCTCAGCCTGTAACCTTACCCTGGAGCTGCTTAGCGTGGCTCACTCCTCGCTGTCGTTAGTATCAGATGGAGTTTTAGAAGAACCCACTGTTTTCTTCCTGTGAGTCTAAATTTGGGTTTCTTGTGTACACTGAGTTATTTGAAACGCCAAAAAAGTATCAATATCTACACGGAATCGTTTAGTGTAAGTATTATTTTACAAAATTTTGCTTCCCCCTAAAAGAATCTCAGCCTTCTCTTTGAAGGTTGCCCCCAAATGGCCTGCCCCTGACCCCCTGCGGTGGGGTGACCACGTGAGCCCCCTTCAGCCCCCAGCCCCCGGGCGGGACATGGTGTGTGTCCTGGTGCCCAGAAACTCCGCTCCGGGTAACAAGATCTGCTCTTTTTCCTTTCTCATCCCTGCCCCTCCCCTCTCTCTTCCTTTCTCCTCGCCTGGGCTCGTGGGGGCAGCCAGAGCTCTTTTTGAGGGAAGTTCTCCGGTCAGCTGATGAGGTTCCCTCAGGCATCAGCTGTTACCTACAAACGTTCTCTAGTTGTTTCTGCTGCTGCTTTGGGACCACCTGGAGTAGAGTGGAATGAGATGAACGGTGCCCCTTTATCCTGTCCCTGCTCACCCCCCAGAACAGAGCATAACCTCTCGAAAGGGCCTGTTTAGTCTGGAACCATTTGGTGTGTTGGGGCAGAATTGGGGTCATTGTTTATTGGTCTCTGTGAGACAGAAGAGATGGTCAATATCTATATCCGCTTTCTTTTCAAAAACTTCTTTAAAATTTCAGCATCAGCTTGCAGATCAGAGTCCATCCCACTTCTCCCGTCCAGCGCCTGGTCATCGCAGGCACAGGCAGCTGCCAGGAGGTTTCTCGGCACCCTGCCCCAGGCGCTGTGCGCAGGCCAAGCAGCACAGTCCCGTTTACATGGGTCCTAGCTCTCTGCCCAGTTTAGTGGTCGGCCGTGCTCAGGCTGAGAAACCATCCTGTATGTTCACATGTCTTTTTTTCCTGGCTGCTTTCATGACTTTCTCCTTGTTTTTGGTTTGCAGCAGTTTAAGTATTACATGTCTAATAAAACATTCCTGAGCTTGGGTCTGTGGTTTGATATCTGTCATTGATTTTAGAACATTCTTGGCCTTTTTTTTTTTTTTTTTTTTTTTTTTGCAGGTGGGCATAGCCCACCACTGAACAGGCCATCTTGTTACACCAGCTGAGCCATCCTGCCACCGCTTGGCAGCTCAGCGACAACTCCGCTCGGGCACAGCATTCACTGGCCCATGTGGGAATCAAGCTGGCGGCCCTATTGCTCAGAGCTCACACGCTTAGCCATCTCCTAACCCACTGAGCCGCTCGGTCGGCCCCAGGCCATTATTTTTTTAAAGGTTATCGCTACCCTGTTCTGTCTTCTCCAGTTACAAATGTTTTGGACCATTCGATTTTGTACTGCAGCTCTTGAATGGTTTTTTATGTTTTGGGGGGCTTTTCTTTCACATTCTTTGCGTGCGTGCGTGTGTGTGTGTGTGTGTGTGTGTGTGTGTGTGAGTGTGAGAGAGAGAGAGAGAGAGAGAGAGAGAGAGAGAGAGAGAGATTGAGTAATTTCTGTTGATCTGTCTTCAAGTTCGCTGATTCTCCCCTTGGCTTTGCCTGGTCTACTAATGAACCATTCAGAGGCAGTCTTCATCTCTGTTGCTGTTTTTCCTTCCTAGTATTTATTTCTCTTTGATTCTGTCGCATAGTTTCCATGTCTGTGCTAAAAGGAAGGCCTGCTCAGGAAGGCGTCCACCTTCCCGCTAGAACCTTCACCAGGCCGCTCGTAGTTGGGTTAATGCCCTACCTGTGCTGTTTCTGAGTCTGATCGCTACGATTGCCTTGTCTCTTCTGACTCTGCTATATCGGCCCTTTTTGATGCCTCCTGAGCTTCCGTTGGAAGTTGGGCATGTGGAGTTGGCACCACTGAGACTGAAGTAACCCGTTTTGACCTGAGAATGGCTCCACCTCCTTTTCTACAGCATTGTGGGGGCTGAGTCAGTCTGGTCAGGAGCCGCACCGAATGGGGTTTTCCTATGGCTGTAATTCCTCCTGCAGACCTCGCATTCCTGTGGCACCGCCACGTGTGCGCAGCGGGGAGATGTTATGCTGGAGAGCTGTCCTCAGCCCCGTTCACCACTCAGCTTCTTTGTGCTGCACTCAGAGTTGGTCTCTTTCTTACACACGTCCAGTAATAGGCCTCCAATACCGTCACGGAGCTCTGGTGGGCTTGGGAGGTGGGGGGGAGGCGAGGGGAGGCAGGATGTACTCCTCCCCGCCCCCCAATCCAGGGTTTCCCTTTCTGTTCACGGCCCAGCTGCACTGGGTTCCACCACGTCCCAGGGCAGCAGGCCCCATTGCCCTTCTAGCAGTAACTGAAGACGGTTGTCCACAGAAGGGCAGTGGGGCAGGCTCTGGGCTGGGCCGGCTGCCTTTCGATCACTGGCTGCCCTTCTCCGCCCGCGGGCTCTGGCCTCTCGCCCTGAGCCCGGGTTTCCTTTCCTCTGAGCGCAGGGAGGCCTGCGGAGCGGCGCCTGCGCTGTGCTAAATCCTGTCCCTGCGGCCCAGGGCGGCTTCTATTTCACCGGCTCACACTCAGCGTTTTGTAACTTGTTAAAAGTTGTAGCTAAAGCTTTTCACTGGCATCTGTTGGCATTTGTCCCAGGTAAACAGGGGCTTGCATCTCATCTCGCCTTGGAGCTGCCCTTCTTTCCTTGGAGTTTTAGGTGAGCTGGGTGCCTTGCAACTTCAGCTCTCTGAAGGGCTCAGTTTGCAGGTTATCTATCAGTGTTTTGTTGTTCTGGGGCTGGGAGCAATGCTTTTAGCATTCTGTATCCTAAATGGAAGCCTCCTCCTATGTTTTTGTTAACAAATTTAAAAACTTGGAATAACCTTAGTTTATAAAAACCAAATGAAAAAAGCAGCCTGTGGAAAGGGATAATATACTTGCAAACCACATACTCTATATGGTGTTGATTTCCAAAGCAGAGGAGGAACTTATGCAACTCACTAGCAAAAGATCAAATAACCCCAAAATGGGCAAAGGACTTGACCAGACATTTCTACAAAGAAGACACGTAAAGGGCCAACAGACACATGAAAAGGTGCTTTGCATCACTAGTCTTCGGGAAACGCCAGTCACAACCACAGTGAGATATCACCTCACACCTGTTAGAAAGGCTGTTATCAAAAAGTCAAAAGATAACAAATGCTGGTGAGCACGTGGAGGGACGAGAACCCTTGGATGTTGCTGGTGGGCGTGTAAATTGTCACAGTCATTATGGGAAACGGAATGGAGGTTCTGCAGAAGATGAAAATACGGTCCAGCAGTTCTGCTGGGTGTGTGTCCAAAAACTGTATAATTACTGTCTTATTGAGGTATCTGCGTTGCAGCAATAGCACAGTAGCCAAGCTAAGTGTCAATCAACAGATGAGTGGATAAAGAAAATATGGTGTGTGTGTATGTGTGTATACATACGTATACAGAATATTTTTATAGAATATTCTTCAGCCTCAAAAGAAGGAAATCCTGTCATTTGCAACAAGATAGCACAAGGAGACGTTTTTACTTGTGGAAGCATTATGAGTGAGGTGTGAGTAGCATGCAGTGAACTGCCGACAGTTGCGGTGTGGAATCTGGTGAATTGCTGTGGGCACAGCCGCGGAGCCATCAGCAGTCAGGATAACCAGCACGCCACCTCCTCCAGGCTCCTAGGGCTTCTCAGTGCCTGTTCTGCCCCGGGGCAGCCCCTGGTCTGCTCTCTGTTACTGTAGGTTAGTCTGTATTTTCTGGAATTTTATGTAAATGGAATCGTAGAGTTAGCCCTCTTCTCAGGGGAGTGGGTCTGGCTTCTTCCACTTAGCATAATTATTTTGAGATTCGTTAATATCCTTGTGGGGATCAATATTTTTGTTTCTGCTGCTGAGCAGCATGTCATTAGGGCATACCACAACTTGTTCCGGTTTGGAGCTATTAAAAATTCACTTCTAAGCGTATTCTTGTGGAGGTCTTTGCATCTGTGATTTGCCTCTTCATATTTATCACAGTGTCTTAAAGAACCGAAGTTTTTAATTTTCCTTAAGTTCAATTTGTTGATTTTTGTCTCATAATTTTTTCTTTTTGCATCATATTTTAGAGTTGTTTGCCAAATTCAAGGTAGTAAGATTTTCCGGCGGAGTGGCGCTGTGGTTAAGCGCTGGCTTGGGAAGCCAGCGGCCCCGGTTCGGTCCCACATATGAGGGCCAGTGACACTGCCCTCAAAAAAAAAAATAAAAAAAAAAAGGTTATAAGATTTTCTCCTGGTTTGTTCTGGGCGTTTTACATTTAGGTCTCTGATTCATTTTGAGTTAATGTTTGCATAGGATATGAGGTCAAGGTTCATATTTCTAAATATGAACATCCACCATCACTTATTGAAAAGGCTACCGTTTCCCCACTGTTTGAGGTAAATTCACTGCTTATGTGTGGGTCTATTTCTAGACCATTTATTCTGTCCTCTGATGTCTGCATGATCTCCTGGCCAGTGCTAATACTGCCTGGATTCCTCTTGCTTTATAATAAGTTTGAAATCTGATTTAGTTAAATCTTCTAAACTTGTTCTTTTTCAAAGTTGTTTTGGCTATGTTAGGTCCTTTGCATCCCCATATAAGTTGTAGAACCAGCTTGTCAATTTCTATATAAAAGCTTGCTGGCCTTTGAATTTGGGTTTTTGAATTGTAGATCAATCTGGGGAAAATCAATGTAACAATATTGAATTTTCATGAGCACAGTCTATATTTCTGTTTATTTAGGTCTTTAATTTCTCTCAGTGATAGTTTGTCGTTTTTTTAGTGTACAAGTTTACACATCTGGCAAATTTATCCAAGTTTCCCAAAATATGAAATCCTTAATTCATATTTTTGATGTTACTGTAAATAGCATCTTTAAAATTTTAATTTCTGATTGTTGATAGCATCTAGACATCAATTGATTTTTGTACATTGACTTTCATCCTGTAACCTTGCTAAACTTATTATCTTATAATTTATAAAAAATATTCTTTAGGACTTCCTATATAAAGAATCCTGTCATTTGTGTATAAATACAGGTTTACTTCTTTCGTCTTCATCTGCAGTCCCCTTGTTTCTTCTTGCCTAATTTCCCAGGCTGTACATAAAACTGGTGAGAATCGCATCCCTCGCCTTATTCCTCATCTACTGCGGAAAGCACTGACTTGTTGATTTATGTTACCAATCTTTAGGCCTTGGTCCCATCACCCATTTTATGTGTCTGGCACATAGTAGGTGCACTGATAGGTCGAGAAATATTCCTTGACTGTACCCTGAATGAACGGTTTATTCTTGCCATCTTGCTGACCATCAGTGTTCTTGAAATGAAACATCTAAGAGACAGGAAGTAATACCACAGGACTTAGGAACCATTCAAATCATGAATCATTTTGTTTATAAATGATGGAGCTAAAAGCTAATAACCATAAGCAATTGCTTTCATGGCTTTGAACACAAACTTTACTAACTCGGAATGTATTCTCATGAGAAGGCTTTTTGGAACTAATGTTAATATTTTCCTTCTTTCCTTCTAGCTGCTGGGTGGAATACAATAAGGAATTCTTATGTTTTTTCTGAATTTTACCCAGTTTTCTATACTCTAGTTAATCTTCATTATCAAATATGAAGCTACATAACACAATCTATTAATTTCTAAGGCAAAGATAGTGGCTTCTAAAGACTATTTTTATGGATGACTAAAAGGCTTATACATTTTCATGGAAGCTGAAAATGCAAAATTTTAGAGCCACCTTTGTACGTACCTGTTTTCAAATGAGACTGTGGAGGAGGTTGATCATATGTGTGTCTAATGAAAAAGTTTGAACTCTCCTATGGGTTATTTATTTCAATAAAGGAGCGCGTCTGCACTAAATGTGTGGTAGCCAGTGTTATCCGGGGGCTGGTGAGGATTGATAAAATGAATACTGTTTGAAAAGATTTCATGAAAGGCTTATTTCATTTTTGGCTACCAAACGTGATGGTGTAGTTTCTGTAAGTTCTACAGTTAGGCGTTTCACTGTTTCTGTTTTCACTTTCCAGGCAGATGAATGTAAAAGCTCAGTCTCACTTAGTAAACACCCAGCTTGGCATTCTCCTTTATTTACAAGTCCCTGATTTTAATTTATGAAGTGGCTTATAAATTGAGTCATTTAAAATGTATTAAGGGAGCTCAATAAATAAAATAATACCATGTGATTTTTGAAATGTGAACACTTACACTACCTTTCATATTGTGGAAATTTACAGGTTTGTATATGGTTTTCCTCAAATAAAATGTACTTAGGGACACAGATGTCAGAAATTTGTACTTTTTTAAAACTCATTTTACAGAACGTAAGGGGGAAAAAGCTCTTTTATTAATTACTCAAGGCTTTGTATACTCAGCATTTTATGGTCAAATCTTTATTTCGTGAACGTTAGCATTGTAATTAGAAACATTCGCTTCTTAATGACTGATTTACCAGTGAATATAGGACTGTGTTTTGAATACCGGCTGTGTTAAGACTTAGTTGAATTTTTGCATTTTGGTCATTCTACTTGACGTGAACATCATATGGAAATAAATAAACCTTTTTCCCACTGTAGGAAATTCTCTCTTTGCTTTCCGAGGGTTCACACTGGTAAATTAGCAACAACAAAAAGTTCACACAAACAACCAAACGTTCTTTATGCTTCACAGATGTATCTTGTGATTTTTCCAGAGGGAACAAGGTATAATCCAGAACTAACAAAAGTCATTTCATCCAGTCAAACATTTGCTGCTCAAGAAGGTAAGTAAACATTTGACTGCATTTGACAAAATAATTTTTAAAGATAATGACCTATTTAAATTTGTTCCGAGACAAGATACTTACGTTTTACAACAATTGAAATGAATGAACATATTTATTCCTTGAATGAATGTATGCATTACCTCGTAGGAAATGAAGTTTCTTCTCCTTCATTTATAGGCACGTTATTACATATATCCGAGAGATTAAATTCCAGGGCTCGTTACCTATTTTGGTACCGTTGGTGAGGGAAAGTGTCTAGTACGTGACCATACAGACGGCCCTGTCCCTACAGTTTGGGTTCTGGGTGATGGAAAGAGTTTCCGATCTGTGGGCTGACAGGCCTAGATTGAACCCCAGGCTTTGGCATTTATTAACGATGGGGTTCATGCTGCCTCATGCCACTGAGCTTCGGTTTCCTCGTCTCTCAGAAAGTACATACTCACAGGCATGACGCAATCTGTGTGAGAGTTACCTTCGAAGACGTGCAGTTCCTATGGGTTCACAGGGCTTGGAAGCTGCTTGGTATCCCCAATAATAAGAATGTCTGTGACATCCATGGTGTAGACAATTGGTTAACTGATATACTGGAGTAAACTATTCAATGTAGCCAGCTTGGGAAGTAAACATAAACAGGGGCTCTGCCGTACTCTCAAAGGTGTCTCTGAAGACTGACTGTGAATTAGGATGTGACCCCCATTCATGACGGGCAGGGGTTCCCCAGGCTCATGGCCTGTGGTCACCTTAGGCCAGGGACTGCGGTGCTGTCTAGGAGACCTTGCTGCCCTCACAGTGACATTCTGTCTGCTCTGACCTACATGGCGGCTGCCACCTCCATGGTAGGTGATCGTTCATAATGTGGCTCGTCCATCACGGAGATGAGAGTTTCGTGTTATTTATTTTTAGTTAATTCATTGTGATCCGATGTGAATCCACCCAGGAACTTGGTGACTGCAAACAGGGACACCATTTCTTGACTCACAGTTCTGCCCTTCAGGGCAGGGCTCCGTGGGGAAAGCTTATCTCTGCAGCCTCTCATCTCCCTGCGCTCGGGCTGGAGCTCCATGGGGCTAGAACGTCCCAGGTGACTGCCCGATGTCAGCCGGTAAGGTCCTGGGCGGCTCCCCCAGCCTCCGGGGGCTGGCTGGCCCATTGGGAGCAGCTGGGCTCTCGCCAAAGCTCTTTGCAGCGTCTCACAGTGTTTATCAAGTGTCATTCTTGCACCGGCATGTGGTCTTGATTGAACAGGACCTCTAGCTTTGCTGCGCCCCCAAGCATATACCGTGTGAGTTACAGAACCAGCCTTACAGTTTATTTCTTTTTGCTCCATTTCCTTACTTGTAAACCCGGGATTGTACTATAGGGCTTTTGTGAGGCCCAGTGACTAGTGTTTACAGAAAGCAGCTGTGAAAGGCTGACTGTAGGCAATGTTCTACCATTGTATCTGAGATTTGAGATTCCGGGGATTTTTCTATCTGCTGGGGTCCTGGAACCACCTCCCGCAGGTACCGAGGGACAAGTGATTAGCTTTCCTGGAGTCAGAAGTTATATGGGATTTTTGACTATTTTGGTTATTAGTATTCCCTAGAAGTATTTTGCATGGGGGTTTGGCACTCCTGACCCAAGTTGTTCAAGGGTCAACTGTGTGTGTGTGTGTGTGTGTGTGTGTGTGTGTGTGTGTGTGTGTGTGTGTGTGTAGATATTAGCATACTTTTCTCAATTGGGTAAAACATGTTTATATGCAAATATATTTATTTACTGTGTTATGTTTATTCAGAGTCATAATTTCAACCCAGGTTTTATGGCCTGTATCAGTCACCTGTGGCTTCCATAACAAGATGACATAGTCTAGGTGGCTTAAACAGCAGATTTTCAGACACTTTTCTCACAGTTCTGGAACATGGAAGCCTGAGCTGCTGGTGTCATTGTGTCCCGCTTGTGGTGGATACTGCCCCTGGCTTGCAGAGGGCAGGCAGCCTTCTCGCTTTGTCCTCACATGGACTTTCTCCAGTCTGCTCACACACAGTTGCCTCTGTGTTTCTTCCCCTTTTTATAAGGACACAAGTCCTGTTAGATCAGGGCCCCACCATTATGACCCCGTTGAATCTTAGTTACCTCGTGAAAGGCCCTGTCTCCCAATATAGTCTCATTGGGGTGAGGACTTCAAAATGAATTGTGGGGGAGTGGTAGAGAGATAGCTCAGTCCATAACAGGGCCTTAAATTATTTTTCTGTTTGTAATTAGATTTAATACTAATATTTCTTAATTCATCATTTCAAAATCAATTTAAGATGAATATTTTCCTTTTATTATTCAACCTCATTAACTGAGATGACTGTTGAATATACCAACTAAGAGTTACGTATTTTTAAAAATCCACAGCAAGGGCCGGCCGAGTGGCGCGGTGGTTAAGCGCTGGCTTGGGAAGCCAGCGGCCCCGGTTCGGTCCCACATAGGAGGGCCACTGACACTGCCCTCAAAAAAAAAAAAAAAAAAAAATCCACAGCAATTTTGTAATACTAACACAAGTATTTTTAATTCATTCTTAAAATAGTGCAATAATGATACATTTTCTAGCTTTTTAGTCTAATAATGCCCTAGTCACGTATAATTGATGAGTTATCAGTCTGTCATTTTTCTGAGTCATAGATCTTTCTCGAAGTTACCAAAAGGGTAAAAAAAATTTATCTTATGAATATAATTTTTAAATGCTAATTCTTCTTTAAATTCTATAACTGGGAAAACTGTTGCTATCTATTAGCAGTATATTTTCTTGTGACTGTCAAGGCAATTCCCACCATACACAAAAGGAAGTTGATTTGTAAACCAGTATATCTAGAAAAAGTGCTTCCTGTTTTCTTTCCTTTTAGGTCACAACTAAATGCAATTACTTGAAAATAAAAACAAAAGAACTTGTTTCTCCATCTGTTAAGCTAATTTTTCCTCCAGAAAACAAACTAATAGCTCTTGTTAGTATGTCTTATTGTTTTGCTTCAAAACATTAAGTTTGCTCCTAAAGTACCTTCTTTTGAATCTGACTTAAAAAACAAATAGAGAAACAAATCAAAGACAACATTTTTAATTTAGATTTTTAAGATTCAATACTTATTTATACATTTAAGTTATTATACCATATACCAGTCTTCAGTTCCCTCCCGGGAAGAAGAGGTGGGCACAGGTGGGTCCTGTCATCCCTGAGTACCTCAAGGCCCTGGTTACCACTAGTCCCTAGAAGTATTTTGCTTCAAAAAAAATGTTAGCCCAAAATATTTTCATTCCATATTAAAGTTGTATTAACATATACTTGTGTTATAGTGTCATGAATTCTTAATATTGTTTACTTACAAGATTGTCATGTTAAAGTTCTCTAAATTTCCTACTTCCTTGAAACTAAATGTTAGTCGTTTCTTTAAAAAAGACTTATTTACAATACCAAATAAGTTAGTCAAGATTTTGTTTAACTATAATCTCTCCAGGACAGAACTTAAGATTTTGAGAGGTCTGAAATATAGGTAGTCTTCATAAAACTATCAAATGTCAAGTAAGTAAGGTATATATTGAAGACTTCTCAATTTTCTAATAGTAAATTAAGGAAAAGACAATTTTACTTTCAGAAAGGCTAACATGGAACTTGTGATTTAAGAAAACAATGGTAAAACGTAGTAAGGAGGCCTTCGACATCATATGTAAGATAATAGTATTATTTAGTCTAATAGTATGTAAATGTAAATAAATAGTGTAAATAGATACATACAGTGCACTATACAGAATACTAGTGTTAGTATTACTAAATGTAAATAAAATAATATGGTAACTAAAAACAATCTTTCTATAATTATATTTCTAAAATATTTGATAAGGGACCAATCAGATTATGTCATGTAAGTCCCACAAACCTGTCACCGAGTGACCTCTCCTGACTGCCCATGGCCATCATTTCTTTGCCGGCTGTGGAGCTGCTGTCACTGACTGGTGTTGTCAGGTACCTGGTCATGTCGGCAGTGATTTGCCGAGTGCTGCCTATTCCTAGTGAGGCCACGAAGTAAATCTCATGGGCCTCGGTTGCTATTGAATCAATGATTGTTTGGGATAAAAGGACAGAAAAAGAACCACAGTGAAGACCATGCCCAAAGCTCACGTTCCCAGTCTAGAATTTTTTATTCTTGTATGCTAGTTATTTCTGAAAAAGAATAGGAGTGAATAAAGGGGATGAACAAGCTTTCAAATTACAGTTATGGTGATACCCAAGACACCTGTGTTTTTACTCGGCGTATCGACTTCTGCATCCAAGCCCAAATTGCAGCTGTCTTGCATGTCTCAGTCCTTTGGCCTCCTGTTCCTCCCAGTTTCTGTAGCATGGTTCTGACGGGCACCTAGGTCAGGTGACAGGATGACAGCAGCAGGGAGCAGTGCTTGTGGGCCTGGGAGTGCTGAGGTCACCTGTCACACCTGCCTGTGCTTTGTACACTGCAAATGTTCAGTGACCTTGAGAGCTGGTTTTACCTCTGGGCCACTTCCATACCATTTGCTTACAGAGTTGTACCAAATAAAAGATATTGCTGTTTATCCCTTCTGTCTTTTCACGCTCCTCTCTGCTGCCCCGTTGTGAATTCTCAGTGGGTCCAAACCACGCTCTGAACTTGAAGCCAGCAGCTGTATGATGGTGCCTGAGCCCGCAGCACCTGCCTGGTCCGGAAGCTCGCTGGCAGTCCAGCTCCTGGGCACCCTAGGCCTTTTGGTCTGACATTGTAGGGCTGAGCCCAGCCTCCCAGGTCATTCGGATCATCCTCAGCTTGTAGAGCCCCTGGTCTCCTCACGAGGCTTAGGCGTGCACTCAGCAGGTTCTGTGTGTCAGCCAGACCATGTGGCTCTAATATGTAGGGGGCGACCTTTAGCTCATGCTTCAGCTTCACTAGGAAAAAGAGGCAAATGATAGCGGTTATGTACCCACTCTAGGAAGGTTAAAGATGGGTAACAAAGAGCTCTCATCGGGGTCCTGCAAACTTCAGGTCCCGCTTTCACGATGTCACTCTTTCTCAGGGGTGCCACGTGGGTCCTTTTAATTAATTGTCCTTAGAATCATTCTAGATGTTTTGCTTCCAGTGGTTGCTAAGGAAATTGGAATGGGATGTATCTTCTCTTCCTCCAGAACCTGTTAAAGCGACCCCTGTCGTGGGTTTTACCAAAGCAGCTGGCAAGATGACACAGTTAAACTTTTTGAAACCTCGTACTGGAAACAGGAATTTAGTGATGCATCTGAAGTGGCTACAAAACGCCTAGAATGTTCACGTTATTCAGCAAAAAACTGGTTTTCTTAGCACCTAAATCCTATAGCTCACTTGGCCTAAAATGCCTAGAGCCCCACCAGCGAGTCTCCGTGCCTCAGCCTTGTCGCTAAAGCTCTTACCAGGGCGACCCCAGTGTCTCACTCCTCACCAGCTCTGTACACCGGCTCCTCGCAGCCCCCCGCCCACTTCACCTCTGTTCATGTGTCTACCTTTCCCCCACTTTGTGCCTCCACCTTGGCCTCTCTCCCCTGCCCTCGTTTTCCCAAAGCTTTCATTAATCAGACCTGAGTGATTAAAAAATATCTTTAAGTATGAGCATTATTTTTATATTCTAAGAATATTTTGTACCGTGTTTAGGACATTCTACCATGTACTGTAGCTATTTAAGTTTATTTTATTGCCTCATTCATCTCTGTCCTCCATGTTTATAATTATCTTGTTAATTACTGAATAGAAAAAGTACTGAACAAGGCATTATAAGGTCTTTCTAGCTGTGTGACTTTGAGCAAGTCATTTTACCTCTCTGAGCCTTAGGGACTTTACTTTGTAGGAGTCAAGAGATATGAAAAAAAAAAAAGTTTTTACATAGACTAATAAAGGTTTTCTGTCCAGTGTATTTATCACTATTTATAATGTTTCCAAAATAGAATGCTAACAGCAAAATTTCAGTTAAACCAGCCACCACCATACTAGCCTTGGGGAAAACCTTGGTCAGAGGGTAAGAAGATGGATTATCATTAGTACCGTGTTTCCCCCGAAAATAAGACCAGGTCTTATATTAAGTTTTGCTACAAAAGATGCATTTTATTCATTTATTAATGTACAAAAATCTACGTTTGTTTTTTTGGGGTTTTTTTTTTTTTTTTGATAGCCGTGTCACTGGCCCTCATATTTGGGATCCGAACCGGGGCCACTGTCTTCCCAAGCCAGCGCTTAACCACCGCGCCACTCAGCCGGCCCTACGTTTATTCAAATACAGTCATGTCTGGCTGATGAGCTTATCTGGGGCTTATTTTGGGATAGGGCTTATATATTTCAGAGCACCCTGACAGTCATGCTAGGGCTTATTTTCTGGTTAGGTCTTATTTTCAGGGAAACATGATACCAAGAAGTTCAGGAGACCTGGAGATGGAAACAAGGCAAAGCAGGTCCTAAACAGAGCTTAGATATTGCCCAGGAAGAATCAACTTAATTAGCTACTGTTTTTCTCAGCTTAGGCTCAGGGCTGTCCTGTGGTTCCCTGGAGGTAGAGTCCAGTCTCTTAGTAGGATGGGCTCAAGTTTGAGGAGTTAGTTATGAATACCTCAGTACGGAAATTCTAATTGGTTTTCTGTCATTATTATGAAATTGGTTTTATAACAATGGCCAAGGTTTTGGCATCTGGGAGCCCCCCTCACAGTTGGTTGTTGAGGACCCCTTGGTCAGAGATTGTAAATCATGGTCTGCGTGGACCAGAGTCCATGGGCCAGGCCTAGGATTGGGAGGTGTCTTGAGATCATCAGAGAAGAGCCTGGTTCTATCTGCTGTGATGGTAGGGGCATCCTACATTTCTCTGAGCCTTGGGAAATGAGTGGACCACGTGTTAATGAATATGTGCAAAATGGCCGCTTTCTCACCTCACACTGACGCCACACTTAACCCACGCTGTGCGTCCATTCCTGCCACGCCACTGGAAATACAGTTCAGGCACCATGCCACCTCCAGCCCCAAGTGCCCCCTTCTCACTCAGGCCCTTTCCGTGTCCTCAGCGAGAGTATGTGGCCATTTCCTTCTCCTTGAGACGTCTTCTTCTCTGCGCATCCGTGTTGCCCAATTTTTTTAGCTTTTTCTGTCCTCGTTGGCTGTTCCTTTTCACGAGCTGGAAGATAAAAGCTGGAATATGCAGGAGATATGGATTGGACCTAGGAAATGTGCTGTGCGTCATTAAAGCTACTCCTACTCCTAACTCACTGCTCAGCCAGAAGAGTTTTTTCCTAATTTGGTGTACATATTAGTGGTACATGTTCATTTATCTCAAAGCTGATGTGATAACTCATTTTTTGAGAAATATTACTTTTTTGTATTTTAATCTTCTTACTAACTTATTCAGATCCTAGTCACTAATTGCCCTTACTGAGCACTGCAGGGTGATTCTGTGGCACTGTGGACTTCAGATCCATGGAGCTCCATTAGCAAAGAAGGGTGCGTTAACTAATTTGAGTAACAAATGCTTCCCAGCCTGGTACCCTATTCAGATTTTTGCTATCAGTTTGTGAATAAATTAAGCTGCCCCTGCCCTAGGGACTGCATGGGACATGTGGTGTGGGAATCTTTGTCTTTCCCACAGCACTGTGCATTTTCAGAATTCTTCTGTGGGGAGATCCCGACACACTGGGGCTGCTCTTCCTTATGCAGCGGATTTTCCCTGGAGAGGAGAGTAGAGATTCCACATCAGCTTCTTTTCTAGTCTGTTTTCCTGTCACTACTTCAGAGAGCTATTCTTTTCTGTTAAATTGTCAGTAAATATTCTAATTCAGGAAAAGACAGGCAGCAGGAAATAGGAAGGAGAGAAGAACAAATTCTTAGCACTAGTTGGAGCACTTATGAATATGTGATTAGTCTATTAAATTGCAATATTTTCTCAGAGAAGCTTTTTAAAAAGCTCTTGAAACAATGTATATAACACACACCTATGTCAAGTACACCCAAGAGAGCTAAAATCATGTTCATACAAAAGCTTGTTCATATGTAGCACTCACGTAGTTTATATGCATGTTCGTAGCAGCATTTTTCATAATAGCCAAAGGGTGTCTCTCAGCCCAGGTGTCTGTCAGCTGGTCAGTGTATAATCAAAATGTGGTCTATCCACACAGTGGAATATTACTCAACCAAGAAAAATAATGGAGCACTGATGCACACTGCAACATGGAAGAACCTCCAAAACATTACCCTTAGTCAAAGAAGCCAGTCACAAAAGGCCACAATCTGTGTGATCCCATTTATGTGAAATGTCTATAATACAGATCTACAGAGATGGAAAGTAGACCCGTGAGAAGGGGAGGGGGGCGGAGTGCAGTGTCAGCAGCGGGCACTGGGTGTCTTTTTGGGGTGATGAAAATGGGGTGTAATTTGATAGCGTTGATGGGTGCACAGCTTTATGAATATACTAAAAATCATGAAATTGTATGCTTTAAAATGGTAAATTTTATGGTATATAAATTAGATCTCAGTTTTTTTGGGTTTTTTTTTAAGTATACCAAGAAAATGGATTCTTGGGTTTAACCCAAAAATATCAGGCAGGTAATTCACATTATATGGACCATACCAGCTCTTACTTCAGATTTTGTACATGCTGAGGGTTATTTAGCTAATCCGTTGGAATAGAAATAGAACTAAAAGAATCATGGACTGGGAGTCTGAGTTTATTATGAATTTATATGAATTCTACTGCTGACTCCTGAATGACCATGAGCAAGATGCTACCACCTTTATTCTGTTGCCAGAAAAAGGGTGATGTTATTTGCCCTTGTCAGGGCTTACCACATTGAAGAGTCAAACTTTGTGAGGGCCGGTTTTCCGACTGCTTCCCACAGCATCTTGTACATATCCGTGTTTAACACATACATATGAGGTGAGTGTTGATTTCCATAGAGAGTCATGTGAGAGAGCCCTGTAAAACCACAGTCCCATAGACAGGAGGTTATGGCATTAATATATGCTGGTCTGTCCATTCCTGGACATCTAGAAACAATTTAGATGTTCTGTCACTAAGGTGTTTTGTAACTCGTTTATGGCCACACTGAATCAACTTCTTTTCTAGGCCTTCCAGTATTAAAACATGTGCTGACACCAAGAATAAAGGCAACTCATGTTGCTTTTGAGTCTATGAAGAATTATTTAGATGCAATTTATGATGTTACAGTGGCTTTTGAAGGGACTATGGATGACAAAGGGCAGCGAAAAGAGGCACCATCCATGGTTGGTAAGTTTGTTTTTAATTAAGTCATATATAGTTAAGAATGTACGGGGTGGGGGGTGGGAGGGGTAGGAGGGGGTGACAATTAAGTTTGCAAACTTGTTGCAATGATGTTGCTAACCTTTTTTTGATATCAGAGGGATTATTCATTATGCATTTATACCAACTGGACAAATAGTTAAACAGTTTGCTATTTGAAGTGCTGCAAAGGCAGCATGAAAAGGTTAGATGACCTGAAGTTTTCGCCGACAATTCATGGCTCTTGCATCACGACAATGCACCAGCTCACACAGCATTGTCTGGGAGGGAGTTTTTAGCCAGTAAACAAATAACTGTATTGGGGCACCCTCCCTACCCACCTGATCTGACCCCCGGTGACTTCTTTCTTTACCCAAAGAGAAAGGAAATATTGAAAGGAAGACATTTTGATGACATTCAGGACATCAAGGTGTCCTTCAGGACATCAGGACATCAAGGTGACATTCAGGACATCAATGACAACAGCTCAGATGGCATTCCAGAAAAAGAGTCCAAAATGGCTCTGAAGAGTAGACTAGGCACTGGCATCGGTGCATAGCTTTCCTAAGGGGAGTACTTGGAAGGTGACCATAGTGATATTCAGCAATGAGGTGTGTAGCACTTTTTCTAGGATGAGTTTGCGAACTTAATTGTCCTACCTCGTATAAGTCATTTTTAAAAAATAGCCACAAGTATTCTACTTCATGATATATTTTTCCAAGTAAATATACTCGATATGTTTTTCAAGTATATTTTTTTAATCTGTAACAATTTAAATCTCATCTGTCCTGCTACGTTTGGTATTTCTTGCTTGGCATATTAGTCCTTTAGATCTATCTGCTCCTTATCATTAACTCAGCTCTTTCTACCCAAAATTGACACATAAACATGGAAAGCTGTTAAGTCACAGGAAGGCCTGAGGAGGTGCCTGCTAACCTAGCAACACTGAGGAGTGCACTGATGGTCCGTGTTCTCCTTGATATGTATTTTTCATGGAGTATTTTTGAAATTTAGTGTCATTGGCAAGAAAAAAGACAGTTAAGTGTGACTTTTTTTCAAACGCTACGTTTTGAGGATCTGTGAGTTATTGTCTATGTGTATGTCAAATATAACAAGAAAGAAATAGAATTGTAAGTAAGTAAGCAGAATATGTTAGAGAAATTTAAATACGGTAATAGACAAACAAGGAAGTGTGTGGAGTAGCCATCTCCTTCTCAAAGTGTCCACCGGAGCTGTGATGAGGGGATAGAACATGGGGCTTTACACTTCGCCTGGGCGGCTGTTTGAAGAGTGCTGCTGTCAGTAAGCTCTCTTGAAGGCTGATGTTCAAAAGGTGTAGAGAGCTGCTCCGCGGAGAGAGGCTGGCGGTTGAGGCCCAGGGCGCTGAGTGATGTGAAAGCTGGTCGGTGCGGAAATGACGTCTGATCAGTTACAGCTGGAGTGCGACTGGCTGCTCTCACAGTTGTCTTTAACTAGTTGCAAGGGGTGGGGGGAGCTGAAGTTTATTTTAAATGGAATTTTTTGGACTATATTATAATCAAACAGTTTAAAAAGCATAACTGTATGACGTATGCAGTGAAAGGGCTTGCTTTGCACCCTGCCCCCAGCCACCTGGCCTCGCCCTTCCCAGAGGTAACCAGTTTTCTTCATTTCTTGTGGAAAGTGCATGCAAATTTAAGTGTTTGTTCTTACTCTATTGTCCCTCCCTTCTTAAAAAAGGCAACATACTAATATTTTTCTTCCTGTTTTAATCCTTGAATGCATCAGTGACCTTTACATTTCCAAACAGACATGAGTTTAGTTCAACAGTATTGTCATTAGATCATCAAACATTGTTTAAAACAGAAGGTAAAACACATTTTTATTGTTTATGAAAAACAGATACAATTCCCATGTAACCTTTGGGAAGTGCTGCTTTCACTGTGTCACCCTCCAGTGGCGGGGACCCATCGGTTGGCTATCACAGGTGGACGTTCACGTGTCCAGCCGGCTGTCCAGGGACTCGCTCTCTTCCAGCCCTGAGCTCCTGCCTTTCCCCGTTTCCTCCACACTGTGCCTCCAAGTGGACGGGCACCCTGCCTGGCACTGAGAGCCTTCTGGGATGGAAGGCTGTGTGCGGGCCGGCCTCCTTCCCCAGTGAACCCCGGGCCTTCGTGCCCCCCTCCAAGCCTGCAGCTCCGCCAGACGTCGTCTCCCCGAAGTCGTCCGCAGTGCTTCCTGTCGCTTCAGCACTCCCATGGCACAAACTGCCAGTGCCAGTCAGCAGTTGGCCTGTGCCGGCCCCTCCTCCCTCCAGCATCAGAGGTGCCCGGAGGAAGGGAGCCCGGTGCCACACCCAGGGCCTCCCCCTGCTCGGCCGCTTGCACTGCACACAGCTGACGGCGGCCCTGTGTATTCGTGACAAATCGCCTCTGTTTAGGAAGACGTTGGCTTCTCTAACTCTCACCCCCGGGAGCCCTGTAGAAAATAAAATCTACCATCTCAGTCAATCAAGAATGAACATTTCTGCAAGGAAAAATATACCAGAGTGAAGTCAAAAGACTGAGGACAAACTGGGAAAGTGTTAGCAACTCAGGCCGCAGAAAAAAGGCTTATTTCCTTAGTGTATAAAGTGCTCCTGCAAACTGATAAGATGCTCAATAATTCAATAGAAAAATGGGTAAAAGATGAAAAAAGACAGTGCACAGAAAAAATGTTCAACCTCAATCACAGTAAGAGAAATGCAAATTTAAACTTACAGTGAGATACCACTTTTTCACTATCACATTGGCAAAAATTCCAATAACGGTTTCATAATGGCCCTGCGGGTGAGATGAAAGTGTAATAGGCATGTTTATGCTCGGCCGTTAGAAATCAGCACAGTGCACCCTGTGTAGGAGTGGTCTTGGTGACGTCCAGCAAGTGACAAATGCATTCCCGTTCCCCCTGCGAGGCCTGATTCTACAGCTACACCTGCGCCCACAGGAGGTGACATCTGGTTTTCTTTGTGTTAACGCAAATTGTGTGTTGGAACCTATAGCTTGTGAAAACCTCCTCTCATTATCATATTGGGTCATCAGAAAAGTCATGACGTATTTTGTCTGTGTTTTTCAAGTCATTTATTTATATAAAGAACAAAGATCAATCAGTGATATATTGCACGTTTTGTTCGATAACCTTTTGCCATCTTTAAGTGAGCATCATAATTCCTCATTCATAGAAGGACCTGTCTTTATTTGAGAAAAACTGACCAAGGTGCTGATTTACAGCCTCATCTGAACTGAACGTTATATCACGCAAGGAGTTTTGAAGAGAGCGAAACAAGTGGAACTCTGATGGTGCATGGTGAGGCGAGTATGGTGGGTGTGGCAACACATCCCATCCAAGCTCCAGTAATTTCTGACAGGTGATCAAACTTGTGTGTGGTCTCGTGTTGTCGCGATGGAACACAACTCCTTTACAATTAACAAGTTTTGGACATTTCTGGGTGATGGATTCGTTCAAACTGCCCAATTGCCGACAGTACGCATTCGAATTGATTGTTTGGTTCCTTGGTAGGAGTTTGAAAAACACGACACTTTTAAAATCCCACCACACTGAGAGCATAACCTTTCTCTGATGAATGTCTGCTTCTGATGTCGTTTGAGACGAATCATCACTTAGGGACCAAGACCGTTTGCACTCCACATTGTTGTAAACAATCCACTTCTCATCACCAGTTCTCAGTCACTTCAAAAAAGGATCGTTTTCCTCACGTTTAATGAGCATATTGCAGATGTTTATACCTGCCATCAAATGAACTTCTTCATGAACCCAAATATCGAGCTTGCTTACGTATCCCAGCTTCTTCAGGTGGTCATGAATGCTCGAATGATGGATGTTCAGTGTTTCTGCACTCTCTCTTGTCGTGTAATGTGGGTTTGACTTGATCAGTGCCTTTATTTTGTCATCGTCAACCTCGGTGGGCCTCCCTGACCAAGAGCGTGGTTGAGATCAGAATCACCAGCACAGAATTTCATGAACCATCGCTGGCACTGATGTTCCTGTAGAGTATTGTCACCATAAACTTTATGCAACTTTTCACAAGCTTGACGCGCCTTCTAACCTTTATGGAAGTAAAACAGTAAAATATGGCAAAAATGCATAGTTTGATCTTCCATCTTCAACTTGTTGTAAAATCTCCAGAACTCAACCAAATCGTGCAATATTTTTTTAGAATGAAGCTAAAACTGTCAGCTGTCAAATGACAGAGCAATAACATAGATATGAATGACTCTAGTACTTCCAAAAATGAGCTAGTGCCATCTGTTGCAAACATGTGTCATGAGTTTTCCGACAACCCAATATAAATGTATTGATATTCTTCTCCACTTATAATCTAGTATAGATTAAGATTCACTTTAAATTCTGATGTAATTTGAGTTAGGTATAAAATTCCACAACTTAGAATACTGTAAGAACTTTGTGATCAAGTTTAATGACTATTAAGCATTATCTCCATACATAGTGGGCTGTCACTGACTATTCATCTTTTACAGCCCAATTTAAAAACCATTTTCTGTAAAGCTGCTAGATGGTTCATTTATATGCCATAGGCTAGTGTTTCTCAGAGCCCTGCACAGGCGTATCGCTCCGCGGGCATCTCCTGGGTGGTGGGTGAGAATGCGTGGGGCCTGGCCCCACTCCAGACCGCAGACAGACCACCCAGGTGAGGGCGGGCTGCATGGTAATGAGCCAGCCTGGGCTCTGAGACTGCTGGCCTCCGTGAGGCCCCGCTGGGGAGCTGGAGCCTGAGTGCCCTGTGCTTCCGGCTTCCTGGTGTTTCATTGTAGTGGGGTGGGGGTATCTGTTAGCACCCCATCCACAGGGTGTCCGCGCCGGTTCACCTGGTCTTGGCCTCAGAGTCACTGGGCAGAGGTGACGCACGGCAGTTTGACTGTAATTGATTTTAAAAATCCTGTTTCTAATGTGGGTGGTTTACCATAATAAATTATGCGCTCAAGGACAACATTTGATACTCTGTTTAAGCATTTTATGTGAGTCTAGGTAACTTTTTTCTATTAATATTTTCTTATACGACAATAAAACATATTTGGAGGAGAAAGTTACAGGTAACCAAAAGAAGGGGAAAAGCTCCACAAGCTCATCTGTCCAGATGTAACCACAGTTAACAATTTGGTTATTTTCTTCAAACTCTTCTTTTTTATAATGTCTATATGTATGTACTTTTATTTATTTTTTGAAAATGAAATCATATATATACAGCTTTCTTTATATCCTGCTTTTTTTTGTTTGTTTTTCTTATAGTGTGTCACGAACATCTTTACATGTCAGGAAGCACACTTTTATAATTTTTTTTTAAGAGGCTGCATAGTGCACATTGATGTGAATATACAACAATTTATCAACCCAGTTTCCTACTCTGTAAGCATGGCCGCAGTCCCACAGAGCCTGTGTGTGCGCGTGCCCCCGTCGCCCCCAGGGGAAGGGTCGCCTCTCCTGCACCCGTAGCGGCCTCTACACCCAAGCCTGTCTCCACCTTGCCCCGCCCACAGGCGCAAAGCACATGGGACTTGGTTTCAGCAGAGACCGACCTTGTGACCTGTGCATGCTTCAAAGGCTTTTATTACTTGAGCCATCAATATTTGCTAGGGCTCTCCCAGAAAACTATAGCTAGAAAAAAGTCTACCTTAATTAGAATACTTCTGCCTATGTTCACTAAAGATTATGAAATAATTTTTGCTTATACAATATGAAATACACCCCAACTAGAATCGTTTTTACAAATATAGATACAAGAGCCTTGTTAAATATTGAGGGACGTGTTGATGTCACGTTTTGTCTTTGGAGGCAGAATCTCTGGAACGCCCTTTAGCCTTTACCTGGTGGTCTTCCGGCCTGTCCGTAGCTGCCGTCCTCGGGGTTTGGTTTGGCTGGTGTGGCCCCACTGCCGGCGCCTCTGGGCCTCGGCTCCTTCACCCTGCAGGGACACACGAGCCTGTGAGGATCAGATGAATACCGTACACACGTGTGCTGTGGACACCACAGTGCCCGCCAGCTGTCGGGGACAAGCCGTGTGAATCCCGGAGGCCTTTTCTCAGTGCCTCCTCCCTCCCCAGCTGACGTCTTATGAGAGGCGTCGCCAACACCTTCCGAGCACGTTTCACAAGTGTTTCATTTCTGACATTCGAAGTGCAGGTGGTTTCATTTCCTTACTTACAGCCTGTAGCTGTATACACAGTACTTGAAATATCAGGGATGCGTAGTGTCCGTTGGATGACTACTTAGTTCTGGAAACGTTGAGGGGGGATGTAGATAATTAGTGAAGGTAGGCAAGTTGGGCAGGTGCTGTCACTGTTACCTGGTCTACAGACGTGGCGCAGAGCCGCTGGCGGGCCTGCCCAGGGGCGGGGAGGAACGCCAGCTGTCCCTGCGCCTCGCCCGGCCCAGCTCTGCTTCTGAGCCTACTTCCTCCGCAGTTCTTTGAGTATTTAAATGAAAGATACAACTTGAGGAAAATTAAGACAAAAATAGTGAAAACTCTTCCCTCTTGCTGTATTTTTCACATTTATTCTCAAATAAGTATATAAATTCACTCCAAAAAGTATATAAAACACAAGATAAGTTCTGATGACCGAAATGCCGCGTGTTCCTACGGGTTGGCCCCAGGCGTAAAGAGCAGCCACTGCAGAGGGTGCTTGCACGGAAGGGGCAAGTGTGGGCTCAGCAGCCTCGAGATCCCCTGCCAGATAAGCCTCAGGCTCCCCGCAGGCTGCACAGGCTGTGCGTGGCTGTCCCCAGAATGCGCCTCGGAGCCCATTTCAGCTTGAGATAAAAGGTCCGTGCCTCCCACTTGTGTACCCACCCGGGAACACAGTCTTCTCTTAAATCTCTTAGGAACATTTCCTGGTTCTGCAAGGAATTTAAATGTGTTCCTATTCTCACCTCTTCACGAAAGCCACTTACCAAGAACGGGGGCGCCCAGGCCCCAAGTTTGCTCTTACCTTGGAGCAAAGCCACGCTGAAAAAGGACTGCCTGCTTTTCCCGGGTTAGCGTGGCTTAGGAGCTGTGCTTACTCCAGGGCTCCTAGCTCTTCCACGGAAAGAATTTTGGTTCCTGAACCAACTGTAACGTGTTCACAGGTAACATAGGTCAGGAAAGCAAGCAAGTCATGGACGAAAGGGGGTCTGTCCCGGCCGCGTACAGCCAGTCCCAGGAGGCTTGTGGGGTTCAGGGAACGCCGCTGAGGGGGTTAAGTGCCTGCACGCACCCAGGACCTTGGCAGAGCCAGCCACACACACCCCGTCTCCCCTCGGGGGTTCAGTCTGGTGGGAACAGCAGTGACAGTGTGTGACAAGTGGTATACACGGGGACGGGCGATGGGTGGCCTCATGAAGGTGACTGGGGGACCCGAGGGCCGGCATTTGGGGGTCCCTTCACAGTGCAGGTACGTACTTGTAACAGAGCCCAGCTTCCGCATCCTGGGCTGGCTACAGAATTACAGGGTGTTTATGAAAAGTACCGCTGGTCTGTGGATTTAGCTTACTGACGGGCACTGTGGTGGACTGGGAAACTAATACACGCTCTGCTTCAGCTTGAAACCCTGAACCACCAGCTTCTAATCTTTATTTCAACTGTTTTTCTTTGCTGGTGAATCAATACTTTATTTTTAAACTTTGTTTGCCTCATTTCATTATTTTATGTAACCATGAATTCTAAAACGAAATATTTTTGTTTTTTGTTAGAATTTCTCTGCAAAGAATGTCCAAAAATTCATATTCACATTGATCGTATAGACAAAAAAGATGTCCCCGAGGAACAAGTGTATATGAGAAGATGGCTTCACGAACGTTTTGAAATAAAAGATAAGTGAGTAACCACCCTTCTCGCACTTCAGAAACTTTTCCTCAACTAAATTTCACTCTAGGAAACAATTTGAAATGAATGTGAACAGTTTTATTATCTTAAGAGTGCTTTTTATAAAGTCAGGTTAGACCTTGTTCCGTGCCTAATCTGTTCGTGTTTTCCCCTTTGCTGTTACGCGTCACCGTAGAGCTTGTTGTGGGAGGCATTCATTCTCATTTACAGTATTTCTGAGACACAGTCTGTGGTAATATATAAAATTTTAAAAAAAGAGAGACACAGAAGGGCCCTGTAAGGGGCCCCAAATCTGCCCTGTCAGCTCAGGGAGAGTGGTGGGGTTGCTGGAGGGCCAGCGGTCGTGCCAGCAGTGGGGGTGTTGGGGGGGCGTCCGATGTGCACGTGGAAAGGACGCTGGGATATTTGTCATTTTCCTGACCCAGATGTCTTGTTGCTGATAGTGTTTTGGAGCTTAAACAGTCTCTGGGATTGAACTTGAGTTTGTCCTTGGGAGCAGACTGTGTTGTTGAATGAGGCCTCGAAGGAAGTTACAGGGGTGTTTGTGCCTCCCGGGTGAGGCATAGTGTCAGGAGGTCCCAGGGAAGCAGCATCCATGGTGTGCCCCTTAGCGAGGACGAGCCGTGACGCAGCAGGTGACATTAGCACATTAGCATCTCTCTGATTTAATACAGAGTCCTAAAGGTAGGAATTTTAGAATTTTCTTTCCTTTTTAGGAAGCTAGAAAATAGGTCTTAGGTTTAGATATGATATTTAGAAGTTGAATTTTCTTGGTTGAGAACTTCGTTTATTTTTCTACCAGTGGAGATTTTATCCTTTCTGATGCATGTCCTACTTTTTGAAAGATATATTTTAAATATCTATCTGTATTTTAAACATCTACACTTCCTATTTTTGAAAAATGGATCTATCCATTAGTTATAAGATGTACCATTTGTTAAGAGCACATTAAAAAGTGTGGTTTTTTTAAGACTTTTAAAAATACTTCCAAAATTCTGTTTCTGTTCAGAAGTTTTACCCAAGTGTTTTAGTCACCTAATATGCTCCTTCTCAGGAAACTGCTAATGTCCCTGCTTTCCTTACTGTATTCCAGTAAAGGATTTCCTAATTAACCTTCTACCAAGTGGAAATTATTAAAAATATACCAAACCTAGCACATAAAATATTATAAAGTTTATAAACAAGTAGCTACATTTCTGTATTTCATTGACTCAGCTGTATGTGACTGAATTTAGTAAACCAGCCACTGAGTGCTGCCCACTGTGGTTATGGAAGCAATTTTAAAAGTAAGATATGTGTCTTTTGATAGGAAAATCTGTTCTCAGAAACAAACCTTTTTTTTTTTTAATAAAGATTTTATTGGGGAATTGGGGTAGGGGAACAGGCAGGATATTGTCCTTCAGTCTTAGTTTTGGAGGGCGCAGCTAGCAAGGTGCTATGTTCAATCTTAGTTGCAGGTGGGCGTAGCCACCATCCCATGTGGGAGTCGAACAGGCAACCTTGTTGTTAAGAGCATGTGCTCTCACCAGCTGAGCCATCCTGCCACCTGTTGGCAGCTCAGCAGCAGCTCAGATTGCACACAGCTCACTGACCCATGTGGGAATCGAACTGGCGGCCCTGTTGCTCTGAGCTTGCGCTCTTAACCAACTGAGCCACTTGGCCGGCCTGAAACAAACCTTAACAATGTGTCTAATGTCCAGTGGATCTTGTGTGATGGGTATTTTTATACATGCAGGATGAGTCTGGACATATGAAAACAGAGGTTACCTCTAAGGGATGTGATTTCTAAGGCAAAAGAAGGACTTTCCCTTTCTGTACTTTTGTGTTTGAGAAGTTTATATTAAGTTCTGCTATTAAAACTTGATGTTTTTAAAAAAAGATGGGGAGTGAATTAATGCTATTTTATCCTTCTTTTGGCTGCTTTTAAAATTCTATGGAATAAGGGTTTTCCTGGAAGCTCCATGTGTGTTGTAAGAACTGCTGATGTTTTCTTTGACTTCCAATGGAGTGGTTGCTGTGGGAAGGAGAGAAAACCGGCGAGGCTTCCCAGCCAGGCGGAGGCAGGCTGCTGTGAAGCTTTAAAGACCCAAAGTTTGTAAAACAAGCACATCCCCACGAAATGACTGGAAACCGTCTGGTTTTAAACACTGCATATAATTTATATACACAAATCATTTAGCATATTAAAGATTTTTAAAAGTCTAGTAACTCCAATTAAACCAAGTCTCTAAACCCAGGGTGTTTCCTTCTCATCTTTGTTTCCCAAGAACCTATCACGTCTCCCATACATAATAGGCACCCAGTAGGTAATTGTTGGATTACAATATTGAAACAACTCAAACTGACACTTAAAAACGCTTTTTTCCATTCTGGCTCTAGGTTGCTTATAGAATTCTATGATTCGCTGGATCCAGAAAGAAGAAACAGATTTCCCGGGAAAAGTGTTCATTCTAAACTAAGTCTCAAGAAGACTTTGCCGTCACTACTGATCCTGAGTGGCTTGACTGCTGGTATGCTTGTGACCGAGGCTGGCAGGAAACTGTATGTCAAAACGTGGATTTACGGGACCTTAATCAGCTGTCTGTGGGTTAGTATTAAAGCGTGAGCAGCCGCAGTCTCCGGGCAGCGGACGGTGCTGCTCTGGGTGTGACTGGCAGCTGCACATGACATCGCAGTGTTTCCTGAGTTTAATAAGAAGTGTAAATAAAGCCTTGTTGATTGAACAGTGGATAAAATAGAGTTTCTGACCGAAGGCCCTGTGCCGTTGGCCGTGGGCAAACACGCACATGTCACGACTTTAGCTGAAGCTGCTGGAAAGGGGAAGCTAACCAGAGTTATGCTGTCCGGGGCACCTTCTGTGAACCGATAATACCACCTTCAGGAGGTTGTTAGCACTGTGTGATCAGTGATTGTTTTGGAATTCAGATAGCTGCATTCACAAACATTAACTTGCAGTATATTTCACTGTATTTGTTATTTTCAATTTTTTTACAACTTGACCGATCCAAACCCTTATCACTAAAGTATTTTAGTATCCTGCAGCTAGGTAATATTTTGCTTTTTGCCTAATTTCTCCAAGTCAGTGAAAGAAATGATGATATGTAAGTATTGAGAAGGATAGAAGGGGGAACCAAGAACGTTCATGGGCAGAAGCCACGGGTAGGACGGCTTTTATTCTATTGTATTAATAGCAGATTTCATTTTGTGTTTGCAAAAGAATTAACATTTCTAATATTTATTGAAAAAACAGCTGAATTTGCACACCCTGTACGCTCTACAAAGGAATAATGTATAAAATATGAGAATTCAGTGTAAGTTAAAATTGTGACCCTGATTCTGTAGTGGAACTTGGCCTGACATTCTGAAGATTTAAGCTAAGCGGTTAGAGCTTTGCAACATCTGTGCCATAAGTACTTGAAAACCTTAAGGTTTCCCATGTGTCTTTTTGTCGTATGTCCTTTTGTTGGACCTGACTCCACAGATGTCTGAGCTGATGGGAGCCTTCAGACCTCTGACTGGATTTCCCAGTATCTGCCTTGTGCCTCTTACTCTTGGGTTTAGCAAAATATTTAATCGCAGCATCATGTTTTATGTCATCATGGTTGATTTTTACTGTACCCGAGTTCTTTTCCTCGGGACTGCCTGCCCTGGTGCCACTCAGCAGACTGGCAGGCAGGACGTGTGCGTCGCCAGCCATGTTTGTCCTCGCGAAGCAGCCCGTTTAGGCCGCCGTGAGCGGGCTTCACTGGCTGCCGGAGACTTGTGCTGCTGCCTCATGTCAAGAAACTCACCTTCCTCGAGCCAGGGAAACACAGCCTTGGTCCATCGGGACTGATTAGTTTAATGTGGCCACACAATTTCCCTGTGTCCCCCACAACACAAGAGCCGTGTTTCCCACAGGATCCTTAGGCGTCACAGAGCCTGGGGCAGAGCCCCTTTCACGGTGTGGTCCATTCCAGCCTGGTTGTCATTTCAACCTGACTGCCTCTAGTCCTTAAGATGGCACATCTGCTTACTGCTGATGGATTTGTGTTGCAGAATTGTATCAGTGCCCCAGGAAAACACGCCAATTCCATCAGGATAAACAAAATGAGAATTCAGGGAAATTTTGTCTGATTCTGCAGAGCCGGAGAGTAAGCCGTTTCAGGCAGCACCTTTGAAGAGCTGTGTAGCACGCGCTGGTTTCTCTGTGTCCGCAGGTACCCGTGTGCACACAGCCACACACACACTCCCACGGAAGGCAGCTGGCCTAGTTATGAATCAATTGGTGGCATGTCAGTAACACTTTTAAAAAGTGATCTGATGCCAAATTGCAATTTTCTATTACTGGTAAAGTGAAATTTAGAGCCATCCTATGTCTTTGTTAAATACTTTTATTATAAATCCTAAAGTTAGAACCCATTTCTAATTAGATCAAAACAAAAGTTAAGTTGTGCGACTTACTTTGAATATACTAAATATACTAGATAGGCTCTAAATTTCAATTTTAAGAAGCAAAACCATTAGAATTATGTTGATTATACCTGATTTTAGGAAGGCAGAGGGAACTGTTTAAGATCACTTAAACATCATGTTTCTTATGACTAATTTTCTTCTCACAAAAAGTCTATAAAATATTTGTTAGTTTAAAAACATTTGTATCAAACTATTTGGAAAATGAGAAGCTTATTTTTACCATGTATTGACATGACTGGAATTATTATTTTCAATAATTTAGAGCGCTATGTCTCCCTGTAAATCTTTTCAGATAATACCATTTAAGCTTTTGTTTGTTGTTGTTATTATTGATTTACAGCTTAGTTATTAGTTTTTCTTTATAAGAATGCCATCAATGTGCATGCTTTTACGTTTTTCAGAAAAGGGTGTGTTTGGATGAAAGTAAAACAAGAAATAAAAGCTTTCACTGTCTCTTATGTCTGTGCCATTTAACACCTTGCGACGCAGAAGTTCACCGACCGTCTTGTATTACTGTAATATGTTTTCTTAGGCACTGAGCACACTTCTAAAACTACATTAAAATAGTCAAAATGGAAGTCGTACGTTAGGTTAGTTATATAACCCAACTATACATTTTGTAAGAGGTATGGCAAGCATGAATTGCTTAGTTCTGTAATATTAGGGAATCTCACTGAAACATGTCAGCTGCCTGAAATGAGCCAGGCTGCCATTAAACTGCCAATCTACTCATCCTTATATCATACGTATCAGTGATTTCTCTTAGGTCTCATTTCCATGTGATTTGTCTTTCATTTAGCATAGCATTGTTACCAGGAATGACATACTTCGTCCCTTTGTCCTGAAAGAATTCAGCCACGAGACAGAGTTTGTGCAGCCTAGGACAGCAACAGGCTTCTTAGTAAAAGCGAGCGCACCCCAAGGCATGGACTGGCTGACCCAGGGAGGGCAGCAGCCCTCCTGACACTGTGCGGAGGGGTTGATCTCCCGGGCTTCCTCTCCGGTACCCCGATTCTCCAGCGGGTGTGCCTCCCGGGGTTGACAGAGCTCATTACAAGGGCCCTGAGAAGCTGGGTGCACATTCTGATAAGCGTGGTAGTCCCTCTCTCTGGCTTCTCAGAATACATTGATTAGGGGCATGTGGGAGCCTGGAGTCCTGCTGGGCCAGTGAGGCATCGGCGCCCTACGTGAGAGCAGCCTCCAGGGGACTGGACCCAAGCAGGAGCTGCAGCGGGGCTTTCTAACTGGGGCTGGGTCTCTCCTCCTGCTCATTTCCGCCAACCTACCCACCCTGTCATCCCCGCTTCAAGATTTGAGACCCTGAGCTCTCTTAGGAAAGGGAACGTTGTGTCTCTTCTGTATCTGCTTCCTGCTGAAAGGGGCGATGTCGTCAGGGCCTCATCCACATGCTCTCTGTCGGGAGGAAGGAGGTGTTGTCCCCAGACTTTTGGTAGGTGGGAGGCGAAAGCTGCAAGCGCCAGTGTCGAGGGGAGACTGGTATAAATCAGTTTTCTATTTCTGGAGGGACAGTTTGGGATCCCAGGGGACCATCATTTTTAAGTGGAACTACTATAATTTGGAGGAAAGAAATCTGACAAGTAGATTAAAAAGACGTGGACCGAATAGCAGTAGAAGCAATGCACAAACTAACGGCCTAATAAGGGTAGGGGCGAAGTCTCTTACCGCCTGCCATAGGGAGTCAGTCCTCAGACATTGCTTTGCAAAATGATGAAGCTATTCAGCCTGGTTATATATCTTTTTAATATTGCCTTCTGCTTGACTGGTGGCATTTATATAGGTGCAACAGGTCTTATTAATTATCATATGTACTCCCCCTTGTTCAGGTAATAAGTACTCAAGGGCTAATCAGTTGTGAAAGAACATTTGCAAGCTAATCGAGGGGCCGCCGCAGATTCCGGAGTGTCCGATGTCTTGAGCTAGGGTGGCTGTGGGGTTTGTCAGGTTGGTTCAAGTAGCCTCATGATAGGCAGATCCTCCCCAAGGGGTTGCTAGACCAAAAGCGGCCACAGTACCGGCTAGAAGGACCCCTGTGGCCCATTTGTCTCCGTGGCGAATGATGATGTTTTGAACAGTGATTGATGTGCCCTGAGGGCCCGAAACTCCTAAGGTGCATCTCCCTTCAAACCCAGACATAGGTAACCAGGGTGATAGGAGGGTGGCCGTAGACCCTGTGTGGTGGCTTCGTTGGGTAGTTCATTTTGAGGAGGACCACAGAGAAATCAATACCCAGGGCGGTGTAAGCTTGATGTGGGGAGGAAGGGGTTACATTGCATTGGGGAGATAAAAGGCCCCCCTCAGCCCAGCATCCCTGGGCCCATCGGCGCCCATCCTGCTCTTGGAGGTAGGCGGTGAAGTTTCTAAGATGTTGTTGCCTGTCCCTTCCAGTATGTGCGCTGATTCCTGGGACTCGTATTTTGTTCACCACAGTGAGATGGGTGACTAGCTGGACACCAGGAGGTGGTATTTGGAGAGCCCCTTCTAGACATGTCAAATGTAATGGGATAATTGAACAGACGAGAGATAGCCTCGCTCTCGATATGTACAGAAGTGACCAGGGCTAGACGTGGATATACAGCTGAGGGTTCTGACCCTAGTTGTATCACGATTAACTGGTGGGGTGAGGTGAATGCCGCCCAGACATGTAGCTGAGGGGTGGAACCTGACAACCAAGATAGATAGCGCTGTTGGGGGCCCCTGAAAGAAAGGTAAGTCTGAGATGAAAATGGGCTGGCCGAAACGGGAGCAGAGGGGTGTTTCCGGGCTGCGTGTGGCATGTCCAGTCGTCAGAGCAGCCATGTCCCTTTGCAGTTACATTGGGAAAGTTTCCAAGGGTGTTAGCCTCCCATTCCCCCCAGAGGAGCTGGAAATGTGATAGAACCAGGAGGACAGATACCATGTGGACGATTTAGTTCGATTGTAAAGGAAATAATTATTTAGCGGGGTCCCAGGAGGGACACAGGTAAAAGAAGGATACGAGCTACGAGGAAAATCAAATAGTAAACAACGGGTTAGTTACCACGCATGTTCCACAATTTTATTTTCATAAGTCTTTGTGTCTTAAAACAGAGGAGGAAAAGGAAGATGCTATGGCCCATTCTCTGTGTGTCTGGCAGGAGACAGCACTTGTCTCCTTAGCGTATGTTTGGAATCGGGTCTCACTCAGACCTTGAGTTTGTTGGTGCTTCATTATTTCAGCGAAAACAGGAAACTCTAAATCTCTTAGTTATTTGGTGATAATTATTTCATGTATGTGTGATAATATGTATATACCTGATAATGTGTATTTTTTATTACCAAACAAAGCTACACAATACTACATATAATTTTAAAAGTTCATTCTGTTTGCCACGTGCCAGGATTTGTGCTGTGTGTGGGCAGCACGCTGACCCTCAGGCGGTGTCTCATCTGTCCTCACACTGGACCCGTGGGCCGAGGTCGGCCGCTGAGAGTCACAGCCCTGCAGGCAGGCGGCAGGCTGCGAGTCCTGGTCCTACCACCTGGTATTTGAACTTGGGCAAGTGATTGAAAGCATCTCTGCCTCCATTTCTCATCAGTAAAATAGCAAGAAACACTGTACATGGAGCGTGGAACGTGGCAGATGCACCTTGTTCTTCACCTCCTCCTGCTCCCCGCTGTACAGGGGAGGAAAGTGAGGCTCAGAGAGCTGGGATGAAACCCCACGTCACACAGCTAACACTCGCAGCCGAAAAATGCCTCCTCCTGTCCCGCTCAGCCTCCATGGAGCGCAGTGCTTCAGACGACGCAAGAGCCTCTGAAAGTGGATGGTCGTGACTGTGACTGGCGCTCTTGAAAGACACCAGGTTTCGTGTGAAGTCTGGATCGCACGTATAGAGTACAAAAGGGAAGGGTCCCCATCTTTCGTAAGAAGCCTCGTGGCCTCTCTAGCCTCCGTCTAGTTAACCCCGAGAGCTGGGGGTGGCTGCCCCCGTCGGTGACACAATGTCTTCCTCACGTCGGTGACAGGTGAGGCCGAGGGCAGATTCAAAGGCCTTCCATTGAGTTCCAAGAGGAACATTGGGAGTTATCCCTCTGAGGGCCCTTCCTAAGGGAAACCCCAAATTAAACGGTCTGTGCCGTGGCACTACCTGGCACTACGTGTATATACTCCTCAGCCAATCACCTTCCTGTCTGCGCCCTCCTTATCTCTAAAATGCGGACCATCCCGGCTTCATAGACCTTTGTAAGAGTCACATGCGGCAACAGCTGCGAAAACATTCTTAATACAAAGTTCAGCTGAAATCAGCAATTCCTGTAATCCCTCCCAAATCATGTCAGCTTTACGTACTGTCCATACTGTGTGAAGAAGCAACTGTCCATTATTTTCTGGTGTGTTTTGGAACTCAAGCACATGGTTGTGGGGATGGTTCTTAGTAAACGTTTTCTCCCTCGTCCAGGATCAGATTTAGGCTGTGTTCTCTCCGGGGCCCCTTGAGTTTCTTCTATCTGGGTCACAGGTCAGTGTCTTAATAATTTCACAGACAATTCGCCAGCTTTTCTTTGTTCATGACCACCTTCATAGTTTTCTCTCACCTGCACCCCATCTTTTACAAGGTCTTTGGGAGTTTGTTGCAGGTGAGATGGCAGAGAGACGTGCGTTTCCCCCCACCCCCACCCCATCCCTGGGAAACGAGCAACCGCAATCGGAAAGCGCTGCTTGTCTGTACGGTGGGGACAAGGGTGAAGGTGGGGCCTCCTCAGACGGAGACCACCTTCGAATCAGGTGTCAGCTGAGGAGAGCTGGACCGAAGGAGAGCTTCCCTGTGGGCTGCTGTGGGCACACTGAGGCGGGCATGGAGCGTGTCCCGTCACCTGGGGCTCCCCAGGAAAGAGTCAGGCTCTGCTCTTGGCTCTGCTCTGGGCTTGCTTTGGCTGATTGGATTTTATTCTGAAGGGTGGCAGGTGAAGTTTGGCCTTCGAGTCGAAAGTCAGGCAAAATTGCTGGCAGCACAGCTATTGTCGCTTTTAGAGACTCCTAGGGTTGTGACTAAGGTTTTGGCCCCCAGACCTGCCACCGGCATGCGCGTCCAGCTCACCAGCGCTCACTGCGTGCCCGCTCCGTTAGGTGCTGAGCTCAGGGCTCCGCTAACAGGTGTTCCAGACGGGCCTGCTTAGCGGGCAAAGAACCCAGCGAAGAACTCAGCGAAGCAGAGACGTTAGGAAAGGAAAGTGGAGCATCGCCTCCATCCTGTAAGGGCTGCCTACTGCGCCCCACATCGGACCTGGTCACCCCATCACGTCCCTCACTCACAGCCGGCAGACTACAGGCCTGATGCGGGAACCTGGGTGGCCGGGAACTGTCCCTGACTGTCACCTGAGCCCAGACAGAGCAGGTGCTGCTTCCACGGTGACGAGCTTGAGGATGTTGGCACATCGGGTCCCTCACTGACACGTGTGTGTGGCTTTCTGTTGTTCAGACCGTGGAAACAGCTTCCTTATAACTCATTCTTTCTGTTAATGTTTCCAGTTTGGGGGGAGGGGCTGGGGGGGTCCGAGGAGGGGAGGGGAGGGGCGTGTGATCCCTGAGCCAGCCCCCTGGGGTATGAGCCCTGCCCCTTGCCAGCGCAGGGACCTTGGTCCTTCTCCTAATCTCTGCCTCGGTGTCCTTACTTATAAAACAGATTTTAATAATGGCACGTACCTTATAGGGTTGTTGTGAGGATTAAATGAAAGTCTACACACAGCGCTGGATGAGAGCCTGTCACTGCCTCCACCGTCGTGTTAGCGGCTGTTATCACTGGAGCCCTGACGATCGTCCCTGTGAGGGCTGGGACGCCTCTCCCCGGCTCAGCCGTCTCAAGGCCCCGGACACATGCCTGTTATTGGGAACCACCTCAATCACTGGATCCACATTCGCGTCCGTAGCGGGTTCCGCCTTACACGAGTGCTAATCACGTTTCTGTTTTAGGTGTTTGGCACGTGACACACACACACAGGCATGGCTTTGTGAAATGAAATACAGTATATCCAAAAATCAGTGCCAAATATTGTGTCCCTCCCCTGGAATATCTTAATCTGTTTTTTTTTTTAATCTCTGTGTTTCAGCCTCTCTGTTTCTAGAGGCTGAGATAAATAAAGTGTTTTAGATGAGAAATAAGTCCAACACGAAGCGTCCCTCTCGCGCTGTGTCTCTGCGGCTTCCTGGCTCGGTGGCTGTCTACCGTGCGCTCAGGCCTGGCCCCGCTCTGGTGGTCGGCCGGGTTTCTAACTTGCCCTCCTGTGCCGTGTTGTTCCCTGATTCATTTTATTTTATTGCCTTATTTTATTTCTGACCGTTAGCTCTAATCTAACATAAACCCAGCAATGGGGCTTACACTGAATTTAGCCTCCAGGCAGGGCCGTGCACACCATTGTTAATCTGAGGTCAGGAGACGTGGCCTGGGTCAGGCGCCGCATACGTGCTGATGGGTCGCCTCTTTCTGGGCGGCGTCTTCTGTGACCTGGGGCTGAGGCGCACAGCTGCTGCAGACTTCGGGTCTCCCGGTCTGTGGCCCAGCACGCTCTGCGTTTCCTGGGGGTCCCAGCCCCCTGGACCTGATGCCGGAGGCACCTTCAGCCACACCTGGCACCCGTCTCCCCAGGCATCTCTGCTGGGTGGTCTCCTGCCTGTCGGCTTCCTCTCTGTCCACTCCCTGGCCAGCCCTGACCACCGAGCCCCAGGCCAGGGCCACACCTTCCAGCCTGCCTCTTAGAATACGCGAGTGACCTCCCACCTTTGTACCTGTACTTCCAGTGTGGTAGCCACAGTACCATGTGCCAAAAAGCCCTTGAGATGTGAAATGTGCAATAAGTGTAAAATGCATACTAATAATTAGTACAAAAAAGAATAAAATCATCACTCTTTTTTTTGTTTGATTTTTATTAGCTGAGCCATCCTGCCACCTGTTGGCAGCTCAACAACAGCTCAGCTCGGGCTGGGCATCGAACTGCTGCTGCTCGGAGCTCAGCTCACACTCTTGAGCGAGCTCTTAACCAACTGAGCTACTCGGCTGGCCCTAAAATCATTCCTCTGTATATTGATCACATAGTGATAATCATATGGCTATATCATGTTCAATAAAACACAAAATTATTTTCACCTCTTTTACTTGTTAAAAAGTGGCTACTAGAAAATTAAAAATTGTGTATGTGTCTGGCAATATGTTTCTATAGTACAGACCCGGCCTATGAGATTACAAAGGACGGGAGGGATTTTTGTCCCAATTTTTGGGACTGACTATAACTCCCCGCACATAGGAGGCACTCAGCAGGGTTTAGCTCATCCAATTCGTGTAAACCTGAGGCTAGACATTTCACAGTCAGCTTAATCATCATGATAGCAGATTAAATATCAGTGGAAGGTTTTCTAAACTATGTTTTCATTTACAGTCTGAAGTCAACAAATTATTTTAAAAAGTAAATGGCTTTTCGTAATATTTGTTAAATATTTAGCAAGTGCTAGGAAATTATGATCTGGGAGGATCACCCAGGAGTTGCTGGTGTTCAAAACAATAAAGGACAACCAAGAGACGGAATCTGATGCAAATGTGGGTGTCGAAATGTGTTCATTCTGGATGGGCTCACAGCGGGTACTGCAGGATGCTACGTCATACTGCTCTGTGGTGGCGGTTTTGTTTGTTTTTTTGTTTTGTGTTTTTTGCTTTTATATCTTAAATATTTCCATATTAAAAAACGTTAAGTCTAGGCCCATAGGTTATTTTGTTTGGCACTATTATCTGAAGACGATTCCATAGCATATCGGTCACTTGTTTAATGTGTCACCACTTTTCCTTGATCACTAGTCCAAGTATGAATGGAATCAGTAAAATCTCATAATCCGTAAATACTAGAAAAATCCTCTTATAAGTTTTTTTTCTGGTACATCTAAATGAATATAATCAGCTAATGTTACATGATACTAGGATTCCCAGTAGTAATTTTTTAACGTATTTACTGCCGCATCTGCTTATAATGAAGAGCTAGAATTTTATTATTTCTGTGCGCTCCTTTCATCCCTCCCAAGGAAGTTACTTGGGATGAGTTGTGTTGAAAAACAGTGTGTTTTTAGTAGCCTCAGAGGGCACATGAAAATGCTGACAGCAAAAGAATGAGACTTTTTAACAAGGTAGCAGTGAGGCATTCCAAAGCGCATAAAAAACAAGGTAATTCCCCCAGAGTTATACGAGCACTCTGGGAACCTAGGAAATAATAGTTACAAGTAAGATCAATTCTTACACAGCTCAACGCAGTGATACAATTGGGAACCTTGAGAGGTGGAAAAACGAGAGAGGGCGTCAGGCACACCTGCCTTGCTTTAGATGGGAAAAGGACCGTCCCGACAGAGGGAAGATGTCACAGGCAGCGGAGGTGGCGTGAGGTAGAGAAACAATGCGAACCTGGACTCCTGGACCTCTGCCAGTATGAACTACAATCTGCAGACACTGGTGTGACTAGTACAAGGACTTTACTATGCATAAAAGAATATGTGTCGGGGCCGGCCGAGTGGCGCAGTGGTTAAGCGCTGGCTTGGGAAGCCAGCGGCCCCGGTTCGGGTCCCACATATGAGGGCCAGTGACACTGCCCTCAAAAAAAATACGTGTGATATATACCGAAGTCTGACCTCATACAGATGAACTATATACTAAAGATCTTACTAAAACACTTATATGCATATTCATGCCATTCATATGTGTCTGCTGGACTCGGGCAGCACTGGGTCTTTATGTAACCATGTTCAATGAATAATTAAAAGTGTTTTGGCAAACACAACAAAATTCTCAAAGCATCATCCGTATCCATATTTAAAGCAAAGCTCCGTCCATAATAGGATGGCTGTCATTTATCACTTACTAATAGACAATGCAGAGTGTTTACATATGTCCTATTTGGATTCTCACAATAACACTGTGAAATAGATGGAGCTCCCCATGTCCTACGATGAATATTAAAATCTCATCGTCCAAAAGCAGAGCTGGGTCCTGAGAGCTGCCTGACATTTGCTCTTAAGCCCAGTGGAGGAATGAACCGTCTGGAGGCTGGGAACACAAACAACGCCCTGCTCTGAGAGGCGGGTTTCCCGGTCTCCTCCTGTGTCACTGGGGAAGCCACCGGGGAGCCTCCTATCACTAGATTTGTCAACAGAAGGCAATGGAAGGCAGCTCTGCCCAACAGGGGCTGAATCTTTGAATATCTGAAAACCCAGCCTTACTGTGGTGACGCCGCTAACTTGTGGGAGGTTGATTTGGTGAGGGCAGCGGGGCCTGCTTTGTGGGGATTGTGAGGATTGAGTTAAACTCATACACCAGGCAGATGCGGGCACAAAACAAGTGGTGGCTGTTGTCACAAGTCCTGACAGTGCAGTTTGTGAGCCCTTGCTTGCCACACAGTGTGATCGTGAAGGTTGAGGAATGCACTTAGTGTGACTGCTTGGCCCATAGTAGGTGCTCAACAGGTGTTCCTCCCATACTCAGAATTAAAATCCTGGGGGTCTCTGTGGAATCTGTACAGTCAACCCATTGAAGAAGGAAGTGCTTTTGCTGGGGAGGCCGCCAAGTGATGGGGGAGCTAGGAGAAAGCGGAGGCAGTTACGTCTGAGTTTGGTTGGGAAGAGAGCAGGTGTTTTACTGAGCATCGTTCTGCCTTTTCTCTCATCTCCTGGGCTGAGGTGAGGAGGAGGTAGGACTGTGGCTTGGCACAGGGATCTTGACCTCGGCTGGTTCTACCCTAGGGACAGCGTGGGCGAGGCTGGGAGGCCAGTCCAGGTGCAGTGACCGTGCCGCTGGCCACGTGTGGGGCTCTACCAGACCCCCTCTATGGCGAGCGCGGCCTGGAGACGGCGAGTACGCTGCGGGGGCTCACCCAGCAGGAAGGAGGGAGCAAGCCCCCTTGAACCGCCCGTCTGACTCCAGAGCCCATGCTTTACCCCAGTGGTATTACTGCCCCATATTCTTGGCGTCACATCAGTGGAGATTTAAAGCCAAGGGTAACTCAGGAGTTTAAAGGGTAAGAGGAGCTACTGGTAGCTTGTTTTGAAACCTCACACACGTAAGAGAAGACAGGCCTCGTAATAGATGGGATGGGGCAGCGCCTTAGGTTTTCACATTAAGTGTCACCTCAAAGCCTGTCTCTGTTACCCACGTGGGGGGCGGTGTGATTCCTCTGCGTCGATGGACTTTGGGGTGAAAGGTAGGGAACTCAGAAGTCAAGCCAGGGATGGGGTGAGCAGGAAACGGCCTTTGCATTCCAGTTCCTTTGCCACCCCCTGGTGGCCGCTTCTCGGCAGAAAAGTGCCTGAGAAGGGGACAGAGAGGCCTCGGGAGGAACGCCTCGCATCCTGGCTCCATCCTGGCTCGCCCAGACGGCTCTGGGACGCAGCCGAGCCACAGGGAACGTCGCCAGCACCTTCTCTGCCTGCTCCCACTCTGAGGAACGCCTGACACCCCGGCCCCGTCCACCGCCATCCACCGCCTTGAGGGCCACAAAGCTGTGGGGCCCACACAGCCGCCTGTCTGGCCTCCTGCATGGCCCCTCCCTGGGGCCGCGCTCTCGTCCAGGCCACTGCGGGCCCTGGGGGCTCAGGCCCCCTGATGCCTCGGGAGCCTTTGGGGACAGCGCGGCCCTGTCCTAATTCGCCCCCATGGGGCGGTGAGCTGACGAGAGTCAGACGTGTTCTCTGTGCACATCAAGTGTGTGGTCCGCATGCAGGTGAAGTGACAGCCTTCCCGAAGTGAACGCCTGCAGGCAGGGTCCCGGTCCCGCCTCCTGCCTCATCCTCGTCTGGTCCTGTTTGGGGAGCAGTAACTTTCAGATGACCCAGTGGAGGCCAGACGGTAGGAGCCTGTCACTTCCTGTCGGGACGGGTCCCCCGACTGTAGCTCCCTGAGTCCTGCATGGAGGGTGGGGGCCCCACTGGGGACCTGCACTCTGGGGGCCCGACGGCTGCTGTGGCGGCTAAGTGACAGACACAGCCGACTCGCAGCCCTGCACCTGTGCCACCCGGACCGGGGCACGGACCCGTGAGGGGCCAGTGGGGCCTCTGAGCACAGCTCTGCCCCGGCCCGGCCCCATCCGTGGGGCTCTGTGCCCACCCCTCCCCCATCACACGCAGGCCCCTGAGCTCGGCACACCGTCGGGCTCAGTGGGGGTATCAGGGGTCCCCCGGCCCTGGGCCCGCCCTGACTGCGAGGTCAGGCAGCCGCTGGCCTAGGCGGAAGGCAGGGCCGGCTGTGCTCCCCGCGCAGAGGGGGCCGGCCAGCCAGGCACCGGCCTGCCAGGGAGCAGCTGCCACACTCAGCCCACGTGTCCCCTCCTTCTCCGCAGCCACCATGGCGGGGAGGTCCTCATTTCACAGGGGAGGAGACGAGGCATGAGCCCCAGGTCACCCCGCTCGGGACTGCGGGGACCCTTGGAGGGCAGAGCCCAGGCCCTCGGGGCCACACGCGGCACCCATGCTCCACTCCCCTCCCTCACTGTCACAGTGAGTGACCATGGAGGGTCCTCAGGCTCCCTGGGCCGGGACCGCCTCGTGCCCTGCTCTGCTGAGAGCGGGCAGGACTCCCCAGGAAGGTGGCCCAGGGCGGCCGGGCAGCCCCGCGTGCGGCCGCGTCATAGGGGACCAGGCTATGACCCCTGTCCCCACCGCCAGCCTGTCCTCCTTTGCCTCGCGCCCCCTCCCAGGATGATCTGCATGTTTATGGTAACCCCGCGGAGGGGGTGGAGTGGTATCTAACATGCCATGCTTCATTCTTTATATGCCTGCCCTCAGGCGTGCCTGCCTCCCCACGGGGGTCAGCAAGTGTGTGGCACCTTCCCGGTCAGAGGAGGGGCGGCTGGCCCCGCTCAGCGGACGTCAAGCCCACTTGCGAGCGGAATGGAGCCTCTCCTGGTGTCCTCGTGAGACTGCGCTGGTCGCTGCAGGCGGCGCCCCTTGGAGCCGGCGTGACAGCCCGGCCACCCAGGGCCACGGTGAATCCTGCGAGGCCCAAAAAGCAGCCACTTCCTCATGTTTCCAGACGCTGCCATCCACGAGTGCCATCTCTGTCCTGCGTGACATCTACAGCCCAGCCGACGACATGTGAGCAGCGTAGAAAGTCACCACTAACTAGCCAGTAAGTGTCAAACTTAGCAGGCTCACGCCTTCTGTTTTCAGGGGAAAATCAGGCTCCGTGGAGCAGATGGGTCTCGAGTGGAGCCTGTGTTGTGCCTGGGGTGCCTGTTGGGTGTCTCACACGGTTCACTTAATCCTCAGGACGTTACAAAGTAGGCATCCCATTGCCACTTTGCGGACAGTGCCATTAAGTGTCAGAGCTGGGAAGAGATGCGCCCGGGGCTGGGAACTGGTCACTGGGAGGCTGCTGCCCCTGGAGAGTGTGGCTGTTTGTCTGCACGGCCTGGGGAGGCGGATAAGCCTGCGGGGAAGGCCATTCAGGCCAGGAGAAGGCGTGAGGGAGGCCGGGTGGAAAGCCCACGTGTGTGACCACAACACGAGGCAGGGCTGTGGGGAAGGAGGGCCCGCGTGGAGAATGGGACAGAAAATCCAAGGAAATGAGTCAACATCAGGCCTCGGCTGCTGGACTGGGGGCACAGGGCAAAGTGCTAGATGTCCACTTTCCTGCTCTTTCCTTATGAAACCCCAACGAGAGGGGAGCAGCTCCTATTGTGACCACGGAGGTGAATGGAGCCACACACATTAAATAGCTGATCCAAGTAACCAGAAGAGTAAGTGGCCTAGCCGCGTCCAAATCTGCCTGCCGGACCCCCAAACCTGGGCATCCCCACGCCCCCAATACTCCTGATGAAACTGCCCTGCGAGGCATCAGGAAACACCACAGGCTGGACGTGGGGACAGGCGGATCCACCCTGATCTGTTTGTAGGGCAAGGCACGGGCGGGTTCCCTCCTCTGTGCGAAAGGATGACGAGCGGCTTTGCACTGAGTCCGTGGGCCACCTGCACGATGACCCGCGTGCGCGTGGGGAGCGCAGGGTCGCCTTCCGCTTGCGCAGGACCCACCTGCCCGCAGGACGGCAACCCGACTCCTCAGAGCCCATCCTTCCAATGCCAGCGCATTCTGTTTTCTCCTCGGTCCTCCTGTTCACAAAGTGTCTTCTGAGGGGGGAACTGTGGCTTGGACAGGCGTGACCTCATCGTCCAACCCAACCAGAAACCCAGGTAGGGCGGGCTGTGATGTCCACGTTCCCTTTCAGTGTCTCTCAGCTTTTCTTGTCTTTGGGGTGGAACACCCTCCCGGGGGGCCAGCTCCTGCTGGGGGCGCGGGGTGGGGTGCATGTGTAACGAAGAAAGCACGGGAGGACCGCGAGGGAAGCGTGGCTCTGTACTGCCCAAGTGACAAGAGGGCAAAGCATTGACATGGGTGAACTGTGGGTAGATCCACATTCCCTCCAGTTGGGGGCGCTGTCTGCTGGGTGGTCCCATTCGGTGGGGACGGTCAAGATGGAGGCAGGAAGGCCAGCTGCTGGGACCCTGGGTGGGCATGTCCCCAAAGAGGCCCCGGCTGTCTCCTCCTGGGCACAGAACCCGCCTGGATGCCCAGCCCAATGCACAGGTTCTGCCGCCCTCAGAATGCCGGTTAATGCTTAGTTATGGTAATCTTGCTGTTGACAAATTACTCCCCTTTTCTGGGGCCTAAAGCTGCCCAGTGGAAGCAGAGATGTCTTGGTGGAGGGAATGAATGTGCCCCATCCGCCCCTCCCACCCAAATGTGCCAGGGGCCTGTGCTTGGTTCTGGAATCATGCAGATAGTTGTGGGGTGAATTGTGTCCCCCCATATTCGTAAGCTGAAGCCCTAACCTCCAATATGGTGGCATTCGGAGGTGTGTCCTCTGGTAGCTGAGAGCAAGAGGACAGCACTTGTGTGATGGATTAGCTCCCTTAGAAGACGGGAAAGAGGCAGGAGCTGGCGCTCTCCACCCCGAGGGCCCCGTGAGAAGGCGGCCATCTGTGAAGAGAACCCTCGCCAGACACAGGATTGGCTGGCACCTTGGTCTCAGATGTCCAGGCTCCAGGTCTGTGAGGAGCAGATGCTGTCACGTCAGCCCCGCGGTGGCCTTCTGCTACGGCAGCTCCAGCTGGCCGAGACCTGACTATGGGCTTCCGGTGACATGGGGGCCGGAGGAAGGCAGCTTTTCACCTCTGCACACCGCACCTGGACAGCTGTCGCCCGGAAGGATTTCCGTCGCCACCAGGTCAAGTCAGGAGCTGCCAGACACCAGGGTTTTGCCCAAAGCAACCTAGGAGGTTATGCGATTGAAACTTAGGGTCCACCTCACTTCAGAGGCAGAAGAAAACCAATGGGTGATATTTCAGGAGTGAGGAAAGCTTCCCCCCATCGCTTGGCCAGAAGGCCGTTCTCAAGGTCATCCCAATGAAGTCCAGCAAGGCAGGCGCGCTGTGTCGTCAGGCCCCCCCACACCCTCCTTTTTCCTGGGAGTGCGTCCTGCAGCGCTGATGGCAGAGGATGTGGGCGTCACAGAGCCTCTGGGCCAGCTCGGCATCAGTCCCTGATAAGTCAGAAGTCAGGGCAGTGTGCCCGGAAAGGCAGTGTCCACAGGATGAGGTACAAAGTGGCAACCCCGGGGCCCATCAGGAGATGAGCCTGCCAGCGATGCTAACGGATTTACGACCAGCCTCGTCCCCACCAGCCGGAGTGTGTCCGGTGGGGAAGGCCCCTCCCGTGGATGCAGACCCATGGACGGTGGGCTTCCTAGGGCACGGGTGCGGCGGCAGAAAGAAAACAAAGGCAGCAGCCCCACTTCCCATAGAGCCACGCTCCTGGAAAGAAACCTGGGTGGAGAAATGGCCTGGGGCGCGCGTGGACTGGTGGAATGAGCCATTCCCAACTTTTAGGGGCTATGGTTGGGGACACCCCATTTCACATCCACTTTTAGCCTTTTTGAGGGCCTGGCGATGGTTCTCACCAGAAGCATTCCAGCTTCTGAGACCCAGTAATTATTTTGGCTGCACACTTTTCCCCAGACCGGCCTCCAGATTTAAGTCCGTTGTGTTTGGCTCTTTTCCATGTTCCTTTTGAAAGTCTTTTCCAGACCTGACCCCTCCCTTCCAGTTTCTCTCCTCTGACCTGCCCCTGGCTAAGGAGGGACGTGGCCCCTCTCCTGGGCAAGGGTCACAAGCCAGGGTGGACACCATCCAGCCGCCAGTGGAGAGTGCCAGTTTAGCTTTAGCACTGAGCCTGGGAGTAACTCCACGTTAATCCACGTTTACACGCAAAGATCAACAGGACAAAACAAAAGCAGTCACAAGAAAACACGTGAGCGTGAATGTTTGGCGTCATATCCACACCAAAGGAGAAGGCTTGTTGCTGGTCTGCAGGCCCAGTGGGCCCCTCGTCTTCAGTTCCATCTTGGGCCTTGACGAAAAGAGAAGCTGTGAGTGGAGGCCCTGGCTTGACCCATCGGGGCATCAGTGTCATGCTGGGCCCCCCGTTTCTGTCCCGCCTACCACCTGCTGCCGGAACAGAACTCATTTTCCCCTCGGCTCCGCCCTCCTGTTGGAGAGCAGCTCCCGGCCTCGCAGCAGGGACAAGCTGTGGATGGCCCCACAGTGGAGGGGAGGACGCGACCGCCTGGGTGTCAGACCTCCCAGGCCCATCCCCCAGGGACAGTGGTCCAAGAGGAACCCAGGAACTCACTCTCTGAACCACCGGCCGGGGGACTCTGACTGATACGGAAGGTATGTGGACGTAGGACTGAGGCCCATCGAGGAATGGGCATGGCTCAGAATGGTGAACACCAGGTGACAGAGGGTGACTTGCGTGTTGATGACCTCACACTTTCGGAATCTCACAGACCAGCAGTAGCATGGGGGCGGCTCTTCCAGTCAAGGCACAGCGATGGCCTTTTGGATGGCGCAGGGCTTTCTTCTCTCAGGAGACCAGCTGTTGCTGGAATAACTGGCTGAGGTCATGCCGACCGATGGCGGAGGCACTGACTGGTTTTCACTCTGCTCCAAACGCCCAGAAATCGATGGCTCTGCTCTGTCTTTGGACACGAGAGAAAAGATCTTCACTGCAAACACAAGGCCAAGGGACGGTTTCCAAGAGCCGCAGCAACGGGACGCCCAGAGGTCCTGGCCTTGCAGTCCTGTGCTGGGCTGCAGACCCAGGACACAGAGGGAACAGCGCTCAGCAATGGTCCTCTGGTCGCCCCGTTTTGCTCTCTTCGATTAGAGGAACATCATGGCCCTGAGTGCACGTGGCAAGGCCTGAGGAGGGTCCTGGGAAGAAATTTGTTATGGAACATTATAACACATGGTGAATCAGGCCCCATGTAGACCACGCAACAGACGTTAATTCTTAGGGTGACCATAAAACTGTGTGTGTCTCCAGGTTGAAGGAACTGGTGTAGACAGGAGGGTTTGAAGTGTGGCCTTTCGCTCCCACGTCTAGTGGTCCCGTGAGTGTGGGTGCCCTGCTGCCACTGGGTGGCTCTGGGGGAGCGTCTTCCTTCCTTGCAACATAGGAAAAGGCCACCGTTCCTTCTGCACCGGGTTGCTGGGGGCGAAGGGACATAGTGCTTTCTGCCTGGCCCCTAATAAGTGCTCGATAAATGTTTGCTGTTTTTACCTGACGACGGTCTAAGGTGTTCAGAGGGTCCCAAGACATCCATGTACATTTTTCTGTGAATGGGAAGCTATCAGCTCTCAGCTGAAATGAGAACCATTTTATTTTTGTTTCTGGCTTGTCTTTCCATTTGGAAAATAACTCTCCCCACATGTAAACAAGCAAATGAACTAGAGGAAATTTACAACTGTGGGGAGTCGTTCCACAGCACGGCCTCCCTCGGGGCGGGGCGGGAGCGCCTGGCTCCATCGCTCCAGCCCATGGACTCACCCGACAACCGCCTTCCCGGGACCGGACAAAATCATGTGGCTGGTTTTCCATCGTGATGTCTGCAGTGCTGTGGGGATGGTTCCCACTGGCCAATGACCAATCGAGGCCCGTGGCTAGGTGACCGCTTTCTTTCCACATGGAAAAACTGCATTTAATGGGAGAAATCACGGCCTCAGAATCCTTCGCGTCTCATGATGGTCAGAAGCATTTCCTAGTTCATTTCCCCAGAGTCCAAGCACCGGAAGGCACTGACCCTGTTGAAAACATGGAAGTCCCTCTGACATAACTGGAATTTTCCCCCACTGTCATTCATCTCCAGCTGGGGATTGTTGGTGTGGCTGCCCTCACTGGTGGTGCCAGGAAACGAACGGTTACCCTTTGCACGGGCAGCACGGGACCGTGCGAGAATCTGGTCCTAAATCTGAGGGGTTTATACAAGTCGTGTGGTCTTGAGAAGGTTCTTTTTTGTCAGCCTCCATGTATGCCTGTAAAACAAAGTGGTAAAAACTGTCTAACAGATGAAGAAATATGCCTTTTTCTTGTGCAATGTTTGTTGCACAAATTAGTTGAATATGAGTATGTGGGAGGGGAAGGGCTGACACATGTCGGTAGGGTCAAGACTACAAAGGGATGTGGAAGCCGCAAGAACAGACGTCTAGAACAGTTGTAAATATAGGTCAGACACTTTCCATTTATTCAATGAAATAGCTCAGCACTAGGCAACATCATCAGTGTGGGTACAGGAAGAATTGGTCCATTTCCTAGCCACTTCCAGAAAAGTCTCTGAGGCTTTAGATGTCTGCTACTTTTTTAGAATGGTGACCCATCAGGTTCCCCCAGGCATAAGCTGCTATGGGTTGTGCCTCGTGCACTGGGCAAAGAGTAGGGATCGTGCTACACCAGCGACAATGGATTGGGCGAATGGCCACCACACGGATCAGATCTGGGTGGAGGCCAGTTGAGTTTCCAGTGGACTTGGGGCAAGGTTCCCTGTTAGGGGCCCACCGTATCGGGTGGTAGCAAGCAACCCCATGGAATCCTCTCACTGGGGACATAAGAAAGGCTAAGCAGGCCCTGAGATGCTGGCGCCTTGAGTGAGGCTGCCTCTGGGTTTTGACGTTCTGCCTGGCTCCCCACACGTCTGCTGTGCTCCTGGCCTCAGAAGGCGGGGGACCCCGAGTGCCCCGTGGTTGACCTTCCAAGGGCCCCTTCCAGCGGTGACCTCTGCGTGTGTCTGTTCCTTGCAGCTTTTATGATTGAGATCAATGTCTTGTTCTAGTCACTGTAAGTACCAGGCAATGCCAAACAGCTTACTTTTAAAGCAGTCAGATATTAGAGACACCAATTAAAAATGTACCTTCAATACGTCCCCCAGGAAGAAATGAGAGAGCGAGACGGCAGGAAGCATGTTTCTTGTTAGGATGAGGCTGTGTGATCCTAACAACAAGAAGTCATAAGGGTGGAGCCCCGACCCAACAGGATTAGTGTCCTTGTGACAGGAGACACCAGACTTTGTGCTTTCTCTACCCCAGCCCACCCCCAGCCCTCTCTCTCTGTATCTAGACACACACACACACACACACACACACACACACACGCACACGCACACATTGAGGAAAGGCCATGTGAGGACCCGTCAAGCAGACAGCTGTACGCAAGTCAGGAAGAGAGCCTCACTAGAAAGTAAGTCAGCCAGAACCTTGGTTTTGACCTCGGACCTCCAGAACTCTGAGAAGGCCTTTCTGTTGTAGAAGGCCCAGCCATTGGTAGGGTGCTGTGTTATGGCAGCGCTAGGGAACAGCTCAGCTGGTTGTAGAGGGCTAGGGCTCCTCCAGTGACGTCTTAACTTGATGGGCTCTATGAAGGCCCCCATCTACAAATAAGGTCACTTTCTCAGGATGGGGGAGTTGGGACTTCACCATATGAACTTGGAGGGGGATACCGTTCAGTCCATTACATTCTCTGAATGTGGGGGCTAGGGATAGATACCTCGCAGGCTTGTTTTGAATATTAAAATGTATATGAAGCGCCCGACCCAGAGTAGGCCCTCCACAGCGGTAGGTTTTGTTACAATAACCACAAATAAACTCGAGGTTACAGTGTTAATAAGCCTTCCAGTGCCCTCCTCTTTGCTCCGTTCTGGGGGAGGGCGGGCAGGCGGGGAATGACTGCTTCTAAGGAACAGATCTACAGAGCCACCCAGAGAGGGCTGGGGGCGCCATGTGGAGCCCGGTCCTGACGCCTGCAGTAAATGCCCTGGGGGATTAGCAGGACTTCCCAAAGGCCAGGGACAATGTGTTGTTCTTTCTCTTCTCACTGACTTTTTAAAAATCATGGTAAAATACACGTAACACAAAATTTACCATTTTAACCGCTTTCATGTAAAACTTCAGTGGCACTAATTACATTCACAAAGTCATGTAAGCTTCACCTTTATCCGTCTCCAGAACTTTGCCATCTTCCCAAGCGGAAACTCGAAACCCATTAAAACACTCCCCCTCCGCCGCCCCCAGCCCGTCTCTGGGAACGTGACTCCTCCAGGGGCCCATGGAAGTGGAACCCCACAGGATTTGTCCTTCTGGGGCTGAGTTCGTGGAGCGTCGCGCCCTCCAGGCCCGCCCTGTAGCCTGTGTCAGGGTTCCTTCCTCCTGCAGGCTCCTCACGGTTCCACTGTCTGCTAGACACCTTTTAGTTTCCCACTCACGCGTGGATGCACGCTTGGGTTGCTTCCGCCTCTTGGCTCCTGTGCATCTTCTTTAGCCCTCACTCACTACCAGGCCCTCTCCTCTAGGGCGTGTCACCGCTTTTACGCACCATCATGGACACTTACTAGTCTAAAGCTGCCATTTATAAACAACGCTTTTTTTTTTTCTTAAAAATTACTTTAGCTCATGGAGCTAAAAAAAGACCAAAGCAAGGGACTGATAAACAGCATTTCTGAGTAGGGTTCTCCCTGGGGCTGCAGCGGGTGGGTGCAGCTGGGGTGATGACCCAGCTCTGGGGTGGGGCGGGGGCCTTGCCGGGGCCACTCTGTCATGTCACACACGCTTTTTTATATAAAATACAGAAGCAGTGATGTGGAGAAATCTTCAGTTTTCCACATTGGGGTTGAGGTGAGGTGCAAAAAGGTCCAAACCAGGGACTAGCTTGGCTGAGGTTCACCTAGTTTTGTTCCTGGTTTTTTTTCCCCCTCAAGCAGCAAAAAGCCACCCATTCCATGCTCGCTGGCGGGCAGGTGGAGCGGGGGCTCTGGGGACTCGCCCTCCTCATCTTGCTTCTCTGTGTCCGCTGAGACGCCGGGGGTCCCCTGTGTCCGCTGAGACGCCGGGGGTCCCCTGGGGATTACCCCCACTCCGCCGGCTCCACACCCGTGCCCACTGCCTGAGCACCTGCCCGGCCGGCCCCCCTCTGCCCCTCCTGCTTACCCCTGTGCTCCTGGCCTCCTGGGAGAGAGATGGGCCACCAGCTCCCGGGCGGGGCCCCCGGCCGGCCCCTCCCCCTCTGCAGGTCCACGCTGGTAGGAAGTTTTCTCAACAACGCTGCTCCCTCACGTTTCCTTTTCCTTAATTCCCCGCCCCATTCCTCCTGCTTGAATCTCCTTGTGCCAGGCAAAATAACCCTCTTTCCTGCTGTTTATACCTTTCAGATGTTTGTGGGCTGTTATCGCATTCCCTGCCCTCTCGGTCCCACTTTGGTGAAACTCTGCAGCCTGAGCGACCCACGCAGCCTTTCCGCAGCACCAGTGCTGGCTCTCTGCCATCTGGCTGTCCTGTGGACTGTCTCCTCCACGCATGCCCCCCCAAAACGCACACACACATCGCACAGATTCACAGGTACTTAACACATATCACACACACTCACAGCTCTTTAACACGCACTCTTCCACACACATACACACACACACACACAGCCGCCCCCGAAGGTGCTGTGGTCCCGCAGATGCCTCCCTCCACCCCACGGGCAGTGCATCTCAGGGACACCGCACCCTGAAACCCCACAGCAGGTCTGATGCAGAGACAGGAGGGGTTCTTGAAGACCTGGGTATCTGCCTGCCTTTACGTCTCTATCGCGTGTTATTCTCACCAGGGCATGTGAGTGTACGCCAGATGCCTTAGTAAATTCTTTGTTCAGCACAGACTTGATGTCTGGATTACACCCCATTTTAAGGCTGATTACAGGCATTTGTTGATTCCCCATTGTCCCCAGTTTAATCTCAGGTCCTCAGTCTGGGAGCTGCCTTGGTTATGATGCGCGCAGCCTGGAGTCCGGTGGGCTCAGGAGATGTCTGCTGCGTGAACGACTGGCTGGGGGCCTGGCGGCCTGGGGCTGGCCTGTGTCCCACCGTGCCACACAGAAAGGGGCTCATCATGACAGTGGGCAGTGAGGGTGCAACAGGGGCCAGGGTACCTGGATTGAGAGTGACCTGAAAAGTAGGACACAGGGCCTTGGCAGCTTCACCCCTCCTGGGTTTTCCCCACAACAGGACCAGCATGTGGGGGCCCAGGCTGCTGTCCACCCCCAGGCCCGAGGCGCCCCCAGTGCCAGACGCACCCCTTGTGCCGTGCCTCTCTCCTGCTCCTCTCTGGCTCCAAGAGCACACAGGAATGGAGGGCCTTTCTGGGCTGTCTCTCTGAGCTGAGTGAGTGACTCACCGATGGAGGACACTCTTTCCCCAGCGTATCGAGATGTCGTTGACCAGTGGTAATTGTGCTTGTTAAAGGTGTACAGTGTGACGATTTGATATACGTGTGCATCGTGAAATGACCACCACAACCGAGCTGATTAACGTGCCCATCACCTCATGTAAATACCTTTTGGGGGGATTGGCAAGAACACACATAAGATCTGCTGTCTCAGCCGATTTCAGTTCATCAGCACCGTGGGTGAACCGTCGCCTCCATGCTGCACATCCGGCCCCAGGACTCACTCACCCTGTAACTGGGTGTTTGGACCCTCCAGCCCCTGGAAACCACCATTCTCCTCTGTGGTTCCATGAGGGCAGGTTTTAGATTCCACATGTAAGGGAGACTATGTAGGATGTGCCTTCCTGGGTCTGGCTTGCTTCACTTAGAGTTTTAAGATGGCGTCAGGCCCTGGCTGAAGTTTGGCAGATGGTGCTGGCTCCGAGCTGGGCTGCCAGAGACACAGGGGCTGGGGCCGGAGGAACGCTGGCCTGGCCTGTCCCCTCCCGCTGTCCCCCTCTGCCCCACCAGGCCCCTTGCTAATCCCTTTAGTCCAGCTGAAGCCTGAGGCTATTAACTCAGAAGGGACTTGGGACCCCACTGACTCTGTAGCTGGTGGGAAAGAATTAGAGGTTTGCGTTTTTGTCCTGACCTACTGTGCGCAGGTTGGGTGAGTGACATTAAGTGTTAATAACTGTCTCTAACACTCAAGTCCCTCCCGTGTAAAATACAGTAATGCGGCAGTTTTACTGAAGGAGCCAGTTAGGTAATGTGACTATAAATTGCATAGTGTGTGGCAAGCAATGGTGTTAAGTTAAAAAGTATAGAGCCGGGGCCGGCTGAGTAGCGTGGTGGTTAAGCGCTGGCTTGGGAAGCCAGCGACCCCGGTTCGGATCCCACATATGAGGGCCAGTGACACTGCCCTCTACAGCTGAGATGGTGAACAACAGCTCCACCTGGAGCTGGGCTGTGAGTCCCCTGGGACGGCATAGCTGCAGCCCCTGCTGCCGTGGGCTGCCATAGGCTACAGTGAGTGGCCAACAGCCAGTGTGAGCTGCCAATAGCCGCTGTGAGCGACCGATCTGCCTCACCCGGGAAGAGCACAGTGACAATACCAACATGGGCCAGTGAAGCAACTTCCTCCGCAACTAGACTGAAGAACAAAAGGACAGCAACTTGTCTGTTCCCCTTCCCCGATTCCCCAATAAAATCTTAAAAAAAAAAAAAAAGACAGCAACTTGTCTGTTCCCCTTCCCCAGTTCCCCAACACTGTTCCCCTCCCCCAATTCCCCAATAAAATCTTTAAAAAAAAAGTATATAATAGTAACAGTAATGAAGAAAGATAATTTCTTAGCCTGTCTGGCGATACAGGCATTTTTTTTTTCTTCCTTTGAGATAATAGAATCAGAAGTCAGAGGAGACTTCTAAAGGCTGGTATTCCTTTAAAAACGTTGTATTGGACTCAAATATACACAACATTAAATTGACCCTTTTAACCGTTTTTAAGTGGACAGTTCAGGGGCCTTACGTCCATTCACGAGGTCCTGCCCCCCATCACTACTCAAACCCTGCACCTGAGAGAGAGGCTGTGATTGCTCCTCCCCTCAACGGACACTAACGAAGGCCTCACGCGAGTTCAAGCCAGGTGCCCCGTCGTGACCGTGCAGTGTCCCCTGGCATACCAGCCCGTGCACGGTACGGCCACACGATGGGTTTCCAGTACTCCCACTTTCCATTTTCCAGGCCAACGACTTGGCAGAACTGCCCAAGCCCTTTGCAGAGACAGCGGCCACCCAGCGCCACACCTGCCTGCGTTGTGGCCGTGGCCGGACACCGGGCACATGGACGGACTGCTGAGGGAGACGAGGCACCCTGAGCTGCATCCACGCCTGCTCGAGATGCTCCTGTGTTCACAGCTTCCTCCTGCTCCTGCCTGAACTGTGACACAGGCACCTGTCGGCTTCTTTGCCAGTTTTTCTAGCTGATGCTGTTCTTCCTAAATGTGCCGTCTTCGCAGCGAAGGCAGGGCTGTTCCCGTGGTTGCCCAGGCCTCCGCCAGGAGGAAGTTTTGGTGAGTTTCGTTTGGGGAATTCAAAGGCCCTTTTGTGTGGATAGGCGGCACCGATCCCAGGCCCATGGAAGCCTTCACACTGGGGACGCGGTGGGGAGGTCACCTGCAGAGAGTGAGCCCGCGAATTAGAGCACTGAGCCCACGAGTCCATGGAGGGACCGAAGGAGTAGTATGTCTTGCTTGTCCGGCCATCCTGTGTGCTGCGTCAGGCTCAGGGTTGCTGGGCACAGTGCTGGGAAGAGACCAGCTAAAACCACCCACACGGGGCAGGGAGGGGCCCTGACTTTGGGAGGGGTCATGAGAGATGTCAAATCTGAGTACCTGCCACCAGGTGCCGGCAGGGGACAGAGATGAGTGACAGGCAGGCTGTGTCCTCATGCACCTGGCCTGCAGACGGGGGAAGGAGCCCAGGTCCGGCCGGAGGTTGCTCAGGCCCTGCTGGGATCTCACTGCTCAGAGCCTGTAGGAATCCTGAGTGTGGTGTGTGTCTCTTGGTCTCTGCTGGAGCAGTGCCACCTGCCCGCTGGGCGCTGGATGCAGAGGGCCCTGGAGTGGCCATCAGACCCAATCGCACGGATCATCTTTTCCTCTAATTCCACTGCGGTCCCCCCCCCCCTTGTGGTCCCCGTCCCCGGATGGCTTCTAATCTGGAGAGCGCGCTCTCTGGAGCTGGTCCCGGGGGGCCGAGGTTTCTCCCAGGGCTGGAAGACTGTTCTCTGTGTGTGGCAGCTGGCTGTGTCCCAACTGAGGGCTGGGAGGAAACCCTGCTGAGACCCATCTGTCCTTCCTTGGTCCTGCCACTGCAGCACCAGTGGACATTGTCATCCTGCGGTGAAATCTGTCACTCAGGCCCTCAGGCCTCTGCAGAAGGACCAGGAGAGGCTGCCTCTGTAGATTCTTGCTAAAGACAAGACGTTTCCTGTGGCGCTTTCCTGGGCATGATCTGTGAGATGGGTTTGTACCCCTGGGTATTTTCCTTGGCCTGTAACCAAAACACAGCTTGCCTGGGGGTGGAGGAAACCAGCTTGTTAACAATTCTCAGAAATAAAGGGGCCAAAGGGTGGGGATGTGGGGAGAATCTAGAAGGAAAACCCCAGGGCAAAGACATCCCAGAGAGAGGCCCTGGTCCAGGCGTCACTTGGGCCTCCTCATGCCCTACAAGGCCGCCTCTACCAGGAAGCCTTCCGTTTGTCGTCCACCTCAGTGCCGACACTCTTTCCCATACAGGATGTGTCCTCCACAGCAACGAGCTGGTTTGTCATTTTGATTTGTTTTTGTGCTTGTTCCAAAGTGCCCTGCTCCCAAGCTGCTGGAGTGAACAGCTCCAAAGTCCAGGGCATCCTTTGTTTATTTTGTTTCTTTAATAGACTGTATTTTTTTAGAACAGTTTTAGGTTCACAGCAAAATGGAGAGGAAGATGCAGAGATTTCCCATAGACCCCTCACCCCCATATGCACAGCCTCTTCTGTTATGAACATCCCCACCAGATGGGACACAGTACAACTGCACTGATCACCGCAGGCCATAGTTTACATTAGGGTTCACTCTGGGTGTTATACATTCTATGGGTTTGGACAAATGGATAATGACGTATATTTACTGATAGTATCATACAGAGTATTTTCACTGTCCTATATATACTCTCTGCTCCCCCTACTCATACCTCCTTCCCCCAAGCCCCTAACAACCACTGAGCTTTTTACTATCTCCATAGTTTAACTTTTTCTAGAATGTCATATAGTTTACTTTTTTTTCTTTTTTTTTTTTTTTTGAGGGCAGTGTCACTGGCCCTCATATGTGGGACCCGAACCGGGGCCGCTGGCGTCCCAAAACCAGCGCTTAACCGCCGCGCCACTCGGCCGGCCCCATATAGTTTAACTGATAAGAAACGGCCCACGTGCCCGCCGAAGTGGCTGCACCATTTGGCATCCCCACCAGCAGTGAGTGAGAGCTCCTGTGGCTCCATGTCCCCACCAGCATTTGTGTGGCCAGGGCTGTGGATTCCGTCCGGCCTTCTGGTAGGTCTGTAGTGGTGTCTCATTGTTGTTTCATTTGCATTCCCCCAATGACACCTGATGGGAGCATCTTTTCATGTGCTTGTTTGCCATCCCTCCACACACATACACACAATGACAGTGTCCCTCCAGGATCTGAGTACTGGCCTAACCCTCAAGTTCCCTATTCCTGATATTGGGACGAGAGCTCCCTCCAGACGGAGCTTGTGTCTCCTGCCTGCCCCCTCAACCTGGGCTGGAGCTTGGCCCTGAGGAGCCTGGGCACCGAGAGGCGACCTCACCTTCTGGAGCCTCCCCCTCCTCAGCTGTGAAACGGGGAGAGCAATAGGACTGCCTCCCGAGAGGCGTTTCGAGGAGCAAACGTGCTAACACATGCATAAAGCAGCGCAGGTGCTGGCATCCGGGAGACACATAGATCAGGGGACGGTGACAGTGATTATTCCATTTGTGTCTTGGAGGAACGACCGATGCCACGACTCCGCAGGAGGGCTGAGCTGGGACAGGGCCACTCTGCACCAAGAAGTGGGGAGCCCAGTGGCCAGGGTGCCTTCTTGTATTGTTTTATTGTAAGTATTTTTTCTGAAATGGTGCCTAGGAGTTTTGGGGTGACAAGTAAGTAGAAAAGTGAAAAGAAATCGACTACACCATTGTGGCCATTCAGTAAGCTCCAATTCCCAAAGCAAGTATTTGGCAGGAAAACCACAGTCATGGTTTAAGAATGAAATTTAGAGATTAAGAGAAATTACCTAATTTTGGGACTTCACCCAGGAGTCACGCTGAAATCTCGGCAAAGGGGTCAGCTGGTTAACGGAAGACTAGTTCCTCTGTCGGTCACCCACTTATTTGAGTCCAGCCAAGGCCAGTCCCAGCCTGGCTCCTTTTCTCACACCATTAACACGGACAATTAATGAAACGCTGGACCAGGCCCAGACAAAAATCTTGTTTAGAACACTTCCTCTCCAATTCTCCGGCACAAATAGCTATTCTGGGTTTGGGCTATTTTCCAAGTTGGGTTACATGATGATAAACAAGTTTTTTTGGGGTTTTTTTTTTTTTTGATGAGTGAAACCTTAACTGGGTACTTCACAAAACACAATTAAAAATAGATGACTTGGAGAAGCTATTAAGTTGAAAAGTTAGAGACAAAGAATCGCATGTGGTTTCACTGGGCTTTGTTTATTCCTTGGGGTTTGCGAAGACCTGCTTGGACATGTTTCTGAGTAGTCTTAACTGTTTCCCATAGATTTGGGGGACTTTCTTATATAGACTATCAATAATTATCTATCTCATTTTAATGATAAAAATGGAAAGGGAAAAGTTCAAGAAATCAATTAGCTGGCTTGAATTTGCTGAGAAATTCAGAATAAGGTTCAAGACTGAAATTTCCAAAGTAAATCAACATACTCTGAAGAAGTAAATTAACCCAGAATGACAAAAACGAAAGAATGGTTCCCATGTAACCTCATAAATTTCCTGCTCGATGCATTTCAAGTCTCTGATTTCTAATAAAATTCTCATGAGAACACAGTATTGCTCCATAAAAACTCCTGAACTCTCCCCATGAGAACCGGCTGGTTTACAAGGGCACATGGGTTCAGGGCTGTGGTTTATTTATTAAAAATTTCTCAGTAAATATATCATGGCCCACTGGATAGCACCCTGTGATTATGGGGAGGCCGTGTATCATTGCTGCTGTCCCCAAGTAGGAAGAAAATGAGAAGAACCACATCAGAATTCTGAACCAGAAAAACAAACAAACAAACTGGGACTTTTTTTTTTTTTTTTCTTAAAGGAAGTTCTATTTGAGCTGCTCCTTGCTTTCACCTTTGGCCCCAAAAGACCACGTGGGAGTTTCACATTGGCCTAATGAAGGTCTGAACACACCTGCCGGGATGGCTGACAATGAGCCTCGCGAGACGCAGGATGAAGGCTCCATGTCCCCTTGTCCTGGCCTGGGGCCTGCCTTCCTGGGACGTATGGACAGGCAGAGGCTACCACGGGAACATTGCAAATTTTGAAGGATTTCAAACATCTCAGAGAAAAGATGTTTATTTACATCCTGTCACGAAGATAAGTTCATGGCTTACTCACCTCTCCCCACAGGCATTCCATCAGGAAAAATAATGTTCACTAATGATGTGTTTTTAATCTGTGCCAAATACTTGGCTAAAAGCTCTGTGGTTCTTACCGCACTCGATCCCACACACAACCCTATAGTATGGGCTGTTACTCTCAGCCTGTTTCAGGGGTGGGGGGAGTTCACACAGGATGGTTAAGTGACACGCCTCATTAGGAACAGAGCGGGGATTCGAACCCTGAAAGGGAGGCACTGCTATGCTGACACTGACCATCAGGTCCGACTTCAGGGACATGCCCACCCAGGAGAATGGAGTGTGGCCTGGAGCCTTTCAAGGCTTCATGCTGCTCCCCTGGGATCCTCTTCAAACAAACACACACGTGCAGATGTAAGACCTGCAAAGCACCTGAAAGGGGTGAAAAATTGTGCTGGCCTATTCAGGGCCTGGCCCCTCTGACCCTCACAGCCAGCGAGGAAGGAGACAGGAGACAAGCCCCCTATTGTGCAACTGTCTCCCCCAGGACTCAGACGCAGGAGCTAGGCCTCGTGTTTGGGGCAGGGCCTGGCATATGCGGGTGCCCAGTGAAATGTTTCGATGGATAAGAACAGGCTGAGAAGAGAATAATTAAGAAAAAATTCTTTTACATAGAATTTATTTTTTAGAGCAGTTTTAGGTTCACAGGAAAGTTGAGGGGAAAGCACAGAGATTTCCCATCTAACCCCTGCTCCCCCAATCCCCCCTACTATCAACACCCCTCAGAGTGTCCGTTTGTTACATTGACACATCACAATCACCCAGCGACCATAGTTGACATTCGGGTTCACTCTTGGAGGTTGTGTACTTTCTATGGGTCTGGACACGGGTACGATGACATGTGCCCATGACTATAAGTCATACAGAGTAATTTCACTGCCCTGCAAACACTCTGTGCTTCGCCTGTTCATCCCTTCCCCATCCCTGCAGCCAGTGGTCTTTTTTTGTTTTGTTTTGTTTGTTTGTTTTTTGCGGGTCATAGGTGGGATCTGAATCAGGACTGCGGGTGTCCCAAGCCAGCTCCTAACCACTGCGACACTCGGCCGGCCCACCAGTGGTCTTTTTTACTGTCCCTATAGTTTTGCCTTTTCCAGAATGTCATAGATTTGGAATCACACACTATGCAGCCTTTTCAGACTGGCTTCTTTCACTCAGTCACATGCATTTAAGGTTCCTCCACGTCTTTTCCTGGCTTCATAGCTCATCTCTTCGTAGCGCTGAATAAGATCCCATTGTCTGAGAAGAGCACAATCTTCAGCTCCTAGAAATGAACAACTGCTTTCTAGATCCACGGAATTTAGGCCGAATGTGGGCGTTGGGGCCTCCATAGGACTGCTGGCATATTCACATTCCGGAATTCAGTGGCCCGGTCCGCGTGGGTGTTTGTAACTGAAGCAACAACCTGACGGTCCCACGCAAGCTTGTACCGAAAGGGTAGGAGCCTTGCACCCCAGCGGGCCGCTGCCCGGCGCCAGGCCGGAGGGGCACGCGCGCCACCTGCTGCCCTGGGGCGGGAACGACGCGAGGCTGCGGTGGCTTCAGCGCTCCGAGCAAAGCGTGCGTGGGACGCCTGCTTAGCTGCATCCCGTGGGCCCATTCAGATCGCCTCCCCGATGTCTGCGCCGTGAAAGTCAACCAGAGCCACAGCTGCTTAATGCACGAACGTGTGTGTCAGTGTGACGCGGGCCGCCACGCAGAACGGGCCTTTTGCAACTTACAGTTAGGGCTAACGATGATCATCCATTACGTGGGAGAAGAGGGCAGTGACTGGGCCATTTATTTCAAACCCAAGTCAAAACTGAGCCAGAATGAAGCTTTCAGCTGACAGCTATTTAAAATCAATGGCTCAAAACCCTGAAAGTTGTTATAACCTTACAAGATTCAGCGCGGACCTTTGTCCCTCTAAGTCCATTACTCAGATGAACCACATTACTTCCTGACTGCTGAGGAAAAAAAAAATATTGACCTCCAAATTCTTAAGACGCCAGAGAATAAAAAGTGGGTCTGAATATCTCAGTAAAACGCACTCTCATTCACTTTGCAATGGCCGATTTAAGGCAAACACCCTCCCAAACTCTAGAATTGACTCCTACCCCTTCATTCTTTCTGGAAGTTCTAGAGGTAAGAGGGGAAGACAGAGATTTAATATTCCTGGGATTCCTTTTTAGTTTGTTAGTCATTTTTTAAGGGGTATTTTATGGCTCCGTGACCCTACAAGGACTGACAAAAAAGTCCTCACCCTCCAGGACTCCCTGGATGAGGTTTCTGCCCCTGGTGCCTTACAAGCTCATAAGGCCATGGCAAGATGCCCCCACATGGTTTCATGGCTTTGGAACAATTACTGTAAAACGTTTTAATAAAGACAAGCTTTGACCTCCATCAGAATCCCGTGTGCCTTTGCTGTGGGGTGAGCCAGCGGGGGTGGAGGTGTGTCCCTTCTCCAGTCCGTGGTCTCAGAAACAGCGGCCTCTGACCCCACAGGATGACTCGGACCCCACCTGCTCTGGAGGGCAGCTGGGCCTCAGCTTGAGGAAGGCGGAAGGACAAAGGGAAGTCCGGTGTCTGTTGGGTAAGCAGCTCACAGCCATTGCCTTGAGGCCACACATCAGAACTCCAAAACCCAACCAGCTACGAGCATCTGATTTACGGAGAGGAACCCGAGGCACAGGGACACGGGATTCCTGGGGTCATAGAATTAGCTGGGAAAAGGGCAGGAAGAGAGCCCAGGTCTTGCTTCCCAGCCCTCGGCTTCCATACAGGCACAGTGGGCCGAAGCGCCTTTCTCCCGTGGTTGACCAAACTTCAGGTATGAGAAAAACAAAACAGCAAATCTCTGTTCTTTCATCAAACGCTCCATCTTTACAAGTAAATTAAAGACAGAGCGTTGCCTTTAAATTCCAAATATCCAGGTTGGAGTGACATCCTTAATTGGCCTTGATGGTTGTGTTTTGTTTGTTTGTGTTCCCTTAGTTTCAGCTTAAAGAGCATACTAAGGACAAAAATCCATACTGTGTTTTCCACTCCCAGCCTACTCTTCCCCCTCGTCCCCTCCCACGGCCTTGTCAATTTGTAAACAAATCAGGAAAGTTCTCAATGGGCTGAAAACCTGCCCATGGTTTACTCCAGCTGGAAAGAACTGTGCTCCACCAAAATTTAGACCCCATTTATAATGGAAACCCTGATGGGCAGTGTTGTCATTACAGCCTTGCCATAATGAATGTTTCTGTGTGGTCAGAGTCCTGGGTTTTTCCATGGTAATTTTCCATGGGAGATCCCTCCCTGCGATGGTGACTTCAAATCTGGATTATAGCTTTGCCTTTGGGGCTCTCCTGGCTCTGGGGAGCTGTAAGTTGACGATTGTGTTGACTCTGGCCGCCGTGACTAGCAAGGGGGATATTAGTCGAGTTATTCAAGACCGATGTGCGTGGGGGCAGGGTTGGGGGGCGGTGCAGGAGTTTGTTGGCGGAGAGCCGCACTGTCTCCAGATTTTTAACCAGGCGATATTTTCTCTGCTCTGACTCAGGGGCTATGTGAAGTAGAAAAAGTGAATAGTGCGAACTAACAAGTATTAGCGTGACACAGTCATCCGGCTGGCCCAGGACTACCTGGTTTTAGTCTTAAAATCTCACACCCTAGGAACCCCTCCAGTCCTGGGGGAACCAGGACAGTTGATCATCCTAACTACTCTGGAAAACAGAATCAAACTCAAGAAGACAGAAAAGCATCCGTCTATTTTAAAGAGAGCGACCAGGCTGAGGCTTAAAGTAAAACCCTTGCTTGGTGCAGCCAACGTAGAAACACTGCTGGAAAGCAGTTCTAACTTCTGGCTGGTCCAGAGGCCTCCCTACTTTTGCGGCAACAGCAGCGACAGCAATGCGTGTGCAGTCTGTAGTGTTTGGGGCCACGTAGAGCCCTTTTGCGGCTTCCCCTGCAGCTCTGTGGGAGGAGAGGGACATGTGGGAGTCTTAAAACAAAAAAATCAAGAAAAGCAGCCAGGCTCCAGGAACAGCAGACACAAGTTAAATGCCCCATGTCCACGGGAGTGACACACGCCTTACAAAGTTCTGGGCAAGGCCACTTACTGCAGGTGTAAAGTGAAGAGGCCATTTAGAAGCCCCGGCTGGTCTATCAGCCCTGTAACAGCAGCGACATGCCTCGGTTTCCATCAGCTTAGTGCCCTGCTGTATGCACGATACATATTTCTTAAAGGCTGGAAGAGGCTTTCTAACCTTCTCGCCTCTTCAAGGGCTGGGACCTTTCCCTTCTAACAGGATGTGCACTGCTGTAGGCTGAATTGTGTCCCCTTGAAATTCACCTAGCGAAGCCCTAGCCCCGCCCCCCACGTGATGGTGTTCGGAGGTGGGACTTGGTGGGGTGGTTAGGTTTAGATGACATCTCGCGAGGGTGGGTCCTCATGATGAGCTCAGCGCCCTTATAAGAAGACACGAGAGCTCCATTCCTGTCCCCCCACCGTGGGAGGACACAGGGAGAAGGTGGCCGTCTGCAAACTAGGAAGTGGGCTCTCGTTAGGAACCGAATCGCTAGCTGCTTGATCTTGGGCTGCCCAGACACCAGAGCTCTGAGACACGAATGTCTGTTGTTTAAGCCGCCAGCCTGTGGTATTTTGTTACAGCAGCCTGAGCAGGCTAAGACGTACTGAAGCTGAAATCATGGCTCCCGCGGACACTAATCAACTCACCCTCTGGTGTCCCACTGCTGCTTTCTGCCAGGCACTGTGCTGGGGCCTAGACTTACGGAGCTCACCGTAAGTTAGGGTTCACCATCCTTAATGAGCCTTCAGAGAGGGGCTCATTCAAGCTTAGGAAGAGGTCACGAGACAGTAGAGAACTGTGGAGTCCAAGCCTGAGGCAGGAGGCAAAGTGGGGGGAAGCCAGGAAGGCCCTAGAGGCGCTGCTGGAGTCGAGCCTTGGGTAATGGATGGGGTGGGGATCTGGAGGACCCAAGGAAGAGCCCAGGTGCCTGGCGGGGCGACAGTCTGGGGAGAAAAGGAACCCGTGGGCCACAACAGTAAAGAGAGTAACGCCGGATGGTTTTCTGCTAGCAAACTCTCTTCACTTTACATTTATTTATACCTGTAGCCGCACAACTTCTCAGCCAGTTCTGTCTGCTGTCGAGCTGGCCTGTGTAGCTGGTACCCAACGTCACGCTGAGGGTCTGAGAGCTCCCTGCAGGACATGTGTGCACATGCTCTTAGCATGCGTGAGCTATGTTACTCCACAGTTTCTCTCTGGGGCTTGACTATTGTCCCTGAACCCGGAGGTGTTCGGAAAGGTAAAAAGTGCCACCAGCAGGCAGCACCCAGCCCTCCATGCGTGACGTGCCTTCTCGGTGGTTATGACTGCACTTCCTTAGCCAGCTGCGGAGGAAGGGTTCCAGAAATGAAATCCTGCTCCACAGGCAACACCTGTGAGGGGAAGGCGTTAGAGAGACAGAACGTGACGGGGAAGGGACGCTTATTCCCTTCTTGTTGGGTGAGCGGAAGTCACAGGTTGCATATCACATCCAATGGAGGAGCGAGCCACGTCTGGAGAAAAGGGTCAAGTCGGTAGTGAGAAGAGGCACCTTACAAAGTGCTGCCATCTGGCCGGAGGAGGGCTGCGCGTGTGACAGAAAAATACCACTTTGGCTCTGCCAGAGGTGAGGGGCTCTCAGAGGGACATTTGCATTTTCCGTTAGGTTGATGATTATAGCACACATTTCCCATCCACTTCCAGAAAGGGCTTGCCTTATCGTGCCATGAGATTCCATAACAGAATGCAGGTAGAATATATTTTTAAAAGGAGAGATTAATAGCCACCAGTGTCAAGAGAAGCTAACTGTAACAAGAACCCAGAATAAAACAGAGCTCTAAGTTGTACTTCTGAGTTTCCTAGAAGTCACAACAATGACAGCAATAAAATAAAATAGGGATCATATAGTTTGTAAAAGGAAGCAAGCAATTTTAATTTCATTTTATTGGGGAGTTGGGGGAGGGGAACGGTGTTGGGGAAATGGGGAAGGGGAACAGCCAAGCTGTTGTCCTTCAATCTTAGTTGTGGAGGGCGCAGCTAGCTCAGCTCCAAGTCCAGTCGCCATCCAGCCGCCCATCGGCAACTCATGGCTGCTCAGCTCAAGGTGCTGTGTTCAATCTTAATTGCGGGTGGGCGCAGCTCGCCATCCCGTGCGGGAGTTGAACCAGCAACCTTTTTGTTACGGGCACTTGCTCTCACCAGCTGAGCCATCCTGCCACCTGTTGGCAATGCAGCTCACTGGCCAATGTGGGAATCGAACAGGTGACCCTGCTGCTCAGAGCTTGCACTCTTAACCAACTGAGCCACTCAGCCGGCCCAAGCAGGTGATTTTTATAGGAAGCCTTTGCCCCCCTCCCACGCTGTGTTAGAGACCATCTCTTATGCCTATATGTGGAGAGTGGTGTTCACAGGGGATTGTGGAAATAATGTACTCTGGTTTCTTCATTTTTGAGCTGTGCAGATAGTGGTCCAGAGGGGGGTGTGGTGCACAGGGGGTGGGTGTCAGAAGTGGGATTTCTCCTATCCAGACACCCAATGACCAGACGGTTGTCTTGTCCCACCATGGCTGTGGTCAGATGAAGACACTTGTCTCGGTCTCCAGCCTTTCCTTTGGGCTGCCGTCCCCGTGGATGGAATCAGACTTGGGGGTGGATGTGAGGCAGGGCTCATCGGTGGGCCTCGGGCTCCCCTTTGGCAGTGACCCCCATGTGACAGCGGTGGCAGGATGATGCAGGTCCCTCGTGACCTCCGGCTGCTCCCCACAGTCCGAGCCAGCCGAAGATCTGCTGGGGACAACTGTGTGGGGGCAGAATCTCCTACCTGGACCCATGCCTAGGATTGGGCTAATGTTGGCCATGGTGATGGGAAAAGGCTTAGTGGCCGGCTGGGGTGAGGCAGGCTGTGTGGGGCTGCCTCGTCCCCATGTCGGCGGAGCGGCTTGCCCACCTCCTTGGTGTGAGGCTGTAACTCCTTCCGAGGTGGCACTGAAATACAGCGTGGAGCTCTCCTGCCCCCCTGAGCCTCTCAGCTGCCCACCTGCTCCTCTTTCTTGCACCCTAGAAACAGCCCCCACTCCTTGCTCTGGGCTACCCCCACTCTGTACAGCTGCCGGCTGCCGGATGGGAGCTTTGTCATAACTATCACTCGTAAAAGAGATGTAATTTGATGTTTCCGACCGGTCAACCTCTGCTTTTGAGACACTTTGAAACTCAAAGTCGTTCTCTGAGGTTAGGGGGCCACGGGATGATGATGGGAGCTCTTGCTGGGAAAATGGAGGCTTCCTCTGCTGGTTGTAGTGTTGGCTCAACCCCCAAGCAGGGGGATAAAAGCAGCCAGGGCGGTCTTCTCCAAAGGCTGCGTTGATCTTAGATACATTTCCCGTTTTTAGGGCAAGTTTCACCAACAGCCAGTGGTGGTGGCTGAGGAAAGAGTCCTCCCCAGAAACCTGGCTTTCTAGCCCAGCCTCTGGGAGTCCGCACTGCGGGCTGGGGCGCCTCCCCAGACTTGTTAGCTCATAACCTTCCTCTGGGCATGTCCCTGAGTTCTCGGGCCTGTCCTCAGCTAGCGTGGTGCCCTGGGGAGAAGATTCTTCCTCTGCCTTGTCACCCCCAGCAATGCCACACGACTGCCTCACAAAGTCCTGCCAGATGGCTGTGGACTTAGGGTGCAGCAAGCTGTAGTAAATTACCAGCGAGACGGTGCCTGAAAAAGATGAGAAAGAGAAGAACTCAGCTTATAGTCCTCGAAGTCCTGCGTCCGCCCGGTGGCTTGCCGAGCTGCAGGTTCTTGAGTTGTGAGTAATGTAACTTGGGATCCAAAGTGGGGCCCTTGTGGGAGCCTCAGGACGGGGTATGTGGGAGGAATTTCTAGGCTGACGGGGCTGATGTGTCTACGCTTACAAACGTAATAACAAAGTTCAATAAACCCTCTGGATTCTTCCTTGAGGGCAACTACATCTGAGCACTCCAGATGAGTGTGTGTGTGTCGCACGTGTGTGCATGCGTGTGTGAGAGAGATTTGGTAGAAATGCTAATTTTACTTTCAGATAGCTGGATCAAATACTCAGCATTCAGCCATCCGCACATTGGTGGATGGGATCCAACGCTGGGAGGTAAGGAATCATCTCAAAAACAAGATCCCAGCAGAGGTTAAACATGCCCTTCAAAAACCCGTATCAAGAAATTTCCATGAGCGGCAACAACACTTCCTTTGTGCATAAACATCTTAATCACATTGTTGTCAGATTAATTTATTTTGATCAGAAGTGTTGACTACGGCAGTAACTTCTTTAACAGAGCGTTCCAGCAACCTCCCACGTTATTTCCAGTTTCCTGTTGTACTGGACGAAGTTGCTGGGTCCAGGGCGCTCGGTATAAACAGCATGAAGCCTGACACAGGCGAGGGGGAACACTGGAGGGACAGGAAGAGCTATAATGGAAGGGACCCACCGCCGATCCCCTAGCATCCTCTCAGAGTGCTGTCTTGGGGGGCGAGGGGTGGGACGTAGCAAAGCCTCAGATGGGGGAGTGGAGGCAGAATTCTTACGGGACCGGTGTGGGCTCTGCAGCGGGCACTGCTCAAACCTTTTTTGCCCGTTGTTTTGAACTCTTACCACCAGCCAGCCAGTGAGGGAGATGCTGGCACCCTTCTTTTACAGAGAGCCACCCAAGGCCAAGAGGGGAACTGGGCCCCCTGAGCACACAGCCCTCAGTGCACATTTTCAGTGAGGCAGACTTTCCGTGAGGCCATGTCATTCACAGGGTTCTTGCTTGCGCTCAAAATTGTGTGCCCAGGGAGCTCGAGATGACAGTGAAGCCGCTGGGTTAAAGCCTGTGTGCCTTTGACTATAATTCGTGTATATCCTGCCTCTGAGCCCAGCCTCCGGGGCTGTGGGAGTCAGGGTTCGGGCAGCTCCAGGAAACGGGCGAGGACTGGCTGTGAGCCCCCCTGGCTAGCTGAGCCGAAAAAGGACCACCCAGATGTCTTTCAAAGGACGAGCGGTTACCAAACTGTTAACCACACCATGAGACAGTACTTAGCAGTAAAGGATGGGATGGCTGATACACACAAGGGCCTGGATGACTAGCCAGAGAATCATGCTGGGTGACACACCAATGCCCAAAGGTTACGTGTCCTATGATGCCATTTAAGAGTATGTGGCAGTGACACAGTTATAGAAATGGAGAACAGATTAGTGGTGGCCAGGGGTTAAGGGGGGGAGGGCATGAGGAAGTGGGCGTGGTTATGGAGGAGTCACAGGAAGGGTCCTGATGGTGACAGAAATGTTCTCTGTGCAGCTTGAATGTGACACATCAATATCCTGGCTGTGATGTAGTTTTGCAAGATGGTACCACTGGGGGACCGGGTAATAGGTCCAGGAATAGGTCCTCTGTATTCTCTCCTTCCCCTGCCCCTCCATCCCTTCCTTCTTTCTTTCCCTTGTGGATAATTTTGAAACTTTTCCCTGTTCTTTACCTAATTCATCCTCCTATGTCTGACTCTAAAATTATGTCATTGGTGAATTATTTTCATGTACCTCCCATATATATCAGTTGTCCTTCTGTCATCTCTTCCTTTATACTTTTAAAAAATGTTTTCAAAAATACTTATCAATGTGGGGACCTCTATTTTATTTCTTACAACCATAATTATCTCAAAAGAAAAATGCTTAATTTGAAAAGGAAGGGCTGAGTCAGCAACCCAAACCTCTAAAGAGCCATAACTCGTGCCATCCGTGAAGGGGAGACAGCTTCAAGTCAGGGTGGTTTGTGGCTCACAAGCATTTCTTCTAAGGCCACAGTTTATGAATCTTCTCCATCCTCCCTAAGCGCATGGGTGCTCAAGGTCATTTCCTTTCCCTGGTCAGTGCTACTGACTCAGGCCAGTCCGACCTCCGGCCGGTGTGAGCAACAAAAGGACCCCGACATTCCATGTCGCTGCTTAGGGGCCGGGGCTGTCCAGGTGGTCCCACCACTTCCCGCATGCCTCATGCAGGATGTGGGTCACCAGAGGGAAGGCTTTGGGGCGAGGGCAGAGGCTCAGGGCTGTGAGTGGTGTACATACCGAGGAAACAGCACTGATGGTATTGGGTTGTCGGAAAACTCATAACGTCTTTTTTCTATGTTTTCCGTTGCAAAAATGCTTCATGACTTTTCCGACAACCCAATATTTCAGAAGGACAAGGAGCCATGTGAGGCCTCTGATGGCTGTCCTGGGCGGTCCAGCACTGGCCTGCAGATGGAGCGGGCCCTGGGCGTGGGGCCGGGGTACGCTGTGTGGGGAGAGCAGGCTGACTATGGGGTGCCTTTTGTTTTTATTTTCCAAGTGTAGGAGAGGAATTCCCTTTCAGGCTCACATGGGTTTGTCAGTCTAGGTTAACACAGTGGGCATTGCATAGGCCTTGGACTCATTTGTTCACTCCAAAACTGTAACTGATTATCTGAAACTGCCAGGCCCCGGGCTAGATGCTGGGAGTGGAGCTGGGTGTGAGCTGGCACTACCACTTATGCACCGTCTGGTCCAGAGAAACATCACTGAACTCCCTCTGTGCAGAGCTCTCCTTTCTCAGCCTAGGCTGGGGGTGGCTCGGCAACCAGCTCCTAGGGCTCTTGGTGAGATACGGCACGTGACGGAGTGTCAGGGAGATCAAGACTCTGCACCCCAGATGCCGTGATGCTGAGGTGAGAACGGAGATGAGCCCGGCCATCGCCCTGGGGAGCAGCCCTGCCCACGAATTATCTGTGATAGAACCGTCAGCCCCACTGCGGGCTCTCGGCACAGTCGAGCACGGCTGACAAAGAAGGCTGGGCTGTGTCTCACGCCCAGGTGGGGATGCCTTGCCACCCACAGTGCCGTGAGCACGATTGCTACTCACTCTGAGCACAGCTTCCTGCCCTGGGAGTCAGTTTGTTGTACAGAAACAGGTGGGGAGTATGGACGCAGAGGACGGGGTGAGAAGGAAGAGGGAAGAAGGCCGCACTGCATCTCACCAATCAGAAATCCAGAGAAGACGCCTGCTATGACCCACAGGCTGGTCACCGATGTCCCCTGGAGAAAGTCAGTGGCCAAGAGTAACAGGAGGCTGTTCTCCAGCAGCATGGCCTACGGGACAAAGGGAGAGTCACCTCACCTCGTCAGGAGCGCGTGGGCTCGGGAACGCACCCCCCCACCCCCGGTTCTGTAGCCATTTCCTTCAGCGGGGGGCTGTGTCCTCGATGCCCACTGGGGCTCCCACGAGGACCGGACCCCCTGGAAGCAGGGTCGGGGCTGAGACCTGCTCGGGCGAAGGGGGCATGTCCCTCTTCTCAGTGCAGCTCCTGGACATGTCTGCACGGGAATCACAAACGCACAGAAACGCGAGGGCGGCAGCCCCCATGGCTCCCTGTGGCGAGTCAGGCAGCGCCGAGGACAGGGGTCTCCTACTTTATATATTTCACATTCCCGTGTTACATGTGTGCATTATTAGTTTTATAACACAATAATACTTTTAATTATTACTTTTAATTAATACTTAATTAATACTTTTAATTATCTGCGGAGCTCACGGTGCCATTGAATTCCAGTCAGCTAGAGTCACAGGCTTTCCTAACATTCAAAACAAGTTTCCCAATGTGCAAATGTGTGCCTCTCTAAAGGCAAGTTCGGTCTGCGGCCGCCAGGTGGCAGCAGGGGGGCACGCGTGCCGCGGACGCGGGGCTCCTCCAGGGACCTGAGGGTGCTTTGTCCCTCCCACCGGGCCGGCTTACTAACTTTGCTTTCCAGTTTCACACCTAAGGATGTGTTTCTTAAAATAATTAAACAATCTGGACATAATTCAAAGATGATGTATTGAAATACTATGAATGAGACATGACAAAACCTAAATTGTCATACTATTTCATGCTAAAAGTCCTTGAAAACTTCGGCATGGCCATTTATTGGCATCATTTTAACTCTAAAAACGTTAAATAAGTAGAGAATTTAAACAGTTGAGGGGCTGCTCCAACAGTGCTAAAAATGCCTGTTCTCCCCTCATGGGCAGGGGCTGCATCTCAGGCCTCTGCCATTTGCTCCCGGCTCCGTCCTGGGGTGCCCGCCTGTGGGAAGCCGACAGCCCCCCAGTGTCTGACAAGGCCACATTGCCCTGCTCAGCACTGGATATTAGGGATGCTGCCTTATGGTTGGTCGTGTAATATCTCCTGCCTCTAAGAACCCATGTGCCTTTCCTCCTATAGGAGACAATATACTCACTGCATTTATGGCAAGTTCCTGTATACCCCAATGAGCTAACTACGCAGCCAAAGACGGGTAAGATCTCCTAAATGAGGGGAGACAACCTAAGCCAGGCGGTAGTTCCGTGGGGAACCCCTAAATTGAGATATTGGGGACTCAAGCCCCTTTGGAAACTGAGGCATAGGCCTTTGGCCACATAGGCCTAAAAAAGCCAGTCTGTGAGAAACAGACAGCCTCTGTGAGAAACTGGTGCTATCGTTCGTCCTTGCCTGTGCAGCTGTGAAAGGTTTCCTTGGAGACCAGGAGACCAAGGTCTCTCGGCCATGAAAGTTCTGATAAGAGGCAACTTACTGACCATAAGTTATTTTAATTAACAGCCTTGTTTTAACTCTTTGTTCTGTACATTGCTAGCAACAGATACTGAAGCTTTGACTGAGAAACAGATGTTACCCTCTATTACAAAAACATGCAGCTCTTTGTAAGATAGTAAAAGTTTGAAACTCCCTTTTGCTATAATCACATAGAAATAGTTTCTTGCCTAAACTCTTGACAATAGTTCAAGTATATGCCCTGTAAGGTAGCCATGGTAACCACTTTTTAGATGATAAGTAAAATCCTTGAACAGGCCACAGTGTACCCTGGAAAGATACAATTACAAAAAAGTAAAAGTTCTGAGTAAGGAAAAACATCATGGTCATGTGAAACATAACTTGTAATTAAGATAATAGTCAAAAGCCCCTATAAAAGGAGCTAGGCTTTAACAATAAGTGTGACACTTCTGAGAACCTCTTTCCGGTGTCTCCACCACCTTTTTTTCTGCCTTTACTGTAATAAAGATTTTCTGTCTTTCGTATCGCCGACTCCGTGTCCACCTTCTTGGGACCCTGGTCAGCGGGGGCTGGCCCCCCGCACCCGCCTGCTCCCCAGTAAGTCTCTTCATCTCGTATGAATAGTGCCCACTATTTGTTGGTGATTTTGTGCCAAGTTGTTTATTATTTTGATTAATCATCATTGGGTCCCTGAAAATGTGGATTTTATGTAACTGTCACAGGGACGCTGAGAGGTGGGTGGCCCGTTTCCTTAAGTGCCGATGAAAAAAATCGGTTCAGAGAGTTCACATTCTTGGCTGGACCAGTAGGTGATAGTCTTCGGTGGGGCCGGGCCCCCTGCAGGCTTGTCTGATTCCAAACCTGCACGCTGAAGCCCATGGCTGCACCCTCCCTCCTTCGCTGTTTGCAGGGCAGCTCACCTCCACCTTCCAGTCAATAGCGTCTCTGGTCACCCACCGGGATGTGAAACTGACAGCAATCCTGTGAGTTTCAGACATCGCTTTTCTCCTAGCATCTATCCACATTCTGCCTTTTTTTGTTTTTTGGGGGGGTATAAAATAGCTTATGTGCTGCACTAGACGAGAAGTAGCCTGAAGGCAGCCCATTACATCACCTTCAGGTTTTCACACTATCTAGGACCATGGCTGTAACTCAATAACTGAGTTGATGAAAAGGATATTGTGTATATAACATAGTAGGATTGTGAGTGTGCTTATCAGATGGGCTGACGTAGAGAGTGGCTGAAAAACACTGCCAAACACGCCACGGTTCTTGCTGCGGTAACTGTGCGGGAACAGCTGGGCGTCAGGTTACGGTTTTCAGCGTCCATCATCTCTGTTCAAGACTACCATTCCTTCTAGGAGTTTCCCTAAAACTAAGCTGTTCCTCCTTACACAGATATGCGTGCCCACTCGCATACATGCTCACACATACACGCAGCCAAAGTCAGGATTGGAGAACGCCGCCGTCAGCACTTGCCATGTAGAACGTGGCCATCCTCCTCCTGGAAGGGCCGTCCCAGACGTTGAGGTAGCAGAGGATGTACACGGCTCCCACCAGCAGGTTGAACAGCCTCCAGTGGCAGGTGCTGTCCACGATGTCACTCTGCTGGGCCACGAGCCAGAAGGTCATCACCAGCCAGTGGGCACCTAGTGAGGAGGGCAGTTAGAGTCCACCCGGGGAGGCGGGCGGGCGGGGGCGTGGAAGCCAGGGCCTCGAACCCTCCTCTCGGATCTGGCCACACCTGAGTCAGCGTCCAAGAGAGGTCAGACCCAGAAGAGGGGCGCAGAAACCAACACATTTTATCTTTGCGCGTATTGTCCCATTTGATCCTCATCAAGGGCTCCTGACCTAATGTGGGGACGAGGAAACAAAGACTGGCCTCGGTAACACTGACCGATGTTGTATACGGGCCCCCTTTTAGTTCCAGAAAGCGGCTAGGTTGGCACTTACAAAACTGACGGCCCACGATTTTCAGTCAGCACTACATACAACAAGGGCTGATCTCCTCCACAGTCACAGGAAAGGTCTTCCTGCAGTCCGGCTATAATTTTATTCCTCATTTTAAGATGAATACTATCATATCAGACTTCGAGCTCAATATTAAAAAAATGAATTAAAAAGTTTCTCTTTAGATGTACAATTTCTTTCAAACATTTCTCCTTTCTGTTCCTAGTGTATTAATGTTGGCTCTAGGCTCAAGTCTAAATATTCCTCAATGCCTCTGTTCTCTTTAAACAAGAGTGCATTGTTCCTCCCTACAGACTGCATTCCCCGATGACCAGAGGAGATTCCTGTCCTTGGGAGACAGTGGCACACAGGCCCCTGCAGGGACCCTGCACAGTCAGGCAGAGCTCCTGCCATTGCCATCAGCACATCTTTTGGGCTAGACTAAAGGCTGAGCAAAGCCTGGCCTCAGTGGAGTCAGTACGTGAAACGGAGATGTCCAAATTCAGTGTTCAAATGCAATGGAGGGCTTTCGGAGGCTGGGAAACATCATAGGTTGCACCATGTATTTTTCTATTCGGTCAGGCCACGGGGGACCCTCTGTCTTCCTCCTGTTTGAGTGACAGCTTTTCTGCAGAATAGGTTTCAGCCCATGGATAGCACACGATGTTCTAAAAGCCTTCAGAGCAAGTCAAGCTGTGCTCTGGAGCTGGCTGGGACTTGGAGGGCTGCACCATTGGATACGGGAGCTTATCTCCCGGAGAGCAGCATCCATTCCTGCCCTGCCCTGTGTACCCGTGGGGGCTGCGGTCTCTTCCTCCGTCGCCTGCATCTGGGTTGGCCATGACTGCTTTGATGGCTGGCACACAGCAGGAGTGAGGCTGACCCAGGCCTGGGCCAGTTTTGAGGACTGCCAGTTTCTACTTTCTTGCTCTCAGAATTCTCAGCTGTCAGTTATGAAATCCAGGCCACTTGCTGAAGAGAAAGGGTACAAGCAGCCTGGGGTGCCCGGTATGAGAGGGAAGATGTCCGGTGGGGCCTCCCTGGGAATCCAGACACCTACTATCCTACTGTACCCGTGTGAGGTGTCTCCAGGCAAGAGCCCCCCAGGACTGGGGTTTATGATCCTAAGTGGCTGTTCTAAGGCATTAAGTTCGGGGCTGGTTCATTATACGGCGATGGGCAGCCGGAACACACGCTCACTTACCTGCAACCACCAAACCCCAGGCGTGGTGAACTCTGAAGAACAGAGTCAGACTCAGGACGCGGGCTCCCACCATGCCCATCCTCCAGAGCAGCTGGCAGAAGAGGGCGGCCCATGGTGTGGCAAGGTGACCCGGCTTCATGGAGCCCATGAAACGAGCATAGCACACCAGTGTCCAGGAGAGTGCCACCCAGGAGCATAGGGCGCTCACCCCTGGAAGAGAAGAGGGCAGCAGTGTTTGGGAAACAGCCATCCTCTGGTTGAACCCTGGCTTCACAAGGGCATCCGTAAGCAAGCACCCTGACGGTGGGTAACAGAACCCTGTGCGAAACCCGCGCGTCTGTGCACAGGGAGAGCCGAGGACCTGAGCGGGGCCCTCGGCATGACGCTTCCCCGGAAGCGGGCTGGGCTCTTCCTCTGTACAGAAAAGTGCCTGAGTCACTGACCCTCTAAGCCCCCGCTCTGAACATGGTATTCCATCCCCAATGTACTTTGTTGCCCGATCCACATGAAGGAGGATCAAAGAAATAAAACCAGAGCACCAAACGGCGCCAGGTTCCGTGATAAAGACGGATGAAGGACGGCGCAGTCATGACTCAGGTACTGAACTTCTGCATGTGGAAGTGTGGACACTCTGCAAAGACAGGGGAGGGGAGGGAGGCGCAGGGGGAGCGCAAGAAGCCACCGAGAGGAAAGGAGAGAAGGCAGGGCGCGCCGGCCCCTGGGCCAGTGCCAGCTGGAGGCAGACACTGCTGCGGTCTCAAGGCACAAGCCTCTGGCTGCACTGACGTAGGCTGGTGACTGAAGATCCAAGAGAAGACATAGTGATCTTGCCGAGAGGCAGAGAGTGGGCCTTCCTCAGGCGTTCTGAGGGTATTTGACCCACAATTTCTATCTTAGAGACTGCGCCCCTGAAGGGAGCCACCCCTCTGTGAACTAATCGCCCCAAAGGAAAGCCAGGCTTAGCCATGACCTTGTGCGAGTGGGCTTGGGCTGCCCTGCTCCTCCTGAGCAGGGGAAATCTTCGATTGTGGACTTCTGCTAAAGGAGGCATTGGTGTCTGTCCCCTTGGACGAGTGGGACAGCCTGTGCTTGGTGGATGAAGTCACTCACCTGGTATGATATCTGTGAAGTCCGAGGTGAGAAAAGCATAGGTTTGAAGCAGCAGGTGGGGCCCAGTCTGGAGCAGGGCTTCCAAGAGGCGGAGGGCGGACAGGTCTGCCTCCTGGAGCAGCAGCTGGTCCCCATGGCGTGCCACCCTGTCCTTCCACAGAACAGTGGACATGGCGTCCCAGTGTCTGAGGAAGATCATGGGCGTGTGGCGCAGTCAGACTTGGCCAGCTGGACCAGTACACTCCCCCCGCTCCCCTCCCTATAGCGCCCTGGAGAAGAACCTCTCGGATCTGCACACCAGGGACCCCGAGCTCTGACTCCGGACTGAAGACGTGAACTCCAGTCCAGACGCGGCTGTAGGTGACCCTGCTCAGCCCGCGTGTGGGAACCCTGGCATGCGTCTCCCACCCCCAGAAACTTTTGGGATGGGGATTAATTCGCTTATTGCTAGGTACCATGTTGTTTTCAATTTAGAGCATAAGGAGATGAGAAAACGTACGCTCATGTTCACAGAATGGAGAATTTTGTGTGCTACTGACACTGGGGCAGACATAAAGCAGAATGGAGGAGGAGAGGGCCTGGCAGGGGATGGCCAGGGACCCAGGTGGCTGGAGGTGATGGGGAGACAAGTGTGGAGTCACCATCGGCAGCAGGCATCTGGACGCACTGAGAGCCTGACGTAGCCCCAGTTCTGAGGAAGGCACTGGATGAGATGGGCCCGAGGGTCCCATACAGCCCAGGAGGCAGATTCATGGGGCAATCATCAGAAAGCTGCTCTCAAGGGACTGGCACTGACTTCACTCTCCCTTTGAGCCGTCCAATGTTAGCTTAGGGGAATGCTGACTGTGTTTTCCAAGAGGTGGTCTGTCTTTGAGGTCACCTACCTGATGACTACACTGAATTAGGTGGTCCCCGGAGGGACCCAAACCCTTAATGGTTTTCTTACTGGGCTTGGCTGAGGCAAGGGGGTCACCAGTGGGGACTTCAATCCTTTGTGAGCCCGATGAGAAAACCACTTTTGCTCTCCTCCCACTATTAAGAATCGGATCTTTTTCAGAGGAACCTCACTGATTGAAGCCAAAGGCTCAAGATTAGACAGACGAGTGTGTGGCTGCTTTTGGTGCCTTTACGGATCTAGGGTTCCAGCTCTGAGGGGCCCATGACAGTCGGGGTGGGTGCTTGATGTCTCTATCACAAGCACCCTCTACCTCCAGCTTGAGATTCTATGCTGGGAGGAAGGAATTATTCCCTCCTCAGACTCAGCTGAGAAACCAGAAAACTGACTTCAGCTCCCACAGAGAAAGCCCTGGGAACAGCCTGAAGGCATAAACTGCCGAGAACAGCCCGGGGCACATTGGTTGAAACTTGGTAATGACCCCTGGTGCCCCCCCAGCCCTTGGCACCTACCACTTAATGAACACGAGCTGCAAGGGCTTCACCCATTTGATCCTCCCAATGTTCTCCCTGTTTTATTCCTGGCAACTCTATAGGCTGATGAGGCAGCTGAGAATGGAAATTTGCCATTTGCATACTGGTGAACCTGCCTACAGGTAAGCCTGCCCACAGGTGAGCCTGCCACAGGTGAACCTGCCCCTAGGTAAGCTTGCCCACAGGTGAGACTACCCACAGGTAAGCCTGCCCACAGGTGAGCCTACCCACAGACGAGCCTGCCAGCACTAGGCCCATCCAGGCGACATTTTAATGGCAGAAACGGGCCCTGGCTCCCAAATGGCTTCTTTCTGCAACAAAGGTTCGGTGATAATGCCACCAGGGCAGCAGGCTAGCTCCACTGCCTAGTCTGTGCTTGAAGCTGTGCCCCCTTCCTTGGCTAAGATAGTGGGTGTTGAAATGGAACTGGGGGGAGGAGGCAGTTAGGACCCTGAGGATAGAGTACTTGTACATACATGAACCCGCCTACTGCACTTATGCAATCAGGCTCACCGCTTCCACACGCCAAGCTGTAGGAGGTGCAGCATGACCAACCAACAGTGGCCTTGCTGTCCGTCTGCTCGGAACCACAGGTAGCTCAGGCCCTGGACCAAGAAGCCAGGTAGTAGCACAGCAAGGGCTAGCCACCCCCAGAGCAGTTGTCCTGTGGCAAAGTAGTAGGTCATGGTGCAGAGGCCTGGGGGGCGAGGGGGAAAGGCGGCGAGTGAGTGGACGGTGGAGTGAGCCTGGGTGACCAGCCAACACTGCGTCCCCAACACAAGCAGGCCTCTGCTAGACCCAGTCCTGAAGCTGGCACAGCTCGCTGGCAGTGGAGACGGGCCTGAGGTTGAAAGAAAGTGCTTGGGCTTTCCAAGGCACCAGAGATTCAGACCATGGTCCTGTTGAGGGTCTGTTGGATGGCACAGGACGTCTATGCAAAAAAAATGCCTGGCACCTAGTATGTGCTGAAAAAATGCCAAGCCTGCTCCCTGGGGACCGCGTTATTTATTTTTGAGGACCGAGGGGTGAAGACAAATCTAGGCGAGGATGTGAGCCCCCCAACCAGGGACAATGGGGTGGGTGCTGGTATCTGTCCACCATACAGCCATGGTTTCCTATGAGGACTGCTTGGGTTTCCCAATATTAGAGTTAAAGCTGCGAATTGTAGTAGCACGCGACCGGTGCCCAGGGCAGACAGGAACCCTGTAGGTGGGGACGAGGGGTCAGGGGTTGGTGGCCCTCCTTGGTCCCCGGTTCTGCTCCGGCGCTAACACAGTCTTTGGAGAAGGAATGCCGAGGCCCGGGCAGCTCCCCGTGGGAGGGAGAGGAGCCAGCGACCGCGGGCCGGTGGGTGCCGAGGCCTTCGAGCCGCGTCGCCTTCAGCAGCTCCGTTGCTGCTCTCACTCGACCTCCTCCTGCCCAGAGCCCCCCTGAAACAGGCGGTGGGGACCCGCGGGGACAGCGGGTCAAACAGGGGGACCCCCCGACCCAGGGAGCAACCCGCGCCCGCCGGGGAGGGGCGTTGCTCGGGGGCCTGAAAGCGGTGGCCTCATTAGAGGCCCCTCCCCTGGGACCCCTGGGAGGAAGGCGCCTGCAGGGACCCGGGCGGAGGCCCCTCCCCGGCGCCGAAAGGGTTACAAATTCAAACTCGGAAGGCGCTAAGTGTCGCCTTCCAGCTCCGTCTCCGCGGGGAGGCCCCGGCGGGAACGTGGCTCCAGGGCTGGGTGCGCCCCGCCTCGGCCCCGCCGCTGCGCAGCCCGGGACCCCGCGGCCGGCCGGGTCGGGGGAGCGCAGGGCGCCCCGGGCCCGACTGCGGCCCGCCTCGCACCCGCGGCACGTGGTTGGGTCCGGGAGGCCTTCCTGGAGGGAGGGGCGGGATCCGCGCGCGCGGGGGCTGTGGGAGGGCCATGCATCCGCGGGGTGCGGGCGGGCGGGCGTGCATCCACGCAGGTCTCATGCGCGGGAGGCCATGCACCGTGCGGGGGAGCCGCCCATGCGCCGAGGGTCGTGCATCGCGGGGTCACTCTGGGCCGGGCGTGCGTGCTCAGCAGGCGGTAGGGGTGCCCCGTGCTACCCGGGCGCTCAGTGCTGGGTGCAGGCCGGGCAGGGCTGCAGCAGGGGTCGGGTGCGAGGGGGTGAGCATGGCAGGCGCCCCGCCGCGGGCTGCCCGGCACTCACGCGCGCTCTGCTCGGCCGCCAGCAGCGGGGCGGACAGCCCCAGCAGCCCCGCGTGCATCCTCCGCCGCCGCGCCGCCGCGCCCCTCCCCCTCCGCCACGCCCCTCCGCTCCGCCACGCCCCTCCGCTCCGCCACGCCCACCACGAGCCCCGTCCCCAGCCGCCGCGCCGCCGCGCCTCTCCCCCTCTGCCACGCCCCCTCCCCTCCGCCACGCCCCACCACGAGCCCCGCCCCCAGCCGCCGCGCCCCTCCCCCTCCGCCACGCCCCACCACGAGCCCCGCCCCCAGCCGCCGCGCCCCTCCGCCACGCCCCACCACGAGCCCCGCCCCCAGCCGTTGGGTCAGGCCAACGTGCGCCTGGCGCCCCGCCCGGCAACTGCGCTTCCTCTGCGGCTCGCGCGGCCGCGGCCCCGCGCCGGGGTTGGGGTGCCCGGAGCTGCAAGGGGGCCCCTGCCGAGGGGCGTGCGCGCTGCGCGCTTCGGAGCGGGACGCTCAGCCACTAGGAACAGCCGGCGGACAGGACGCTTAGGCCTGCGCAGGGATCCTTGTGGTGCCTCATACTTCCCTCAGCGTTTCAAGCTTTACGACTAAAAGAATGCCTCCTAAGTTCCATGGACTATTTGAAGCGTCTACATGTATCTCATGCTTCATATGTTAAAAAGGAATCCAGTGGTTTAAAAGTTCGGAGGAGGGTCTTTCTCCTGGGACAGCAGCAGTTGGAATAAGAGCTCTAATCAATGTCTTCTGTTTTGAAGCTCTGGAAGGGTTTTGGAAAGGAAAAAAAAAAAGAAAACATCATAGAGAACGGGGTTTATTGTCCCTGGATAACAGCCTCAACTCAAAAAAAAATAGTGGTTCCCACCCCAAATCACAGCCATGGAGTGAAATAAATGGGCAGAGAGCAGACATAGGAGTGGGATGCGTTGTGCAGAAATCTGGGAAAGCAGAGTCAAGCATGACTGAAGTGTAAACACCTGAGCGCACATCTATTTAAGGAGGTCTTTAAAGAACATTTTCATGGGCGCCACTGTGGGAGCACTCAGAGTTTTCTGTACGGACTCAAGTGGGCTGGGGAGAGCACAGGGCATGCCAGTTGTTCAGCTGGGAACAGTGTTCACTGTGGAGGCGGCTATGACACGTGCGTTGAGCAGACAGCAGGTGGCTGCCTCTCAGGGGCCTCTCTCTCTGAAAGCCACAGGAGCCCATGACGGTTCTGTTGCCACTGCTGCCTATGGTGGTGGGCTGGCAGGACAGCTTCCGCTCTGAGGGCCAGGTACAGACCTGTCTGCCCCAAATGCTGGCCCTGAACTCACCCCAGCTCCCAGCCCCTGCTCCAGCACAAAAGGGGTCCACAGCCTCATGCAGCCTGATGAGAGCCACCATCTGCTGCCCCGAGGCCCGGGGTCTTCTGCCCCACAGGCCGCTGTGCTGCACCCATGCCCTGGGGTGCTGGCAGCTGGCCTGTCACAGTGGGGAATGCAGAATTAAAAGGGCCAGGATGACAGAAACAGCGACACCCCCTGAAATGTCTCTGCTGCTTTGCCAGGCGCCTCCTACACTTTGCATTACTGGGGGATGTGTATTCCTGGTCCACGGAAGACAGGACAACTCGGCGACTTGTGTGGAGGCACGCCTAAGGGTGGACACTGAGAACAGCACTGGGTTTGGCTTCTGGGTCCGGCTTCTCCTATGTCCCGGGCTCTCGCCCAGGCAGGGAAATCGGGCAGCAAACGAGCCTGGGGGACCGCCCTCCCACATGGGCTATTCCCCAGGCCTGTTCCCACGCTGGCCACATCTGCCGTTCTGCAAGCCTGGCATGGCACCTTCATTTTATCTCCACCTGCTAACTGGTTCTTTAGCAGGGACAAGGAGTCCTTGTTCCAGGGGGGGAAAAAAACCCTCATTCTGAGCCTGACGAGATGCTGAGAGGCTGATTCATAAGTTGGAAAAAGATGAAAATTGCCCCAGACCACTGGCTGACACGCTCCTTGATGCTCCAATTCTTGTAGACCCTTAGCCAGTCCCCAAATACGGCTTAGCCACCCCCTCCCTGGGCATGAGGCCCCATATCCGCCCCAAACTGGCACAACCGGAGCAAGAGAAGGAAGAAGACCAGGAGCAGAAAGAGGGTCCTCATGGTGACAGGCTGGGGGTCCCTGGGCAGCAGGAAAGGAGAGGTGCTGGCGGCCGGGACTCATCCAGGCTGCTGGTGGCTGGAGGGGCCTCTATTTATACGGTCCCTAAGTGCTTGCCCAACAGGCACTACGTTTTGAAATGTGCCTATGGGCTGCTGAGTATAACAGGATGATTGACAGCTACCGGAACTTTCTATGTGAGCTGCTCCATTGCCGTCCCTTACCCAGGGCGTCAGCCACGGTCCAGCGGGGAGCGACCTCAATTCCTGCTCCCAGGTCAGACACTTGACGCACACGCCTGACCGCAGAGATAGTTCCAGAATGAATCCTTCACCTAGGCCCCACAAACCAGAGAGGACATTCCCTGGGGTAACATGATGACCAGGTGGGCTGCGGCTGACCTGCCCATTGTCATGCAGCCCAGTATGTTCACTCAGTCGTTGGAGGAAAAGAAGCTCTTTTCTCTGCAAAGCTGGAGAGAACAATGTCCACCCCTCTCCCAGGATTTTAGCAGCCATCTTGCTCCCATAAAGGCACCATCTGAGAATAGATCAGACGCTGGATTATTGGTGACACAGCCCACACTGGATACGAAGACCCTAAAGCCTGACTTTCTGAATGGTTCAGACAGCGGCCCTTACTTTTTTTATCCTGCTTGAGCTGAATTTTCAGCCATCTGTAGTTGCAAACGTGTTGGCTGGCACAGGCAGAGATTTGGAGCTCCAAACCAAAAGAATGCTGCCCCCCACCCCCACGCCTCTCATCCTCCCACACACTCCCCTGCCCCACCATGCTCCCACCGTGGCCATGATGGTGGTGCTGGGAGGGGTGGGGGTGAGGGGCTGGGAACAGAGCTATGCTTCGTGTCAGTCAGGTAAAGCAATACTTTAGCATTTGAGATGGGGTGGGGGTAGGGGCGTCCAGATTCCCTTTAGAAGTGGAGGGATTCCTGGATATGTTTGGGCAAGGTATTGAGTGATATACTTGTGTGCACACTTATGTGGGACTTCTCTGTTTTTCTAATCTGAAGCATCAGCAGGCTTGTCATGTAAGGGCATTCCCTAGAAGAATAAATGTAATTTTGTTTGCTATTATTTGCTCCAATAATCACAAGTCCTGACAAGGCAGGACGCTTCTGGAGCAGGACATGAAGCCACTTCCACCTGGGTTTGGGGCCTGTCTTTGTTTCCTGAGGCTGCTGTCACATGTTACCTCAAACTTGGTGCCCTCAACAACAGAAATTTATTCTCTGAGTCCAGGAGGCCAGAAATCCGAAATCAGGGTGTTGGCAGGGCTCTCGGGGAGAATCTGTTCTTTGCGTCATCCAGCTTGTGGTGGCCTCCGACAGTCCTGGACTTGTGGCCTAAGGGTCCCCGCTGTCTCCCCTTCCACCTCTCTCCAACAGGTGTTAGCATTTAGGCACACCCACGTAATCCAGGATAAACTTAGAATCCTTAATCACATCTGCAAAGACCCTTTTTCCAAATAAGGTCACAATCACAGGGCCCAGAGATTAGGACCTGACATCTTGGGTAGCCCATCTACTGCAGAGGTTTTCAGATAGCATCATTTTCTTCACAAAGGACCCATGGAAGCAAGGCTCAAGCTTGCTGGTCATAGTGGTGCCTCTGTCTCCATGCGGTGACAGCAAGTCATCACCCACCAGGCCAGCTGCTTCCAGAGAAGCCCCTGGAGCTGCCCCCCTGCCCTACCCTGGAAGGTGGCAGCTATGGTGAATACACGCCCTCAGCAGGGTCATGCTGGCCTCTCTTCCCTTAGTGACCCCGAGGGAAGGACCAGGGAGCTGAAGGTCAGCTGAGGTTTGGGTTGCCCTTGGGTTTGTGCCTGGCTGTCACTGCACTCCCCATCCTGGGACAGTACCTCTCCCAGCACTGCCATGGGCCATGGTGGCCTGAGCCGTGTTCTTTGATCTGGCGGTGGGCTTTCTCCAGGTCAAATCGCCATCAGGATGCATCCTTGACCTGCTGCTTCCAAAGGGCCGAGGAGGACGAGCTTCCTGTCACTTCCTCGTTCGAAAGTCCTCCGTAATGTCATGGACATTTGCCTTTACCCTGTGTGGATGACGGGTCTGTTCTGTGGGGGGACAATGGTTGTGGCATTAGTTTTAAGGTGGCCTGAAGTGAGCTCAGGTCCAGGCACATAGCAGAGACCAACAAGAAGAATAGCCTAGAAACACGTGTATCTGGGCCAGAGAGTGAAGAGCAAGGAAAAGGAAGAAGCGAGTAAGGAGTAAGACTCCCTGTGGTGTTGCCTGAGAGGAACAGACCCAGGAACCAGGGACCGGCTGCAGGAGGGGCCCCGGGCACGTCCAGCCGGGTGAGAAGCCACTGGCTGGGGCCGGGCCTTGGTGTAGCTGGAGGCCCACAGGTCCAGTGTAACAGGCTTTTGCCCTTTGGATCGTTCTCTGGGTCCCTGGGACCCCAGACCTACTTGGCGCAGCCTTTTCCCTGGGTCTGACTCTGGGAGCAGAGCACCCTGCGCCTGTGGGAGGGCGGGAGCGAGGGTCTGCGGTGTCCCAGGCCTTCACCTGCCCTTGCAGGTTGGTGGGGAAGGCACTTGTTTCCAGGAGGAGGCCAGGACACATTTTTTTCCAGCAGCGATTGATAGCTTCCATGTTAGTCAGTGGCATGTGAGCCTCTGCGCCTTTCCCGGTGGCCCCAGGGGAATGTGACTCACCAGGGCAGGGCTCCCTGTCCACACCGCACACCCCACGCCCACGCTGGGCGTTCCGCAAGCCTCCAAACCTCGGGGTCCTTGTTGACCTCTCCTGCACGTCTCACTTGGCTTGCCCTGGCCGTCAGCTGTCAAGCTCTCCGGAACAGCCAGGCACAGGGACGTGTTTCTGACTGCCTGCATTCCGAGCCACCGGGTTTCTCACGGTTTACCCATCTCTGAGCTCTGCCGTCCCAGAGGCAGGACCTCTGCACGGGAGGACCAGCAGCCCCCGCGCTGCCTCCCTTCCTGGGAAACTCCCCAGGGACACCAGGAGTTGAGGCTTCCCAAGGCTCGCTTCAAAAACAAACAAATCCCATTGCAATGCCTGCTGAGGAAATGCGAGCAGGAGAGGGTTAGCAAGAGCTCACAAGCTGCAGAACCACGGTTTGAACAAGCCTGGGGACTTCCTGCGGCCTTCAGACCAAGCCTTTCAGACCTGACCAGGGGGAACCCATCAACGCTGCGACATGCGGTTGGAAACACGTCTTTCTCAAGGCCCTGGGCCTAGCAGGAGAGTGATTCTCGGATGTGACTGCAGAGTCCCCCATTTCTCCAGATGTGGCAAGAGGCGGCCTCGAGGCTCGGCATGTCGGAGGATAATGAGACTCCAAGGCCACTGTGGTAGATGAGATGTTGCTTCTGAACCTTGTGTACTGATAGAAAATTCAAGTTGCAGTCAGGCTAGCAGACCAGGAAATGACTGCCATTGAAACTGCAGTTTGCCATACTCAGCTCCCAAGACGAGAGGGTCCTTACTCCCAGACTGGCTGCCTCAGGGCCCGACCCTGTGCCAGTGGGAAGAAGGGGCCGTGTCCTGTGTCCCAGCTTAGCCCTCAGCTTCCATAAGGAGAGCTTGCCAGAGGCAACCGTTGCCCACGAAGCACGAGAATGAGTGGCGTGCGGGGCAGGCCTGGACCCGGCCCACAGCCAGGAGCAGAGGGCACCCAGCCAACCTCTGGGTGAGAGGTGGCTGTGGGTTGTCTTAAGACGCTGAGATTTCGGGGTGTTTGTTGTTGCAGCAAAAGGTGGTCAGTACAGATGCCTGGACTTTTTGAGGCACAGAAATCTGCAAGAGCTGGCAGGGTCCCCATACCTCAGATGTCCTCAGATCCGCACTGAGGACACCAGGCCTGACTCATCCAGGCCTTCCGCTGAATTGCTCAGTTTCGCCTGTGGCAGCATCACCCTGCAGGGTTGAATCTTAGAAGTCTCTCGTCCTGACCTCCCACAGCCCATCAATGCCAAGTTCACCAGATTTTACCCCCTAAATACAATAGTTCTCTAATCTTTTCTCTCCTTTCCATCCTCACTTCCAGTTCCAAGGTTGAGCTCCTGTTGTCTCTCCCAGGATCAATAAAATAGGCTCCCAGCTGGTCTCCCACCTCCAGAATTTCCTTAAACCTCACATCTCTCCTCTACTCAGCTGTCAGAGAGACCCAACCTACATTTGTTTCCCAGAGCTGCCACAACAAAATGTCAAACACTGGGTGGCTTTAAATGACAGAAATGTATTGACTCACAGCCCTGGAGGCTCAAACCCTGGAATCAGGGTGTTGGCTGGGCCACGCCCCCTCTGTGGGCTCTTGGGGAGAACACTTCTTTGCCTGGTCCTAGCATCTGGTGTTTGCTAGCCACGTGGCTTCATAACTATAGTCACATGGCCGCCTTCATCCTGTGTGTCTTCACATTGTCTTCCCTCTGTAAGGCACTGTCTCCTCTTCAGATAAGGACTTTATATTGTTTTTTATACATCCTTAGTCATATTGGGTTAGGGCCCACCCAAACGACCTCATGGTAAATATCTGTAGATGCCAGACGGAGAAACACAGACATCAGAAAACAAAACAAAACAACTGTATAAACATTTTAAGAAAAAAAAGATGATTGTTAAATTAACGCGAAACATATTTAAGGAATGCAAGAGGTTGATTGCTGAGAAATTATACTGATTGTCCCTATGGTTTCACTGGGACTATGATATGAAATAATAATGCACGTGATGTGCTTAAAGGGCTGGGTGAGCTTGAGTTAAATTGTATCCCTAATTTGAAATATCGAGTGACTTGTCCTCTGACCCTGAGGCCAGAGGCTTAGGTTACCTGGGCTGGGTTCAGATTGAGGTTCCCTGGTTAAACCCATTCCAACAAATAAAGCAAATTGGGTTAAATATTATGGAATCAGAGAAATCATATTTATGAAGTCAAAGTGGCATTCTTTTAAATATATACAACGTAGGAAATGAGCAGCAAGCTAAAACATATCTACTATGCAAAAATATGCATACAGGGAAGAAAATATAGGCACATGTTAATGCTGGTGTTTTCCAGGTCATATGATTACTGGTGTTTTATTGTTTCTTTACTTTCTTCTTTAGTTCATATATATATGAACTAGTTACCTGATTCTATAGTCAGAGAATATCCTTTTAAAATAAGATAAAATGGAAAAAATATTCCATTCACAATCAAGAAGAAGTAAAAACAAAGCTTACATAAAATTCCTGTTAAGACTCTTATCAGTGAATATGTAAGACCTCTAGAGAGAGACAGAAAATGCTAATGAAAGATACAAAGCAATGCTTGATTCAACAGGAAGCCATGTCCTGTTTCTGCAGGGGAAGACGGACTATTGTAATGGTGACTTTTCAAGGGGATATATGGATTAACCAAAGAAAGAAAACTGGGCTTAAAAAGAAGACTCTGAAAGTATCTGAAAAATATAAGCAGATGATAGATTGCTAATGAATTATTGAAGAAAGAGAGTGTTTGGGAGAGGCTTGCCCTCCCTAGGTAAAGGTCCAGCGAAGCCTGAGCGAAGAGAAAAATCTGAGGGATGGACCCCACCTTGTACAAGGATGTGTGGACCCCAATGAGGGACGACGCAGGCTCAGTGACAGCACCACGTCTGGCCAGCCAGGCACCAAAGCCTCGAAGAAACACATTCGGTTCTATATTTCCATTGGGATTATAACCCACACTTTCATGGAACCTTATTTCCTCAAGAGCTGTCACTTGTGGGCACTGTGCAATAGACTATGAGTGGTTTCCATCTAGTAGCTGTCCACGCTGACACTGATCACTGAGAAGTGGTTTCAGCTCCTGAATTTACTTTCAGTTTGTCATCCTTTGATGCTAAGAAATCCCGGCAAATGATTTCACTGGGCTGGTTCATGTGACCGCTGCTGTTGAGTGGCATGTCTTAATGCCCAAATGGCAGAAAGCAGCCAGTCCATGGAAACCAGCATGCCAACTGCACATCTCGCACCAAATGATGAATTTGCTGATTATGGATTCACCAAATTGCCAACCTGCTGAAGAGAGGAGTTTTCATAAACTTTTAGTGGCACCATGTCTCCACCATGTTAGCCTTGCTGCTACAATTTCCCCAAATGTTTCAGTAAGGCCAATGCCCAAGTTGATATGATGGTATGTGAGTTTGCCCTGAAAGTTCATGACCTGTATTTTTGCAGGTGAAGCTTGCCTCTGCTCCACAACTAATCCTATTTTTGTTCCTGAACTGGTGGCTGACCTAACACCCACCCCCACCCCCCCGTCCTCGTGTGTGACTCGTCACCCTGTTCCCGCCCTGGCCCTGGTGCCAGCCAGACCCGTCACCATCCACGTATGGTGAAAAGGTTTGGTTCAATCGTTGAGACACAATTTAAACTTGTGGGACAATAGATTACTAGGAAAATATGTATGCAGAGAGTTGTTCTGGAAAATTCGCTAATGGAGAATTGATTCTTCAGAGATTTGGTTTGGAGAGCCTATCAAGTCCTGGAGCCAGGGAGAAGCTATTGGCCAGTAGGGCCCATGTGACCGTCTTTACCACTAGAAGGCGCTCCGGAGAAAGCAAAGCTCACCCCACTTTCCCCTGGAGCCCGGCAGAACCTGGCTCTTCCTTGTACAGGTTCTGAACCCGCTGTCTGTGTAACTCGTGACACGTAGGTGCTCACACATAATGGCAGCGTGAGTTAATGGTGGAACTTGAGATCTAGGGCTCCTTCCTTTAAAAATGTCACGTGAAAAAAAATTGCAAAGGAGGCATTGACTGTCAGTCCTCTCCTCGGAAGGTTGTGATGGGCCGTGTGGTGGGACAGCCACTGCGATAAAGATGACCAACCACCAATGTGGTTCAGAAACAGGCTCACGTCTTCCTCGCGGAGGGTGTAGCTTCGGCTTCTTGGTCAAGTGGTAACAGGCCATTCACTGACAAGTGCGGAGGAAAGCAAAGGACTTCGAAACACACAGGGATGACTTCATTTTGTGGACTTCAAATATTTTAAGAGCTTTCCTTTAACAGTTGTCACTGAGAACGATAGCAGGAAGGGTTTGCGCTGTTGTGTGGACACATACATCCCTGATCATTTGAAATGGGGACCCTGGTGTGTGTGTGGTGTGTGTGTGTGTGTGTGTGTGTGTGTGTGTGTGTATGTGGGGTCACTGCTCATAAGTGCTCCTAAGTGACGGGTCTATTAGGGTGTTTATGACTTAAGATTAAGAGACTTTTAAAGTCCTCTACGATTGTTTTCTTTGTTGTGGTAAATGGCCAGTCCCAATGTTGCTTATAAAAAATACTCTTGGTAGAGATGATGAGGCTATATTCTAAAATTCATGCCTTGTCTTTCTTTTTGCCTCCCTTCCTCCCTCCCTTCTTGCCTGTCAAAATGACTTCATTACTCATCCTCACTGCTTGCAACTTGTTAATTAATTACATTTAACCTTTAATATCACGTTGGTCCACATTGCTTCATATACAAGGACTTTTCCAGAATCTCCTTTCCATCGCTATCACCGGCTGCTGTGTTCTCAGTGACCTTGGCCTCCTGCTGTCTTTGTGATGTCTCCAGGGTCAGCCTTTGGGGAGCTGCACTGCCCACCCCTCTCCTCTCCTAGAAGGGAGCGCAAACACTTGATGTGTCCTCCTCCCCACTTTCACAAGTGTAGAGGCAACGTTTCCATATGCTACTTGCTGAATTTTCACTGGATAGAGCACAGCTTCTTTTGGGGGCATGGGGAGAGCAGAGGGGAGAGAGAGGCTGAGAGCTGGGTGCTGTGATGGGGCAAGTGGTTTAAACACCCACTCTTTTGCCTTCAAGGATCTGGAGTTTTCTGGTAGAACACTGGAAATGGCTGGGGTTAGGCCATTAAGTTGCTTTCCACACGGGCCACCTCCTGGGTAAAATGATATCAAAAGACAGAGGCTGAGGACCAGTGTCTCTGAAGGGAGCTGGTGGGGAGACGCCGAGCCGGAACCAGGTGTCCCATGTCAGTGAGGGGGCGGGGAGGCTCCGTAGGGCTTTCCAGGGAACCAGCAGAGCAGCCCATGACAGAGCAGACGTGAGGTACCTGCACCGTAGAGGGAGCTGTCCATGCACGTGAGAGCAGCTGATGAGCAGCCCCGGGGGCAGAAACGCTGCTAGTCTAGTGCAGGGCGGTCCTTCTGACAGAGGACGTTATGCACCCCTCATCCCCACCCAAAGGACTAAATATGATGAAGAAAGGGGGGCCAGTGTGGGCGCCCCTCCTTCCCTCCCTGTCCTCACACCCTCCGTAGCTCAGGTCCAGCCCACAGGGGCAGGAGAACGTGAGAATGAAGTTTAAAAATACACAAGTTCTGCAACTCAGGAACTAGAAAGAGATTCTTCAATAGCTGAGAGTGACTCAAGCATTATGGAACTGAGATACCGTTACCAGCTTTCGGGAGAAGCAACCATTTCAAGCTTGTGACCCAATGAGCTGAGATGTTTCAGTCAAACAGGTGATATCCGTTTACTGAGTGAATTCTCAGACACATTTCTTGGTTGATTACAATGTTTGCCAGGATTTTAAGGGAGGAAAAGTAAGAACCTGAGCGTTGTAAGGAACTTGTGCAAGGAGGCAGCACGAGGAGGAGGTCGGGAGGGTCCCCTTCACACTGACCGCTACGGGCGGCCTTTGAGTCTTTCTCCGTTTCAGCTGAGATGGTTCTTTCCGGCTGTGCGACCTTCCGAGTCTAATTGCCGGTAACTCCTCTCTTCTTTCACATGGATTCTGATTCAGCCCTGAGTCAGCCCGTGTCATGAATGGAGGCTCTTCAACCCACAGAAGCAGAAAAACCAGCTTGTTAGTGACACAGGCAGACGAAGCGATGGAGGAACCGTGAGCAGGTGGGCCCATCAGTGTCCTTATCACTGACCAGCTGGACGAGCTAACCATATTCTCCCTCCCACGGCTACACTCCCAAGGATGAGGCTGAGAGAAGGAAAGGGGGCTGCCGTCACCTGAGTTCCTGTTTGCACGCTGTGTCGGGCACTGGGCCAAGTCAGTGCTATCCACACGTTAGCTCACTGAACCCCCATATGAACCTTGGGGGGTGCATTTGTTCTACCCCTTTTTATATTCTCCAGAAAGCCAAAGACCAGAGAAGTTAAGGCTCTCGTCCAAAGACCTACATCTGTGTGAACTGGAAATCAATGTGTGGTCCGTTCCTTAACTGGGTTTCAGTGCGACCTGCTTTGGTAGTGGGCCCTGGACACTGAGACATCCCCCAGTGGCTGGAGGGAGCTGATCTAAGGGGAGACGGGCTCAGTGACCACAAAGCAATCGACATGGGCAAGGAGGAAAGAATGAATCCGAACGTTTGGCTAAGGCAGAGGCAGAAAAGTCTTTGGGGGTGACATGGTGGCCACACAGATGACTGCTGTCCCGGGAAAGGTTTCGGATGCCTGGGTGACAGGAAGGCTCGATCCACACTGTACCCTGGTTTTCACAGAGCAGAGTGTGGCCAGTTACTAAGCCCCAGTCTCTGTACTCTGTTCTGCACCCCCTTTCTGATGCAGACCCGGGCGGGGCAGCCTGGCCCCTCCAGGCCCACAGCGGGCACCAGGAGGCCTCCAGGCTGGGCAGGGCCCCTCTGCTTCCTGTGGGTTTGCGCTTCTGGTGGGGCCCCCCCCGTTTAAGTCAGCACCCTGGCCTAGCAGTTCCTTCCTGCAGCAGCAACTGGACCCAGGTGTATAGTTTCGTCAACCCAAAACCTGCCTGGTGGCCCCCAGGAGGGACTCCGCAGGGGCCTGTACACTGACTGAGTGGCAGGCCTCGGGCTCGGCACCCGCAGCTCTCCTGATGTCGCAAACACATGCACCTGCTTTACTCACAGGGGATGGGTTTCCTAAATTCACCCCGTTTTACATCATTGCCCATTAGTATGGAAGTCTGCTGGGTACAGGACTCTAGACCCACAGCCAGGATCTCTGAGACCAGGACACTATGGGGTGGAGTGTGAGTGGCAGCGAGGAGGGACACAGATCGGGAATGGTCAGACCGTGTTCGGTGGTTTATGAGGGCGATGCAAACACATCTTTGAATGTTTGAGCTGGGAAATATCCAGGAATGCCTGGGGCATATGCTTGGAAAGGCCGTTAGACTAATTAACAGGGGACAGCTATGAAGAAGGAATTCAGATGCATAGGTGGGGGGACAGGAAGGATAAGTCCTGTCAGAAGGAGTGTGAGGCCCTGAAGGCTTCTGGGAGTCAGAGGGAGAGAGGAGGGGATCCACACCCTCAGGGAAGTAACCCAGCCCTGCAGGGAAGGGGTGGGGTGGGCTGTGAGCTCCATCAGTTTCAGACGCCGGAGAGAGTGAGCTTTGCTGGACAGCTCCGTGTGGAGCCCCTGTGACCCTTCCCCACGTGGCTGCTGCCTCCACACTCAATAGGGTGACTTAGGTAAAGGTGGGAGTTCAGCATATTTGTCCAGGTCACTACAATAAAGCCAGGTAGAAGGTTAGTATATTTATGGTCGCAAAGTGTGTTTCTAAACCAAGCATATCCTGGCCGCCTTAGAGAGCCTGCCCCACAGATGTGGGAGTGGGAAAGGGGCCCTACCACTGACTGCAGTGCTGAAAACAAATGATGTTCTATTGGGGTGTGCTTGTGTCTCCCCAAAATCCGTACGTTGAAAGCCTGACCAATAGCTGTGTGATGGTATCAGGGGGTTGGGTCTTTGGGAGGTGATCAGGCTGTGAGGGTGCAGCCCTTGTGAATGGGGTGAGCGCCCTGATAAAAGGGATCCCAGAGAATCTCTTGCCCCTCCCACCAGGACACGGAAAAGTCAGCCGTGTGCAGCTGGGCAGGGGGCTCCCACCAGGAACCGACCGCACTGGCCGCTGCCCTGGGCTTGGGCTCCCAACCTCCAGAACCGTGAGAAGTGGAGTTGTATTGTTTATGAGCCGCCCAGCCTGCGGTGCTCGGTGTATGCAGCTGAGCAGACCCGGGCTGGATGGCTGCGGAGCAGCAGGCGCTGCCGCAGGTGACCTTCAGAAGTCCTGTTCTGTCACTTGTCAGAAAAACACCCGCCAAGTCAGACGTGACTTACCCAAGGAACAAATGATCGCAGTGAGCGTTCCACATGTTTGCTCAGCGAGGCTGTTTTTCAGAAAATGGCAAAACAAAGCTTGACTACAAATAACAAGAATGGAAACCAGGTTGAGCTGACCCTTCACCTCTGTTCCCTATGGCACCTGTGGAGTGAGTCCCTGGGCTGGAGGAAGGGGCCGTAAGGGGTCCTCCCAGCAGCTGGTCTGATGTCAGTTATGGCAATTAATTGAACACATTGGGTGGGGGAGACTTTGGCCCGGGGGCCGTGGCCGTGTGGGCTTGGCTTCCTTGGGCCAGCCCAGGGGGAGGTATGCTGAGGCCACCTGGCTATGGGCAGGCAGTGAGGGGGTCCTTTCCCAGCCCTGGGGGAGGGGGTGTCTTTGGTTCTACTGGCGGTTGGACGAGCCACCATAGTCCATCTTCTTCTTGAGGAGAGCCCAGCTCCTGTCCCATCAGGGGACCTCCTCTCCTAGTTCCGGTCGGCAGTGACCCCTTAGCTCCCTAAGCCAGCACTGAGCCCATTTTGTTGCCAGTAAGGAGGCACACACCAGTGAATTGGGTCCCTGTGTGGTTTAGAGGGGGGGCAGTCGGGGGACTAGTGTGTCAGGAAGGCGATATGTGCTCATGGGGACTCTGAGTGTGAATGACTAAGGGCTGCACACTGGTCAGGGGCCACCGCGAGGCCACCAATCTGCAGTGTCAAAGTGAGCCACACTGCTCATGGGCAGAAAAGAGCCTGCGTTTAGTGGGTGAGGAGCTGTCACACTGGGGTTGCTCCGAGCTCTTAGCCATTGAACTCTGCTGATTAGATGCATGTGAACTGACCTATGACCTTGAGGTTCAATAAGTCCCAGGCAAGGGCTGCTCTAAATAAAAAGTTTACCCTTTATATCCCTCAAGCACCCACAAAATTCAGCGGGTCACATCTGAGCACAGCATTTTCTAAGGGTCCAAGAAAACTGCAAGTCAGCTCTCTCAGACCTGTTCTGAGCAGAACAATTGTGGATCCAACTGAAAGCTGACTTAATTTCCTTTAAGAGCCTCTTGGTTTCCAAGGTTTGAGACTTTTAACAACAAAGGTCTTAGGCTGCTTTTGGCATTCAGTTTGTGATCTATCAGAGGAAATAAAAGCAGGGGAATTAGGTATTTCTCGTAAGCCTTCCTAATATTATGCTTTTAAAAATTATTAGTTTTGATTACTTTGCATACTTCATGTGTTCTTGGAAGAAATTAGTCCTGTAAAAGCATACCCGTTTCCATAGTAATTCTCATTCTAAACGTTGGACAGAATCAGCTAAACTATGACCTGGGACCAAATCTGTTTTTGTAAATAAGGTTTTGTTGAAACACAGCTTCTCCCATTTCCTTACATATTGTCCATGGCTTCTTTCTCCTTACAAGAGGCAGAGTTGAGCAGTTGTGACAGATACCACATGACTGGCAAAACTGAGAATATTTGTTGTCTGGCCCTTTAGAGACCACCGTTTGCCAGCCTGCGTGCTAAGCCACTGACATCATCATCTAATCCCACGTGGTGACCACTGGGAGTCAGCCCCTCCTTGCTGTTGAATAGAAATGCCATCAGGGTCCATCGATGCAGGAAGACTAGGGTCTTATGTCTACTGAAACTTTCCTTAAAAGAGCTGAAAAAGAAGCATGTACCCACTGACAGTTCAATTCATCAGTGTTCTAATTCCCCAAAAGTTCCAGTAAAATGAATTCTTACTAAAACACAGCATATTCTCCCCCAATCATATTCCATTATACCTTTACTCTCATCCTGTCCTTTCATTTAACTAGCCAAATAGAAACCCAGCAATACAGTTTTTTGTTTTGTTTTGTTTTGTTTTGTTTTTAAAAGATTTTATTGGGGAATTGGCAGAGGGGAACAGCGTTGGGGAATCGGGGAAGGGGAACAGACAAGTTGCTGTCCTTTTGTTCCTCAGTTTAGTTGCGGAGGATGTTGCTTCACTATTGGTATCGTCATTGTGCTCTTCCCGGATGAGGCAGATCGGTCGCTGGCCTCTGGATGTCGCTCAGCGCGGCTATTGGCAGCTCACGCTTGGCTGCCAGCCGCTCACGCTGGCTGCGGGCCACTCACTGTAGCCTATGGCAGCCCACTGCAGCAGGGGCTGCAGCCTACACCATCGCTGGGGCTCGCACAGCCCAGCTCTAGATGGAGGGGTTGTTAGCTGTAGAGGGCAGTGTCACTGGCCCTCATGTGGGATCCGAACCGGGGCTGCTGGCGTCCCAAAACCAGCGCCTAACCAATGCGCCACTCGGCCGGCCCCAGCAATACAGTTTTGATGACTTTCAAACCAGGCCTTTAAGAGAGAAAAATGGTGCTGATCAAAGTGGGAGGGGCAGTTGTAATAATAAATCCTTCCCAAATCCATCTTTCCTTCCTTCCTTCCTTCCTTCCTTCCTTCCTTCCTTCCTTCCTTCCTTCCTTCCTTCCTTCCTTCCCTCCTTCCCTCCTTCCCTCTTTCCTCCCTCCTCCTCTTTCTTTCTCCCTTTGACTTTTGCTTATGGAAAATTTCAAATATACATAAACATACCATGAATTTAATGTTCTTATTTCCTAGCTTTACTATTTCTCAACATTTTGCACATCTTGCTTCAGTTCTGGTCTTTTTATTTCTTTCTCCCCTCCCTTCCTTCTTTTTGTTGGAGTGTTTTAAAGCAAACCCCAGATCACATATCATTTCAGGTATCAGTGCTTCAGTGTGCATCTCTAACTGATAAGGACATTTCTTGTCTCACATCTGCTACTTCACTGTCACACCTAATACAATTCATAATCAGCCTCCGATACTACCCAATCCAGATTCACATTTATCTAACTCAAAAGTGTCTTTTTGCAGTTGGTCTGCCCAATGCGGGATCCGACAAGGCCTGCACATGGTTGCTTTGTCTCTTTCCTCTCTTTCTCGGTAGTAGCGCTCTTTCTTTTTCCTCAGGCCGTTGGGTTGTTGGAGAAACTAGGTCATTTGTCCTGCAGAATGTTTGAATGTTTGACTGGTTGCTTCCTTATGATGTTGTTTTACTTGTTTCTCTAACTTCTGTATTTCCTGTGAGTTGTTAGTTAGATCTAGAGGCTAGATTAGTTTCAGGTTCAACTGCTTTAGGCCAGAACAGTTCATAGGTGGTGATGCGAACTTCCTATTACGTCACAACAGGAGATGCAGTAACGTGTGAGTGTCTCAGTTTTAGTGAGGGCGAGCTGAGCCCCGAGCCTGGCTGGTGTCAGCTCTCACCTCCTCTGACCGAATTCTCTGCCAAGCTTTCCAACTCGTGGTTTTAACGCAATCCATGGACAATTGTTTTAGACCTTGGGTTTCATTCAGGGGTGCAAAATGGTGCCTCTTTATGGTACCACCCTTCTTTATTTATTAGCTGGAAATTGTCTGTAATGAAGGTATTTATAGATTTGTACCGGAAGGGCGGAATAAATGGTTGATCTTTTCTTCTACTTACCGATTTTCAGAGTGATGAGTTGATGCCTTAACAAACTCCAACTATAGATAATTTTGTTTTCTAGGTGTCATTATAAACTCATTTATATATATTTAACGTGTTTCAGTCAGTTGTAGTCATCATTCTCTGCCATGATGAAAACGTCCCATCCCTGCCTTCAGTGTGGAGCCAGGGTTCTTTGGACATGACCCACCAGGTTTTGATAGTTTTCCTACTTTCTAGCACAACAAGGCATCCAGGCTCATTTGCACGCCTCACACCCCAGACCTGGAATTTGCTATGTCCTTAAATAATCTTGGTTTTGTTTAGTGGGAAAGAGTAGATGCTGTAGCCTAAGTGCTAGGGGTGTGCATCATTACTGATTGTCACTGAATTTTCAGGGGCAGAGGCTGAGAAATATATACATCTTGTTAAAAGGGAAAAAAAACCACGCCATGACTTTATAATGATATTTCAAGTTCAAATGTAAGATTAGCGTATTCTAATGCAACCCTTTCATTTTATTTGACTCTTCTCTTATGCTGCAGATCTCGGTTCTTAGGATTTTTTTCATTCCTTCCCCATCCCTTTTATTTTGAAAAACTTCAGACACATATGTCTGTGCAAACACAGTGCACAGAACACACCGGTACATCCTCCAGCTAGACACTCCAATTGTCATGGTTTTGCAGCCTTTATTTACTTTGGGGCCATTTGAAAGGAAGTCGTGGGCATCATGACGTTTCAGTTCTAAACACTTCAGCATGTATCTTTTGAGAACAGGAGCGCCACAAAACTACAATGATGTTTCCATGACCCAAAACATGATGGGCAACTGGATGCGGAGGGTTACAGGCTCTGTGAGAACCTCTGTTTCCAGGAGATCCCAGTAGGTCGCCCGCCATTTGTGGTTTTCATGGTGGATAGCCCAAGGAGGAGAGAGCTGGTTTCATGTAGGAGAAGCCCTTGGGCAATGACAGCCATCACAAGTGGTCCAGAAAGCCCAGGAGGCCTGAGAGGAGGTTGTCACGGCCTCTCCAGTGAAGGGGTCGCTGTGGCACCCATGGAACTAGCTGTTGATTTTAATCTGGAAGTCAACGTGTAAATGAGGTATGCTGCTACCAGAGCCCGAAGTGGATCGAAGGATACTAGACTTATATGTCTTTAATAAGTGTGTCCAGTGAAGCTCCTTGGAGCAGGATGTCATCACTGTGACACCATACCTGTGCCCCCGGAGAAAGGTGGGTGTAGTGAAGATCTCGTCTGCGAGGATCACGTGGGACGGCAATGGAGCTGAGGTGCCCAAGTGAAGGCTGGGGAAAGGGTTTTGTGCCCCCTGAGAGGTGAAGGCAAACTGCAGATGAGAGGCTGCCGAAACAAGCACTGAGCAGGATGTGTTAGCCCACTCCGGAGGAGCAAACTAGTTCCCAGGTGTTGATGGAATAGAAGTAGTAGTTTTAATAATGTTAGCTATTGGGTATGGGAGTCCTGATGGCTGGAGTCTCAGTATTAAGAGTGTGGTAATCCACTAGGAGGGGCCCTTTATATTTTCCAGATTTACAAACAGGCAAGATTGGGCTGTCAAATAGTGAAGCAGTGGGAATAATCACCCATTTATTCGTTGTTTCATATAATAAGTTTTAATCCTTTGAAGTCCCTAGTTCAACTTACATTGGACCAAATTAACAATGTCATTTGGGGGTGTGTGTGTGTCCATGAGGCCCCATTTTATCAGGTCAATTTGTAATGTTGTAAAAGACTTATTTTGATTTATTATGTTACAGCCTCTATGCTCAATATGGGATATTTTAAGTCAAGGAAACATTGAAGATGGGAAATTGAGGCAAGGCCACATTTGAAGGAGGTGGAGGGTCATACCTATTTTTCCTTTTTTGAAACACTTAGTTACCTTCTTAAAATAATAGGGGGCACAATGTTTAAATTTAGTGGGCTCCCCAGGTGTAGCTGTAATTTGGACCACAGTGTTAATTCTGAAGCTTTGTCAGTTGGTGCATTTTAGCAAATGGTAAAGTTAATTCAGAACTTATGTTGTAAAGGCACAAAACCTAATCAGTGCCCTTTTCAATCACTTTTACTGTATAAATTCTTTAGTATATAAATTTTGGCTTTCCAGTGGAATCAAATTATGAAACGTTGTTGTAATTTAATTATATGTTATATATACATATACGCAGTTTCCCTATTTATACTTATATTAAAATATATCCATGTGCATATGCACAATTTATTTAATCACCTTTTACTTTCTCCCCCTGTATCGAGAGGTCTGTTGTTGCTTTTTAAATCAATAAGCAGTCCAGGGCTGACGGCGCGCTTTGCTAGACGGGTTGCTCAGTGCGTAAGTTTTAAAGTCACCCTCCTCCCCCTTTTTCCTCTCTTTTAGGCTTTTAGCCCCTGAAGCCAAGGTTTTTAGGTTCTGACTCTAGCTGATAAGGGAAACCAGTCCTTTGCTCTCTCTGGAGAAGCCCTGCCTTCACTGAATAATGAGTCCTCTCATCCCCACTTTTTCTTTTCTTAAACAAAATCCTTTAGAATTGCTTGTGTCTGGGGCAGCTAAACTATTTCCTATGTGGTCTCCAGTCTGCTGCTGACCACCTCCTTTTCCTTTTTGCTGGTGGTGGTGGTCGGGGGTTGATTCAATGAGCTCGTGGTGGCCCCGAGAAGCTGCTGCTGTGAGTGCCACCTGCCTCTCCAGGGTGTCCCCATCAGCCTCAGAGGGGCTGGCGTCTGTATCCGAGAGGGCGATGGTGGCCTCAGTTTCGTCTGGTGAATTTGTTGTATTGTGACTGCTTTTCCCGTAAACACAGAGCCACTGGTCTCCGGGGGTGGGACCCATGATGCCCTGTGGGATCAGGGACAAAAAGTGACAGCAGCTGAGCAAGGGCTGCTGCAGCCCTCCTGGGGCACCACCGTAAGCCCCCCTTGAAGGATGCTCATCATGGTGACAGGGCACCTGGAAAGGCAGCAGTCATTGGGTGGGAGAGATGCGTCAAGGGGCAGCCGTGCAACACCAGTCCACCCCAGGGGACCATGCTTCCACTGGGAGTAGTCAGCGTGCTCAGTGACTATGAAGGCACGCGATTCAGGGATTCCTGACTGACAGCCTCAGCAGTAACGGGTTGGACCTGGGAATGCACGTGGAGCCTCCTCCAGTCAACGCTTTCTCTTTCGTCTAAGCAGATACTATCACAGGCACTATGTGGACTAGGGCTTTGCCACCGTTCAGGGGCCACGTGGGTTGTAGAAGCTCCATGCACAGTCCTTCGCTTGAAAATCATGTTTCCTCCAGAAGGGGTCAGGCAGTGCCTGCCGTGTTTCAGTCTGACCAAGGACAGGGCTGAAACCGTGTGTGTGTGTGTGGGGCGGGTGAGTATCACGGGGGAATAGCGAATCATTAAGTAAGTAGAAGGTCATTCTCTAGGGGAGAAGCGGTGAAGGTTTGTTTGCCCTGCTGAGGGAAGGAGTGAGAAGTTGCCTCACCCCAGGAAGATGGGGCTTTGGGGGCTCTGTAAGCTGCAGGCTTTGAGTACTGGGGGGATGAGAGGACACTAGAACAATCTCAGCTGCGACCCCTTTTAAAACTTGCAGTGCAGGGGTGCTCGCCCTGTGATTATATGAGCCCTGGGACCAAATGCCATTGGGATTGGAAGGGCTGCAAGACTCGTCTAGTCTTTCTGTTTCTGAGACTTGTTTCTGGGGCCAGTGCTGTTGATGTCATATCCTCATGTTCCTGAGATAGGCTGTGATATCTTTGTGCCTGGGGATTCATAGATGCTTTTGGTCACTTGAGGAACTCCTAGCAGGGCCGGCCAAATTACCACAAAGTCATAAACTGAAGAATGTAATGTAAACACATTGATGTGTGTTTGTTTTCTGCCTCAGGAATCAGGTTTTGGGAAACCAAAATGCAGCTGGCCTAGGTGGAAGGCTCCGCTGGGAATCTGCTTTTAACACAACACCTCAAGGTGGATAGCATGCCTGAAGTTTCTACTCAAAACACAGGGGTCCTGGTTTATTTCTTAGCTTTTCATGGGCAGGGAGAGGCCTGGACACGCTGTGATGAAAGCTGTACACTGAGAATACCCGAGCAGAGGCTCATTTCTACCACATAAACCAGCGTTTCTTTCTCTGCCTTTTCCTCACAAAAAAGGGAGGTTATGTCTAAATCTACCACTGACGGATGGGGACAAACTTTTTTACAATGGTGGGCTTTCATTTGTGCTTCCAGTTTATTGATATGAAATTGCCGTTGCCGATGGAGGAGACAATAGTTGCTTCAACAGGAGTTGTAAGATGTTTATTAGAAGAAAGAGAAGGTGACCCATTCTCCCCACCAACAGGTGTCTGCAGGCCAAATGGTGCAGAAGGAATGAAATGCACAAGTAGCGGTCATAGCACAGGGTTTTTTGTTTTTGTTTTTTAAATTGGAGAAACAATATGTTTTTCCAGGACCCATCAGCTCCAAGTTAAGTAGTCATCTCAATCTAGTTGTGGAGGGTGCTTCTCAGTGGCCCCTGTAGGGATCGAACTGGCAACCTTGGTGTAATGAGCACTGCACTCTAACCAGCTGAGCTAACTGGCCAGCCCCATAGCACATGCTTTTTAAGTGACATGTAACAAGGTTATGTGATTGGGGTAGAGTCAAAAATAGTCAGCCGGGAACCCAGATATCAGGCCTTGAGAATGAAACTTAGAGAACTAGTTTTACAGTCATCTCAAAGGGTCTCCAGTGCTAAGTGAAACCCACCCACTGCCCCCAGCCCAGAGGGAAGGCAGTGCTTCTGGGATCTGCAGATGGCCTGCTCTGCTGAACAGGCTGCTGAGACCACTGGATTGGGGGAAGTGACTGTTAGGACCAAGGGGGGCCTCTCTCTTCGTCACATGTCCTTGATTGCAGGTGGACCCTCTGTGTCACTCACGTGTTGATTTGGTAATAAAACGATGTGACAGTGACATCACACAGGCCCTCGCCATCACCCTCGGTCCTGAACTTACAGGCTTTGTGGCCTGGCCAGTCTCATTTCTAACCCCCAGACTTTCTTAATTTCTTCCAAAAGGAAACACAAGATTCATTTTGGCCTGAAGGAGGTATGCTTCAAAAACAAAAAGGTCTTCTTTTATTAAAACAACGCCTACAGAGCGTTCGCGTGGCCCCTGCGTTTTGCCTCCGTCTCTCCCGGCTCAGACGCAGCACTTGGCCTTCCCGCTGTAACAGGCGCCATCCACCCTGGTGAAGCGAGGGCACGGGGAGAAGTTACAGGTCCCCCCTTTTTTGGCGCATTGGTATTCTGGATACCTGTGGAAGAGACCTGAATGGAAGCCATCACCTGTAAGAAGGCAAAGAACATGCTTCAGACACACGGCTTGCAGCCAGAATGACTTTAGAACACTTGGTGAAGCAGGGCAGGCAGCTCTTTGCAAAGGATCTCTGAGAATTTTCCAAGAAATGTGCCCTCATTTGATCACTGGGCCTGCTCATGAAAAGGTGTTTGAAGACCTCCCTCCATCTGAGGTCTGCACCAGCAGCTGTCTGAGGCCTATGCCAGCTGAGGCCAAACAAAAGCTGAAAATGAACAGCTGGGCTCTGAATGGGGTTTTCTTCTGCCCAGAGAGCTTTAAGGTGTGCAGAGTTCAAGTTGGTCCCCAAATCAATGTTCTATCACATTGTACTGTGCCCAAACACACATCCTGTTTCACAGACGCTTAAGCATGTTTCTAACTCCAGGAGCACATCCTAACTTCTCCTCCGCCTGTGCTGTTAGCTACACCATTCCGTCCACCTTGAATCCCTTTCCCTACCACTATTTTGCCTAGATCTGTGGTCCTTTAATGTCAGGTTTAAACAACGGCTGCTCTACAGGGCTTTCCCTATTTTCTCCGGTTGGAATTTATTCTGCTCTCCTCGCAGTAGCAGAAAACCTCCTAATCCGAAGGTCTCCAGGCTAGTTGTCTCTTGTATCCAGACCAAACAAAGCTGCCCTAGAATATCCCTGGTAAGTGACTCTCACCTCAAGCCATTGTTTTGCATGGATAGGTGCTATGGACTGAATTTTGCACCCCCCATAAATTCATTTGTTGAAAGTCCTAACAGCCGGTACTCTCAGACTGTGGCTGTATTTGGAAATGGGATGATTTAAAGAGGCGATTAAGGTTAACTATGGTCATATGAGTGTTTCCTAATCCAATATGACTGGTGTTCATGTAGGAAGAGGAAATTTGGACACACAAAGGGACACAAGAGGTGTGTGCACACAGAGGGAAAGCCACGTCAGGATGCAGTAAAGGTGGCCGGCTGCAAGGCAAGGACAGAGGGAGGTCTCAGGAGAAACCGAACCTGCTAACACTTGGACCTGAGCTTCCAGCCTCCAGAAATGTAAGTAAATACATTTTTGTTGTTTAAAGGACCCACGCTGTGGTCTTTTGTTATGGCAATCCTAGCTGACTAACACACTAGGCCATCACCACCCTGGAAAACAGTACATTTTAATGTCATATATCCGCTTATTGGAAAGATAGTTTTCATATCGACTGAAGTTGTCCTCTTATTTAATCTGTAGCCCTGTTGCAGCTACCCCATCCAATCTAGAACCGTGGGTGTCTGGTGAGGAGACATTTGGCAATGTTTGGGGACATTGTTGATTGTTACAACTGTGAGGGTGTGGGGGAAGTTATCGGCATCTAGTGGGTAGAGGCCAGAGGTGCTGCTAGATATGGACAGTGCACAGAACAGCCCTCCTAACAAAGAATTATCTCACCTACGATGTCAATAGCACCAAGGTTGAGAAATTGTGGTCTAGACCGGTGGTTCTCCATGCTGCACACACGTTAAAATCATCTGAGATACTCTTACAAATATTAACATATTTGTTCTGGGGTGGAGTCTATGTACTGGCATTTTAAACAACTCAGGTGAATCTAGCATAATTGAGAACTCTTGGACCGGTTTTTCAAATTTTCGTCAGAGAACTAAACAGTAAAGAATAATTAGGTCATGATTTGAGAGCAGGCAGCAATGAAGGCAAGGACAGAGTATTCTACTAATATAAAAAATAAAATTATTATGAATTTAAAAACTTGAATAGTTAGTTGAGATAGACTATTTTTCTACTTGTATACCCATATAGAAAAATAGAATATTCACTTGAACAAACCTGATAATTAGTTGAGATAGAAAAATTCTTAGTCAAATAAACAACTTACTCAAATAAACAAATGAGAATTAGAAAGTCAAAATAGTCCTATAACTATCAAAGAAATTGAGTCTGTAAATAAAACTCTAGACCAAGATGGCTTCATCAGCAAATTCTACCAAGCAACAAATAAAAAAGTGTCCACACCACACAAACTGTTTCTCAGAATGAAAAAACAAAGGCGAACACTCGCCAATTCATGTTGTGATGCCAACATGGTCTTAATGCCAACATCTTACGAGATTACTAACACCAGGAGAGGTAAGGAGAGCTACAAGCCAACCTCCCTTAGCAGCAGAGAGGCAACATCCTAAATAAAATCTCAGTAAACAGACTAAAACAGGGTTCAGTTTAGTTCACAAACTCAAGGTTTCATTTAACATTTGAAATCAGTCAATGCCTATTAAAAAAGGAGACAAATTGTATGATCATCTCCATAGATGCAGAAAAAACACTGGGAAAAAATTCAACATTAACCTATGATTAAAAACTCTTAACAAATAAGGAACCAGAGGGAACTTCCTTAATATGATAAAGAATATCTACGGAAGCCTACAACAGATAGTCCACTTCATAGTCAAACACTGAAAACTTTCCATTTGAGATTAGCAACAAGACCAGCATAACTGCTATTACCAATTCTATGCAACACTGTATTCGAGGTACTAACCAAGGGAGCAAGATAAGAAAAAAATAAATAAAAGATATAAAGTTTGGAAAGAAAGAAATAAAACCGACACTATTTGTAGGCATTGTGATTATATGTAGACAGTCCAAAAGGAAATAAACAAGTGAATTTAGCAAGTTTGCTGTATAAGAGATCAATATATAAGTCAATAAATCAATAACGTTTACTTCCAAATACTAGCAATTAACATAAAAAAAAATTTAAAGAAAACCACCACATAGAATTGCACAGAATATCAAATGCCTAGTTATAAATCTAAGAAAACGTGTGCGATAGAGATGGATATATCTATCTATAATGGATACAATATTTTTTTGATAAGTTTGTGAAGACCTAAATAAGTGAAAATGCTATGTTTAAGCATTGGAAGATTAATTATTTTTAAAATGCTAATTCTCCCCAAATTAATCTCTAGATTTTACCCAATACCATGAAAATCCCAAGAGATTCTTTTACTGAAACTTGACAAGCTGATCTTAAAACTTACATGAAAATTCAAAGGCCCAAAACACTCTTGGAGAAGAAGGCAGGAGGACTCGCTTTACTGGATTTCGAGACTAATTATAGAGCCACTGTAATTAGACTGTGTGTTGAAGACACAGGGCAGACACACAGACAAATGGAACAGGATGCAGAGTGCGGAAGGAGGCCCAGACATACTGGGAGAATTGATGCGGGAGAGCAGTGCCTCAGCAGGGCAGTGGAAGAAGACGGTGTGTGCAGTAGTTGGTTCTGGGACAACTGGATATTCATACTGAGAAAAACTTCCTTAACTCAGACCACATGCACACACACACACACACACACACACACACCATTGCCAGGTGGATTATAAGCCCAAATGTGAAAGACAAAACAATAAACTCTCAGAAGACAATAGTGAAAAATGTTTTTCATGCCTTTGGGTTAAAAAAAGATTTCTTAAGATGCGAAAAGAACTAACCCTAAAGGAAAAGATATGACACATTTAGCCTCATTAAAATAATAATGAGAACCTCTGCCTAAGGCAAGTTTTCATTAAGAGAGCAAAAAAATCAAGGCACAAAGTAGTAGATAACTTCTATGGGCTAGTACGCAGACTGTATGAAGAACTACTACAAATAATTAAGAAAAGACATAATCTGATGGAAAATATGGGCAGAAGACAATGAGACATGCACAAAATATATTCAAGTGGCCAGTAACTACGCACAAAAGTGCTCACCGTATTATTTATCAGGAGAAATGCAAATTAAAACTGCCGTGAGATACCATGACACCGACCAGACGGCTAAAATTGGAAAATGATGGACATTATCAAGCGTTGGCATGAATCTGGAGCAACGGGATCTCTCATTCACTGATTGCGAGAGTGTAAATTAGCACAAACAGTTTGGCATACTCTGTTAAAAAGGAATATAAGCGTATGCCTATCCCACGGCTCAGCAATGCCATCACCTCTTGGTTTCTAGCTGCTTGGAATGCATGCACACACCACGCTATATTATTCAGCACGAATGTGCACGTGGTAAAATTGTAAGAAATATAGGAAGTTATACCATAAAAGAAGAGCCATGGTTCCCCTTGGAAGGAGGGGGTTGTGACTAACAGGCTGGGGGAAGGCATCTTAGGCGCCACCAAGTCCTAATCTGGATTTATGTTGTGGTTACAGAGGTGCTTGCTTTATAATAATGTATTAAGTCATGCATTCTATTTTATGCACTTTTCTAGAGGCATGTCATATTTTACAATTAAAGTAAAAAAACAGAAGGCCGGGCCTTGTGCATATCCCTTTGCCCCACGGGCCTCCTGCGCTATGCAGATGCCCTCTCTCGTCATGGCCTTGCCCCACTTCTGCCCACTTCCTGGGCACCAGCGCTTTTCGGACAGCTCACAGCCCTGAACTTGGTGCTAACCCTCGTCTTGCTCCTCATTCCGTTGGCCTGAGAAATCCAGTCCCACACATCAATTCGTGGCCTCAGGAGCCGTGACACAGGCACGTAGGACAGAGACAGCTCACTTCTAGGTGAGAAGCAAACGGTGAGAAGGTGGGCAGTGGGAGCAGGCCTGTGGAGACACCCGCTTCGGTGAGAAGGTGGGCAGTGGGAGCAGGCCTGCGGAGACACCCGCTTCGGTGAGAAGGTGGGCAGTGGGAGCAGGCCTGTGGAGACACCCGCTTCGGTGAGAAGGTGGGCAGTGGGAGCAGGCCTGTGGAGACACCCGCTTCGGTGAGAAGGAGGGCAGTGGGAGCAGGCCTGCGGAGACACCCGCTTCGGTGAGAAGGTGGGCAGTGGGAGCAGGCCTGCGGAGACACCCGCTTCGGTGAGAAGGTGGGCAGTGGGAGCAGGCCTGTGGAGACACCCGCTTTGGTGAGAAGGTGGGCAGTGGGAGCAGGCCTGTGGAGACACCCGGTTCGGTGAGAAGGAGGGCAGTGGGAGCAGGCCTGCGGAGACACCCGCTTCGGTGAGAAGGTGGGCAGTGGGAGCAGGCCTGCGGAGACACCCGCTTCGGTGAGAAGGTGGGCAGTGGGAGCAGGCCTGCGGAGACACCCGCTTCGGTGAGAAGGTGGGCAGTGGGAGCAGGCCTGTGGAGACACCTGCTTCGGTGAGAAGGTGGGCAGTGGGAGCAGGCCTGTGGAGACACCCGCTTCGGTGAGAAGGAGGGCAGTGGGAGCAGGCCTGTGGAGACACCTGCTTCGGTGAGAAGGTGGGCAGTGGGAGCAGGCCTGCGGAGACACCCGCTTCGTGCCGGCTTCCATGCTTGCCGCTAAGAGCACAACTATTTCAGATGTACATTTATTAGGCCGGTGACAGCCGCCTTGTCAATAATCCTGCATAGCTGCGAACGTAACACCAACCGTTTTTCTAGTCAAGTGTAATAATAGGTGTTGGTGGAATTGCTAAGTAGCAGGGAACCAACTAGGAAGAAAATGAGAGAGAGCGGAGGAAGGGTCTGCAGCAACTAGCGCAGGCGAGGCACCAGGAAAGAAATCTGCTGGAAGGAGGAGTGGGCGACTTTCACAGCTACTGAGAGCAAACATCACCTGCAAGTTGGAGGAAGAGCAGCTTAGAGAGACTGCACAGAAGATACATTAAAAACACTGAGAGCGGCCTTTGGGCTTATGTAAAACATCCCCGAGAATGAGGGCCTTGAGGACAAGAGACAGGAACAGGGAGCCTGAGAGCCGAGTGTGGCGCTCAGGCTGTTGTTACGGAACTTGTTCTCTGCCATTCGGCTCCAAACTGTGGCTACCCGGGCTGGCTTCGTGTTGCACAATTAGAGCTACAGCTGAGGTTTTGGAACAGCGTGAGAAGGGAAAATTGGAGGGCTGTTAACTAAAATACACATTTCTTGTCCTAAAAGACCACCAAGCTGAGGCGGGAGCAACTTGCCAAATGACATGGGTTTTGGAGAAGATAGGGCTCCAACTGGACCACTGAAGGACATGCTGGCACAACCAGCAGTAGAAGGACAGGACTGAAAAAGGCCAGGGGCTGGGACATGGTGACGTGACCCATCAAGGTGAGATGCGCCAGGAACAAACACAGATACCGATACGGAGGAGCTGAAGAATGCAATCTAGATTTTTGCAACACTCACTGGACAGTCCCTCCCTTCCTGTGACCCATACCTGGACCTTGGCAGTGGGAAGCAATGTGAGACTGCTCACAGGTGAGCAATTAGCTTATCGGAGCCCGCTGGGCCTTGGCAAGTCAGCCAAGGCTCTCTCCCTGGTCAGGACAAGGCGGCTGGTTGGCAGTCGTGCCAGGGGAAGAAATGCCCACGAGTCAGTGGGTTCCCTCCCAGCGCCAGCAATGAAACAGAGGCTGCTTATCAGCTTCGGAGCGGTGCTGGCCGGTTCTAGTAAGCAGCAGACAGCCAAGGATCAGGCTTCATTCCTATGAATCTTAAAGCTACCAGGGGACAGAAGTGAAATACACCAGCCTCCCCTGCACAACAACAAACCCCCAAACCAAACCAGAGCCGAGTCCGTCGGCTGCAGGCAAGTAACCTGTGAAGTCCCGCTCACCACAAAACTCAGCCTGGCTGTGGGTAATCAGCAGTGCCTCTTACTAGGTTCCTGAGCGCTTTCCTTTCATTCCTGTCTAGATCATTCTTGAGATAAATTTGTGTGCCTGGCAATGTATCTCGAGGGCGCTCACTGGGAAGCAAGTGGAGAGAATGCAGGGCTCAGAGTCGGAGCTGGATTCGCGTGTTGGTTGTTTGCTAGCTGGGTATTTGAAAAGTCAACATCTCTGGGATCCACTATCGAACAAACAAATCTACAACATAGGGAATAAAATCTAAAATGCAGGCTACTGCATGATAGGGATGATAGAGCAGCCTTTTTCCATGTATAAAGCGCCGCTGGTGGTGCTTCATGCCTGGTGTGTGACAGGACCGCTTTGTCGCTGTGTGTTGCTAGCCAGGTGTCTCTGACAGCCTGGTTTGGGGCATGGCGGTTGCAGAGGCCACGGAGAGCATGTTTTCTAGACGGGACCCAGGGGCCGTGGCGGCACATTTCTGACGGCTGTTGCCAGAGGTCTGAGAGGGCCAGGAATTCAGCCCAGCAGGTTGGGGTGGGGATGACAGACTGGGCACTCAGGTGTGGGCCAGGCAGGCGGGAGATTAAGGAGCTGGGAGTCGTTTTGCCTCCTGCCCCGTTTTCCAGGAGAGGAAACTGAGGCCCGCTTCCCAGGAAGGAAGGATACTGAGGAATGACTGATGCCTTGATCGTGGGTCTGGTTAATTTTGCTCTACAGAACTGCTGACCACCTGGAGAAAGTGCAGGCGTAAGAGATGGCTCCGTCTAAGGGACAAGTGACCGCGCTGGCCTGCTCCCCCTTACTCTTCTCTAACCAGCCTCCACGCTACCACAAACCAGTGTCTTCAGCCGTTCCTGGTCCCATCACTTTCCCAGTTTATAAACCTTTCGGGGCTTCCCCGAACCCAGATGCATCTCTGGCCTGTAAGTCCGCACGTGACCTGGCCCCAGGCTGCCCCTGGTCCCCACCGCTCCTCCCAGCTCCTGGGCACCCTCTGTGCCTCGGGAGGCGTGTGATGCCAGAGCTGACGGCCTGGGTCTGAGTCCTTGCTCTGCCTCTTACCAGCCGTGTGACTTTGGCCAAGCTGTTTATCCGCAGAATGGGGATAATGATCCTGCCTTCCCCATAGGGGCGCTGTGGGGTCTCAATGAAAAGTGAGAGCTATTGTTTGTTTATTTCTCCTCATCTCTGGCCTTTCCCACCTGATGTCCTTTCCATCCGGTTTGTCCTTGCTCCCAAGGCCTTCTCACCTTCCCTCACTGAATTCAGGCTGTAAATTCATATCCCAGCAGATGACAGAAGCGCGTGGCTGGGGCTAAGATGAGGCCGGAGGGAGTGGTGCGGGCTGCGGGGCCCACGCCCAGAGGAGCTGCCACTACTTAGCTGCGGCTCTTGTCCCCATGGAGGAACGCTGCCACCTTTTGTGTGTGTGTTTTTGAGAGAAAATAAAAATCTGAATTTTCTGTGCATATCCTGAGTTTTAAATGTCAAAAAGGAGCTATTATTATTATTATTGTTATTGTTATTATTATTTAAATACCATGAACGCCAAAACGATAAGCCCTCCCCCATCACTCCTCGGCTTCCTCAGGAAAGCGGCGCGGGCCCCTCCGGGCCAGGCCAGCCCTGTGGTCACATGCTCCCCCGGCACCCTGTACTTCACAGCCTTTCCCAGTGCCCTGGTAATTAAGTAATTAATTATACAATCGGGGCTTCTTTCCCTGTTCTGCTCCTAGAATGTAAAGTCATGAGGTCAAGGGCTGTGCTTTCCTGGCTCTACTGCCATTTCCCGGGCAAGGCCCACACAGAGCAGCTGTTAACCAAATATTTGCTGAATCAGTCAGTGAACAGCCCCAAACTATCTTGCTGTCTAAACACCGTGGCTGGGTTCTCGCCTGGCTGATTCAGGGGCCTGAGTCACCATGTCATTTGGACATCATTCTGTCTTCACCGAAAGACCATTTGTGTCAGAGAAATGTGGGCAGCTCATTTTTTTTCTTCTGGTAGAGACAACAACTGTTAAAAGGAAGAGTCAAGTCCTGATTTCCTGCAGTCACCGCACAGCTCTCATTCACCTCAGCTCGTGGGTGCCTTGATTTCCCCATGTGAGACATGCGGTCTAACGGCCCTTCCAGGAAGGAGGGCGAACGGGTAGGCTTGTGCAGCCTGGATTTCTGTGTTGTGAAAGGGCAGAGGACAGTAGCCTCGCGTGGGAGTGTCTGAGCTAAGGCCATGTTTACTGCCCCGTAAGGTCAGCTAGTGTTTGTATGATGGGTGATCAGTAAGTGTAGCTGTTTCCTCATATCTTTGGAAAGGCTTTATTGTCTATACTTTCAATGTGATGCTCGTAACCATCTTTAGACATAATAGACTGAAAATAACTCTCCATGTTGACATAGTGACTTTCAAACCTGTTTGCGTTTGAACAGAACTGCCGTGAGAAATTTTGCACAGCCACTCAGTGCAAACACGCACGTGCATACATGACTGAAACCACAGTATAATAACGGCATGGATACGGATACATGGCATACTCTAGTAGAATAGAATAGAAATATTCTTTGAAAAAACAGGGTTGCCACTCTCTACTTGTTTGCCCCACCTCTCTAATGGGTTCCACCCAGAAACATTAAAAACTGCATTCAAATACTTGCGTACCCAGTTTTCAGATGGGGAAACTGAGGCATCATTGGAGGAAATTAGGCATATCTGTCTGATAGAGTGATGGCTTGGAGAAAAGCACAACTGACTTTTCCAGAGAGTTTCAGAGCTCTATGCTTTCAGAATCACCTGCCACAGCCTTTTCATTTGCCGAGGTGAGAATGTGTGACTGGTTCAAGGTCACTGTGAGTCACAGGGCTGGGATACAACGTGTCCCCCAATTCCTCCCGGAGGCCCCACCTTCTCTTATGTCAGGGACACTGCTGCTTTGACCCTGAGGAGCTGGTGTCTTCGGGCCAGAGTGCTCCCCTCCCATGCACCGGGGAGATTGCCCACCCTGGAGCGCACGAATGGTTTCTCAAGAAAGGCCTCAGATGGCTTGTGAGTCCCTGGGTGCCTGCACACAGGTGAGTCAAAGGCACCCGTGAGCTGGCTTTGTGGGAGGGGCAGGCAGCACTCGCTTGCAGCATGGCCCCTGAGAGGCCCCACCCAGTGACCTGGGGAGACAGGCTGGCAGCCTGCACCTCTCCCAGCCAGATAGGAAGCTGGCCTCTCTAGTTTTATAGACGGAGGAGGCAGTCCCTTTCCAGAGAGGGTATTTTCTAGATGCCCAACACTGGGACTGGCCCCACATCCCTGCCACGTGCAAAGGGCATGGAGCCCTAGGGGCGGACTAGAGCAAGACACCAACCCATCCTTCCTGCAGCTGGGTGGCCCCAGGCTGGCAGCCTGGGGATGCTCCTGACAGGCTCATTCCTAGCCAGTCAGGGGCTCAGACCCCCAGGCTGAGCAGGCTTCCCGCTGCCATCTGCCCACAGCAGGCCACTCAGCCACTCAGCCTCGGGAGGCTTTCCTGGTGCCCCACCCTCAGGCCACCAGGACCAGAAGCAGCTGCCCTCACAGCTCACTTAGCCCCAGAGTTCCCAGCCCCGGGGCGAGTGCTCCAGCAGGTCCCCAAAGCTCACCTGGGGCCACATGGGAGAGGAGCAGGCAGAGAGGCAGCAGCAGAAGGTAGAACAACCTCATGGTGGCTGCCAGGCTGGGCCACGATGGCAGCAGAGCAAGAACTCCCTGGAGGCTGAGCCGGCAGGTTTCCAGAGGCTGGAGTGCCGCCGTATTTATAGGCTGGAGGATTGCACAATCGCTCAGATGGATCTGAAGGGCGGTGCTGCAGCCCTGAGTGAGATTCCAACACAGAGCCCTGCATGTCATTTGCCCTGAGTAGCTGCCAGTCATGTGGACACACTTTCCTCCATCCGTCCGGCTGCAGCTGGATTCAGCTCTCAGCCTGGAAACCTGGTGTTGGCTCCTTCTGCCAGCTCTTTTCTCTTATTATTATTATTATTATTATTTTTACCTCCTAGGCTAAGGTGTTCTGATGGAATTCCTGGAAAAGGGGGCTCTCGCTGAGCCCCTTGGGGTGGCATGGCTTAGAGAACCCTTGGATAAGTGGGCTCGGGGTAGCAGGGAGCTAGGCGGACCCACGCTGAAATCAAGCTGGTGTCATTCTCTTTAGTTGAGCTGTGGCCCCCTCATGAGGGCCCCCAAACATCACCCTCTTTCTTCATGAAAGCTGAGCGGGCTGTATCTTACCTCCCCTGCAGGAATGGAGTGTTTTCAGGCCAGGGCTGTTTTCTCAATCGCCGCTTCTGTGGTGCGTTTTCTCCTTGACTGGCCAACACCAGCTTTTCTTGTTTTTGTTTGCTTGTCTGTGTTGTTTTTCATTAATATGTCTCTCAATCTTTTTAAATCTATGGGCCTCTTTTATCACTTAATTTTTTTTTTATCAAGGTTATTTCTTTTAGAGCAGTTTTAGAATCACAGCAACATTTAGGGGATGGTGCAGAGATTCCCCATATACCCCTTACCCTTCTTAACCCCCCACCCCACCACCATATGCACAGCCTCCCCACCAGGTGGGATGTTTGTTCCAACTAATGGACCTGCATGAACATGTCATCATGACCCAGAGTCCACAGTTTATACCAGGATCCACTCTGCGTGTTGTATATTCTTTGGGTTTGGATAAATTTGGAGTGACATGTATCCACCATTATAGTGTCACATGGAAGAGTTTCCCTGTCCTAAAAACCCTTTGTCCTCCTCCGATGCACCCCTCCCTCCAAACCTGGCAACCACGGATCTCTTGGCCGTCTCCATAGTTTTGCTTTTCCCAGAATGTCTTATAATTGGAATCATATAGTATGTACCTTTTTCAGATCGACTCCTTTCACTTAGCCATATGTCTTTTCATGTCTTGACAGCACATTCCTTTTTAGTGCTGGAAATAATCCAAGGTGTGGATAAGCCAGTTTGTTTATCCGTCATCTATTGAAGGCCATGTTTGTTGCTTCCAAGTTCTGACAATGGTGACTGTAAAGCCGCTATAGACATCCGTGTGCAGGTTTGTATGTGGACATAAGTTTTCAATTCCTTGGGTAAATACCAAGGACCTTGAATGCTGGGTCGTATGGTTAGAGTATGTTTAGTTTGTAAGAAGGCACCAAGCTGTCTTCCAATGTGGCCACACCATTTTGCATCCCCACCAGCGATGAGTGAGGGTTCCTGCTGCTCCGTGTCCTCCCAGCATTTGTGTGGCCAGGGCTCTGGACTTCGGCCATCCTGTTCGGTCTGTAGAGTTGTCTCCTTGCTGTTGTAATTTGCATGCCTCCCAGATGCCAGGAGGTCTGGGCTGTAGACTGGACTGAGTCTTACTGAACCTCAAGGATTAGAATCTCAGTCTTCCAACTGTCAAACTGGGGTGTTAGCGAATATCTAAAGATCTCGAAAGTTTTCATCAATTCTACAGATTTGATTAATTCTAAAGATATTATAGTTATCGTTAATTTTCATTATAATTCTGTAAGCAGCTTTCCTCATGTCTCGGTTTTTATTTGTAAGTGACAGGAGCAGCTCTGGCCGATTAAACACGAGGGGACTTTCTTAAGAGGATGCTAAGAGGCAGGGCACAGAATCACTGGGAGACGCTGCTCAGCTTCCAGGAGCAGTGTCCAACCCACACCTCGGAGCTGGTCTGGTGAGGGCCTCCGTGCCGTGGTCACAGTGCCTGGTGCTGGGCACTGCACTGTTCCGCAGCAGGCGCCACCACCAGCAGGGCACTGTCGGCACCAAAACTGCACCTTCTCTGTCGTTCCACTGCACCCCTGCCAGAGAGAAAGACAGAGAGAGACAGAGACAGAGAGAGACAGAGACAGGGAGAAAGAGAGACAGAGAGACAGAGAGACAGAGAGACAGAGAGACAGAGACAGAGAGAGGGAGAGACAGAGAGACAGAGAGAGGGAGAGACAGAGAGACAGAGAGACAGAGAGAGACAGGGAGAAAGAGAGACAGAGAGAGGGAGAGACAGAGAGAGGGAGAGGGAGAGACAGAGAGACAGAGAGACAGAGAGAGAGAGACAGGGAGACAGAGAAACAGAGAGGGACAGAGTGAGGGAGAGACAGAGACAGAGAGAGAGAAAGGCAGGGAGAGAGACAGAGACAAAGAGACAGACAGAGAGACAGAGACAGGGAGACGGAGAAACAGAGAGGGACAGAGAGAGGGAGAGACAGAGAAGCAGAGAGAGACAGAGGAGGACAGAGAGAGGGAGAGAGAGACAGAGGGAGAGAAAGATTCTGACCGAGACCGAGAGACGCACAGAGAGGAACGGCCGGAGAGCCGGGGAGCGCGTGTGAGCAGGACCCCTTCTCTGCCCTTCCGACCCTGAGCCCCGGCCATTGGTTCCACTGCCCCAATTGCTTAGGTCCAAGTCCCACATACCATGTCCAGTTGGCAGAGCCTTGGTCACAGACCAGCACGGGAGTCTGGGAAAGCAAGGATGTCGCCTATTCAGCACCACTTGAGGGTCAGTTTGGCCTCCCGCTAGGCTCTGAAATTAGAGGATTCCCGAACACTCAAAGGGCTTAAGATGTGGGGTGGATAAAAAAATGCAAGCGTTTATTACATTCCAATTCATTAAGTCTTTTATCCACAGATCCAAGTGTATTTATTTTGTTCCTATTATGTGCCAGGTGATCTTTTAGGGGGTTGGGGTCCTGTGAGGAATAGCTTTATGGTGGCTTCCCTCAGAAGTCTAGCTGGGCAGATACATGAGCAGACAGGCAGACAGGATGACACTTGATAGCTGCTCTGAGGGGGACATGCAGGCACCATGCCTGACCTGTTTCAGGCCTAGCATGGGCCAGGCCAATATTTGAGAAGTCGAGGTGTATTTAGGCTTTTAAATGTCATGTTGAACAGTTTTGGTTTCCCCCTTAGACAATGGAAGGCTTTGGAAGATGGGAACTAGAGGAAACAAAAGAACCAGTTGCCATTTTGGAAGTAGTCTGAGGGACGTGTGGAAAATGGTTTTGGACAGGGACAGGCTGGAGGTCAGAGAGGCTGGGGAGTCATTAGGGTCGTAACCAAGGTCATGAAGGGGACATGAAAGGAGACGTGGCTTCAAGGGACACCGAGAAGCCAAGGTCAGCTGGACACACTGGTAGACAGATTGACTAGATTTCCGGCTCGCATGAGACAGCAGGTCATGTCATATACAAGAGAGTAACCAGGAGGAAGACTGGTCCAGGAACCCGTGACGAGTTGTGTAAACGTTTGACTGTACGTTGTGTCTCATGCTGGGTTTCCCGAAAAGCAAAGTGTGAGGCAAGAGTCTGAGTGAACATGGTGAATTGAGAGGCATAAAGAATGTAGGTAAGTGAGCGGAGAAGTGTCTGGGGAGGGAGGACAACCCACCGCAGGTGTGACGCTCCCCCAGGTGACCGCTGGAGCTGAATTCCATGGGGAATCTTGGGAACAGAATTATCCAGGCCAAGGGAAGATGGAGCTGGGACAACGGCCCCACGCCCGGCACTCGGTGGGGACGAGCCGCTCCTCCGCCCCAACACTCATGAAGACAGTGGCTGGTGTGGCCTTGGGATGCACTGGCGGCTTGGCTGAAGCCATGGCAGGAGGTGAACACATCTAGGGAAAGAGGGCATTTTTGTTCTCTAATCCCGGAGAACACCAGCATTTGAGGGAGGAGGGGAGAAAACCAGGAGAGACGGGACAGAAATCAGGGGAGGAAACATTTTAAAAGCAGACAGAATGACTGCTGCGAAATGCGGAAAACTTCATTTTGGGGAAAAGCATTACAAATGTGCCCACTGGGCATCTGTCTGGTGGCATTGTAAGAGCAGGCCCCAGGTTCTGCGGGTTGAGGGCAAAGTAGCTGGTGAGGACATGAGGATGGCGGCTGTGGGGTCCCAGGTTTGGGGGCTGCCAGTTAGGGCAGAGAGACAGGAGCAGGGACAAAAACATACAGGGTGCAGGGGAGGGTTTTGACTTTAAGATTGGTCAGCACTTGCCGTGCCTGAGGGAAAGAGGTAATATCAGGGTGAAGCGGCAGATCCTGCGGAGTGGCCGGGAGTGGGCAGGGGGCCTGAGAGGGACAGCTGATGGTGACTGGGGCTTGGATGCGGGCGGGACAGCGCTGATGCGAGCGGGGGGAAGTGGCTGGGGGGCAGTGGTGTGCCCTCTCTGGGTGGCTGAGGGGAGCGCCGCACATGTGCTGGCCGGCACTGGGGCCCCCCGCTGAACCCGGTAACGTTTCCCAGGAGTGAGTGGACACTGAAACTCCGGCCAGTGTCCCCGTGTCACCAGCTGGCCTCCCACGGAGTCCATTTCCTTTTCCGCCCTGACTGGGAGAGCCCTCGTTAGTCCTGGCACCTGAAGACCTGATGCTGACTCTTGGCCCGGTATTAACACTTCTGTAGCTATGTCCCCATCCTGCTGCGTGTTTGTGGTGGTGGTGGGACAGGACAGACGCGGCATGGCTGTGACAGCATGTCTGTGCCCAGAAGCCCCAGGGCGGGCCCCAGAGAGCTATTTTTTCTGGGGCGGCCCAGCCCAGCTGGCGTCTCTCCCGTCTGTTCTCTGTTCAGAGCCAGGTGGGCCTGGCTCCTGTGGGCTGGGACAATGTCTCTTTGGCTTCAGTTTCCCCATTTGTGAAATAGGGAGATGGGGACAGTGTTCCCCGGGTCAAGGGAGCTGGCATTTGTGGTACTTGCGCAGCCTGGTGGAGGGATTGGCAGTGACCTGGCATCGTCCCTGAGAAGTGCAGTGGGACTAAGGACAGCTATGCTTAGGATCTGCCCCCAGGCGCCCATCCACACGCCTTATGTGAATAGGTATCTTGGCTCCTACCTCATTAGAGGTACACTAATTGCATTTCAGTGAAGCTCACGGGCGAAGGACCATGCAGCATGGCAGAAGTGAAGAATAGTTCTGCTCTTAGGGGCTCGCAGCGCCTGTGGGTGAGCTGCACTCACGTTCCCAGCCACCGCCTCTGAGAAGCTCTCCTGGACCTCCACCTCTCACCCCAACAGTGGCTGGGTACCTCTAAGCATCACACCCTCCTTCCCCTCACAGCGACTGTCATGTGCTTCTCACCCCCGTGGGGTGCCTCGTGTCCTGGATGGATAACCAGGCACTGTTTGGAAAAAATGAAGGAACAGAAGAGTGTCGCTGTGGACTGAATTGTGTCCCTTCCCAAATCCACATGTTGAAGCCCTAACCCTCCGGTTTGCCTGTATTGCAGATGGGGCCTAAGGGGGCGATTAAGGTTAAACGAGGTCATAGGGGTGGGGCCTGAGCCCAGAGGTCTGTGTCCTTATAAGGAGGGAGGAGAGGGAGTGCTCTCTATCCTGTGAGGACACAGGGACCTTCTGTAAGCCAGGAAGAGGGCTCTCACCAAAACACCGACTCTGCCGGCCCGCTGACCTGGGACTGCCAGCCTCCAGAGCTGTGAGAAATAAACTTCTGCCTGCGAAGCCCCAGCCTGTGGCATCTGTTACAGCAGCCATAGCTGACTAATACAAGCGTGGTCCACTTTTGGTTAACGCTTCATGTTCTCCGGGGCATCGTAACTCCTGGCGCTCCATCCTGGCAATGGCCTCTCTCTAGGGGGGTGCAGCCTTCATTTGTGCCCTAATAACAGCTCCCATCCTGTTCCGCTGTGTTGGAAAACAGCTCAAGGCTGCATGCTTACAGTTTGGGGCCACATCTGGATGGTAACCCTTCTACACCTGATTGCTTGCTGGAGCATGGTGACCATTAGCACATTTTATGATAAGAAAGCATGTATCAATTGCACATCCACATATGTAAATGCAGAGGAAAAATAAGCCTAGAGCTTAAAAAGAACAGCATCTTAACAATATTTACCTCTGAGAAAGGCAAAGGGGTGTGGAGGGGCAGGCAGGGAAGGGGTCTTACCTGTATCCATTTGGTACATTTTTAGTCTATTGATTATTTAGCTCGTGGATGATATGTTTTGTTTTGAGGCTGGATGTGTCCCAGAAAGAGTGAGCACAATTTCCAACACTTTCCCTTGTTTTCTCACAAGCAAGCAGACCTTGACTGTCTGTCTAGGTCACGTCCTTGGCCAGCTGGTCTCTAGGACACATCGTACAGGCCACGTGGCCGGTGCTGCCCGGAGGCAGGAGTTGTTCCTGTCGGGTGTTTATTGGAGCCTGACACCTGGGTGCAGAGGTGAGGAAGGCTCGGGTGGGGAGGGCGGTGCTGGGTAGCGCCTGCCTCTGGCCCTACCTGCTCAAGTTCAAACGAGACACATTCCTTTCATTGCGGGGTTGAGCCGGTTTCAGGCCCAACTCAGGGACTGTCCCGAGAGTTGCAGCTCTCCATGTTGGGGCTGGCGCCTCTGTGCCAGGACGAAGGAGAATGAAGGGCACAGCCTGGCCTAGCAGCTCCCCAGGCCAGGTGCCACCTGAGGGACTTTCTCACCTGGCATGAATCCAGGTCCCAGAACCAGGAGAGGCCACAAGGAGTTGAAATCAGCCCCTGACATACACTGGATTTCAATTCTGTGCCTCCCCACAGAGGCAGGGTCAACTTGGATGTGGCACATAGCTGCCCTTCTCTTAAGTAGGAAAGACAATTGGTCACAACACCAGAGGCGTGCGGATTCAGTGTTTACTGAAATTCCCTGCACTTCCCCTGCCCCTAGCCCAGAGAGTAACTGACAGGCGGGGTGGGTCCGATAAGTTCTTACAGCTCTTGTTTCTATTCTTTTTCTTATTACAACGGCGTCGTCCCATTTCCCTAGGTGGTAGAGAGCAATGACTGATGCATGGGTGGTTCCATCCAGAATGGGCCCCAGGGCCCCGCGGGGGGCGGTGACCGCAGAGCCCAGGAGATGCGACAGGCGGAAGCCTGCTGCGCGAGAACCCTTGTCTTACAATGCTTCCCTGCTGTTGGTTTTGTGTACAAAAACAACGCACATGTTGTAAAAACCAAAACAATACCGACATGTATGAACGCAAAATGAAAGTTGCCTTGAATGCTACTCCCCACGGAAGTAGGACTTGCTGACACTGGGTTTCTCTCCGTCATGACATTTCCCTTCACACCTGCAGAGGAGTCTTCTCCTGTAGGTCTGTGTCCACATGTCCCACCACGGGGACATGCTGTGACACAGCTGTGGAACTTGCTTCCCTTCCACTCTGCGTTTGGGCGTCTCTCAAGATCATTGGAAGGACTTTATTTTGGTAATGTGTGTATGGTATGTCTGTATTCCATCTATAATTGGATACTTTGGAAAAAATTATTTATGTTTTGAAAGTTGTGGTAAGATACACATAGCATAAAAGTCACCAATGTAACCATCTTTCCATGCGCAGCTCTGTGGCACTGAGTATATCCGTGTGGTTGTGCGGTTGTCATCGTCGCCCATCTCCAGAGCTCTTTCCATGCTCCCAAAGTGCCCCGTAACTCTGTGCCTGGAATCAACTCCACACCCTCCCTGCCCCCAGCCCCGGCCACCACCATCTGCTTTCTGTCTCCATGAATCTGACGGATCTAAGGACTTCACATGTGTGGAACCACACAGCATTTGTCCTTTTGTAACTGGCTTATTTCAATTCACATAATTCTTCTAGGTTCATCCATGTTGAAACATGTGCCAGAATTTCCCTCCTTTTTAAGGCTGAATAACTCAGTGCACTTGGAAGACACACACGATCGATAGAAATTCTACAATTCAGGAAAGTCTAATTGGCGACCTTCCTCTCTTCTCTCCGTTCATGCTGAGGAGGTCCAGCCTCAGTGGTGCAGACACCCTGAACTGCCACCCCACCTCCCTGGTAACTCTCCCCTGTGTGTTGCAAGCCTCTGATTTCTTTACCAGACTGAATGCTAGACAGTGTTCCTCACCGCAATCTAAACACTGTAAAGGTAACATTTATGGTCATGACCCATTTCCTCCCCTCAGGCGGCGGCAAGCCTGACACACGCGGCTGAGGGCAGAGCCTGCCGGGGAAGCTGGCGCCCGGCCCGAATATCAGCTTTTCACAGTTATGCCCAGAATTGCAACTTACTGCAGACTCATGATATACGAGCTGGAAGGTGAAACCAAGGGTCCTGATGACTTGGATTAAATCTAGTTTTAAATCCTAGCTTTAGAAATTCTCTCTCCACCCCGCACCCCACCCCCCATTTCCCCTGGATAATCAGCAACTCCCGAGGCAGCAGAGGACAGTAGCCCGGACCTGACTCGTGGTCACACGGTGGGGACCTCTGGCGGGATGAAGATAGCATCGTGACCTAAGTTATGGTTCAGCTCCTGAGCCCTGAGGTGGAACAACCCCCTGGCTACCTTCCCATGAGGCCGGACAGAGGGACACTGGCGAAGACCTCAGAGCTGTCCTCAAGGCCTGAAGAGATGATTGGTTATCCTCGCCTCACCTCCGACCAATCAGCTCCCAGCGCGACCCTGACTCCCTAACCCACGGTGTCTCAGGACTTTGCCCTGTAGTCCCTGTACCCTACATGCAGTCAGAGAGTTTTCTTGTTTTTTTTTTTTTTGTTTTGTTTTTTAAAGATTTTATTGGGGAATTGGTGGAGGGGAAGAGCGTTGGGGAATCGGGGAAGGGGAACAGACAAGTTGCTGTCTTTTTGTTCTTCAGTTTAGTTGCGGAGGATGTTGCTTCACTGTTGGTATCGTCATTGCGCTCTGCCCGGATGAGACAGATCGGTCGCTGGCCTCTGGATGTCGCTCACCGCGGCTATTGGCAGCTCACTCTGGCTGCCAGCCGCTCACGCTGGCTGCGGGCCACTCACTGCAGCCTATGGCAGCCCACTGCAGCAGGGGCTGCAGCCCACACCATCACCGGGGCTCGCACAGCCCAGCTCCAGGTGGAGCTGTTGTTAGCTGTAGAGGGCAGTGTCACTGGCCCTCATGTGGGATCCGAACCGGGGCCGCTGGCATCCCAAAACCAGCGCTTAACCAATGCGCCACTCGGCCGGCCCTTGTTTTTCTTTTTGAGCATAGGTTCTCCATCTCCAAATTGGCCAGGTCAATATTAACTATTTTTTCTTTCTATACTGCACACTATTGCTCGTGCTTTTCTTTGGGCCAGTGCGTGCAGGCAGGGGAACCCAAGGAAAAATATTGGGGTTGTGGTGGCAAAGGGATGCCAGCATTTTCTCATTTCATGGAGACTTAGGGGTTCTACCAAGTACCCACAAGACCTGGGCCAGACGCTGGCCCTGACCCCACTGCCATGGGCAGCCTGGATACAGCCATTCTCTATATCAGGCCTCAGCAATAAGCTTTTGTTTGAGGAAGGGCTTCTGGGAGTTAGGAAAGGAGACAAAACAAATGCAGCTCCACATCATCAGCTGTTTTACAGATACAGCACGTAAATGCAGAGAGCAAAGGCGTTTATTCAAAGTCACAAGACGAACGGCGCAAGAGGACAATTGGTTTCGCTGACCCCGTTTGCATCCCTCCTGGCACGAGGATCTGGCCTCTCCCATCTGCCTCGGGTGGACGGTGCTGCCCAGAGAGTCCACGCAGTTTCCTTCCACTCTTGGCCTTGGCCTTTGTTTCCCGGAAGCTTAGAACCTGAGCAGACATGGGACTCTCCTCGGTCCTTGATTTATGGGGACCTGCTGTTGTCTCTTAAGACAGCGAACCCTACCTGCCCGTTGCTAAATGCCTGCTGAGTTGAGTTTTAGTGTTAAGAGTGTTGAAAACAAAGACAACTGGAAGCATTCCAGAAACTCGGGGATGATTCACTGATCCAATTCCCGCTGGGTGTGGAGAGAAGGGCCTGCTAGACCCTGAAGAGGTCCAACCAGTTTTGTGTGGGCACCTATCAATTTCCATCAGAAATCCCCTCAAACCACTTCCTGCTGTCACCAGCTCCTCCCATCATTAATGTGTTCACCGACTTTCCAGAAATGAGGCTATCGAATGATATCCGGAGTCTGGAAATGTCTTCTAGATCTGGGAAAGCCTGAGCTGCAGCCGGAAGGAGGCAGATGGTCTGGCGGGAAGCCCTGAGTAAAGGGGTGCGAGGCCAGTGCTGACTCAGGCCTCAGCTGCCCTCAGACAGGCTACGGGCTACCTGCCATGCTCGGTTTCCCATCTAGGGAAAGAACAGGGTGAATTTCATGGTTCTTTTGAGAGGACCAGTTTCCAAACTGGGCAGCCCATCAAAATCACCTGAGGCACCTTTACCGAGTAGCCCCTGGATCAGGATTGCCGAGAGGGAGGTGCCAGGGTCTGTCTTATTAACAGCCCCCCGACCCTGCGAAGTGACCATGATTCCCATAATGCTATGTGCTCTGAGCTCTAACACGTTGTGTGTATTTCTTAGATTCATCAACGTATACTTTTTCATTTTAGCGTTTGGCGGGGGTGGGGTGTGAATCTTAAAATTGATCATTAATAACAATAATATAAAATACTATAAAATGATAAATTATAATAATGATGATAATTACTGTGGCCATCCCCTCACCCTGGAAAAGTGGATAAAGGATTGTGACTCGTGCCTTCAGTGGTATTTTTAAATTAAGGAAACACCTCATCTCATTTTCGTTTCTACAGCAGCCTTAGGAAGTAGGCCTTTTGATAATTATTTAGCCTTCTTCACAGAAAAAGCAGGCTCGGACAGGTTAGGCAGGCCATTCTTTGCTTTATTGATTTAAGCAATATTATTAATACTAAGCATCTTCCCTATGAGAGGTGCTAGGCTTGCACCCCCTTTGCTGGGGGTGCAAAGGGAAATAGGGGCCTGGTTGCTGTTGTCAAGGAGCTCACAGGCTCATGGGGGACAGAGCAGGGCAGTAGCTGGATCAAATGGTGGCCCCAGAAGCGCCCCGGTGTTGCCACAGCAAAAGTGATCAGCTCTGATTGGGGGGCTGAGGAGTGGGCCTGGCCCCCTTCCCACCTCTGCTCTATATCCCAATCCCACACACGTCCCATGACTCAAAGCTGTGGAGAGAGGTAGGGGTTAGACTCAGGTATGATCTGCATGTCGCCAATTTATTCATCCAACAATACGCTTGGAAGGCTTCCTATCAATGCTGAGCCTGACACTGCCCCCACCACACACACACTCTCAAGTGGACAAGATGGACACGAGCTCTGGTTCTTAGCGTGCCATGCAAATATTAAATAATTCTGCAAGTACTCAGTGCTCTGGAAGAGGAGCACACGAAGAAGCATTCGTGTGAGACAAGGGCCCACAACCTGATTTGGGTGCAAGCTTAGCCCCTTCATGGCTTGGAATTTTGAGGCTGAGATTTAAAGGATGAGCCGAAGTAGTTTAGCAAAAGGAGAGGCTGAGCGTGTTCTAAGCAGAGGGAGCAGAACCACTCCAGGAATTCCATTTAAGGGACAGACGGAAGTATATGACAGCTGGAGTTGGACGATGACAGGCGACTGGGGAGAGATGAGCATAGCAGGTCAGATGGGCCCTGTCTCCATGCCCTTGCTCCAAGGACAAAGGAAAAGCACTGAAAGGTGTTGTTGTTTGTTTGTTTACATATACATTGTAGCAAATGATACATAACATGATTCCACCATTTTAACCAATGATACACAATGGATGCTCAAAAGACATGCAGTAGCTCACTGTGCATTCAGGGCTGATAGGTTGGGTAGTTGCTGCCGGAGTTCAGGTAAGGTCCTAGCAGCATAAGGTGACTGTCTTGACCTTTGGCTGACTCCCTGATGTCCCTGCTCCATGGCAAGCCAACAACAAAGGAGTTTCGAGGAGTTGGCAAATATTGTTCTCAACACCTGTGCTCAGGAATTTGAGGGACTGGGGATTGGAAGTACGGGGACCAGCCTCTTCTGCTGGGGAGAAGGATCCTGGGCCCACTGAGTCACTCTCTGGTGTTTGGTTTCTGGGAAAGCAGTGGCAGGAGAGAGGAAACCTGGACCCTGGTCTCCGCTCTGTGGGTGACCGGCCTTGACAAGCCACTGCTTCCCACCTCTGGAGTTTCTAATCTGTGAGATGGTATCTTCTCCAGCTAGATCATTCTGGAATGTAGTTCCTCATGGCAGGTGTGTTTGTGTCATAAAGCCATCCCTATCAGAAAACGTTGTGATCCATTGGACAGCAAGAGACTTCTCCAAGCCAAGTACTTACATAGCTATTGTCACAATTAATTCACAAAACAACACAACTCTGCCATCTGGGTCCTATTACTCCCATTTAATAGAGGGCGACACCTAGGTTTCAGGGACTAAGGACTTGTCTAGTGGGAGAGAGTGCATTTATACCAGGCAGAAGTGAGTCGCGTTTGGGCCGGAAGTCATGAATTTAAGCCCTAATCAAGCAGCCCAACGCCTGGAAGAACCCTGAGTACTTTTTCCGGTCCTGGGAGAAATCTAAAATCCTCAGTTCACATTTGGAGACATCCACTCTTTGGATCGAATCGAATTTTCCTGGTTTATCTCCCATTTCTCCCTGATATTCCCATCTGTATCTATACCCTGGGCTCCCTGACCTCCACCCCCACCCAGTCCTGCTTTTCCTGCCGTTGATACCTTTGGACTACTTACTTACTTGGCCTGGAGACCCTTTCCTCAGACACAGGGTGAAATTCTGCCCTTCTGTGAAACCCTGTGAGCCTTTCCTGACCTCCCAATAGCTGTGATATTTCCCTCCTTTTAGATCTTAGCTATGGTTTTTACTTCTCTCTGCTTTGAATGATGGTTATTTGTCTTTTGATCACCTTCATATTAGAAGAGCCAGTCCTTGAGTGTCATACAAAGCCCATGACAATAGTTGGCATGTAATAATAAAAGTCCAGCAGCTGCTTGTCGATTTGAAATGCATCTGCCCTTAATGGCCTTGGGTTTGCTCACGCACTCATCCAGTGGGGAGCTGATTTTAGGGTCTGTGTGAGGTCTCCTGCAGGGCAGAGTGTTACCACAATGAATTCTAGCTTGGAGGAAAACATCCCACTGAGTAGCTATTTATTTCTTCTGGATGCCCGCCAACAGCCTTCGGTCACCCCGGCTTCTAGTGTGCTGTCAAACCCAGGCTCTCATTTGATTATCAACTGAGCCCTGAGACACCCGTAACCCCCATGTTCTCACTTTCTAGATGGGAAAACTGAGGTTCGACAATGTTAAGCTGACTTGTCTGGGACCTCACAGTCCCTGGGTGGGATGGATGCTGAGTCTCCTGGCTTCCAGTCCAGTGGTACTCCCATGAGTGTGGGAAGGAAAGGAAGGAAAGGTGACGAGCTAAGTAGAGCAAGGGCAGGACCCAGCAGGTAGAGGTGAGGGGCCTGGGAGCCGTGGCAGAGAGAAGAAAGAATCTAAGGATCAGATGGAATGATCTTTGTGGGGGCTATGTGAAGGCCCCACAGCTTGGCCATACGAAGGCAAACTTTGCTCTCCAGTCACGGAGCTCAGGCTACTGCAGGTGGCCTCTGGGCAGGCGAGCCCCTCCGTGCTGGGCACCGGGACCAGCCAGGAAGCAGGTCACCTCGGCCCCTGTCTCCACACAACTCCACTCCATCTTTACCTGGGACTTCAAAATCCCACTTCCTTGAAGAGCATTCAGAACCGAAGCCATTTTTATTTTTTAACAGAATCAAGAGTAAAGTGTTTCCGAATGGTGTAAGAACAGCCATGTTAGAAGGAGAAAAGGGGACTCACCCTCCTGCCCGCCCCCCACCCTCCCACACAGCTGCCTCGCCATATGTGGAGCCCATGGAAGCTTGGCTTGGTGCTGCACACATGCCCTCCTTGCGCCTCTGTAACCGTCCCACCCTCGGGGAGCACACTGGCTCCCATCCAGTCTTTCACGTCGCATGAACGTGTGTGGGTTCCCCAAGCTGGTGGTGCCAGCTGCTTAAGGCCATTCCAAAAAGCCAAGCTGGACTCCCAACAAGGCCCTAACCAGATCTTCACTGAGTCCGTGCCCGGGCCTTGGTTTCTTACTTATTAAGAGATGAATTTGGGCTACAAGCTTCCTAAGGTCCTTTACCTTCTAACAGTTGGGTCTGATCTGGAATGGACCATCACCTTCCCGGAGATGTTCTGCCCCTTGGTAACCTTCACGTATCCTGGCTTGGTTACAGGACCAGGCAGTGTGGTGCAGGGTGGTGTGCCCACAGGCTTGGGAGGCTGAAATCCTGTTACTCATCCAGGGGAACCGCCTCGGACAACTTCCTCTCCACGCCTTAGTTTCCCCATCTGTAAAATGGTGATAGTAACTGTATCCACCACCTCCGATTACTGTGAGAAGGTATGTTCTTACAAGGTTGGAACAGGACTTGGCCCCCGGTAATGCTGGCGGTGGGGATGGGGGTGGGGCTTACTGTTTTATTGCTTCTGTAGGTACCTGGCCTCCTCACACTCCTGAAAGGCATGACTTTGTCTGAATTGACTTTGGATCCTGCTACCTGCACGAGGTGTGGCCCCAGCAGGCCCTCAGCCTCGTTTTCCTACATGGGGGTGGGGCGGCATTGGACTTGTTCTGTTTCAGGCCTGAAGGCCCTGATGTCTGGGAGGATCGGGGCGCTGGAGCTGGGGTGGCTCTCAGGAAGTTGTCTGATCTCATTCTTGGATTTGGGTAACTGATTTACTCTCATTGCACAAACACTATGGTTACGTAGCAAATGCTAATACCACGTGTAGATTTTGTTTTGTTTGTGGGTGATCATTTCCTAACACTAATATATGTCAAACGGAGCTGAGCCCAGCATACAAAAACTTATTTTTGCACATTAAAATTTTAGAGTAATCCATGACGTTATGCACGTGAAACAATCAAGTAGAATATAAACGTATAGAATAACTGTAGGTAGGATTTTGTTCATTCCCGTCCATCCAAACCCCCGTCCCTTTCCCCGAGGTAAGTAGTGTTAGTATTTGGTGATTTTCTTTCTAAGCTCTAGGACTTTTTTATTTTCTCTGTGTTTACATATGTGAATGTGCAAACGCATTTATATTTTATTTTTCCTCACACAAAGGTGCTCACGCAACACCTTATTCAATGAATGGCTTTTGTCACTTGGCAGAGGCTGTGGCGAGTTTTGTTGTCACCAGGCCGTGGGTTGCATGCACCGTAGATATATTCAGTAGACCATCCACCCAATGGTTTTGCCATTCTTTCCCATGACTCTTCAAGGTTCCCTTCCGACACCTGAGGAGGGAGTCCGGTGAGCTCCCCCAGTGCCTGCCGTGGCCACAGCCCCTGCAGCACCCCATGGCAGGTACCGGGAAGGGCCCGGCGTCTCTGCAGGGACGTTGGCTCTGGGAGCGTTCTTTGGAGGGAGTAGACATGTTGGTGGTCGCTATGCCTTGTATAGCACATTGTAATGTTTACAGGACTTCCTACATCAATCCCTGTACCTGTGCTGCGGAAAGGACAGGCTCCATCCCAGTCTCCACTTTTCTAAATGAACAAATGAAGGGGAGAGGGCCGGAGTGCTGAGAGGCTGAGCTTCGGCCCTTTCCCTGGGAAAATCTAGGCGTTTTTTTCCCTGCTAAGGTGGGCCAAGTCTGCTGTGACTTTTAGCCCTCATGTTTTCTTTTCGTCATCAGAGTTTGTGCCTCCAGCAGAAGCTAGACAGACTGTCTGGACTCTGCTTTCTCGTGTTGTCCTTGTGCCCTCTAACTATCCAAGCCTACACACCCCGGCCAGACCACACCTGTGTTGGCACCATCAGTTGAGGGAATGGGCAGAGAGGAACATGTCCAAAGAAAAGCTCTTGGGCTAACAGGAGACTTAAAGCCTTTTGCCCTGAGGCAGGGCTTCATGTCCTTAGCACATTTGACATTTTGGGGCTGGAGAATGAATTAAAAGAGCCTGGGTGATGGATGCCAAATGGTCTGGAAGACGGGCACCAGGAGGGTTGGTCATGTGTGATGATCTGGACAATGGATGTCGGGTGGTCTGGACATGTTATGCCTTCGGGGGTAAACAGGGGGCCATCTCGAGGCCTGATGTATGTCGCGCGCCGATCTGATGTGTATATCTAAGCACTGACACAGGACTGGAGGGTTCAAAACTCTAAGTTCCTAGGTTAGCGCCCAGAAAAATGGAATGATTTCCTCATGCCTCAGCCTTCATTATGTTAATAATTTTAGCAGCTTGGTTAAAGCCAGTCCATTTTGTATATTCCCTGTCTTCACTCTTTCCTCACTTTCCCCTTTCAGGATTTTTTTCTCAAAAAGCATCATGGATCAAACAAAACATTTCCAAGTTCCTTGCTGCCAGGAGAGCAACGCCTTTCCTGGGTCCCTCACGTCCCCAGAGAGGAGATGTGGGTTAGAGACACACTTGCCCCCTAGGGGGCTTATAACCAGCTCAATATTCGTGCTAATTTCTAGCATCATTAGGAAAGGCGTTATTATTATATATCAGTTTTAGATAACCAGTCTCAGCCTTGAGAGGTCAGCTCAGTTAAATCACTGTTTCTCGATTCAGGAGGCACTGACGCTGGTGGCCCCTAAGGTTGAGCCCGTGATTCGAGCAATCAGGTATTTAAAAACAGGCATTGCGGGGCCGGCCGAGTGGCGCGGTGGTTAAGCGCTGGCTTGGGAAGCCAGCGGCCCCGATTCGGTCCCACATGTGAGGGCCAGTGACACTGCCCTCAAAAAAAAAAAAATTAATTAAAAAAATAATAAAAAGAGGCATTGCCATGGAAACAGCAGTGGTTACTGACAGGAGCAGAACATAACCCCCGTGTCTGAGTTCTGAAGACAACTAGTCAAAGAGATTTCTAGATGTCTAGGCGCAAAGCACCTTTAGATGGAATGAAGAAAGGCAGTGATAATGCGGTATATTTCCCTGGTTTGCAATGTGAATGTCTCTAGTTATTTTTTTTCTGCAGCAGGTATGAATATTGTCCATACATAAGCTGTTGTGATGATTTCTCTGAAGTTTATATCAAGTTGTCAAACTTCAGCTTGCATGGTTTTGGGGAAAGGGCAGTTTTAGTTCTCAGTGGTCCCAAGGCAAAGGATGGAAGAAAAAGTGGAAATGTTAGTTTGGACAGTCATAGCCAGAGATTGGGGGAAACTAGAATTCAGGGTCTGGTCCAGTTCAGAGGTAGGAACAAAACCTCAAAGGGAAATGAACAGCAGGAGAATCTAATATCCACAAGGTATACTACTGAAGCATGATTTTTCTCTCTAAAATAGCCCTCATTTTTACCAAAGATATACACATTAAGACTAATTTGTTTGCAAAATAAGTCTAGTTTCAGTAAACTTGATCTGTTATTTACATGGGGGCAGCAAGAGCAACAATTAACCATATAGGTTCTTTTAAATCTGCTTTGCTGGAATTTTTCATGAGGAATCTTCGGATTCAATTTTTAAAAGTCCTCTCATGGCCGGCTGAGTGGTGTGTTGGTTAAGAGCTGGCTTGGGATGCCAGCGGCCCCGGTTCAGATCCCACATGAGGGCCAGGGACACTGCCCTCTACAGCTAACAACAGCTCCACCTGGAGCTGGGCTGCGAGCCCCGGCGATGGTGTAGGCTGCAGCCCCTGCTGCTGTGGGCTGCCATGGGCTACAGGGAGTGGCCGGCAGCCAGCGGGAGCTGCCAATAGCCCCGGTGAGCGACATCCAGAGGCCGGTGACCAAGCTGCCTCATCCGGGAAGAGCGCAATGACGATACCAACATGGGCCAGTGAAGCAACGTCCTCCGCAACTAGACTGAAGAACAAAAAGACAGCAACTTGTCTGTTCCCCTCCCCCAATTCCCCAATAAAATCTTTTGAAAAAAAGGCCTCCCAAGACCAGAAAAAACAAGGCAAGGACTTATCTTCAGACTTCACCTGTAATATCTATCGATTTGGGTGAATTTCTCTCTTCTCGAGGTTCCCTGCTACTGCCAGGAAGACACCTTCCTTGCTCACCCGGTAAGGTTGCTGGGAACCCTGTAAGCAAGGTACCCGGCCAATAGTTCCAAAGGTTTTACTGGTCTCCATAAGTCAATCAATTTTTTAAAGCTGTCTGGTCATACCTGAGTATATGCGTGTCTTTCTCAAGCATGACATTCCAGTCAAAGCCATGGTCATATAACCAGCTTCCAATCGTGCCCTGTTCCAAGGAGAACAGACTCAACTAACAATATTGCCATAATAATACAAATACTCTCTGAATCCTGGAGGGATCAAATAGGGAGAAAAAGATAAATGCCTCAAGTCTGCTCACAACCGCGTCATTTACCAAATTGCTCTAAGTCATAGGTAGCTAAAGAAAAAGGTTTCCTTCTACTGGGAAAACAAAAATTAAAGAACTAGCAATATTTCAAATAAAAGTCATTAAAAATTATAATTATCCTTATCAGTTCATTCAATCTCATGTTATTAATCCCTGTGGGTCTTGATCTTTTTGTGAGCAGTCTTATGAATCCAGTTTTTCTTAGTTCTGCAAATACCTAGTTTAATGGTATAATCTGAAAGTTTATCAGAAACCTGTATTTTACAGTGTCAGAGTCCTCTTCAAGAATTTCTCTGAGTATGAAACATATTTGCATAGTGTATCAGAATAAGACAATGACTGCAAAAGGCAAAGACTTAAGATGACATGGTTAAAGATTTGATTACAACATACAATTGACAAAAAAAAATTGCTTTTCTTTGCAACACACAACATTTTAAGATAATGAGTAGAATTGTAAATGAAAACATTATATCAGGACATTGCAGGTTCTTAGAAATTTTATATAATTTCTAGAACATTTATTTTATCAACAATAATATATGCATGCAAATGCAACTTAATTATTTCTTATTTGACAATACTTCTCATGTAAATTTAACATAACAAATAGGCCTGATTAGTGTAATTCCCCCTTTTTATAGAGAGATGTATGTGTTTTGAAATGTTTCAGGGGTCCTTCTGTAAATACCTCAAAGCATATTCATTAACAGATTTAAATTTATTTTTAGTTTCTCTGTAATAAGAAGTCAAAAGTAGATAGACTTATTTAACAATTACTGGTTTTTTTTTTTTTTTTTTTTTTTTTTTTTTTTTTTTTTGAGGGCAGTGTCACTGGCCCTCATATGTGGGACCGAACCGGGGCTGCTGGCTTCCGAAGCCAGCGCTTAACCACCCGCGCCACTCGGCCGGCCCGACTTATTTAACAATTAATATTTCAGTACTTTATCTTATTTAGAAATAATCTAAATATTCAATGAATTTAAAAAGACTCATCATTTAACTTAACTTGGCAAAACTCCAAGGTTTCAAGTTATCAAAATATTTTGGGAAACTGTTTAAGTAGACATACCATCAAACATAAATATTGCTGAAAATTTCACATAAAACTTTTTATCTCATCTGTATCTATTAATTTTACCTGTTCTTAACGATTATGTTTAGGTTATTTATGAAATTTTAACATACCAAGTTATTTTTCTTGCTGATAAATTTTGCAACAGATATAACATGAACTTATTTGACTAATAAACCCAGGTAGAGTAAAAATAATATACTTAATTCTAATAACTCTACATACTATTTAACCAAACCAAATTCAAACCAGCTTTGATATCAAATATTTTATCAGATCACATGATCCTGAAAAGCATTTGTGTTAGTTTCTATTGCATTTCTGAGAATTTTTATGTAAGTGCTTTAAACCAATTGAACAGAGTTCTTTGCAAACCAATTCTAGTATCTTACAGAGGTAGACGTACATATATATACATATGTAAACACAACCAGAGACCTGATAATTTTATTTTAAAAACTTCAGTCACTAGATAGGTACAAGAAGGCAAAAACCCACTAATTTTTAACAGTTGTAATAAGTTACGTTTATTTGGTTCAGATGGCTAAGGCTTTTGTATTTGCATATTAATATTTGTGGGGAAGACAATTAAGATTTCTGTTTGTCCTTGGCAAGGAGCTTTGGAGCCAGAACAGCCGTTTGTGCTTTAGAAAACAAACAACAAACAAACAAGCAAACAAACGAACAAACAAACAAGCAAACCTGTTTCCTTATTTTTTTCCTTCAGTCTTAGGAATTGAGGATGGCAAAGATAGGTGGACTTCAACCTGCTTTTAGAGTTGCATTCTGGTTTCCCAAAGGTTTATAAGATAAGAACAGTTGCTCTGAATTCCCCGAAGACTTGGGTTGTAACTTAAATGACATCATCAGTTGATCTGCCCGTCCAACTGTCCAACTGCGCCTTCCTAATTTGCTTCTTTCCCTCTGGGTACATAGTTTTATTTTAGCTTAGAGGGCGCGTTTTTAAGAAAAATTCCTATCAGGCTCTGAATCTGTAACTTGCAATATGGCCAAATTTCTGATCAATAGTTATTAAATCCTTTCAGATATCTTGTCAGGTTTCAGCTGGAACAAACAGTGAATATTTCTGGCAGTATTAAACAATTCCACAAACTCAGGAGGGTGCAAAGGTTATTACTGTCCAGAGTTGTTCTCTCGGAGGACCAAAACAAAGAACTAACAGCCTGTGTGTCCCCAGCATACAGAAAGCCACAGCAAGCCCTTAGGACACAGGCATAGCTTTGCTGGGAGAGAAAGGATAAATAACCAACTAGCCTTACAGTCTTTTGTTTAAGGTACCTCTTACACTAGTTTTTCATTAGGCTATTATAGGATACTCGTGCTTTTAATTACCGGCTCAGATGACTAAAATTTCCTTTAGAATTCTTTTAGAGTTTTTTTTTTCTTTGAAATCATTTTGTCTTTTAGAAGCTTCTGCATATAGGTCAAAGAATGTATCCCATTATCCCTGAAAGGTTTGGAATTCTCCTTAAGGGAGAGCGCCCTTGAGGTGGACTTAAAGATTTTCCCGAATGGCTATTAGAGTTCTAAATGATTTTGGCTAAGTTGGCCTATTTTATAAAAAAGGCACAAGAGGAGGAACCAAAATGTTTGTATATATGACTAGCCACAAACTTGGGAACAATGAGAGAGTGAAAATCCCATGTGAATGACACATTCCTCTGAAAGCTGTCACAGCCAGACAAAAAGGCAAGGAGATGTTCCTCGAAAGCCTCAGGTCATGACACATTTTTGCAATGAAAAACATAGAAAAAGTAGTCATGACTTTTCCGACAACCCAATAGATGCCAGTCTGGTGAAATCCACAACTCATCAATTTGTTGGGGGGCGGAGCAGACAGCAGGTTTATAGGATTTATGCTTGTATCCTCTCCGATGAAACCTTTCTTATTAATCGGCTGAGGAAGCTTCAGAAAGACTCAAGTTTGTCCATTCATCCATCGAGGGACACTTGGGGTGCTTCTACCTCTTGACTCTGGCAAATAATGCTGCTATGAACATGGGTGTCTAACTATCTATGCATATTTGTGGTCCTGCTTTCAATTCTTTTGGACACACGTGTATATCCAGAAATGGTATTGCCAGGCCGTATGGTAATCCTATGTTTAATTTTTTTGAGGAAGCTCCATACTGTCTTCCTTAGTGGCTACACCATTTTACATTCCCACCAGCAGTGCAAAGGGTTTCAATTTCTCCGCATCCCGCCCGTACCATGCCACATGCTTTTGCAGAGCTTGTCTTTCCTCCTTACAATGACACAACAAAGCGGGTTATACATATAATAATTATATATACAATGCACAATTATATTTACCTTGGTGGTTCAGAGCTATGAAACCGCCTGTCCAGGGCCAGCTCTGAGGTCTTTCCCAACGCCCTTCTGTCCGGCCTCATGGGAAAGTAGCCAGGGGGTTGTTCCACCTCAGGGCTCAGGAGCTGAACCATATCTTCGGTCAAGATGTTATCTTCATCCCGCCAGAGGTCCCCACCGTGTGACCATCAGTTAGGTCAAGACTACTGTTCTCTGCTTCCTTGGGGTTACTGATAATCCAGGGAAAGGCTAGGTCTCTGAGGGATATATATATATAGAGAGATGATTCCTAGAGCTAGGACTTAAAACTAAATTTAACCAAAGTCATAGGACCCGCGGCTTCACTGGCTGCCCCAGTGTCCTCATCCTGAAGATGAGACACGAAGATGCCCACATTATGAGCGGGCTGCTGGAGCCACCGCGTCCAGGGGTGGGATGCACTGAGCTTTTGTCCTCCACCTAGAAAGCAGGACAGCACTTTATAAATCAGCTTTCAAAATCCCGTTTTTTATACATTTACTAAATCTTCTCATACTGAGCTAGCACAGGGGATTTCAACTGGGGGCCATTTTGCCTTCCAGGGGACATTTGGCAATTTCTAGTGACATTTTTGTCAAAACTCCAGGGGAGGTGTCAGTGGCATCTAGTATCACGAGTCCAAGGATGCTGCGAAGTGTCAGACAGCGCACCACAGAACAGCCCCGACGACAAACAGTGAGGCCCAATGTGTCACTAGCGCCGGCTGACAAGGCGGGCTCTGCCTTTTGGCATATATATTTGGATATAGTTAGCTTCCCCGTTTCAGGGTGTGTTATGCCCATGGCAGCTGCCGTCTGTGCCTCAGCAGGCCTTGGTTCCAGGAATGTGTGTTCTTTGCACACTCAGCGGAGACCGCGGCGGGGGTGGTGGTGGTGGTGGTGGTGCTGTGGGCCTGATCTTATCAGAGATGGCTAGCAGTGGAGCCGCCTGTGCTCGGATTTCTTCCCTCTTACTCATTCAGCAAACAGTCGTGGAGCCCTGAGCCGGTGCCAGCCTGGGCCGTGGCTCAGCTGTCAGAGATGAAAGGGGCAGCCTTCCCTGGCACAGCTGAAACTTGCAAGCGGCAGGGGCGGTAAACAAGGCCGGGCCACCGCCACCGAGGGAGATAAGGACCCGGGGCGTGAAGGACAGAGGTCCCTCTACTGCTGAAGTGAAGGCCAACAAGCAGCAGACTGTGGCTCCAGGAAACTGCGCCAGCAGCGAGCTTTTCTGTTTTAATAAATATGCCATACGTGACTCTTAGAAAGCCACACACAACTTTTACTGATTGGAAATCATATCTTTTCATTTCCTAGTGCATTTGACTCCGTCTAAATATCACTGGTTCCTCATGGGTTGGCCTATTTATTCCAAGATACTGATGGCTCGCTCCCTGTGTGCCTGGGACCCTTCTTGGCTAGGGGACCACCATGAGCAGGACGTGCTGGGCTGCCCGTGGCCCCTGGAACCACCACGCCTGTGCCCTTCACGCGTGGGCCTGAGTCAGAGTTTGCCAACATGGGGAACTCATGTGAGGTTTGGGAAGTGTTAATGAAGTGGAAGCTAAGGCTCTGCGGAGATTAGGGGGTTCTCTGATTCCGGGCAGCGGGGCCTTCCCACCCCCAGGGCTCAGGCTGGGCAGTGAGGGCGAGGCCTGGCGAGCACCACCCAGTGCGAGGGAATGCCCTGCTCTATCTTCTGATCCAACTTAGACAGACTCAAGGACACCCAGAGTCCCTTGCCCCCCAGGGTGCACATGCACACGCGTGGGGCTGTGCTTCCTGTGCACACCTGTCCAGCCTTCCTGGTTCCTGCTCAGCGCTGGCTGAAATTCCTGCAGGTGGGATAATGAGTTTGTCACCTTCTCTGAATGTCTGATGTGTGCAAAGCCCCCAGGCGCCCCGGCCAGGGGGAGTGTGAGCAGGGCCTACACCTGCTGGAGCAGGCGGGGTCTAGGGCTTCACCTCCGAGCGAGCGAGGGGAAGAGTGACTTCCCAGGGGTGTCACTGTGCCATCCGCACTGCCTCTCCTCCCATGTGGTCAGGCTCTCGGCTGCAGCAGCAAGAATTGCAGCTTTGGCGTCTGAGACAGTGAGTTCCAGACCTGAGTTGCTGAGTACTAGATGTGTGATCTTAAGCATATAACTTATATGCCCAGCTCTCATTTCCTTTAACTGTAGAACAGTCCCTGTCCTGCTAAGGCCAGATGGCACAACACGTGGGAAAGTGCTTTCCTAAATGCACATTTGGGGTGGTCAGCTCCACGGCCGGACACAGCGAGGCTGTAACAGGGTACACTGCATGTGTCTCCCTTGCAGGCACGCCGTCCTGAAGCTGATCATTCTGATGGCTGCGGAGGGGAGAGCGCCTTCCTAGGCAGTAGGCCCACTGCCTCAGAGAGCACTGGAGTCCCAGACGTCACGAGGCTCCAGGGCACATTTGCAGCCCCAGCAGCCCTCACTCACCTGCTCATTAAGATCTATGGGGGGTGCTGAAGCCATCCATACCTGCCAGGAAGACACCACGTGTGTGTTTGCTGTTTTAGGGCAGAAGGTATGGGAAAGGCCCTTCATCCTTCATTGAACTCTAGGAATTCCTTGAAGTCAATAGATTTTGAACAGGTTGCTCTCAAACATGACTAATGACTATATTTCACAGTAAACCAGGCCTGGGGAGCTAACGGGCTGAGGTTCAAACCCAGCTGTACCACTTTCAAGACATGTAATCATGGGCGATTTGCTTAACCTTTCTTATGGATCAGTTTTTTTTTTCCATCTATAAATAGCCTTAGCAATAGAATCCTTCTGAGGAATGAATGGGATATTATGTGTGATGCGTTAACTGAAACTTGGCACACATAAGCACTTACTAAAGGTTAGGGGTCATTATTTCTATTATAATTCAAGTAGGAAATGGAACCAGACAAGGCCTGTCAGGGAGCTGGATGTCCCACAGTGGGCACCCCGCTGAGCGGGGGCAGAGCCATGGCCAATTTGAAAGAAAACCCAGGGCAAACCCCAGGTGATAGATATGAAAGTCGGATGTATACATAAGGGCTGACAAGGGCTGTCTGAATGACAATTGAAGTGACCAGGGGAGGAGACCTTTCTAGTTAAGCCTTTTCGGTCGGTCTTAAGGTAACCAGACATGTGTAACAGGGGTCCCAGTGTAGTAGAATGGCTGCAGATTGAGACGCGTCACGGAGAAGGCCTGGCTGGTAGGGGGTCTGACTTGCTTCACAGGGAAGAACCCATGTTATCTGAAGAGAGAGTTGAAGACCACAAGCTTGAACCAAACATGTGGATCAGTGGGGCACCGAATACAGATGATCAGCCCCCACCTAACTTCTCTGTTCTACCCTGAGCCCCGAGTTTATACCCTTCCCCAGGGGATCTGTACTGAAGCCTGGGGAGGGAGAGCAGAAATCCCAAATAAAGGGCAGTCGCTGAAATAGTCGCTGAATTTCAAATTTCACCATTATCAGCTTTTTTTTTTTTTTTTCATTTTAAATTGCTGATACTTAATTTGGCCCTGGATGATTTACCATCTGGTATTATTTTGCCATTTTTGATATGAATGTGCCTAGTTTCCCCAGCGGGCCTGTAAATTATTTGAGGGAGAGGCCATGCCTTAGAATCATGGAAGTTTCCCGTCAGAGAGTACTGAGAAAAAAGGAGTGAGTGAGGCTGGGAGAAGTGTAATCAGACAAGTACTAACCAGCCCTTTGTGTGTTAAACGACTATGATTTCATTTTGGGGCGACTATTGGCCTTGTGCATAAATGTGCCTTAGGGCAGATGGAGGTGGGGTGGCCTTCTGTTAAGGTATGGAATTTTAAATTCCTCCCAATGAGACTGTGCGTAGCGAACTCAGAATCTTCTTTTTTAACTTTTATACAAATGAGGAAAGTGAGTCTGTATTTGTAGATTTTGTCTCCAGCACTTCCTCAGTCCCAACAAGTGATGGTTTCATTCGACTTGTCTTTCCATGAAAGACGTGGACTCTGAACCTGCATTTGCTATGCAAATGAAAGAAGAAATGTCAAAAAAAACCTGTCTTATAAAGTGTTATGGAAACAAAATGTAGAAATAGTTTTGATATGTAGTATTCCCTGCCTGTAATATCATCATCAATCTAACATGGACATTTCACAAGCAAAAAGCAAACTTTAACTCTAGAGGAAGATAGTGTTCATTCAAACTGTTCACAGGCCTTTAATATGGCTAATCACTATTTCACTCACATTTTGGGTTAATTCTAATTGAGGAAGGCAGAAAGCTCCAAACACAATAGTGACGCCTACAAAAAACGCACTTCCAATGAGCAATGCGGGCAGAGATTCCTTTTTGTTTCATTCTGTTATGTTTGCTCTTATTATATTTATTTAAATGTAATTTTATGTTTGTTGAACCTAATAATAAAAATAAGACTATTTGTATGTTTTTAAAAAGCTATTGATGGGTTGGCACGTGTGCACTCGCAAGTACACACACACACACACACACACACACAATGTTTTTCACCAGGGAATGTTGCGGAAGCATTGCTCACAAGGATTCATTTGCCAGGATTGGGGGGAGCAGAGAACCCAGGTCCCGTAGGCAAGGGAGATGGGGCGGGGGTTGTTGCTGGGCCCACGTGATAGCACCTTTTGGCCCAGCTTCAGTTCCCCCAAAGGCTTCCGTTCTCTTGATTTCTCTGAAACTGTTTTACCTTAGAGGGGACAGCTGTAAAAAACCTTTCTTGGAGCATAGAAGGGACCATTTCCACTGTGAGCAGGCTGTCCTAGCCCGAGTGGCACATGCTGTCGCCCTCTGGTGGTCGGTCAGAGACCTGTCCGCACCCCACCATGGACGGAAGGGATGGGGCTTGGCCTCACTCTCTGTTCTCCAGCCCTTAAAACCTCCACATCCCTTCTCATTCACATGACACCCCAACACTCGTGTCCTCCCTTCTCCCGCCTCTTCCACCGAGAGTCCCAGAGGCACTTGTTTTGGGAATCACTGAATTTGCTGCATATTTTCATCAGCTAAGATTTGGCCCAATCTTCCTTGAAGCTTGTAAACAAAGCTTTACTGTGTTTTCCCCCCACATGTCTAATATACCTTGAGTCTACCTATGCAAACAGTTGTCCTCACCTCTGGAAGAGCTTCATTCCCTTAGGGGGCACACATTCCTGTTTGCCGGCCATTATGTTAGCTCATGCTGAAGACCCCTGAACAGCCCGGGACATTTTCTTACAGGTGTAAGCTGCATGTTTGCCGAGGGCAGTGACATAGGCTCTTGGCGCTCCCCCCCCCGCCCGCCCCTTTCTCACCTCTCTCTCTCTCTGCAGCTTCTCAGCCCGTCTTGCCTTGTGGAGGAAAAATGATATGAACAGTGAAAACCCAGCATCGCCCTGGTCGACCCTGGAACCAGGCAAGTTACTTGTGTCACCTCAGTCACTTCACCTGTCAACCTCGGGCAGGAGGTCAGTGCTTGGAGAAGGGACGTGTGTTGACTCTGCTCAGGTGAGCTACGGGGAGGGGGCTTTCTGATGATGGATCATGGGAGGGAACGAAGCACAGGGAACCGTGCAGCCCCTGGCCGGCCAGGCTTCGGGGCGACTGTGACGTTCACCACCGGACCCCGCCGTCTCCTCGGGAGTGTGTCCGGGCTCTTCCCCTAGTCACTCTACGTGCCTCGTGAGCTGCGCCTCAGCCCTCTCCGCCATCTCCCTCCCCTCTGGCCACCCCTGGCTTCCTGACCCAGCATGGGCCACCCCTTCTCGCGGTATATTTCTTAGCTTCTGTGCATTTCTCCCCTCTGGCTTGTCTCTGGTGTCTGTGGTTCAGTCAGTTTTGTACAAGGTTCCAGGCCACCGTGTGATGCATGTCATGCTAATTCACTCTCAGCTGCAGCCTGTGGATGAATTTTGGAGACGGGCTGGGTGCTGTGAGAGGCTTCTGAGACTGTCTTGCATGGGGGTCCTGTCAGAAGGTAAGGAGCCCAGATAAAGGTACTCCAGGGCTCACCCCGTGGGGCTGGGTGGGATGTCCGGCTTCCTCCCCATCACTTGCTTAGATCTGGGTGTGTATCAGTCAGCATTCTCCAGAGAAACAGAACCCATAAAGAATCTTAAGGAGCTGAGTCACTTGACAATAGAGGCTTGGCACGGCCAAGCTTCAAGGGAGTAGACCAGCAGGCTGGAGGCTCCAAAAAGCTGATGGTGCATTTCAATACCAATGGCCAACTGCAGGCAGATGCCTTCTTGCTTCAGGAAGTCAGTCTTTGTTCCATTCAGGCCTTCAACTGATTGGACGAGGCCCACCCACGTTATGGAGGACAATCGGCTTTACTCAGAGTTCACTGACAGTAATGTTATTCTCATCCAAAAAAACACCTCGCAGAAACATTCAGAATGATGTTTCAGCAAATATCTGGGCACCATGATCCAGCGAAAGTGACACACAAAATTAACCATCACATGTTTCTCAGGTTTTGGGGGTCCTTGTTGTCTGAACTTTAAAGCTACACTCTCCTGTTCCTTAATGTATGGGTTTCAACCATCAGGAACTTTGAGATGGATGACATTTGAGGTCTCTTGGAAATGTCAGCCACACCCTGGGCTCTGTCATCTTGGGGGGTCTGGTCCCAAGTCTGTGGACATCCTCAGAAACTTTGCCGCCTCACAAGCCCTGATCGTAAAATGAGAATAGTGAGCTTTCTCTCACGAGTTAGTGTGGAAAGGAAAGGAAATAATATGTGGGAGAGAGCTTTTAAATGATAAAGCACTATGTGAATATTATTGATGACTAATACCCCATCCTCATCTGGACAGGCCCTTCTCTAGTCGCTTCCCGCCAGGGCCTGGTCATATAAAAACATTGGAGCAGAAGGAGGTTCAGCGTCTCTGGTGAGAAGGCACAGCCCACTGCAGTCAGAATGGGGATGGTGAGCACACACCTGTGTTTATTCAGGCGTGTCTGGCTTAGTAGGGGACAGCCTCTCTACTGGGGTCCTGCAGCCTGTGCCTTGGTTGTGACCTCTGCCCCACACACTGCATCGTGGCCACCCCGAGGCAAACCACCTTTACCTGCATCTGGCAGGCAAGTTTTTTTTTTTTTAAGATTTTGGGGAATTGGAAGCGGGGAACAGCATTGGGAAACCGGGGAAGGGGAACAGACAAGTTGCTGTCCTTTTGTTCTTCAGTCTAGTTGTGGAGGACATCGCTTCACTGGCCCATGTTGGCATCACCATTGTGCTCTTCCCGGATGAGGCAACCAGTTGCCAGCTGCTGGACTGCCACTCACGGTGGCTCATGGCAGCCCACTGCAGCCCCGCTGCAGCCCACACCGTCGCTGGTGACTCCAGGTGGAGCTGTTGTTCACCATCTTAACTGTAGAGGGTGCAGCATCGCTGGTCCTCATGTGGGATCCGAACCGGGGCCTTGCTGCTCAGAGCTGCCGTCCCAAGCCAACTCTTAACCAACGTGCCACTCGGCCGGCCCCTGGCAGGCAAGCTGAAGCAACACACCACTTTCTCCTCCACTCCTGTCCTTAGGTTGCTGCACCAGGTCCTCCCCCAGACAGCTGGCCCCACCGGTGATATGAGTTCATGCCCCAGGTGAACAGGGAGTGGCACCCACTGGATGGTCCTTCATCTAATGCGTGACCCAGCTGAACAAAGGTGCCACCACAGTGCCAGCTTCACCTGAGCAGCTTTGCAGCGACAGGCATGTCCTGGCAGGCAAAGCGAAAGCAGTAATAAACTTCACACCGAGAGTGCACTTCAGGATGTCATGTAATGTTTGAAAGAATTAGGTGAAAAGTCAAACAGAGGTCATCTTAACGCTCTCCTCACCCATCTGGCCCACTTATTTAGTCATTTTTAATTTCTAGACCTAATGGACTTTTACAAAAGCTGACACTTTGTACTCAACACTTTTTTTTTTATTGAAGCGTAGTTTGGATAGTATGAAAAGCACAGATCTTGAGTATCCAAGATCTGCGCCGTGGATGAGTTTTGACACATGCACTCACCTGCGTAGCCCACATTCCCTTCGAGATGAGGGATGCTTCCATCCAGCCCTGTAGTTACTTGTCTCCCTCCCCACCTCCTCCCCCATCCTGTCCAGCTCTTCCCCACCTGGCACAACTCTGCTCAGAATCTGGACGGTGAGGTCATGACACATTCCTGGCAGGGCAAGGACCCAGGCTTTGTATTTCCATAGCTCTGACACATTCCAATGTGTTTATACCATCAGTTCTGAACCGTCAGCTCACATGGCTTTTTCTTGCTGTTTCTTTTAAAGTCATATTTCCCCATGCTCTTCGGCTGGCCCGTGGGCATTCGCCCTTGGGAGGATGGAATACTTTTGTCTGGCTGCTCACAGAACTTGCCTGTGCTTGGCCGAGAGCAGGGACTCAATACGTTTTGTTGAATCAGTGACTGAAGAGTCAACACAAGAGAACAACGGAGAGCTACATCATTTCCTGGGCTCGGAGTGTGTGAGTGACCTCTGGCAGGGAGCCGAGACTTGGGGTATTGCCCGGCTGGCAGACAGAGGTCCGGGGGTGTTGTAAACCAGGCGCATGGCATCGGGGAGTGAGAGGAGGCCGTGTGCTGAGGCCAGCTCAGGAGGCACCGTCTCCTGTCCTTACACGGGAGGAGCGTGCTGTCCCACGTGGCGTTCGAGCTGGGACGTAATCCCCAAGCTTCCTAACTTCTGCCTCCTGACACTGTGGCGTCTGGTGCCTTGCTGATCCTAGAGGGACGGGCCCTCCCAGGGTCAGCACATTCCTAGGATAGTAAACAAAGCTCTTTTGTTTCTTACTGTAACAAAGTGCAGGTCTGTGCCTCAATGTCAAGTGCCAGAGCAAACTGAAGACAGTCCCCACCCCCCGCCCGCGCCCTGTCCGAGCTGTGAACAGGTTACTTTGTGTACCCAGCACATCTTGGGGGAACAGCCCTCCTCCATCCTGAGCCTGATGGGCCTGACTCAGCCACCAGGGCATGTGTGACTGCTCATGACACAGCCTTCGGCCAAATGTATGGCTCCAGGGAGGGACCCAGGTCCTAATCAGCCTGAACCTGCTCTTGGATTTTGATGAAATGTCACAAAAGAGGCTAGCTGTTTTCTCTGGGATCATTAGTGATTAGAAGGACGCAGGCCCAGGAATGCCAACCCAATCTATAGGGCGAGAACGAACAAAACAGAAGCTGCCATAAATGCCGGCAGAGCTAAAGCATGGGGCAAACAGAAGACCTATGCGATGTCTCGTTTGAGCTTTGGACTTACGTTGTGTCTGAATTCAGGGTCATTCCTGGAAACCCTCATGCATGGGAATCCATATTTTGAGGTAAGACTTGGGTTTTTATTATTTGCATCAGAAGAGCCCTGACACATCAAATATCAAAAAAGCGCAAATGTAGAGAACTGGTTTACAAGGACTGCGTTTGGGATGGGGAAAAGGAATGGAGGACAAGGGGCAGGGTGCAATAACAGCCCTCTTCTGGGTCTTCAAAGCACATTATGAACTGTTTTCTCTGTTCTCGACATTCAGCGGCGAAGGTGATGGCAAAAACTGTTGAGGTTGCAGGTCCCATGGGCACGTGGTTGCAGACGACAGATGCAACCTCTGCAATGGCAGGTTATGTCTCTCATTAGGCCTGGGACACCAAGGAGCATCAGGCCCTGTTCAGTGGTGGCCGGCGAGAGAGAGCCCTGGAGAAGCTGTGTGCTGGCTGTGTGTGGCCTGCTGGCTGCATGAGAGCGGGAAGCAATGATCACCCCCAAGAAATTGGAGTCAACATAAACAGCAAATGCGGGGCTCATCCAAGGCTAGAGACCCATTCGCATTTCCTTCACTATCAAGTTCAAGTGCCCGTGCCCGGTCATGCATGCATCTGAACATACGCTTCAGGCCCATCTCACTTCACAAAGCTCCTGAAATAACAAATGAAAACTCGGTCGTTTAAATTAGGCTATCTTGTTTGATGCAGGAAAGTCTCCTTGATGGTTTTCGGCATAGCATATTATAATACAAGCATAAAATCAGGGAATTTCACAGACGTGTCACAGAAGTAGAAAGCTTTGAGAAAGAATGTCCCTTGGATGTCACCTGGTTCTCCTGTCAGTTTAGAGGTGAGTGAGGTGCAGGGAGGAAGTCACCTGAAGAGACATTGCCAGTTATTGGAAGAACTGATTCCAGACAGGTCTGGGCTTCCTCTCCGGAATCTGTAGTCCTACTATGTTTGTGTCTCACGAGGGTGTTTATCCCTGCAAAGCAGAAGGCTGTGTCCTGGTTTTCGGCCCCTGGCTGGTCTTGGGCAGGAACCTCGGAGGGGCTCATCCTGGGCCTGGAAGGCCACGAGAAGGGCAGTGAGGGGGGTGAGGGTCCTCAGGGCTGAGGGTCACCTGGAGGTCAGCGTTTGGATCAGAGGGCAGGAGCGGAGTGGGTGGGGAGGGCAGTCAGCCGTGTTTACAGTCGATGGGAGGAGGCTTAGAGACCCACGCGCAGGGAGAGAAGCTGAGCATTTGGCTGGCCGAGGCCCCCCATCGCCCTCAAAGCCTCTTTGATGCTCTTCTGTTCCAGCCGCTTTCATCAGCACAAGTCTGTGTATTTAGCGTCCACACTGGTTTCAAGTGAGAATGATGATAAGGACCCTGGTATAGTTTCCATATCCCATCTGCTTGAATATTTACCTTTCCAAGTTCAAAAAAGAGAAGAAACAGTGCTTTCATTCAGTATGTTCAGGGAACTAACGTTTCTTCTTTTTTGAAGAGGGGCCCCGCTAATCTCTGGAGGCCTAGACCCTGGGACCAGGCTGTTGTCCAAAGCTGCCACGCAGGACTCGGCTGCATTCCACGCTGTGAGGGAGCCTTTGAAGTTCTGGGGTGGCTAGGCTCCCGCAGGAACAATTGGACAGGACAGTGACTTAGGCTCAGGTGAAATGAGCCCAATGGGGCACGAGGGAAAGAGTTGGTCCAACTAAAGCCAAAGGACAACTCTATCTCAAGAAGCCAGTATCATCTAAACGCATCACACAAAATGTTTACCAGTTCCATCTCTCCAATTGGAGACCTGTCAAAAACAGCGATGTTTTCACACCGCTTCTCAGGGATCTTTGATTTCTTTTAATTAAAAAGAATTAATTCATGCACAAGGAACAAAATTCAAAAGAAGAGTAATGAGTGAAAAATAGCAATCTCTCCTATCCCTTCGTCCTTTCTACAGGAGACACCCGTGTTACCTTCTAACCCTGGGACTTGCCTTACTCATCCCTTGCTCCACCTTGGACGTTCTTACATCAACACATGTAGAACTGCATCCTTGTTTTTAATAGCTTTATACTATCCCCGTGTTTATATGTCACCGTTTAACTATTTTCTTATTGATAAAGCATCATTCAATTGTTTCCATTTGGCTATTTCTAACCATTTGCAGTGACAAGCATAACTGCAATGGCAAGGATCTGTTTACAGGTATCATCTTGCTCAGAAGTGACTACATCTTTTAGATACATTTCTAGAAGCAGAATTGATGGGTCGAAGAGCATGACTTTTACATTTTACAGACATTCCCTCAGCACTCACGAAAATATATAAGCTGACTGCTCCCCCCACACAATGCAATGTGTTTAGAAGGCCCCGAGATCCCCCAGTTTCCGTCATCCCTCCCTGCTGCCTGTAGGCTGGGCAGTGAGGTGCTCCTCTGAGAACGCTTGATGTCCCAGAGTCTCTTGCAGCTAAGGGTGGCCAATAAACAGAGTTCTCACCAATAAAATATAAGCCCAGGTGCGGGGAGCCAGCCCCCGCGAGGACCAGGGGTTCCCTCAGGTGGGCCGGCGTCGGTGAGGAGAAAGAAGGAGGCAGACACCGGAAAGACGTTCTCAGGAGCATCACACACACACACACACACACACACACACACACACACACACACACACACACTTTATTATTCAAGCCTGGCCCCTTTTATAGGGGCTTCTGACCATTACCTCAATTGTAAATTATGTTTCACATGATCAGGATGTTTTTCTCTTTCTCAGAGCTTTTGCCTTTTTGTATTGTATCTTTCCAGGGTACACCGGTTACCATGACTTCTTTACAGGGCGTATACTTGAACTTAGTAGCAAAAGGAGTCTCAAACTTTTCCTATCCTACAAAGAGCTGCATATTATTGTAATAGAGGGGAACATCTGTTTCTCAGTCAGAGCTTCAGTTTTTGTTGCTACAGCAATGTACAAAGCAAAGAGTTAAAACAAGGCTGTTAATTAAAATACCTCATGGTCAGTAAGTTGTCTCCTATCAGAACTCTCATGGCCGAGAGACCTTGGTCTCCTGGCCTCCAAGGAAACCTTTCACAGCTGCATAGGCAAGGACGGATGATAACACCAGTTTCTCACAGACACTGTCTGTTTCTCACAGACAGGATTTGTCCATGTGACCAGAGGCTGAGCCTCAGTTTCCAAGGGGCTTGAGTCCCCTATTTCTCGTCCTGAAGTCCCCTCGGGCTGTAGCCTGTTTTAGGGAGTTTCCTTATCTTTAAGAAGTCTTGCCCCGTCATTGACTTACCAGCCAGCTATCATCAGGGTGCCCCAGGAACTTGCCATGAATGTAGTGAAAGTACTGTCTCCTATAGGATCTGATGTGGAGGAAAGGCACTTGGGATCATAGAGACAGGAGATATTACATGACCAACCATAAGGCAGCATCCCAGACATCCAGAGCTGAGCATGGATCTTTATTTCAATGTGGCTTTGTCAGACACGGGGAGACTGTTGGCTCCCAACACCCAGGGAAGGGCACCCTTTTTAAACCATACAGTATACTCTGGTTACTGCCTCACGTTTTTTGTCATCCTCTTTCTGCGTGGATGACGGGAGCAGCTGGACTTGCAGTGGCTATATCTTGACCACGAAGAGGACACATACTCTCTATGGATGACAGAGCAGGAAGATGAGAGATGCTGCTCCTTGAGGCCATAGCTGAGCCACATCAGCCTCCTTCTGGACCGCCCACATTCGGAGGGATGTGAGTTGGCAAAAACACGCTCCCAGCTTTTTTTTTTTTTCACGCTCCCAGCTTTTATCAGCCACTGTTAGCTGGGGTTTCCGGGGTTTGGCTGCAAGCAGCCTGATACCTGGACCGTGAGGTTTTTTCCCAATCTGACAGGTAAGGGTTAGAGTCCCAGGATCCACCTGCTTCTAGTTCCCGCATGAATCAGGGACAGCATGTTTGCATGTCTAAGAAGTACCTGCATTTATTTTCTCTAAAAGGTTCTTTCTTTTTGGGCCTGTTTTGGGAAATGGAATTGTTGGTCGATTTATTTCTATTGATCTGTAGGGGCCAGTTATAAATTCAGGGATTTAGCTCTTTGTCCCAAGTACTGCAAATCATTTCCAGAGTTTGTCATTTCTCTTTTGGCTTTTTCTTTGTTCTCCCATGCAGATACTTTAGATTTTTATGTACTCTTTCCATTTTATTTATTTTTTTTTTTTGGTGACTTCTGAGTTTTGTGTCTTTCTTACTAAACTTGGTAATGATCAGTCTGCCACGTGGTAGTGCTTTCACGGCCCTGTGCTGGAAGCTGAGAGGGGCTCATGGAGGTTGTTAGTAAAAGTTAAAAATGAAACTTTTTCTCATTCTCCGCCTTTGCAGGCAAAACATTCTCAAAATAAAAGTGGCCACAGGGCTGACATCAAATGGCAGATACTACCAGAGTTTCAGGTTAGGCCTCAAGGCCGTGGCTGTAAGAACATTTGTGGCAACTTTGAAAAAGGCAAAGGGTGGCCTAGAGATGCTGTTCTTTTAGAAATCAGGCTTCACTGGCTTCACAGCATCCTAACTTTCAGCACAGAAGTGAAGAACCTGTCTCTGAAAGATGTGCGGGTGACTTTTGTCTAATAGAGTGGATCATCATTTACACCAGGAAGAACCCTATAACAATTTTAAAGAAATCATATAAAATTGGACTGAGGTAGTCAGAATAGTACAAAATGAGGAGAGAGGCCTTTGACTGCCCAACGTCCTACAGGCAGAAGCTAGACGAGTAGGTTCAGTGGATGCAAACTGAGGTTTTTTTTGTTTTGTTTTTTGTTTTGTTTTTTATGAAGAGAAAGGGAACTGGAGCCGACAAGTGTATTATACACAACATGAGTTTTTATGCCAATTTTGGCAACTTTAGAGTCACTGAGGAGGATGAAAGTGCCAATATTTATTTGAGGATTTCCAGTATGCCATGTTTATGTAATCAGTCCAATTTAGTTTTAATTTATGACAATACCTTACTCAACTGACTTCTTACCCTATATTTCCAGATGACAATAAAACATGTCATTGAGTAAGTGTCATATGCTTATCATATCCCTGGGGACACCCTCACCCCTGTTCCATGGGACTGATGTAACCTGGGGGCTTCAAAGGAAAATGTGTGATTGAGAACTACTGAATTTTATTAAAATTAGCAGGGTTTTATTATCATCAGTAGACTCAGTCTTTTTTAAGAGAGAGTTGAGACCAAGTCCTTCATTGGACTTTGGACTAATCAAGCTTTTGGGGGTCAAAGAGGACCATTTCTTCCACTGGTCACTAGGCTTCAGCGACCACCCATACTGACTGGCTTCTGGGCAACCCTTCTGTATGGTCATTATCTGAGACCACTGAGTATATTCTCTCTTGGTATAGTTTTTAGTTTTAGTTATTCCTTGTTCATGCACACTGAAATATTAGTTCCCTCTGACTTATTGATACAGCTATGAAAAAAGTATCTATAGCTACCATGCCTACCTAGAATAAGAAAAATATCTCCATAGACCAATGCTCTCCCACTTCTGAAAGTTAACAAACAAGTAACATAGACCATTGGATGAATCTTTCCTTTGAGTCAACAACACTTTTTGGACACTCCGTAGAAATTGCCCTCTTTTGAGTAGCATCATGAATGGATTGCTTTTTGTGGGTTAAAATGATTGCATTTCATTTGCTGCTTGTGTTATTTGCCGTGTGACAGCCTAATTGTCCATCACCGGATGGGAAGACTAGTTAACTTAATGTAGACCATTCTGGACAGAATTCTCTATGCACGTGAACCACACCCATAAGCCATGTGAAAAGAAAAAAAAAAAAGGCCCGAACACTGACGTTAATGCTTAAAGTTTATTTTGAAGAGAGAAACAAGAAAAGGTACAAGGTTGAAAGTGTAAATGCTTTTCCAGGTCTTCCAATGGAATCTCATACTGCTTGGGTCTTATCCGCAAATCTCAGCGACAGCATAGCCTGTATTCGATGCCATTTAAGAGACAGCTCCTGAATGACGCTCAAATACAGGGCTTCATAGACAGCATGAGTTTTTATGGCAATAAACCAGGAACTTCATTCTAGAGCTTTTTTTTGCAGATGCAAATCTTTTTTCTGCAGATGCAAATGGTTGCTCTCCGAAGGTCTGTGGAAGGAAGAGGAGGGTCAGGCAGCGTTGGGGAGGACAGCAGGGGGACAGGCAGAGCCAGCCTCATGGACACCTTCTAAGAGGCCACGGGTCATCTGACAGGTGACAATGCCAACCATGTCAGGGTGCAAAGGACTCACGTTTCGGTCATTAATCACAAGAAACCTCACTGGCGATGGGTTGGGCTTGCAGGGTCATAAATTTTCTCTGATCCTAGTTTATCGTGTCCATGCATATTTCCTGCATCCACCCCAACAATCCACCCCTGAAACTCAGGGGTAGCTACTCCTTACCCCACCTCATCCACACACCCTACTGTGAGCCCAGACCCCACGCTCCCTCTAAGAGGCCACCTAGTGGGCTGCAGGCCCCAGAAGCACGTTGGCTGGCCTCTCACCTGAGGTGTCTCGAGCGAGGCGGTCATCTCCTCCAAAGGAGGAGATTTCCTGGTCTATGGCCTCAAGCTGGTCCTGGTCCTCGGCCACAAGCTGGTCCTGCTCCTCGGCTTCAAACAGGTCTTGGGTGGGAACCTGGTCAGCTGTCTCTTGGAGAGGCTTGGCCTGAACCTGGAGGGCCAAGAAGAGGAGGGCAGCGAGGAGGGCGAGGGTCCTCATGGCTGAGAGTCACCTGGAGGTCAAGGTCTGGATCAGAGGGCAGGAGCTGTGTGATTGGGGGGTTCAGGGAGTCAGCCCGTATTTATAGGACCGGAGGAAAGAGGGCACAGCCCTCATGTGTGACGAGGGGAGGGCGGGTGGCCTGTCCCAGGTCCCCCTGTCACCCAGAGTCACTTTGATGTTCCTCTGATGTAGCTATGCCTCTGATAGCACGCATGTGTTTGTTTGGTGTCCCTGTTTGTTCTGCGTATGTGATGATTGATGCCATTAGGAACATGATAAGCTTCCCTGTTTCTCATCTGCCTGAATATTTACCAGCGAAAATATGTTCAGGTGTGCCCCAGGGCATCAAAGACATGAAGAGATGCGTGTAAAACTCCTAAATTATGGCCAACAAAGGGCGATAATCAGACAGGCATAAACTTTCTCACTTGCAACACTGGATACCAGATGGTTTCATTCACACTTCTGAAGGTTAATAACTTGAAATTAGATTTCGGTACTCAAGTAATATATATAATTCACATTCGTAGGGACAAATAGTTGTGTTTTTGGATGTTCACAGACTCAGGAAATTTGCTATACATGAATCCATTTTGGAAAAATATTCCTCAAGGATGCACTCCAATAAAATTTTAAAAAAGGATCAAATAGGAAGACATGAGAGTAAAGAGACAGACTTGAAACAAAGAGTCAGTACAAAATATTTATATTTAAAAAAAATTAAATTTCCATGAATGGTTGATAAGAGCAGTTGAGGAAAGTTTTTTTTTCCCCCCATTTTAACCTTTCCCATGGAATCTGTCATGTGCCTGATTACCCAGGGTCCTCATTTATTGGAGAAAATTTTATCTTCTGCCTCTCTTCTTCATCCCCAGTTCTAAATTACTTGGGAGAGTGGAATATCTGGATAATGATATGGACGGTATCAAACCCCACCATCTGGTGGCAGAGCTTAGCTTTCCCGTGAAGCGGAATGTGCTGGGAGCCCATTTGTCTGCTGGCTTCCAGGACCCACTCAGCCAGCCAGCTGCTCAGCCTGGGACACCGGGCGTCCCTGCCGCCAGCATCCTTTGCCTCTAGTTCTTTCTGGGCGACCTATTTCTAGAAAATTCTTCTGACATGGGAAGTTATTCTAGTTTTGGGATTTTTTTTGTATAATAATTTATAATAAAATCCCTTTCTTTTGCATTTTTTTTTTTTACTGTGACAGGTCATCTGTTATCTATTATCATCTTGATGTGTCATTGCATAAATGTCATATGCTTCTATATCTGGGGACACCCTCACCCATGTTAATTGACCGGTTCCATGGGACCGATGTAACCCCAGGGCTTTGGAGGAAGATGTATGATTGGGAACTACTGACTGGGAGCACTGCCACACGGTGGGAAAGGAGGCGGGGTTTCCATGAAAAGGAGGGGTGTTCGGATCATATGGTCATGGCACTCGCAGTGATTACCCTAGTTGCTAGGACGAAGAAGTGTCTTCCTGAGAGTCAGGTCACATTTAATGAAAGCAGAGCTAATTTAGGTGGACAGATAGATGAAATGACAATAGATAATCAGCTAGATAGTCAGATGGAGAGATAATGGATAGATTGGTAGACAGATAACTGGTTTTGTGATTTTTTTTTTTGAGGGCAGTGTCACTGGCCCTCATATGTGGGACCCGAACCGGGGCCGCTGGCTGCCTAAGCCAATGCTTAACCACCGCACAACTCAGCCAGCTCGCTTTTTTGTTTTTTGAAATTTTATTATTATTATTATTATTATTAGTTACAGATGTACAAAACAATGCAATAGTTATCTTTTTCACCCCTTACAAAGTGACTCCCCCCTCCCTCCTCCCCTGCCCCACACCCGATATCATACATATCTATTACAATTCCATTGACTCCATCCCCACACTATAGTCCACATCCCATGACTATATATGTGTTAAATTATAGTTGACATATAATATTGTTCAGTGGCAGCTTCAGATGTACAGTGCAGTGGTAAGGCCACCACACCATCCATGAAGTGGTCTCCCTAAAAGGATATGCATCCGTCTATTCCCCTAAAAAAAAAATATTTACAACCTTATTGATTATATTCCCTAAACTGTCTCTTCAGTCTCTGCAGTAGTATTGTAGTTATCAGTTTATGTTGCCTCATCACTTCCCCTTCTCCCATCCCCATCCAATCGAGCCCTCATCAGTTTTTTCTTTGTGGTAGACAGATATCTTAATAAACAGACATAGATAGATGATAGATTGATACATAGATAGATAATAAATAGATAGATGATAGATAGATAGATAGATAGATAGATAGATAGATAGATAGATAGATAAATAGATAATGGATGGATGGATGGATGGATGACAAGTGAGAGACAGAGAGGGAGAGAGAGAGAGAGACCTTTAAGATCATTTGTGCATTCATACAATTTTGTGTCTCAGGCCAATATTACTCTTTGAATTCCCCAAGTTGTAGAGTCAGTATTTTGTTCAAGAGAGTTTTAGTCAGAAATCTATTGCTGGCACTTAAATTAGTCTGAAGTGATACATGTATCAAACATCAAAAAAGCAGAAACAGAAAGCTGTGGAAGGGTTTTACTTGGGACAAGGCAAAACCCCCAAAGACAGGAGCAGATGGTAACCACTGCTCCCTTCAGGTCCTCACACAGAATCTTAAATTCCTTGCCTGTAGGCTGAAGCAGCGAGAGAGAGTGACGCCTGGGAGGAATCCACTGGGAGTGCAGGCAGGGGACAGGTGCCCCGGGACAGGCAGGGACCTTTACTGCAGTAGGGAGACCTGCTTCTCCTGCATGGAGGGTCAGGGAGCATCAGTCCGGTGCCCTGGTGGGAAATAAAGGGAGATCCAGTGAATTACAATTTCAGTTAGAGTAGGTGTGTCAGTAGGTGAAATGAGAGCTGGCAGCAATGCTCTTTGCCATGAGGACTGATGAGTTCTGCCTGGACGATGCCCACCAGAGACCTTACCTATCTGAGCTCCATGCTGCGGCGCCCACGGCCTCCTTGCCCCCACACCACACACTCATTCACACACTGGCACTGCTGGCCTTTTGCTCTGCCTCCAAATGTGTCCTGAAAGAGACTAATGTCTGGTCTGGGGGTCAGGAAGCTATGCCCCGTGGACCAAGTGGGCACTCTGACTCTCTGTAAAGTTCTATTGGAACTGAGCCAGGACCATCATTTCATATGCCTATGGCTGCTTTCCGGCCTCAGGGACTGTCCCACATGTCATGAAGTCCAAGGCCTATGGGACAACGTGACTTTCATAGACATATAGGCTATTATTTTCATTTTCAGATGAAGAAACGGAGGCCCTGGGAAGTAAATGAGGAACCATGGGGCTGTAATTGGTTGTCAATCCTGAAACCAGAACACACAGGCTTTGGGTTCCTCCTTATTACACCGATGCTACATCTCTCACCTGAAGCCTGTGGAGCAGAGTGTTTATGTTCCACGGACGAGATGGCAGCACCTTGGTTCTCTGTCCCGGTCCCTCTGGACGGAGACTCACCCTGACCAGCTGTCTCTGTAATAGATTTACACGGCCTGGAAGGGGTGGCGTGCTGAGCTTGAGACCCTGGGCTTTTTGAGACAGAGGACCAGGTCACCGCCTGCCCGTCTCCCTTCTTCACCTCTCAACGCTGGATGCTCGTCTCTCTCCTACCTCAGGGCGGGCACGTGAGGCAGGTAGTGTGATGCCTGACACAGTGAAGCAACTAATGGTTGTTAACAGGGATCTTCTGGATTCTAAGATGCCGTGAATCACACCATTCTACAAGCTAATCAAAATAACACAAAGCAAAACCACTATCACATGACACTACGTGTACATAGAAGACAGATTTAAAGTTTCAGACACATGAAATGTGGAAAAAGAAGTGAATGAGAATAGGGTGGAAAAAAGATATTATTACTGCCCTTCTGAAGAGTGCAAACAAGAGTAGAAAGAGAACAGGGGTCAGCAAACTGAAATTTTACTGAAGTAAAATTGAAAATGAAAGTAAACCTACCATAGTTTCATTTATAAAATTTTTAAAGGATATTATTCACATAATGTGATTTCATTTGTTTTTCTTCAGAGCCAGCCACATGGACATAGCCAAGGAGCCACATGTGGCTCACCAGCCGCAGTTTGCCGATCCCTGAATTAGAAGATTGCCCTGAATTAGAAAATTGAACATTCAGTGTGATGCTTAACTTGATGTGTCAGCTTGCCTAGGTCACAGTGCACAGATACTTGATGAAATTATTCTGCATATTTCTGTAGGGTGTTTCTTGAAAGAGATTAATATTTAAATCAGTAGATTGGAAAGCAAATCATCGTCTATGCTGTGGGTAGGTCTCATCCTATCAGTTTAAGGTACAAGTAGAAGAAATGATGCCTTCCCGTGGGCAAGAGGGTTTCTGCCAGCAACTGCCTGAAGACTTCTCTGGGTCTTCAGGCTGATGACCCGCCCTGAATATTTGGAATGTGCAAGCCTCTGTAATCATCATTACTTAAAATAAATCTCTTTAATTAGACACATACTTTTGGTTTTATATCTCTGGAGGTTCCTGACTCATACATCCAGTTTAGATAGACACTATTGATATGTGTGACAGTCTGAATTTTCTTCAGCTCAGTTCTTCAGTTGAGGTCAAGGTGTGCAAGAGCTGACTCTTGATCAGGAAAAGGCACTTGGTGTGTCTCCAACGTCATCCAAAGTGGAACCAGTGGTTTTTAATAAAAATGGTTCCTCTTATGTCATAGTACTCTTTAATATCTGCCTTTTATGGAAATTTTGATTTTAGTTACCTGCTTTTCGGACAGAAAAGTTGTTAAGTTTTTGCACAACAGTAAGTGTACAAGCAGTTGCCTCATCATTACGATGTTTGACACGGTCCACTGGCATTATTTAAAATATTATTTCTTGCTAGAAATATACTAAAGTTAGTAGGGTTTTATGATCATGAGGAGACTAAATCTCTCTTTTTTTTTTTTTTGAGGGGAGTGTCACTGGCCCCTCATATGTGGGACCCGAACCGGGGCCCCTGGCTTCCCAAGCCAGCGCTTAACCACTGCGCCACTCGGCCGGCCCTAAATCTCTTTTAACACAGAGAATTGAGACTAACTTTTTCATTAGACTTTGGACTAATTAACCTTTTGGGGCTTCAGAAGGGGGCCATTTCTTTCACTTGCCTTTGGGCTTCACCGACCACCCACACTGACCAATTTCTGGAATCCCCTTCATGTCTCCTTCATATCCCCCTCATTATCTGAGACCACTGATACTGGTGAGCATATTCGGTTCTTGGTATAGTCTTACTTTTTCCTTGTTTGTGCACTCTCAAACATTAATTCACTCTATCTTATTGTGACATCTGTGGAAAAAATATACCTAACATATCTACATAGAATAAAAAAAAATATCTCCAGATATTAATGCCCTCCCACTTTTTAATATCAGAAAGCAAGTAACATAGCCCATTAGGTACATAATTCCTTTGAGTCAAGAGTACTTCCTGGTACACTCCATAGAAATTGCCCTCTTTTGAGTAGCGTCATGAATGGATTGCATTTTGTGGGTTAAAATTGTTGCAGTTGACAGTTACTTTCATTTTGCTGCTTGTGTTATGCGTGATGCCCAAATTGTCCATCACTGGTAGGAAGACTAGTTAACTTAATGTAGATCATTCTGGACAGAATTCTCTATGCATGTGAACTATATCCATAAGCCATGTGAAAAGAAAAAATAAAAATAGCTGACACTGAGTTTAATGCTTGAAGTTTATTTTGGAGACAGAAACAAGGAAAGGTACAAGGTTGAAAGTGTAAATGCTTTTCCAGGTCTTCCAATGGAATCTCACACTGCTTGGATCTTATCTGCAAAGCTCAGCGACAGCATAGCCTGAATTTGATGCCATTTAAGAAACAGCTCCCAGAGTGACGCTCAAATAAAGGGCAGAACCTGGTGGTTCTGCAAACGCAGTAGGATTTTCTCTGAAGGTCTGTGGAAGGAAGAGGAGGGTCAGGCAGCGTTGGGGAGGAGAGCAGGGGGACAGGCAGAGCCAGCCTCATGGACACCTTCTAAGAGGCCACGGGTCGTCTGACAGGCGACAATGCCAGCCATGTCAGGGTGCAAAGGACTCACGTTTCGGTCATTAATCACAAGAAACCTCACTGGCGATGGGTTGGGCTTGCAGGGTCATAATTTTTCTCTGGTCCTAGTTTATCGTGTCCATGCATATTTCCTGCACCCACCCCTCAAACTCAGGGGTAGCTACTCCTCACCCCACCTCATCCACACACCCTACTGTGAGCCCAGACCCCACGCTCCCTCTAAGAGGCCACCTAGTGGGCTGCAGGCCCCAGTATCATGTTGGCTGGCCTCTCACCTGAGGCGTCTCGAGCGAGGCGGTCATCTCCTCCAAAGGAGATGGCCATGTTCTGGCCTTTGGCCCCGGGCTGGTCCTGGTCCTCGGCCACAAGCTGGTCCAGGTCTTGGGTGGGAACCTGGTCAGCTGTCTCTCGGAGGAGCTCAGCCTGGACCTGGAGGGCCAAGAGGAGAAGGGCAGCGAGGAGGGCGAGGGTCCTCATGGCTGAGAGTCACCTGGAGGTCAAGGTCTGGATCAGAGGGCAGGAGCTGTGTGATTGGGGGGTACAGGGAGTCAGCCCGTATTTATAGGACTGGAGGAAAGAGGGCACTGCCCTCAGTGTGTGTCGAGGGGAGGGCGGGTGGCCTGTCCCAGGTCCCCCTGTCACCCAGAGTCACTTTGATGATCCTCTAAAGTACTTGTTCCTCTCATAGCACACATTTGTTTGCTTGGTGTCCTTGTTTGTTCTGCGTATGTGATGATTGATGCCCATTAGGAACATGATAAGCTTCCCTGTTTCTCATCTGCCTGAATATTTACCAGTGAAAATGTTTTCATGTGTGTCCTAGGGCATCTAAGCCATCAAGAGATGCTTGTAAAACTCCTGAAAAAGTGATGAACGAAGGGAGATAATGAGACGGGTATAAACTTTCTCACTAGCAACACTGGATACCAGTGGCTTTTTTCACACTCTGAGCGCAAATAACTTGAATGTAGAATTCAATACTGAAGTAATAAATCATTCACATTCAAAGGCACAAATGGTGTATTTTTTGATATTCACAGACTGAAGAAATTTGCTATATATGAGTCCCTTTTGAAAAATATTGCTCAAGGACACACTCCAATAAAATAAAAAAAGGGATTCAAATAAGAAGACATGGGAGTAAAGAGACAAACTTTTAAAACAGACTCAATACAAAATAGTCATAGTTTTCAAATTAATTTTCCATGAATGGTTCATAAGAGCAATTGAGGAAAGTTTTGTTCTAGTTTAAACCTTCCCATGGAGTCTGTCATGCCCTTGATGGCCCAGGGTCCTCATTTATTGGAAAAAAATTTATCTTCAGCCTGTCTTCATCCTTCCCCAGCTCAAAATTATTGGGTCAGTAGAATATCTGGGAAATGATATGGATGGTTTCAAACCCCACCATCTGGTGGCAGAGCGTAGCTTTCCCGTGAAGCGGAATGGGCTGGGAGCCCATTTGTCTGCTGGCTTCCAGGACCCACTCAGCCAGCCAGCTGCTCAGCCTGGGACACTGGGCGTCCCTGCCGCCAGCATCCTTTGCCTCTAGTTCTTTCTGGGAGAACTATTTCTAGAAAATTCTACTGACATTATGGAAAATGATTGCAGTTTGCCGATGTGTTTTTATACAATAATTTAGAGTAAAATACCTTTCCTTTTCCTTTTTTTGGCTTTCTATAGCAGATTGTCAGTTATCTATTATCATCTTGATGTGTCATTGCATAGATGTCATATGCTTATATCTCTGGGGACACCCTCACCCATGTTAATTGATGGGTTCCATGGGACCGAGGTAACCCCAGGGCTTTGGAGAAAGATGTATGATTGGGAACTACTGCCGAGAAGCTCTGCCACACGGTGGGAAAGGAGGCGGGGTTTCCATGAGAAGGAGGGGTGTTCGGATCATATGGTCATGGCACTCGCAGTGATTATCCTAGTTGCTAGGACGAAGAAGTGTCTTCCTGAGACTCAGGTCACATTTAATGAAAGCAGAGCTAAATCATTAGGTGGACAGACAGATAGATAGATGATAAATAGAATGATGATAGATAGATAGATGATAGATAGATAGTAGATAATAGTTGGATGGATGGGTTGGTGGGTGGGTGGATATAGAGAGATAGAGATAGCGATAGAGATAGAGATAGAGATAGAGATATATAGAGAGAGACATTTAGGATCATTTGTGCATTCATACAATTTTGTGTCTCAGGCCAGTATTACTCTTTGAATTCCCCAAGTTTTGGGGCCATCATACTGTTGAACTGACTTTTAGTTAGAAATCTATTGCTGGCATTTAATTAGTCCCTACTGATACACATATTAAACATCAAAAAAGCAGAAACAGAAAGCTTGTTGAAACACATTACTTGTGACAAAGAAAAGTCCCAGAGATGGAGCGGGGATCTGAGCCGCGCGGCAGGGGGCGCGCAGTCCCCTAAATCCCAGCAGATCCTTTGGGAGAGCAGCAGGAACTCCGCTGGAGCATAAGAGGCAAAGGCCTTAGCTTAAAACAGTGTTGGAACTGGTTCTTTGTTTATTTTTATTATTTTTATTTTTTTTTCCTTTTTCTACTCTTGAACAGAAAGCAAAAAAAACTAATAACTCACCCACTCCCACAAACTTCGGCCCCCGCCAAGACAGTCTTAAACTGACCCCTGAATGGAGCAATAGGGGCAGACTAGGAAGATATTCCTACCTGCAGGGGGTTGAGAATTTCCACCCAGTGAAGGCTGCAGAGTGAGACTACCTACCCCATCCCCACCTTTATGCAAGGCTTGGGAGGCGGGGCAGGTTCATCTGCTGAGGCACTAATTAACAGATTCTTAGCAGCAGGCTTTTGGTAGTGAGGAATTCTTTAATTCTCCATGGCTGTCAACCGAAAAGGTGCCCAGAGACACTCATTGAGCCTTTGGGGGGTGCAGCCTGCCTTGGGACAGGCAAAAGCAAAAAGGCAGTGACTTTGTAAAAACCACCAATCACACGTCACAACCACACGCAAGTACAGCAAACCTGCAGTGCCAGGATCACGCTAGGCATCAGGTGGCCTACTGTTCCCACAAGACGCACAGGAATTTTTGTACAGCAGACAAACTGAAGAGAGCTTGGTGGACTTTAGCCTAGACCGGCACGGGTATTTTTGGTTTGTTTGGTTTTATTTTGTTTTGTTTTCCCTTTATTGGTTGCTTATCTTGTTGTTTTTGGTTTTTATTTCTATTTCACTTTTATCATTTTGTAGTTTTTAATATAGGCATATATATATAGGTGTATATAGGTGAATATATGTCCATATATATGGGTGTGTAGACAAATATATATATATATATTTTTTTTCTTTTTCTTTTTCTTTCTTTTCTTTTTCTTTTTTTCCCACCCTCACTTTCTCCCTTCTTTTACTCATTCTTCTCACTGCTATACTTTTCCTACTTTCCTTTTTTCTGCAAATTTTATTTTTTTAATTTTTATTCTTACCTTTTTTTTTTTATAGGTATAGCTATTCGGTTTCTCATGTTTATTCTATTTTTTATTTTATGATATTGTATTTTATTTGTTTCCTCTTCTGTTATTATTGTGTGTGTGGTTATTGTTTTGTTTCTGTTTGTTTTCTTCTTTAGTATGTTTGATATTTCTGTACAAGTTGACTGTAGATTGATGGTTGGTTTTTTTTACATGTGCGAGCATTTGGTTTCCTTTGGTGGCTGCGGAGGTTGTTCTTGTTGATCTGTTATGCTCTAAAATCACTCTGCAGCACTGGGTCCAAACAAACAGACACAAGAATCATCACACCCACAGGCTAACTTTAGATAAAACCAGAGCATTTCTGGGTTTGACATACAAGAGTCACACCCAAAAAGAAGTTGCTACAGGTACTAGGGCCCATAGGGTCCAAGTCCCATCACAGGGGTCAATCCTCTCACAGCAGCTCATAAACTGCAGACGCTGCTGATCTTCACAGCTAATCAATCTGGGAGTCAATCCCACCTACTGATAAACCAAAAGTAATCAAAACTAAAACTTCAACAGGTGATGATGCACGACACAAGGAACACCTCAGATACAAGCACAGGAGAATAGGGAGACTGAGTAATTCAAATATAAAGGACACACACCGTATAAGTTTACCCAGAAAAGACTGAGAAACCTGGAGGATCTATCTGTTATATCGAAGCAAACACAAAGAGTACGCGAAAATGGGGAGACAAAGAAACACAACCCAAATAAAAGAACAGAAGAAACTTCCTGAATCAGTGGAACTAGAGGAAATAGAGGTAAACAACCTATCGGAGACAGAGTTCAGAACACTGATTATTAGAATGTTCAAGGAAATTAATGAAAATATAAAGAAGGATAGAGAAATCATGAAAAGCAACCAGCTAGAACTTAAGAACACAATTACTGAATTAAATAACAAACTTGATGGAATGACCAGCAGATTGGATGAAGCAGAAAATCCAATCAGTGACTTAGAAGACAAGATAGCAGAGATCACCCAAGTGGAACAAAGAAAAGAAAAAAGAATGAAAAACATGGAAAATAACTTAAGAGAGCTGGGGGACAACATCATACACAATAACCCAAGGGTCATTGGAATACCAGAAGGAGAAGAGAAGGAGCAAGGGATAGAGAACATATTTGAAGTAATAATGTCTGAAAACTTCCCTAACCTGGCAAAGGACATTGAAATAGAAGCTCCGGAAGTGCAGAGAGTTCCAACCAGGATGATTCCAAACAGGCCCACTCCAAGACACATTATAGTGAAAATGGCAAGGGTTAAGGACAAAGACAGAATCCTTAAAGCAGCCAGGGAAAGGCAGCAAGTTACTTACAAGGGCACCTCCATAAGATTATCAGCTGACTTTTCTACGGAAACTTTGCAGGCCAGAAGAGAATGGCAGGAGGTTTTCAAAGTGATGAAAAATAAAGGCCTACAACCGAGATTGCTGTATCCAGCAAGGTTATCATTTAAAATTGAAGGAGAGATAAGGAGCTTTCCAGAAAAGAATAAGTTAAAGGAGTTCATTACCACCAAGCCAGCTTTGCAGGAAATGTTAAAAGGGCTTCTTTAAGTAGAAGAGAAAAACAGCCTAACTAAGAAAAACTACGAACACAAATAACAAAATGGCAATAAATACACACCTATCAATAATCACATTAAATGTAAATGGATTAAATGCTCCAATCAAAAGACATAGGGTGGCTGAATGGATAAGAAAGCAAGACCCCAGCATATGCTGTATACAAGAGACTCACCTCAGATCCAAAGACTCATTCAGGCTGAAAGTAAAGGGATGGAGTAAAATATTTCATGCAAATAGAACTGAGAAAAAAGCTGAAGTAGCGATACTTATATCAGATAAAATGGACTTTAAATTGAAGAATATAACAAAGGACAAAGAAGGACACTTCATAGTAATGAAGGGATCGATCCAACAAGAGGACATAACCCTAGTAAACATCTATACACCTAACATAGGAGCTCCTAAATATATAAAACAGATATTGTCAGACATAAAGACAGAGATCAATAGTAACACTATCATAGTAGGGGACTTCAACACACCACTATCACCAATGGACAGATCCTCCAGACAGAAAAATCAATGTGGAAACAGCGACCTTAAACGGCACATTAGAACAGCTGGATTTAACTGATATATTCAGAGCATTTCACCCCAAAGCTACAGAATATACATCCTTTTCAAGTGCACATGGAACATTTTCTAAGATAGACCACGTGTTAAGCCACAAAACAAGTCTCAATAAATTTAAGAAGATTGAAATCATTTCAAGTCTATCCTCTGACCACAATGCTATGAAACTAGAAATCAATTATAAGAAGAAATCCGGGAAGCTGACAAAAGAATGGAGGCTAAATAACATGTTACTAAATAGTGAGTGGGTCACAAATGAGATCAAGGAGGAAGTCAAAAGATACCTTGAGACAAACGAAAATGAAAACACCACGACCCAAAATCTCTGGGATGCTGCAAAAGCAGTCCTAAGAGGGAAGTTTATAGCAGTGCAGGCCTACCTAAAGAAGGAAGAAAAATCTCAGATCAACAGCTTATCCTTACACCTAAGGGAACTGGAAAAAGAACAGCAAAAGAAGCCCAAGGGGAGTACAAGAAAGGAGATAATAAAGACCATAGTGGAAATAAACAATATAGAGAACAGAAAAACAATACAAAAGATCAATGAAACCAACAGCTGGTTTTTTGAGAAGATAAACAAAACTGACAAACCTCTAGCCAGGCTCATCAAAAAAAAAAAAAAAAAAAGAGAGAGAAGACTCAAATTAGCAAAATCAGGAACGAAAGAGGGGAAATGACTACAGACATCACAGAAATACAAAAAATTCTAAGAAATTACTATGAGCAACTATATGACAAAAAATTCGACAATCTGGAAGAAATGGATAATTTTCTAGAAGCATACGACCTCCCAAAGCTAACTCAAGAAGAAACAGAAAATCTAAATAGCCTGATTACTACCAAGGAAATTGAATCAGTAATTGACAAGCTCCCAAAAAACAAAAGCCCTGGACCAGACGGCTTCACAAGTGAATTTTGTCAAACATTCAAAAAAAAAAAGATCACCTATTCTTCTCAAACTATTCCAAAAAATCCAGAAGGAGGGAAGGCTCCCAAACTCTTTCTATGAGGCCACTATCACCCTGATTCCAAAACCAGATAAAGACAACACAAAAAAGGAAAACTACAGGCCAATCTCCCTGATGAATATAGATGCAAAAATTCTCAATAAAATATTAGCAAACAGAATTCAGCAATATATTAAGAAGATCATACATCATGATCAAGTGGGTTTCATCCCGCGTATGCAAGCCTGGTTCAACATCCGTAAATCAAATAATGTGATACACCACATCAACAAAATGAAGAATAAAAATCATATGGTCATATCAATAGATGCAGAAAAAGCATTTGACAAAATCCAACAGCCATTTATGTTAAAAACCCTTATCAAAGTAGGAATACAGGGATCATATCTCAACATAATAAAGGCCATATATGACAAACCTACAGCTAACATCATACTCAATGGGAAAAAGCTAAAACCATTCCCCTTAAGATCAGGAACAAGACAAGCTGTCCACTTTCTCCTCTTTTATTCAACATAGTTCTGGAAGTTCTAGCCACAGCAATCAGACAAGAAAAAGGAATCAAAGGCATCCAAATTGGCAAGGAAGAAGTAAAATTGTCATTATATGCAGATGACATGATACTGTATATAGAGAACCCCAAAGACTCCATCAAGAAACTATTAGAACTGATAGACAAATTCAGTAAAGTAGCAGGATATAAAATCAATGTTCAGAAATCAGTGGCATTTGCATATACCAATAATAAACTAATGGAAGGAGAAATTAAGAAAACTGTTCCATTTACAATTGCGACATGAACTATAAAATACCTAGGAATAAATTTAACAAAAGAAGTAAAAGATCTGTACTCAGAAAATTATAAGACACTGAAGAAAGAAATCAAAGAAGATACAAATAAATGGAAACACCTATCATGCTCATGGATAGGAAGAATTAATATAGTTAAAATGTCCATACTGCCTAAAGCAACATATAGATTCAGTGCAATTCCTATCAAACTACTAAGGGCATTTTTCACAGAAATAGAAAATATAATCCTAAAATTTATATGGAACCATAAAAGACCCCGAATAGCCTCGGCAGTCCTGAGAAATAAGAACAAAGTCGGGGGTATCACGCTTCCAGACATCAAAACCTACTACAAGACTACAGTAATCAAAACAGTATGGTATTGGCATAAAAACAGGCACATAGATCAGTGGAACAGAACAGAGAGCCCAGAAATAAATCCAGACCTTTATGAACAGTTAATCCATGACAAAGGAAGCAAGAATTTACATTGGAGTAAAGATAGTCTATTCAATAAATGGTGCTGGGAAAATTGGACTGATACATGCAAAAAAATGAAACTGGACCACCTCCTTACTCCATATACAAGAACAAATTCAAAATGGATTAAAGACTTAAATGTAAGACCGAAACCATAAAACTTCTAAAAGAAAATATAGGGAGTACATTTGCAGACATTACCCGGAGCAATATTTTTACTGATACATCCCTGCGGGCAAAGGAAGTAAAAGAAAAAGTGAACATATGGGATTATATCAGACGTAAAAGTTTTTTCACAATAAAGGAAACCATCAATAAAACAAAAAGGAAGTCTACTGATTGGGAGAATACATTCGCCAACGATATATCTCATAAGGGGTTAATATCCAAAATTTATAAAACACTCATGCAACTCAACACCAAAAAAACAAACAACCCAATAAGAAAATGGGCAGAAGATAGAAGAGACATTTCTCTAAAGAAGACATACAGAAGGCCAACAGGCATATGAAAAAATGTTCAACCTCACTGGTCATTAGGGAAATGCAAATAAAAACCACCATGAGATACCACCTCACTCCGGTCAGAACGGCTATCATCAATAAATCAACAAACAACAAGTGTTGGCGGGGCTGTGGGGAAAAGGGGACCCTGCTGCACTGTTGGTGGGATTGCAGATTGGTGCAGCCACTATGGAAGTCAGTATGGAGGTATCTCAAAAATCTGGAAATGGAACTACCTTTTGACCCAGCAATTCCACTCCTAGGTATTTATCCCGAAAAACCCAAGACACTGATTCAAAAAAATATGTGCACCCCTATGTTCATTGCAGCGCTACTTACAATAGCCAAGACTTGGAAACAACTGAAATGCCCATCGGTAGATGACTGGATTAAGAAACTGTGGTACATTTATACTATGGAGTATTACTCCGCTATAAAGAAGAATGAAATTGTACCATTTGCAATGATATGGATGGACCTAGAGACTATTATATTAAGTGAAATAAGTCAGACAGAGAAAGACAAATAGCATATGATCTCACTTATAAGTGGAATCTGAAAAACTGAATGAATGAGCAAAGGAAACAGAAACTGTCTCATAGATATAGAGGAAAAATCAGGGTTGCTAATTGGGAGGGGAATGGGGATGAGGGAGAAGGGGAAGGGATTAGACAGCAAAAATAGGCAACTACAATATTGCCACAGGGATATGAAAGACAGTTCGGGGAATATAATTAATAATGTTGTAAAAATTTTGTGGGGTGTCAGATGGTCACATGTCTTGTTAGGGAGACCACTTCATGGATGGAGTAGAGGCTTGATCACTGCACTGTACACCTGAAGTGGAGGTTGTATACTAACTGTAATTGAATATATATAGATAGTCACGGGATGTGGATTATACTGTGGAAGGGACTCAGAGGAAGAGTAATAGATATGTATGATATGGGGGGGGGAGTGGGGTGGCAAATTGGGGGTGGGGTTTGTCACTTTGAGGGGTAAAATATATAACTATTGCACTGTGTTGTACACCTGAAACTAATTTAAAAAAAAAAAAAGGAAAAGTCCCAAGGACAGGAGCAGAAGGTAACCACTGTTCCCTTCAGGTCCTCACACAGAATCTTAAATTCCTTGCCTGTAGGCTGAAGCAGCCGAGAGAGAGTGACGCCTGGGAGGAATCCACTGGGAGTGCAGGCAGGGGACAGGTGCCCCGGGACAGGCAGGGACCTTTACTGCAGTAGGGAGACCTGCTTCTCCTGCATGGAGGGTCAGGGAGCATCAGTCCGGTGCCCTGGTGGGAAATAAAGGGAGATCCAGTGAATTACAATTTCAGTTAGAGTAGGTGTGTCAGTAGGTGAAATGAGAGCTGGCAGCAATGCTCTTTGCCATGAGGACTGATGAGTTCTGCCTGGACGATGCCCACCAGAGACCTTACCTATCTGAGCTCCATGCTGCGGCACCCACGGCCTCCTTGCCCCCACACCACACACTCATTCACACACTGGCACTGCTGGCCTTTTGCTCGGCCTCCAAATGTGTCCTGAAAGAGACTAATGTCTGGTCTGGGGGTCAGGAAGCTATGCCCCGTGGACCAAGTGGGCGCTCTGACTCTCTCTGTAAAGTTCTATTGGAACTGAGCCAGGACCATCATTTCATATGCCTATGGCTGCTTTCCGGCCTCAGGGACTGTCCCACATGTCATGAAGTCCAAGGCCTATGGGACAACGTGACTCTCACAGACATATAGGCTATTATTTTCATTTCAGATGAAGAAACGGAGGCCCTGGGAAGTAAATGAGGAACCACGGGGCTGTAATTGGTTGTCAATCTTGAAACCAGAACACACAGGCTTTGGGTTCCTCCTTATTACACCGATGCTACATCTCTCACCTGAAGCCTGTGGAGCAGAGTGTTTATGTTCCACGGACGAGATGGCATCACCTTGGTTCTCTGTCCCGGTCCCTCTGGACGGGGACTCACCCTGACCAGCTGTCTCTGTAATAGATTTACACGGCCTGGAAGGGGTGGCGTGCTGAGCTTGAGACCCTGGGCTTTTTGAGACAGAGGACCAGGTCACCCCCTGCCCGTCTCCCTTCTTCACCTCTCAACGCTGGATGCTCGTCTCTCTCCTACCTCAGGGCGGGCACGTGAGGCAGGTAGTGTGATGCCTGACACAGTGAAGCAACTAATGGTTGTTAACAGGGATCTTCTGGATTCTAAGATGCCGTGAATCACACCATTCTACAAGCTAATCAAAATAATACAAAGCAAAACCACTATCACATGACACTACGTGTACATAGAAGACAGATTTAAAGTTTCAGACACATGAAATGTGGAAAAAGGAGTGACCGAGAATAGGGTGGATAAAAGATATTATTATTGTCCCTCTGAAAAATGGAAGCGAGGTCAGACTGGGAAGAGTTAGAAGATTGCCCAGTAAAATTGATGGTCCAGTGTGATGGCTAACTAAGTTGATGTGTCAACTTGATTAGTTCACAGTGCCCGGATACTTGATAAGACATTATTCTGGATATTTCTATAGCATGTTTCTTGAAAGAGATTAATATGTAGATCAGTAGACACTTGGAAAGGAAATTGTCCTCTATGCTGTGGGTGGGCTTCATCCAATCAGTTGAAGGTCTAAGTAGAACAAATGCCCTCCTGTGGGCAAGAAGGTTTCTGCCAGCAGACTGCCATCAGCTGAAATGTAACATTGGCTCTTCTCTGGGTCTCCATGCTGATGACCCTGCCAAAATATATTGGACATGCCAGCCTCTGTAATCACCATTCCTTAAAATAAATCACTTTAAATAGACACATCCTTTTGATGCTATTTTTTGGAGAACCCTAACTCACATGCAATTTAGGGAGACACTAGTCATTTGTGTGGTTGTTGGAATTTTCTTCAGCAGTTCAGGTCTGGGTGTGAAACAGCTGATTCTTGACCAGGAAAATGTCCTTGATGTGTCTCGAAGACCATCCAAACCTGAGTCAGTAGTTTTTGTAATACAAATTGTTACTCTTATCATATCACAGTGCTCTTTAATATCTGCCTTTTATGGAAATTTTGATTTTAGAGACCAGCTTTTCTGACACAAAAGGTTTAAGATTTGCAAAACAGTAAGTGTACAGCAGTTGTCTCATCATTACAATGTATTGACGTGGTCCACAGGCATTATTCAAAACACATGAGTTCTTGCTAGAATACTACTAAAATTAGTAGGGTTTTATTATAATTAGTAGACCCTGTCTCTTTCAAGAGATTGAGTTGAGACCAACCTCTTCATTGGACTTTGGACTAATCAGCCTTTTGGGGGTCAAAAGGGGACATTTTTTTCACTGGTCATTGGGCTTCACTGACCACCCATACTGACCACCTTCTGGGCTCCCCTGGTGTCTGGTCATATCTGAGGCCACTGAGTATATTCTGTTCTTGGTATACTTTTTAGTTTTACCTTGTTTGTGGCACTCTGAAATTTTGGATACAGTTATGAAAGAAACATCTATAACAAACATTCCTGCCTAGAATAAGAAAATGTCTCCACAGACCAATGCTCTCCTACTTCTGAAAATTAAACAACAGATAACATAGAGCATTGGACCAATGTTTCTTTTGAGTCAACAACACATTTTGGTATATTCCATAGAAATTGCCCTCTTTTGAGTGGCATCATGAATGGATTGCATTTTGTGGGTTAAAATTGTTGCAGTTGACAGTTGCTTTCATTTTGCTGCTTGTGTTATTACTGCGTGATACCCTAATTGTCCATCACTGGTGGGAAGAGTAGTTAACTTAATGTAGACCATTCCGGACAGAATTCTCTATGCACGTGAACCACACTCATAAGCCATGTGAAAAGGCAAAAAACAAAAAAGAGCCAAACATTGAGTTTAATGCTTGAAGTTTATTTTGGAGACAGAAACAAGAAAAGGTACAAGGTTGAAAGTGTAAATGCTTTTGCAGGTCATCCAGTGGAGCTTCACACTGCTTGGGTCTCATTCCCCAAAGCTAAGCTACAGCAACGAATCTTTCGAAAGAATCCGTTCAAATATGATTTACAGATTCCAGAGTAATGCTCGCTAGCAGGGCAGTGCTTGCGCCATCTGCAGTAGCAGATTTTCAAAGGGTCTGTGGAAGGAAGAGGAAGGTCAGGCAGCGGGAGGAGGAGAGCAGGGGGACAGGCAGAGCCAGCCTCATGGACACCTTCTAAGAGGCCACGGGTCGTCTGACAGGCAGCAATGCCAGACACGTTAGGGCGGAAAGGTCTCACATTTTGGTCAGAAGTCACAAGAAACCTTACTGGCAATGGGTTGGGCTTGCAGGGTCATAAATTTTCTCTGATCCTAGTTTATTGTGTACATACATATTTCCTGCACCCACCCCAACAATCCACGTCTCAAACTCAGGGGTAGCTACTCCTCACCCCACCTCATCCACACAGCCTACTGTGAGCCCAGACCCCACGCTCCCTCTAAGAGGCCACCTAGTGGGCTGCAGGCCCCAGAAGCACGTTGGCTGGCCTCTCACCTGAGGCGTCTTGAGCGAGGCGGTCATCTCCTCCAAAGGACATGGCCATGTCCTGGTATATGGCCTCAAGCTGGTCTTGGTCCTTGGCATCCGACAGGTCTTGGGCAGAAACCTGGTCAGCTGTCCCTCGGAGGAGCTCAGCCTGGACCTGGAGGGCCAAGAGGAGAAGGGCAGCGAGGAGGGCGAGGGTCCTCATGGCTGAGAGTCACCTGGAGGTCAAGGTCTGGATCAGAGGGCAGGAGCTGTGTGATTGGGGGGTACAGGGAGTCAGCCCCGTATTTATAGGACTGGAGGAAAGAGGGCACTGCCCTCAGTGTGCAACTAGGTTAGGGTAGGTGGCCTCTCCCAGATCCCCCTGTCACTTTGATGTTCTTCTGATGTAGCTGTCCCTCTCATCTTGTGTTTGCTTGGTGTCCATGTTTGTTCTTCATATGTGATGATTGATGCCCATTAGGAACATGATAAGCTTCCCTGTTTCTCATCTGCCTGAATATTTACTCGTGAAAATGAGTGCATATATGTCCTAGGGCATCTAAGCCATCAAGAAATGCTTGTAAAACTCCTAAAATGTGGCCAACAAAGGACGATAATCAATGGGCTTAACATTTCTCACTTGTAACTCTGGATATCAGATGGATTTTTTCACACTTCTGAGAGCAAATAACTTGAATGTAGAATCTGGTCCTGAATATGTAGGTCCTGAATTTGGTTCACATTTGTAAGGACAAATGGTTTGCTTTTAGATGTTCACTGACTCAGGAAATTTGCTATAGATGTGTGTCCTTTGTAAAATTGCTCAAGGACACACTCCAATAAAATAAAATAAAATAAAACAAAATAAAATAAAATAAAATAAAATAAAATAATAAAATAAAATAAAAAATAAAGAACCCAAACAAAGAGATCTGAAAGTAATAAGACAGACTTTTACAAAAGACTCAGTACAAAATATTTATAATTTTGAAATTAATTTTCCTTGAATGGTTGAACAGAGCAATTGAGGAAAGTTTTAACCTTTCCCATGGAGTCTGCCATGTGCTTGATCACACAGGGCCCTCATTTACTGGAGAAAATTTTGTATTCAGCCTCTTTTCATCCTTCCCCAATTCAAAATTACTTGGGAGAGTGGAATATCTGGGAAATGATATGGATGGTTTCAAACCCCACCATCTGGTGGCAGAGCGTAGCTTTCCCGTGAAGCGGAATGTGCTGGGAGCCTATTTGTCTGCTGGCTTCCAGGACCCACTCAGCCAGCCAGCTGCTCAGCCTGGGACACTGGGCGTCCCTGCCGCCAGCATCCTTTGCCTCTACTTCTTTCTGGGCGACCTATTTCTAGAAAATTCTACTGACATTATGGGAAATTATTATAGTTTTCAGATGTGTTTTGTATAATAATTTTTTTAAAAAATGCCTTTCTTTTGCACATTTCTTTTATACTATAGCAGGTCATCTATTATCTATTATCATCTTGGCATGTCATTGCATAAATGTTATATGCTTATATATCTGGGGACACCCTCACCCATGTTAATTGACCGGTTCCATGGGACCGATGTAACCCCAGGGCTTTGGAGGAAGATGTATGATTGGGAACTACTGCCGGGGAGCACTGCCACACGGTGGGAAAGGAGGCGGGGTTTCCATGAGAAGGAGGGGTGTTCGGATCATATGGTCATGGCACTCGCAGTGATTATCCTAGTTGCTAATACGAAGAAGTGTCTTCCTGAGACTCAGGTCACATTTAATGAAAGCAGAGCTAAATCATTAGGTGGATAGATAGATAGATAGATAATGGATTGATTGATATATATCATAACAAATAGGTATAGATAAATCAAAGATTGACACAAAGATGGATAGATAATAGATAGATAGAAATATAAATTGTTTGAGAGATTGAGATAGCTAGCTAGCTAGCTAGATAGATAGATTGTAGATCGAGAGATAATAGATGGCTGGCTGGCTGGCTGGCTGGCTGGCTGGCAAGAGAGTGAAAGGGAGCTAGAGAGACTGACTTCTTTAGGATCATTTGTGCATTCATGTAACTTTTGTCTCAGGCCAGTATTACTCTTTGAATTCCCCAAGTTTTAGAGTCAGTATTTTGTTCAAGAGAGTTTTAGTCAGAAATCTGTTGCTGGCATTTAAATTACTCCCTACTGATACACGTTTCTGTTTCTGAAACAGAAAGCTTGTTGAACGGTTTTACTTGGGACAAGGAAAATATAACCACTGCTCCCTTCAGGTCTTCACACAGAATCTTAAATTCCTTGCCTGTAGGCTGAAGCAGCTGAGAGAGAGTGACGCCTGGGAGGAATCCACTGGGAGTGCAGGCAGGGGACAGGTGCCCCGGGACAGGCAGGGACCTTTACTGCAGTAGGGAGACCTGCTTCTCCTGCATGGAGGGTCAGGGAGCATCAGTCCGGTGCCCTGGTGGGAAATAAAGGGAGATCCAGTGAATTACAATTTCAGTTAGAGTAGGTGTGTCAGTAGGTGAAATGAGAGCTGGCAGCAATGCTCTTTGCCATGAGGACTGATGAGTTCTGCCTGGACGATGCCCACCAGAGACCTTACCTATCTGAGCTCCATGCTGCGGCACCCACGGCCTCCTTGCCCCCACACCACACACTCATTCACACACTGGCACTGCTGGCCTTTTGCTCGGCCTCCAAATGTGTCCTGAAAGAGACTAATGTCTGGTCTGGGGGTCAGGAAGCTATGCCCCGTGGACCAAGTGGGCGCTCTGACTCTCTCTGTAAAGTTCTATTGGAACTGAGCCAGGACCATCATTTCATATGCCTATGGCTGCTTTCCGGCCTCAGGGACTGTCCCACATGTCATGAAGTCCAAGGCCTATGGGACAACGTGACTCTCACAGACATATAGGCTATTATTTTCATTTTCAGATGAAGAAACGGAGGCCCTGGGAAGTAAATGAGGAACCACGGGGCTGTAATTGGTTGTCAATCCTGAAACCAGAACACAGGCTTTGGGTTCCTCCTTATTACACCGATGCTACATCTCTCACCTGAAGCCTGTGGAGCAGAGTGTTTATGTTCCACGGACGAGATGGCATCACCTTGGTTCTCTGTCCAGGTGTCTCTGGACGGGGACTCACCCTAACCAGCTGTCTCTGTAATAGATTTACACGGCCTGGAGGGGGTGGCGTGCTGAGCTTGAGACCCTGGGTTTTGAAGTCAATAGACCCGAGAGGGAGGACCAGGTCACCCCCTGCCCGTCTCCCTTCTTCACCTCTCAACGCTGGATGCTCATCTCTCTCCTACCTCAGGGCGGGCATGTGAGGCAGGTGATGCCATGCCTGACACAATGAAGCAATTAATGGATGTTAACAGGTCATTTCTTCTTGATTCTAAGGCATGAATCACACCATTGTACAAGCTCATTAAAATAGAATACAAAGAAAACCATTATCTCTGGATACTACTTGCAGATAGAAGACAGAGTTAAAGTTTCAGACACATGAAATGTGGAAAAAATAGTGACAGAGAATAGCGTGGAAAAAATATATTATTACTGTCCCCCTCTAAAGAATGGAAACAAGGTCAGACTGAGAAGAGTTAGAAAATTGCCCAGTAAAATTGAAGATCCAGTGTGATCATTAACTGATGCATCAGCTCAACTGTGTCACAATGTCCAGATACTTGATCAAATGTTATCCTGGATGTTTCTACAGCACGGTTCTTGAAAGAGATTAATATGTAAATCTGTAGACTTGGAAAGCAGATTGTCCTCTACACTGTGGGTGGGTCTCATCCAATCAGTTGAAGGTCCGAATAGAACAATGCCCTCCCATGGGCAAGAGGGTTTCTGCCAGCAACTGCCTTCAGGTGAATGGTAACATTGGCTCTTCTCTGGGTCTCCAGGCTGAGGACCTGGCCTGAATATCTGGGAAGTGCCAGCCTCCACAATCACCATTCCTTATATTAAAAGCTTTTTATTAGACACATCCTTTTTGTTCTGTTTCTCTGGAGAACACAGACTCATACATCCAATTTGGATAGACACTATCAATTTGTGTGGTTGTCTGAATTTTCTTGGGTTCAGGTCTAGGTGTGAAAGAGCTGACTCTTGATCAGGAAAAGGCACTTGCTGTTTCTCTAAGATCATTCAAAGCTGTGCCAGTGAATTTTAATAAAAATGGTTCCTCCTATCACGTCATAGCACTCTTTAATATCTGCCTTTTATGGAAATTTTGATTTTAGTTACCTGTCTTTCTGATACAAAAGGTGTTACGTTTTTCCACAAGAGTAAGTGTAGAAGCAGTTGTCTCATCATTATGATGTATGGACTCAGGCCACAGGCATTACTAAAAACATATTATATCTTGCCAGAAATCTATTTAAATTCATTGGGTTTTATTATCATTAGTAGACTCAGTCTCTTTCAAGAGCGAGATGAGACCAACTCCTTCATGGGTTTGGATTAAGCCTGTTTTTAAAACTCATAGAGGATTAATTTCTTCCACTGGTCATTGGGATTCACTGACCACCCATACTGACCAGCTCTTGTCTCCCCTGATGTCTGGTCATTATCTGAGGCCATTGATGCTGGTGAGTATACTCTGTTCTTGGTGGAGCTTTTAGTCTTTCCCTAGCACACTGAAAATTAGTTCACTCTATCTTGTTGATAAAGCTATGAAAAAAACATCTATAACTAACATTCCTAGAATAAGAAAAGTATCTCCGGAGATCAATGCCCTTCCACTTCTGAAAGTTAAAAAACAAGTAACATAGAGCATTGGATCAATCATTCCTTTGAGTCATCAACACTTTTTGGACACTCCATAGAAATTGCTCCCCTTTTTTTTTTTTTTTAGCTGAGCCATCCTGCCACCTGTTGGCAGCTCAACAGCAACTCAGCTCAAGCTGGCATCAAACCATCGTTGCTCAGAGCTCAGCTCGCACTCTTGAGCGAGCTCTTAACCAACTGAGCCACTCGGCCGGCCCTGAAATTGCTCTCTTTTGAGCAGCATCATGAATGGATTGAATTTTGTAGGTTAAAATTGTTGCAGTTGACAATATTGTTCATTTTGCTGCTTGTGTTATTGCTGCGTGATGCCCTAATTGTGCATCCCCAAACGAAAGGGCCAGTTAACTTAATGTAGACAATTTAGTACAGAATTCTCTGTGCACATGAATCATACCCTTTAGCCATATGAAGAGGCAAAAAAAAAAAAAAGGCAAACACTTAGGTTAATGCTTGAAGTTTATTTTGGAGACAGAAACAAGAAAAGGTACAAGATTGAAAGTGGAAATGCTTTTGCAGGTCTTCCAATGGAAGCTCGCACTGCTTCTGCAAAACTCAGTGACAGCAAAAAATGTATCGGATGTCATTTGAGAATCAGGTCCCACAACGATGCTCAAATAAAGGAGAGATCAAAACTTTACGCATAAGCAGAGGCCTCGTTTCCGAAAGCCTACGGAAGGAAGACAAGGGTCAGGCAGTGGGGATAAAAGCAGGGGGACAGGCAGAGCCAGCATCATCGACATCTTTTAAGAGGCCATGGGCCATCTGACAGGCGACAATGCCAGCCATGTCAGGGTGGAAAGGACTCACGTTTCAGTCATTAATCACAAGAAACCTTACTGGCGATGCGTTGGGCTTGCAGGGTCATGACTTTTCTCTGGTCCTAGTTTACCATACATGCATATTTCCTGCACCCACCCCAACAATCCACCTCTCAAACTCAGGGGTAGTTACTCCTCACCCCACCTCATCCACACACCCTACTGTGAGCCCAGATCCCACGTTCCCTGTCCCAGACTCCACGTCAAGCCTGTCTAGTGGGCTGCAGGCCCCAAAAGCCTGTTAGCTGGCATCTCACCTTGGATGTTGTGAGCAAAGAAATGATCTTTTGCAATGGCGATGTTCACATACTGGTCTTTGGCCCCAGGCTGGCCCTGGTCCGCAGCCACAAGCTGGTCCTGGTCCTTGGCTTTGGGCACATCTTGGGCAGGAACCTCATCAGCTGTCTTTCTAAGGGACTCTGCCTGGACCTGGAGGGCCAAGAGGAGAAGGGCAGCGAGGAGGGCGAGGGTCCTCATGGCTGAGAGTCACCTGGAGGTCAAGGTCTGGATCAGAGGGCAGGAGCAGAGTGATTGGGGGGTACAGGGAGTCAACCCGTATTTATAGGACTGGAGGAAAGAGGGCACTGCCCTCAGTGTGTGTCGAGGGGAGGGCGGGTGGCCTGTCCCAGGTCCCCCTGTCACCCAGAGTCACTTTGATGATCCTCTAAAGTACTTGTTCCTCTCATAGCACACATTTGTTTGCTTGGTGTCCTTGTTTGTTCTGCATATGTGATGATTGATGCCCATTAGTAATGCGATAAGCTTCCCTGTTTCTCATCTGCCTGAATATTTACCAGAGAAAATGTTTTCATGTGTGTCCTAGGGCATCTAAGCCATCAAGAGATGCTTGTAAAACTCCTGAAAAAGTGATGAACAAAGGGAGATAATGAGACGGGTATAAACTTTCTCACTAGCAACACTGGATACCAGTGGCTTTTTTCACACTCTGAGTACAAATAACTTGAATGTAGAATTCAATACTGAAGTAATAAATCATTCACATTCAAAGGCACAAATGGTGTATTTTTTGATATTCACAGTCTGAAGAAATTTGCTATTATGAGTCCCTGTTGAAAAATATTGCTCAAGGACACACTCCAATAAAATAAAAAAAGGGGATTCAAATAAGAAGACATGGGAGTAAAGAGACAAACTTTTAAAACAGACTCAATACAAAATAGTCATAGTTTTCAAATTAATTTTCCATGAATGGTTCATAAGAGCAATTGAGGAAAGTTTTGTTCTAGTTTAAACCTTCCCATGGAGTCTGTCATGCCCTTGATGGCCCAGGGTCCTCATTTATTGGAAAAAATTTATTCAGCCTCTCTTCATCCTTCCCCAGCTCAAAATTATTGGGTCAGTAGAATATCTGGGAAATGATATGGATGGTTTCAAACCCCACCATCTGGTGGCAGAGCGTAGCTTTCCCGTGAAGCGGAATGTGCTGGGAGCCCATTTGTCTGCTGGCTTCCAGGACCCACTCAGCCAGCCAGCTGCTCAGCCTGGGACACTGGGCGTCCCTGCCGCCAGCATCCTTTGCCTCTAGTTCTTTCTGGGAGAACTATTTCTAGAAAATTCTACTGACATTATGGAAAATGATTGCAGTTTGCCGATGTGTTTTTATACAATAATTTAGAGTAAAATACCTTTCCTTTTCCTTTTTTTTGCTTTCTATAGCAGATTGTTAGTTATCTATTATCATCTTGATGTGTCGTTGCATAGATGTCATATGCTTATATCTCTGGGGACACCCTCACCCATGTTAATTGATGGGTTCCATGGGACCGAGGTAACCCCAGGGCTTTGGAGAAAGATGTATGATTGGGAACTACTGCCGAGAAGCTCTGCCACACGGTGGGAAAGGAGGCGGGGTTTCCATGAGAAGGAGGGGTGTTCGGATCATATGGTCATGGCACTCGCAGTGATTATCCTAGTTGCTAGGACGAAGAAGTGTCTTCCTGAGAGTCAGGTCACATTTAATGAAAGCAGAGCTAAATCATTAGGTGGACAGACAGATAGATAGATGATAAATAGAATGATGATAGATAGATAGATGATAGATAGATAGTAGATAATAGTTGGATGGATGGGTTGGTGGGTGGGTGGATATAGAGAGATAGAGATAGAGATAGAGATGAGAGAGAGAGAGAGAGAGAGAGAGAGAGAGAGAGAGAGAGAGAGAGAGAGAGAGAGACATTTAGGATCATTTGTGCATTCATACAATTTTGTGTCTCAGGCCAGTATTACTCTTTGAATTCCCCAAGTTTTGAGGCCATCATACTGTTGAACTGACTTTTAGTTAGAAATCTATTGCTGGCATTTAATTAGTCCCTACTGATACACATATTAAACATCAAAAAAGCAGAAACAGAAAGCTTGTTGAAACACATTACTTGCGACAAAGAAAAGTCCCAGAGATGGAGCGGGGATCTGAGCCGCGCGGCAGGGGGCGCGCAGTCCCCTAAATCCCGGCAGACCCTTTGGGAGAGCAGCAGGAACTCCGCTGGAGCATAAGAGGCAAAGGCCTTAGCTTAAAACAGTGTTGGAACTGGTTCTTTGTTTATTTTATTATTTTAATTTTTTTTCCTTTTTCTACTCTTGAACAGAAAGCAAAAAAAAACCAATAACCCATCGACTCCCACAAACTTTGGCCCCTGCCAAGACAGTCTTAAACTGACCCCTGAATGGAGCAATAGGGGCAGACTAGGAGATATTCCTACCTGCAGGGGGTTGAGAATTTCCACCCAGTGAAGGCTGCAGAGTGAGACTACCTACCCCGCCCCCACCTTTAGGCAAGGCTTGGGAGGCGGGGCAGGTTCACCTGCTGAGGCGCTAATTAACAGATTCTTAGCAGCAGGCTTTTGGTAGTGAGGAATTCTTTAATTCTCCATGGCTGTCAACCCAAAGGGTGCCCAGAGACACTCATTGAGCCTTTGGGGGAGCAGCTTGCCTTGGTACAGGCAAAAGCAAAAAGGCAGTGACTTTGTAAAAACCACCAATCACACGTCACAACCACATGCAAGTACAGCAAACCTGCAGTGCCAGGATCACCCTAGGCATCAGGTGGCCTACTGTTCCCACAAGACGCACAGGAATTTTTGTACAGCAGAGGGCAAATGGAAGAGAGCTTGGTGGACTTTAGCCTAGACCGGCACGGGTATTTTTGGTTCGTTTGGTTTTATTTTGTTTTGTTTTCCCTTTATTGGTTGCTTATCTTGTTGTTTTTGGTTTTTATTTCTATTTCATTTTTATCATTTTGTAGTTTTTAATATAGGCATATATATAGGTGTATATAGGTGAATATATGTCCATATATATGGGTGTGTAGACCAATATATATATATAGATATATATAGGTATATATATATATACATATATATTTTTTTCTTTTTCTTTTTCTTTCTTTTCTTTTTCTTTTTTTCCCACCCTCACTTTTGCCCTTCTTTTACTCATTCTTCTCACTGCTATACTTTTCCTACTTTCCTTTTTTCTGCAAATTTTATTTTTTAAATTTTTATTCTTACCTTTTTTTTTATAGGTATAGCTATTCGGTTTCTCATGTTTATTCTATTTTTTATTTTATGATATTGTATTTTATTTGTTTCCTCTACTGTTATTATTGTGTGTGTGGTTATTGTTTTGTTTCTGTTTGTTTTCTTCTTTAGTATGTTTGATATTTCTGTACAAGTTGACTGTAGATTGATGGTTGTTTTTTTTTACTTGTGCAAGTATTTGGTTTCCTTTGGTGGCTGCGGAGGTTGTTCTTGTTGATCTGTTATGCTCTAAAGTCACTCTGCAGCACTGGGTCCAAACAAACAGACACAAGAATCATCACACCCACAGGCTAACTTTAGATAAAACCAGAGCATTTCTGGGTTTGACATACAAGAGTCACACCCAAAAAGAAGTTGCTACAGGTACTAGGGCCCACAGGGTCCAAGTCCCATCACAGGGGTCAATCCTCTCACAGCAGCTCATAAACTGCAGACTCTGCTGATCCTCACAGCTAATCAATCTGGGAGTCAATCCCACCTACTGACAAGCCAAAAGTAATCAAAACTAAAACTTCAACAGCTGATGATGCACGACACAAGGAACACCTCAGATACAAGCACAGGAGAATAGGGAGACTGAGTAATTCAAATATAAATGACACATACCATATAAGTTTACCCAGAAAAGACTGAGAAACCTGGGGGATCTATCTGTTATATGGAAGCAAACACAATGAGTAAGCGAGAATGGGGAGACAAAGAAACACAACCCAAATAAAAGAACAGAAGAAACTTCCTGAATCAGTGGAACTAGAGGAAATAGAGGTAAACAACCTATCGGAGACAGAGTTCAGAACACTGATTATTAGAATGTTCAAGGAAATTAATGAAAATATAAAGAAGGATAGAGAAATCATGAAAAGCAACCAGCTAGAACTTAAGAACACAATTACTGAATTAAATGACAAACTTAATGGAATGACTAGCAGATTGGATTAAGCAGAAAATCCAATCAGTGACTTAGAAGACAAGATAGCAGAGATCACCCAAGTGGAACAAAGAAAAGAAAAAAGAATGAAAAACATGGAAAATAACTTAAGAGAGCTGGGGGACAACATCAAACACAATAACCGACGGGTCATTGGAATACCAGAAGGAGAAGAGAAGGAGCAAGGGATAGAGAACATATTTGAAGTAATAATGTCTGAAAACTTCCCTAACCTGGCAAAGGACATTGAAATAGAAGCTCCGGAAGTGCAGAGAGTTCCAACCAGGATGATTCCAAACAGGCCCACTCCAAGACACATTATAGTGAAAATGGCAAGGGTTAAGGACAAAGACAGAATCCTTAAAGCAGCCAGGGAAAGGCAGCAAGTTACTTACAAGGGCACCCCCATAAGATTATCAGCTGACTTTTCTACAGAAACTTTGCAGGCCAGAAGGGAGTGGCAGGAGGTTTTCAAAGTGATGAAAAATAAAGGCATACAACCGAGATTGCTGTATCCAGCAAGGTTATCATTTAAAATTGAAGGAGAGATAAGGAGCTTTCCAGAAAAGAATAAGTTAAGGGAATTCATTTCCACCAAGCCAGCTTTGCAGGAAATGTTAAAAGGGCTTCTTTAAGTAGAAGAGAAAAACAACCTAACTAAGAAAAACTACGAACACAAATAACAAAATGGCAATAAATACACACGTATCAATAATCACATTAAATGTAAATGGATTAAATGCTCCAATCAAAAGACATAGGGTGGCTGAATGGATAAGAAAGCAAGACCCCAGCATATGCTGTATACAAGAGACTCACCTCAGATCCAAAGACTCATTCAGGCTGAAAGTAAAGGGATGGAGTAAAATATTTCATGCAAATAGAACTGAGAAAAAAGCTGGAGTAGCGATACTTATATCAGATAAAATGGACTTTAAATTGAAGAATATAACAAAGGACAAAGAAGGACACTTCATAGTAATGAAGGGATCGATCCAACAAGAGGACATAACCCTAGTAAACATCTATGCACCTAACATAGGAGCTCCTAAATATATAAAACCGATATTGTCAGACATAAAGACAGAGATCAACAGTAACACTATCATAGTAGGGGACTTCAACACACCACTGTCACCAATGGAGAGATCCACCAGACAGAAAATCAATGTGGAAACAGCGACCTTAAACGGCACATTAGAACAGCTGGATTTAACTGATATATTCAGAGCATTTCACCCCAAAGCTACAGAATATACGTCCTTTTCAAGTGCACATGGAACATTTTCTAAGATAGACCACGTGTTAAGCCACAAAACAAGTCTCAATAAATTTAAGAAGATTGAAATCATTTCAAGTCTATTCTCTGACCACAATGCTATGAAACTAGAAATCAATTATAAGAAGAAATCCGGGAAACTGACAAATGAATGGAGGCTAAATAACATGCTACTAAATAGTGAGTGGGTCACAAATGAGATCAAGGAGGAAATCAAAAGGTACCTCGAGACAAACGAAAATGAAAACACCATGACCCAAAATCTCTGGGATGCTGCAAAAGCAGTCCTAATAGGGAAGTTTATAGCAGTGCAGGCCTACCTAAAGAAGGAAGAAAAATCTCAAATCAACAGCTTATCCTTACACCTAAGGGAACTGGAAAAAGAACAGCAAAAGAAGCCCAAGGGGAGTACAAGAAAGGAGATAATAAAGACCATAGTGGAAATAAACAATATAGAGAACAGAAAAACAATACAAAAGATCAATGAAACCAAGAGCTGGTTTTTTGAGAAGATAAACAAAATTGACAAACCGCTAGCCAGGCTCATCAAAAAAAAAAAAAAAAAAAAAAAAAGACAGAGGACTCCAATTAGCAAAATCAGGAACGAAAGAGGGGAAATGACTACAGACATCACAGAAATACAAAAAATTCTAAGAAATTACTATGAGCAACTATATGACAAAAAATTCGACAATCTGGAAGAAATGGATAATTTTCTAGAAGGATAAAACCTCCCAAAGCTAACTCAAGAAGAAACAGAAAATCTAAATAGCCTGATTACTACCAAGGAAATTGAATCAGTAATTGACAAGCTCCCAAAAAACAAAAGCCCTGGACCAGACGGCTTCACAAGTGAATTTTGTCAAACATTCAAAAAAGAATGATCACCTATTCTTCTCAAACTATTCCAAAAAATCCAGAAGGAGGGAAGGCTCCCAAACTCTTTTTATGAGGCCACTATCACCCTGATTCCAAAACCAGATAAAGACAACACAAAAAAGGAAAACTACAGGGCAATCTCCCTGATGAATATAGATGCAAAAATTCTCAATAAAATATTAGCAAACAGAATTCAGCAATATATTAAGAAGATCACACATCATGATCAAGTGGGTTTCATCCCGCGTATGCAAGGCTGGTTCAACATCCGTAAATCAAATAATGTGATACACCACATCAACAAAATGAAGAATAAAAATCACATGGTCATATCAATAGATGCAGAAAAAGCATTTGACAAAATCCAACAGCCATTTATGTTAAAAACCCTTATCAAAGTAGGAATACAGGGATCATATCTCAACATAATAAAGGCCATATATGACAAACCTACCGCTAACATCATACTCAATGGGGAAAAGCTAAAACCATTCCCCTTAAGATCAGGAACAAGACAAGGCTGTCCACTTTCTCCTCTTTTATTCAACATAGTTCTGGAAGTTCTAGCCACAGCAATCAGACAAGAAAAAGGAATCAAAGGCATCCAAATTGGCAAGGAAGAAGTAAAATTGTCATTATATGCAGATGACATGATACTGTATATAGAGAACCCCAAAGACTCCATCAAGAAACTATTAGAACTGATAGACAAATTCAGTAAAGTAGCAGGATATAAAATCAATGTTCAGAAATCAGTGGCACTTGCATATACCAATAATAAACTAATGGAAGGAGAAATTAAGAAAACTGTTCCATTTACAATTGCGACATGAACTATAAAATACCTAGGAATAAATTTAACCAAAGAAGTAAAAGATCTGTACTCAGAAAATTATAAGACACTGAAAAAAGAAATCAAAGAAGATACAAATAAATGGAAACACCTATCATGCTCATGGATAGGAAGAATTAATATAGTTAAAATGTCCATACTGCCTAAAGCAACATATAGATTCAATGCAATTCCTAACAAACTACTAAGGGCATTTTTCACAGAAATAGAAAATATAATCCTAAAATTTATATGGAACCATAAAAGACCCCGAATAGCCTCGGCAGTCCTGAGAAATAAGAACAAAGTCGGGGGTATCACGCTTCCAGACATCAAAACTTACTACAAGGCTACAGTAATCAAAACAGTGTGGTATTAGCATAAAAACAGGCACATAGATCAGTGGAACAGAACAGAGAGCCCAGAAATAAATCCAGACCTTTATGAACAGTTAATCCATGACAAAGGAAGCAAGAATTTACATTGGAGTAAAGATAGTCTATTCAATAAATGGTGCTGGGAAAATTGGACTGATACATGCAAAAAAATGAAACTGGACCACCTCCTTACTCCATATACAAGAACAAATTCAAAATGGATTAAAGACTTAAATGTAAGACCTGAAACCATAAAACTTCTAAAAGAAAATATAGGGAGTACATTTGCAGACATTACCCGGAGCAATATTTTTACTGATACATCCCTGCGGGCAAGGGAAGTAAAAGAAAAAATGAACATATGGGATTATATCAGACGTAAAAGTTTTTTCACAATAAAGGAAACCATCAATAAAACAAAAAGGAAGTCTACTGATTGGGAGAATACATTCGCCAACGATATATCTCATAAGGGGTTAATATCCAAAATTTATAAAACACTCATGCAACTCAACACCAAAAAAACAAACAACCCAATAAGAAAATGGGCAGAAGATAGAAGAGACATTTCTCTAAAGAGGACATACAGAAGGCCAACAGGCATATGAAAAAATGTTCAACCTCACTGGTCATTAGGGAAATGCAAATAAAAACCACCATGAGATACCACCTCACTCCGGTCAGAATGGCTATCATCAATAAATCAACAAACAACAAGTGTTGGCGGGGCTGTGGGGAAAAGGGGACCCCGCTGCACTGTTGGTGGGATTGCAGATTGGTGCAGCCACTATGGAAGTCAGTATGGAGGTATCTCAAAAATCTGGAAATGGAACTACCTTTTGACCCAGCAATTCCACTCCTAGGTATTTATCCCGAAAAACCCAAGACACTGATTCAAAAAAATATGTGCACCCCTATGTTCATTGCAGCGCTACTTACAATAGCCAAGACTTGGAAACAACTGAAATGCCCATCGGTAGATGACTGGATTAAGAAACTGTGGTACATTTATACTGTGGAGTATTACTCCGCTATAAAGAAGAATGAAATCGTACCATTTGCAATGATATGGATGGACCTAGAGACTATTATATTAAGTGAAATAAGTCAGACAGAGAAAGACAAACAGCATATGATCTCACTTATAAGTGGAATCTGAAAAACTGAATGAATGAGCAATGTAAACAGAATTGTCTCATAGATATAGAGGAAAAATCAGGGTTGCTAATTGGGAGGGGGATGGGGATGAGGGAGAAAGGGAAGGGATTAGACAGCAAAAATAGGCAACTACAATATTGCCACAGGGATATGAAAGACAGTTCGGGGACTATAATTAATAATGTTGTAAATATTTTGTGGGGTGTCAGATGGTCACACGTCTTGTTAGGGAGACCGTTTCATGGATAGAGCAGAGGTTTGATCACTGCACTGTACACCTGAAGCGGAGGTTGTATACTAACTGTAATTGAATATATATAGATAGTCACGGGATGTGGATTATACTGTGGAAGGGACTCAGAGGAAGAGTAATAGATATGTATGATATGGGGGGGGAGCGGGGTGGCGAATTGGGGGAGTGGTTTGTCACTTTGAGGGGTAAAATGTATAACTATTGCACTGTGTTGTACACCTGAAACTAATTAAAAAAAAAAAAAGGAAAAGTCCCAAGGACAGGAGCAGAAGGTAACCACTGTTCCCTTCAGGTCCTCACACAGAATCTTAAATTCCTTGCCTGTAGGCTGAAGCAGCCGAGAGAGAGTGACGCCTGGGAGGAATCCACTGGGAGTGCAGGCAGGGGACAGGTGCCCCGGGACAGGCAGGGACCTTTACTGCAGTAGGGAGACCTGCTTCTCCTGCATGGAGGGTCAGGGAGCATCAGTCCGGTGCCCTGGTGGGAAATAAAGGGAGATCCAGTGAATTACAATTTCAGTTAGAGTAGGTGTGTCAGTAGGTGAAATGAGAGCTGGCAGCAATGCTCTTTGCCATGAGGACTGATGAGTTCTGCCTGGACGATGCCCACCAGAGACCTTACCTATCTGAGCTCCATGCTGTGGCACCCACGGCCAACTTGCCCCCACACCACACACTCATTCACACACTGGCACTGCTGGCCTTTTGCTCGGCCTCCAAATGTGTCCTGAAAGAGACTAATGTCTGGTCTGGGGGTCAGGAAGCTATGCCCCGTGGACCAAGTGGGCGCTCTGACTCTCTGTAAAGTTCTATTGGAACTGAGCCAGGACCATCATTTCATATGCCTATGGCTGCTTTCCGGCCTCAGGGACTGTCCCACATGTCATGAAGTCCAAGGCCTATGGAAAACGAAAATCCTTACAGACATGTGAGTGCAATATTTCAATTTCCAGATGAAGAAACGGAGGCCCTGGGAAGTAAATGAGGAACCACGGGGCTGTAATTGGTTGCCAATCTTGAAACCAGAACACACAGGCTTTGGGTTCCTCCTTATTACACCGATGCTACATCTCTCACCTGAAGCCTGTGGAGCAGAGTGTTTATGTTCCACGGACGAGATGGCATCACCTTGGTTCTCTGTCCAGGTGTTTCTGGACGGGGACTCACCCTGACCAGCTGTCTCTGTAATAGATTTACACGGCCTGGAGGGGGTGGCGTGCTGACCTTGAGACCCTGGGTTTTGAAGTCAATAGACCCGAGAGGGAGGACCAGGTCACCCCCTGCCCGTCTCCCTTCTTCACCTCTCAACGCTGGATGCTCATCTCTCTCCTACCTCAGGGCGGGCATGTGAGGCAGGTGATGCCATGACTGACACAATGAAGCAATTAATGGATGTTAACAGGGATGGTCATTTCTTCTTGATTCTAAGGCATGAATCACACCATTGTACAAGTTCATCAAAATAGAATACAAAGAAAAACCATTATCTCTGGATACTACTTGCAGATAGAAGACAGAGTTAAAGTTTCAGACACATGAAATGTGGAAAAAATAGTGACAGAGAATAGCGTGGAAAAAATATATTATTACTGTCCCCCTCTAAAAAATGGAAACAAGGTCAGACTGAGAAAAGTTAGAAAATTGCCCAGTAAAATTGAAGATCCAGTGTGATCGTTAACTGATGCATCAGCTTAACTGTGTCACAATGTCCAGATACTTGATCAAATGTTATCCTGGATGTTTCTACAGCACGGTTCTTGAAAGAGATTAATATGTAAATCTGTAGACTTGGAAAGCAGATTGTCCTCTACACTGTGGGTGGGTCTCATCCAATCAGTTGAAGGTCCGAATAGAACAATGCCCTCCCATGGGCAAGAGGGTTTCTGCCAGCAACTGCCTTCAGGTGAATGGTAACATTGGCTCTTCTCTGGGTCTCCAGGCTGAGGACCCGGCCTGAATATTTGGGAAGTGCCAGCCTCCACAATCACCATTCCTTATATTAAAAGCTTTTTATTAGACACATCCTTTTTGTTCTGTTTCTCTGGAGAACACAGACTCATACATCCAATTTGGATAGACACTATCAATTGTGTCTTTGTCTGAATTTGTCTTTGTGTGGTTGTCTGAATTTTCTTCGGTTCAGGTCTAGATGTGAAAGAGCTGACTCTTGATCAGGAAAAGGCACTTGCTGTTTCTCTAAGATCATTCAAAGCTGTGCCAGTGAATTTTAATAAAAATGGTTCCTCCTATCACGTCATAGCACTCTTTAATATCTGCCTTTTATGGAAATTTTGATTTTAGTTACCTGTCTTTCTGATACAAAAGGTGTTACGTTTTTCCACAAGAGTAAGTGTAGAAGCAGTTGTCTCATCATTATGATGTATGGACTCAGGCCACAGGCATTACTAAAAACACATTATATCTTGCTAGAAATCTATTTAAATTCATTGGGTTTTATTATCATTAGTAGATTCAGTCTCTTTCAAGAGCGAGATGAGACCAACTCCTTCATGGGTTTGGATTAAGCCTGTTTTTAAAACTCATAGAGGATTAATTTCTTCCACTGGTCATTGGGATTCACTGACCACCCATACTGACCAGCTCTTGTCTCCCCTGATGTCTGGTCATTATCTGAGGCCATTGATGCTGGTGAGTATACTCTGTTCTTGGTGGAGCTTTTAGTCTTTCCCTAGCACACTGAAAATTAGTTCACTCTATCTTGTTGATAAAGCTATGAAAAAAACATCTATAACTAACATTCCTAGAATAAGAAAAGTATCTCCGGAGATCAATGCCCTTCCACTTCTGAAAGTTAAAAAACAAGTAACATAGAGCATTGGATCAATCATTCCTTTGAGTCATCAACACTTTTTGGACACTCCATAGAAATTGCTCCTTTTTTTTTTTTTAGCTGAGCCATCCTGCCACCTGTTGGCAGCTCAACAGCAACTCAGCTCAAGCTGGCATCAAACCATCGTTGCTCAGAGCTCAGCTCGCACTCTTGAGCGAGCTCTTAACCAACTGAGCCACTCGGCCGGCCCTGAAATTGCTCTCTTTTGAGCAGCATCATGAATGGATTGAATTTTGTAGGTTAAAATTGTTGCAGTTGACAATATTGTTCATTTTGCTGCTTGTGTTATTGCTGCGTGATGTCCTAATTGTGCATCCCCAAACGAAAGGGCCAGTTAACTTAATGTAGACAATTTAGTACAGAATTCTCTGTGCACATGAATCATACCCTTTAGCCTTATGAAGAGGCCAAAAAAAAAAAAAGGCAAACACTTAGGTTAATGCTTGAAGTTTATTTTGGAGACAGAAACAAGAAAAGGTACAAGATTGAAAGTGGAAATGCTTTTGCAGGTCTTCCAATGGAAGCTCGCACTGCTTCTGCAAAACTCAGTGACAGCAAAAAATGTATCAGATGTCATTTGAGAATCAGGTCCCACAACGATGCTCAAATAAAGGAGAGATCAAAACTTTAGGCATAAGCAGATGCCTCGTTTCCGAAAGCCTACGGAAGGAAGACGAGGGTCAGGCAGTGGGGATAAAAGCAGGGGGACAGGCAGAGCCAGCACATCGACATCTTTTAAGAGGCCATGGGCCATCTGACAGGCGACAATGCCAGCCATGTCAAGGTGGAAAGGACTCACGTTTCGGTCATTAATCACAAGAAACCTTACTGGTGATGCGTTGGGCTTGCAGGGTCATGACTTTTCTCTGGTCCTAGTTTACCATACATGCATATTTCCTGCACCCACCCCAACAATCCACCTCTCAAACTCAGGGGTAGTTACTCCTCACCCCACCTCATCCACACACCCCACTGTGAGCCCAGACCCCACGTTCCCTGTCCCAGACTCCACGTCAAGCCTGTCTAGTGGGCTGCAGGCCCCAAAAGCCTGTTAGCTGGCGTCTCACCTTGGACGTTGTGAGCAAAGAAATGATCTTTTGCAATGGCGATGTTCACATACTGGTCTTTGGCCCCAGGCTGGCCCTGGTCCGCAGCCACAAGCTGGTCCTGGTCCTTGGCTTTGGGCACATCTTGGGCAGGAATCTCATCAGCTGTTTTTCTAAGGGACTCTGCCTGGACCTGGAGGGCCAAGAGGAGAAGGGCAGCGAGGAGGGCGAGGGTCCTCATGGCTGAGAGTCACCTGGAGGTCAAGGTCTGGATCAGAGGGCAGGAGCAGAGTGATTGGGGGGTACAGGGAGTCAGCCCGTATTTATAGGACTGGAGGAAAGAGGGCACTGCCCTCAGTGTGTGTCGAGGGGAGGGCGGGTGGCCTGTCCCAGGTCTCCCTGTCACCCAGAGTCACTTTGATGTTCCTCTGAAGTACCTACTCTCCTCTCCTAGCACGCGTGTGTTTGCTTGGTGTCCATGTTTGGTCTTCATATGTGATGATTAAGGCCCATTAGGAATGTGATAAGCTTCCCTGTTTCTCATCTGCATGAATATTTACCAGTGAAAATGTGTGCATATGTTTCCTAGGGCATCTAAGCCATCAAGAGACGCTTGTAAAACTCCTAAAAAAGTCGTGAACAAAGGGAGATAATCAGATGGGCATAAACTTTCTCACTTGCAACACTGGATACCAGCTGGCTTTTTCACACTTCTGAGAGCAAATAACTTGAATGTAGAATTTGGTCCTGACGAATATATAATGCATATTCATGGGTATATGTGGTGTGCTTTCAATGTACACAGAGTCAGGAAATTTGCTATATATGAATCCATTTTGAAAAATATTGCTCAAGGACACACTCTAATAAAATAAAGGATACAGTAAGAAGACAGGAGAGTAAAGAGACAGACTTGAAAGATTCAGTAGGATTTATTTATATTTTTAAAATCATTTTCCCTGAATGGTTGATAAGAGAAATCGATGAAAGTTTTGTTCTAGTTTTAACCTTTCCCTATGGAGTCTGCTGTGTGCTTGATCACTCAGGGTCATCAGTTATTTGAAAAAAAACAATTATATTCAGCCTGTCTTCATCCTTCCCCAATTCAAAATTACTTGGGTGAGTGGAATATCTGGATAATGATATGGACGGTATCAAACCCCACCATCTGGTGGCAGAGCGTAGCTTTCCCGTGAAGCGGAATGGGCTGGGAGCCCATTTGTCTGCTGGCTTCCAGGACCCACTCAGCCAGCCAGCTGCTCAGCCTGGGACACTGGGCGTCCCTGCCGCCAGCATCCTTTGCCTCTAGTTCTTTCTGGGAGAACTATTTCTAGAAAATTCTACTGACATTATGGAAAATGATTGCAGTTTGCCGATGTGTTTTTATACAATAATTTAGAGTAAAATACCTTTCCTTTTCCTTTTTTTGGCTTTCTATAGCAGATTGTCTGTTATCTATTATCATCTTGATGTGTCATTGCATAGATGTCATATGCTTATATCTCTGGGGACACCCTCACCCATGTTAATTGATGGGTTCCATGGGACCGAGGTAACCCCAGGGCTTTGGAGAAAGATGTATGATTGGGAACTACTGCCGAGAAGCTCTGCCACACGGTGGGAAAGGAGGCGGGGTTTCCATGAGAAGGAGGGGTGTTCGGATCATATGGTCATGGCACTCGCAATGATTATCCTAGTTGCTAGGACGCAATGTCTTCCTGAGAGTCAGGTCACATTTAATGAAAGCAGAGCTAAATCATTAGGTGGACAGACAGATAGATAGATGATAAATAGAATGATGATAGATAGATAGATAGATAGATAGATAGATAGATAGATAGATAGATAGGTGACAGATGATAGATAATAGTTGGATGGATGGGTGGATGAGTGGGTGGGGAGAGAGAGAGAGAGAGAGACAGACAGACAGACAGACAGACAGACAGACAGACATTTAGGATCATTTGTGCATTCATACAATTTTGTGTCTCAGGCCAGTATTACTCTTTGAATTCCCCAAGTTTTGGGGCCATCATACTATTGAACTGACTTTTAGTTATAAATCTATTGCTGGCATTTAATTAGTCTCTACTGATACACATATTATACATCAAAAAAGCAGAAACAGAAAGCTTGTTGAAACACATTACTTGTGACAAAGAAAAGTCCCAAGGACAGGAGCAGAAGGTAACCACTGTTCCCTTCAGGTCCTCACACAGAATCTTAAATTCCTTGCCTGTAGGCTGAAGCAGCGAGAGAGACTGACGCCTGGGAGGAATCCACTGGGAGTGCAGGCAGGGGAGAGGTGCCCCAGGACAGGCAGGGACCTTTACTGCAGTAGGGAGACCTGCTTCTCCTGCATGGAGGGTCAGGGAGCATCAGTCCGGTGCCCTGGTGGGAAATAAAGGAAGATCCAGTGAATTACAATTTCAGTTAGAGTAGGTGTGTCAGTAGGTGAAATGAGAGCTGGCAGCAATGCTCTTTGCCATGAGGACTGATGAGTTCTGCCTGGACGATGCCCACCAGAGACCTTACCTATCTGAGCTCCATGCTGCGGCACCCACGGCCTCCTTGCCCCCACACCACACACTCATTCACACACTGGCACTGCTGGCCTTTTGCTCGGCCTCCAAATGTGTCCTGAAAGAGACTAATGTCTGGTCTGGGGGTCAGGAAGCTATGCCCCGTGGACCAAGTGGGCGCTCTGACTCTCTCTGTAAAGTTCTATTGGAACTGAGCCAGGACCATCATTTCATATGCCTATGGCTGCTTTCCGGCCTCAGGGACTGTCCCACATGTCATGAAGTCCAAGGCCTATGGGACAACATGACTCTCACAGACATATAGGCTATTATTTTCATTTTCAGATGAAGAAACGGAGGCCCTGGGAAGTAAATGAGGAACCACGGGGCTGTAATTGGTTGTCAATCCTGAAACCAGAACACAGGCTTTGGGTTCCTCCTTATTACACCGATGCTGACACCTCTCACCTGAAGCCTGTGGAGCAGAGTGTTTATGTTCCATGGACGAAATGGCATCACTTTGGTTCTCTGTCCCGGTCCCTCTGGACAGGGACTCATCCTGACCAGCTGTCTCTGTAATAGATTTACACAGCCTGGAGGGGGTGGCGTGCTGAGCTTGAGACCCTGGGCTTTTTGAGACAGAGGACCAGGTCACCACCGCCTGCCCGTCTCCCTTCTTCACCTCTCAACGCTGGATGCTCGTCTCTCTCCTACCTCAGGGCGGGCACGTGAGGCAGGTAGTGTGATGCCTGACACAATGAAGCAACTAATGGATATTAATGGGGATCAACATTTATTCTTGATTCTAAGATGATGTGAATCACACCACTCTACAAGTTCATCATAATAATACAAAGCAAAACCACAATGACATGACACTACATGTACATAGAGGACAGATTTAAAGTTTCAAACACACAAAATGTGGAAGTAAGAGTGACAGAGAATAAGATCGTATAAAGATACTATTACTGCTCCTCTGAAGAATGGACACAAGGTCAGACCAGGAAGAGTTAGAAGATTGCCCAGTAAAACTGAGATCCAACGTAATGGTTAACTTGATGTGTCAGCTTGGATAGGTCACAGTGCCCAATTACATGATGAAATTAATCTAGATATTTTTTCAGAGTATTTCTTTCCTTTTCCTTTTTTTTAAGTTTATATTGGGGAATTGGAAAAGGGGAACAGTGTTGGGGAGTTGGGGAATGGGAACAGCCAAGTCATTGTCCTTCAATCTTAGTTGTGGATGGTGCAGCTAACTCAGTTCCAAGTCCAGTTGTCATCCAGCTGCCCATCAGCAATTCCTGGCTGTTCAGCTTAAGGTGCTGTGTTCAATTTTAGTTGCTGGTGGGGTAGCCCACCATCCCATGTTGGAGTCAAAACATCAACCTTGTTGTTAGGAGCACACACTCTCACCAGCTGAGCCAATCCTGCCACCTGTTGGCAGCTCAGAGACAGCTCAGCTCGGGTGCAGCTCACTGGCCCATGTGGGAATCAAACTGGTAACCGTGTTGCTCGGAGCTCGGGCTCTTAATGATCTGAGCTACTTGGCTGACCCTTCAGAGTGTTTCTTGAATGAGATTAATTTGGAAATCAGTAGACTTGGAAAGCAAATTGTCCTTTATGTTGTGGATGGGTCTCATCCAGTCAGTTGAAGGTCCGAATAGAACAATGCCCTCCCATGGGCAAGAGGGTTTCTGCCAGCAACTGCCTTCAGGTGAATGGTAACATTGGCTCTTCTCTCGGTCTCCAGGCTGAGGACCCGGCCTGAATATTTGGGAAGTGCCAGCTTCTGTAATCACCATTCCTTAACATAAATCTCTTAAATAGACACATCCTTTTAGTTCTGTTTCTCTGGAAAACAGTGACTCATACATCCAATTTACAGACACGATCATTTTGTGTGGTTGTCTGAATTTCTTCAGCAGTTCAGGTCTGGGTATAAAGCAGCTGACTCTTGATCAGGAAGCTGCACTTGGTGGTGTGTTCCCAAGATCATTAAAAGCTGAGCCAGTGGCTTTCGTAATAAAAATGGCTTCTCTTATCATGTCATAGTGCTGTTTAATATCTGCCTTTTTTTTTTTTTAAAGATTTTATTGGGGAATTGGCGGAGGGGAACAGCGTTGGGGAATCGGGGAAGGGGAACAGACAAGTTGCTGTCTTTTTGTTCTTCAGTTTAGTTGCGGAGGATGTTGCTTCACTGGCCCATGTTGGTATCGTCATTGCGCTCTTCCCGGATGAGGCAGCTTGGTCACCGGCCTCTGGATGTCGCTCACCGGGGCTATTGGCAGCTCCCGCTGGCTGCCGGCCACTCCCTGTAGCCCATGGCAGCCCACAGCAGCAGGGGCTGCAGCCTACACCATCGCCGGGGCTCGCAGCCCAGCTCCAGGTGGAGCTGTTGTTAGCTGTAGAGGGCAGTGTCACTGGCCCTCATGTGGGATCCGAACCGGGGTCGCTGGCATCCCAAAACCAGCGCTTAACCAATGCGCCACTCGGCCGGCCCTTAATATCTGCCTTTTATACAAATTTTGATTTTAGTTACCTGCCTTTTGGACACAAAAGATGTTAAGTTTTTGCACAACAGTAAGTGTTCAAGCATTGTCTCATCATTACGATGTATTCACTCAGTCCACAAGCATTATTCAAAACATTATTTCTTGCTGGGAAGCTATTAAAATTAGCAGGATTTTCTTGTCGTCAGTAGACTCAGTCTTTTTCAAGAGAGACAGTTGAGACCACCTCCTTCATTGGATTTCAGACCTATCACTTTTGGGGGTCAAAGGGGGACATGTCTTTCACTGGTCATTGGGCTTCACTGACCACCCATACTGACCAGCTTCTGGGCTCCCCTGGTGTCTGGTCACTGAAATATTAGTTCCCTCTTACTTATTGATACAGGTATGAAAAAATTACGTATAGCTAACATGCCTGCCTAGAATAAGAAAAATATCTCTATAGATCAATGCCCTCCCTGAAAATTAAAAAACAAGTAACATAGACCATTGGATGAATCTTTCCTTTGAGTCAACAACACATTTTGGACACTCCATAGAAATTGCCCTCTTTTGAGCAGCATCATGAATGGATTGCATTTTGTAGGTTAAAATTGTTACAGTTGACAGTTGCTTTCATTTTGCTGCTTGTGTTATTACTGTGTGATACCCTAATTGTCCATCACTGGTGGGAAGAGTAGTTAACTTAATGTAGACCATTCCGGACAGAATTCTCTATGCACGTGAACCACACTCATAAGCCATGTGAAAAGGCAAAAAACAAAAAAGAGCCAAACATTGAGTTTAATGCTTGAAGTTTATTTTGGAGACAGAAACAAGAGTAGTATCAGGTCGAAAGTGTAAATGCTTTTCCAGGTTTTCCAATGGAAGCTCGCACTGCTTCAGGCCTCAGTCTGCAAAGCTCAGTAACAGCAAAGAGAGTATTTGACGCTACCTAAAGTGCAGGTCCCAGAGTGATGCTGACCAGCAGGGCAGCGCCAGTCCCTTCTGCAGAAGCAGGTGACTGCTCTCCGAAGGTCTGTGGAAGGAAGAGGAGGGTCAGGCAGCGTTGGGGAGGAGAGCAGGGGGACAGGCAGAGCCAGCCTCATGGACACCTTCTAAGAGGCCACGGGTCGTCTGACAGGCGACAATGCCAGCCATGTCAGGGTGCAAAGGACTCACGTTTCGGTCATTAATCACAAGAAACCTCACTGGCGATGGGTTGGGCTTGCAGGGTCATAATTTTTCTCTGGTCCTAGTTTATCGTGTCCATGCATATTTCCTGCACCCACCCCTCAAACTCGGGGGTAGCTACTCCTCACCCCACCTCATCCACACACCCTACTGTGAGCCCAGACCCCACGCTCCCTCTAAGAGGCCACCTAGTGGGCTGCAGGCCCCAGTATCATGTTGGCTGGCCTCTCACCTGAGGCGTCTCGAGCGAGGCGGTCATCTCCTCCAAAGGAGATGGCCATGTTCTGGCCTTTGGCCCCGGGCTGGTCCTGGTCCTCGGCCACAAGCTGGTCCAGGTCTTGGGTGGGAACCTGGTCAGCTGTCTCTCGGAGGAGCTCAGCCTGGACCTGGAGGGCCAAGAGGAGAAGGGCAGCGAGGAGGGCGAGGGTCCTCATGGCTGAGAGTCACCTGGAGGTCAAGGTCTGGATCAGAGGGCAGGAGCTGTGTGATTGGGGGGTACAGGGAGTCAGCCCATATTTATAAGACCGGAGGAAAGAGGGCACTGCCCTCATGTGTGACGAGAGGAGGGCGGGTGGCCTGTCTCAGGTCCCCCTGTCACCCAGAGTCACTTTGATGATCCTCTAAAGTACTTGTTCCTCTCATAGCACACATTTGTTTGCTTGGTGTCCTTGTTTGTTCTGCGTATGTGATGATTGATGCCCATTAGGAACGTGATAAGCTTCCCTGTTTCTCATCTGCCTGAATATTTACCAGTGAAAATGAGTGCCTATGTGTCCTAGGGCATTTAAGCCATCAAGAGATGCTTGTAAAACTCCCAAAATGTGGCCAAAAAAGGACGATAATCTGATGGGCATAAAATTTCTCACTTGCAACACTGGATAGCAGATTTTTTTTTCTCACACTTATGAGGGCAAATAATTTGAATGTAGAGTTGGTCTTTAAGTAATATATAATTAACATTTGTAGGGACAAATGGTGTTTTTATTGGATGTTCACAGACTCGTGAAATTTGCTATATATGAATCCTCTTTAGAAAATATTGCTCAAGGACACACTCCAATAAATAAAGAAGGGATCCAAATGAGAAAACATGAGAGTAAAGAGACATATTTTAAAAAGACTCAAAGGAAATATTTATAGTTTTTAAATTAATTTTCCATGAATGGTTGATACGAGCAATTGAGGAAAGTTTTATTCCAGTTTTAACTTTTCCCCATGGATTCTGCCATGAGCTTGATCACCCAAGGTCCTCATTTATTTGAGAAAAGTTTTCTTCATCTTTTCTTCATCTTTCTGCAGTTCAAAATTACTCGGGTGAGTGGAATATCTGGAAAATAATATGGATGGTTTCAAAAATCACCATCTGGGCGCAGTGGAACAGCCAGTGCGTAGCTTTCCTGTGAAGCGGAATGTGCTGGGAGCCCATTTGACTGCTGGCTTCCAGGACCCACTCCACCAGCCAGCTGCTCAGCCTGGGACACTGGGCGTCCCTGCCACTGAGCATCCTTTGCCTCTAGTTCCTTCCAGGAGAACTATTTTTAGGAAATTCTACTAACATTATAACATTATAGGAACTGATTGTACATTTCTTTTCATGTGTTTGCAAATAATAATTATAATGAAATGCCTTTCCTTTAGCCTATTGGTTTTTCTTTTTTACCCTCGTAGGTCATCCATTATCTATTATCTTCTTGACTTCAAAACTGCTGTGTGGGGGTCGGCTGAGTAGCGTGGTGGTTAAGCGCTGGCTTGGGACGCCAGCGGCCCCGGTTCGGGTCCCACATATGAGGGCCAGTGACACTGCCCTCAAAAAAAACAACAACAAAAAAACCCCTGCTGTGTGCGGAAATGTGTTTCTTGTCCTTCACTCTGAGTCTCATCCTGCCTCTGCCCCCTTTGAGTCCAGGAGAGAACCAGCATGCTTATCACATGGACACAGCATGAATTCCCCTGACCTATGATTTAAGAATTTAAGAAACTATGGTACATTTAAATAATGGAGTATTACACAGCTATAAAGAAGAAAGAAATCGTACCACTTGCAATGATATGGATGGACCTAGAGAACATTATGCTAAGTGAAATAAGTCAGTCAAAGAAAGACAAATACCATATGATCTCACTTATATGTGGAATCTAAAGAACTGAATAAACGAGCAATGTAGACAGAAATAGTCTTAGAGACACAGAGGAAAAACTGATGACAGCTAGATGGGATGGGGATGCGAGAAGGCGAAGGGATGAGGCAACACAAACTGGTAACTACAATACTACTGCAGAGACAGAAGAGACAGTTTAGGGAATATAATCAATAAGGTTGTAAATATTTTTCTTAGGGGATCAGAAGGACTCATGTCCTTTTAGGGAGATCACTTCATAGATGGTGTAGTGGCCTGACTTCACTTCACTACACACTGAAGCTGCTGCTGAATAATATTATATATCAATTATAATTTAACACATATATGGTCATGGGATGTGGAATATAGTGTGGGGATGGAGTCAATGGATTGTAATAGATATGTATGATATCGGGTGTGGGGCAGGGGAGGGGGGAGGGGAGAGTCACTTTGTAAGGGTTGAAAAAATAACTATTGTATGGTTTTGTACATCGGTAACTAATAAAAATAATAATAATGATAAAAAGTTTTCTTAAAAAGAATTTAACATGGGAATGAACTTGACATGGTGAAAAACATGGTGTCAGGAATTAGCTTGAAAGACCTGATATCTTAAGATATCAAGAGATCTGGTTTGCTCAGGTTATTGTTGGTAATAGTCAGGCAGATGGGGACCAGGGAGAGATATTGGACCTGTGCCAACACGAAGAGCAGGTGTTCAGTGGAATGGCTGGATCAGAGAGCCTCCGGCCGCACCCCAGCAACACATGCGCACACACACGTCACACTTGAGGGCAGACCCCCTCCCATAACTCATCGTCTCTGACTCTGCTCCCCTCAGCCTCATATCCCTCCAGAGCCGGAGTCTCCTCACGTCCCAGAGATACTCAGGCTGCTGCCCTCCCATCTGGGCGCTGACCTCGGGGAGGCTGGCAGCCCTGGGGACCCTTGCTGGCTGCCTTCTCTTCTAGAGGTGCGTGGAGACGAAGAGCTGCCCAGATTCTAGCCTTGGCGGAGCCAGGGTGGGGCTGCCCCTTGGCATGCATGAAAGCCCTGCGCAGTGGGCCACAGATTAGCCATCGACTCCTTCGTAACTGCCTTGGCTGCTCAGGGCCTCAGGTTTTTCATCTGTAAACTGAAGGCATTGAATTACTCTCACCAAGGACCCCTCAGCTATGCATAGAAGCATCTGGTTCCACGGCCTCAGCCTGTGAAACTGCAGCTGCAGCCACTAAATCAGCCTATTAGAGAAACTATGGGGTGTGTGTGTGAGTGTGTATGGGGGCCGTAGGCAATATAAACGACAGACAAGAGGAGTGAAAGAACTGGACCCTGAGTGGACTGATGTGGCTGGTTAAAATTTCTGTTTTCTGCTGCAATAGGCCCTGGGAGACACATCTCCAGTAAGAAGGCGCATTCCTTTCTTGGGCGGCTCCATTCGGTGAAGCCGCCTGCACATCCTTAACCTTTCCCCAGGGACTTTCACCGCTACTGCCGCTGGACGTGAGTGCCACGTGTCTGGGCATTCCCTCCCCCTGCTCCCCTCCCCTTTGCTTTCCTCTTCTTTTCCCTTTTTGACTTCACGTTTTATATGGCATGGCTGGTTTGCATTGTTCCAATCATTTTCATAGAGTGGTTGGAGCTGTATTGTCTACATTCTGAAGAGGTGGTGCTTGCACTCCTAATGACATGTGTCTGCAGCCCAGTTTTGCCCTGTGGGCTGCACTCTCCTCTTTGGTGTGAAGCACACAGTACACTACATGCAAAACCGTAGCCAGAGGGGAGCTCCAAGAAAGGGACTCTAAGACCCTGAGGTCTTGTCTGAGTGATAAAGTCATAAGCTATAAGAAATATCTTGTCAGCTATCTTTGACGTGGACATAAATCAAAAAGCATGGTGGCAGGAGCCCTTGAGATCTTCTTCCACAGCATATGTCATCATTTAGGCTCAAAGAAACTCATAAAAATTAAAAAACAAAACAAAAGAAGCATGGTGGCAGCAGTGGGCATAGAGAACACCCCAGGCATGGTGGTTGGATGAAATGTTCTGTCATGGGCCCCCACTCCCACACACACCCCAGCCCCCCACCTAGCCTCCATCACCATCACCTTCATTACGATGTTTTTAAACACCCCCTCTTTCCAGCACTTAGCCATGAGCTTTACTCATTTAATGCCCCCATCACGGGTGAAGTAGGTTCTACCATTTATTTTGTAAATGAAGACGAGGAAGCACAAGGAGGTTGAGTAAGTTTTGTATGACCATGTGGCCAGTTAAAGGCAACCTTGGAATTCTGAGCCCACGCTTCTCATCACCAGGTTCCGGGCTTCGTGAGATCACCTCCTGCCCTCACGGAGCGCAAGGAACCTTCTTAGATGCACCTTCCTGTGGATATGTGTTTTCATTATGCGGGGGAAGTTCTTAGGGGTGACTTTCAATGGTGTCCTCTTGGTTGATCCACACTTGTCGAATAATGATACTCTTTCCTAGAGCTCTGATTGAGGATTAGAAGAAAAATTGGAAAATAAAAGAAGATAAACCTGTGCAATTATGGAGTAATGTAGTATTTCCCTTTGTGAGCACTTTTGAATTGTATTTCCAACTGGCATTTGTGGTTTGCAACCCAAGTCATTTGTAACCCACTGACTTCAACTGCCCTTTTAGGGAGCATCTCCTGTGTCTGCAAGGCCTGAAGATACCAGGACTCTTCATCTTGTCAGCCCAGTGTCACCGCTCTCTCCACTGCTCTGTGTTTGACTGCTCTTTCAGTGATTGAGCACAGATCCACTTATAATTTCATGCTTTGTTCAATGTCTGTCCCCCTCAGACCTATTTTCTTTCTTTTTGTTCCTAGAATGGCACACCGCTTCCTTTTGGTTTGCTCCCTTCTGCACAGAGATCTTACCTTTTCCATTTGCTGACAATGTTAGCCCTGAGGAAGTCCCACATTGTAATAGAAACTTACCTTCCCGTTCTTCTCACCTGTTCCATGCCTTCCAGTTCTCGTGGTCTCAGTCTCCCCATTGGTGACACGAAGAGTTCCCTGCCTGGGTGCTCTCTAAGGTGGCACTAGATTCTCTGACTCGCATCCGTGTGCCTGCTGAGCTCCTGGTGGGGAAAGTCCAATCCCCATGACCTTCCTGAGAAGCAGGACTGTGCTAAGTACCCGAGCGCCCCAGTGCGCCTGTCCCTAAGACTTCAGCTTATTAGCCAAGCCCACTTACAAACGCCAGTGGGTATCTGTCCTAGTCCTTGGATGGCTGCCTGGGGTGCGCTGCTTGTTTGAAAATTGCACACTCAATGGTTTCTCCGGTCCACGAGCTGCAGTTTGATCACAGCAGTCAGCCTGTTCGCGCAACTCCAGGAACAAGGCGCTGAGCAAGCCGCCCGCCGCCCACAGGAGGGCCAGGAGGAGGTGGCACTGTGCAGACTGGGAGGAGAGGGACTGGGGACTGGGTGGGCGCTCACCGCAGCTGGTTTCAGTTCCTATATTCTCAGGCGGCAGGTCCATTAAACCGAGCCAGGCGTCTCATTCTCACCCCTATTTCACCCCCTCTTCCCTTTGGCACATGTGCCCCTCTCAGAAGCCCTTAGAACTGCAGGTCTCGGAATAACAAGGGGACTTCAGGATGTCATCTTAGCCAGTCCCATCATTTCGCAGATGAGAAATCCCAGGCCTAGAGAGGTGACGTGACTTGTAAGTCAGAGGCATAGCCAGAACCTAGGTGTCCAAAATCTTAATTCATGTTTAGTTTTTTCCTGCATTATATTCTCGAGCTCTTTGAAGCTATTTGTAGGGAAGACCCCAGCGTATGAAGTGATGTTGCAGGGTGGCTGTGAGCAGAGGTTTGACTCAGACTCAAGTTCAGTTCCTGCTTGACCACTGTGTGGCCCTGTTGCCTCACCCATAGAACAAATTCATTATCAGAACCCGCCTTGAAAGACTGTTTTGAGGATGAAGTGACGTGATCATGCAGAGTGGTGGGCACGTGGTGACGCCTCGATGTCCCTGCCACTCACCCTCAGGTACATTTGAGGCTGGTTTTCGTGTATACAGCTGTGTGGTAGAATGCCAAACGCCACTTAGCTACCTAGGTCAGATGATATATTTCACTGCAATTGACCCAAAGTAAAATATTGGGAGCTTGGAAGGGCTCCATCTTGGGCTTTCACTTGAAGCAAGATTGTGGCAGGTTGGAATGTGCTCCAAAGATGACAATCACCTCTGAGGGGGTCAGGGTCCCCTGTCTGAGGAGCACAGTTCTGAGGCTCTTCGGAGCAGAGAAGGGGAGGCACAGGGGAGCATGACCGTTGTCTTCAGATGGTGGGAAAAGTTAGCAGAGAAGAGAGAAGAATTCCAAGTTTCTGTGGTTTTGTGAAAGGGGTTTCCTATTTGTAGGTTGAGGTTATTCTCTGGTTCATACCAAAGGGCTCAACGTTGAGGAGACAAAGCGTAACCAAACCCAGTCTAGTGTTGTCAAGACCTTGTAGTCTCTCATAGGAGACATAGAGGTCAACAGGTAACGGAGCATCCAACAGGCCATGACGACAAGAGGACAATTGTATATTTTTAGTCAGAGAAAGAGGGTTCATTCTGTATGATCTGTCTAGCCAGAGATGGTGTTAGGAAACTCAGACCTCTCTGAAGGCCCAAAGTGGAATGAGAACAGAGCAGCCAGCAATTTGTTTTCTCACCAAAGAGAAGAGAAGAGAAATGTCAACTAGGGCCATCTGCTCGGTGGTGGCTGACCTTGCGGATGTGCCCTGCCAGAGGAACAAGAAAGGGGACTGTGCCCCAAAACTCAAGGAGAGAAGTTTCTCTCTCTCTCTCTTTCTCTCTCCTCTCTCTTCTTTCCTCTCTCTTCTCTCCTCTCTCTCCTTCTGCTTTCTCCCCTACTTCTCTACCTCCCTTTATTACTATTTTCTTTCCTTAAAACCATCAACCACCCTTACATTTCATAATTTTTCTTACCTTCCCTACAGCCTCCAGGGAGTTTTCTCAGGGCTTATGAACAGAGTAACCCAAACCCCTAGACCCAAACAAAGTTTTCTCTGGCTCTAACTTGTCAAATAGAAATCTTGACTTAAACTAAATCAGCTCAATTTTGGACCTAAAAGAGTGATTGGTCGATTCAGTCCAAGGATCCCAGAAGCACTGTGTGTGTGTGTGTGTGTGTGTGTGTCTGTGTTCATTAAAATTCTCTCAGTTTCTTCACTGGACAGACTCCTTTCTGATTCCCAAGGACATCTGGGCTGAAACTATAACTTGTGCTTAATGCTTGAGTTGAAATTCTTCATCACTTTCTGGAAGAGAAATCAAAAGTTTTTACAGAAGAAATCCCATGTAACAAAAAGCTACTGAAGCATGTGTTTTAAAAAACTTTCCTTTAAAAAAACAAAACAAACTAGTTTTGAAAAATTTTGTTTGCTATTTGGATGTTAAGGCAGTTCATGTTTGACATGAGAAGGGAAAAATAAGAGAAACAAAAAGGAAGAAAATAGGGGAAATAGGGAGAAATAAGGCAATTTTTGCATTGTGGTAACAGAAAGAGCTCTGTAAAATCAGGGGCATCTACTACAGGCTTACCTTGTGACATTATTTTGACTTTTCTTTTTTGGCCATAGTTTCTGTAGTTTCATAGTTCCTCCGTAAAGTGAAAACGTTGAGTTATATGATCTCTGAAAGCTCTAATAATTGTTAGTCAATGCAATTCGATGAAAGAATACAATTATAAGCCTACATACCAGAATGAAGAATAAATAGCAATTATTACAGATTTATGATTTTATGATTGAAAAATCATTGGGAAGTAACCACAAAAATCAAAACCAATAAGAATTTAACCTGAGGGAGGCTGAGAAAATTATTATACTAAATCAATAGTTTCCCCTCTGCAAACAGTAAAATATAATGAAAGAAGAATGTGACTCAAATAGAAAGAGAAACCACAAAACATGTAGGAATAAAGTTACAGAAAGCATCCTGGATTTATAAGAAGAAACGTATTGAAAGACACGAAAACATTAAATTAGAAGACAAAAACATGTAAAGTAAAATCTTATTCTTGGAAAGAATCAATCATCCACATGCCATTTTTTCTTAAATAAAATCTAAAATTATTATGCAGTATTAGTTAACAAAGCAATAAAATTATTTTTACCTCAATAAAATAGTGTAAAAGTTACTTTGTAAGAGTGAATCACTGAGAGTAGCCATGAATTCTGAAAATGACTGATAAAGATTTGACTATTTTGAGTTGCTGGGAGCTATGTTAGCTAAAATTGTGTAGTATTGGCATAGGAGGAGATACAGAATGAATGAGACTAGAATCCTCTCTGTGACCTTGGACTACCTAGGCACCTGATATCTGACAGCATTGGGTTTTAGGTGCTCTGCAGAGTGTGCGAAATGTCCCATCTGTTCTTTCCAAGATGTCCTGCTGTACTCAAAAGATCAGGTAGGCCTGGTTATCTTCCAGTGCCTTCCAATTATGTATGATTTTGATTCTCTTCTGTGCAAGACTCAATTTTTTAAGAGAACAGGGACATGAACTCAAACGCGTGCCTTTTGTATGACAGAGCACAGGATTAGAGAGTGATGCCATTTCTGTGGGCTCAGCAAGGTCACACCTGGGTGAGGTGAGAAAGTTTCCATGTCACTGCTGGGAAAGCAAGCCTGTCACAGCTTTTCAGAACAGACTCCATCTCAGGACTGAAAGAATTAAGGACAAAACTGACCAAGAATACAGACATCATTAAACGAGCACACAAGCAAAACAAATATCATTTTTTTTTTTAATTCAGTAAAGATATTTTAATGGAATGAATTTTTCACTGGATGTTTAAAATAACATTGTAAAATGGGATTTCCAAGCAAAGGAAGCATGTCTTTGTTTTTAGTGTATTGACTATTCTTTGCTTGTTTTCTTTATTCTTAATTCATTTTTTTCAGTTACAGTTGACATTCAAATTACATGTGTGCAGCATAATGGTTAGACATATATATAATTTCTGCAGTGAACCCCGATTAATCTAGTGTAAATCATGCATTTTTATCAGTTAAAATTTGGGCCATCAGGAATTCCATAATTGGTCTTTGATTTGCTAGTGAATATTCAAACAAACCTTCAAATTTCAAAGGTCTAACCCTGCCTCCACTTGGAAGCAGCCATATGTACTACTTAGGAGGTAAGTGTGTAGAAGCACTACCCAAAGCCTGGACTCAGTGCTTGTAAGAACAGGGCTGAAACAGTCTCCTAGAGCACCAGAAATAGTCTTTCTTTGCTGTAATCCATTTCTGAAAACTCAGAAAAACATAGTAGCAAGAACTGAATTCTTTCCTTCTGAAATGGTAGTCTTGAAAGGCAGTAGGTTCTTTTCCACTAGATGGCAAGCTTATGAATTTATTAAGGGGAAATATTGACTACTTCATAGCATTTTAGGTTCAGATGTATATGGAACATAAAAGCCTAAATACCAAATCATAGCCTTAACATATTATAATGTAAGGGTTTCACCCTAAGAAAGCTGTAAGAGTCACCTTTGACTTTTAGCTATACTCTTCCATGATTTCCCCCCAAGCAAAACAAATATCTTTAAGAAAAACCAAGTATGACAAAGTGAAAAGTAACCATTGAGAGTAGCCATGATCGGCTGTCGGATGAGTGAGCGCCAAGGGAGGGGTGAGCGAGACCCGTTTCCGTAGCACGTGCAGTAGAGGGTGGATGGCCGGCATGGAGTGCTTGGAAATCAGCAAGGAAAGGTGAATGGGAAAATACAAAAATGGGTAAAGTGCATGAATAAATAACAGAGACAAAAACAGCCAATGAACATTTAAAAAATGCTCAATCTCAGAAATAAAATTTTAAAAGTATAGTAAAACAAACAAAATATTAGTCATTCATATGATTTGTAAAGATTAAAGCGACTGATAATAACCTGTCTGATAAGAATATCTACAGTCAAAAGATACTTTTCTACATTGTCAGTAAGAGGGTAAAGTTTTACAACAGTTTCTAAAGTGGGAAATATTCATTACAACTTGAAATATGCATAATGTTGACATTTCATTGTAGGAACTTACATCACGTTTGGTGTATTCTTGGTATTTGTGATGTTAGTCCACAGTGAGCCCTGTCAGAAGGGTTTATCTGTCCACTAGTAGGACAGTTTACCACCGCAAGGGGAATTTAGGAAACAATGAGTAATTTAAAAATAACTCATTTCCGTATTTGTGTTTCTTCACCACGAAGTTAAAACCTTCTTTGCTTCCCCATATACTTTTCCCATCATTCACAGATGCCCTGATGTCTCCATCTTCCCAAGTCTCTGGATAACTTCAGCTCTAGCCCTATGCCTCTATGCCATGCTCTTCTATTCCTTTTGTTCTGGATTCAAGCACAGAGGACTGCTTGGTAATGGCAGAACAAATCTCAGAGGTGAGAGGAGGGAGGGGAAGCAACCTGGTGGGAAATCTGGAACTCTTGGTCCAGGATGAAGAAAGAAGAGAGGTAGAAAGAGCAGACATAAATTTTGTTGGTTCTTGTGGTCACAGCTCTGATGGCCTTTTTCACAGTAACTCAGTAGAGTGACATATGAGGCTGATTTGGCTGTCCATATTGCTTGACTACTCAAAGGATAGTCAACTTTCATTGGTTCACTTTTCTCAACAAATATTTAGAGCATTGAACAAAACAGAAAAAAAAACACCTTTTCCTACCCTTATGGTGCTTATATTCAAATGAAGGAGATAAACAATAAAAATAAGTAACACTTAATATATTAAATATTTATAAGTACAAAATGTGAAAACGACACTTCAGGGAAGAGGGATATAAAGTATTGAGGGGTATATGTGGCAGGCTGTCCAGAGAAAGCCTCCCAGGGTAAAACATGAGCCATAAAATCATTTTTCAGTCTCCAGCTCGGCCTGAGTGGGTTTAGTTATTTGGTTATTCTGAGCCTGAGGCTGTGTTCACTCGAGGGGCCGTGGGTATTGTTAGGTCTTGTGAAACAAAGAGCCAGATTCTAGAGCGTGTTGACCTGAGGTCCCACCCAGCTCCTATTGGCCTATGTTAGCTGACGCTCCTGCCATCCCTACCTTTTAAATCTACTTATTTATTAAGTTGAAACTTATACAATATCTCAACAGCACAATTTCTACTGAAACGCTTGTTTACATGCTTAGTCTCCAAGGCAATTGATTCAGATAATTCATTGAAGTCCCACTCCCAGAATTCCAGTTTCAGTCATTCAGTTTCGGTATTTCCTAGATTTAGAACCTGCTGTGACCCACTGACATTCTAAGCTGCTCAGAAGGATCTGTGAGCAATTATGTAATAATCCACGATGGCACAGGGTCTCCCTCAACTGGCATCATGCTTTGGGGGCTGACATCCATGTGGAAATACTAGCTCATGCTGACACTGGGACCTAGGCCCCACAGGCCACGCCATGAGTCTTGAATTACAATAAGAAACTCTTCAAGGGGGTAGAAGCATCCGTTCTCTGGCCTGGTTCAGTGATTCATCACTTTTAGTTATGCTGAACCAACCTGTGTATTTAACTGACTTCACTTAGTGGTACTAAAAGCAAGAGTACATGCAAAGAAGGGTCTTTCATCACAAGGGCCAACATCCCTCGTACGTGGAGGACAGGACAGGCAGGACATAGAGGAACAGTTCTGGGAACCTGGTCTAGTTCTGTCCCAGGGAATGCCTGGGCAAGCATGCACCCCATTTCTACCATGGAAGGAGGCGCCTTGGTGGTGTCCAGGCTACAGCGACATTCTTAACACTTTCCCTGTCCACAGCAGAGACCATGAATGTTGCACGACCGACCATATTGACAGTACGTTTGGGCCCAGACGATCCTCCACCATTGCTTTGGTCTGGCCTCTCTATGTTCTCTGCAGTTGCCTGGCTCCTGAATTGAAGTTCTCCAAATGGAGTAGTCAGTGGATCTCAGGGAACACCTTCCAGAAGAAACAGGACCATGAGTGGAATTCTCCAGAGGTGCCAGCTATTAATCAGGCGGGAGCCTGACATTTTTTAATATTTCTGGGCCAATGCCACGTATTTCAGGCCTCAGCATCATTGAAAATCATAATAACTGGCAGTGGAAGTCACCACTCTTGCTCTTTATCAAAACAACCTTATTTATTCTCACAATGGTCCCTGTACAGTGAATTTTCAGATCAGCTAGTGGTTCTCACAAAATCCTCTATTTTTAACCCCAGATTTCTAAATTCTCATTAGTCCACAGGAAGTTAATAGCCAATTTATCATTCTTTCTCAATGTATAATGACAGTCACTGGATTCTAATAGCCAGTTCTTAGATAAAGAGGTTGTGCTGACTAACAAAGAGCCCAGCCTCTGGAGCCAGATGCCTGATTCTAATTGTGGTTCTGCTATGTAAAAACTCTACCCCACACTGAATGTCTCTAGTCTTACTCCTCACGTGTTCATGTAGGAATGATATTTGTACCCGCTGCTCTTGATTGGTCCTGCTCAATTACAGAGATGAAAGATGAGTAGTTAACCATTACGTAGAAATAAAAGGGAAGGCACATGAATCCTTGAGTCAGTCCCTCCTGAAGACGCTCGTGATGGTCGCTGACTCATTTAGAATGAGGGAATTCATTTTTCATGAGAGGCCTAGGTTTTTCTGGGTGAGAACAAAATAGAGCTCTCCCCCAACTCCCTGGGATTCTAAGTTAAGACTGACGGGCCACAGCCTGGGGACAGCAGGCAGAAACAGCAGGTGAAGTCAGGTTAAGGATGTGGTTGCTCCGAAGGCCCTGCCTCCAGACCAGGGCCTGACTTGAGAAGTTGTTTTAATTCAGGCTTTGGCAGAGGAGGAAAGCCCCCAGCTTTCATCTACTCTCAGCTCCGTTATACATGGTAATACCGCAGCCAACATCATGAGGTTTTATCAGTCATGAGACATCACTGCAGCCTGGACAGGGGCCTGAATCAGCAGGGCCATCCTGGAACAGTCGGCAGATGTCACTGGTCACTGCATAGGAACAGCCCTTACGCAGGGCACATGGCATGGTGACGTGGCAGCGGCTGCCTGTATTTCAGACGTATTTGGAGGCCTGAAGGAAAACAGAGCCTTGAGAGGTGTCAGAAGAGGTAGGTGATGGTTTTATTCTATCGAGATTCATTCTACTACATGCTAGAGTGATTACTGCAAAAATATTGTAACTGTACGCATCCTTGTAGTTGAAGTTGTTGATTATGTTTGGTACATAGGGTAAATGGAAGAAAAGTCATATAAACTATTCACAGGTTTTTTTATAAGGTGCTGCATGGGTTGTAGTCATTCTTACTTTTACTATTACCATTATTGTTCTTCCCTGGGCCTTGGGTGTTAACAAAAGACATCCCTCCAGATCTGCACTGAACGTTGTTAACCATTGTTCTTGTTTATTTCACAGGCATTCACTGTTTGGTATATAATTTAACTCGTGGTCTGATCACCGCTGGCCATTCTCTTCCATTTAGTTGCCCTAATCAGACCTATAAGAGGAAGCTTTAAACTACATTTTATTCAACAACATTGTTGTGCCATTTGTTTTCTCTTTTCCAGAATCTTCAAAAGGGGTCTCCACAGAATTGGCACTATGAAGTTATTTTACCTCGTCATCTTCTCTCTCTTCTTCATCTCTCAAGTGATGCCAGGTAACCCCTTGCTAACATCGTCTCATACCGGAATTCTATTTCCTTTCTCCAACCCGCTCCACCCTCAGAAGGATCCCCTGGTTACCTGGAACCAGTGTAGGAATGGTGACACGGGAACAATAAGAAAACGGAAATTTCTCAAGTTCTCCCCTGGGTTACATCTGCAGGTCTGTAGGTGAGGCGCTGAGAAGAAACACTGAAACCAGGGAGCAAAGGATGGAAAAAACTCTGGCTTCCTTTCTTGTCCAGTCTGGTGACGCTCTTACAGATACGCTCTCCTTTCTTAAAGCTTCTGTCTATTGATGTGCATTTGAGCTGACGGCAATTTCCAATTTATCATTTGCCGCACTCTTCAGGTGTTGTGTTTAATGACTGTCTGTACGAACAGGAAAAGAGGAAGCTTAGAGGTTTTGTTTTTAGAAGGAAGCAATTCATATACTTAGAACCACGGCATTTGGAAGAAACTTAGAGGTATATCCTGCTCCGTATCTTGAGTAAGAGGTGTCAGGAGCGAGCCGAGAGGGAAGGTGGGGTCTGATTTCATGCCTGTCCTTTCTCTACATCACAGAAGTGTCGAGTATCACAGACCATCTGAGGGTTTCACAGAGTATTATTCCACCAGTTGGATTTGAGGGAGGAAAGAGTGGCTTGTATGGGTGAGGCCCATGTGGGTCTGGCCGTCACTGAGAGCTCGGACCTGTAGACAGCTGCCACCTCTCCTCTCCGCCATGTTGTGCTTTGTGTCACCACCCTATTCCTCGTCTCCCCCACACTCTTCCTCCTCCAATATTCTATCTTAATGTAAATAAACTCATCTAATCACATATTCCACTCCTATGTCTCAGGGCTCCTTGTGCCAGTTCACAAACTGAGAGTGAACTAAGCGAACAGGAACTGGCTGGCGCCATGTGGCCCAAGCCACTGTCCTTTCTGCTTTGGGCTAACGAACCTGTTTACCATGATCCACTGGGAGCTGCGATTGATTTTATTGCATCTCTCAAAATAGTGACCCCAAGTCAGTCTCCTCATTGGGCTGCTTTTCAATCAAAGACAAGGGAAGAGTAGATAATGGGGTGGGGGGGCTATGAGAGACTGTCTTTGGGGAAGAATAGGAGAGAGCCGGCAGGATGCCTCATAGTGCAGCTCCTGGTTACAGCAGCAGGGTGTAGAGGTGGTGGCTGTCAGCGACAGGTGGCCCAGATGTCCGGTTCTTTGGTCATAGTTGCTCTGATGGAGCACAGGATGTTGTGGGTGGTCCTTTCATGATAGCCTCAGCCATGCGGTGTGAACATGGGCTAGAAGAACCCCTGATAAGCAAGTGTGTGAATGCGCCATGGCAAGAGCGCCGTTCTATCCGTGTCCCGCAGTGTGTGGGTGCAATGGGCAGGTTGGAGAACGTGGAAGCAGGGCTGAGCTTCATGAGTGGGCGAAGTCAGGTTGTGGGCCTGCCCCCAGCCCTGGTGTTGATTCCACAAGGGGCGCGCATGGCTCTATCGCCGGTCTGAGGCCAATGAGAGCCAGCCTTGGTCACCTTTTCAGCCTGGGTTCCAAAGTTGGTGACCTCTGCTGACAACCCATAGTGAGCAGGCTAGGCTAGAGGGACCGCAAGACCCTTCCTCCTTGGGGCCGAGTGTAGACTCTCACTTTCTAAAAGTCAGGAAAAGAAGTCTTTTCTCACAGCTGGCTTTGAGTCAGCTTAGATTTTTTGTTCTCTTTTAGAAACCTCTCTCACCTTAGCTGGTTCCCCTGATTATTTTGGTCCTTTCCTTTAGAGACTTGATTTTCAGATCTTTAATCTTATTTTTAAGATGTGTCTGTTAAATCCTGAAGGCAGGGGTTTTAAGCCTGGGAATTGTGGGTGAACTTCTAAGGGCTGCTGACACTCAGATGGTTTGGGGCATATTGTGTGAGTACATTTACATATCTGAATAAATGTGTACGTACTCCTCTTGCCCCAGGCGAGGGGCCATAGCATCATCTTATTCTCATTGGGATCCTCTCCCAGGAAGATAAAAACACAAAATCTTACTGTGTTCTTCCAAAGGACATTACTTGATAGTCCCATAATAACAGATGTTTGCGGGTACACTCGCAGGGCCTGTGACATGCCCACCCAGGAGGGGCATTTGAAGCCTCTCCTTTCAGCCTCCAAATAACAGTGCACACGTCTCTGTTCCTAACCAGCTCTTGACTGCTGGCATTGTCCTGTTTAACAAGAAAGCAGGGGGGACACAGTGGGGAAGAGCCGGTCGGTGCGTGTGACAGAGTACTTCCATGAGCAGTGAATTCCTGGGAATTCCTGGAAAAGTTTGGGAATTCCTAGTTGGACTGAATTGTTTCTTTCCTTGTACAGGGAGTTTAAGCCTTTCTTCCACAACCAAATATCCTTTGTTTTTTTCTACAGGTTATGGATACAGTAAAATGCACTACCTCTGTGACTCATATATAAGTGTGTGCCTGAGGAGGAAAAAGAATTGTATTATCCGCATGCCGGGGGTGTGCCCTGGAAGGAGCTTCTGCTGTATAAGAATAAAGTGAACCGAATAATTCATGTTTAATGCATCTACTCTGAATTAAATGGAAAGGCTGAGACCTCATGATACCATCTTGTTTATTCATTGATTCATTTATTTTGTCAACATCTATGGACCACCTACTCTGTGCTAAGAACTGTACTGATAGCTGGGGATATGGATTCAGGGTCTCTTTTGCTAAGAAATTCATAGACATGAAAACTGTATCCAAGTTGGGTAGATCAAGGATCTGTATATGAGGGCTGTATATGAGCAGAATATTTTACAAAAATGAGTAAGAGTGAGCCAGTGAAAATTGAAGAAGTGTTCCAATGTGAAGACAACAAAATATGCAAGGACCTTTGCCAGAAACCTGCTGGCCATTATGTTGGGGGAGGTTGGAGTACCAGACTGTGATAAGAGATGAAACTAGAGAAATGGCCAACGGATGAAGGACTTTGGACTCTAAAGAAATTTTAGTTTATCTTTTAAACTACAGGAAAACATTGAAGAATTTTAAATGGAGGTGTGGAGGAGAGATTGGAAGATGGACAGACTCGCAACCCAGAGGCAAGTTAGAATACTATGCAATAATTAAAGTGTGAATGTTTGAGGTTAAAGGATGTCAATGAAGGCATTGCCCAAAGACAAGTGGTGGACGTTATTGAAAAAATCCGTGGAGAGTAGAAACATGAGGATTTGGTCATAGGAAGGTGGAAAATGAGGAGGAAAGAGGTTTCTGTTGTTGACTCACTAGGTGATGGAGATTTCCAGGCATGGAGTCCTGGTCTAGAGTTTAAAGGAGAGATCATCAAGAATGAGGCAAACTATTAATAATAATAAAATAATAATAATAATAAATAAAAACAATAAAAAATAAAAGGTTGTTAAGGATAAAGAAAAACAAAGAATGGAGGCAGTTCTTTATGAGGTATTAGGACGCATATGTGTGGTAGCAGAAGCCCTACAAGCTGGGCTTCCAGCAGAGATTGAAGAGGAACTGAGATGAGAGACAACTAGAAGGTGAAGAGGCCAAGGAAGCCGGTAGGTGGAGATGCAACCTGTGGTAGCTTCACTGCAGCCATCTGGTAAACTGCCCTTCCACCCCCATTCTGGAAATGCCATCATCAATTCAGAGCTGCCAAAGATCTCTGTGGTTAAAACCACTCTGATACCGCTCCAACCCTAAGGTCTGGTACAATAATCAAGTCTAACAATAATGAATTAATTAGGCTTATTAGACTTAATTATTCTAACTTCATAATTAATTAGGCTTATTTAGACTTATTGGAGTAATACTTCATCTAGGCCCTTAAGTATTGCCATTTGGCCTCGGATAGTCTAACCTCCTCACAGACATCAGTGGGTTCCTTTCAATGGTGGATCTTTCCCCATTGTCCGCAGATTATGGAGGAGAGGCACTATAGAACTTTTCACACATTTGTTCTTTTTTTTATTTATTAGTTACAGATGTATAAAACAATGCAATAGTTATCCTTTTCACCCCTTACAAAGTGACTCCCCCCCTTACCCCATCCACTGCCCCCCCACCCCTGATATACATATCTATTACAATTCCATTGACTCCATCCCCACACTATACTCCACATCCCATGACTATATATGTGTTAAATTATAGTTAACATCTATTAATCAGCGGCAGCTTCAGATGTACAGTGCAGTGGTCAGGCCTCTACACTGTCCATGAAGTGGTCTCCCAATTAACAAGACATGAGTCCATCTGGTCCCCTAAAAAATATTTACATTATTGATTATATTCCCTAAACTGTGTCTTCTATCCCTGGGGTGATATTGTAGTTACCAGTTTACATTGCCTTGTCCCTTCCCCTTCTCCCTCATGTCCACCCCTGTCCCATCTAGCAATCATCAGTTTTTCTTCTGTTCACACATTCTTTTTTTTTTTGAGGGCAGTGTCGCTGGCCCTCATATGTGGGATCCGAACTGGGGCCGCTGGGGTCCCAAGCCAGTTCTTAATCACCGTGCCACTCGGCCGGCCCACATGTTTGTTCTTAATGTCTTTTCCTGTTAAAGGTGTGTACTCTGGGCCCTCCTAGGGTTCAGTCAGAGCGTAGTTCTGTGGTCACAGGTAATAAATCAATTCTGACATTCCCCTATATCTTTGGATTCCTTCCTCAAAGTATACTTTAGTTTTCCTGACACCTCAGCTTCATTTAATGTGTCACTAAATTCATGTGTAAGTCAACCAAGAGTCTCTTCAAGTCGCCCTTAGCAGCTTGAGCTACATTATTTAACCCAGCAGCACTGATGACACGTGCTATATATTTTGCCTGATCCAGTTGTTTCCTTCCTGTCTGAACACTCTTAGGGTACATTCAAAAATATATGATATAGGGAAACCTTCCCATTCTTTTGATGTGTGTAATACCTTATCATGATCTGTAGTCTTTCAGGATTATTGCCTGGCCATAATCTAGAAGCAATGAGACACTGAGAAAAACCCTAAAGGCAGCTGCATCAGGTGAGGTCATTCCAGAGTCGTCAGGTGAGAGGAGGTTAACCTCTTTAGTCTGGGGAGGGTGCTTCCATTTGCAAGGGATGCTAAGATCTGGGAGTTCAAGGTATTTATGATTATCAGAATCTACAGAAATGTCCCTGTCCAATTTCAGGTCATCTTTGATGGGCTCCATGTTTTTCACATGAGATCTGGTAAGGCTATGAAATTCCCTTGGATTGTAAATCAGCAATCTGCCATATTAAATATTCAGTCTATCTTTGAGAAACAAGAGTTCAGACCTTCTGTGATGGCAATCAGAGAACCTGTCTGTTTCTCTGTCCTGCCAGGAGGCCAAGAGATCGCCCCCAGGCCCTGATAGCTGAGTGGAGGAAGGAGGCTGGTGATTTCACCTCTGAGTTTGTAGATTTTCATTTGAGCCCCATTTCAGGGCAGAGCCTTATGGACAACTTAGCTTTGCCCAGGTGTTCCTAATCCCCAGCCTTTCTGGGGATTAGGCCTTCTCCAAAGTACGCTCTCCACCTTCAGCTGTGGTTGGAAGAGAGGCTAGGCAAGTTGGGGAAGGGAATTTCGGGGTCAAACATCTCCGTGTTCAGACTTTCACCTACTTCCACATGCTTCCAGCCCTGGCCTGCCTCCAGAGGCAGGCCTCTGGTGCCTCAAATTCCTCAGTCTTCCTGGGGTTCTGAGAGGATCCTGGGTTGGGTCATTTTGACCTGCTTTCATTTCTGCAAGCACTTGGGTTTGTTTTGTCTCATGTGTCAATTCAGGCTCCACATGTACATCCATTCTTTATAATACTTTAAAAAAAGCCTTTACATTTTAGAATAGTTGTTGATTTATAAAAAAAAGTTGTGAATAGTACAGAGAGTTTCTGTATACCCTGCACTCAGCTTCCTCTGCTATTGACATCTTATGTTATCATGATATATTTGTGACAACTAATGAACCAATATTGACATACCATTATGAACTAAACTCCATTCTTTACTTGGATTTTATCCACTTTTCCTTAATATAGGTTTTCTGCTCCAAACATCCTATCCAGGATACCACATTACATTTAATCATCATGTTTCCTTAGTCTTTCAGCTGTGACAATTTTTCAGACTTTCCTTGTTTTGGGTGGATGATGCGACAATTTTGAGGGGTACCATTGAGATATTTTATAGAATATCCCTCGATTTGTGTTTGCCTGATATTTCTCTTATGAGTAGACTAGGGGTATAGGTTTTGGGGAGGAAGGTCATAGAGATGAAGTGCCATTCTTAACACATCAAATCAAGAGTACCTGTTGTCAACAGGACTTATTATGATGATGCTAACCTTGATCCCCTAGCTAAGATGGTGTTTCTCCACTGTAAAGTTATCCTTTTTCCTCTTTCATGCTGTACTCAGTGAAAGGAAGTCACAAGCATAGGCCACACTTACAGGGTATAGAATGATACTCCACCTCCTTAAAGGTAGAGTACATAGATTGCAATTTTTCTGAATAGGAAACTTGTCTTCCTCTATTGGTTGAATCCTTTATGTATGTCAGTATGGACTTATGGATATTTATTTTATACTTTGAGCAATAATCCAATCCTACATTACTTTTTGTTGCTCAAATTATTCCAGCTTTGGCCATTGGGAGCCCTTTCAGTTGGCTCTTGTGTCCCTTTGTCTTACCCCCAACATTTTTGAGCATTTCACTACTTTTTGGTATCTTAGCAAAGTACTTTCACAAGATGGCTGATAGTTTGGTTTAAGGTAGTTCCCGCTAGGATTGTCCTCGGCAAGTTTTAAATAATTGCTAAATAATTTGGAGATATTTTGAGATTATGCCAATATCTGGTTTCTGCTTTTAAAAATGGTGGATCTTGCCTGAAATTATTAGTCTTGTGCTCTGAGGTTGATTTTGTATTTCCCTCATCACTTTTACATTCACTAACTACAGTTATCCTGTGATGGAGAATTGTCCCTTCTCCATTTATTCAGTTGTTTGTTCCTATCAATATGCACCATGGCTCTTCAGTTTATCACTGGGTTAGAATTCCATACTTTATTTTTTGATGAAGTGTTTTCAAATATGGTCACTGGGGGCTCCTTCAGGTTTGTCACACAATCTTTCAATACAGTATGCTCCATATTTTGGGAACACTTTCTTACTTCATGGCTCCATAAGATGTTCCAGGCTCATCTTGCATTTTCCCTCCCCTTAGTTCAGAAGTCAATTAGTTCTTCAAGGATCCCTGGTTCCATTTACTGGAAAAATGATATTTGACATATTTCAAAGTTATTTAGTCAATTCTTTTTTTTGCCACCAACTTTAGTGTGGTCATATGATTAATTATAACAAAACTTCATTATAGCAAAATTTTATTTGTCACAGTCTGCATTTCATTTTCAGGCCAAATAAAATTATTTTTATAAATTCACATAGAGTAAAATTCAAACTTTATGATATAGTTTTCTTAGGGTTATTGCATGAATTGATAAATTGTTCCCTTCCATTGCTTTGTAGTATTCTATAATGTACCATAGTCAATTCACAAATTGAAAGACATCTGTGTTGTTTCCCATTTTTGACAGTTATGAATAAAGCTGTAATACTCATTTTCATGCAGCTTTTTAATGTGACATTTTCACTTCTCTAGGGTCAATACTCAGGAGTGGGGTTGAGGAGTCATATGATAAGCATATGTTTATCTTTTACAAACATACATATGTTGAACTTGGCAAACTATCTTCCAAAGCAGCTTTCCCATTTTGCATTCCCAGGAGCAGTGTATGAATTCGTTGCAAAAAAGAAAGTCACTACGAGAAAAGGTCACTAAGAAATTGTATCCAAACTATTTTGAAATGAGAGATACTCAGTTACTGCTGACAATCGCATCTCCCAGCCTACTCAGCAGGCTTCTGAGGTACAGTTCAAATCTTATCTGTGCTGGAGATGATGCCTGGGGCCTAAGAAAATGCATTTAAAGGAATTTCACTCCTAGGAAAGGGACCTTGGAGAAAAGAAAATAACCACTGCCTTTCTGAGTCTTGTGTCTCTGTGTTTACAGTGGGCTCTGTTCTATAATCTCTGATTCTATGGTTGATGCCTAAATGCCACCTTAAATCTTTCTGCACCTTCAGGCCTTTCTGACCATCTTATTCCCCTTGCTCTTCAGTGATCAATGCGAGCCATCGCTTGATACCCAAGTGTCATTAAATGGTATGAAAAAAAAGAACAAAATCTCAGTGACTTTCCCCATATATCATCTACACACACACACACACACACACACACACACACACACACACACACACCTCCCTCAAAGCTCTGGTTGTCCATAGGCTTACAGATTTATATGAACAGATTCCAGGTGGCTTGGAGAACAACAGCTTCAATAGTTGCAGGTGCAGAAACTGAGACCTAGAAAAGGAAAGGCCTTGCCCAAAGTCTATCAGCTAAAGTCAGTCAGTTCCAGTCACCGAACTTGAACTTCCCCCTGCAGGCCAATGACCTGCCACTTAAGCATGCACTCAGAAAGACTCCATGCAGGCCCCCTGTGAGCGCTGGTGACTTTATTAAGCTGAGGTCAGTGGTGGTGAGTCTGAGTGCTGCTCTGGGACCCTTCAAGGCTCAGGCTAGACTCGACAGCAATGTTTGTGCCGACTCTTGCATTCTGCAGGCAGGATGGAGCATCCATGCATTTTTTGGTGCTTGCAGGCACCACCCATGTTTTTACATTCAAGGTTTTTCTTTCTTTTTAGATGCCCTGTAAAGGAAAAGGAGGTGAGAAAAAAAAACAAACAAACAGAAGAATAAAGTACATTTAACCAAAGCTATCAGAATTCGTCTTGTATAATAAGAATCTGCAAATTACAGTCCACAGGGACAAAAACCAACTCTCACAGGTGTGACCTACGAGTATGAGCTCAGAATGGTTTTTCCATTTGTTTAAATTGTAGAAGAAAGATATGTGGTGATTTAAGAAAATCATATGAAATATAAGTTCTAGTGTCCGTAACTAATTTCACAGAAAGACAATCAGGCCCCTTCATTTACATATTGTCTGGGTTGCTTTCACACTATAATCCCTGAGATGAGTTGTTGTGGGAGACGTTCCGGCCCCCAAAGCCTAACAGATTTATTACCTGGCCCTTTCCAGAAAAAGCTTATGGATCTCTGTAGTGTAGTGTATTTCCTTTTCAGATAAAGAAGCTTTAGCCCAGAGAAAACAAGTGATTTGACGGTGCCCCAAGGTGACGGACTTGGTCCTGAAAGCTTTGTAAAGTGCCTTCCTCTTTGTCAAAAGAGGAGAAAGTCTTACCAATACAGAGCACAGGTGAGACAATAAGTGTGGGACTGAGTGTTCTTATTTCTGAATACTGGGCCTCCCTTACCCCACACAGTGAGTTGTCACATAAATTGTGATATATTTCAAATGCCCACCGCCGTGGGACAGTGGCGTGCACCAGCTTGCTCACACTCCTGTGAGTTAAGCTGCAAAGAAAATGATAGGAGACCAAGTAGATTGAACTCTATCAATTCAGAAAGCAACGTGAGAGCAGAGAGAACCTGAGTCGTGTCTAAAGGGAGAGAGAGAGAGAGAGAGAGAGAGAGAGAGAGACAGAGACAGAGACAGAGAGAGACAGAGAGAGACAGAGAGAGAGAGGCAGCCAGGAGGAAGCCATGCATACCAAGCGTTTCCATTGGCGTTTATGGCTTTTGAAGGCACTGTGCCATGATGGAAAGGAAACACAGCCGGGAATTAGGATGCCTGGCTTCATCATAGCTGTAGTTTTCCTCTGGAAGCCATAGGTTCTCCCACTTTTTCATTAGAAGGCAAGGTAATTATAAATTGTACTGTATGTGATTCCTATGTATGTATATTCATGGTATAAATAGAAAAGGGCAAATATGAATATGTATAACAGACACCACTTATATAAATATGAATATATGTTCATATATTCATGTATATCCATATCGATAGCTACATCTCTATACATACATCATCTATATCTATATCTATTATATATCTATCATGTGTCTAGCGAACTCCATTAGGCTTGTCACCAAATAGGTCCAGCTGTCTATTTTCTTGGCACAAAGTGGGATTTACTTTCTGTGTGACTCGGTGGGGCCATAAGACTTGCTTGGTTAATGAGTTTTGAGCAGAACTGACATGTCCTATGGGTCCCTTAATGGCCATCATGGGACTCTTCAGAGCTCTCTCCTGTGACACAGTGACCAGCAACATTCGCGGTGGTGGCTGCTCCATCAGCTGAGTCTGAGCAGCGGAATACCTCTGAGGCCATGATCTATTTGTGTCATGAGCAAAAATTAAAACTTTGCTCTTCTGAGATGCCACAATTTGGATGTTGTTGTCACCAACCTGGCACATGCTGTCATTTTCATGAGGTGGCTGAGTGAAACGCAAGACACCCAGTGGAGTTTAAATTTTAGATAAACAACAACAAAATCTTTTAGTGCAAGTATGTTCCAGGAGTTGCCTGGGTCGTAGTCATACTAAAAAGTATTCATTGTTTACGTATAATTTAATAAATAATGGTTTTTTCTGGGATTGGTGAGTATTTTATGAAAACATGGTCTTTGGGACCAAAGCCACTTGGGCTTGAGTTAAAAGCTTCACTACATACAATCTGCGTGACTTTGTACAAGTTGCTTCATTTCTTATTCCCATGTATAAGATAGGGCTGAACATACCTATCCCATAAATATCAATATTATTTTAAGAAGTCCATGTGAGGATAGTAGGTTAAAAGATTTTGTTGTGGTGTTTGGTAAAAAAGAAGCGGTCAACATGGTTTGCTATTATTATAATATTAGTATTGTTATTCACATGGAAATGATTTATAAGCTGTCAAGTCCCCTGTAAAAGTTATCTATCCCCATTACTAATTATGGGTTTATTACCAACTAGCTAAGGGCAACCTTGGGAAAATCTTTTTCATTTCTCTAAGCATCTTCCTCCTTATTTGTTAAATGGAGTGCATTGTGCAGGCTATGCTTCTTCCAGCTATGATATTAGTTGGTTGTTCCATATTTCAGTGCATTATGAGATTATGAATCATTTTGGTCCACCCCACTCCAGGCTCCAAGTCCGTCCACCGCATCATCTTACCAGATGGATCCACAGCTTACCTGATACCGTCTGGGTAAGACATACAAGAAGGAGAAAGAGAAGGAACAGTAGCCGCATGACGGGAAACGAATTCTTGGGGTTATAGTGAGAACTGGCAGTGTCTGAGAGCCCCTTCACCGCACATCAACGGAGGCAGGTGATCTGAGGAAGAGTTTAAAATTTTCAGCTAGAGGGAAAAAGCTTATATTTTCCTAAGAAAGGTGTTCATTTAGGGCCTGGGTGCAACTTGAGAAGGTTCCATCTATGGACACATGATTACAGATAGAAGTTTCCTCCTGTCAAAAGGAAGGCCTTTATAGTAAGTCAGCATTTTCTAGTTGATTTTCACTTCTGCTTATGACTCTGAGGTTTGGTGCATTTTTGGTTTTGTTTGAAAAAAAATAATTAAAAAAAGCAAACCATCCATTTGTTCATTCACCCTTATTGCATGTCTCTGCACTTGTCAGGAATTTCCCCATTAAGAATACAAAAAAAGCTTCCCTTTTCAGAGGTTAAAAAGGAGAAGGAGTTTTATAAATGGAAACGGTCTCTTCTCCTTTTATATTCTCAATAAGTTTTTTGCTGCTCGTTGGGAAGAGAGAGTTGGTCCACTCAAGGCAAGGTCTTACCAGCCAAGTGCCTGTGTAGATCATAACCAAGGAAGTCTCCAGGGACCAGAGTATTTCTTTTTTTTTTTAATTTTTTTAAATTTTAATTAGCTTCAGGTGTACTACACAGTTCAATAGTTATACTTTTTACCCCTCAAAATGATAACCCCCCCTTCCCCTAGTATTTCTTAATAGAGACATTACCTCAATGCATTCATGTGGTAAGGGAGTTACATAGCACAAAAGAATACAAGTAAAACAGTAAAATTCCTCTCCATCTCTTCTCTCTCTCCTTCTCAGCTTTGCTTTATATTATTTATATGTCTCTCTTTTTCACTCTACCGTGAATTCTAAACTATCATGTCCTGTTTTATTATCTCACCTTCTCGGCACCTTGAACAGAATTCCCAGCATAGAGAAGTAATCACGTGTTTGTATAAATGAACGAGTACTTAAATGGAAGAACCAATTCATGGGTGACTGAACAAATGGATGTATGGAGAAAATAAATGGGGGAAGGAAAGAAAGAAAGAAGGGAAAGAAGGGGACACAGGGAACCAGACTTCCCCACTTATCTAACATAGGTCACTATTCTTGGGGAGTAGAAAGATATATTATAACTGAGATACAGACATCAAAGAAATCATCCAAGCCATGAAGTAAGCAGTGACATTTGGGAGAATAAAAACAAAAGGAGTTTCAGTTAATATTGGGTCTTCAGAAAAGACATGACGCATGTTTGCAACAGATGGCACTAGTTCATTTTTGGAAGTACTAGACTCATTTGCATATATGTTATTGCTATGTCATTTGACAGCTGACAGTTTTAGCTTCATTCTAAGCAAAAATTGAGCAATTTGGCTGAGTTCTGGAGATTTCACAGCAAGTTGAAGATGGAAGACCAAATTATGCATTTTTGCCATACTTTACTGCTTTACTTCCATAAACGGAAGAAGGCACATCAAGCTTGTGAAAAGTTGCATAAAGTTTACGGTGACAATGCTTTACAAGAATGTCAGAGCCAATGATGGTTCACGAAATTCTGTGCTGGTGATTTTGATCTCAATGACACTCCTCAGTCAGGGAGGCCCACCAAGATTGATGACGACAAAATAAAGGCATTGATCGAGTCAAACCCACATTACGTGACACGAACGATTGCAGAAACATTGAACATCCATCATTCAAGCGTTCACGACCACCTGAAGAAGCTGGAATACGTAAGCAAACTTGATATTTGGGTTCTGCATGAACTCAAAGGAGTTCATTTGACAGCATGTATAAAAATCTGCAATATGCTCATTAAACGTGAGGAAAATCCTTTTTTGAAACAACTGATAACTGGTGAAGAAAAGTGGATTGTTTACAACAATGTGGTGCACAAATGGTCTTGGTCCTGATGTGATGATTCACCTCAAATGACATCAGAAGCAGACATTCATCAGAGGAAAGTTATGCTCTCAGTGTGGTGGGATTTTAGAGGAGTCATGTTTTTCGAGCTCCTACTAAGGAATCAAACAATCAATTCAAATGTGTACTGTCGGCCACTGGACAGTTTGAACTAATCCATCATCCAGAAAGGTCCAGAGCTTGTTAATTGTAAAGGAGTTGTGTTCCATCACAACAATGCAAGACCACACACAAGTTTGATCACCCATTAAAAATTACTGGAGCTTGGATGGGATGTGTTGCCACACCCACCATACTCGCCTGACCTTCTACCGTCAGACTTCCACTTGTTTCACTCTCTTCAAAACTCCTTGCGTGGTATAATGTTCAATTCAGATGAGGCTGTAAATCAGTACCTTGTTCAGTTTTTCACAAATAAAGATATATCCTTCTATGAATGAGGAATTATGAAGCTCACTGAAAGATGGCAAAAGGTTATCAAACAAAATGGACAATATATCATTGATTGATCTTTGTTCTTTGTATAAATAACGACCTTTGAAAAACATAGTCAAAATACGTCATGACTTTTCTGAAGACCCAATAGTTAAAGAGCTCAGATTAACTTTGGTTTAAAGTCTTTGCTCTGCTACTTATTAGCTGAGTGATTTTTTAAAAACAATTTTCCGTTACAGTTGACATTCAGTATCATTTTACGTTAGTTCAGCTGTACAGCATAGTGTTAGACATTCATATAATTTATGAAGTGATCCCTCTGTTAAGCCTAGTACCAACCTAACACCATACTAAGTGATCTTGAAATAACCTTTGAAAACTCCACTTCCTTCTGTACATTTGATGATGGATATAATACCATTCTCCTATGACCTGTCCCAGAAAAGGGGGCATTGGAGGAGTCAGTGGCTGGCCAGTGCCTCTCTCTGCAGAGTTGTGTCTTAGCTAGGATCACTGTTAGAAGGTCAACCCAAATTATAAAAAGAGCTTTTGGGGAGACTTCTGGGTTCCAGAAATCACACATAATGTTAGTTACTCCCATCAAGAGCTGGAGTGTTTCAGAAGAACATTGAAACTTAAAACTTGAATTTAACCAAATTGTGCTTCTTTGAAATCATGGAATTAGAAGCCACTAGTGAAATTTTGGCCATTTTTCGTATGGAAGAAAAAAGGTCCTCATAAAGAACCTAGAATTGTAGGTGAGTATACACAAATCTCCATTGAATTTCACTTTTTATTTGGAACCATAGCTTGATAAGTTTACATATTTGTCTCATTCTCTCTTACTGGAGTAAAGGTTAAAATAAGTTTTTTAATCTTTCGATCAGTATTTGAATTTTTCAGTAAGTAGAGATACAGTGCTATTGACTGAAAAATAGAATAAGTATTTGTAGTTATGTATTTAATAAGTAACACTTAATTCTATATAGTAGCTGTGAGGGTTTTATTTCTTTAACCCCAGCAACACAATAATAATAATAATAATAATAATAATAATAATAATAATAACAACAACAACAACAACAAAAGAAAGTATAGACTGAAAGGTTTTATCTACATTCCTATCTCCTATGTTTATATACCAAAGCAATCCTTTTTATTGACTCCCTAAATATTATGCATATATTTCTATCCCTTTTATTGCAGATGGCTATCTCCTGAAAACCTACCTTGCAACTGGTTCCTTCACCCGTCACAGGCTCTCTGCTGCTGCCTGCTGCCTGTCCATTCAAGCAGGGATGCCAGAGAGCAGCTGCCCATTGCTGCATAAGTAGGGGTCAGATCAACAATGGGCAGAGGAGGTGCTGAGTGAGGTCATGCAGGATGCATTATGATCCCTTATGGACAGGAGTCATTTGGTGGAGAGGTGGGAAGGAGCCTGACCTGGGTGGTATTGGACCTCTGAGGGAATGGGGAGAGGAACTGGAGACTGTGTAGACACTCCCTCCAAAAGGTTTGCTGAAAAACTCAGCAAAGACAAGAAGCAATAGCTGATCAATGATATAGTGTCAAGGAAGAGGGGATTGTTTTTTTTTGTTTGTTTTTATAGACAGCAAGTGAGTCTCATCCATGGGTCAGCAAGAGAAAGGATCCAGAGCCCAATGGAAAGGATGGCCTACAATGGAAACATGAGCCCACCTGTTCATGGGCCACATAGAAAAGCCACCCTCTTCATTTGACCGAAATCAGAACATTCCTCCCAGGCGAGAGAGATAAGACACTTAGGAACATCATGACAATAAAACATTACCATAATTTATAGAGTAAAATTTAAAAGTTTAGAAAAAAATTAAATGAAGATGATAAAAATCAAATAAGTAGTAGAACCAAATTATAATTAAAATCAGACAGTAATTAAGTGATAATAAAATAAGCTAAAGATAAAGAATAAAAGAGATGTCAGATATATAAGGTATTAGATTATAATAATATGTAAAACCAATGAGATGAAAGGTAGATGCACAAGAGAAAAAGTTTGTTGTTAATGAAAACAAATTCAGAACTGGGAGGAAACTGTAAAAATTAAACTAGAAGAAGTAGGATAATGAAGATTTGGGAAGTCAAGGAAAAGCTTGAATGTTGGGAAACATAAAATGTTAACATTTTGGTTTAATTCCTGGGCTAAGGAAAACTATTGAACACAATATTTAAAAAGATAATCAAATATCCAAGTGCCCCTGGGTGACAGGGGGATCTGGGACAGGCTACCCGCCCTCGCCTCGTCACACACTGAGGGCTGTGCCCTGTTTCCTTTAATCCTTCTATAAATACAGGTGACTGGAGTGGAATTCGATGGTGTGATTTACTCCCTTTCAAATGTGTTGGGAGCTGCACAATGGGGTAGGAAGAGTCTTCATGGAACTGAAAAATCACAGAACACAGACAGCCTGGCCTGCTCCCAGCCAAAAGGGAGACCTCTGTCCAATGCACCCCAAGTGAAATCTTGAAATGAGAGCCTTTTACATGGCACTGAGCCCAGGGACCCTCTGAGGGAGGGGCAGTTGGCAGGTGCACCATGAACTTTTGTGCGAATAAATAAATATAGAAGTGGGTACAATTTTCAACAATGTTGGCAATTTTCCATTGTTATGTCTGTGACTCATTAAACAAATCTAGGTTTCGAATCTTTCATGTTGTGCCTTTTATACTCACAGCACATAATTTTTAAGAAGTAAAACAAGACTTCATAGTTTAAGAAATAAATACCCTAACAAAAACAACAAGAAAAAGCCATAAGGAAACAGTGATTTGGCATTGAGAATCAAAGCCATTTATTCAAGGAAGCTCTTCATACAGAAGAAGCCAGATGTAGTTGATAAATTGCTGCCTAAGTATCAACACTTAAGGCAACAATGCAAGACTCTCTTTAAAAAAGACGATTTCCATTTTCTTTAGATTATGCAACTCTGTTTTATTGTTTTGTGTCATTGGGAGAGGATTGCAATGAGCTCCATGGGACCAATGCTGCCCCACAGGACTTTTTGTGATGATGAAAATATGCTGTATCTGTGATATCCAGCATGGCAGTGACAGTCCTTGGCCACATGTGGCTGTTGAGCACTTGGAATGTGTCTGTGACTGAAAATCTGAATTTCAAATTGTATTTACTTTTAATTAATTAAAACTGAAATGTAAGTAGCTACCTGGGGCCAGTCTATCACCACTGTAATAGTGCAGGCTTAAATACAAGAGCAATTAGCACTAATCTTGAGATTAGACCTTGCTTGGCCAACAGCAATCTCTTTTTCTATCTCGTTGCCCACCGGAGTGACTGGCCCACTGTAGACGCTTCATATATGAGAAATGCATGAGTTTATGGCAGCCATTTTCTATTTGTCATTGTTAACACTGTTGGCTTCTATTTCCCCGTAGTTTGTGAATTCCTCCATCTGTTTGGGAGATGGCAATCTAATAGAATGTCAGAGCTGGAAGATAGAGGCTCATCCAGGAAAATCAAAGAGCTTGGTTCTGAGTTTGGCCACAAGGACTGAATTTTTCAGGAGTGCTGAAAAATCGAGGCATCTCAGCACTGAGAGGGAGGATGTCACCATCTGTGCATTACATGGTGGAAAGGTGGGTACATAGTTGGGGAAGGGAAATGTCTCTATTATCTATTGCTGCAAAACAAATCACCTACAAACCTAGTTCTTTTAAAAGTAGTTATTTTCTTATCTCTCATTGTTCTGGGGACAAAATGGACTTGTCTAGGTGTCTGGAGCTAACAGATGCATATGTGTCAGAAGTCAGATGGAGTTGGAATCATCTCCAGGCCCCTGCACAGGCCTGGCACCTGGGCTGGGGAGACTCCTAGCTGGAGCCGGAACAGATGGATGACAGCTGAAGACATTCCAAAGCCAGTGAAAGATATCAACCCACATATTCCACAAGCTCTGCGAAGCACAAACAAGATGTAGACAAATAAACTTATGCCCAGACTTATCACAGGAAAACCCTGTTCCTTGGAGAGGTAACTCATTTGGTTGAGACACAGGTGGAACAAAGTCATGCGCTAATTTTATAAGTTATCCAGATGAACTCAATAAGAATAATGAACTAGCTGCAGTGTATAATATGCTTTTTTTGGTGATGCTTTTGTACAATAAGATAGGTACGGCTCTCGGCTTTGCAGTCGCAAGTTAAATGCTTTAAAAAATTAGAGTAAGATACACAAGTTGAGTTGGTTGGAAAGGAGTCTGCTAAGGCCCCAAGCATCTGATTTTTTTTTAATGTTATCCTAATATTTTTATGTTCAGATTAAACAACTGTAGCTCCCATCCCTTATAAATGCAGGCCAATAGTCACGTGTCTCTCAGGAGTCCAAGTTGGTGCTTATGCTCACAATATTTTGTTCAAACTGCCACTTCTAGCTCTTTCATAACCTTCTTGGGCCAATTTGGCCTCATGTCCTGCTGGTAACCACCTTCCTTTTCATAGTTTTGCACCAAGCATAACTGAGGCTTTCCCCCAGTTTCCAAGACATTATAATCACAATGCCATTGAGTGAAACAAGATTTTGTGAAACTTCAAAGATAATGGTGGATGGTCACTGCACAGAAGTGTTTAAAAAGAAAATTGGCAGTCAGAGTACACTGTTCCTAAAAATTTCCAGCCATTCTTAGTAATGAATCTCTCCAGGCCATGTTCTATCATATTATAGACACACACTTTCCTCATGGAACCCCAAATTCCTTTTATTTTTAATCTCTGAGGTCTTAGCCACCCCCACTCCTGATTCCTGGTGGAAAAACCAAAAAGTCTTTTTATGTTTAGAAATGTGGAGCTACTTAGCTCTTGCTTTTATCTCTGTTTGACAGGTATACACAGGTGTCTTGTCTTTTAAGACCAAACGAGACATTAAAGTGTTTTCTTAAACAAAAGAGACATTTCTGCCTAAATGAATTTTCCCATCCTACTAGAACACAAGAATGAGTGACATTGTCACTTCTTCATTTACTGTGTTAAATTTCATTTCATCTATACAGTCAAAGATGTATGCTTCTGGTCACCAAGAGAGGACAACATCTATCATAAATCAAACTGTCATAAATTATACAAAGTATAATTAAATCAAGGCAGGCCCGAGGCTAGAATGAGGTGCATGAGTGTGAGTTGTACAGGATTGGATTCTGTTTTTATTTAAACTGTTAATGCTTTGTTGATTACAAGGTGTTTTTTGCATTAATTGCAATTTTAAAAATATTGTATTATAGCCTTTATCTTGATTACAGAATTTCTTTGCAACTCCTTAAGTTTTGCACCTGTAGCTTTGTACCTATAGCTAATGTTTCACTCTCCTATCCTAGTCTTGGTGCTGTTATCAAGGGGATCCATCTGGATAAAAACGTATTTATTCCAACAAGGGCTGATTTCTCTCTTCAATTTGGAGGCTCTGAGAAACTCAAAGGATTATTTCGTAGCTAAAGTGCATTTACCCAGAGGTAAGTTATATGTACATGGAGTGAAGAATTAATGTAAAGAAATGGAGGCCTGCTGATTTATACAGGATACAGCACAAAATTCTTGATTTAACTACCAAACCCTTTCAAGGAAGAGACAGCAGAGCAAGGCCAGCATCTCGAATCGTCCCCCGCCGTGTATGTCGTCATTCTTTTTGGTGTTTAGTTCCCCTTTCCTGTGTTCCATGCTATGTTGTCTTCATGTAACTGTGCTCTCAATAAGGACTTGTTTGTTCACAGCACTGACTTGCCTCATAGTATGTCTGTGTGGAGAGAAACACTTTGTCCAACTCAGCTTGGCCACTCAGTTGATAATATCTTACGAAGCAATGTTTCCCCTCAAAGACCAGTCCATAAATGAATAAGACAAAGTCCACACCCAGAGAGGTCTTATAGCCAGGTAGAGAATTAGAAGTTTACCCACCTGTGCAGGAGGCACAGCTGAGTAAGACGTACAGACCAAAAGGAAGTGAGGACGTGGGCAGAGTGGAGGGGTGGGGGTTACTTCCTGTAGCATCTGTGATGGTTTCCTGGAGGTGGCGGCGTTCGAGTGGGGACTGGATGGAAGAGGCACATGTTGGAGGGATGATGTGGGGTAGGTAAGGGCATGTGAGCCTGGAAACAGGAAGAGCGAAGCATACCTTTTAGGAAAGCGCAGGGAGTAATTGGGGAAACTCAGGTGACCCAAAGGGACCCATAAACCTGAAAAGCACAGGAGTGCCACCATGATGTCTCTGAAGGTTAGTTTGAGGAGCTTTAAAGGGTGGCCTCTAGGATTCCAGGGATTGGCCTGTGTGATCAAACGCTGCAAAATAACAACAATTACCAGAAGGCAAGATTCTTTGCCTTTGAAGAAAGTGGTTTAATTTGATTTAAATTTTATATGTCTTTGCGAAGGGTGTGATGTCTGACTCCACATGTCACAGCAGTTCCTTCACTTTCTACTTCCTTTTGCAACATTTTATTACAGGCGAGATGCAGGTGCCGATCTGTTTCATGTTCTGTTTGCATTTTCCCGCCAGGCATTTGCCTCCTAGTCTAAAGCAACTGACCACATTGCTTGCAGAGACTGCAAGACCTAAAAAGAAAATAAAAAAGGCAAACAAGTGTCAGAAATCAAAGCACTGTGTCAGAGAGAAACTGTCCCCTTGAGTAACCCCCTAAGGTCACGGTCATTCCATTATGATCATAAGGGATGAGTCTGTCTTTATTGGATCCGGTTTCTGGACACAGGTTGGCATGGCTGAGGTTCAAGAGGATCCTTACTGTCCTAGACCCTCCAGGCTCCGAGGTGTGGCTGAGTGACAGGCTTGACAAGAGACAGTGCCAGCTCAGCTCCATCACACGTAGAAAGTCACCGCATAGCTATGCTAAGTCCATTTTCATACACAGGCCAGTGGTTTCAGAATCAGGAACAGCCAGCTGGTGTCTAGTTTTATTGTTTTGTTTTCCAAGACATTTAGTCAATTAAGTATTTGAGCTGAAATGCAGCTCAAATTATTTATCATGTAGGAATTTTTTTATCGAGAGCTTAATGTCTAAGTAACTTACAATTGAAAATAACAACAGGTTAAGAAAACACGTTTGTAATATTGTTTCCAATGACTGAGAATGACCTCAGACCAGATCCAGGTCACACTTCCTTTACCCCTCCCTTCCTCACTTCCTTCTGTCGTTGATGCCTTTCTTCTCATCTTTCTTGTGCTCCCTACTTCCTAGCTTGTTTTCTCCTCACCCTCCCTCCTTCCCTGCTGCTATTAAGTGTTGGAATATAGCTATAAACAAAATTAAGAAAACAAGAGCTTCTCAACAAATTTCTATTATTTAATCAGTGATCTCAGGTCTCAGCCCCTCATTTTCTCTCTCCTTTCGTCTTTCCTTCTTTTCTTTTTTTCATCCCTCTATTCTGTTCCCATAATAGTAAGGATAAAATAAAACATAGGCTCCAATTTTAAAAACTGCTTTGGATGGGCTGCCCCCAGCTGTGAACCAAGAGTCGCTCTGTCAGGGGTGTGTCCCTGAGAGGACAAGGCATAAAGGTTTCCCCGCACAGCGGTTCCCCAAGTCCAGGACGGGCCTTATTATTCTGTGCGATGCTCTGGGTTACCTGAAGACTCCACCCTTTAAGTATAAAGATGTATCAAGTGACACTCTGCACTTCTGCCTTGGACAAAATCAAATTTCTTGCTTTTATTAGACAAGAAAAGTCACCAGACAGAGGGTTCCCCTTTACACAGCAGTCTGAGCATGGGGATCGCTGAGAAGATGCCATTTACAAGCCTGTGGGCGTCTTCCACTGGCTGAGAAAAGGTTGTGAATTGCACAGTAAGGCTCTTAAACTCCTTCCAGAAAGACAGGGTACTTGGTTCACATAAGTGACTCCTAGACTATTTGGTCTAAAAATGTGTGTAGAAGAGAGAAGAGATGGAAAGCAGAGAGAGAAGGAGAGGGAGAGAGAAGGAGATGGAGAGAGAGAGAGAGAGAGAGAGAGAGAGAGAGAGAGAGAGAGAGAGAGAGAGAGAGAGAGAGAGAGAAAGAGAAGGAAAAAGTGAAGGGGACAGAGAGAAAGAGGGAGAGAGAGAGGAGACAGAAAGACAGAAGGAGCTAGAGTGAGGCGGGGAGAGAGAGACAGTTCTACCTTTCCATCTGTTCAGCCCTCCTGTGTCTCTGGCCCCTCTTACCTGGAACAGGCAGCAGGAATACAAAGAAGAATGCAAGCAGGAGATAATGAATCCTCATGCTGACAGCTGGTGAGTTGAACGCAAGCTGAGACTGGTGAAGACACAGATCTTTGCACCTTATAAAGGTTCCAGGTTCAGTAGAACTCAGTTCAGCTGTAACTTCCATAATTACAGAGTAAGGAAATCAAATGCTTTATCTGTGTGTCATGAGAATGGCCTTTAGATCACGAAGCACGCCCAGTCCCCTTACGCAAATCAGGAGGTGGAAACCCCCAGAGAAGCTCTCCTCTTCCTTTGGGCATGGATGGGATAGGGCATGGATGGGATAGGGCACGGATGAGGTAGGGCACGGATGGAGTGAGGGGCAGGGCCCGGCTCCCTGGAGTGGGAACAGGTGTCCTGGCGCTCACTGGCCTGCCCCATGGAACTCTGAATCTGTCAGCTTTGTGTTTCCTGAGCATCTGGGAACAGCCTCAGGCTAAACTAGGAGCTGGGTCCATCTAACAGTAAGGGACAAAGACACGGTGAGCTTGACCCTCCCTAGATTATCATGGATGGTGACACTCATGTGGAAATCTCTGCAAACTCACCATCGCCCCATGTGGCTGGTGATAAAGCAGAATGGGAGGATGACATGGCGATCAGACCCATCTCCTCAGAGCTCTGGGTCAGGAACGCCTGGACCGGGCTTCACACAGTTACTCAGGTAACATCCAGCTCTACCCAACACCAGAGCTTGAGAGCCCGTGGTTTGGCTCCTTTTCAGAGATGTCACCAGCCATTTGGGTCCTGTGGGGCACCCGCAGGTCCTCCCCAGGCTCCCCTGTCATAGGTGGGACCCCGTCCTGAGGAAGCCCACGGAGCTTCAGGCTTTGCAATGTCTCCCGGTGTTGCTCGAAATGTCGCCGTTCCTCTGAGACCCAGCAAAGCAAACGGGGGCCGCTGGGAGTGGATGGGGTGCTTTGGGAGTAGGGTTTTTCTGGGGAAAGTAAATTGTGTTAATCGTGATTGCTTCCTCTTTAGCTCCAAGTGAGATAAACATCTATTGATGTCTATTGTAATTATCTATAGATAAAAAAAAAACTTACCTATTTATTTACAGACTTTGCAGGCAAAATGTGTAATACAGGGTTAGTGTTGGGAAGTGCTATGATGTGACGCAGGAGAAAGCGATAGAATTTAGTCACTGTCCACTTTATCTGTTCATTTGAAAAGCAGCATTTTTAAAGGTCCGTGGTTTGCAGCTGGGAAGATGCATTTAGAAGGAAGCTGTCGCCACTGAGTGGGCAAGGCTGGTGGTGATGGCTTCCTTTCCACAGGGCGGCATTTAATGAAAACGAGGGTGGGTCCGGGTTCTGTGGGAAGTTGAGAGGAGTTCCCAGCCAAGGCTCTGGTCACCCCTGAGTCACGGCCCTTGTTGTCCCTTTGTTTCTCTGTGTGATAAGCAGATTTGCATCAGGAAGTTTGTTCATGCAATCCTGACCCCAAAACTATTTCCTCCTGGGAAAGCAAGACTATGTAAGCTCTGCCTAAATCAGATAACTTAAAAAAATATAGATTGGCTATATTTCTCTCACCTTTTGAAAGGTGAGATGCAAAAACGTCATGCATTGTGCATCGTGGCAACAGCTTGCATCTGTTCGGAATAAGGAACAATACCCATGTATTACATTACCATTTACACATATTTAAAAAAGACAGTTTTTTAAAAAGGTTAAAAAATGACAATTAAAAAAAATGACAATAAGTATAGCATAGTATCTATTCAACATTCACATTTCCCAGTTGTTCCTCGAATGTGCTTTATGGCTGTTGGTTTCACTCCTAGTCTGTCTTCCATCCAGACCCATACACTGAGTTAGTTTCTGTCTCGTCCTTGTTTTGAAGACGCATTGTTAAAGAAATACCACACGGTGCTCAAAACCTTTGAAAATGCTGAAGAAGGTTATTGGTTTACATCCTTTTCATGGTGGGTATCAATCATGACTCCTATTGCTTAAAATTATTGCAAAAATAATTTATTGCTTTTTAAAAGCTCGCCCATAGAAGAGGGTGAAGTTCTCCTGGAATCATTTTCCAACTCCAGAAACCACCAATCTCATTTTTAAAATTATTTTTATTGTGATATAATTGACATATAGCATTATATTAATTTCAGGTTACAACATGATGATTTGATATTTGCATACATTGTGAAATGATCATTGCAATAAGTCTACTGAGCCTCCATTACCACATGCAGTTACAATCTTTTTCCTTATTTTGAGAAATGTTAAGATCTACTCTCTTAGCAACTTTCAATATACATACAGTATTATTAACTTTCGTCACCATGCTGTACATTACATTCCCAGGACTTATTTCTTTTATACCTTTTGTTTATACCTTTTGACCCCTTTCACCCATTTAACCCCACCTACCCATGCACCTGCCATCTCTGGCAACCTGTTCTCTGTATCTATGAGCTCAGTTTTTTTCAGATTTCACATATAAGTGAGATTATACAGTATTTGCCTTTCTCTGTCTGACTTATTTCACTGAGCATAATGCCCTCAGGTTCCCTCCAAGTGGTCGCAAATGGCAAATCTTCATTTTTTTTTTTTATGGCTGAGTACTATCCCATTGTATGTATGCACCACCTCTTCATCCACTGATGGACACTTAGTTTGCTTCCACATCTTCGCTATGGTAAATAATGCTACATTGAATACAGGGGTGCAAATATCTCCTCCAGTTAGCGTTTGCAATTCCTTCAGATAGTAGCGTTTTTGTCTGTGTACTTTTTGTCCCACGTAGGTCCCAGTGCATTTGTGAATACCCTGTTAAGTGAGGATGCAAAATTGATCTGAAATCTGAAAATCACCATGAAACGTATCACCCGCGTGTCCCTGGGGAAGAGCAGATACTATCCGCATGGTGGCCTGAGGACACCGGGCAGTGTTCCTATCAGGAATCTGCGTGATTACAGCTGCTGCTTTTCCTTTGTCATGCTCCAAGGGCAGCCGCTTTGCAGGCATGTTCATCCTGGAGATAAGGCCTAGGGGCACCTTGGTCCATCAAAGGTAGGGTTATCTTGCTTCAGCAGGGATGCCACGGCCAGCCAAACCACTACGTGCCTCTGTCTACCAGACAAGGAGTTATTCTAGGATTGGGGTAAGGGTTGCATTTAGGTAAAATCAACATGAATTAGTCATTTCCAGGGGTTCAAAGTGAAGCAAGGCTGTGTGTGAAATGGTTACCATCCAGCCTGGGCTGCTGAGTAGACTCATGGTCCTGTTCCTGAAAGGGAAGATGGATCGTGTCCCCAGAACTTTCACCTGACACTGGGTAGAAAGCTGAGGCAGTGTGTCTGTGCCAAAGAGGCTGGGTCCTCCAGGCAAGCCTGGTATCCCAGTGCTACAGATACACAAGTTTCACATCTGTGACTTTACAAAACAGGGTTCTGAGGAGGGAGTCCTTGATATTATTAGTTAACAAAAGTAGTTTTTGCTGTTTCCCATCTTTTGTGGCCAGGGCCAGTTTGTGACAGTCACACAGGGACCTTCCCTCAGAAGGCGCCCAGTGATTGGCTTAACGCTCTGCTGCCATCTTGACATGATTAATAGTTTCTTCTTTGGACCTGTTTTTTATGAGTGAAGTCCAATGGGACAATGGAGCCTACGCATGCGCAGAGAAGATATGCCCAGGGTGGGCTCAGGCCAGGGCACCAAGAACAAAGGGCATGGGGAAAGCATCCCTGAGCCAGCCTGGAGAGCTCAGAACCCGGTGGGACCTGGATCGGCCATGACGATGGCGGCAGCAGGAGTGGCCTGGGCCCTGAAAGGAGGGTCTCCAAGTGGAGGCAGCACCAAGACCTCTGTTCCTGTCCCTCCTCACAGCCATCCCTGGGGCACCTGCACAAATATTAAATCCCTGCTGCCCAGGGGCAGGTAGTCCTACCTCTTGATGGTTGCTTTTTTTGCTTGTTCTTTTAATGTCGTATATATATATTTTAAAAAATCATTGCCAAGACCAATGTCAAGGACTTCTCTCCTACTTTTTGTTCTAGGAGATTTATGGCTTCAAGTCTACATTTAATTCTTTAATCAATTTTGAGTTGATTCTTATGAGTAGTGTCAGATGTGTCCAATTTATATATTTTGCATGTGGCTGTCAGTTTTTCCAGCAGCATTTGCTGAAGAGACTGTCCTTTCCCCATTGTGTAGTCTTGGCACTCTTGTCAAGGGCCACTTGACCGTACATGGGTGGTCTTATTTCTGGACTCTCAGTTCTGTTCCATTGGACTATGTGTCTACGTTTTTATGCCAGTACCTTGCTGTTTTGTTCACTGTAGCTTTGAAATATAATGAAATCAGGAAGTGTTATACTTCCTGCTTTGTTCTTGCTCAAGATTACTTTAGTCATGCAGAGTCTTTCCTGGTTCAGTACACACTGTAGGGTTGTTTTTCCTACATCTGTGAAAAATGTCGTTGAATTTTTTTTAGACTATCATTTTAAGGTACACTCATATTTTTCATAGGAAAAGGAATTATAATTCCTCATTAACATTCACTTGATGAAGCTGGAAATTGTAAAAATTCCATGATGTGGAAAGACTGTTCCATGATGTGAGCCCTGCCTGAGCACTATTGCACCTGCCAGCTATCAATACATCTCGGACAGTAGAGGGCTTCCTTCCCCCAGGCCACTTGGACATTGTCTGATCGACCCCTCACCTATGCCCCACTGTGCTGGTACTTGGAAGAAGACATCGCCCCACCCAAGCAGGCATAATAGGTGGGTTATGCCCCAGTACCCCTGTCCTATATAACCCCTTAGCACCTGCCACCCGATAAGGAAGAAAGCCACCCAGGACACGCCTCATACATAAGTCTCCTTAATAAACTCTCAGTGTAATGACAGAGCTGTCAGCCTCTTCCTCTGGCCTATTGGCCCGGGGAAATTTTCCCAACTGAACATTAATTTGATCGTAAAAGCACCTCTTAGTGCTTCAGAACATAATTTTCAGTAAGCTCAGAAATCTGCATTTAGTAATGCCATTCCATACTTCTCAATCTATTCTTTTATTTAATTTTACTTTTTAAATAAAAATTGTATATACTTAATAAAAATTGATGATTTGATATACATATATTAATATATAGTGAAGTGGTGACTAGTCAAGTAAGTTAATATATCTTCTCACATAGTTACTACTTTGTGTGCATTCGGTACAGTATCCAATACAGTATTATGACCTATGGTCATCATGCTGTGCAGCAAATCTCTAGACTTATTCATCCTTCATAACTGCAATGTGTACCTTTTGACCAGCCTGTCCCCATCTTCCCCACTTGCCAGCCCCTGTGGCCGCCATTCTACTGTGATTCTGAGTGTTCAACTTTTCTAGATTCCACATATAAGTGAGATCACGCAGTGTTATTTTTCTTTCTGTGTCTGGCTCACTTCACTTATATATGCCACATTTTCTTTATTCATTTATCTGTTAATGAACATGTAAGTTATGTTTATGTCTTGGCTATTGTGAATAATGCTGCAATGAACCTGGGAGCACAGATATCTCTTGAGATCCTGATTTCATTTCCTTTGGGTATATGCTCATAAGTGGGATTGCTGGATCATCAGGTAGTTCTAGTTTTAGGTTTTTTTCAGGACCTTCCGTACTGTTTTCCACAGTGGCTGCACCAATTTCCATTCCCACCAAATGTGCACAAGAGTTCCCTTTTCCCACATCCTTGCCATTCTTTTTTATTTTTTGTTAGTAGCCACAGTAGCAGGTGTGAGGGTATTGTAGCTCTGATTTGTGTTTTCCTGGTGATTAGCGATGTTGGGCATCTTTTCATATATCTGTTGGCCACACACAGCAAAAGAACAGGAAACACCATTAAGAGGCAGCCTATGGAATGGGAGAAAATATTTGCAAACTATATATCTGACATGATGTTAGTTTTGGAAATGTATAAGGAATTCATACAACTCAATAGCAAAACAAAAACAAAAACAAAACAACCCCACCTGATAAATGGGCAAAGGACCTGAATAAACATTTTGCCCAAGAAGACATATAGATGGTAGTTGGAATTTTGATAGGAATACGATTGAATCTGTAGTTGCTTCTGGTAGTACACATTAAATTAAAAACAAAAAAACCCTGACCTGCTCTTGCAGAATGTTGTGAATGAAGGTGCAAAGTATTGCCACCTTGTGGCAACCCTTTGCCTAAGACACTCTACTTCCTAGAGCGGTTGTCATTTACCTGCTTTCCGGAGGTGCACCTGCGGCAGGCATCGTGTGGTTCCCTTTTTTCCTAAGGAACCTAGTGAGAGTGCTTACAATTACATTGATCCTTTCAAATACTCAACTTTTTTTCTTTTTTAAAAAATTCTCTACTGTGTATCTTCTTTTCATCCATTGTACTCTGGGTTTACCTCCTTTTATTCTAGTTTCTTATGGTAAAAACTTAGCTTGTTGATTTGTGAGCTTATCTCATTTCTATTATAAAAGCATTTAATGTTATAAGCTCCTCTCTCAGCACTACTCTATCTGCGTTCCCACAAATTTTGATGTATTGTGTTTTATTTTGAATTTGTTTAATGTATTTTCTAATTTCTCATGGGATTTGTTCTTTGACCATTAGAAACATGTTGATTAATTTCCATGTTTTGGGGATTTTTCCAGATAGTTTTCTGTTATTGATAGCTTTGTAAATTACACTGTGGATATTGACATACACCCGATGCTTTTAAACTGTTTGATTTTTGAGACTTGTTTTGTAGCTCCCTATGGCCTATATTGTGTAGCATTTTAATAAGTTGTGTTGTTACTAGGTGGAGTGTCCTATAAACTTCAGTTAGGTCACATTAGATTGACACCGTTGTTCAACTCTTCTGTATCTTTACTGATATACTGATATTTTGTCTGCTTTTTCTTTTCATTACAAACAGAGAAATATCGGAATATCCTATTGTAATTGTTAATTTGTCTGTTTCTACTCTCATTTCTATCAGCTTTTCCTTAAGAATTTTGAAGTCCTGTTATTAAGTACATTCTGATTTAGTATTAATATGTATTCCTGATGAATTTACCAGTTTATCATTGGGAAAAATATTCCTCTTTATTTCTAGTAATACTCTTTTTCCTGAAATACACTTAATTTATAGTCATTTAGCTAATATAGCCTATTCTTTTTTCTTTAGATTAATTTTTCCACAGCATATCTGTTTCCATCCTTTCATTTTTAATCTATCCCTGTCTTTATATTTGATATCTCAAGTGGGTTTTTATAGATAGCATACATCTGGGTCTCGTTTTTTACCAAACTGAAAACTCTCCCTTTAAGATTGAGTTTCTAGAATCTTAGCAGAAGACATCATTCCATCATGTAGACCCAACTTTACAAATTTCCATTTGGCATCTTTTTTTTTCCTGCCCCAAGAAAAAAAGAATTTTTTAATAGCACTGGTTTTGCTGATGAGGAATTTTCTTAGCTTTTGTTGTTGTTGTTGAAAAAGTTCCGCCTTATTTTTTTAAGAATAGAGTTTATTTTTTAGAGCTATTTTAGGTTCACAATAAAATTGAGAGGAAAGTACAGAGATTTCCCATATTCCCTCTGCCTCCACACATGCCCAGCCTCCCCCAATTTACATATCCCCTTCCAGATGGTATATTTGTTACAATTGATGAAACTACATTGACATGTCATCATCACCCGAAGTCCATTTTACCTTCATTTCTGAAATATACTTTTCCTGGTATGGAATTCTAGGTTGACAATTTTTTTTTCTTTTGGTACATATAGGTATTGCCCTATTTTATTCTGGCTCTTGTAGATTCTGGGGAAAAGTTTGCTGTAATTTCTCTTTTTTGTCCTCTTATTTAATATCTTTTCTCTCAGGCTGCTTTTAAAGATTTCTCTGGATCCCTGGTTAATTTGATTATGATGTGCTCAGTGTGGTTTTCCTGATGTTGATTCTGCTTGATTTCTTTGAGTACAATAGTTGTAGGTGTATAGTCTTATCAAATTTAGAAAACAACAGGCTATTATTTCCTCAACAATATCCTCCCTCACCCATCTACATATATAATAGACAGCTTGAAGTTTTTCTGCAGGTCACTGTGAACTTTCCTCCCAGTTTTTCTTCATTTCATTTGTTTGTATTAATATAGGCTCAGACTTACTGATCCTTTCTTCTGTAGTGTCATATGCCATTAATTGAATTCAGTTTATTTTTAATTCAGATGTTTAATTTTCATCTCTGGAAGGCCTCATTTGGTTCTATATAGCTTTCATTTCTCTCTCATCATGTTGATTTTTTCTTCTCAACCTTACACATATGTATTAGATTTTAACCTCTCTTGCAAGTCCCTTCTTGATTCTATCACCTTTGTCATCACTGGGTCTATTTTTACTGATTGACTTTTCTCTTGATTATAGACCATCTGCTCATGCTTATTTACAAGCCTGATATTTCTGATTAGATTCTGTATATTATAAATCTTATATTGTTGAGTGATGGATTTTGTTGTTTCCCTTTAAAGAATGGTAGACTTTATTCTGGCTCAATTTAAATTGCTAACAGATCGGTTTTATTCTTTCATGAATGGCTTTTTAAAAAATCTGTTAGAGTAGTTACAGAACAGTTTAATCTAGAGCTCAAAGGCCCTGCTACTCACGCAACCCCTTTCTGAGGATTCTCTTCAGGTCTCTCCACTTGGCTGGTGGGAGTGCATATTTTTCCAGCCTTGTATGTGCTTTTGGAATTGGGCATCTAATCCCTTTTGGGCATTTTTTTTTTTCCTCTGACCTTGTGAACTTTTACCCCAAGCGTGCTCAGGTTAGTATGCAGGCCCAGATTCACAGGGCCCCCACTGCAACACTCAGGAGCTCTACCCCGACCCAGATGCCCATCTCTGGTTTCCTGCCTTGGAAATGGGGATGTGTCATGCTGTTGGAACTTTGACCTCAGTCTCTTTGCTCAGAGGATTGTTGGTCTGTTTAGGCAATTCCTTCCTGTGCTTTGACCTGAAATCTGCCTCCTGTAGTAGGTTGGAGACATCAGATGCTTTTCTTCAAACACAGCCCTGTGCTGCTTGCTGTCCAGTATCTGAAACTCTTGTTTCACATCTGTGTCCAGTTCTCCAGTTGTATACTGTAGGAGGGAAGTTCCCATAGAGGTTAATCCTTTTGTGATGCAAGGCACTTTACTAGGCAGGCCAGAAATGATTACAACAAGGTCCTTGCCCTTAAAAATTGTGCAATTAAATATAAAGATTAGAAATATGTAAATGTACACAATACAAAAATCAAGCAAGATTCATAGATAGAGAAGTCAAGTCAGAACCCTGTGGTGAATCAGATGACAGATCATATTTGTTTGAAACATAAGCTGTTTTCAAGGAGGTAGAACTCTGAGGGATGGGTTAAAGTTAGAAGAAAGATTACATGGCAGGTATGAAGGCAGCCAGAGCAGGGGCATAGGTGAGAGGAAACAGAGGGGATATTTGAGGAAGAGCCAGGCACCCCATTTCCCTGAGATGTAAAGTGTCCAGAAGAACTTAGGATACCAGAGGGATGTACTGAAGTTTGACAGAGAGATTTGATGGGGAGATGCTGTGCTGCGTAGTGGGACTGAAATGCTCAAAAGCCTGGGTGACAAGAAAGCAAAGAAAATACTTCAGGAAGGACAAGAAGTTCAGTTTCACTGGGGTATAGAATTTACAAAAGAGGAATAACCCTTGCAGACTCAATTTATGTCCCCTTGTGAATTCCTCTAGAAATTATACATTACTTGATTTAAAGGTAAGCCTTTAACACTTCCTAAGTTGCCTATTTGGCAATAACTACTACAATAACCAGAACTAAAAACAAAACCAAAAAAAAATCAAACTTCTAATTTTTTTTGAAAAAATATTTCATTTAATTTTGCTTCTATGAACTCCAAGTAGGCTTTTTCACACTTCACAACATTCTCGTCATGTTCCTGGCTTTTTCATTTCTTTCTTCGGCAGCATTTCCGGCCACCGACAGAGCAGCTGCCTATATGCTCCTCCCTCGGGAGGCAGCTAAGCACAGCACAGCGACCGCTTCTTATCCTGCAAAAATACCTTTGGAATGCACTGATGATTCCTCCATTACCTGCAAGGACAAAATAGAATGCACAGGAAGGTTTTAGGAAGGCTTCAGTACCAGTACAAGGCTTTTGGAATTCCTCAAAGAACTGATTTGTTGCCTTTCTTTCTTCTTCTTCTTCTTTTTTATTTTTTTTGTCCTCTTTCCTTTCTCTGTAAAGCCAAGAGTGAAGTAGAAGGTAGCACCAGGCATTCAATCAACGAAATATCTCTGGGCTACAGCTCAGCTGTGGGAAGTATGTGCCGTGGGGAGTAGCCCCATGACCAGACGCATGGAAGGGCTGGGCTGCAGTGGCCCCCAGGCCTCTCAAGTGGCCCAGCGACTCGACCTCCAACTGCTAAGCCAATAAAATGGAAGTCTGTGCTTCTCAGATCAAATCAACCTTTCCTGTGGTATTAAAATTTCTCTATCACTTCCTTCATGTTTCATTAACAGGTGTAATAGTCTTTCCATAAAAGAGTGGCTTTTTAAAGCTACTTAGTCTGTTAAGAGTGGATCAAAAAAGACTGGGAGACCTGTTTTCAGATCATTGATCCTTGTCATAAAAAAAGAAATAATGTCTATTTCCCATATAACAAATCTACTGGTCTACAGTTTCCTGAAGAATGGAGAGGACTGACTCTGAATCACAGGCTCTCGATGCTTGCACCCTTCTTATCTCCCAGCCCATCTTACCTGGAACGGGCATCAAGAACACCAGCAGCAATGCAAAGACCAGGTAATAGATCCTCATGGCTGACAGGGTTCACGGCACAGAGACTGGGCAGGAAGATGCTTGCTCACTTTATAAACGTTCCAGCCCCACAGCCATAGGTCTAGTGAGCAACGGCCGCAATTCCTGTAATATCACACTGATGACAACATGAAGTTGTTCCTGATGCTTCACACCAACGTCTCTTGCCACATAGACCACACCCACTAAGCCGGAGGTTTATTACAAACCTAAGGGGTGAAGCAAAGTTTGCTGTGAGCATAGAGCTGTCCTGATGCCCTCTAGGCTTGTCCAGGGCTGGCTCCGATCTGGTCGTAGGCATAGGTGGGGAAGACCTGCCTCCCCTTGGGAGCAGTCCTAGGGCAGCTCCCTGGGAGCTGACTGGTCCCCCCTATGGTGCTTCCAAGCTTTCTGTCTTCTCTCGAAAGCCCTGGAGGGTCTGGCCTTGGACATATTGAGAATCTAGGTGTAGACTCCATTTGGGTCACACCTTGAGGCTGCACAGGTATGCCTGAGATGGAGATAAAGCAGGGTTGACTTTAACTAGGTGTTGAGGAAAAAGAGGAATAATGGGCCATGTTCCCGAGCCTCGGACCCTATGTCACTTGGCCGTGATGGGGTGCTGGAACTTTGGTGCAACATGGCTGACACTTCATTATTGTGTGAACACTGCCAAATCCATGAGTCAGGAAGGTGTCTCATTTTCCTTCATCAGAGAAAGACAATGCTGGGATGATATATTTGATGGACTGGCATCTCCTCCTGGATGACACTGCTTATGCAAATGAGGGCCTTAAGAAGGTACAATTCAGACTCCTGGTTACTCACGTTTCAGGAGCATTCAAGGTAGTCCAGGGATCAGGTGATTTCCTCTGGATACAGAGTCAATGTTGAGTAGACCAACAGCTTTTTAATTTTATTAATTGTTAGACTTAAATGTTGAGGACTCCAATCAGTGGGTTATATTTGTCGACAGTTTAATTGGGAGCTGATGTCACCAAGATATTGTCCGGCTGTAGCATTGTGTGCATGCAATTATATATAATGGACCCACCGAGGTTCCGGGGTGTGTTTGTTCCAGGTGTGTGAGCTCAGGATCCTGATGCACCTGTTGGATTCTGTGAGCAAACTCTGAACGCCTACTGTAGACAGAGACAAGTCCCATGTGCTTGGGTAGGAGAGGGAACGGAAGGATGGAAATACAAAAAAGTACAAATTCTGGTTCTTTTCTTCAAGAAACGCCCTTGACACAATGCAATATACAGATGATATATTACAGAATTGTACAATTGAAACCTGTATAATTCTATTAACCAATGTCACCCCAATGCATTTAATTCAAAAGAAAAGGAACTCCCATGGAGACGAAAGCATATGGGCATATAATCAAATTAACCATAGAGGGTGGATTTTGATAAGCGTCATAGTAAGGATTCAAACACCGGGCTGTGAAAATGTAGAAGCAAGGTAATTCATGCTGAAGGGCGAGCTCAGAGAGCAGATTTAAGAAGAATCTGGAATTGTACACACTTTATCTTTTTAAAATCTAACTTTCCTCATAAATTCAAGATTTGAGGGAAAGCAGAAAATTTTGGGGATGGAAGCGAGAGTGGGGTGGGCAGGGTATTGACTGTGTGAGGAGTCTTACAGAGGATGAAACAGAGAGGGTAGGTGGGGTGTTATAGAGAATTATAGCCAGCTCTCAGGCCAGACACAGGGCTGGACTCATCAGAGCATCAGGTGAGGTTTTACTTCTCCATTTGGGGAACAGAACTCCACATGGAATCCTTGGTCTAATCCTTCAAAGACTTGGAGCCATTTCTAAGTAACACAATCATTTCACAAAAGGGTTCTTTGGAAATAAAAGTCACTTTTCCTTGTCAGCTAATTTGGAAGCTGAAGGTTGAGGATTTGACTGTGGCCCGGCTCCCTCTCCATTCACAAAGTGAATTTTCAGGGGCATTTCTGTATTTTAAAAATATTATAAATGTTATGCACAGCTGTGGTAAAAATGTAAGCCACTGAAGGGTGAGACAGTGTTCCTTATTTCTCTTCTACCCCGGGGAACCACGGGGAACTGTCTTCTTTTTGGCTTATCATACATTGTTTTTTTTTTAATTTCAAAAATGCTTTCAGCCTCTTAGGTAATAGCATTTACATCTTTCCTGTCTAATAATCAATTGTGCCTAGAGAGTCTGAGTCCCACTTCCTAGCCCCAGGGCTTTGAGTCACCAGGGCTGGAAAGTGTGGACCCTGCAAACTGTATGAGTTGAGCTGGCTTTTCTCTCGGCTCTGAGTCAGGGATTTTTTTGATGTTGATTAGGTTGAGAGAAGGAGAGGCTTATTTTAACTTTTTGTTCATGTCAGAGTTTCCTCTAATTTCCTCTTATGTTATTTTTTCTTTGAAGGTTGTTTTTAAAATATGGAGCAGAGAATTGGCTGATCCAAGTTTTCAAGGGGAAGCACTATGCGGGGGCAAAACGTTAGATTTGGAGTGAGATGCTCCCAGTTTAACTCTCAGCCCTACCATTTATTATTTGGGTTTACTTGAATAAATCCCAGAAGTCTTTGAGCATCTGTTCCATAACAATAAAGCACAGACAACAATAGACTTGTATGTTCTGTTTAGCCCACAGTGAAAGCCCTATGAATTAGTGATGGGAAGTCGACTTGTAAATTGCGGACTACCACATGACCCACATATTATCCATGTGGCCCTCAGGAAGAATAACCAATGAGGGATGGTTAGCAATATCAAGATAGCTTCAAGACGATGGCCTGGGCTCCCAGCAAGGGAGTCCAAGGCTTAAACTGTATCGTAAAACAGTGTTGGGTGGCTCAGCCATTCTCCTTTGCAGCCATTTTAATCTTGTCATCACCCACGATATATAGGCACAGGGAGACATTATCTCAGTTTTACAGATGAGGAAACTCAGGCTTAGAGAGGTTGAGCGACGTGCGAGGCCACCCAGATTGTAAAGGGCAGTGCTCTGAACTGCAGGGAAGCGCATGCATTTCTCAGGCACCTCTGCCCTCCAGCCACTATATAGACTGGCCAAAGGGATGCACTGGCAGAGGAGCGGAGGGCAGGACTGGGGAGAAGCCTTGTGCTTCAGAAGGCCTCTCCTCTGTGCCTCCAATTCCAGAAAGCCACGTCACGCATGGTCCCGGCTTCCACCAGGCAGGGATGCCGTGGCCCCAGCACGTGCTGGGTGCTCCCTATCCCATTGGGAACATTACCTCCTCCCTCCCTTTGTCCCTCTGGCTCTAAAGATAGTAGTGTCTTTCTGCTGTTGCAAATTCCGAGGTAACTCACCATCAGCTACCCAATCACCTATAAGCCAATTGTATATATTAAATGTCTCCCCCATTTGAGATTCTTAAATTTATTTCAATTCCCGGTTGGACTGACTGGGTGGTCTAAACCATCACAATATTAAAATTCTGTTAATTCTTTCCCTTGTGTTGACATGACTGTATTACTTGGCTACACATGGCCTTCATGTGTACTTTATCAACATCTTAAGATTTAGCATAAAGAGGGATCTTTGGTATGGAGTTGCCAGTTGCTACCAACTTGTTCTGGTGTTTGTTTACACATTCTCACAATTTCGTATGCCTCCATTGTCGGTATGTACGGAGGTCTGACGTTGGTATGTGAGGCAGTTTCTAGCATTTCAATTTATCACTGTTATTTTAATTTTTTTTTTTTTTTTTTTTTTTTTTTTTTTTAGTGAGCCATCCTGCCACCTGTTGGCAGCTCAGCGGCAGTGAGCTTGGACTGGGCATCAAACCGCTGTTGCTCAGAGCTCTGCTCACATTCCTAAGCAAGCTCTTAACCAACTGAGCCACTTGGCAGGCTATCACTGTTATTTTAGCTTAATTACTTCTGTAAAAAATCATGTAAGCAAGGAAACAGGAGAAACGAAACCTTTCCCCAACTATCACCATAGGCTACCTTTATCTTCTGGAAGGTTGGCAAAGTGTAGGCCTTTAGCTGGGGACCATCTATAGAGGCATGTTGTTTTGTCAGTGTGTTAGGTTTCATTTGCCCTGCTTGGGCATTTACATGTTCGCATATCGCCTGAGGGCACCTGAGTTATGACACCTGCTTTAGAAGACACCGGCGTCCCTTCAAACCCAAGTCAGAAAGCTATTTTTCAACATGAGGCAATGGACTAGGGAAAGCATCAACTCTCGGTAACTGAGCTGTCTGTCTCAACCAAACCACCTGGGTGTGAATTAATATTTACATTTATGTCATCTTCAGGCAGCAAGTTTTCTTAGCATTATTGCATCTTCCTGGCATGAACAAACATTGTTGACCCTTTCGCTTCCTGAAAATACCCTGGAATTGTGAACACTTTATTTGATATTGTGCTCCATTCAGTGAGAGAGCGAGAGAGAGAGAGCGAGAGAGCGAGCGAGCGAGAGAGAGAGAGAGAGAGAGAGAGAGAGAGAGAGAGAGAGAATGCCAGTAGAAAGCAAGGGATTTCACAGATCTTTGTGTTTTAAAGACTGTGTAGCGAATCTTTCTGCAAATGACATCAACGAGGGCTCTGGGAACGTGGCCACGGTGGGAAGGCTATTCCTGCCTAGGGACATCCCCAGGTCCCAGCCACTCTTCCTTACCCCTCCACACTTGAGCAGTGATGTGGTTCTCAGAGCAATTAGACACAGTGCAGAGGGAAGGGCTCTCCGTAGAAGCCTCCGTGTTTTCTCTGGCCAGGAGCAGTGCCAAAGCTCTGATTCAAAGTCTGCTGGGGAGGGCGGCTGGGTGTACTTCTCAGTGGTCTCACACTGACAGTCACTGAGGCTCTGTGTTGTCACAGAAAATCATCCCGCATCACCATTTTTACTCCTCATTTCTTCCTGTGAAAAATAAATTAATTTTAGGGAATGATGCTTATGGCCTTCTTTGGCTAAATCAGGAAGGCTGTTTTTCAAGGGTCTTCATCCCCCCATGTCCTACCTCATGCAGTCATTGCCCACTCTTTGAAGAGTGGGCCACTCTAATCCACCATCGCCAGTGATGATGGACTATCCCATGTACCCACGGGATACTGCTTAGCTTTGGGAAAGTGATCCCATGTTCGTGTTACACCAGCTCTGCACAAGGACTTGCTCTCAGACCCTTCTCAGGTCACAAACCCAAATGCTCCCAAATCCCCCTCCTTGACTGTCCTTCAAGTGAGAACCAAGTGTGCCTGAGACTATTACAAGAGCAAGAAAAAATGAGAGCCATTGCAGGGCGGGATGGGACCTCCCAGGAGAGGACAGTCAGATGATGGCATTGCCTCCGATGCTGAACCCTTAGGTAGTGCTGTGCTCTAAGGGAAGGGAGCTCTAGGAAAGGCCATGGGTTCTCTGAATGAATATTCATATGACATTCACACTGGGGCTTGAAGGGCAGACTCCTCCACTGTGGACACACCCAGCTTGACTACTGCCAGGGAAAAGAAAAAAATGTCTCCTGAATTAATGCAGCCCTTTTGGGGGGAAAGGTATTCCTTATATTTTTCTTTGCAGCTTAGATAACTTGATGATATCCTTTTCAAGTAAGAAAACACCCAGATGGTTTAGAGTGCACAATTTTAAAAAAAGATGTAAAAGACAAGTGCAAGGCTTTAAAAGCAATTCTTGCTCTTACCAAGTGTTTTTAACTTATGGGAATAAAAGAGAACAGGAACCAACTCTCTCCCCAACGAGTATCATGTTCCAGACTCTCCTTCAAATCTGTATATTTTCACCTATTCTTATGACTTTCTCCTTGTTTTAGAGAAACTTTTCCTCCTTTCCAAGGACCTTGTCTCTCTACATGTGGAATCCACCTCTTTTAACCATGTACCTTTACTTATCCCCTTTCTCGTTTATACCACATCCTCTGATACCCTCTTTCTCCAGTGGCTTCTTCATTCTGGTCCACAATTGTACTCCGTTCTTTATTTTAAAACAACCTGCCCTTGGACCCTATTTTCTTCTCAAAAGATTACTTCACTTTCTTCTTTTATTCATTATCAAGTTTCTCAAAAGAGTGGTCTGTACTCATATGTACCCCCTGTTCCCTCCACCCATCATTTATTACTTCCTGACATCTCTCTCAAGAAATCCATCTCTCAGGCTGGCTGAGTGGTACATTGGTTAAGAGCTGGCTTGGGACGCTAGCAGCCCCGGTTCGGATCCCACATATGAGGGCCAGTGACACTGCCCTCTACAGCTAAGATGGTGAACAACAGCTCCACCTGGAGCTGGGCTGCTGTGTGTCCCCGGGGACAGCATAGCTGCAGCCCCTGATGCAGTGGGCTGCCATAGGCTAAAGTGAGTGGTCGGCAGCCAGCGTGAGAGGCTGGCAGCCTGTACGAGCTGCCAAGAGCCGCTGTGAGTGGCCATCCAGAGGCCGGCGACCGATCTGCCTCATCCGGGAAGAGCGCAATGACGATACCAACATGGGCCAGTGAAGCAATGTCCTCCACAACTAGACTGAAGAACGAAAGGACAGCAGCTTGTCTGTTCCCCTTCCCCAATTCCCCAACACTGTTCCCCTCCCCCAATACCCCAATAAAATCTTAAAAAAGAAATCCATCTCTCAGTTCAACGATGACTTTTACATCCAATGGCTTCTTTGCCCCTAATCATCTGCCTTGACCTCGTTGCAACGTGCGACTTGTGGGGCTACTTTTAATCTTGAAACCTGGCCTTCCTCTTCAATTCAATATCCAGAAAGCTGTGGCCATCTGCTACTAAGATACTAGGAACTTAGGACCTGATGCTGTAAAGGAGACACAGGTAAACAGTATTTAGTCTCTGTGCCCTTCACTATTCCCCCACCTAATGGTGGAGAAGACATGGACACCGGTATGGCAATACGTGATATAAAACTTTCCAATTTTCTTTCTGTCCTGATTGTTATCTGTGGTTCATCATGGAACTTTTCTTCCTCGTTCTGTCCCCTAAGTCCCTACAAGGGGACATCTTAATAATTTAACATCATCATAACAATGATAATGACGATCATAAAACGAAGATGATGACCATGATGATGGCTGACATTTGTTGAGTGTATGCTATGGGCCAGACACTGTGTAAGCAACTTGCATGCATCGACTTCATTGAAATAATGCATGATTCAGCAAGGTTGCTACAGTTATCTGCATTTCACAGGCGAGGAGACCCAGACTTAGAGAGGCTAGGGAACACACCCCCTGGTCTTAATTATATACTAAACTCATTCCTGGTCCTCTTACTGTCACGCATAATCCTTGGGGAGTGGGGTGCCCAAGCCTTTATGCAGATGTTTTCCATCATTATCACTAGTGTGGGCCACTTTTCCAACTTCCCTAACTGATCTTTACTTCCATTTGAAGAGGTAAAGATCATTACCATCTTGACCTAGCACCTTACCCTCACCTCAGCTTGTAATTAAGTTTTCCCTCTTTCTGTAAATATCACCTTCACTTTCCAATTGCTTGGTAATAGAGGCTGGAAGCTAATTTTTCTCATTGCTCAAATGCAATCACTCATTGTATTCAGTCAGTTCTTTCTACACATTGATTTGCATAGTCCACAGGGCCCAGCCCCAATACCAGCTCGTCACAGTCCTGATCACCAGGGTTGAAAGTGACTGCTCCCTGCTCTGCATTTACACAAAGCATATGTGGTACCACCCTTGGAGCTGTTGCAAAACTCCATAGAGAAGGTCTTGTACTGTCACTGTTTGTGAGCATTTCTTATCACCTTTAATACATTTCACTTGTGTCTTTGTGTTATGAGAAAGTAAATATTCAAGTCTTAGGTCACTTTCATCTTTTCAATAACTGGAGATATTTTCAAATTAGGAAATTTAGGAACACATATCATAAAGGAGAAATAATCCCAGGAGATTGAGGAAACAGAGAAAGAATATTTGCAGGTAGTGCAAGGTCAACAAAGGATTTACAACAGAACAATCTTAACAAATTTACATTTTAGCAAAAAATTCACGCAAATATAATATGGAGGATGGATTAAAGGATTATGAGGCTCAAGGCCAGGAGACTGAGAACTGAACTAAGGGCTATTATGTTTCCATTGACAATGGGATAAAGAGACTGACTTGAGAGGCAGAGTCAAAAGTTGGTATGACCGAGAAGGAGAGAAGGAATAAAGGGTGTGAGAAAGTGGGCTGGGACGGCTGGCAGGAGACAGAGTAAGGGCAGTGCCACTAATAAGGTCAGAGAATTAAGAGGGTGACACCAGGCAGGCACTGAAGGGAGGCATGGTCCAGCGGGAGAGACTGGCTGAAGATGGAACACCTGTTAACAGGCTCAAACTGGTCCAGGAATTTGAAGGCTTGGCAGTGCTGTGATGCTGCAACTTTCCCAGAGTCCAAAATCAACCCAACGTGGCAGGGCTTGTTCCCCTGACTCCAGAGGGCAAAGTCAAGAAAGAAGTAAGTATGTAAACAATTTATATAAGGCTGCCCTAAATACATCCTCTTACCCATCCGACAGCAATATTTTCATTCCTAATAGAATGAAGTTCGCATGATGCCATACTTTGTTTATACTTTTACACACTATTCAGATTCTTTGTTGGCATTTCATGCTCAGCTCCAGTGCAAACTCACCAGCCTACACAGTCTGATGGCGACTTCTGTGGGCAGGAGTTTTGGGGTATCAGTGGCTTTTATACAACAATGCGGCCAACTCACCGGCGGGGCTGAGGGCTGGAGTGGAGGATGTGATATATCCAAGGGCAAGGGGTGGGACTTCAGGGATAATTCAAAACAGAGGACTTCTATCACTATTATTTAATTAGAACTTGTATTTGAAATGAATCTATTGGCTATTGTTACAATAGGCAGTGGAAAAACCATCAAGTGTTTTGCACATAATGACTGATATCTACTGAATTATTATTATATACATAGCATTGCAATTGGTACTTTAATGCATTTTTGTGACAAAATGGGTGGGGTCAGTATTACAACCTGGATTTTAAGGACAAGGATATGGAGGTTAAGAGAAATGAGGTAACTTGGCAAAATTCAAGTTTGGAACCTAGGTTCATTAGGCTCACAGATTATGCTAAATATCCACTCTACTACTGGAGGTCATTATAGCTCTGTTTTATATCCATCTTTTTGTTGGAAGTTTTGGGGTGGGGTTTCCCAGTGGAAAGGTGAATGACATACGTGGTGGAGAATGAACAGAAGAGGAGTTGGGGACCTGAGCCTCCCCACCCACTCGACTACAGAGCTGCTTCTGTTTAGGACAATGGCAGAGCACAGAGAAAAATTCCATCAAATGATGAAGTTGGCATCTCTCTGTTAGCCTCCTCTTCCATATTTTAAAAAAGGTTTTATGACCGCATACATCCAGAATCAGGAGCTTTTCTTCTATAAGGAGTTTGTCAATAAATAATTTTAGGTTTTGCTGGTCAGGCAGTTTCCGTCTCAACTACTCAGCCATGCAGATATAATGCCAAAGTAGTCATAAATAATACCTAAACAGCAGGCATGGCTTTGTTCTAAGAAACCTTTATTCGCAGAAACAGGTAGCAGCTGGACTTAGCCAGTGGGCCCTGGCTTGCTGACACACATTCGTAAGATAATGAGTGTGTGGGCAGTCTCTAAGATGGCCTCCGATGACCCCTACCTATTATATTCACGCTCTTGTGGAATCCCTGCCTTTGCCGTGGGCGGGCCTCATTTCTAACAAATAGAATACGGCCGATGTGATGGATACCATTTCTGAGATAGAGTTGTGAAAAGACTGAGGCTTCGACTTTGGGTGTCCCCTGCTCTCTCACTTGCTGACTCCGAGGGAAGCCAGCCGCCATGTGCAGAGTCGCCCTATGGGAGACTCATGTGACAGGGGCTGAGAGAGCCTCTGGGCCGACAGTCAGAGAGGGTGAGCAGCTGAGACTTACTCTAACAGCGTGCAAGAAACTGACTCCTGCCAACAACCACATGAGAGTTTAGGGAAGAGGGTCCTTCTCTGCTGAGCTTTCAGGTGAAACTTCAGACCTGGGTAGCAGCTTACCTGCCACTTCATGAGTGTCTTGATCTAGAAGCGCCAGCTAAGCCAAGTGTGGTTTGCACAACCCACAGAAACTGTGGTAATCAACATTTGTTGTTTTCAGTCACTAAGTTTTGGGGTCCCTCATTATGCAGCAATGGGTAACTACTATAGCGAGGTCTAGTGCAAACAACAGAAGAGTTTTGGAGACCTGTGTTCTGGTTCCAGCGTGTGACAAATTTACTGTGTGACTTTAGGTTAGCTATTGACCCATGTGAGCCCTCCACTTCCTCTGTGCCTGCCAGAGAGACAGGAATCATGAATTTCTGAGGTTACTGCAGGTCAAAATCTTCATGGTTCATTAAATTGAGTCAAACTGATTCCTGCATCTGAACCACCATTACAAATTGGAAACGCATGGGTGAAATGTAGTACCCTAATTTATTTTGCTATTAATTGCCAACATTTAAGGATTCTGCATAAAAATCCATATTTATGGCTTCTTCAGAAAAATCTGATGATTAATCACTAAGGCCCACATTCCTACATGAGAACACCAAAGATCGCTTACATTCTTATACAGAATACAAGCCCCCTAATGTAGTACCCCCACTCATTATTTTCACTGGCCTGTCTCATTTATAATACCTGGCTCTGATGGACTTGAGAGAGCTGCTTAAATTATACTTGACCTTGCCTTGAGATCTTCCCTAAAATAGGGCAAAGGTGTTCTCTTACCTTCTGGTCATGTCCTGAGCCCAGGATATTGGCCCTTTCTGGCTCAGCCTGCCCTTTGTGAAATGCTGGCTGTGTCATAAAATATGCAACTAAAAGGTCTGCCACATGGACCTCAGGAAAAACCCAGCCCAGAGGCTGGTCACGAGGTACATCTGGTTTGCTACAGTGGCTATGTTCTCCCCTTTCTCTGCTACACATCTAGGCCTCTCATGGCTCCCACAACCCACAGGAGACCACACACTCACTTCTGCACTCCCACCCGCACACACACACACACACACACACACACACACACACACACACACACAATTGCAGGATTGACTCTATCTAGCTCAGATAGAACCCACATCCATCTTGTATTCCCTTTGTTCGTGATGTGTGACCCCAGAAAAATGTCCCTCCTCTCCACCCCTCATGGGGCCTCACTGCCCCTCATACCTGATGTAATTTAACCTGGAACATGATCTCCATGAATCCGTGATTTCTCTTTCCTTTTCTCTTTCCTGTTCTTTCTCTTTCCACTTCCTTCCTTTTTGACTGCCCCATACCCCCTTTGCAATCATGGTACACACACTTTTTTCTATTTATTCTCTGTTGTTTGCATTTGTATTCTCATTCTTCTGAGTGTTATGCATTATCAGCTCATGAAAAATGCAGTCTACATATTTAAACTACCATGACTTAACGTTTCTTTTGGATTAGGGCATATGTGTGCTCTGTTATGAGTATGTTTTAGGGAACACTGACCTGGGACACGTCTTGGCGTCACTGCTCTGGTTATGGACACATGTGCATAGCTCCCAACACCTGCTCAGACCCACGTACCGGCCTCGGAAGTTGTCTCCTTGACAACAACCTATAAAAACCAGGAAGAAATCAACAAAAGATCTAGATGCTTTCAAACACAGTACTTATTTTAGAAAACTAGCATAGTCGCCTGGATTTTAATTCTCCTGGGGGCTGACATGTTGGGCCCCCTGCTCGTGTTCATATAGTTACGACCATCATGGCTCACAGAACAACACAGGCCCTGGGATGGTTAGGAATGGGTGAACGGCCTCGTGAAGGGGTGAGATTTTCCTCTGTCTAGTGGGTCCCTGTGGCCTTTTGGGAACTGGGTTTTCCGTAAAATGATGGTGCTCCCTGTCACAGGCTCCCTTGCTCAGTTCCCTAAATTTCTATTAAAAGTCTCACTTTACTGCCTCTTTTGATAATCTGGCTCTTCCCTTAGGAAACATCAAAGCTGCAGATATCAGCCTGCAGACCCACTGCAAAACCACACCCATTTGCTCAACAAAGAAAAACCATAACACACACTCAAATATCTTTTCTTCCTTTCAGCCTATCTTGACTTGTCTGTCTTTTCCTATCATCACACTCGAACATCTGTATCTTTTTCCAATCTCTTTGCCCTGTGTCTGTGGGTTGAGCTCAGTCCTTCTCTCTGTCTTACTCTTGCTTTCTCTCTGCCTCTATTTATCTCTGTCTCTTTGTTCTCGTGTCTGTTCTTTTCTGTCTCTTACTGTGTTCTCTTTCTCTCTTTCTCTCTCTCTCTCTCTCTCTCCCTCTCTGTCTCTCTCTCCCTCTCCCCCCCTCCCTCTCTGGCTCTCGCTCTCTCTCTCTCTCTCTCTCTCTCTCTCTCTCTCTCTCTCTCCCCCTCTCTGGCTCTCTCTCTCTCTCTCTCTCTCTCTCTCTCTCTCTCTCTCTCCCCCCTCTCCCTCTCTCTCTCTCCCTCTCTTTCTCTCTCTCCCTCTCTCTCTCTCCCTCTCTCTTTCTCCCTCTCTCTCTCCCTCCCTCTCTGTCTCCCTCTCCCCCCCACCCCCGCCTGGTGGTATCTCTACCCCTGCTCTTGAGGAGGACGCTGTGGTCTTGGGGTCTCTCCACATCAGAAGTGTCTTTCTAACGGGCTGCCATGTTTCCAGCTTAGGGTCACCCTCTGCAGCCAGCCAGGGGAACTTCCTGGCAGGGCACAGTCCCTCTTCTGGCCATGCAGGTGCCTCTGGGTTGTTCTGGGAGAGCATGACAAGAACACACAGCCCTTCTTCTGTCACTAAACCTTGCCACAAAGCTCTGTAGTGACAGATCTGTTGAAGGTTCATGGGGAATCAGGTAAGGGAGATACATATCAATCCTCATGGAAAGAAGAGTTCAAGGAAGGATTCACATATTATCCAGGTCAAACCATTCAAAACCCAATGAGGCAGGCATGGGGGACGTGTGTGTGTCCTCTTTTCATATGGAGAAATATGACCAAATGCTGAAACCATGGTCAAAGCCATGTTTTCTGGGAATTGATTCATATTTTAAAATGACTATTTTTAGCTCTATTATTTATAGCAACAGAATCTCAATATTTGGGGGGATGTTCAGAGTCATGTCATATAATGCCTTATGTGATGGTTGAGTCCTGCCTCTCTTCAACACTTCTAGTGTTGGTGAATTCAGTGTTTCCAAAGCGACCCCATTCCATTTTCGGCTGCAGCGATTATTTTACTTTTTTCCATATTGATTCAAAATTTTCTTCTCTAAATCCTCTCATTATTCCTCTCTTGATTCCTGGTTCTCAAAATACCTCCCTTCCTTCTACCTTTCATTCCTTCTTCTTTTTCTATTAATTAGACTGTGTTCTCTTTATGTTTTGATTTAATTTTTTTTCAGCTTGATTGAGGTATAATTGACAAAACTGTAAGATATTAGAATTGTATATCATGATGATTCAGTATACCTGTGCATGGTGAAAGGATTTCTGTTTAGTAATTCATACATCCATCACTTCACATCTTTATGGGTTCTTTGGTGCCCAGATTCTTCCTTTCTTTCTTTATAACTATGAACACAAATTTCTGACTTCTCTAGAGTGGCCTCGCTTCACTCGGGTACCATAACCAACACAGCCAAGATGCGCCCCACAAAGTCTGTCAGGACCCTACAGGGGAGCCATGGGCATCGTATGCAGTTGTTAGAAGTGGCCATGATGGCACTGAGAACCACAGGACTAGAAGACAATTTCTGACGAGTGAGGACACTCACCTGGTTCTGGGACAGAACCCCTCCTGGTGGCTGGTCACCAGCCGTGTCCCTCCAGGCTCCCCCATGTGGCAACACAGTGACGATAATAAAGTGAAACGGGCAGCCCTTCCGGTTCCTTTGCCATGATCACCGGTGGCGTGCACCACACCTAGCATCGAGCACCACGCCTGAACATTCAGCTCCGTGAGTCACCGCGACTCTGCTGTCAGCTGCTCAGGCTGATGGAGGCCAGGGAGCCCTGGGCGGGCCCCTTTCAGGACAGACCGACGGCTCCGGGCCGTGGGGATCCGCGGCCCTGCCCCCGCCCTCCCTCCCATTGTCCCCGGCACTCTGGCGTCTGTGGGGCTTTGCTTACGTGGAGGGAGGACACCAGAGGCTTGTGAAGGGAGCTGGACAGACAGACAGCTCGTCATTACAGGAAGAAGGGTGGGGAAGCGCGGCGCCGGCAGGAGGGCTTCCTCCCGGGTTTCCTCAGCTCTGCCATTTTCCTGCTGCCAGGCGCTAACACCCACCTGGGCCACATGTGGAGCGTCCCAGGGGCTCCTTTCCCTTTGCTGCCCCTACCTGGCCACACAGCTGCGCTTCCCTTCGCAGGCCCCACCCTGGCTCCACAGCTGGGCCAGCCAGGTGGGGGAGGCAGGCGGAGCCCCCGGCCCTCTCCCGTCCTGGTAGGGCTGGTCCAGGCTCCTTTCCAGGTGCCACCCGCTGGGCTTGCTCTTAACGTCCTTCCTTCCTCCCTCTCTCCCTCCTTCCCTCTTTTCTTTCCACAGACATGCCCCTAAACAGTTTAGAAAGAGTCTTGCACATGACCCAGGCTCTGGGCTGTCAGGGAGCCAGGTGAGGGTGACAGACAAGGGGACAGCAGGGGCAGGGCAAGTGACAGTCACCAGCTACAGCATTTATAGGTGGCTAAGGGGCCACAGGAGGGGTGCCGAGACCACACAGCAGACTGCAGCCTCCTGAGAAAGGGTGGCTGAGACCTGGGCGGGGGTGGGGTAAAAGGGTGATGGTATTCTGGGCCCAGGAACCAGAAGGTGCAAAATTTGGGAAATAAAAGAACAAGGTGACTTTAGGGCTGTAAGGCAGCGGAGTTGCTTGCTTGGAGCGTCAGGAGGAGCTGGCTGCAGGCGCAGGCGGCCAGCGGCTGGATGCGAGGGGTGTCTGAGGCATTCTAAGGAGTTTGGGGTCGGACAAGGCGCAGCTGGGGGAGATGGGCCGGTGGATGCCATCAGTGCTTCCGGCCGCGGCGGGTGAGGCTGAGGGCCCCTGCCCGGGCCAGCTGGCCGTGGCCCCAGCTCCTCTGGCCGCGGCGGGTGAGGCTGAGGGCTCCTGCCCGGGCCAGCTGGCCGTGGCCCCACCTCCTCTGCCCTGCTGGCACACCCAAGCCCGTGGCTGAGCCCGTGCCCAGGGGCGAGGCTGGGCACTGCTCACTGCGGACCCCCGTGCTCCCCTCTCTTTCTCACTTGTCATTTCCTGTCATTATGTTTTTTCCAAATTGGGGACCAGCTACCTGCTGTAACAGCCCCGTTCCGCCGGGGCCCACAGCCACCTCCCTGGCGGCTCCAAGCTGATGTTTTCCTCTGTGCCTTGCTGCACCCTGTGGCCAGGGGAGCCGCGGCCCTGCCCGGTGCTAGTGCTGGAGCCTGACCCTCCCCCTCCCATGCCCTGCAGTGCAGGGGGGACCCTTACTCCTGAGGGGTCCCGAGACACGAGAAGGCCACAGTCAGGCCTCTGCAGCTGGTGGGAGCCCGAGTTTCTGCATCTCCAGTTCCCTCCAGGTTTTTAGGCAGAGAACTACAAAGAACAGATTGAAATGTGTCCTGGACGGGATGGCGTCTGCGTAGTCCAGACGCAGGTGCTGATGTGGGGCAGAGGCATGCGGAGTTCTAGGTGTAGCCTCTGCTCAGCAGCTGCTCCTAACACCCCAGGCTGCAGCCGAAGCATCCCCAGGACACCGTCTCTGACTCTTCTGCCTCCTTCCTTCCAAGTAAGACCCTGAGCCTTCATCTCCTCGGGCCTCGCAGTCTTAGACGGAGTCTTCAGTGCCTGGAGGCGGTTCCTCTCACGGGCGCGGTCACAGTTTAAAGCCCATAATTCACTTCCTTCTTTGCCCAATTTGAGGAATGCAGGAGGCTTGACAGGAAGCCCAACCCCTTGCACATATTCCCACCAAAGGGCAGGAGACGAGAGCGCCACTGCCACCCCTTCCTGATCCTTCATTAGCTGTGTGGTCTTGGCCTTTGCTTGCGTAAATTTCAATTTCCTTGTCTCTAAAATCCGGACGATGACACACGCCTCACTGCAGATCAAGTGTCTAATATGAAAAGCAACTTACAATACATGGTCTTCCACTAGCATTGCCGTGACCACGTTCATCCTCACACCGTAATTTTCTGAGGAGCGCTGGAAGCCACACGGTGCGCGCACGCTGTTCCTATTTTGCAGGATGGGGAATGCGGTCTGAGGGAAGGGGCCCCCCTAGGGCCCTCGCTGGGTCCACCCTGGACTTGCTACATAAGTTCAGGCAAGCATCTGAAACCTTTAAATAGGCACAATAAAAGTCTCTGCTGGCTTCCCAGCAGATTTGCAGAGAGCGTCCTCCCCTGGAGCCGCATGGCTCTGGGCGGGCAGCTTCACATCGCTGAGCCTCAGGTGTCCCATCTGTGTGATGGGCACACTCATGCCTGCTCCAGAGATGAACTAAGATGGTGTATGTGACGTGCTGAGCACGGATGCCAGGGCAGAGGAAGCCTCAGTCAGCATTGTGTAGCAGGTGCAGGGGGCACTGCCAGGCAAACCTTGAGAACGTAACTGGGTCCCTGGGCGTGTGGCACCAGAATTTTTCTGGACCTAGGTGCCCATGGTGCCCACCGAACCTTCACTGGCCTGTCTGTGGGGCAGGTCACTCCCCTGCATGAATTCTGAGACCGAGCCAGGAGAGCCACATATGTCCCTGCAGGTGACACACGTGACCGTCCCTGGGGAACAGCCTACAGGTGAGATGCCACACACTTGGCACTTGGCGTCCCACTGGGAGGAAAGCTGGAAGCCGCAGGTTGACCTGGCGTCCGGCCCTGCTGAGCCGCCGGGACTGTGTTCACACCACCCTCCACCTTCCGAGTCCGGGGCGGCGCCCTGGTCCTCACGGGGGGCTGTAGCCCAGGACCAGGGGCCATCTCCGAGCCTCCGGCGCCCTAGGTTTCCATGCGGAGCACGCGACGGTGCTGGTGGGGGCCTCTCTGGAGGATGGCGCTCCTGTGTGTCCTGGGGAGGGGCCAGGGCAGCGCCCAGAGAGGCACGTTAGTATGCTGAGCTACGGCAACGTGACCGCGGAAGCGGAGGCCGAGGGCCTCCCGGGGACTATTTTGAAGGATGTTTCTTATTTGTTTTGTTCAAAACCCGGCTCAGCCCTTTGTGGTTACAGTGCCTCCAAGGGCCTGTCTTTAGAGGGTTGGTAACCGCTCTGGGAGAACTCTGCCACCTGGCGCTGCCTGGAGGGGAGAGCAGGCGGGGTTTTTACCTGAGTCCTCCTGGGTTTTATTTGTATTTATTTGTTTGTTTGTTTAAATTGATTGGAGTGAGAGATTTTTTAATAACATCAGTACGTCATCTCCCCAGTATGGTACTGTGACCAGGTGAGTTCTGGTAGCCATAATCACCCTCAGAGGCACGGGACCAGCTTCTCACCTTTCTCCTCAGCTTACCTGTGTTTAGAGATCTAGAGACATGGGGTGGGGGGCAGATCCCTTCATGCAAATCTTATAGACATCAAACTTATGTGAGGGGCATGGGGGTATAAAAATCCATCCCACTGTAACTGGGTGGGGGGAGACGCTGTAAATGTGTACGTGTGTGTATTCTAATCCCTGAATTATGCCCCCCATAGGCATTCAATTGTGATATGTGCTAATTCCACATTGAAAACCAATCTCAAATCACTTACTGTGTCTTATTTAGATAATCACCCATACAGTCCTGATACTCTAGCATTCACAAGGAATTCCATATGTGCTTTGTCATTTGAAATCAGCAAATACAAAATTTATGTCTAACTGACAAACGAGGAGCCTGGCTGAGGACTGGACTCAGGTGTTTTGATTCAGTCCAGGCTCTTTTCAGGACAACGTGCTGCCTGTCACAGGGATGGGTTTCTGAATGACCGCCTGGGTCCTTTCTGTGTGTGTCTCAAATTCCTTGAGTGAGTGACAGGGGACAGTAGTTTGTGATGCTCTCAGAGGCCAACGCTGGCTGTGGACACTCAGGGTCCAGGGGACTCTATACATCTCCAGCCCCTCCTCCTTTGGTCCTCTGCCCACAGCAGGGCAGGCGGAGCCGATAACCCTGCAAAGGAGCCGTGAGCTGGTGTGACCGAGACAAGCTAATAAGGCCCGCTTGTGAGAAGAAAGACGGGTATGAAAGCTTCTCACAGGACGGTGTCTGGGGTTCCCCGGTGGCCCCAGGTTTTGCCCTTGGATCAGAAAGGGTGGCAGCGGTGGAAGAAATCCTGTGTTTGAAGCTTGGATTGATCCGTTCAGTCCTTCCCCTATTTCACATTGATCATGGGTGCTTGGTTGGTCAGTAAAGGTATAAAGATGAGTGACAGCCAGATCTGTGCGGAGGATTTCAAAATGAACCAGGCAGCACCAGGACAGGGCCTGTAAGAGGGACGCGCCAACGGGCCAAAGGGCCGAGTCACAGCCGTGGACTCTGTGTGCAGGGAGTGGGGTGGGGTGGGAGGTTCCATGCGGAGGGGGCACTGGAGCCCCTTTAAGGGTGAGGAAGGAACGCCTGACTCCTAGTTACTTGCTGAGTCATCTCAGAAGAGGAAATTCCGGGAGGGACACTGGGGATAATCATACGTGGGTCAGAGGGAGTGTAAAGACTTGCCAAGCAGCAGCCACTGGACCCCTGCTGGACACAGCTGGCCCCTGCCTCTCGCTGACTGCCCGGGCCCCAGCCACCGCCAGGAACAGCCCAGCTCGTCCCCGTATCCTTCGCGGGTGGAGGGTCCATGCTCCCAGCTCCACTTCCACCAGGGCCTGCCTGCGCCTCCTCCAGACTGTTGGCTGCAGTGTCTCAGAGCAAGGACAGACCAGTGAGTCCCCAGGGGGAGCAGACCGGGGACCCAAGGGCAGGGCGCAGGGAACGCAGCCAGGGCCGCCCACTGGTGGGAGTCCGCGGCATAAATCCCTGGGAGGCGTCCAGGGGCACAGCTAGTGGCGGCCCCGAGGGAACACCCACGGGTCCCTCTGAACCCACCAGTTTCTGTGGCCTGGCGCCATCTCCCCAGTGAGAGTGCTGGGCCCTCATTCCCTTCGCGTCCAAACCCCAGAAGACGTGTGACAGCAGGAAGCAGGCAGGCCCGGCCTTCGTCACCCACAGCTGTGCTGCTGGCCGGGCCTCTCTCCCAAGTAAGAAGGGATGCACAGTGGTCCTGTCATAGATAGCCTGACCCGTGAGGCCTGGAGGGAATTCATTTCCACAGACCTACAGTGGTACTCTGTGCAGGGCAGCGATGAATGAGACACTATTGTCTAATTCATGCCAAGAAGTGCGGGCTGGGAGTGCTGGAAATTCAGGCTTCCTTTAGCCTCAACGAGGCTTTGATTCCCAGCTGCTGCTCTTTGTAGCCAGCTGGACCGGCCCACTTCCCAAGCCTTTGTGGAAACCGGTGCAGGCATCGAGGCCCTCTGCTGGTTCGTACTGGTATCGACAGGCTGCCTGTGGACGAGATACTTGCCCTCCTTGAAAAAACGGGCAGCATTTGGGGCTTGGCCTTGTGTTAGAAGCCTAACAGGGCTTTTGAGGACCATGTTCAACGCAATTCTTTAAAAAAGGGGGAAATGGATGCTATGGAGTTGACGTAACTTGCTCAGTATCGCAGAGAGGCAGAGCCCGGCCCCGAATCCAGGTCTTTGGGGGTATATTCAGGTCTCTGCCGGGGCCCTGACTTCTCCTGCCTCAGTCTGACTCCCCCTGCCACACAGAGGCGGTTTTCCCAGGATGAAATCAAGGGCCAGATAATCGCCCATGCGGCCACTGAAGACACCTGGGCACCCCCTCCGCCACCCCTTCCTACCTGCCCCGCTAAGCCTCCGGGAGCACCGTTCTGTGCCACACGATGCTCTGGGCACCTCCTTTCTGCCTCTTCTGCCTGGGGCCTACAAACACTGCTTTCAGAGACACCTCCCGGAGAGCAAGGAGGACCGTCCAGACCAGGCCCAGTTTCCACCAGAAAAATGCTGACAGTGGGCCGGCCGAGTGGCGCGGTGGTTAAGCGCTGGCTGGGGAAGCCAGCGACCCCGGTTCGGATCCCACATAGGAGGGCCAGTGACACTGCCCTTAAAAAAAAAAAAGAAAAATGCTGACAGTGTGGCTTAGAACCCTGTGTAAATCGCCCTCTGCTGGTGGGTCCTGGGCTCTGCCAAGGGATCCCAACAGGCCTCTCAGAGGTCTAGGCCGGTTCCCTCATTTCATTTTCAAAGGAAATGAAGCCGAGAGCAGGGGCCGGCTGGCCGGTGGCACCAGCTCAGGGCAGATGTGGAACCAGAGTCCAGGTCCCCAGTGTCTGGACACGCGCCCATCCCATCATGTTTTCCTTCTTTTTTTAACCTCTGGTGGACAGATGTGTTGGACATCGAGTGATGGCACTCCCGGCAGAGTATGCACCTGCCTGTCCTGAAGCGTGGAGATTCGTGTCTCACTGGGGAGCACTCTCTAACCCGGGGTCACCAGGCACCGAGATGGGCTTTCCACCAGGTCCGGAGCAGGTCTCAGCCCTCCCTCTCAGGGGTGGACAGGGGTCCACAGAGAAGCCTGCAGGGAAGGGAGGCTCCGCTCCATGCCATCCATCCCATGGGACTGTCGGATCATATTTAGAAAATAAAATGCAGGAGTGAGTTTGGAGGAGTCTGGGGATTGGCCCAAGCATTCCACCTGATGGTCACTCAGACAGGAACAGAAGCCTGTTTTCTAGGAGCCTCTTAATGCAAGTTCAGCTGATTCATGAACAACTGGATTCAGGCAGTGGACAGAAATATTGAAACAAGGATCTTATCAAGCTATTCTTCTGGAAAAAGCTGGGCACGTGGTCTCATGCATCACTTTGTTATTTTTGTACATTTCTTACCTGTAATTAACATTCACTATTCTTGGGATGACTGGCTCAAAGATATGACATGGACAATATGTTTGCACCGGATCCAGAGAAAAGCAAAGGGCAACAGGCTGAAAGCTCAAGGCATCTTGGTGAACAAGAACCCTATCTTGCTTTAATTGTTCCGAAATACGTTCTTCAGTGGAAACAGGCAATGAGCGCTTGACTGAGGAGGCTCGCCAAGAATCCCCCTTAGGATTTGCTAACCCGGGCAGTTTGCTTAACCTTCTGACTTCCATTTTTCCTCCATCCCTAAGATGGACTGTTGTGATAATCTGGGGCGATAACCTAAGGGTAAATGTTTGAAAGCAGCAAAACCTTATTTATATGTGCCCTACCGTGAGTATTACCGGGCAGGCCTGGGTAGTAGGTGCAGGGCTCACTGCAGTCCAGGAGTAAGTAGGATGGGGCTGGTGTTGGGTTTGATGAGAAGATGTGATTCAGTGGAAAAGAGGCCAGTAGATTGGCTGCATTTGTGTCCCTCTGAAGTTGAGATAGCTTGGACCTTGGTTTCAAGTCCATCCACCTGTGGGGAGGTGAGAGCTACCCCCTGGAACAGGGAAAGGAAGAAGAACATTACAAAATTCTGAGACTCTTTACTAAAAAAACAAAACACAAAACAAAACAAATAAAAACCAGAAACAGGCCAAAAAGCAGCTCTTAGGAAAACTCTCTGATTAGACCTTCACCTGGGTGCTGGCTTCATTCAGCAAGGTGTATTGAGCACCTAACTGGAAGCCACACCTTCTTTTCTGCCCATGGGGTACTTGAAGGTCCCGGCTGCCTCCCGGCTGCCTCCCATGTCAGGTCTCAGCTTGGCCTCCGCGCGCAGGTTTGTTTCCTTCCTTCCTCTGCATTGGACATGCAGCATCTATTCCAGGGATCGGAGCAGATCTCGGCCTTTTTCTCACCAGAATGGCAGAAAAAAAGTCTGCAGGTTCCATGCTGCATAAGGCAGGTAATACTCCTAACTCCAGGTGGAATATCTCCTATTAAATAGATAGAATAGATAGAATAGATTTTTATTCAGATGGTACAGAGAACAGAGGCAGACCCAGCCCACAGCCCAACTCCACATGTTTACTACATTTTTACAAGGTTAAGTGTCTCAGGACTGGTTTCAGTCTAACTGGGCTTCGGTTTCTTAGCTTTAAAGCAGGACCAAGAATCTACAGCTAGCAATGTTGCCGGGAGGAAGCATATGTTATCCCCCATAATTAAATTATGACAGAGTTCTCGCTTCCTGATGATGGATGTGAGTTAAGGCATTAGGGGAAAGCAAAGGGCATTTGGGAGAACATAGAAGGGTAATGAATGGTCCTGGTCTCTACAGAAATTGCAACTAGCTCGGATTGTCAGCTTGTGACCCAATTTTTAGTTTTATAGCCTACAGTGAAACACACAAAATAAAAACTCTCTCCTCAAACATGACTTGTGGACGTATAGGTGAAGCACAAACACCCCATGTCCATAAGGGGAGTATTTTCTATTTGTCACAAGAAAAGAACATTGTAGCTACGTGTGGTGATGGAGAGTCACTAGACTGATTGTGGTGATTATTTCGCAATACATACAAACATCAAATCGTTATATTGTGCACCTGAACTAATACAGTGTTATATGTGAATTATATATACCTCAATAACAAGAACAAAAACATTTCCTATCTGCTGTCAGGCCTGCAAATGTCATCTGTCATGACTGAAAAACAAAAAGTAAAAGCCACCCAACACCCACAGTATTGGTCTTGCCTGATTCAAAAACCTTGCACAATGTCTCAGCAGTAAAAGGGGCTGGCACGACGATCCTGCCTAATTTCAGCTCTGTTGTGGCTTCAGAAGGACAGAGACATGAAGAGATGGCTCCCCGTCTGTAGAAGGTAGAACTGCAAGCCTAGGGATCTGGATTCTCGTCTTACTTCTTACAGTGACAGTTATTTCTCCTCGGACAATTCAGTGAACCGGCCACGCCTGAGTTCCCTCATCTGTCAGATGGGCTCTGAAACTGAAGGGATGCTACTCTCCGTGGGAAAAGCTGTCAGGACAGGACTGTCAGGTGCACAGCAGCACCATATCCTCTTTAGGAAGACGGTGTCCTCTCCCCAGAAGGGTTGGGCTGCTACAGAGGGTCCCTAGTCCCTTCCAGCTCTGACATCTGTGTGACTGCCGTTTCCTTCTGAAGACTTTTCTCACGCTGCAGTGAATGCTTCCGATTTGTATCCGACCAAAGCTGCCCCTTTGCCTGTGTTATGACCTGGAAAAATCACATTTATCTTTTCAAAAACTTTCCACAAGAGAGGTGAAAACCGCTCAGGGCTGAGCTCCAGGGTTCTGCCTGCACCCCCTAGCAGCACACAGACACTCAGCCCCCACATGGACACACGTGGAGGGAGCGCCTGCACCCCTTTCCCCAGCGTCTCCCAGTGCATCTGTCCGGGTTGGCGGCGGCCTCTACACGGGCCAGGAGATGCTTACCTGAGTTCCTCTGGGCCACACAGAAGAGACAGCAAAGAGAAAGAGACCCTCATGTGCTAGGATTCCCTCTGCTTGCCCAGCTGTCCTCTGCAGAAAAGCAAACCTGGTGCAGAGTGCAGTGGCGTGGACAGGAGAGGGCCCACAAATGGGACACTCATAGGCTTTGGGGACACTCATCAGGAATGAGCACATTTATGTGGCCTACTGAGTAGGGCTGTGGGCAGAAGGCCTGGGTACTCGCCCTTTCTGCCTAAACACAGGCTCCTCGTGTCCAGAGGAACAGGGCCTGACCCGTAACTTGGTATACTGAGGTTGAAGTGGGAAAGGAAGCAGCAGTAAGTAGCTCCTTGCCCCAGGTGCTATGGCCTGTGCCGGGAGCCGACATCTGACAAGGCCACATTGCCCTGCTCAGCACTGGATATTAGGAGTGCTGCCTTAGGGTTGGTCATGTGATGTCTCCTGCCTCTATGAACCCATGTGCCTTTCCTATAGGAGACAATATACTCACTGCATTTGTGACAAGTTCCTGTGGTACCCTGATGACAGCTGGTTGTGTAAGCCAGCGACGGGGCAAGATTTCCTAAAGAGAAGGAAACTCCCTAAAACAGGCTACAACCCGAGGGGACCCCTGAGATATTGGGGACTCAAGCCCCTTGGAAACTGAGGCACAGACCTCTGACAACATACGCCAAAAAGCCTGCCTGTGGCCTAAGGGCCCTGCTGTGAATAGTCTTCTTAAAGATTAAAAATCTTCAGGCCATGAGAGTTCCGGTAAGAGGCGACTTCCTGACCATAGGGTATGTTAACAACTTTGTTTAAATTCTTTAACAGATACTGAAGCTTTGACTGAGAAACAGATGCTACCCTTTATTGTAAATATGTAGCCCTCCTAGGACAAAAGATGTTAAGTATTGTATTTACATGGTTTTACCCTAAACACAGCCACTCCTAGTCCTATTAGTATAGCCCTGTGAGTCTAGCTGCTGGAATTTGGGATAATGGCTAGGTAGTCATGGCAACCACTCTTTAGGCTGTGTAGAGATAAGTAAAGACTGAGTAAATCCTGGGAACTAGAAACCACCAAACTCGTGATTGAGACATGGTCAAGTATCCCTATAAAAAGAACAAGCTCTGGCAATAAAGTGTGACACTTTTTTCCTTTTCTCTTTAACTCCCCCCTGAGGGAAACCCTGGTCAGCGGAGGCTGGTCCCCCGCAGCAGGTGATAGAGGCAGAGACATGCAAAGACACCTTCCTGCCTTCGAAGACATGCAGATACACTGCCAGGTGCCCACTCAGCCAACGGAGGCCCGCGTGCACCAAGGGACGGGCACCAGACAGACGTCCATCGGAGCATCGCGCATGACAGCCATCAACAGAACAAACAGTATTACAACAGAGTCATGGAGCAACAATGCTTTCCCACTCCGCAACAGAAACAAAACCACTACAGATGCACCGACCGTAGCTCTATCTCACAAACATTCAGAATTTAAGGAAAAGAGGCACAAAGCTGGATAAAACACAGAGTATTATGTTAAAAGTCAGGAAGCTGTCCAATGTAGGGGAAGAGGGTAGGCACGTCTCATTTGATAAGGTTTTCTTGACTTGAGGGGGTGGCCATCCAAGGGGAGACTCAGGGCGACGCCACAGGGGGCTGTGTTGGCCTGAGCTGCAGAGATCTCTGCAGGGCACTGGGGGTGTGGGATGGAGACCCTCTGGGGGAGGGGGTGGCAGAGGAGCTGGTCTTTAGAGCAGGGTCGGGAAAGACAGCTTTCCATGGAGGTTTAATCAGGGCTGATGCTAACATGCCCAGGTGATATAGCTCCACATTTGTCCCTACTTGATTCTAGTCCCAGCATCACTGAGATTTACTTCTCCTGAAATTCACTTACTAAGAAGTAAAAGTCACCTCTTCTTCCCACCCTGTCCCTTGGGCCTTCATGATAGCTGTTATCAATCCTTCCAGAGGTTTTCTACGTATATATAAGCACATAGGAATCTTTACCCCTTTTTCTATAAACAATAGCAGACTATATATATTATTTTGGACTTGCCCTTTGTTCATTTGATATACCCTGGAAATGTTTTAAGTAGGTGGGTGTTACGAGAGCTGCTTCATTCTTTATTACAGCTGCTTAATATTTCTGTATGTGGACTCCTAACTTACTTAACCAGTATGCAACATCTGACCACGACTCGTACCTGGAAAATGGATATTGACACAGAGCTGTCAGGTATGGCCTCAGACTTCCGCAGGTGAGCAAGGGCACAGGTGCGTGACACGGACATCCAGGAGAGGGGAGGGCCCGGCGTTCGTTCGGGAGATTCCAGATTAAGAAATTTCAAGATTAGGAAAGATTAAGCAAAGATGGTGGGTCCTAACATACAATACCTTGGTTCATTGGCCTTTCTGTATCTTGTTAAAAAACAGCAACAACAGGGCCGGCCGAGTGGTGCAGTGGTTAAGCGCTGGCTTGGGAAGCCAGTGGCCCCGGTTCGGTCCCACATATGAGGGCGAGTGACACTGCCCTTAAAAAAAAAAAAAAAAAAAAAGCAACAACAGAAGCCTATGATATGAAAATAGGAGTTGAGGGGAAGCTATTAGGAATTAAAAGCTGCTTTTGGGGCCAGCGGAGTGGCGTGTTGGTTAAGAGTTGGCTTGGGACTCCAGCTCTGAGCATCAGACCCCCGGTTCGGATCCCACATGAGGACCAGTGATGCTGCGCCCTCTACAGCTAAGATGGTGAACAATAGCTCGACCTGGAGCTGGGCTGCTGTGAGCCTCCTGCAGCCAGCATGAGCCACCGGCCGTGAGCCACGATGAGAGGCCGTCCAATGGCCGGCAACCGACTGCCTCACCCGGGAAGAGTGCAATGATCACAATACCAACATGGGCCAGTGAAGCAACGTCCTCCACAATTAGACTGAAGAACAAAAGAACAGCAATTTGTTTGTTCCCGTTCCCTGATTCCCCAATGCTGTTCCCCTCCCCCAATTCCCCAATAAAATTTTAATAAATAAATAAATAAATAAATAAATGAGGGAAAATTATTTTTAAAGAAAAAAAGCTGCTTTTCTCTCTTTTCCAACAAAATGGTCACTCTATCAGTGATCATGAATCAAGTAATTATAAAATAGATATCAAGATATGTATGTATGTGTGAGAGTCAAACAATGAATAATAAATCTATTAAAATTTGAAATTCTTTTCCTCTGGAGCATTTGTTCTGAACACATCTCTGAAATCTCCCTTGCATAAAAGGCCTAAGGAGTTTGATGTGCTCCTTCAGAAAACTGGCTTCTACACCAAGATCACATCCTAAGTTCAAGGTTTTCAGTGAATGATTTTAATTCTGAATGTTCCACTGTGGATGGAGAAAGTGTAGCTATAAGATAGATACAGGAGCTACTGTTTGATAAAAATGCTAGAATATATATATCTAAATGCATGGGGCCATTTTTAAGAAGTCACCTTGGTAGATGAGACAATAAAAAGTAAGTTTTATACTTTGTATTCATTCTTGCTGCTATACTAATTTAGAAAAGAGATAAGGTAAAGGTGAAGTATTATTATTATTATTATTATTATTATTATTTTCTAGTAGTAAAGCCCCTGCTCAAATAGTTGTGAAATTATTGTTTGGTAATTCTTTTCTGTAGAGTTTGGAAATTTTATGAACTATGTTGGAAAATCAGTTTACTGGGGGAGAAATAAATGAATACAATCAGGATTTATCACCCATCTGTTCCTCCACACATGAATTTATTTCCAAGCCACAGACTTGGCACGCAACCATTAAGAAGAAATTTCATCAGTAGTTTTAAAGAATCAGACATGCCATTCCAACGAAAGACAAACTGGAAAATCAAGGTCATTGAATAGTTTTATTAATCGGGTTATAGGTTCATAAGTTTGTATAATTACAGGGTTGAAAGGAACTAAAGCTCAGTTTGTTCCAATGCAGAAGATAATTATTCTGTGTGCATTATACTCATATAGAAAAAGACAAAATAAGGAGAGATGAAAGATAACACAGGTTTGCAAACATTTGACGGTAGCAAAACATTTATATATATTAAAATAAAACCTTGATACAATTCAACAATAATTAGACAAACTACCTAATTAAAAAATAAAATGGCTAAAGGACCTGAACAGACATTTTTCCAAGGAATAAATAAAAATGGCCAACAAGCACATTAAAAGAATTTCAACATCATTAGTCATCAGGGAAATGCAATCAAAATCACAAATAGATGCCACTTCACATGCACTAGGATGGTCAGAAAAAATAACAACAACAAAATGGAAAATAGCAAGTATTAGTAAGAATGTAGAAAAATTGGAACTGTCATCCATAGCTTGGGGGTAATGTAAAATGGTATAGCCACTGTAGAAAAATTTGGTGTTTCCTCAATGTGAGCTAGCAAATAATAAATACACACACACACGGTGCCAAAAAGTGTATATACATTTTGAGAAAAGAAAAAACTGTATTAAAATTGTAATAATATATACCAATAACAAATGATGAATACAAGTCATGTGTATACATGTTTTTGGCACCCTTGGTATATAGTGTGTGTATATATAATGAAAACAGGTATTCAAATAAAAACTGTACATGAATGTTCATAGCACCACTAGTCACAACAGCCCCAAAGAGGAAAAAACCCAAATGTCCACCAACTGATGGAGGGATCAACACATTATGGTATAGCTGTGTAATGAAATATTCTTAAATCATAAAAAGGAATGAATTATTGGTACACGCTCTCACATGAGTGGACCTCGAAAACATTGTTAAATGAAATAAACCGGACACAAAAGGCCACATATTGCATGATTCCACTTCTGTGAAATGTGCAGAGCTGGCAAATCCATAGGGATAGAGAGGAGACTAGGGGTTGCCAAAAGCCGGCGGGATGCAGGGGAAGAGTCTGCCTGATGGAGGTTCCCTTCGGGGCGATAACAAAGTTCTGGACCCGGGCAGTGATGGGGCTTGCCCAATGTTGTAAATGTGCTTAATGCCACGGAAATGTGCCCTTTAAAGTGGTTAAAATTTGTATTATGTATCTTTTATTACAACAAAAAGAGAAAACCTTGTGGCTTTTTGAAATCATATATCAGTATAGAAAGGAGCCGTTCGCTGTGTTGTTAAAAGCCTCCTCATTTTAGAGAAACTGACTCATCGGAAGACACCGGATGGTTAATTGCAGTTCTAGGAGCCAGATCGTGGAACAGCCAACAGATGTTGCTAATGTGATAAGATGCTGTGTACCAGCTTCTCTACCCCACCAGGTAACACAGAATGCACTCAGATTTCGTTTGTGAGGCCCCAGACAAACCTCTTTCACTGCCACCTTCCTCTGAGTCCATAGGTGGCAGGCAATACACGATTCTTATTGGACTTGGGGCAAATACCTCGCTGAGACAAGTATTTAAAAATCCACAGGGAGAAAAGGACTGGGCTTCAGCCGCATTTTCAAACATGAAAAACATCCCACTAACCTTATGAAACAATCATCACTAGTGCAGTAGTCTCTAAAATCTTAATAAGCTTTAATAGGCTTTCAGGCCATTCTTCATCTCTCTAGGGGTTCAGTTCCTACATCTGTAGAGTAAGCTATTGTGATTTTAGGTCCCTTAGAGTCTGAAAGTTATGCAATTCTTTGGTTCCATCTCTAAAATTTATTAGCAATAATTAATAATAATGAAATTGACATATGATTAAGCTGCCAGGAAAATTCCTATTGCAAAAAGGCAGTTATGTGGATTCAAAAATGGTGTATATTTCTATGATATTTCTGAGCTTCTTATTTGGCCTTGTGGGAAATACAAGGCAAGAACTTAGAAATTAAATGATGATGATGAAATAGGAAAGTCTTTGTTATTTTGTAGGATCCTTTAATCATAATACCTTGCTTTTGTGCTTTTTTTTTAACAGTTGAAAATTAACATTCACAAGTTTTCTCCCTTCTCTAGCAATTCCATAATCTAGGCTGGTCAATTATTATTCCAGCTTTAATTGTTAAGGAATGGAACCATAGTCAGGTATAAGGTGACAGGTGTTATAGCAAGGCGACTTTTGATTCCTGGTGCAATGTTATTTTTCTCCTCATATTTGGGCACAATTTTAAATCTACCTTCTTTCATATATGTTAATCCTGTATTGTCATAACCTTGTTACTTTAAACTGTCCCTTAACTCACAGATCCTTAATACTAATAGCCAATCCTTTGGGAACTCCTTGGCAAAAGATGCTATATCATTAGTTGGTTATCAATATTGTACACTTCGTTAAGGATGTGACCCACGACCATTAGAAAAGACTATCTAAAAGGACAGCCCTCCCCACTGCCTGATTCTTAACAAACTTGATCCAGCCCTGTTGCTAATACTTTAGAGCCTGTTAAGGGAATTCTTATTAATTAAAGAACCAAGCATCAAATCGGCCATTGTTTTCCATCTTGGTCCTTATCTGGGTAAGAAAAACAATAAGAGTTGGCCTCAAGAGTTTGTCTGGGGGCTGTAAATATGGTAAACAGAATTCTAAGCACCATGTTTGCAATAGGTGTATTTGGTAAATGACAGTCAGCTGTTGGGGACAGCGTGGTGAACCAGAGCCCCACTTCAGTTTCCCGAAAGAAGATGTTTTTTCTTCTGATAGACCTGGACACAAAGGCACTGGAGCCTCCAGGTGTCCAAACTGTTCAGCTTTCTGCTGCATAGAAAGGAGGATATCTTTGCCCACTTTCCTGAGATCTGCTATGCAGTATTGGACAGTCAGCAGTCCTGTTATACACTTAACATTTGTTAAGAGGATAGATATCCTGTGAAGTGTTCTTACCACATTACAATTAAACATTTAAAAAATCATGTTAAAATAAAATTTTAAAATCATTTTTGAAACAAAAAATGACCAGAATAAGCCAGTTAATAAGCTTACTAATTTTCAGATAAAACCAATAAAATGAAAATTGCAGTTAAGTGCCTTAATAAATGTTTCAGGTACAAACAAAAAGAAAAAAAAACTACCAAAGCAAGTGTTCTATAAAAGAACAAAAACAACCCTGCCTTCCATATTTTTTACTCTACACTAAATGCTAGATAAGGAATGGCATCTTTGAGCTTTTAAGAGGAAAATTATGTTGCAAGGATTTGGCTCCATGGCTGTTTATCTTTCATGGGTAAAAGAGAAATTCATTCTGAAATAGTCAAGGAATCAGGAAATATTTCATCCCAATGCCATTATCGAAAGTATTATAAAACTTACTTTTTTTTCTATACTATATTGCCTTTTTTATTTTTTGAGAAAACAAAGGCCAGATGCTAGTTTGTCTCTTTGGACGTGCCACGATCAAAGCCATTTTCATGTGCCCTTGTCACAAAGGTCACTGTTCATCTTGAGGACAGGAAGCATGACTGTCCTTCACCGTTAAACCTGTATGGCTTTGCAGTGTCCTGCGCCCTGACATCACATCTGCCAGCAAAAAGCACACAGCGGGGGGCTAACTTCATCTCTCCCCTCTCAGAGCTGTCCTTACATTCATACTTACATCCCCAGCAGTCTAAATTGGCTCCTCACTTCTACTGAAGCATTTCTTACCTCACCATCCGTCTCGTTCACCATATATGGTGTTTCATGTCCTGCTTTTCCTTCCCGGAGAAATAAACGGAAATGTGGGCCTTCACTATCCCGGTGGAATTATCTCACATTCCCCTACAAACCACAGGGGAGTGTCTTGGTTGTCTATAATGAGTGCATTTCTTCTATTCATCAGAAGCTTGCATCAGTGCTCGGTGCCCAGACGTTTGAATTACATCACCACAGCCCTTGGGTTCAGACCAAGTGAAATAATATGGGGTCCCTACCACCTGGCTGTCCGGGGCAGTTGTTCTGATGCTTTGGCTAAGAATTCCTAGCACAATACCCCCTTTGAAATGGTCTTCCCACTGACTTCCTCTTGTGGAATCCACATGGGTTCTTTCTTGTGTGTCTTTCATTTTTATTCCTGCACCTTCAAATAAAGACCAAAAATGACTAATCAGCAGAAGCAGCCCCCTTTCCTTTCAGCCTTGGAAACTGCTTTGGGGCTCTCTTTCCACTATCCTAACTCAGCTATTTAGTTACTTCATGTTATCCTCCACATTTTTTATGACCTCCTGGGCAGCTCACAATCATTCATTCACCGGACCCTCGGCCAAGCCAGGTAGAAGGCTGGCGCAACCATTTATCATCCCCAGCCCCACACCAAATTCTTGTCTCATTTGTCTCACGGGTCTTCTCTCTCTTCCAGGCTCAGCATAATTCATCACAGAAGAGCGTGTCAAGCTCCCACAATCACATTTCCTTTGTCTATTGAGGTACTCGCGTAACACGTCTCAAGGGCAGACCTCTGTGTAATTTGTCTTTGCCAGTTGGGGTCATGCCACTTGGTTCCCAGGATGAATTCCTCATTCATACAAATACAATTCATTGTTTGTCACAAAGAGCTTGGGTTTAGAAAGACATTTTTGCCCACTGTGCTCATCAGGAGTCACACAACTCACCACCACCATTATTATTGTGGGTTGGGACTAGAATCCAAGTGTCCGGCATTCCCCCAGGGCAAGTGCTGTTTCCTCCGCTCACACTCTCACATGCTGGGCTGCACCGAGCCATTGCCCGCCTGGGGGGCAACGCCTTTCTCTAAGGCTCGGCGAGGGTCTTGTTGCCCCTGTCCCGTCCAGTGCCTATCTCTCAGAGGTGCCACCAGGAAACATTCTGAGACACACACGTGTGTTCTAGTAGAAGCATCAAGGTCATGTAAGACAAAAAAGTGCACACTTGTGGTTTGCTGTGAGCCGCGTTCGGGTCCTAGCTGTCATCCAGCCTCCACCTGATCCAGGTTAGACCATGTCACTCCACCTTTCATTAGTCCTACAGTGACATAGAGATTGCACCTGGCCCATTACAGGAGCCTAGGATAGACAGGGAGGAGGGTGCAGCGTGAACTCTCCAAGGGAGCTGTCAGCGCTCTCAGAGGAAGGGGTAGCAGCGTGGGGGCAATCTGAGGAGGAGTCCAGGGAGCAGACGGAAGAGAACCGGTGCTGTGGCTGCTTCCCGGCTCTCCTGGAAGCAAAGCCGACGGCCACACGCTTGCCCACAGCGGCCACCTGTGCACTTTGCCCCAGCCTATCAGACCTATAAGGCAAGATGGCGTCTCCCCGCAGCTGGGATTGGGTCCCATCCCTACTGTCCTAATGTCACTCATCTGACTCCAGGAATTTTTTTGGTCTATCAAGAAAGAGGCAGACAGTGTGTTAATAAAGTCACTCTCCCTTCATTTGGACAGATTAATTTTCATGTTTGTTCTTATTACTAAGGGGTCCTTGGGTCCAGTACAGTCATTTGCTGTGACCCACGAGGTAAGGGCAGGCCGGCTCAGAGCCAGCCAAGCCTGCAGGGCTGTAGTGACTGTCACACACGTGGACAGGAAGAAAGGATCAGGTGTGGCCACTATTAAAGTCCTAGGAAGCCAAATGGGGACAGGACTGACTGAGCCTGCCCGCCCTGCCCCCGCCCCAGCAGACCTCGGCCACGAGGAGGAAGCCGACTTCTGGTGACAGGGAGGCTCTGGGGGTGGATGAGTGGGATCAAAGCCCCCAGGAGGCTCTGGGGTGCGGCGGGAGGCTGGGACACCGCGTGAGGACGGTGGGCTCCGAGAGCAGCCGCGAGGCAGTCGGGCGTGCCACGCCTCAGAGCAGCCTGCTGGCTGACGGGCCGTCCCCATGGGCTGCGGCTGGTGCCCAGGAAGCCTGTCATGGCTCAGGTTTCTGCGAAGGGAACAACACAGTGTGACTAATAGAGCTGCTGGCTCAGAACTGACCTGCAGAGCCCATGACGCTCACCTCTCGTCCCCAAGCAGAACTGCAAAACTCATCACAGAATGGTGGAAAAAATCAGTGTTTTCCTGTTTCTTATGAATCCCAGCATAGGCTCCCAAATCCCTCTGGGGCATGCACTTTAATGTTTTATGATCTTAATGCCCCAGGAGTTCTTTCTGCTGCTGAACTTAGAACTGTCTTGAGGCGGCTTAAGTCTGGCTTAGGTTATGTTTGCATCCCCTGCCCCTGGGTTCCCTTGCGACGGCCACACTGGCCTCCTCCTGCTGTTCCTCAGACATAGCAGCCCGCCCCATCCTGGACACTGGCCTTGGTCATTTCCTCTGCCCGGAATGCCCACCCCCCACCAGACAGGCACAGAGGCTCACCCTCACCTCCCTAGGTCTTTACTCCAAAGCTACCCTCTGGGTGAGACTTCCTCTAACTTCTGCATCCAAAATGCAACCCTCTGCCTGACACATATTCCCCTTCTGATTTTTTCCCCTTGTCATGTATCAATTTATAACATAGCAAATATTTTGCTTGCATGTCTTACTTATTCTCTGTCTTCCTCGTTCAAATGTGAGCTACAGGAGGGGGGATTTCCTGTATCTAGAACAGTACCTGGACAGTGTGGGTGCCCCCACCTATTTGTTCAATGAACGAATGAATGGGTGAACGAATGAGTGAATGAAAACAGGGACACCGTTAGAGAGATTTAAGGAGAATGGTGACGCATTTAGACTTGCTTTTCTCAGAGAGGGCGCCTTCTCTGTCGTCTCTGCTTTAGGCTCCCTTCGAAAGCTTCCCACATGCACATGCGTCCCCCCACTTTGGTCTCACAATCACTATGTTAAGTCTTACACCAAAAAGCACACGAAAAGCTTCCTTGAGTAAATTTTTGTTCTCGTCCCTTAGAAGGAGACACTGAGGTCTTCAGGCTTCATTGCAAGGCTGTGCTGCTACGGGAGCTGGTCGTGGGCCCCGGGGCCTGCTGCCCAGTCTCTGAGCTGGACGTGGCTGAGAGACTGTGGGACACATGGCATCCTTCGCTTTTTCCCGGTCTCCCTTCGTGTTGTCTCAGGCACCGCTTTCTTTCCTGGGCTGTCTTCCACGCTGCCTCCCAGCTTTCTCCTTCCTCATCCTTTAGGTCTCTCGTCATCTCCCTCAGTGGCTCCCCGTTTTCCGGGCCTCACTTAGACACGAGCACCCTTCACTGTTGCCCCTCTGCTCCCCAGAAACCTGTCCCTGGGTGACAGACTACAAGGCTTTTTCAAGATTTCAGTTTCAACCCACAAGTGAATGACTTGAACTCTTATTTCTTGTCTCTTCCTCTCTCCTGGAATCCATGTTAATCCATTCGAGTCCCCACTGGGCATGGGTGAGCGCCTCGGGCCTTCAAGTCCAGTATGTCTAGTTCTCCATGGTCCGCCTGCTCCCCTCGCCCTGTGTGTGCTGCCTCGGTTAACGCAGTTCCTTTCCACCCCATGCCCTTCCTTCTTCCCTGTCACCAAACCTGTAAATTCAGTCACTTTATTCCTCCTGCCCCAGGCATTCCCTCTTCATGACCATCATCTCCACTTAGTCACTGCGTGGGAATCCTGGGACTCCACCCGCTGCCATCACCTCTTACTTGACCGTCTCTTTCCTGCCTCTAATCTCCCACATTTCCAGCCCATCCCCAATTCTTTTGTTGGGATGAACATTCTAGAATGGAAAGTATGATGATGTCAGCTTGCTAGAATACCTTCCCTTGTTTAGTAGTACAAAATCTTTAGCATAGTACTTTTCTTTGACAATTTCACACACTATTCCCACACCAGCCTCATTTGATACTTGTGATTAGTCCCTCTGTTTTGCCTTTACTTAGCAAACCACTCTTTCATGTTGCCATGCCTTTCTACAAACTGTACCTTTTGCCTGAAAATCTCTCTCTCTTTCACTTAAACTCCTAATCGTCTTCCTCAAAAGGAAATCCTGCTCAAATTTCCTCAAGAATCCCCTCTTCATTCTCTTATATTTATCTTCTCCACATATTTCCTTGGATCTACCCACATTTTGGAATGGGTGGCATTTTATTGCTTTTATTTATTTCGTGTTTCTCTCTTCACATATGCATGTCTCCAATTCATTACATTTCTCAGTGCCTAGAACAAAAGTGGGTACTCGAAAATTTTTTTAAAATAAAAGAACAAATGACTTGCACGCTTTCTTATGGAAGTTTATTACACCCACAACTCTCAGCAAAAATTGTGTGATTTTGAAGATTTTGTGACCCTCAAGCCAGGTCACTCTCTCTGAGATTGTATCTACAGACTGTGGGTATCCTGTTTTGGACTTCGCTTTTGCTGCAGTAAAATGTTTAGACTGCCTGGCACGCGTGACCAGGCCTCCGCTCCTCCCTGCCAGCCCCTTCTCCGGAGCTCCTGCACCTGGACAGGTGGACAAAGGCAGGTGGACCACGGCTCCGCTGCTACGACAGCAGCCTCAGGTCTTGACGTAAACAGCAGGCATACTTCTTTTTAGCGCAGTAGCCTACTTGCATTTCCATATAATTACAGTATTCTTGACGCTGGCCTTCCTGCAGTTGACAACTTTGAAATTTGGTACAGGTTCTGTATAAAGAAATAGCTAACATTAGCCTCTTCAGACTGCCTCAAGCATCACACAGCGGTCATTTTAGCTCAAGGGATGGGGAGCATGGCAATGGGTAGGAAGCAGGTTTCTTTTGCGGCCATTCTGATGGGGTAAAAGCCAGATCCTTGATGTGCGTTTATGCCACTTCCCTGTCCCTGGAAAATGAACTGTCAATCAGAAGCAATTAGGAGGAGAAATGGTGATGTCTGTGTTACAAGAAAAATGGGACACTTGAAATAATTTAGAATGTTGTGTGAGGGGACCAGTAAGGACTCTGAGGCAAACCGGGAACCGATATGGCCCATCAAACGCCCCTCTGAGGATGTGAGTTGGGCCCTCTCTGTAAGGAAGACGGGGTACCTAGGGTAGACCAGGTGAACAGGGGAAACAGAGGGAGGAGTTTTAAAGGGTTGAAAAGATTTACTTTCCTGCCTAATTATGAGTGAATGACTGGACGAGCATTTGTTACCTTAAACAGGTTCCAAGTTACTTGAGTAATGTACAATTCTTATCTCACTCTGTCAAGTACTAAAATGGTGAAACATTCATTTCTCTCTTAAATGGTCTTTTATGATGACAACTGATAGAAAAGAGTAAGGGGTAAGTGTTTAAAAAAAGAACACAATGAAAGCAGGAGCACAATATCAGGGAATTAGCATTCTGTGTCTGGGTGGGGAAGACTTCTGATGGACGCCATGCCGAGAGTGCTCTGATTATCGTCACAGCTCTGTCCCTGATCTGGGATTTGACTTTCAGACAAATCGGATGTGAAGGGATGTTACCCTCCTGTGTTCTAGTTCTTGCACCAGTATGCATTACAACTGTTTGGCTAATCAATGAATCAACTGGTCAATCAGTTAAAATTATTTTCGATCACTTCATTTTCTCACTGATAATCTTTTTTAATGCACATATTGAGTGTATACAGTTTGATGAGCTTGGGCATGTGCATACCCCCATGATACCATCACCACCATCAGTGTAATAAATGTCAATCATCTCCAAAAGTTTCCTTGCATCCTTTTGATTTGTTTTTCCCTGTGGTAAGAACACTTACCCTAAGATCTACCCTCTTAACCAGTGTTTAAGTGCGAAATACCACATCGTTAACTATAGGTGCTACGTTGTAAGGAGACTTCTAGAATTTATTCACCGTGCGTGACTGAAACCGGACACCCACGCATTGAGAACAGATCAGCACAAAGTGAGCAGTGTGCAAACATTACTATCACTCACAATAATGTCTTAGTCACATGGATTGCCACAGAAACTCATAAGACACAATGATCTCATGTTAGGAATCTCATGTTATGATAAAGACAAGTTCATTACAAATTGTGTCCACTGAGCCATCTTTTTCTTGAAACAAAACCAATTTACTGGACCATTTATTCAAGAATCCTGACCGAGAAGCTGCAATGTGCCAAGTCCTGCTTTAGGTGCTGGGCTGAGCGTGGTGGACACGGAGTGGATTCCTGACCTCCTGGACCTTATTCCCTGCTGAGGTTCACGTTTCCCACTAGCTTTTTTCGTGGGGACATAGGCAGAGCATAAAGGGGAGGCAGGAATCGTGGGGTCCGGAATCTCCAACAGGTGGATCACAGTCAGTGGGTCATTTTGAGAGCATTCAAGGTCCATCTCCAAGCCTTCAAGTCTCTTTGCCGTGTCGCCCTTCCCTGTTCTCTGTGATTCTGCCAACGGCATTCTCCTGTAACTCCAGCCGCGACTCCTCTAACCTCCTCCTTCTTTCTGCTCCAGGAAACACCCTGCTAACTGCCACCTGCCCTTCACATGCACACATAGGACCGAGAACAACTCAGTCGCTTTTCCTGCCTGGTGCTAGCTGATCCTTACGTTGTAAGGACAGAGCGATAGAGGCCCAGGAAGTCCACACAATCCCGTTGAAGTGCAATGCTCAGGGCTGCTGCAGGTGGTAGGGCACGCGTGTGGCCAGCACGGGCTCTTTTCCTTAAAGGTTCTTCTCTTCTTCCCATGGCTGGATTACTGAGGTCAGACACCTCCAAGTCTTGTCACAGGGGAGGGACATGAAGAGGACCGAGACCAGGCTTTCCTATTGGTCTATGAGAAGCTGACTTTGTGCCCTTTGAGGTCAGCTGGCAGGAGGACACATCTCCACCCGGCTCATGGCTTACTCCTTCCTCGGCCCCCTAAGTATCTGGTGACACCTAAGGCACGTCCTCATTGATGTTTCCTGGCCTCAACAGTGTCCCTCTTTAACAGGACCAAAGGCGACACCTGCATGAAGCCCAAACCTGGATCGCCTTCTCCCTGCCAAATCCTTCAGAATGCAGGCCCATTTCAAAGCAGCATCAACCTCTCCTTTGCACCTGCCAGTTGGGGAGCGCCCCTGAGCGAGCCCCAGCTGTCAGATTTCAGGAGAGCTGCCAGTCTGCTACAGCCCCGTACAGAACAGACACATATGTAAGCTCTCCCGGTGACTCTGAAGGGTGCTTCTGTGGCTTGGGGTGGGAGCAGGGTGCCATGCCCTTTCCATCAGGGGAGGGGCGGGCCTCTCACTCACCAATGGCCTTTCCAGAAAGGTTACTGCAAAACCCTGCCTCGGTTTCCACTCTTCTCACACACTTTGGACAAAGGTGAGGATCTAAGGCTTGTTTCACTAGTTTTCAGTCATCTCCTTTATACAGAGTGGTCTGCCTTTCCATTCATGATACTATTTTGAATTCCAGCTGAAAATTCTATTTTAGCACCTTCTTAAACACACTGTTACAAACAGAAAGTTCATAACTCTTAAGAGAGGAAGATAGGTCTGAGAAAGAGAGAAAAACAAGAATAGAACAGGTCGGGGAGTGGGAACAGGCCCTACAGATTTCTATTTATTTGGCAAATGAATTCACTTCCTCATTCCTTCAAGGCAAAATTATTTAGGACATTGAAACACACTATGGCAGAGCTGGGCGACACTCTCTGGTTCGGGAACTCAGGGCTAGTGGGGAAACAGACGTGGCAACAAATATTTAAATTCAATATAATAACTCCATAGTAGAGTATGCACAAAGCAACTGGGGAACATAGAGAACCACCAAAGGTCCGAGAGAATGTTAAATTTAAATGGGTGTTAGATGTAGCATCTAAGTGGGGTCTTGAACAAAAGTGAGACATGTCCCCCATAGTTGTGCAAAGAAATGAGAGAGCAAAATGTTTCCCAGAAACCGTGACGTGACTTGAGCACGACAGAGGTGACAGACAAGAGTGGGAAATGAAGGTAAAATGAAACAACGCCAGACTGAGACAGACTTTTCATGGCTGGGTAAGGATTTTAAGAATTTCGTTTCGTAGTCATCTATTTTTCAACCCTACTTCTGTGGAATGTATGTTTCTAGATGTAGATGGAGGTTTTGTGCCAATACAGGAAACAATGTGACTCCTTCCCAGTTCAGAGAAAAACAATTAAGAGAGAATTTTCTCCTCCTGTTGCCACTGAACTTCCAGTCTCATTCTCCCGGTTTCGGGATCCAGAATGAGTTTGGGATCACAGACACCATGGAAATTATTGTCTCCTCTATGGCCTCATGGAGTTGAAGCTGGCCCCAGGGAGGGGATTGGAAGTGACCAGAAAAGTGGCTGTGGGCCATCTGTCCCTTGTCACCCCTCTCTGTTCCTCCTCATTGCAGTAGCCTGACATCACGGTCTCTCCTCTGCCTTGTTGGCCCAGAAAGCATTCGCTGAGCACTCATTTTTCGTGTGGCGCTTAGCACATGTTCAGTAAATTCCCGTGGAATGCATGAACGCCAAGGCCCAGGGAGCAGGGCTCCCACCTCGCAGAGGAGGGCTGTGGCACTCCACGTCATCGCTTCTGGCTAGCAGGTTTGCGTGCAGCCCAGTGGCTGGTGAAGTGGCCGCCTTACTTGTGCCTCCCAGCCTCCCAGCCTTCCGGGTGTCACTGATTCATCCCAATGCGGCTGTAAGACCCCTGTGACCTTACTGATGGATTGGGCACTTCATGAAACACAGCCTGTCCTCCTTATTGTCAACCACAGCCCTGCCTCTCCTCCATCCACCATCCAGTCATTGGATGGGTGGAGGTGTCACTGTCCCATCCATTCATTCACGACACATTTCCGGAGTGGATGAACTCGTCACAGGTATGGTTACTTACCCTCGTAAGGGGGACTGTGTGGTGAGAGATAGTGTTTTCCTCGGGGGAGTAGCAAGTGGGACCCATTTGTCCCTTCTGAAGGTGCGCTGGGACCCTCAGTGTCTTCGTGGGTAACATAGCTGGCCCGGCACAACCCTGTCGGAGAGAAAACACACAGCAGAGAAGTTTCTGAGCTCCCCATTCGGCTGACCCATGAAGATGAGGGACATTCGCTCTGGGGGGAGGCAGTATGTGGGGGGCATGGACGTCGCTGCTCCGTGGGGGGAGTCTGTCATACAGGACGGAGGGTCCCAGGCCCCGCTGTACAGCAGGGTCTGTAGCTGTGCACCGTAAAACCTGGTCAGACGGCCGGTCTCACGTTATGTGCTCTTATTACACACAATCAAACGTAAACACAAAGGGACCCTTTGGGGGGTGTTGGCCAAACTCGTCAAATTGTACACATTAAATGTATGTAGTTCTTTGTCTACCAATTATATACCTCCATCATTCTGTAAAAATAGAGAAAGTGGAGGATGGGATGGAGTGGGTTGGCAGGGGGTAAATATAATTTGTGTGTGTACGTTAGTATGCACCGTGTGTGTGTGTGTGTGTGTGTGTGTGTGTGTGTGTGAGAGAGAGAGAGAGAGAGAGAGACAGACAGAGAGAGAGAGAGAGAGGTGACGCCTGAAAAGGTGGGAGCCTGGGTGCCTCATGGCAGCTGAGCATTCTTCTAGGGCGTCAGCAATTGGGTTGTTGGGACCCCCTAAATCTAAGGTCCTCCCTGACACACTGTCCCTCTCTATTAGGGAAAGGACTCTGTTAAAGGATAAGAAGTGGACCCAGGGCGGGGCCCCTCTCTCCTGGGAAGCTAGTGCCCTCACCACATTCAGTGTCATTTAGACACCCAGCCAGGAGGCTCCTGCCTGAACACCCCACCAGGAAATGTGCGCCCTGCCTAGGGTCTCCCTTCCCAACCTGGATGCGACCACTGCAGAGAGACCTGGCGCCCATGCCCAGGTCACAGTTCCCATTTACCTGGAAACAGCAGGGCCACAAGGAGAAGCACACATGGCGGGAGGCATGGCTTCATGTGGCCGAGGGGCCTGCAAGCTTGGAAGGTCTGGGCGGCCACAGACAGCAGGGCTCGCTATACAGCTGAGTTGGGGGGTGGGGGGGTGGGCCCACAGACAGCAGGGCTCCCTATACAGCTGAGCTGGGGGTGGGGGGCCCACAGACAGCAGGGCTCCCTATACAGCTGAGCTGGGGGGGGCGGGGGTGGGCCCACAGACAGCAGGGCTCGCTATACAGCTGAGTTGGGGGGTGGGGGGGTGGGCCCACAGACAGCAGGGCTCCCTATGCAGCTGAGCTGGGGGGGAGGGGTGGGCCCACAGACAGCAGGGCTCCCTATACAGCTGAGCTGGGGGGGAGGGGTGAGCCCACAGACAGCAGGGCTCCCTATGCAGCTGAGCTGGGGGGAGGGGTGGGCCCACGGACAGCAGGGCTCCCTATGCAGCTGAGCTGGGGGGGAGGGGTGAGCCCACAGACAGCAGGGCTCCCTATACAGCTGAGTGGGGGGGTGGGGGGGTGGGCCCACAGACAGCCGGGCTCCGTCTGCAGCGGAGGTGGGGGTGGGGGGGGGCACAGACAGCAGGGCTCCCTATACAGCTGAGTTGGGGGGGAGGGGTGGGCCCACAGACAGCAGGGCTCCCTATGCAGCTGAGTTGGGGGGGAGGGGTGGGCCCACAGACAGCAGGGCTCCCTATACAGCGGAGCTGGGGGGGAGGGGTGGGCCCACAGACAGCAGGGCTCCCTATGCAGCTGAGTTGGGGGGGAGGGGTGAGCCCACAGACAGCAGGGCTCCCTATACAGCTGAGTTGGGGGGTGGGGGGGTGGGCCCACAGACAGCAGGGCTCCCTATGCAGCTGAGCTGGGGGTGGGGGGGGCACAGACACCAGGGCTCCCTATGCAGCTGAGCTGGGGGGCAGGGGTGGGCCCACAGACAGAAGGGCTCCCTAGGCAGCTGAGCTGGGGGGCAGGGGTGGGCCCACAGACAGCAGGGCTCCCTATGCAGCTGAGTTGGGGGGAGGGGTGGGCCCACAGACAGCAGGGCTCCCTATACAGCTGAGTTGGGGGTGGGGGGTGGGCCCACAGACAGCAGGGCTCCCTATGCAGCTGAGCTGGGGGGAGGGGTGGGCCCACAGACAGCAGGGCTCCCTACACAGCTGAGCTGGGGGTGGGGGTGGGCCCACAGACAGCAGGGCTCCCTATACAGCTGAGCTGGGGGGGAGGGGTGGGCCCACAGACAGCAGGGCTCCCTATACAGCTGAGCTGGCGGGGAGGGGTGGGCCCACAGACAGCAGGGCTCCCTATACAGCTGAGTTGGGGGTGGGGGGTGGGCCCACAGACAGCAGGGCTCCCTATGCAGCTGAGCTGGGGGGAGGGGTGGGCCCACAGACAGCAGGGCTCCCTACACAGCTGAGCTGGGGGTGGGGGGTGGGCCCACAGACAGCAGGGCTCCCTATACAGCTGAGCTGGGGGGAGGGGTGGGCCCACAGACAGCAGGGCTCGCTATCCAGCTGAGCTGGGGGGGAGGGGTGGGCCCACCGACAGCCGGGCTCCCTACACAGCTGGGCTGGGGGGGGGGGGGTGGGGCCTCAGACAGCAGGGCTCCCTATGCAGCTGAGCTGGGGGGCAGGGGTGGGCCCACAGACAGCAGGGCTCCCTATACAGCTGAGCTGGGGGGAGGGGTGGGCCCACAGACAGCAGGGCTCCCTAAACAGCTGAGCTGGGGTGGGGGTGGGCCCACAGACAGCAGGGCTCCCTATACAGCTGAGCTGGGGGGGGCCCACAGACAGCAGGGCTCCCTATACAGCTGAGCTGGGGGGGGGGGGGTGGGCCCACAGACAGCAGGGCTCCCTATCCAGCTGAGCTGGGGGGGGGGGGGGGGGCCCACAGACAGCAGGGCTCGCTATACAGCTGAGCTGGGGGTGGGGGGCCCACAGACAGCAGGGCTCCCTATGCAGCTGAGCTGGGGGTGGGGGTGGGCCCACAGACAGCAGGGCTCGCTATACAGCTGAGCTGGGGTGGGGGGCCCACAGACAGCAGGGCTCCCTATACAGCTGAGCTGGGGGGTGGGGGGGTGGGCCCACAGACAGCAGGGCTCCCTATACAGCTGAGCTGGGGGGTGGGGGGGCCACAGACAGCAGGGCTCCCTATACAGCTGAGCTGGGGGGGAGGGGTGGGCCCACAGACAGCAGGGCTCGCTATACAGCTGAGCTGGGGGGGAGGGGTGGGCCCACAGACAGCAGGGCTCCCTACACAGCGGAGCTGGGGGGGGGGGGGTGGGCCCACAGACAGCAGGGCTCCCTATGCAGCTGAGCTGGGGGTGGGGGGGTGGGCCCACAGACAGCAGGGCTCCCTATGCAGCTGAGCTGGGGGGGAGGGGTGGGCCCACAGACAGCAGGGCTCCCTACACAGCTGAGCTGGGGGTGGGGGGGTGGGCCCACAGACAGCAGGGCTCCCTATGCAGCTGAGCTGGGGGGCAGGGGGAGCAGGGGAAAGCTGCATTCCCGAATGATTTTCCGGTCACAAGGGACACACGCAGACACACTGCTTTCCCACTGCTGGCGGAACAATGGGTGAGCCCTTTTTCTCAGGGAGTGAGTGTCATGCCGGAATGCCTTGAGTGGGCTTGGTGAATAAGGAAGCGCAGGGACAGAGACAATAGCAGAGAGGAGAGAGGCAAAATACATGTCCTTAACATAAAATCACCAATTTCCTCAAGTGCTTCTTATAAAAGCACTGCTATTCATTCAAGGGGTGACATAAATAACACCAGCATATTTCTTCTATCCTGTCTTCTGGATGTATTTATCTTAGTGTAAAAAAAAAAAATCATGCAGGAAAATACCACATTTCAGGTATGATCTGATTTTCAAGCCTGTCTTTTCTGGAAGCTCCATAGGCAGTGCCCAAGCCATTCCCGATTTTCACCCCTGTTCTTTCTCCCCTGAGTCTTTCCTGGTCTCTTGGTTCCTCCACGACTCAGTCATCTCTGTATCCATTTGATTTTAATTTTCTGACTCTTCCTCTTTTCACCCCACCCTTCTACTGTCCTCTTTCCCCCAGGCGCCTAACTACTGATGCCACTGGGTCCAATTCAATGGGCTTTAAGTTATTCTGAAGTGGAGTCCGGGCTCTCTCTCCTGGCAATCAGGAAGCAAAAGTCTCTTCTTCCCTCTCCTTTATCGTCTTCTTTGTAGCAGGCATGAGGTTGTATGCTGTTGCACCACCCAGGCAGCCTGTTCTGGACTCAACCACAGAAGCAGACTCTAGCCGTGTAACATCTACTAAAGCATCAGTCACTTGAGAAGGGCAGAGTTTATGCCCTGGGTCTCATCTGCATGCATGCTTTGGTCCAGAGAAAATGTCTTCATGTAAATGAGAATACTTGGTCTTCACCTGAAGACAGGTGGAAGTGGGTGGACAAAGCAGCAGCAGCAGCAACAGTGGAAGCTTGGGCCTCAGAGAAGCCACAGTGAAGGAGAGAAGGTTTGGGGTCCCAGCATCACCCTGCAGCACCCACTTCTCCTTAGGCCTCCAGACAGGTTCCATGCGAGGGGCACGGAGGTCAGCACCACTCGCATCCTCTTATTCTTAGGCATTAGAAAACCTTCCGATTCCAAGAGGCATGGGGGCACTGGCAGCGATGAGAGGCCACCGGCCCATGATAAGGGGCACTGGTCACTGAGGCCGCCACATGCGGACAACTGGATGCCAGAGAAGGTAGATGGTCAGGAGGGGAGATGAAGCATGCAGTTACCTCCACTCCAAATGCAGATTTCTCTTATTCCCTCATCTGCACGCTCTTTGTGCTTCTATATTCCAGTCCAGAAGCTATTTATCACAGCTGTGTTTATATTTATTTAAGTGTGGACTTGGGGGATCTTTTATCGGAGATGAAAATTTTAGAGCACACAGGCAACTTATTCCTACAGATGTTTGACTTCCCTATTAAAAGAAAAAAAAGTCCAATCTAATATTCAGACATTAATAAGGATGAATTATGAATCCAAACAAAACAGTATTTTGATAATCACCACCACTCAGCTAAAGGATTGTTTTAGTGCATTCCAAATATTTGATCTAATTAGATGAAGACACTGAGCCCAAAATAGTCACATCTGACATCCTCTGTCTAGACCTTAAGGTAAAATAAACCTTCCCCGGTACTTCTGAAAAGAACAACCTTGAAAATGAGTGACCAATGAAAACCCTGTTCTGATCTGTGATAGACAAAGGTCAGTGAAGTTGATGGTTTCAAAGGCAGCGGTGTTACCTCTGCCCTAGCAGGACAGAGCAATGTCCTGAGCTTCTTTGCTCTTCTACCAGCACCCTGTGTTCTAGAAAAACTACACAACAATTTACCTGCTAAAAGCCACATCCACCCTGACCAGGAGGAGAGCAGAACCCATTGTAGTGTGTTCTAATCATTGGTTCTGCCTCTTTTTAAAATTTAGGCCCATGTTCTTTTGCTGTTAAGCCATGAAATTAAAATAGTGTGACTTTGTCATTCCCTTCCACTCTGAGAAGAGCAGCCATTAACAAGAGTATGTGTATTATACTTGGGGGGGAGGGGCGGACGGCTATTTCAGAATCCAGCGCGTTAGACAGTGAAAGGATGGGACATCAGGACTGCAGCTACAGCCAGGGTTCTTCAGGGCAAAGCAGGGGGAAAGGCCTATCTAATTTTTTCTGGTGATGAGCTAGTTTTCCTTCTACTTGTTATCATCCCCCCAACAGTCACTGCTGTTGGTGTCAATTCAAGTCTGGAGAAGGCCCTGCTTTTCTCTACTGCTGTCTGGGAAGTCCAGCATGGCCTCTCTGCTGGCAAAACATCAAGTTGGAAATAAGGAGACGAAAAATCAGGGTAGAATGGGGCCGGAGGTTGGTTCTCTGCTGGTAGGTGTTGCCTGAATGGCCGTATCGCAGATCCCCTAGGCTGTCTGCCAAGCAGTGGGGCTCGGATGGCGGCAGAGCCTGCTGTGCTGCCCCTGATTTGTGCTGGGGGTGGGGATTATGCCTGGTTCTCCTGCCATCCCGAGACTTTAGGAAAGCCATTCCTCCCTCTGAGCCTCGGTTTCTGCACCTAAAAAGGTTGGGTGATGCCACTTAGCATGACTAATTCAGAAGCTTGTTGTGAGGATCGGAAGAGATCTTGGACATGAAAGTCCTTTGTAAAATACAAAGTGTGAGAACACTGAAGACGGGCACCAAAGTGACACGAGAGACACCTTAATGCTACATTGTCCTCCAGTCTATTGCATTTGCAGAGCTGTTTGGCAGGTTCCGCCCTCCCCTGTAACCAGTGCACTAAGATCTAGAGACCTACTCAGGGGCACAGCATTTAATAGGTAGCATAGCAAGTACATGACACCAGTGTGTGGATCTTAGCATCCTAATTCCCAGAAACCATCTCTGAGGAAAGCACTCTTAAGAAACAGGGCGATCTGAATGCTGATTGACTATTAAGTTACATGAAGGAATTAGTGCTGATTTTTTTTCCAGGTGGGGAAATAATGCTGTGATTATATTTTTTGAAAGAGTCCTTTTCTCTAAGTTATATATTCCAAAGCATTTTCTGAGGAGGTGATTTTCAGAAGTAATCCCAGATTACTTGGGAGGAGGGCTTATCAAGAGACGAGCTAACCACATACTGAAGCTGGGAGACAATGCTACATGAATTTTCCTTGTGCTACTGTATTTGGCTAAAAGGGCACAGTTTAGCTTAACAGCTCACACATGGTACTGTGCACATCTGTCAGGAGGCACACGATATCAGGTGGCCATTCTTGTTGAGTGTGGCTGCTATTGACACTCATTGGCTAGATGGCTACCTCCCTAGGTGTCCAGAAAATGGTGATATCCTCATTCTATTATTCTTACTTCATTTATTAGCTGGGCTACTTTTGGAGACAAGAGATTTTCTTCATGCATCATTTGCTTACCCTGAAATACAGGACATCCAAGTCAAATGTTCTGTTACTCCCCTTTCTTTACCAGTTTTCAGGACAGAAGCTGATGTGTGCAGTCCCATCCAGCGCTACCCAGGGCAGTGCCGCTCTCTGCTGCCATCGGCTGGATGGGACTGCACAGACATCCACTTGGGGAACCTTTCGTTTGCACCCTTCTCATCCTCTATCATTTTTGTGTGTTTGTTTTCCTCGCTGGAAGTCTATGTTTTGGATTATGATGTGTGCCAAACAAACTTTACTTCATATTGATTTATTTTCCATTTTAATGAACAAAAGCCATATATAACTGCTGAGAACTTCTGATCAGAAAAGAAAACCAATGTTATCAGGTTCAACTGAAATAATTCAGGCCAAAAAAAAAATGTCACTTAGGCTTGTGGATGATCAGATATATTTTTTGGTTCAGCTTTTAAAGTGTTGAAACCTACACTTAACCTGCGTTGCTAGCCTCTCTTATCACAACCAGGGAAGGCCGGTGGGGCCCTGGAGCCTGCCCTCTGCCACGCTGACTCTGTCTTGGGTGAAAGCTCACAGCAAACCCTCCTTTCATAACTGGATCAGGGCTGCCCTGGGGACCGTGCAGCCGTAAGGCCTCAAGGAGGGACGGCTGCGGCAACCCAGGAATCAGGCAGCAGCGGGTGTCAGGGTTTCACAGGATGCAATGGGGTGGTGCTCCGTGTTTTCAAGCAGCATTTATAGGTGTTGGGGCACGTTCCAATCCAGAGTTCCTCTCGTTTACAATTCCTCCGGCAGTGGGCAGTCCCCTAGCCACATATCTTGTCTGCATCAAGGTCACTTGTCACTAGATAACAGAATAATTCAGTGTGGTTAATTGTGCCCAGGGACGAGAGGCAAGACATTGGTATCAGGGATTTTGTGGGGAATGACTGAAATTGATTATGGAGGATATCTGAGGTCCCCAAAATATCATCAGATTCCTAGGCCTGCCAGGAAGAGACCGTCGTTCCTAACCTGTCAGGCTGGGAAGCCTGGAAGCCAGGTGGTACCAGGCTGGTTTTTCCAAGACAGCTCTGTGAGCATTGTCTCCATAAAGCCAACTTACTTCCTCAAACTGGATTCTACACACTTCATCCTCAAATCTGCACTTCCTGTCAAAGCCAGGGTAATAGAATCAGCATTTCTACTTGTGTCTTGTTATAAGGAGAAGTTTTCTTATTGAACATGCAAATAATGATATTGCCATAAAAATAAGAATAAATAGTAGTTTCCTAATTCTAGAAAGGTCAGGCATGGAGAAAAAATAAATGTTTCATTTCTGTTCCAAAATATAATCTACCAAATTGTTATGTAATCTAAGGAAAAAGGGAAAAGATTCCTTATACCCAGAAAACAGAACATTAAAGGGCAGCAATATTCTAAAACAATAACCATAAACACTCATCATTCATTTCTGCAGCAGTTCATTCTGTCTCATGTGATTAATTCTTGTTTTGCTTGATCATGAACCCACCAGATTCTCCACTAGAGTTCTTAAAATCCTTACTCAGTCCAGTGACACGATCTCAAAGTTATTCAAGCAAATGCCATCACAAAGCATTTAGGCCTGGAGCTGCCTGCAAACCCTTTTAGGGAAGAATCAGAGCAAAACAAAACTAGCTGTACAATTTTTCAACGCAGCAAAAGGATATGTTACGAGCAGACTCAAATATATCTATTCTCTCTTTGCTGCATAAAAAAAAAGAAGCCCAAAGTACATAGCTTAAACTTATGCTCATCAATGAATGTTTTAGCAGTTTATCTCATTTAGCAATGATCTAACTATTTAATGAATATCTATTGCTTTATTAAACAGCATAGCTTTATGGGCTCAAGTTACCAAAAATATTTTTGAAATTGTTTTTAGGTAGATGTTATAAAACATAATTAGTATCAGAAATCCATTTACAAAACTTATGCCACTCCCATCCACTTAATATACGTCGTCTTTATAATCAGGCGTGGATGGTTCATCATTTCTCCTGATACCAGGGACATTCAAAGGATAACAAAGGAATATGATAAACAGTTTGATGACTACAAATTTGATAACTTTAAACAAACCAATTTCTTGAAAAACACAGACTACCAAAACTCACACAAAGAGAAATAAATATTTTGACTATGACTATATTAAAGAAATTCAACCACTAATTAATAAACTAAAAAAAAAAAAACCCCAAAAAACACCAGATTCAGATGGTTCCCCTGGTGAATTCTAACATGGATTTAGGAGGAAAAGATGCAAATTCGCCACAATCTTTTCCAGAACACATGACAGGGCTACCTCCTAACTCATCCTATGACGCTCAGCATCACCTGACCGACAAAAGCAAACAGAGACGATGCAAGGAAGCAAAATACAGACTCGGACAAATACAGATGAGAAATAAAAGGCTTAATTCTCCCTGCTGAAAATAAGAGCAGAGATTTCTCTCCCCTCTTTCTCCTTCGAGAATTTACTTTAGAAAACAGGGAATTATAAGTTGGCCTCCTCTCTTTGAAATGTGTATAAACCCCTTTGAAAGATAGGCCACAGGCCAGCTCTGTGAGCAGAATGCCTGTCTCCAGGATGCGGCAGCCATCCCTGGGGGCCCCTGTCTCCCAGCATCTCCGGGAGGGGAGGGACAGGGCTTCAGTGGGTGCCTGCCTCCGGTTTCCAAAACAGCCTCCTGTCCTAAGGATATGAGAAGTTTGTTTTTCTTCTGAATAGCCAATAAGCTAGCACGATGGTCACCCCAATTCCAGATAAAGTTAGGATAACTGTATGTGACAAACAGTGCTGGCCAGTCCTCTTTTTTGAGGACTGGTTGTTGTTTATCTTGTATGCAAGGAGCTGCGTCTACCTGGGTTCATAAGGGGTTGAGGTTACTTTCTGCCTTGGCCATCTCTTAGTGGGCTGCTGTGCTATGTATGACATCTTGCTTTAATGCTTATTCGAGAATCCAAGTGTTTACTTTTTCTGCTACCTTTGTGAAGACAATTTCTGTGTTGGGAAAAGATTTTGTTTTTTATTATATTTCCACAAAAGACCTATATTTCTCATAAACACAGATGTAACAATCGTCAACACAATATTATTATAGCAAATCAAATCCAACATTGTAGAAAGGGAATTCTACACCACAGCCAAGTATGATATTGTGAGATAAGTTTATCATCTATCATATACATATCCATATCTATCGTCTATCTATCTATCTATCTATCTATCTATCTATCTATCCTCTATCTATCTATCTATCTATCATCTATCTATCTATCATCTATATCTATCTATCTATATCTATCTATCTATCTATCTATCTATCTATCTATCTATCTATCTATCATCTATCTATCATCTATCATCTATCTAAAACCTACTCATTCTTGCATTCCACATTAGAGGGGGAAGAAAGGTAGGAATGACTTGGTTCATTTTTACAAGACTTCTGCTGTGCTTGAATTTTAACACGGGCCCCTCCCCCCCCCACCCCGCCCTTTGCAGCAGGAGGCACCGCCGGAGCTCCCTGTCGGAGGCGGCCTAGTCAAGAGTGGAGGCTTGATCACCGCACTGTACACCTGAAATTGATGTTGTATAATATTGTATGCCAACTGTAAGTGAATATATAGATAGTCACGGGATGTGGATTATATGGTGGAAGGGAGTCAAAGGAATTGTAATAGATAGTATGATATGCGGGGGAGGAGGGGGAGGGAAGAATTGGGGGAGGGGGGTTGTCACTTTGAGGGGTAAAAAGTATAACTATTGCACTTTGTTGTACACTTGAAGCCAATTAAAAGTATATATAAATAAAATAAGTAATAAAAAAATTAAAAAAAAAGAGTCAAGACTGTCACCGCCACCCACAGGCCATGAGGACTTCCGTCCCTCGCTCCTGTGGTGGCCTGGGGCCCGCAGGCACTTGTGCACTACCCGCCCGAGCTGTGAGCAGTGGAGGCCCGGCAGGGAGCTGGGCGCCGCCCTCTCTCCCCGTGGCCTTGCTGGGCGCCGCCCTCTCTCCCCCGTGGCCTTGCTGGGCGCCGCCCTCTCTCCCCGTGGCCTTGCCGGGCGCCGCCCTCTCTCCCCGTGGCCTTGCCGGGCGCCGCCCTCTCTCCCCGTGGCCTTGCCGGGCGCCGCCCTCTCTCCCCCGTGGCCTTGCCGGGCGCCGCCCTCTCTCCCCGTGGCCTTGCCGGGCGCCGCCCTCTCTCCCGTGGCCTTGCCGGGCGCCGCCCTCTCGCCCCGTGGCCGGGCCGGGCGCCGCCCTCGCTCCCCCGGGGCCTTGCCGGGCGCCGCCCTCTCTCCCCGTGGCCGTGCCGGGCGCCGCCCTCTCTCCCCCGTGGCCTTGCCGGGCGCCGCCCTCTCTCCCCCGTGGCCTTGCCGGGCGCCGCCCTCTCTCCCCGTGGCCTTGCCGGGCGCCGCCCTCACGCCCCGTGGCCTTGCCGGGCGCCGCCCTCTCCCCGTGGCCTTGCCGGGCGCCGCCCTCTCTCCCCGTGGCCTTGCCGGGCGCCGCCCTCTCTCCCCCGTGGCCTTGCCGGGCGCCGCCCTCTCTCCCCGTGGCCTTGCCGGGCGCCGCCCTCTCTCCCCCGTGGCCTTGCCGGGCGCCGCCCTCTCTCCCCCGTGGCCTTGCCGGGCGCCGCCCTCTCTCCCCCGTGGCCTTGCCGGGCGCCGCCCTCTCTCCCCCGTGGCATGGCGGGCCGCCGCCCTCTCTCCCCGTGGCCTTGCCGGGCGCCGCCCTCTCTCCCCGTGGCCTTGCCGGGCGCCGCCCTCTCTCCCCCGTGGCCTTGCCGGGCGCCGCCCTCTCTCCCCCGTGGCCTTGCTGGGCGCCGCCCTCTCTCCCCCGTGGCTATGCTGTGCTGTGGGGCAGGAGGCCACTCTGCTCAGGCCACAGTGAAGGCGGGGACTGCGCTCACTCCTTTGAGGGCAGAGTAGCTACACCGTTTGGAATTACTCTGCCTGAGAGAGCTGTCTCTTCTCATTCATTCATTCTCTCATTTTTGTCAGTATGAACTCATGGCCGTAGATATGTATTTTATACTTTGAGTTATAACCCAGTATATTTTATTTATTATTATTATGATGATGATTATTTGCTCATAGTAATTCAACTTTAGTCACATGGAGCTCTTTCGGTTGGCTTTTCTGTTCCTTTGACACACCCATGTCATTTGTTTGTTTTGAGTATGTTTGTATGTTCTGGGACTCCAAGTTGCTCTGGATTTATCTTGTATGTTTCCTGTTCCAGTCCTAAAATTAGCCAGTTCTCCAAGGATCCTTTCCTCATTCTTTTGGAGAATGAAATGAAAAACATCACTAGCTTTTAGAGAAATTAAAATCACAGTGAGTTTTCAATCCATATTAACCAGACTGGCAGAAAATAAAAAAATAGTGACAGCCATTTTCAGCCAATGCTGATTAAAATGTGGATAAGCTATATCACTTTACATTGCTGGTAGGAATGTAAAATGGGACAGCCACTCTAAAAAACAGTATGGCATTCTCATATAAAAACTAAACTTGCAACTAACTTAGGACCCAGCGATTAATTGCACTTTGGGATATTTATCTCGGAGTAATGAAAACTTACGTTTGCTCAAAAAACTATAAACAGAAGTGTTTATAACAGCATCATTTGTAACAGCACTCAACCGGAAACAACCCAGGTGTCCTTCGATGGGGAAAGGCTAAACAAACTGGTCCATCCATACCATGAAATACTGTTCAGCAATAACAAGGAAAGCGCTAATGACATACGCAACGGCCTTGAAAAATCTCCAGGGATTCATGCTTGAATAAAAAGCCAATCCCCAAGGCTACCCACTGTATGATCCCCTCTAGATGACATTTCTGAAAGGACAAAATTGTATGAATGCAGAACAAATCAGTAGGACCAGGAGTGAAGGATGAGATGGGGGCAGGAGGTGGGAGGCTGTGACTCTAAAAAGGCAACACGAGGGGTCTCTGTGGTGATGGACTCGTTTTGTATCAACAGAACAATATGCTGGTAGTAAAGCTGCACTACAGTTTTGCAACATGTTGTTATTGAGAAAAATTGGTTAAAAGAAACAAGAGATGTCTCTATTATTTTTTACAACTCTATGTGACTATAATTATCTCAAAACAGAAAAATGTTAGCAAAAGGGTCACTGATTCCAATAGGAATAAGTACATTGACCTTGAGGAATTAAAATGGAGGTAAGGTAAGATCTCTGACCAGGGAGGGAGCCCAGGTTGACCCTAAGCCTAGGGAGTCCTTACTGGAGCTAGGTAATGTGAGAGCCTCGTGTCACACTGTTATTTGGCAGTTAGCCAGTTCCTGGGAAAATAGAAGAACCTCAATTTTGCATCAGGTTTTGGGTCACTAATGCTAGATATTGACAATCCCTCTGGCCATCAGCAAATTTGAATCCAGACTTATGGATATGGAACAAACTCATAAGAAGTATTTAACTGTCTCCAATTCCAAAGCATGGAGTTATGAGAATTAATTCAGACAGGGGTGTGACATGAGAGTTTTCATAAGTAGAGTATCCAACTATCTTATTATTAATATATTCTTCATATAGCCATCCATCTTGACATATGCTCATTTCTCTATCTACTTGCCTATCTGTCTATCATCATCATCTATTTCCACAGGTGGCTGAGGCTCTCTGCCTGAGAGTAAGCGAGGGATTTGGTATTTAGAGTCTGTTGGAGTCCTCTTTCAAAAGAAACATCAGATGGCTTTGGGACAACTCCTTAACCCAAAAAATACAGAAAAACAATCCAGGAGGGAGGGGCCATCGAGATGAACTACTCATGTTCCCTTCTTAGTGAGAAGCACTTGACAAATTGATAAAGGACAGTCATTTATTTTCACTGAAGTGTCTTACGGAAGAGGCCAGAGTGAGAAGAAGACGCAGCTAGACCGTTCGTGTTGCTCTGGGAAGTCTGTTCCACGGGAATCATTTTTTTTCCATGTGTGAACATGGCTGAAGTATCAGACAGCATTTCTGAGCCTTCTGGCATAAGGCAACAAGGTCTTCATTTTTCTCACAAGAATTCATGCATTTTCCGTTAAGCCTGTAGCATTTCGCATCCAAAAATGCGTTCCTGGCTACACAAGGAAGGACCCACCGGAATTAGATACGTCTGGTTACCAGGTCGGTTGAGTAACTAGTTAGTGAAGATGTCTTTACAAGCTGGCAGAGTACCTTCTGCTACCAGTAGATAAGATGGCACAGGATCGTTTTCTATCTGATTTTTCAGGCCAGGAAGAAGAGATCTGTCTCCCAGTGTTCTGGGTGGGAGTAGGGGGAACTTTGGGAAACTACAGCTATTGGGTGATCATCAAATTGTTCCTGTAAACACCTTCAGAGTCAGTAACCTCCCCCCAATCCGGCCCTCCCACCACGTACTCTCAAAGTGCTACTTGGTGAAGAGTAGAGCACAGTCTGAGATTGGGGAGATGGCCCGAGGCTGGGGTAATAGAAGAATAAATGGATAGAAAGAAAAAGTTCACCACAGTGCATGGAAGTGAAGGGACTGCTTAAAACAGCTCAGTCTGGCCTCCCCATCACATTCCATCAGCGGTGTCAAGAGTGGGGGGGATGTCGGGAATGGCTCTCCAAGCCTCCTCCTGGGCTAGTCTGCACAGAGTACTGGTTCTGGCCTGAGTATTGATACTTATCAGTAGCAATTGTAAGAGTATGCAGCTTCACATTAAGGACAGACAGCAAATCAGAATCAACATTTTAGAGTTGTCTCATTTGGGTATAAGTAATGAAAGAGTCAGATGTACACAAAGTGCAATTAATGTCAACATATAAGGTGCCTGATGGACATACATGTGACACTAAAAGCAGACGGATTGGTGTCAGCATGTGCACTCGTCATATCTCTCATCAGCATAGAAATCCATAAGGACAAATACCCCAGTATTTCAAAGCTTGGTGGACGGCGGCTCCCTCTGCAAGAGTCTGCCCTCTCCTAAAGCTGTCATTGGATTAGAGGTGCTGGACCTCACTGGCCACAGACATTGTACTGGATCCATTCAGGGTGATGCTTGAGGGGAAGCCTCTGGAGTGAGGGAGCGCATTTATGCCCACAAGGCTTCTAATGGGTCATCACAGATGCCCATCTAGACGTTAACTACCTCTGTGGTGCATGTGTGTGTACGTACATATGACACATTGATAAGTGCATTTTCATTTACTTACGCTAGACAATCGCATATTCTATAACCTGTAATGTGCTGACTAATTATATGATAAGTCTGAGCAATCTGAACAAGAAACCTTGGACACTTCCCATGTGTGCATCAAAGCCAGTGGAATGAATGGCTCACTGTCGGTCTTAGATTGTCATATCCTTGAACAGAATCTACACACAGGCTTAGTGCAGAGCAGACCAGAGGCAGGCATAGTGGGTGTGGACATTCTGACCATGGCACAGGAGACACCGCTAGCACCTGACACAAATTTGGACTCACTGTGGATTTTGGCAAGCCACTTCTTCTGCCCTCTGGGACCTGGAGTGCGTCTCGTCTTGGATTTTAATTTGGGGGAGAACCCAAAATTAAAGGAGCCATTGGAGGTTCCCAGGGCAGGAGAAAGTGGTGACAGTTCTTACTGGGAAGGACACGTGCTCTCACTAGCAAGACGGAGTGGCTTCAAGTCCTGGCTTCACTCCTGCTTCTCTGTATGACTTTCAGCATCTGCTTAGCCCATCTGAGTCTCTGTATCTGCAAAGCAGATGTAAAATGGGCCTCCCAACACTGAGGTGTTGCTCTGAAGGTCACTAAGTAGAGCAGGGCACAGCCTCCCTTAAAGGTGCTGGCATCGGAGGGCTAAACGCAATCGTGAAGTTTCTGTCCCAGTATCCAGCTTTACGGCACGTGACTAAAGAACAGCAGTTTAAGTTTCATTATTTTACCTAATGCCATGCCTGGCATGAACGCACAGTGTCTCTAAGTTCCACTTCTTCTGTCTTCCATCTCTTCCTTTCTCTGTCTGTCTTTCTTACCTGCCTTAATTTCTATCATATCTATTATTTTTTTAAAAAGAGCCATAGATGGCTACCCTTGCTTTACAATTTTTTCCCCCAAATTTTTCTTTTTGTTAGTGAGCATGAGGCTAGGGATCAAAAGGCATCTTTCCTGGCAGACCTGTGACACCCCATCCTAGATAATAATGGAATACGCAAAAGATTTACGGAAGAGGCATTAGGCAAAAGGAGCCTCCCATAGCAAGTGGCCCACGGAACCCAGTGCCTTGGTATTCCCGAGCGGGTGGAGCCCAGGTCTCCCTGAGGCAGACCCTCTCTCTGGGCCACCGCCTTTGATACCCTTCCGGCAAAGGTGTTCATTTTACCTGGGGCCAGAAAGAAGAGAAGAGCAAAGAGAAAGAGGAGCGTCCTCATGACTTGCAGGGTCTTGAGAGGGCCGCCCAGCGTCCGTGAGACATAGCAGCCAACACCCACATTTATACATTTTTCCAGACCAAATACCATCTTGATCAGCGAGCCATGTCAGACATCTCTCTGCGCTCTGCTGGGCAGAGCCCACATACCTCCGTGGGTGTCAGTCTGCCGTTCACTGGTTTCTTGATTCTGGAAAGTTCCCAAGAAGGAAAATGGGGATGCAGGGAGGACAGAGCGGGGTGTGCACAGGTTCGGGGCGGGCACCGGAGACTGCAGGGGCGGCGGCCTGGAACCCGGCACTTTGGGCTTCTAGTCCTCACTATGCTTCTTAGCGGCTTCACCTTACTCATGTAAAATGAGATTAATTACATAATATTACGCCACATCATTGAAGAGCTGGCATACTGGAGTTCGATGGAGTCTGAATTCCAGCTCCAGTATCTATGAGCTGTGCCCTCAGCAAACTGCTTGGCTGAGCATATATGTCCCTATTTCTTTTTAAAAACGTAAATCTTACTGTATGATACACACTGTAGGTGCCAAATACGTCACCTTATTTAATCCTCAAACAGCTCCCTGATAAGTATGAGCTTACCGGATAGCTGATTGAGATTTCATGTGTGTGTGTGTGTATAGTCTTTTAAATGTTAAATATGTATATGAATCCAAATAGCCTTATAAATCTTACATAAGAACAAATACTGTGGTTATTAATTGTTAATTAATAATTATTAATGATTAACGTGGAGGCTACATTAAGGGAAAGTGGGGGACGGCTAGATGGGAACTCTGTACTATCTTTGCAACTTTTCAGTAAATCTAAAACTATTCCAAACTAAGAATTTTATTTAAAAAGACTATCAGAACAAACAAATGGAAAAACAAAAACTCATAGACACAGACAATAGTGGTTACCAGAGGCTAAGGGAGGAGGGGGTGGTAGATGAGGGTAAAGGGGGTCAAATATATGGTGATGGAAGGAGAACTGACTGGGTTACAGAATTGTACACCTGAAACCTATGTAACTTTACTAACCATTGTCACCCCAATACACTTTAATAATAATAATTTAAAAAGACTATCAGAGAAAGACCCTTCTATCCTTGACCTTGGTCACCATGGTATTTTTGTTACACAATTTTTGTGCATATTGATGACAAATTATGAATAATCCAGTTAAGAATGATATTGTTAAGAATGAAAATACAAATGTTCTCTATTCCCTCCCAAACCTCACTTAAAAAGATTTAAACCTACAAGATGAGACGAACGTCTAGATATTCTCAGTTACCCATGGTTTCAGTTATTTATTATCTCATTATCCCATTTATTTCTGCATTGACAAAGTGGGTCTTTGTCAGCAAGTGAAGGTTACAAACAGAAAAAAAGTCCTCACTGGACCCTCTGAAGCAAACGAACGTTAACACTTGGTGTTAGGGTTTTGTGTGGCTTCTCTTCCAAACCCAGGATGTACTGTGTCTCAGCCTGTTCAGTCGCTGTAACAAAATCCCATAGGCTCCATGGCTTATACACAACCAGCATTCATTTCTCACAGTTCAGAAGGCTGGAGGCCCACGATCAGGGTGTCAGCGGCGGGCTTCTGACCAGGGCCCTCTCCCAGGTGCAGACAGACGGCTGACCTCAGCCTGTGACTTCACATGGCAAAGCGGACAGGCAGCTCTCTGGGGTCGCTTTTATAAGGGCGCTAGTCCCACCACCTCCCAAAGGCACCCCGTGCTAACACCATCCCCCGGAGAGTGAGGATCTCCTTGTAAGAGTATTGGGGGACAGAAACATTCAGACCACAGCATGCGGAGTTCCATGTGAGCTCTCACGAAGAGCCAGCGAGCTCCCCTGAGGGGGCACAGCATTGTACGCTTCTAGAAGAGCAGCCTTTCTGTTCACACCGCACCGCGGACGAGGCAGGTGCATCTGATTGGGAGAATTCTGTGGACAGGGCTGAGGTGAGTTCCAGGATTCGGGGCAGTGACACAAAACACGAGTTACTGGGTGGCACCTGCACAAGGTCACTGGAAGGGGACAGGTCCTACCAGGAGAAGCGCTGCAGAGACAGTGGCCTGTGGCCACCACCCTAAAGAGCAAGGGGGCCCCCAGGGAGGGGGCATCAGAGAGGGACTCTTGCGTCTAGATGATGTCACTCAGGACCAAGGCGGGAGCTCGGGGTCAGAGAGCTCAGTGGGTGACCTGGAGTCTCACAGCTACAGGGATTGTCTTATGTCTGGTTAGCAGAGAGTGGGTACAATTTTGTGGGGAATAAAAAGTAGGCATGTTCTCTGTGGCTAAACAAATGTCTATTGGCTCTACACTCAAAGCAACTGGATGTGTTAGAATTTGAGTTTGGAATCAGAACTAGGGGCTCTGAGCTAAAGAAGTAAAGGCCCTAGGGACCAACACACAGGGGCCATGTTTGGCCCAGTGATACAACATGGAGGCCTTGTGATTCCCATGATGGGGACAAGCCTTTAAATTGAGGTGGTTTCAGGAGTCATCTCATTTTTCTAAAACTAGAAGTTCACACTAGCTCAGGACCAGTTACGAAATTTTCTGGGCCCAGCACAGAATGAAACTGCATGGTCCCATGCTGAAAAGGCATGAAAAAAGTGGCACTAAAGCCACCAAAATATAAAGCTTTTTCCTTTACTTCCAGTTTTCTCCATCTGTCTTAGTGCTTTTTATTTGCTATTTAATGTTGCATTTCCTTGGGCATGGGGACACTTGCAGACCCACACAGGTACTTAGGGGGTCCCGTCACCTTGCTACTCTGCCCACAGGCGTGTGCCCTACAGCCTACTGGATTGCCCCCTCCTACCAGCTGCTGCTAGACCGGGGTGACTTGTGCCACAGAGAGTCAAGCCAGGCATGTCCCTTCCCATGGGTCTGCCATCCCAGCAGGGTGACTGGGTGGCTGCCAAGGATAGCCCAGCCTGGTTTGGGGGTGCATAGGTACTGAATTCGGGGTGGGCAGAGGCTCATTCCTGCCAAGTTGTCAGCCTAAACCAGGGCACTCTTAGTCCAGGGAGGGGTTCATCAACGCCATGCTGTGTCCTGAGACCCAGGTCCCAGCCTGGGGCATATGGTGGTGGCAGAGGTTGCTGCGAAGGAGCAGAAAGGAGGAGGCCAGGTGGGTCCCAGGGTTTGTGAAGCCCGAATCCCTGCACCCCAGGACGGTGAGGGGGGAAGCAAGGCGGGAATATACAAGATCAGACAATTAAGTTCATGAACTCATCCTAGAAAACTGTTATATGCCTCATTGCTGAACATCACTACCGTCACCTTTGAAGAACCCACCTTGGGAAGCTATGCACTGACGCCAGCACCTAGTCCACACTTCAAAGCAATTTAGGAACTTTTTTCTGGAATGGCCATCAGAACTGTCATCATATTAAGCTTGTTGTCCTGAATGTCATCAAAATGTCTTCCTTTCAATATTTCCTTTCTCCTTGGGTAAAGAAAGAAGTCACTGGGGGCCAGATCAGGTGAGTAGGGAGGATGTTCCACTACAGTTATTTGTTTACTGGCTGAAAACTCCCTCCCAGACAGTGCTATGTGAGCTGGTGTATTGTCGTGAGGTAAGGACCATGAATTGTTGGTGAAAAGTTCAGGTCATCTAACTTTTTCACGCAGCCTTTCAGCACTTCCTAATAGTAAACTTGGTTAACTGTTTGTCCAGTTGGTACAAATTCATAATGAATAATCCCTCTGATATCAAAAAAGGTTAGCAACATCCTTGCAACAAGTTTGGGAATTGAATTGTGCAGCCTCATATGGGATCTGAGCCCCAGGGCCCAGGGTGGGCTCTTCATCCCATCAGACTTCATTACAAAGCACACAGTCAAAGATAAAACTGTTCAGCATTTCAACACAGCATTAAACCCCAAGGCTGTGTGACCACACTCGTCACAAGCCCACCAGGCCGGCAGGCTGCAGGTTATTAAAAATGCCTAAACACTGGAAGACATTTGGCTCAACTCTACCCTCTAGTGCATAGGTATTAGCTTGTGTTTCTGATGCTGAGTTGTTTGCAAAGGTGGGAAACAAACAGAACTCTCAACAGTGTTGCGTTTTCCAGGCCAGGAAAGGTTCATTACAAATTAGTGGCCTTGAAAAAGAGTTGATACACCTGTTTGAGCTCATTCTCCATAGCCTATGCAGTACTTAATAACATACCATTATTACGTCCTCATTTTAAGGATGAGGAAAGTAAGGTGCAAAAAATTAAGCAATCTGCTCAAGGTCACGTACTCAATAAATCAACCTGTGTAACAGTCAGAGTCTACATTTGTAAATGATCTTATTTGTCATTCTAAAAATGCAGGACAGGGCATTATGTAAGCATAGGCAAGAGGAAAGGACTTCTTTGCGGGGCTGGTGCGGTGGTAGGAATATTACTTTTGATACCTATGCTGTTAATGAATTAAACAGATGTGGGGATTATGACTGATCCGCCAGGTGACATCGTGACAGGTCAGGGATTCAGGGCTAAGTCGGCAGAGTGATTGCTATCCCTCCTTCCTCCCTGTGACACTTACAGACAGGACAGATGAAAGCCGGGAGGAACACACCAGGCTCCCTCTAAGCGCTCGCATGTTCAGCGCACATCTGCATCGTCATCACACTCGAGCCTTACAACAGCCTTGAGAGGCTGTCAGAGTAACGGTGGTATCTGTCAGTGAGTGTCGTTGGTCCTTATCTGACAGATGAGAAAACCGAAGCTGGGGGAGACGAGAGTGGGAACGTGCTCCCACTTCCTGGAGAGCAGGGCACAGCTGTATGTGGCCCCTGGTCTCCCAATTCCTGGCCTGGTGTTCTTTCCACTACCCCAGTCAGATCCCCAAAAGACAAGCTTTATGGAGGCCAAGGGCTATCATCCATCATGTCTGTCCTTGATCCTGGGAAATGGAGCATAGAAATGGGTTTTCTTTATTGATTCACTTCACTGACCAAGGGCCTATCACATTACTTGCAAATATAAGTGAGTCTCTTGTTTTCTCAAAGCTACCCCAAAACTGTTCTGAAGGGCCTTCCCTCAGCAATGGTACCAAGCAGAAAGATGTGTTTTGTCTTCATCTTTTTCTTCATTTTGGCTCAGTTTCCATCAGGTAAATGAGAATGTGTGGGATTTTGATGGCGTAGAGCAGAAAATTTGATGATTCTTCTATGTACCACCCCAAAATTAAGAGTAATGGTCAGTTCCCCACTGCACTTCTCATGGGAATTTCTTGAATCTGCAGTAGCATTTCCTAAGAGCAAACAGCTATTCCTTTTCTTTTTTTTTAATTTCTTCTTCCTAATTACCATGAGGGCTAGGCTTCAGAAACAGAATAAAGATGAACCCTTGTGACCTACTGGCCCTGGGCATGCTGTTTTACACAGTGTTATTTCCTACACGGATTTTAATTTCCAAATTCTGCTTTGTTTTGAACTCAGGGTGCCATGCAGGACTCAATAATCCCCAGGTATTCCAACAAGGTAAGTCAGATTCCTTGTGTACAGTTTTTACTTTTAGGCACTCTGGTCTGTCAGCTTTCTCTGACTTCGGGAGGCCAGGAGGCGATGGAGACAGTCGTGAAACTAGAAGTGCATGAAATTCCAGTCCACTAACTCTTATTTTCTCCTCCTTTTGTTCCCAGTATCATATCTGGATTTTCCACTTCACAGAGAAATCTCTTCATTACTGATTGTCATTTTGAGACATGAACCTGGTGGCTATTCTCATTAGCTCATGGTGCTTAGTAAACCAAGGTCAAGGATCAAGCTTGCATTGGCCAAATATTACAGCATTGCTCTGGGAACATTTAGAGGCAGACTTTGTCCCTAAATCCAGTAGAGGGTGTCACAAATGTATGCCAGTGGTCTAGGAAGGGCCAAACAAAGGAGTGAGGATGGTTCAATGGGAATTGACCCCCGTTACAGAAAAACTGTTCATAACCAATAGCCCCCTGATCTTTTTTTGTGGTCATTTTACACAGGAAGAAAGCATATTATAAACAAAGCAGAAAGGAATATTCTTGGGTAATTGCACACAAAATTTAGAAATGTTTAGACAGAATTTCAGAGTGAGAAAAACGAAAGTGGCTACTCATCAATGAGTGCTTACCAAACAAGAAGACATTCTGTGGCCAACTTTATGTGGGTTATGTCATTCCATCTTCAAAACACCCCTCTGAGGTAGGTACTAGTATACCCACCATTTCACAGATGATAAAGCAGAGACATAGATATTACACAATTTTGCCCTGGGCTCACAGATAATACGTGGTAAGATAGGCTTCAACTCAGGACACCAGAGTCAAAGGTTTAATTCTGTGATTCTCAACCAGGTAGAATAGCACTCAGCAACACGCTTAAGCAGAACTGGCAATCGTCCACAAACCGTGTGACACAGGCATTGAACAAGCTGACCACACACGCCCTGAGAAGCGCGGATGCTGTCATAAGTAATGACTTTGCTCACGCCACTGGGTCCCAGCTGCAGATAAGCCCTGCATATGAGCGCATCCAGAGCAAGTTATCAGGCTGATGGGCAGAAGCATGGGAGTTCTTGTTCTGCAGCAAATGGGCACCTAGCGGTGGCATTCCGAAGAGGAGGTGGATTAGAAATAGCACACTGTTCCATGTCTCACCTGACTCGAAGGCTGAGCACGCCCGTCTTCCTGAGTTGGCAGGTGGACAGGCTGAGGCCCGGAAGCGCAGCTGGTGGCAAAGCCAGGTGAAGGGGTGGAGCCTACGGAAGCTGGGAAATCAAGGCAGGTGCCAACGCAGAAGGTGAGGAAGGTGCTGGGAACTAAGGAGCAGAAAAGAATAAAATTAGGAGCTGGAAGTGAACAGGAGTTGAGGAGCTTGAGAAATAACCATTGAACGGAGGGGCCTGGGAGCCCCAGAGCTATATATAGCAGGGGTCCGACCAATGTGGTAGAGAGGATCCCGTTTACAAGGAAGCTCCCGGTGCCATCAGCTGCAGGACGGCACCTTCAGCAGAGCTGCAGTTGTTGTCTTCCCTCGCTCCCGATCGGGTAGGTTAGAGTGAAAGTCACCACGGACTTTGTTCCAGAGTCAATCGGAATTCTTTCCTTGAGGGGTGCACCGCACCAAGGAGAAGAGGGAGGTGACATAAGCCCGGGGTTACGAGAGCAGAGGCTGGGGGAATGCACTGGACTCTAACAGTGGGCTTCACAGAAGCATGTGGACAAACAAGGTAGTTCCCAGGGGCCACAGCAAGTTGCAACACGATGTAAGTGACACTTAGCATGAATACAAACCATCTGTGGGTTAGTATTCAGAAGTTTTCTGGGCAAGCTCAGGGGATGCAGGGCAAGGCCAGGCCATTGCACCCCAGAAATGGAGCAGCTCTAGCTGGTATGTCATTGAGCGGTCACCGGAGAGAGGAGCAGGGGTGAGGCAGGGAGCGTGAGGCGCTGGAAGACTGAAATGACGTGGATGGGAAGAGGAGCTATGCGGGGGCACAGCAGTCAGTGCTGCCACAGCCTGGAAGGCTCAGTGCTTGGCAGGCTATCGGGAAGACGGTGGTTAATGGGAAAGGAAAGACGGGTTACAGTATAAATGCCCCTGCCCCCCCACCCCACCACATAACCCCCCCCCCCGCCCCCGGAAAACCAGAGCAGCAAATAAACCTTTCTTTGATGGCAAAGACACTATCTACCTGGTTCATGAAAGCTATCCTGAAAAATGCTTTGTGGTCTCGCAAATTAGCTTCTGCTCAAAGTAACAGCAAAAATAACTAATGGAGTAAATAGTGTTTGGCAAAATATTCATACATAAATTATTCCATTTCACTGCTAAAAAAATTTAAAGTGTAGACAAGTATTTATAGCGTGTCCATTTGACAACTGAGAGAGCTGAGATTAAGGAGTTTCCTGAGGACACATGGCCATTGCAGACTCACACAAGAATGGCACCCAAGTCTTCTCACTCCTTCGAGGATCTTTCAAAACCACAAGCTGTCCCTCACATTATCATCTTGTAGCCTTTGCAGCAGTATCATGTGAGTGTATTGTCATAATTCTGTAACATATGTGATACTTGGACTGTGCCTCCTTGTGACCCAGGCAAGGCTATAAACAAAAGGACAGTGGAATTGGTGCCTCCCTCTTTTTAAAAAATTAACTCTCCTTAACTCCATTTTGAAAAAAAGCAGAGCTTTTTGGAAAACCTGGGCCAGTTCTTGAAAAGAATCTTTGTAATCATCAATACAGACTATCCCTCTTTTGTGGCCTGTGATCTTTTCCCCATTTCCAGAGAGTTCCAGAAAAGGCATAGCAGCAGCTCTTTCTTGGTGCAGGTGAGTTTGCAGCCTGTAAGCCATGCTGGCTGGGTCGAGGCAAATGCAAGAAGATATGCTCTGAGGACGAGAAGGTGTTTGGAAGCTGCAAGGCGAACTTATTCTGTTGCCGACGGAGAATCTAATAAACCCAACCAGCTTTCTCGTGGCCCCCAAGGCAGGACTGGATATTCATGGAAGATCAAGAGAAGTTACGTGGCTTAACTAAGTCATGCAGTGCGTGTCGGGGTCCTTCCCATTTCTTTCTCTGTTTTGTTTCTTTGCTTATGTTTTAAGATCATCTTTGAAAATGCCAGACATGAGTGGGTACCTAATATCTCAAAGATATGAGTGGCCCCTGGATATTAATCAGGTACTATCACTATATATTTGCAGAATGACTAATAATGGATGAAACTTTTTCCCACACTTTCCTCATATGCCTCAAGATCACCATATGAGGGATATTTTATTATCCCCATTTATGTTTGAAGAAATTGAGGCCCAGAGAGGCTGTCATTTCCTCAAGGTCATAGCTGGGAACCAGCAAAGGATGCACACGCCAATGACATGTTCTGTGTCTCTATCTATATGGGCTAAGTCTCACAAAATAGATAAATGGAAATGCATCCACATCTATGCTAACAGGGTTACGCTTCTACAGAATACAATAAATTACTTTTGTCCAAACACTTCCTCATAAACCAATATATCATTATTCCTTGATTCTAGTACTTATGGTGTGTTTATAAAACAAGTCACATCTGCTCAGCGAATGTCCATGCACCAACTTCGCCTTTCTCTTCTTTCCAGTGATTGAAAATGTTTGAGATTCATTTAAAATGCTCAGCAGGGAATGAACATAAAGAGTTGATTGGGCAACTTCTGCCTCATGAAATAAAATGTGTAACTTCACTCAATAAAGGTCCAACTCACCAGCCCCATGAGCAGCGACTCAAGCTTGGCCACTCCATTTTAGCACGTCAGAGTGAACATTTGGGTGGATCGAGAGATCCCTCATCTCTGCCCTGCGCTCCGCATCCTGTCCCTTTCCTGCTCTGCCCTGTATAATTGGCACTTATTGTCAGTGACGTTTTCCAAGCTTCCTGGCTTCTGGCTCTGCCCAGGGGATGGGAGTGCCTGGCAGGAGAAGGCAGATGGGAGGAAGGCAGAACTGAGGGGTGTTCTCCCTCAGGCTCTCTGCTCCAGCAGTGGCTCCATCACCCACAGCAAAGCCCTGCTGCCACATCGTCACTTCTCAGTGGCAGTCCCTCTGCAGGCGTAGCTCTTGGCAGCCCGTCCGTGCTCCTAGCCCCACAGCCCTAGCGTGCAGTTTTTCCTGCAACCATAGGGCCGTGGGAATTCCAGCCATGGCTGACCTTGGGGTTGCCACATTGCTCGTTTGCACGTTCAGCTTTTTGCAACACTTTCCCAACAGATGTTCATGTTAAATTCCCTCTTCTACTGAGCTACCTGGTGTGGGAGCAGTTTTCAGTCCCGGAGCCAGACTGATTTGGCCGTTAGATTGTCTCAGTTGTCAGATCTATTTACATTTGCTCAATTATTCTCCAAAAGCGATCTGCCAGCGTTTCCATCATTTTCACAGGACTTAACTCAGGGAAGTGAGAAGTGAGGGTCTGCTCTGAAGAGCAAACAGTTGAGGAATCATATATTGGGGGACGCTCCTCCTCCCCAGAGCTGCATGGGGAGGGTGAGCTGAGGGTTTACAGAGCACCAGGAAATCAGGATAATCCCAATCATTTCAAGTTCCACCCTGCTGATTCTAAAAGCTGAAAATGCTCTGACCCCCATGAGCGTCTCTTTCACAGGATTCCTGTGCATGTCTCAGAGTCACACAGAATGGCAGACCAGAGACTGCCCCGGGATTACCTTACTAATAACCTTGACCAGCATCCAGGGTCAGCTGGCTTAGTCACCGAGGCCACCTCCCGTAGATGCTCGTCTAGTCACAAATTGCCCCCTTCTCTCTTTCTCTTGCTTCTCCTCTTTTCTATACTTGGCCCCTTTCCAGAACTTTCCCATTCAATTTCCCATTCTTCCCCAAGATACTCAGTTCTTCCTACAGAATATAAAGTCTCAACCCATGCTAATTTCTTGTTACGTGAAAATCCAGGCCTGTCAGGTGTCCAGCGGATGCCCCTGGCTTCCCTGGAGAAGTTTCTGCTCATTCCAGAGTAACTGATGGAGATCTCTGAGATCAGCTTCTGTTGGGTCTTCTGAAGGGAAGTTCTCCTCACACCAGCCTACATCGTGGGGGGTGCTTTCTCAAGGCTGTCACCTCAAGTCTATTATTGTGGGAAGCTGACAGCACCCCAGTGTCTGACAAGGCCACATTGCCCTGCTCAGCACTGGATATTAGGGGTGCTGCCTTATGGTTGGTCATGTAATATCTCCTGCCTCTATGAACCCATGTGCCTTTCCTCCTATAGGAGACAATATATTTACTACACTTGTGATATGCTCCTGTGGTGCCCCAATGAGCTAACTACGCAGCCAAGGACGGGTAAGATCTCCTAAAAGTGGGGAGACAACCCAAGCCAGGCGGTAGTTCCATGGGGGACCCCTGAACTGAGATACTGGGGACTCAAGCCCCTTGGAAACTGAGGCACAGACCTCTGACAAACTCAGGCCAGAAAACTCAGGCCTGTGAGAAGCTGATGCACTTGCCTAAGGGCCCTGCTGTGAATAGTCTCCTTGAAGATTAAAAGTCTTCAGGCCATGAGAGTTCCAGGTAAGAGGCAGCTCAAAGACATCCGCTGACCATGGGTTTGTTAATTAGCCTTGTGTGGATTCCTTTGCCCAGTGCCTTGTTGCAGCAACAGATACTGAAGCTTTGACTGAGAAACGGATGCAGCCCTCTGTAGGATAAGAGAGGTGTGAGACCCTTTTGGTTGCTAGGTATTGTTATTTACAATCGAACAGATTTTAGATGCTTTTACCCTAAACACAGCCACTCCTAGTCTTTTAGTATAGCTCAAGTATACTGTGAGTTTTATGATTGTGTTCAACTGCTAGGATTTAGGATGATTTCTAGATAGTCAAGATAGCTTTAGTAAACATTCTTTAGGTGACGTACAGAAACCAAGTCTGGGTTTCATAGCAATTATCATAATAAAGACAAGGTAATCCTTTAACGGAAGAGTAAGTCACAGTGCACCCTGGAGAGAACACTTACAGGGGAGTAGAGGACTGTGTAAATCCTGAGAACTACAAACCACCGTTAATGATTTGTTACAGTTTGCTTCCTTGAAAATTCTCAATAAAAGCTATGCGCTGACCCGATTCGGGGGCTCAGTCGTCTTTGGCTGAGTCCCTTGGTCTCGCTCTTATCTTACTTCTGTCTCTTGTTCTTATTCAATGTGCGTCGCCCCTCTCGAGTCCCACTTGCCCTTGCCACGCAGGACGTGACATATTATTTTTGTGTGTGGAAGCACCTGGCGAGGTCCAGGGAAAGGAACTTGGACGTTGGTGTGAATGTCCCTTTTGTCTGTGGCCCCCAGGAGTTCCATATTCTCTTTCTAGTTTACACTGGCTATTAGCAATTCTTTACAGACTTACCTGAATTTCTTACCAGTGTCTGGTGGACTCTACCTCAGGTAAGAGTGCTCATGTCTTGTCTTTCTGGAAGGCTCCTATCTTATCTTAAATTTGGGGAGAGATAGTTGCCTTGTAACCTCAGCTTTCTGACGAGTTCCAGACTCTGAATATTTGCAGCTCACCCTGCAGTTTGGTGTGTGAGCTGCAAATGGCTGCCGTGGGAAGGTACTCTTTCCATCTTCCTAAGCATAAGCCATCCTTTGTGTAATAAAAAATTCCATTTCTTAAAGAGATATAGAGATATTCAAATTTTCTGCGATTTCTTGTCAATTTTGGTAACTAAAACTTTTGAAGGAATTTTTCCATCTTATGTAAATTGTTGAATGTTTAGGCTGTTGATGTAAGAAACATCCAAACCTGTAGAGAATTTTAAATGGGTTTATTTTATATATTAGCATCAAAGGAGGAGACTTCAGGAGGGTTACATGAGATCCACTGGTGGTAGATTAAGGAGGTAGGAGAAAGCAAGGGAGGCGGGACTCTGAAACTGGATAAAAAGTAAAACAGAGAGACACATACATGCTTCTTTAACATTAGTGCACACAGGGTAGTCAATAATGAACATTTACAGCACACAGAGGTGGTATTTGGCGAGCAAGTTAACAGTGAGGTGCTCTCTTGTGTGGGCTGTGCCCTGAGGGGTGTGCAAAAAGGGAGGACTCTGGCCTTCCAAGGGTGTGTTATCTTAGGTGCAAAAAGACAACAGACAGGCAAAGGCTGACCTTTGTCAAGGGAGCTACAGACGAGGGATGTGACTACCCGCCATGGCCCGCTTTGAGTTAGGAATTTTTATGTTCAGACCACCTTGTGTGGTTAGCTTTGGTCTCTGAGTTTGGGAGGTCTGCTGTGCTGCCTCTTCCCTGTCCCCACCCCGAGCTTGTCAGAGTTAGTGTGTGGCCCCCTTTTTGTCCACAAGGTGTACATATATATATATATATATATATATATATATATATATATATATATGGTTGTTAATAACATTTGCATATATCATTTTAGTTGGGAAGGGCAGTCTCATGCGTGCAGTGTTTTCACCCCTACTCAGCTACATAAGAACGAGTTTTGGGCTTGGAACACTTCCTTATCAAGAAATAAAAAGCCTGCATAGCCTCTGCTGGACTTATCACCTTGTGTGGGAAATCTTCTCTTGTCTGAGGCCCAAACACAGCTCTTTGGTCTTTGCTTGAATGCGTGCGCCCTCGTATGGCACTTGGCTGACCCCTGTCGTATCTGTCCTTTGCAGGGAGGGGCACGGTTCCTTCCTCTGCAGCATGAGAGGGGTGCACGTAGGCAAACTGTCCTGCATTGGCCAATTTCTATAAAGCAGTTCTTCCAAGCACCAACTAATAACCACTGAGTGAATTTTATCAGAAGCTAAGTTGCCTGTAAAATGTTAGATAAGAAAGAAAGGAATGGTGGTTATAAAACTTATGGAAGTAGTGGTACTTGAGATGGGGCTTGAAGAAAAAAATAGGAGGTGTCTAGGCAGATTTTAGATAAAATCTGACCCATCAGCCCACACATTATTTAATGGGGCATGGAGAATAGCCGACTCTTACCAAACATTCAAAGTTGGCTTCTCACCCTCTCAGAGCCACAGAACTTGTTTTAGTCAGCTTCCCTGATAAGAGAGCTGGGCTACAGCTGCTGAGCCCCCCGTACCCTCGCTGCACTGCCTGGCGCCATGAGAGCCTTTCTCTTAGTGTTTGCTGCCCTCATTCTTCTTGCTCAAATTTTCTCAGGTAAGAAAGAAATCCTCATAGATGGAAGGACCTGTTGTTTGAGAACAAGGCTCAGCTTTTAGAAAAGTGCATGACTCACCTAGTGTTCTAAAAAGGTCCCAGGATGAACCAATTCCTGGAAATCTTGCCCCGAGCTCAGACACAAAACAGTGGGACCACACTGACCCGACCATCTCCAACCAGAAGGGTATCGAGCTAATTTCCTTAACAGCTTTACCAAGGGGTTCAGGCTTGTTTACATATGGGTCTCGCTCCTCCTCTGTAATCTTCCACCCAGCTTCAGTGTATGCCAAAGTGACTGCTTTAAAATGAGAGAAACCTCAGAGGCACACTCCAAGCACACGTGTTCATTTAGAGGAGTACAGCCTTTGCAGTCTCAATGAAACTAAACGTATGATAACAGGTTCTTCACAATCTAGTTTGTCCAAATCTCCTAACCTTAAATTATTTTGGACTGTCTAGCTTTCATATACTGATGGAAAATTACATCATTTAAACCACTAACATCTTAATTAGTTTGCTTTTAAGCCCTTGAGTCCTTTGAAATGGTCTCTATTGGCTCAATACAGCCCAGACTCTATCCTTAAGAAGCTTTCCTGTCTATTCTTTCTGACGGTCCTTCACCCCCTCTGCTGTGAGGCCTCTCCAAATGAAGCTCTCCACGCATCATGAAGCACCTGCCTATTTTTAACTCATGGTTCCTGAATTTCTGCACTCATTTAGTACACATTCAGGCCTCAGTAGGCCTAACGAACCAAACGATACGGAATGTGTGCCTATCACTTATGAGAAATTGTTCTGGGACCTACAACAAAGATAAGTAAAAATGGAAGTACAACCATAATTACAGCATGGCCTTTGCCCTTAGTTTGCTTGAAGTTTATTGGTCTATTATTTCTGTGTTGGTCAAAAATAGGTTGCCTGTAATAGTAAGCAGGCATTCGACAAACTTAAAGAGTATAAAGTGAATGGAGGAGGCAGGAAGATGCACAAATGACTATCAGGCAAAACCAGTTCTCATAAGTGCTCTGAGAGATGCGAAGTCGGAGAGAAGCCAGAGAAGCCGAAGCTTGGCTCTCACGGAGGGGTTAGGGGAGGCTTCCTGGGACGTGTGCATTTGCCAAAAGTTTCAGCTTTGAAAACAGTTAAGACCAGAAGCAAAGACCAGAACCAAGAATAACGCCCTTGTGTTTGAACGTCTCGCTTGTAGAAACAGTCACTTAGCTTCTGCCCCCAGCCTCTTTCCTTGGAGGTCAGACAGTGGATCCAGGCTAGGGACACACATTTTAAGCTGTCCTCTCCAACTCCGTTCATCAGGACTGCAATTCATAAAGAGCTCGCTGCCCCTAACTCAGCTCAGACACACATGAATGCTGACAATAAGCAGCGTGGGCACAAGGCAGGGCCACGACCGCCACAGCAGTCACAGAGCCTCTCGGAGCTGGAAGTGGGCGTCATGATCAATCTGAGAGGCAGTCAACACAGACTGTTATGCCGAAGGTTGGAGGCTGGGTTTCAGCGCCAGTCCTCATAAGCTGCATGAGCTGTGCCTCAGCTTTCTCTATAAATGGTGATAACAATGGGGCTGATTTAAAGATTAAGACACTTGTATGTTAATTAGAGTAGAGACTAACCAGTTTTAATAAAGAAACTTTAAAACAGAGTGACTGAAAAAAAAGATAATTTCTTTCTTCCTTATGTCAAAGTCGAAAAATAGGTAAGTTAAGTAGATTGGGTCAAAAGGCTCTCTTTCCTATCGGTAAGTGTTGGGACTAGAGAGGAAGGTTAGCTTTGCCACCCGAAACGTGTGACTACTTTGTCTAGTTCTAAAGATGTTCTAACAGGAAAGTAACTAAAGGACATGATTAAAAAGATGACATGGAATCAGCTCACATCTTTTCACTTCTATATTCACGTGGCCACACAGAAATAGAGAGCCAGGAACTGACGTCTCTCGCTAAGTGTCCGCATGTCCAGCTATAGCCCAGAGGCTCTATTACTAAGAGTCTGAAGGAAACAATAACTGCTTGGGGACGTGCAACAATCTCTCTTGTATACATAATCTGCTTTAATAGTGTCAGGCACATAGTCTGGGCTCTCATAGAGTCAACTATCATTATTGTCTTGTTGTCGTCATTGTCCTTCTTACCTGCCTAGTTCAACATTGAAACACCTTATTCGTATTCCATGTCAGCTGACTGCCCAGATACCTGAGAAACTGCAGTGACCGATACCTCACAATACCCCAGGTTCAACTTCGGACTATTTAAAAATATTCCTCTCACTTTGCACAGAAATCTAAGTCCTTGCTCTTTCCTTCGATTGGCCTGAGTCCTAACTTGGACATTAATTAACAAGCCTAATATCTCTTCAACATGGTGCTATACCATCGATATGGCAGCTAATGTACACCCTCCCCCTCAAAGTTGTTCTTTCCAAGAATAAGCATTACTCCTTTTGACAGTAACTGCCAGTTTTCCTTCCACTACTTCTCCTACCTCCATCTTTTTTTCAATCATTCCTCTAATGAAATATTGTTACTCTCTTCACCTTAGTCTTTGATCTGAATGACAGACATCGCTTATGCCACTCTAAATTTGCTTGCCAGAGCTAAGACATTATTCCTTTGATTCTCTTATAGAGCAGGCTAGTACCATATTTCTTTTATCTTTGTAACAAAAGCTGTGAAACTACACAACCATCTGCCAATGCACACTGTCCATTATTGATCTGCCTACCATGTAAACACTACAGATCAGAGACTGTTAATTTAGAGACATGAAAAAGTCATTTATTGGAATTAGGAAGTATATTGTCTCCCTGACAGCTAGAAATGATTCTGATATCCTGGAAATGATTACAACAGAGGCACTTTTTTTTTTCCCCTAAATGAATCTCAAGCAATGACACTGCATAGATAGACTGTACAGGGATCTGAGCTCTGCTGTTCAGGCGACATCTGCTTTTTCTGATCTTGAGATTTATACTCTATTTCCAGGAGATTTGGGAATGGGGAATTCTGAATTTGGCCTGGCAGATGTCGTTTTGCCTTCCAGTAGTTAATTACTGGATAACTGAGGAGTAATTGCTTTCTTCACTTAGCCAGGGGAAGTGTTCAAAGACAAAAACGCTGTGTGAAGATGAATGGTCGCTGTGAAGTCGAATGCCTGACTTTTGAAGAGAAGATTGGGGGCTGTAGAGCTGAATTGACACCATTTTGCTGCAAAAAGAGGCAAAACAATTAAACGCTAAATAGCAGCTACAAAAATGGAAGAGGTGAAGATACTGGTGGCTGTGATCTCAGTGCATGACCCTCTCTGGATCTTCTTTCTTTGGCCTCCAAAGTTTGGATTCTCCGAAGCTGTGGGTGCAGTGCCTGACACTACAGGACAATACCCTTTGTAAGCTGAGATTCCGGAGAGAAGGCACTACGTCTTGTTCACCTGTGCATTCACAGTTCCTGGTGGAGGGCCTATTAATTATTTCATTGATTGATAAAGGCAGTTAGAGAATTAATAGATTAAACAGGTAGATAGGAAAGGTTGGACTGTGATTCACTTGAGCTGAATTCTAAAGTTATAGTCCAGGCTTCAAACAGATGTGTGGCCTTGGGCCTTCTGTTCCAAGGTTCTGATATCTGTAAAATGAGGAGATTCAACTATACAGCAAATGGACTACCTGCTGGACACTAGTTGTGGCCGCCTCAGCAGCGCCAGTGTCACACACTCCTCCTCTCCTTCATTGTTAAGCATGTCTTCCACTCCTTGTCTGATCTAGAAAATTAGGTTCCACAAAGAAACTGGTCCCTGTCAAAATTCAAGCTGGCCATAGCAGCATCTTCATTCTGGCCACGTGCAGTGAGAATTACAGCCTATCAAGCACAAGGTCCCTCAAGATAATCTAATTCTGCACCCTCACTTCAGATGAGCCGATCCAGGCTCAGGAAGATCCTGGAGTTACTGGCTTCGTTACACCTACATTCAGACTTCTGGCTTTTGGGTCTTAGTATGTCCATAAAAAGTGTGCTGGATGTGGACAGAACAAAGGCCAACTCAAAGATGGAACTTTGTTTTTTTTTTAGCAGCTCAAGTGAACAGCTAGATGGAAGCAGCAGCTGAAAACAGCTGCAAAAAAAATCAGTTTCCCAAATCCCTGTTGTGATCTTGTGATACCCTGCTCTCTCGAGCAATGGTAACAGCAAACTGAGGCTTGCCTCTGCCCGGATTTGCCTAGATGTGTGTCCCAGCAGAGCAACATATGTCACAGGCCATTTCACCATAGAGGGTTTATAACACATCTTTCTAGACCAGAAGAGAAAAAACCCTCAGGTCTGCTTTAGAGAATTTCCTTACCTACTCAATTAAGCTTGCTTCCTGTAGAGATGCAAATAAAGAGAAAAAAATAGAACAATTTCCTGGAACAAGATAATTTATAAGAACCTTTTAAAATAAAATAAAAAAATCACCATGATTTTTAAAATAATGCTCTGATATTATTATCTATCTTTATCGTGCTCCTTTTTTTTTTTCTTAAAATTACGCAAGAATAAAATGGGTAGATGAAGTGTGTGTTGCAATCAGAGGGACTATCTCAGTTCTGTGCCTTTTCCAGAAATCCCTTATCAATAGACTGAGATAAAACAGACTGCCTTTATTTAAGCTTTTCCCCTTTCCTTTTTCTTCCTTTCTCTTTCATTGCCAAATGACTCAAAATGTTATGTTCCTTTTCTGTCTCGTTTTCATAACCTATTTGCTTTGCAATCTGTAGAAATGCCTTCTGCCTTCATCATGCTACTGGAATTTGTCTTAATAAAGAGACCACTGACATCTTAGACACATTTTAGTCACTGTTCTCTTAGTAAAGATTCTGGGACCAACCTCAGTGATCTGTGAGTGCTTTCCATCCTCTGAAACATGTTGCAACGTGACCCATCTCCTACTTCCTATGTCTCCCTCCTCTGCCCAGAGGACTGATTTTCTGGCGGTTTTTCTACCCCGTCTTCACTCATTCTCAGTCTCCCGCATTCCCCCTGGGCTGGGATTGCACCCACCATTGTTTAATTCATCTTCATATCCCATGTGCCCTCTGAACAATCCCACTCACTCCCGTGGTTTCAACTCTCTCCTAGTGACATGACCACCGATTTTCCAGCTTTTCTGGCTCCAAGTCCCCCTTCTGTACCCCACTCTGTGATGTGCGGAGACTCTACAAACTGCATTTGCCAGACTCCTTGATCAGTTAGCTTTCTGTTAGCACCTTTAATTCAAGGCACTAGCAGCAGACTGGAAACTGAGGAATGTGGGCAGCTGTTCCCGTTTCCAGCTCCCGTCAGCCAGGCTCCAAGGGCAGCAGGTGGTGGCCCCAGGCTCCAGCTTCTTTGCAGTTCTCAGCAGACTACCCAGGATGCTCAAAGGAAGCGGCAGCACGCAGGCTCCATCCCCTGGTAGTAAGAGGTCCCGCTGAGCTATGACAGGCTGTGCGCCCTGGCTGTCCACACCCCTCTTGACCACGTCTCCCTCTCAGAAGTCTGGACACTGGCTGCAGGATGCCTCCACCTCATTTGTCTGTGCCCCAGTCCTTCTGAGCAGCCCTTCCTTAAAAATTAAAGCATTGGGGCTGGCCGAGTGTCTCAGTTGGTTAAGAGCTCGCTCAAGAGTGCGAGCTGAGCTCTGAGCAACAGCTGTTCGAGGCCAGCCCGAGCTGAGTTGCCATTGAGCTGCCAACAGGTGGCAGGATGGCTCAGCTAAAAAAAAAAAAAAAAAAAAAAAAAATCCTTGGCCAGCCGAGTGGCGCATTTGTTAAGCGCTGGTTTTGGGATGCCAGCGGCCCCGGTTCGGATCCCACATGAGGGCCAGTGACACTGCCCTCTACAGCTAACAACAGTTTCACCTGGAGCTGGGCTGTGCGAGCCCCAGCGATGGTGTAGGCTGCAGCCCCTGCTGCAGTGGGCTGCCATAGGCTACAGTGAGTGGTCGACAGCCAGCGTGAGCTGCCAATAGCCGCGGTGAGCGACCATCCAGAGGCCGGCAACCGATCTGCCTCATCCGGGAGGAGCGCAATGACGATACCAACAGTGAAGCAACATCCTCCGCAACTAAAACTGAAGAACAAGAAGACAGCAACTTGTCTGTTCCCCTTCCCCGATTCCCCAACGCTGTTCCCCTCCACCAATTCCCCAATAAAAAATCTTAAAAAAAAAAAAAATTTAAAGCATTGGGCTGCCTGAGTGTCACGCTGTTAAGAGTTGGCTTGGGTGCAGAGCTCTGAGCCACAGGGCTGCTGGTTTGGATCCCACATGGGACAGTGATGGTGCACCCTCTACAGCTAGGATGGTGAACAACAGCTCGACCTGGAGCTGGGCTGCTGTGAGTTGCCTGCAACTGTGTAGGCTGCAGTGGGGCTGCAGTGGGCTGCCATGAGCTACCGTGAGTGGCAGGCAGCCAGCGTGAGCGGCCCCAGCAACCGATCTGCCTCACCCAGGAAGAGCGCAATGATGATACCAACATGGGCCAGTGAAGTGATGTCCTCCACAACTAGACTGAAGAACAAAAGGACAGCAACTTGTCTGTTCCCCTTCCCCGGTTCCCCAACGCTGTTCCCTCCCCCAATTCCCCAATAAAATCTTAAAAAAAAAAAATGTAAGCATCATTCATATGGTGCACCCAACTTGGAGGTTGGAGCCCCAGCTGTACTGTGTCCCATATTCACAGATCCAGTTGTATTCATGGCGAAACTGCAACATTTTGAGCAGCAACCCCCAGGCAGTGTCTTTCCCCTTTTCGCTCCTCCAGGCCTAGAGGTGGTGACTCTAACCTATGGTTATTAATCTCTGTGCCCTTTCAACCGTTAGGTACTTGTGTGACCAATTCCATGCATTAAATCCCCTGTTTCAAATATCCAGTGTGTTTTCCGAATGGAACTGGGCTGATAAAAATTCCACATTCTATTTCCAACTCTAACTTTTTGCTAAAGTTTATTAGTCTACTGGTCTCCTCCAAATGGATTTCTGCAAAGCATTTCAAAAACAACTTACCTTTTTTGCAAGCTATCACTTTCTCTGATCTTCACTTAATAGTCTAGATCTTAGTAAATACTGTTATCATTTACTCAGACACTCAGGTTAAAAATGACTTGCTCAAGAATGCTCACTTTCCCTCATCAATCATACAATTGACTCATTACATAAATCACGGGAAGTTCATTAATATCTGCAAATTATATTGCAAATTTTTTCCTGCCCTCTCTCCTCACTAACATTTTTCTACTTTGTGTCCTCATCATTTTCGGCCTCTCCTGTTGGTTGCTCTGTTAAACTAGTTCCTTGCCAAATACCTAAGGTTTACTTATAAGTTTTGGATTGTACGTTCCAAGGAATAAGGAATAGTTCCACCTTTTCATGTTGTATATGTGTGCATGCGGTCCCCACCCACACATTCATGTCATCTGTTCAACCACAAAAACTAAGTATAAAATTCATACTCAGATTTATAAGAATACTTAGAACACTAAAATATTAGAGCTCAAACTAGCCTTGAGGATAATCTAAGTCAGTGTTTCCAGAACTAAATTGATTACACTCACCTAGAATATTTCTAAAAATCAATGTTCTGATATCCACTCTAACACTTTCATGTGGCGGACTCTTAAACCAAGAATCGGACTATTTCCAACAACTTATCCAGTCAAGTCTCCTGAACAGTAATGTCTGAGAGATCGATCCCTGGACAAAGGCGCATCTGAGATGAAAAGGTGACTGTTGGTCTGCATCCCACACTTCCAGTGAGTCACAGAGACAGATTCAAGACTGCTAACCAGCATCTTTGCCTTTTGGGTCCTGTGGTATTTCATTGCCCTACAGTTGTCCATTTGAGAAGAAGGTATTGAGAGGAAATGAACAAATGGCTCACCTCCTTGCTCAACTCAAGGAACAGAAACTCAGACTTTCATGGGGAAGACAGATACATGTCCAGCAAACGGACATACAACGTTGTTCAGCCTGATCAGAGACCTGTGGAATTCAGAACAGGAGTGGGGTTGATTGATTTTAACTAGAGTTATTGGAGTCTGGAAAGCTCACAGACAAAATGTCTGGTCACTGTTTAAACTAATTGCTTTATCTCCCTAGCCTAAATCACTTTTTTTAAAAAAAATTATTTTTTATTATTATTAATAGTTACAGATGTACAAAACTATGCAATAGTTATCTTTTTACTCCTTACAAAGTAACTACCCCCTCCCCCTCCCCTGTCCCCCCACCCCTGATATACAGATCTATTACAATTCCATTGACTCCATCTCCACACTATATTCCACATCCATGACTATATATGTGTTAAATTATAGTCAACATCTAATATTAATCAGTAGCAGCTTCAGATGTACAGTGCAGTGGTCATCCATGAAGTGGTCTCCCTGACAAGACATGAGTCCTTCTGGTCCCCTAAAAATATATTTACAACCTTATTGATTATATTCCCTAAACTGTCTCTTCTGTCTCTGCAGTAGTATTGTAGTTATCAGTTTGTGTTGCCTCATCCCTTCCCCTTCTCCCTCATGCCCACCCCTGTCCCATCTAGCCCTCATCAGTTTTTCCTCTGTGTCTCTAAGACTATGTCTGTTTACACTGCTCGTTTATTCAGTTCTTTAGATTCCACGTATAAGTGAGATCATATGCTATTTGTCTTTCTCTCACTGACTTATTTTACTTAGCATATGTTCTCTAGGTCCATCCATATCGTTACAAACGGTACAATTTCTTTCTTCTTTATAGCTGCATAATACTCCATTGTGTAAATGTACCAGTTTCTTTTTATGAAGACACTATCACCCTGATTCCAAAACCAGATAAAGACAGTACAAAAAAAGGAAAACTACAGGCCAATATCCCTGATGAATATAGATGCAAAAATTCTCAGTAAAATATTAGCAAACAGAATTCAGCAATATATTAAGAAGATCATACATCATGATCAAGTGGGTTTCATCCCGAGTATGCAAGGCTGGTTCAACATCTGTAAATCAATTAATGTGATACACCACATCAACAAAATGAAGAATAAAAACCACATGGTCATATCAATAGATGCAGAAAAAGCATTTGACAAAATCCAACAGCCATTTATGTTAAAATCCCTTAGTAAAGTGGGAATACAGGGATCATATCTCAACATAATAATGCCCATCGGTAGACGACTGGATTAGGATGTTTACTAGGGTTATGTCCTCTTGTTGGATCAATACCTTCATTACTATGAAGTGTCCTTCTTTGTCCTTTATTATATTCTTCAATTTAAAGTCCATTTGATCTGATATAAGTATCACTACTCCAGCTTTTTTCTGAGTTCCATTTGAATGAAATACTTTACTCCATCCCTTTACTTTCAGCCTGTATGTGTCTTTGGATCTGAGGTGAGTCTCTTGTATACAGCATATGCCAGGGGCTTGCTTTCTTATCCATTCAGCCACCCTATGTCTTTTGATTGGAGAATTTAATCCATTTACATTTAATGTGATTATTGATAGGTGTGTAGCTATTGCCATTTTGTTATTTGTGTTCTAGTCTTCCTTAGTTAGGTTGTTTTTCTCTTCTGCTTAAAGAAGCCCTTCTAACATTTCCTGCAAAACTGGTTTGGTGGTAATGAATTCCCTTAACTTGTACTTTTCTGGAAAGCTCTTTCTCTCTCCTTCAATTTTAAATGATAACCTTGCTGGATACAGCAATCTGGGTTGTAGGGCTTTATTTTTCATCATTTTGAAAACCTCCTGCCACTCCCTTCTGGCCTGCAAAGTTTCTGTAGAAAAGTTGGCTGATAATCTTATGGGGATGCCCTTGTAAGTAACTTGCTGCCTTTCCCTGGCTGCTTTAAGGATTCTATCTTTGTCCTTAACCCTTGCCATTTTCACTATAATGTGTCTTGGTGTGGGCCTGTTTGAGATCATCCTGGTTGGAACTCTCTGCACTTCCTGGGCTTGTATTTCAATGTCCTTTGCCATGATAGGGAAGTTTTCAGACATTATTTCTTCAAATGTGTTCTCAATCCCTTGCTCCCTCTCTTCTCCTTCTGGTATTCCAATGATCTTAAGTTGTTGTGTTTGATGTTGTCCCCCAGCTCTCTTAAACTGTTTTCAATGTTTTTCTTTCTTTTTTCTTTTTGTTGTTCCGCTTGGGTGATCTCTGCTATTTTGTCTTCTAAGTCACTGATTCGATTTTCTGCTTCGTCCAATCTGCTAGTAATTCCATTGAATTTGTTATTTAATTCAGTAATTGCATTCTTAAGTTCTAGTTGGTTGCTTTTCATGATTTCTTTATCCTTCTTTACATTTTCATTAATTGCCTTGAACATTCTAATAATCAGTGTTCTGAACTCTGTCTCTGATAGGTTGTTTACCTCTATTTCCTGTAGTTCCACTGATTCAGGAGGTTTCTTCTGTTCTTTTATTTGGGTTATGTCTCTTTGTCTCCTCATTCTGGTTTACTCTTTGTGCTTGCTTCGATATAACAGATAGATCCCCTAGGTCTCTCAGTCTTTTCTGGGTAAACTTATATGGTGTGTGTCCTTTATATATGAATTACTCAGCCTCCCTATTCTCTTGTGCGTGTATATCTGAGGTATTCCTTGTGTTGTGTGTCTTCACCTGTTGAAGTTTAGCTTTGATTACTTTGGATTATCAGTAGGTGGGACTGACTCCCAGGCTAATTAGCTCTGAGCATCAGCAGTGTTCACAGTTTATGAGCTGCTGCGTGAGGGTTGGACCCTCTGATGAGGCCTGGACTCTTTGGGCCCTAGTACCTGTAGGGACCTCCCAGAAGTGCTCTGGTTTTATCTAAAGTTGGCCTGTGGGTACAATGATTCTTGTGTCTTCAGTGCCAGTCTCGGCTAAAGTCCACTAAGCTGTCTTCAGGTTTTCCTGTGCTGTACAAAAATTCCTCTGCGTCTTGTGGGAACAAAGACGGCCACCTGACGCCTAGCGTGATCCTGGCACTGCAGGTTTGCTGTACATGAGTGTGGTTGTGACATGTGATTAGTAGTTTTTACAAAGTCACTTCCGTTTCTGCTTTTGCCTGTCCCAAGGCAGGCTGTGCACCCTGCAGGCTCATTGAGTGTCTCTGGGCACCCTTTCCATTGACAGCCGTGGAGAATGAGAGAGTTACTCATTGCCAAAAGCCAGCTGCCAGGAGTCTGTTAGTTAGTGCCTCAGCAGCTAACCCTGCCCTGCCTCCCAGGCCTTGCTGGAAAGGTGAGGGAGGGGGAGGTAGTCTCACTCTGCAGCCTCTTCTGGGTGGAAATTCTCGACGCCCTGCCGGTAGGGACACCTCTGTAGTCTGCCCCTACTGCTCCATTCAGGGGTCAGTTTAAGACCCTGGCCTGGTGGGGGCCAAGGTTTCCGAGGGAGGGTGGGATGGGTTTCCACCTCCGTAGTTTTTTTTTTTTTTTTGCTTTCTGTCCAAGAGAGGAGGAAAAACAAACAAACAAGCAAAACAAACAAACAAACAAACAACAACAACAAAAACACAGTCCCAACACTGTTTTGAGCTAAGGCCTTTGCCTCATAGGCTCCGGAGGAGTTCCTGCTGCTCTCCCAAAGAGGCTGCGGGGGTTTAGGGGGCTGCACGCACCCTGCAGCGGCTCAAATCTCCGGTCTGTCTCCCGGGGCCCTGCGTCTCTGCCCAGCGCGTGCTGCATCTCCCCCTCCCCGCGAGTATTCTCTTAGTTGCTCTGTGTGATGAGTGGACGTCCCTTTGAAGAGTTACAGAAGTTCACATAGTGGATATTTCCAGGGGAGAACTCAGGGAGCCCTCCTCACAGCCGCCATCTTGCCTCCCCTCCGAAAGTCTAGCCTAAATCACTTTAACTGAAACTGAAAGATTGTTGTTGATAAACTTCCATTTTATCACCAATATGTTGGTAGCTTATGTTCTCTTTTGACAATTATTCTCAATCAAAACTGCCCACTTTTATTATTCTGGAGAACTGAGCATCCAAAACAACAAGAACTCTCTGTCCTCCCTTGAAGGCCACTCTGCTCATGTGGGACACCTTTGTCCCTGGATGTCCTTAATGAGGTATTAAAATGTCCTTGTTACAAAACCATTCCAATGGCCTCAGTGAGCTGCTTATTGAAATGAAGCCATCTTCCGCCTGTCACAATGACACCATGCCCAAGAAAACTAGTGTCATTCTCCTTTGCCATTTTATTCTTTCTTGAACCAAGTTTCACAAGGTAACAAAACAAATGCATATAAGCCCCGGTAAGTGTTGAGACACCAAGAGCTTGAGAGAACCCTACACACAAGACAAAACCCCTGGGACCTACACACTGAGAAGGGCCCCATGCAAAGTCAAGGACTGAGGGAAATGGAAGCCACCTGGACCCTGAATGATCTCTTCTGATTGTGTGAGCAACGTATGTGGTCAGGTAAAAACTGACTTCGATAAAACAGGTCAGAGTCTTTCCAGGTGTCTGGAACAATCTCTGCTTCATCACTGAAACCGAACAGGATCTGGGTAATATTAATAGAAAATGGGGCATTCTCATAAAAATTGCTTGTCTCCAAAACTCCTCCACTTAAGTTCTCCAAGAGCTAGTGACTCTAAGATACTGGCAAGAGAGAAGCATGACAAAGCTCTGTGGACCCAAAGGGCAATGACAGGGACCCACCTGTAAGGATCACTATGAGCTGCTTGCATCTGTCCCGAAGGCTTTATTTCAACCCTTGGCTCTCCCCGTTCCCTTTCAACCCCTGGTCTTCTCAGATAGAACCTACACACATTCCAGCTGACTCCAAAACTACATTCAAAGCAGAAACCAGGACTAGAGTATAAGCCGTCGTGTCCAGAGGCCTTCCAGGAGACTGATCCCACTCCCTGCTTTGGGCTGAGGAAAGGACTAGAAAAAGAGAACAAGCCGATATCTAAAACTCGTGGCCAAGTATGTTCAAGGGGGAATAAGCAATATTATTGCACCTGAACTAAAGTATCTGTTTGTTTTCCTGGTTGAACAAAGGCCTCAGGGTTTAGTGAAGTGTAACGATAGCGGTTACTCATTAATGGCAGTAATTCAAAAGCGGGGAAGGAGAATGAAAGCGATGGTGCTAATAGTGAGCTGACTGTCAGGCCCAGCAGACAGATAGAAGACAAGTCACAGTCTCTGTTCTCAAGGAGTCTATTAAGTCTTCAAACAATTCTGTAGAAACCTCTTCTATGTTTTATCTGCATATCATTTTACTCAGCAAAGCTATTAGGTTTATAAAGGACAGAAGAACTAGGGCCACTTGTGAAAACAGCAGGAGAGAATTTCCATTGACTATAATAAGACAAAAAGCCATTCATAAGAAACAGAGACACAATGTTCCATTCCTGGATTAGAAGATGCAGGAAGGGGTGATGGGCCAAGGACGGTAGCTCTAGACCTTGGAAAAGAAAACAAAAATGTGTATCTTGTAGAACCCCAGAGGGACCCTGTCCCTGCTGATACCTTATCAGCCCCATGGGTCTCATTGTGGACTTGTGGCCTTCAAAACCATAAAACAATGTCTGTTGTTTTAAGACACTACATTTAGGGTAATTAGTTACAGCAGCAATTCATTGTAGCAGGAAACTGATGCAAAGGAGGAACAGGAGATTCAAGGAAGCACTGCCATGGGAATTCCCAGTCTGAGAGTGAAGGGACATGTCAACATGACAGTGAGCGACAGGCATAGATGGCCAGTGATGGGTGTGACGATTCAGAAATCTGCAGGAGCGAGTTCTACAAGAAGATGAAATGCATGGGTGTGTCTGACGAGAAGGAACTTTTAAGAGGGGATTCAGACAATGGGTAGAGAGTTTGGGCTGACTTACAAATGAGCACATATAAAAATAAGTATATGAAAAACAAGAAAATAATTAGCTCTAGGAAGAATATAAAGTAGGGCAGGAAAGGAACTTTGAAGCACAGCTCTAACAGCATCATAATCATTACAGTGTAAACACGGCAGACTGACCTATGCCAGGAAATTGCGGGGACAAGGATGACAAGGGTGCTTGTAGCTGGAAAGAGTTAGGGGCAACAGACCCTATGCACAATCCCAAGTTCTGTCTCCACGCGGCTCTGCCTTCTCCGGGAACGTGCTCTGCCCAGACTCCCTCCCCTCATTTCAGGGCATTTCGTGGACTATGCAATGCTCCCCTTCCTAGAAGGTAGATGGCAAGCTGGGGCAATTCCCAGGCATCCTTGCTTGACCAGAACCAACGCAGCTAAGTACCTACCTCAGAGCCTCGGGACCACTCTGGGCTTCTTGGAAATGATAGCGTTACCCACTGTTCAAGCGTCCTCAGAGTTTTCTACTTCAGCTCAGAGCTTGAGAACTGACTTGGCCAAAAATTGTGACACAACCAGGATCCCCATGACCTGAACAAGCCTCTAATAAAACGTACAAGTCCCTTCCAAGACCCAAATAACTCTTGTGACAAGCTGGAGGACACGGGGAGTGTGTTTCTGGACGGCTGGGGGCTTAATGAACGCCCCAGCCATGGCTTCTGAACTCTAGGTGCGGGTCTGCCTCCTGCCTTCCTTGAAGGGCACGTGGCCTGAGAGACAGCTGGTCAAACTTCTGAAACCTGACAGGCATCACGGGGTGGGCAGGCCACGGGCAGGGTCCTTCCACCCACCTTCCTTAGGCCGCCCTCCTGGGAAATGCACATGAGTTCCAAGTGTTCCCATGCCCTTGGCTGTGTTGATTTTCTATTGCATCAGGATGCCTGTCTTTGCCTTACGGAATAATTTTCTTTGTGGGAATCTAGGACTCTGAGTCTGAAACACCCCATGAGGATGGCACTGGTGCCCCGTCGTTTACTTTGGGGAGTCTGTACTCTAGTCTCTTTTATCTCCTCAGGTTTGCTATTAGTGTTCGTGTTGATGTCATTGTCATCATCCTATCCCTACTGTTGTTATGCATGATTATTTCTATCATCATGCTTCTGACTGTGGACTGTTTTGGTGGTGGTTGTTATATAACATTGAACTCAGTTTCTCTGATCATGAGGAGGGTCTGGTTTCCTGGAGCCCATGACTGATGCTTTCTCCCAAGACCTGCTTGCACCGAGGCTGCATGTCGCCCCTTGACCCCTGGGTCTCCACTGTGGGACTAGCCTCTGGAAATGCTCCATGTCCCCCTCCTGAGGCACGTACCCAGCCACGCTGTCGGAAGCCCAGTGGAGAATGTCCTTAGGGCGGCCGAGCCTATGGAAAAATGGACGAGTGCCCTCCGGGAATCAGCACGATCACGTACAGACCCGGACACCAGGGAGGCCTCCTTGGCTTGCTGGAGCCCCCAAATCATTTCTAACTCCACGTGGGTGACTGGGACTGCTCTTGCCATCCTGGGGAGGCTGGGAAACGCGTTCCCAGATGCCTGAGCATCCTCCCAATTTCCTACATAGTTCAAAACCCAGGACCCATCATTGCCCCAGAGGCTCAAGGGTCTCCTCGGCCCACCTGAGCCTCTCTATGTATTTATTGTCCCCTCATAAACCCAAGAAAACCTGATGCTGCACTGCAAAGCATGGAGATGGAGACCTACCGGCCTGAGGAACTGCAGAATTTTCGAAGTCCTCCAAAAAGCCTGTGAAGCGCTTCCACGGGTCAGTGACACCCCCTGCTGGTCTGGGAGCACCAGGCAAGGCACCTTCCCGCAGCCTCCTACATGGAATGCAAGCCTAGGTGTCTGCATCCCCACAGCTCTCGGTAGAACAAATAGCAGGAGGTCGGCCAGGAGGTGCTGGCTACAATAACGCTAGGGGCTCAATGGATGCTTCTGGATGCTGCCATCTCATTCAAATCAAATAGTGTGTGCATGTGTGCGTGCGTGTACACGCGAGCGAGCCTGTACAGGAAACTTCTAATTATCATCGGAAAATCACACTTCACTCACAGAAAAAGAATTCAAGTATTATAACAACTACAACAAAAAATGATTCCTAAGCAAAGTTATAAAAATAGTGATGAGTAACCAAATCACGATGACAGAAATAATTTTAAGTGATATTAAAATTAAGCTACATAGTTGGAAATTAGAAAACCCCTAAGTGGACGGCAATGGTCCCGTTAGGTGCCTCCTGAGGTAGCTGCAGTCGGTGTCCCAGGATGGCACCGCGTCCCCGTGTTCCCTGATGGCTGAGAAGCACCAGGTCAGGAGAAGCCAGACCCTGGAGAACCCATGACCAGGGCAAGGCCTGTGCGAATGCCTGCAGAGGGGGTCTGTGAGCAGAGGTGTGGGGGCACTCATCCCTGCCCCGCCTCCCACTGGACACTCAACAGGTTTTAGCATTTTCATCAGATGGCTGTCTGGGAGGGTTCCCTACAGGAGGGCTGAAGCCCCGACGGTCGGGAACATGTGCTCCATCAGTCCTCACAGCCCGGCCGCCCGCCGGCCATCTGGGCCTGCTGGGATCCTCAACCCCGGGACGCTTACTTCCCACATCTCCGCCCAGGGTTCCTGGAGGGCATCCTCAAACCAGCCTGGGTCCAGGGCTTTCTGGGCCCAGAGCGGACTTGGATCACTTTGGATTGAAATGGTGTGTCCTAGGAGTTTTGCTCTTTGGCCGACAGGCCTGAATGGGTCACTTCTAGGACATGAGAGTGCTTCTAATTTTTTCCATGTGCTCAGAGGACAGAACAACCTCCTCATATCTCCCCGGCAAGCATGGGAGAGTCGCTGCCCAGAAGGGACATGGAAACACCAGAATATCAACCTCTGAGAAGACACAATGTGTGACATCACTTCCCTAGGACTGGCTGTGTGTGTCTGTAGGTCAATCCTACCCATTGTCATGAAGTCAGACATCCTTCATGAATAGAGAAACTCTGTACGAGGCTGTGTGACAACCACCACCACAATTATCCCTTCATATGTCAACCTGACCTTGCATTTCTGGGATAAAACCACTCAGTCATAGCATACAATCCTTCAAAATGTTTCAGGATACTGTTTGCTAGTATTTTGTTAGGGATTTTGTATTGTCATAAGGGATATAGGTCTGTCGCTCTCTTGTGATGTCTTTTCTGGCTTTGTTATAAGACTAACAAATACTGGCCTCATAGAGTGAGTTAGGATGTGCTCCTCCATTTGTATTTTTTTGGAAGATTTGATAAGGATTTGTGTTAATTCTTTAAACATTTCGTAGAATTCACCAGTGAAGTCAACTGGTCCTGAGCTTTTTTTGGTTGATGAAAGTGCATTGATTACTGATTCAATCTCTTTGCTATAGTATATTTACAGTTTCTATTTCTTCTTGAGTCAGTTTATATAGTTTGAATTTTTATAGGTGTTTGTCCATTTCATCTCTATTATCTAATTGTTGACATGTAATTAATTATTCATAGTTTTGTTAGTCTTTTTATTTCTGTAAGTTAATAGTAATGTCCCCTCTTTCCTACCTGATTTCAGTAATTTGAGTCTTTTTCTTGGTCAATTTTTTGATCTTTTTAAAGAACCAACTTTTCTAGTCTATATTTTTTATGTATATATTTAAATACCTTTCTACACACAATACTTATAGGGCAGCACACCCAATAACTGGGATAACATAATTCTCAGTATGACTTAGTAGGTAGCACTCCTAGAAACATATTCTTACATACATCTTTAGACACTTGTCTGTACGTATTACATATGGTGAGCACATACAGTCTCAGAAATAACACTCTTCTCAATAGGCTGTGCAGGAAAATTTCTGAAACGTATTTTTACATGTGTTTTCAAACACGTGTTACAGAATAGTTAGCACATCCATTCACGGAAATAACATTTTTCTATTCTGTATTTTCTCTATTTCTGTTATAATCTTTATTATTTCCTTCTTGCTTTCAGTTTATGTTGCTCTTCTCTTTCTGGGTTGTTTTAAAGTTAGGTTAATTTATTTCTTCTTCTTTAATGTAGAAATTCCGTTTTCGCTGCATCCTGTAAGAATTGGTATGTTGCTTGACACCAAATTAGAATTCATCTTAAAGTTTTCTCTAATTTATTTTGTGATTTCTTCTTTGACCCATTGGCTATTTAAGAATGTGTTGATTTCTACATATTTATATATTCTCAAATTTCCCTTTTGTTATGGAGCTCTGATTTCACATCATTGTAGTTGGAGAACATACTTGGTATAATTTTAATCTTTTAAAATTTATTGAGACTTGTGTTGTGGCCTAACACGGTCTAGCTTGGAGAGGGCAGCACATGCACTTGAGAGGAATATGCACTCTGCCGTTGTTGGGTGGCGTGTTCGATGGATGTTTACTAATTCTAGCTGGTGTACAATGTTGCCCGTCTTTTATTTCCTTGATATTCTTTTTGTTGATTCAAGTTACTGTTTAATAGCTTTTCATTTCAGCCTCAAAAACTGCCTTTAATGTTCTTAGGGAAGATCTAATACCTGGAAATGTCTCAATTTCTCCTATATTTTCACAGGCAGTTTTGCTGGCTATAGAATTCTAAGTTAACAGTTTTGTTCTTCCAACCCTTTGAATATATCATCCAATGTCTCCTGGTCTCTGTGGTTTCTGATAAGTAAGGTGTTAACCTTATTGAGGGTCACTTACACATGATGGTGACTTTTCTTGCTGCTTTCAACACTCCCTCTTAGTCTTTGGCTTTTTATAGTTTATGATGTGTATAAGTGTGTATCTCTTGAGTTTATCCTACTTGAAGTTTGGTGAATTTCTTGAAGATGTATATTGTTTTTTAAATCAAGTGAAAAGTTTCCTGCCAATATTTCTTCAAATAGCCTTTGGCCCTTTTCTTCCTGTCTTTTCCTTCTGAGACACCCACTGTTTGTATATAGTTAGTATCCCACAAGTCTCTGAGGGTCTGCTCATTTTCTTTCATTCTTTTTTCTTTCTGTTCCTCAGACTGGATAATCTCAATGACCTAGTTTCAAGTTTGCTGATTCTTTTTCCTGCCTGCACAAATCTGTTGTTGATCTCCTATTGTGAACATTTAAAATTTCAGTTATAATTTTCAACTTTAGAAGTTACTTTTTATAAAATTAAACTTCATAATTTTTATAATTATAAATTTGTAACTCTATAAATTTTGCAATTCCTACCTCTTTATTGATATTCTCTATTTGGTGAGATAGTGTTCTCATACACTCCTTTATTTTTTCAGACAAGTTTTCCTTCAGTCCTTGAACATATTTAAAATAATTGATTTAGTCTTTGTTTAGTAAGTCCAACATCTGTCCTTCTTCAGGAAGTTTCTATTGACTGATTTTTTTTTCTTTTCTGTGTATTGGTGATACTTTGTTTCTTGCAGTGTCTTGTCAACTTTTTTTCTTGAAAAGTGGGCATTTTGAATATTATGTGCCCCTTCAGCTGGAAAATCAGATTCTCCCACCTCGTCCCTCAGAGTTTGTTATTGCTGCTTCTGTAGGTGTTATTGTTTTAGTGACTTTTCTGAATTAGGTAAAATGTACACTCGTGTGTGTCACCACTTAACACATTGTGGGAAACGAGTAAACTCGTCATATCGCTCAAATGCCCGCTTACAATGTGAATGTGGGAAACGAGTAAACTCGTCATATCGCTCAAATGCCCGCATACAATGTGTTAAAAGTCTCTAGTCTATTAGTTTAGATGTCAGCTGATGATTAGAGATTTCCTTGCTAGTCTGGAGCCAAAAAAAATCTTCTAGTCTTTGCTGGCATATTCAGTGTGAGTGTGGGGGCATGCCTTCAACATTTAGCCAGGTGACTTCTAACTTTGCTTCAGCCTTTACTTCCTGCTTGCACAGAGCCTCAATGTCAGCCAGAGGTGACAGCTTAAGGTGTCTCTGGTTTTTCTTTAGCATGCATACAATCCTAGACATGTGCATAGCTTTCTATATTTCCAGTAATGTGTCAGAGTTTCTCAATGAGATAGGGGTATCTCATTTCTAACCTTCCTTTCCGAGCTTTTTGGTTAGTCTATTGTTTGCCCCAATGGTTATCCATTGCTTAGGCAGCAGAGACATGCCCTCCTCTGGACTTACCCCTAACCACCTGGTACAGCCTTTAGCATTGGTCTAGTTCCAAGTTAGGCAAGATAAAGGAAAGCTCTTCAAATGGGTCTTCCCAGGAGCCACGAGACAGACCAAATAAGGAAAATCTTTAGGGATAAAAAAAAGTCCATTCTGTTTTCTCCAGTATCAGGGAAGTGGGGTGTTGTTTTCAAAGCTACTGTTGGGCTTGGGAACAAGGTATAGGACTGGCGTAAGTTAAAATACCACAAAGTATGCTGGTCTTACCAAGAGTCAGGGTTTTTTGTTTGTTTTTTATTTGTTTTTAATAAGCATAACCCAGTTGCTGTGAGCTTTCAGTCTGTTTTATAGTTTTGAAAATGTTGATTTTGGGAGCCAGTTTTACTGTTGCTTTTAGTGAGGCAGAATTTTGTAATTTCTTAATCCACCATTTTTGCTGATGTCCCCATCCATAATACAAATTTACATCTTAATCAAATAGCTAATTAATGCAAGCCAGTCATTATGATCATCTCAATGAAAAACGTATGGCTGTGTTTTAAAGCTTTCTTTTCTGTGGTGTGTCTCTCCAACATCAAGCACACACACCCAGCTGTTACAAAGGACACCATGCCATCCTGTACCTGCATGCACAAGCTCCCTATCAAATTACAATATGTTTACTCATAATACATGTTAACTATCTCTGTGAAAGACAAGGAATTCCTTGGTGACATAATCCTGGTGCATAGCACAGAGCCTGGCCCCTAGTGGATATTTAATAAATGTGTTTAGTAAGAGTAATTTTAAAAATTTTCTAACATAGATTGAGTACTATCTTTACCCAAGGCCCTGAGGTAAGCAAAATTTTAAAACTTTTTTAAAATCATGAAATATACACACAAGAGCTCATCTTGTAAGTTTACAAATGTAAACTTCAGAAAGTAATAAAATGGGCAGTCACATACCAACAATCCAGTGTAAAAGTAGAGCACTATTAGTAACTACAATAGATCCTATATTTCCCTCCCCAGAGACAATCTTGAATTGTTAACCATTTCCTGTAATTTCCTTATAGCTTTACAGCATATATAGTCATAAACAATGAATAACTTTACCTTCTACTTAAAAATTTTATAAATAGAATCATACTATATTGTGATTTCCTTTTCTTGTTCAACATTGTTTTGGAAATCATTCTTTTTCACTACTATATAGTATTCCATTGTGTAGATATCTTTAAAGACAACTGAGCTAATAGCAGTCAGGAATGGCTAAGCTATGTTGAGGTAATAAACAATCAACCCTTAAAGAGGGGGGAAAAAGAGATGCCAGGATCAAGCCCTAGCATATGCCAACTTTTAGAAGTTACATGGAGGCAAAAAAAATAAATAAATAAAAGCCAGGAAAGCAGGTCAAAAAGGGGTTTGGCCAGTGAAATGGAAGGAAAACAAGTAGAAAGTGGTGTCATGGAAGCTTGGAAATGATAGTCTTTCAAACAGAAGCGTGTAGGTTACAATGGAGAGTTCAACAGGATAAGGACAGGGAAGAATCCATCTGACCTGACAATTTACGACGCTATGGAAATCTCATCAGGGTTCGTATTGGTGTAGTGGTAAGAAGCTACGCCATATGGGGGTGCTTTAAAGACATAATGGCACTAGAAGTAGAAGACAGCATGTGTAAACAACCACAAAGACAAGCAGAGACATGCAGTTAGGATCTGGGAGGCGGAGAGTTTTACAAAACATTATCAACACTAGAGCACTGTGTGTGCTGTGGAGAACAATCCTATAGCGAACTCACAAGTTGTTGATGAAGCCAAATGGAGAGAGAATTCCGAGAGAAAAGTCTCTGAGGTGATAGAATGGAATCCAGAGGACGCAGGAAGGGAGCGGCCTGTCACAGGCTGAGGGACGGTCCCCAGCGCAAAGGAAGATGCAGATGAGTGCAATGTTTGAGGGTAGGAAAATGAGGGAGATAAATCCAACAGCTTTATTTAGGACTTAGGAAGGTCAGTGACTAAGAGTGGGGGAGGAAAAGCCATCTTCAAAGTGGGGGTGTGAGCTGACAAGAAACAGAGAAGAACTACAATGCTGTATCGAAAGCCACGTGAAGACAGGGATCAAAAATTTTATAAGTCAATCCATGTGTGTGATTTTTCTCAGGTAACATTCACCTGCTCAAGTAAAGCCTCAGAGGACGAAACAGAAAAGTTCAATGAGAGGTTTTTGTCAGGCAAATACCTTTTCTCTCTGAAGGAGGGCTGGCATGCATTATCAAAGGTTATACTTATGGTGCATTAGAACAGTTCAAAATGCAAACTACGAAGCACCTGGCAAATATAAGTGCTATGCTAATGGATTAACACTTATAATCTTATTTTGACTTGGTTCTCAATGTTACATCAATATTTCATTCTGCTCACCCATCTTCCTTCCACTGGTTATCTCTTGAACCTATGAGGTGTGTGTCTTTACCTCATCCTCTATCATGACAACGCTCCATGTCACACATGGCTTCTGGTACAGCAATTTCTGTCAAAAAACCTTACGGTGTGTCCTCATCCACCTTATTCACTGGGTCTGGCTCCAAGCAACTTTTGGCTCTTCCCCAAAGTTAAAATGACCATGAAAGGTAAATGTTTTCAATCAATTCAGGATATCGAGGCAGCCACAACAGCGCAACTAAAGACACTCATGAAAGAGGACTTCCAGAACTGCTTCAGGGCCGGCCGAGTGGCACGGTGGTTAAGCGCTGGTTTGGGAAGCCAGCGGCCCCGGTTTGGGTCCCACATATGAGGGCCAGTAACACTGCCCTAAAAAAAACCAACCAAACAAACAAAAAAACAAACAAAAAAAAACAAGCATTGGGTCTCTGCATTCCTCCATTCCACAGAATGCACCGCCCAAAAAAGATCTCCCCTCTCCAGAACTGCTTCAGAAAATGGCAAGAATGATGAGATGAGTGTGTTCGAAGCGAGGGGAAGTATTTTGAGGGGGATTAATGGCAATGTGTCTTTTACAGTAATACATTTTTATTTAAACATTCACCTTACTTTTTGATCACACTTCATATATTGTACTTCCTTTTCTATTAGTACATTTTCTAAAAACACTTTGATGAGATGTACAAAAATACTGCAATGATTGCTGCTCTACAAATAGTTTAATATTTTATTTGAGAAAACTAGGTGTAAGGTAGCAATCTTTCTTACAGTAGAAATGTTATATATTAATAAAATGTGAGCTCTTGATTTATATCACACTTTATTTTCTATCTTTTATATATCACAGAAACTCATTGGAGGAAAAAGACTAAAAATACAGATTTATACCATAAGAAATGATATATAATCTTGTAGCAAAAGAATCATATTAATATAGATAATTATAAATTTCAGAAAAATAGGCCATGTTCTGTAAATACTAATTTATTATATAAATATTAATTTCATCTTATTACTTTTTAAAATATCTGAACCTAGTCAATTTTTTTCCTTATGCCTGTTTTCTCCTTTATAATTTAGGGACTTACCTCTTTTTACAGATTTATCAGAAATTAAGACATTTTGCTAATAAGAATTGACCTCAAAATCTGACCAACAAAGCAAAGTCACATGAAACACACTGAGATTTATTTTAAAAACACCAAAAAAACACACAAAAACAAGTGATTGTAAATATTATTACAGGTAAAATTCTAAAGTCAGAACTCAAATCATTCTTCAATGGAGACAAACAATGGAGACAAACAACAATTAGTGTCAACTGGCAATTGCTACTCTGGCCTTTTTCTTCCAGTGTTAGAGTGGATCATTATTTCTTTGGTTTGAACATCAGACAAAATTTGTACTTGGTTGCATTAGAGTCCTCATTGTGTAACAAATATCCATCTTGAACCACTAGATTTACAAGCAGCACAAGGTGCCTACACGCATAAAACCCACTGGAAGTGCTAAGCTTCGCCTTGAATTCAGTCCAGGGCACAGAGTGGAATCCACCCTGTTTATTTCTCTCTTTTCCCCCTATTTGCTGAGTGTATATTTATTTCTGCTCCCCAGTTTAGGCACACCTAGTCACAATAATAACTAATGAGAAAAAAATGGAATCTTTAGATAGAGACATTTATTAGGTCATATCCTCATACTAAACCTCACATTTTTATGTATAGTTAATGTAGAACTAGCCTTGTAGAAAACCCCGCTAACCTCTTGTGCTACCCTCCCCCCCCCCCCCCCGGCATACACTAATATTCCGGAATAGTGGGGGAATGCAGACTGGAGAGGCGGCTGGCAGAGAACAGCATCTCCCCACAGACAGAACTGAGCAACGCCAACTCAGGGTCAACACACCTCACTTCCACATCCCTGGGGCCAGAGCAAAACAATTGCTGGGACTTACAATCTTATGATGCAATGACAAGTGTTACCATCACATTTGAAAGTAAAGATTCACAGACTGAAACCCAAGAAAACCTTCGGCGTCTGGGGATGCGATGCTTGCCACACAGGCGAGAGCAGCCTCAGGAGAGAAGCGTCTGCACCTGCTGAGGCGATCGGTGGAGGAGGCTCTCTGGATCTTTGTACCCACTGGCTGGACTCGTCACGGCGGCATACACTTCACTGTACGCCCTGCAGACTAGTTCTGTGGACTGCTTTATGATCTGTTCTCTATTGACAAACAGACAAAACATGAAAACACAATCTGAAAATACTAAGAACTGTAAAAAAGCTTCATATTTGGGCCAATGCATCTCGTTTTCATAATTCTCACAGATACTATTAAAAAAACCATTGTGCTGCTACACGAGTGACATCTTGGTGTTGGGATAAAACATTTTTTTACATTTATTATTTACTAACTCCTCCCCATGAGTATGTAGGCTGCAGGGCTGTTTTGTTTACTGCTGTATCTCTAGGGCTAGCACAGTGCCTGATTACTAAACAAAAAACAGGAACTGACCCACCACCAGTGCATTGATTTTGCAAACACAGATGACAGCACATTAAAGAGGCCTATAATTATTCAAATTTATTAACACTCCAAATCTCAGAATAACCTATAACAAACTGCTTTTTCACCTATACAGGCACACCTCGTTTTATGGCGTTGCACTTCATCGTGCCTCGCAGATGGTGGTTTTTACAAATTGAAGGCGAGACCCGCCACCAGAAAAAGGATGATAACTCGCTTTGCCGTGGTGTCAGGAACAGAAAACCCCGCAGTACCTCCGAGTTCTGCCTGTGGCCCCTACACTAACTACCACATCTCCTAGGTTTCTCATTGCTCTATTACCAGGCTAAAATAATGTGTCACTTGCCTACAGCAAATCACAGCATTTTCACAAATACACGTTTCTACATAAGCACATAAAAGAATAACAGAAATAGTTTCAGGTGAACTGAAGCTAGTCCTTTAAAAAATATAACTAGCCAGAAAAAACAGCACTGGGTTCACTAAACCTGCATCAACTCTCTCCATGTTTCCATGGCATTTACTCTTGTCATCCCCAGCAACTTCCTGTACTTAGTGACAGAAACACTAACGGTTTTTTCCCTGATTTTTACAATAACTGAACGTAAAATGTCTTTCAGGCTTTACTCCCAAAACTACTTTTCTTGCTGTTTCCTACTTCTGTCAACATCATACCATGTTCCATCACCTCAGTTCAGGCCCTAATGAACTCTTGCCTGGAGTATACAAAAAAAATCCAAACTCCGATCCGGTCTTGCCCCTTCCGGCCTCTTCCACATTCAATCTATCATAAGCAGCTTGTCTTCCCAAAACACACTGTTGGGCATGGCTCTCCTTACCTGAGGCCTCCCTTCAAGGAGCTCTGATGGCTTCTCCTCGCAGAGAAGTCAGATTTCCTTGCCCTGACACTCAGTCCTTTGAAGTGCCTTCTATGTATCACTCGGTCTGCAGCTCAGAGCAATCCTGCCTGCCCTCTGGGCCTGTTCTTGCCGATCTCAACTCCTGTGCGCTTGTTTCTCCATTGGCCTAGAAGGCCCCCTCAGCCCCCCTTTTAAATGCCCTTAATTCTCAGTAAAAAGGTGCTCTCTCATCCACAAAGTCTTCCCTGACCTTCAGAGCTAGAAATAATTACTGTTTTTGGAATGTCAACAACCACAAGAAGACATCTGTAAGACTCTTGGTGAGTTCAAACCACCTGATGTTTCCCCAAGATGGCTAACGCTCCCCAAACGAGAGTTGGGCACAGGGGGATATGCTGCGGGAAGTCTCTGAGCGGAGGAGAAATGCTACAGGCGATACCGCCTTTCCTCTGGAAGAGCAGGGGTGGAAACTGGCGGGGAAGTCTACTTCACCAGGTAGGCTTCGAGGCATCTTGTGATCTACCGATTGGTGATTATTCCTATAACTGACTGAGCTAATTATCAATGAGTGTATTAAACTGAGACAAAAATTATTTCTAAAAATGAAATAGCTGAATAACACTATCTATTGGTATTTTTGAAGTGTGTTATATCGACTATATATTTGATACCCATTTTGCAAGTCAAATAATGGATTTTAGACGTAGCATTTAGTCCTTTACCTAAAGCAGTAAGACAGATTTTTAGGGGGTAAAGTATTCATCACTTACATCTGATACTCTAAAATTTATACTCAATCTAAACATAGTATATATTTATACATATACCTAAAAAATACACAGAAACGAGGTTATTCCTTCTCACAAGGTTAGATCAGAATAAGGTACAATAATAAATACTAAATACAATTTTTAAAAATCTAGAGTAATTGGTGAATGTAGAATGAATTACTGAAAATTTTGAAGTAATGAATTTTAAATTTTATTTTCAACAGGTGATGAAAAATTTTAAGTTTACTTTAGTTGTAGCTCAGGACACATACCTATTTATAATATCTTTATAATAGCTTACAAATGTCTATAACTCACAATGCAGCTGAAAAACATCATTACAAATCTGCAAAGGAGGAAAACCAGAATACCGCAATACTAAGACACAAAGAATGAAGTAAAGCCAGCAAGTAAAACCCAGGGAGGCTGCGTGTGTAACTTCAAAGCCGGGGCTCGGCTCCTCGCTCAGGAGGCCGCCACGACGGGGCCGGGGCCGGAAAAGGAACGGGGCTGTGCTGAAGAGGATGAGACGACACCGAAGCTCAGGGGGCAGGGGTCTCCCACGTGGTGGGGCGGGGGAGCCGATCCTCCCGGCCCAGAAACGCAGCGGAAAGGGGGCCTCTCCACAGTAAGAGCCGGGACTGACAGCAACCCCGCTCCCGGGCCAAGGGGAGCTCCTGGCGCCACCAAAGCCAGGTCAGGTCCGCACCCGCACCTTGCCAGGGCTAAGAAACAAACCACCGCGCTGCGTAGTCTTCACAAGGTATGTCCAGCTTTTAAATTATACCATTCTGTTTAGAGTGAAAAGCATTTTAATGAACTGCTATTGAAAAAAATCTCTATGTGCCTTTCTATTTATACACATACTCGAGAACACACACACACACACACACACACACACCACATTAGGTGGGGAAACGGTTCCCCGAATGATTTATAAGCATACAGTGATTTGTATATAAATGGATGGTGTTTCTGAGATGATAAAACAGTTTTATTTTCTTGCTATTTTACTATCCCTTCCTTTTTATAGTGATAATTATTTTATAAGTTCATCCTTTATCTTAAAAGGTATATGCATGCATCTGTATACCTATCTATCTATCTGGCTGGCTGCTGCCTGCCTGGTATCTTGGAAAATTATTTGCTAACACCATATATGAAATCCAGAGTCTCAAATAATGAAAAATCTTTATAGTAACAAATAATATTCAAAATGGAAAAGCTTCAGGTATTCTGTAAACACGAAATGACCAACAAATCACCTCAGTCATGTGCTTCTCAAAATGTGGAATGTCCTTCTGCACTGATCACCTCATTACAGGTAGAGAAAAGCAGTTTTTTTTCCAGTCAGGTATGCTAGTGCTGGTTCTAGCATGGGCAGGCCTCAGCTTTTACCTAAAACGTGCTGCATTTTGAGCAAGCCCAGAGCTGATGGAGGGAGAGTACTTTTAGAATTGTTTCTGCAGGTAAAAGTTCTAAAGGTGTGTCTTGCTTTTCACATGATTAACAGATAATGGAAAGCGGCCAGTTAAAAGGGAAAACTTTTATTTGAATGTAAGCTATGAGCTTCTATAAAATTAGACCAACTTTCTTGGTCTCTTTATTACCATGAAATTCTCACAGGTAGTAACTTATTAAGTGGTGCCCTACTGATTTTTGGACAGTTTACTAACCCTCTTACTACAAGCATAACTTTTGAAATTAAAAATAAGAACCATACAAATAAAGAATGAATATCAAAAACTGTTAATAAGAAAATTGTTAAAATGGTAAAGCTGGTTCACAGAACACTGTGAGGAACTGGCCATACACAGGCATTTGAAAAGGAAGCTTAGAACAAATTAGATTAGACACAAAAATGGGTTAATGTCCCATGGAGCAAGAAAAACCATAAACCAAAAGACAAAAAGCCATGAGAACTCTGGTCAACAGTAAACAGAGAGTCAAACAATGTCCACTTCCCTCAATAATGAAATGTTCCGATGCGCCTGCTAACCACGCGTGTGTGAGGTAGGTGGCCTCGGCAGGACACTGAAAGGACACACTGCTCTCCCAGGCCTGACCTGCCTTCTTCCCAAATTTTGGAAAGTCTTTCTTACATTTAAAGAGTAGTTTGCTAAACCAGGTGTCATACATCAAAGATAATAATCATGCAATCTGCTACTAGAATAAAAACTGGAAGAGTTGAGCTTGTCACACAACACATTTTTCAGTTCCTTATGCTTCAGAATCTCATATGTTGAGAAATTCAACTGGTCCAGTTATGTCACGATGCCTTAAAAATCTAGTACTATAAATTTAAAAGATACTAATAAACAGTAACACATAACTCGATGGAGATATCATTCTTATGGTAAACTATGTGCACTGAAATTAAATAATTATTTTAAATTATTATTTTAAATAATTATTTAAAGCACTGAGCTGTGATAAGAAATGAACTGCTTACTTTCAGAATCAACGAGCCTGTCATTATCAGGATTTTAGGATTCGGTTGCCATAACAAGATGATACAACTTTCATCATTATCACGAACTCAGCATTTCTGAAAACAGCTTATTTCAACATTAGGGTTCAAGGATCACTAAAATCTAGTTAAGAGTGCAACTGAAAGTGCCATAGAAGAAAAGAAGGTGTTAACAGTTTAAGCCTGGAAACTAAGAAAAAAAAGATGATACTATACTTAGAATAATAGATTGGTTAAAGGGCGGACGTTTTTATTTCTCTTTACTACAATGTAAACATCAGAGATGTTACAATGGGCCAATTAAATGTTTCATCCTGGACCAGCCTTTTGTCACTTAAGTCAAAAAGCAAAGCATATTTTACATGAAACAGAGTTCACGTATCTCACATAAAGTGTTACTGATCACATATGCCTAACATTTTAGAGCTTCCTTTAAAAATAAAATAATATAATCTCATCATAGAAAGAGTTAATAAAAATACAGTACAGGCTAGTGGTAAAGAGAATAGATTCTGGAATAGGAAATACTGGGCTCAGCAGATCTTGACTCTGCTTCTTACTAACTTTTTGGCCTTGGATCAATTATTTCACCTTCCTAAGCAATATCCTCTTCTGTAAAACGGAGACCTTAATTTATAGGCTTATCGGGAGGATGAGGTAAAGTAATCATCAGTGGATCACTGTTTGAGGAGTTGGGATCGGACTGGAGGGGTGGCGTGGCCGTGGTGGAGAGGCCGGGCGGAAACAGAACAGCTCAAAGGCTCATGACAGTGGCCACTGTGCAGATGGTAAAAAGTGACCAGTGTCCTCTAACATATTTCTGGATAAATATTTAATAAAATGGTTCCATGGGAATTTTGACGGGAGTTATGCTGAATTTACAAACGATTACAATACATAACCACTTAGAGAATACCATGGAACCACGTTTGAGTACTGAAAATCTACAGCAAACATCACGCTTAATGATAAAACATCAGAAACCCTTTCATTCAAGTTCAAAATAAGATACGTACACTCACCATTATGTCTATTTACTTGGGAGCTCCTAGCCAATAGAATGAATTTAGTCATAGATATGGAAAAGAATTAATAAAACTCATTAATTATTTGATGTCTGTACCAAAAACAAGTGAAGTACTAGTAAAATAAACTTTAGTTACTAGTCCAAATTCAAAATTAACATACAAAATTTAGTACTAGCCATACATAATTAGAACACGTAATATGAAATAAAAGACTGTACCATAATAGCCACAGAATTTTTTCTAGGAATAAACCCAATAATATATATGGAAAATTATATGAAGAAATTTTATTGGAAATTCTAAGAGATCTGAATGAACAGGCATACCTTGATTTATATGAAGTTATACTGCATGTTTTTTGAAGCTCTGCTGTTAGATGCACATATTTACCATTATATCTGCTTAATGAATTAATCCTATTGTTATTGTGAAATGCCCACCTTTATCTTTGATATTATTTTTTTGTTACTATGGCTACTTTAGCTTTATTAGGATTAGTATTTGCATGGTATATCTTCTACCATCCTTTCACTTTTAAATTACCTGTGTCTTTATATTCAAAGTGAATTTTTTATAGATAGCACAGTTGGGCTATGTTTTTTCAACCATTCTAACTAGCTCTGCCTTTTAATTAGAGTGTGTATAACTACTTATACGTCTGAATTTAACTTTGTCATCCTGTTTTATATTTTCTCATCCGTTCTTTTTCCCTCCCTTTTTTGCTTTTTGATATAATCATTTTTAACATTCTACTTTATCGTGTCTATTGGCATTTTAGACAATTTTTGTTTGTTTCTTTTGGTACTTGCTGTAAGGTTTATAATCTACCTTAAAAGAATATTATAGACTTCATGGATAATTTAATAAACTTACACCATCACAACAGTATATTTCTCTTTCCCTCTTACTCCATCTTTATTTTTTTAATTGGGGAATTGGGGGAGGGGGACAGTGTTGGGGAATTGGGGAAGGGGAACAGACAAGTTGTTGTTCTTCGATCTTAGTTGTGGAGGACGCCCGTCGCCATCTGGTTTCCCGTCAGCAGCTTGTGGCCTCTAAGCTCAGGGTGCTGTGTTCAATCTTAATTGCGGGTGGGCGTAGCCACCATCCCATGCGGGAGTTGAACCAGCAGCCTTGTTGTTAAGAGTACGTGTCCTATCCACTGAGCCATCCGGGTGGCAGCTCAGCTCAAGGTGCTAAGTTCAGTCTTAGTTGTGAGTGGGCACAGCCTACCATTGAACAGGCAATCTTGTTGTTACACCAGCTGAGCCATCCTGCCATCTGTTGGCAGCTCAGTGACAGCTCAGCTTGGGCACAGCATCATTGGCCCATGTGGGAATCGAACCTGTTGGCCCTGTCGCTCAGAGCTCATGTTCTTAAGCTAACTCTTAACCAACTGAGCCACTTACCGGCCCCACTCTTATTCCACTTTTTGTGTTTTGTTGTCATAAACTTTATTTCTCTGTTAAAAATTCCACAATTCACCGTTAGTATGTTTATTTTAAACAGTTAATTATCCTTTACATTTAGCATTTCCTGTGCTTGTCTGCCCTCTGTATGGATCTGAGTTTTCTGCTGGCACCCTTTTCCTTCAGCCTGAAGAACTTCCTTTGTCATTTCTTGAAGTGTAATACATTGGTGATAAATCCTTTCCACTTTTGTTCATTTCAAAATGTGTTTATTTTGCTTTCAGTTTGAAAGATACGTTTGATGAATACATAATAAAAGCTGACACTGTTTTATCACTCAGCTTTTGAAGATGATCTACTATTATCTTCTGGTTTGCACTGTTTTTAACAAGAAGTCAGTAGTATATTTACCATTGTTCCCCACAAATAATTTGTGTTTTTATTTCCTCTGACTACTTTCACTCTTTTATCTCTTTATCATTGGTTTTCAATAATTTGATTATGGTGTGCCTTGATATGGCTCTTTCTATTGGAGTTTATTTACTTTCTTGTGTCTCTGGGTTCATGTTTTCCATCACATTTGGAAAACAACATTTACTTCAAATTGTTTCAGCCTTAATCTCACTATGACACTCCAGTTATACAACTACATTAGATATCCTAATATTACCTTGAATTCACTAAGACTTCCATCTTTATTCCAGACTAACTTTTTTCTACCTGTGCTTCAGTTTGGTTTCCATACTCCCTTCAAGTTGACTGATTTTTCCCTCTTGAGTGTACAATTGGTTGGTAAGCCCATCCAGTAAATTTTCAGCAATACATTAACAACATCATACATCATGATCAAGTGGGATTTATTCCTGGGATGCAAGATTGGTTCAATATCCCCAAATTAATTGATGTAATACACCACATAACCAAAATGAAGGGTAAAAATCATATGACCATATGAATAGGTACAGAAAAAGCATTTGACAATATCCAACATCCATTTATGATAAAACCTCAGCAAAGTGGGGATAGAGGGAACAACCCTCAACATAATAAAGTCCATGTATGACAAACCCATAGCTAACACCATACTCAATGGTGAAAGGTTAAAAGCATTTTCTTTAACTTCTGGAACAAGACAAGGATGTATACATTCCCACTTTTATTCAACATAATATTGGAAATCCTTGCCATAGAAATCAGATAAGAAAAAGAAATAAAAGGTGTCTAAATTGGAAAGGAAAAAATTAAAACTGCTATTATTTGTGAATGACATGATATTATATAGAGAGAACCCCAAAGATTTCACCAAAAAACTACTAGAACTGATTAATGAATTCAGTAAAGTAGCAGGACACAATATTCAGAAATTGGCTGCATTTCTATACACAAAAAACAAATGATCAGACGGAGAAATAAAGAAAATAATCCCATTTATAATTGCATCAAAAAAACACACAGAAAAAACAAAAACCTAGGAATAAATTTAACCAAGAAGATAAAAGACCTGTACTTGGAAAACTGCAAGATAATTACGAAAAATACTGAAGACAGAAATAAATTGAAGGATATATTGTGCTCATAGAAAAGAAGAATTAACATTGTTAAAATGTCCATACTACCAAAGTAATCTACAGATTCAATGCAATCAAAGTATCAATGGCATTTTCCCCAGGACCAGAACAAATAATCCTAAAACTAATATGGAACCACAAAAGACCCTGAATAGCCAAAACAAGCCTGAGAAAAAGGAGCAAAGTTGGAGGTATCATGCTACCTGTTATCAGGCTATACTACAAGGCGATCATAATCAAAGCAGCATGGTACTGACATAAAAACAGACACACAGATCAACAGAACAGAACAGAGAACCCAGAAATAAATCTATACCTATATGATTATATGATCAATTAATGTATGACAAATGAGGCAAAAATATACAATGAGATAAAGACAGTCTTTTTAATAAATAGTGCTGGGAAAACTGGCCAGGCACATGCAAAAGAATGAAACTAGATCTATTTCTTACACCATATACAAGAATAAACTCAAAATAAATTAAAGATGTAAATGTAAGGCCCCAAACCATTAAATTCCTAGAAGAAAACATAGGAAGTAAACTCTTTGACACTGCTCTTAGTAATATATTTTTGAATATGTCTCCTCAGGTAAGGGAAACAAAAGAAAAAAATAGGACAACATCAAACTACAGAGTTTTTGCAAAGTGAAGAAAACTATCAAACACACAAAAAGACAACCTACTGACTAGGAAAATATATTTGCCAATGATACATCATATAAGGGGTTAATACCCAAATTATATAAGAAACTCATACAACCTAACACCAAAAAAACAAGCAATCCCATTTAAAAATGCGTAGAGGACCTGAACAGACACTTAATTCTCCAAAGGACATAGAGCTGGGTAACAGACATATGAAAAGATGATGAATATCACTAGCCATCAGGGAATGCAAATGAAAACCACAATGAGATATCACCTCACACCTGTCAGAGTAATTATCATCAACAGATCAAACAACAAGGATTGGTGAGGATGTAAACAAAAGGGGACCTCGGTGCACTGTTGGTGCAGCCACTATGGAAAACAGTATGGAGGGTCCTTAAAAAATTAAAAATAGAATTACCTTATGATGCAGCAATTCTACTCCTTGGTATTTATGCAAAGAAACCCAAAATGCTAATTCAAAGAGACACATGCACCTCTTTACTCACTGAGGAAGTATTTACAATCGCCAAGATACGGGAGCATTGATAGATGTCCATTGATAGATGAATGGATAAAGGAGAGGTGATATATACACACAATGGGATATTACTTAGGCATAAAAAAGAATGAAATCTTATCATTTGCAACAACATGGAGGGTATCACTAATGCTCAATGAAATAAGTCAGACAGAGAAAGACAAATACCATGCGATCTCATTTATATGTGGAATCTAAAGAATGAAATAATTGAATAAACAAAACAAACTTATAGATACAAAGAGCAAACTGATGGTCATCACATGGGAGGGGGTTTGAGGGGATGTGTGAAAAAGATGAAAGGGATTAAGGACAAATTGACAGCTATAAAAGTTGTCATGGGGATGTAAAGTACAGTGTAGAAAATATAGACAATAATATGGTAATAACTATGTGTGGTGCCAGGTGGGTACTAGACTTACTGGGGTGATCACTTCATAAGGCATATAAATGTCTAACCACTATGTTGAGGACTGAAACTAATATAATAGTGTGTCAACTGTAACTGAACAATAAACTTAAAAAAATAAAAAAGAAGAAAATGGGTATCCCTGAGCCTAAGGACATGTAATTTTGAAATTCTGATATACTTGCATATTGTCAAACTGCTGTCTAAAAAGATTGATCTAATTTATACTCTCACCAACACAGTATGAAAATGCCCATTTTCCTAGAGACCCTGTCCCTTAGCATATGATAATAAAAATTTAATTGTCAGAAATCTGAAGGCAGAAATTCTCATTGCTGTTTTAATTGGTACTTTTTGGATAATTACTATCTTCTCATGTATCTATTTACCATTTGCTTTTCTTTTGTGAATTGTTGAAACATACGGTGCCTGTTTTTCTACTGTGCTGTTTTTTGTGCTGATTTGTGAGATTGAGATCTCATTCTATATTAAGGATAATATATTAAGGATAATTGCTACATAACTTGCAAATATTTTCACATGTTATTGTCTATATTTTAACTTAGTTAATGTTGTCTTTTTCTGTAAAAAACTTCAAAGTGTTATGTAGCCAAATTTGTCCATCTCTTCCTTATGGCATCTGGCTACCCACCACACCTTAAAGCACATTAAAATTTTCCCTCAATTATTATATTATGAGAAGAGTAATGGCATGTTTTATATTTAGGGATGCTCCAAACAACTCAACATTCAAACACACACATTAAAATCTGGTGAAATCCAAAATAATTAAATGTATTTGGTTAAAAATTAAATAATTGAAGAAAAACAAACATTTTGAGACATGGCGAAATGGAGTTTCGTTTATAATCTCTCGGGTCTTTAGAATTCTGGTTGTGTAGATAATATGAGATCTCTTGGAATAACAAAACAAATATAAAACAGTATGACAATCAAGTCTAACCACACCTAATATGCAAATTCCCTAACTGTATGTCTGAGAGAAAAATGGTCTACCCCATTTTCAGCCAATTCTAACCAATATCAAATTCTCTTACATGTTGAGCCTAAATCTGCCCCTTTACCCCATTTATTGCTGTAGGCCTTCCCTCTGCAACGACAGAAAGCTACTAGGCCACCTCCGTGCCAACACACCCTTTCAGACAGCTGAAGTATTGTCTTCAAGTCGGGCAGTCCATTCCTTACTGTACTTTATAATGTAAGTATTTGTTCATGTGTCTAATTGACCCATCAGATTATAATCTCCATGAAAATGGTGCAAATGTGTTTTAAATCTCAATCTCTAGTGACTATTACAGAGAAAGCACTTAATACCCAAATAGCTGAATGGAAAGAAAAAAATATATAGCTATTAACTAATTTCCTACTTGTAGACAATTTTGTCAATGTTTTTCTTAAAATAAAGAGACTCAGATAATAGCATCTGTTTCTTCTAGCTATAATATTTTAATGGTTTTTTTTTTTGGTGTTTTTTCTTTGAGAGCAGTGTCACTGGCTCTCATATGTGGGACTTGAACGCCGCTGGTTTACCAAGCCAGCACTTAACCACCACGCCACTCGGCCGGCCCAAAGGGAAAGAGAGTGTCAGTTTTGTTTTTTTTTGAGGGCAGTGTCACTGGCCCTCATATGTGGGACTCGAACCGGGGCCGCTGGCGTCCCAAGCCAGCACTTAACCACCGCACCACTCAGCGGGCAAATGCAAAGACTGAAAGTGTTTTGTTTTTTTTTGTTTTTTTGAGGGCAGTGTCACTGGCCATCATATGTGGTACCCGAACCGGGGGCGCTGGTTTACCAAGCCAGCGCTTAACCACTGCACCACTCGGCCAGCTTTAATGTTTTAAAGTATACAGTTTTGTCCTTATCTCAATCCTGATAAACATGAGATGCTGACCTATTTTATAATACATCTCCAGGAACTGCCTAGGTCCAAACCCGTCTCTAATGTGGCTCATCGGCACTGCACAGGGCGTGCGTTACTGCTATCCTGTGATGTGTTCCATGTCATTCTGACATGCTTGTTCATGTGAGGGAATTTGGTATTATAGCTATATGACTCCAATTACATTCATGTTAATTAGAAGAATCACTCACTAAATAGAGACTTGGGGGCTATATACATGCAAGGCATAAGTACGAACAGGGGAAGGTCAGGACTTTTAGAGGTGCAGAGGCAGGAAAACAGGGCAACAACTTGAGCTCTTCAATGGGAAACCTGCTATTCTTGAAAATGAATTTTTTTAAAAAAAATGTACTTGATTGTCTTTTTTTTTTTTTTAGTTGAGCCATCCTGCCACCTGTTGGCAGCTCAGCAGCAGCTCAGCTCGGGCTGGGCATCGAACTGCTGTTGCTCAGAGCTGAGCTCGCACTCTTGAGTGAGCTTTTAACCAACTGAGCCACTCGGCCGACCCTCAAAAAAATGTACTTGGTATTTAAAAACACGTGACTCTTTAGGAACTAATTGGGACTAAAATGTACTTACTTCACTGTGGCGCTTAGGAGGAAGTTCAGCTGTGGCATCAACAGGTTGTCTGGGGCTGACAGATAGCGGTCAAACTGAACCTAAATGAAACAGAGAAATGTAAGCAAAGTGCATTTACTTGCTAACAGACATCTCAAATATAACCATATCTTTTAGGGGCTGAATCTTATTAAGGGCCCATGTTCCAAATAACAAGTTCTTTATGAGCAAAAGAAGTTATTTCTTGAACATTCTAACTATACTTGCTAAAAATGTCAGCTTTTTAATGTAGTCAATCTCAGCAATACTTACTTTTAACATTCCGAATCTAACCCATTCATCTAATCTCCCTCACCAAGCTTCCAAGTAATAATATTAACAAGAAGTCATCAGATTTCAAGTCCACTGTATTTGTTAATTATTCATTCATCTATTCATTCCACTAGAACTTATCAAGGCCCTACTATTAGAAAGGTACTGACATTGGTAATATTAGGTAACATAAATATAATGAACAAAAGAGGACACTCCCTAGCATCACAGAGCTTCTGGCCTAGGAAGAGAGGTAGTAAATAAATAATAATGTAAATAAACATATATTTACAAACTGTGTTAAATGCTACGAAGAAAAAAACCAAGGTACTATATAAAGCATAAATCGGGAGGATGGGCCTAGTCTGTGTGTTGGCAAAAGCATCTCTGCGGCAAGGACATTTGGAGATAGGTGTTAAGGATCAGCAGACAGTAAGTGAAGAGTGCGCAGTGGGGGTTCAGGGAGTGGAGACGGCATGGTGAAGGCCTGAGGTGAGAAAGAGAATGGCTGACAGTTATGCAGACCTTGAATGCTTTTGAAAAAAGGGTTTTAATTCTTACTGTAAAAGCACCAGAGGACCAGTGAGATAGGGGAATAATCTGACTTAAATTTTAAGAAGCTCCATCTGGCTGCAGCAAGAAGAATGGCATGGAAGGCTGTCAAGGTAACGGCAAGAACACCAAATGGGTAGCTACTGCAGCATCTCAGAAAACAAGGGCAATACAGGCAGAGAGAAGAGGAGATGTGTGAGAGAATTAGAGAGTAGAATCATTGAAATCTGGTTAGCGTTAGGATGAGGGGAGTGACTCCCAGATTCTGAATCCGTGTAATTTAATTCGTATGTTATCACAATTCACAACTTTCATTTTTGAGACATTCATTTAGTTGTGTAACAGCGGCATCCCTTACTAGGCGAGGTCTCCTTTCATCCCAACTCTTAGTGTGATGCCTAGAAAACAGGGCTACGTGGTAACTGTGGAAATAATAAATGGACAGACGCACTTGTCGCTGAGTGAAGACCACGTGGAAGGGCCTGTGGCGTGGGGAAGAGTACAGAGTGCTGTTTTGCTGAAGTGAAGTGCCTCGGGAGCATCCGAGAGACAACAGACAGTTACATATAAAACGATGATCACATACAAAACTCAATCAAGAGTTTCTTCAGAGAAATAAGATAGTCAAGTTAATTGTTTTTAAAGTATAAGTAAGAATTTGTACGGGGTTCTAATGTATTTTGTGGGTTTATACCACGGCCTGGCTGTGTGTCGGGAGAAAAGAGAAACAGAGGGCAGAAAGCCACTTACGGGGCACTAACTAAGGTCACTGAACTTTGTGTGGACGTAACGTCCTCGTTTTGGGAGGTAAACACCTTGAAGTAGAATTACTGGGTGGAATGGTGACTGTGTATTTGACTTTCTAAGAAATTAATCTCTGTTAAAATATCTAAAATTCATCCATTTTCAATTATTTTTACTTGAACTTTTTAGAACCGAATCTTTGCATTGTGTTTACTGTTATGTTTGACATAAAGAAGTTATGACCGTTACTTCTGTACATATTGTCTTTGATCGTGACATAGTGGTCCTTATTTATCCTGTTGAGTGTTTTTTAAAATCTCCCTTGTCTGACAGTAATACTGCCAGCTGTGCATTCTTTGCATTTATTAGGGATTTTCGGTTTATCCCTTTTATGTTCAGTTCAGTTTAGCTCTCGAAGGTGATAGAGAGGAAAGATCTGACATCAAAGGAGTCCCCTAAAAGAACTGTTTATTACAGTCAAACCATTGTGGTTGTGAGTGTAGTGAGTGTTGAAACACCAGGACAGAGTACAGCAGTTAGGAGCAAAGGACTGGTTTGAATGGGGTTGTTAGGATGATTCAAGAGTTAACCTGAGAACTGTTTAGCACACTCAATAAATGTGAATGGCGGTTATTATTCATTGCTGGTATTATTACTACTAGTGTTAGTATTATAAAGCTGCCTAGGGAGACTGTTCCTATAATGGCTAAAGGAGCGGCATCCGATTGATGAACACACACACATGCGAAGTACATACTAAGACATAGAAACAAGCTACAAACAGGGGTGTGCATGCAGGAAGGGGTGTGCAGGCAAGGTCTTCGCTTGAAAAGAAGGCGACACGGTGCAGCTTCAGGTGAGTCTGACACTCAAGAGAAATGTATTAAGACTCGAATCCAATTTCAGGTATCATCTCAAGAGGAAGTCAAGACCAGTAAGCCAGGGATCACGGACAGTAGGTAGGAGTCTGGAATGATCCATGGGCGCACTCCTTCATGTCTGTCACTCCTGTTTCTCCACTAGGTTAGGAGGAACACTGAAAATGAAGAAAGCCTACACAGGAATAACGAAACTACCAGGTGATGGTGGAACAGTACTACAGTGTATGTCTCGGTCAGACCGTCTGACTTGTAGGAACACATGTGTGCTCATTATTACTGGGCCCCATGTGCATACAGTATATCAAGAGATAAAATATCACCCAGGACAAAATGATCATTCAGGAAAAATGAAGAATAACGCTCCACACGTAGGAAATTTATATTGAAATGCTTTGTTACGCACTTACCATCGCAGCCTTCAGTGCCACAGAATCTAGGTTGGGCAAATTAGCTAAAGAACCCTAAAGAAACAAACAGAAAAAAGTGAAATCAAGAGGTTAAAAATGTGCCATGCGTTTCAGCTCATCTATGAAATACAGTCTGTTTGTGGGTTGCCCAAATTTGGAAGTGGAGCTTCTTTCCAAAGAACTCTTCAGCCTCATTTCAAGCCGCTCATTTTTGTATAAGAGAATGAAGGTAATAATATCGGAGGGGATGGGAGACACATAAGCATGTCAACAAGGTAAATACCAGGATATTTCAGATTTACTGATAAGAAAGAAAGACAGACAATGAAGAGCTCAGAAAATGGCAGTGAGACATGGAGGGGGTTAAGGGTTAAACTTTGACATTTTTAGATAGTATCAAAAGACAGAACTGTTCCTCTTGGTGCAAATGTGTTACTACTTTATTAAAACAAAACTATAGAACTTTTGACTTCTGAGAGCATCATTTAAGAGTTCCTGGGCTATAAATTATTCATGTTAATATCATTCACAAGAGTTGTTTGCTTTTTAAAGAAAGACGCTTCCATGGTTTTCTAGGGTTCCCACCACTCCCTTATCTATTTCTACTGGAGTTCTAGACCTTATCAAGATCATATGCTGGCTCAGAAGTACTGACCTTTCCGAAGTGACACACCATGATCTGCTAAACTAAAAAGGGTATGACTGCTATTTACACAGTAATGTGTGCCTTCAATCAACTGATGGTGATACAGGACCCGAAGGCTTTCCAGGATGAATATCCTTTCTACATAACACTAAGTGTTATCTATTCTCATTACTTTTAACCCAAACTGTCTGCAGTAACAAGGATGCTTCATATTTTGGGGCACTCTACTAGATCCCAGGTAATCATCTAAGAACTATATAAGCATTATATCACTGTCAGAACAACGCCATGATACACATATTACCCCCCAATCTATAGACGAGGACACGGAGAAATGAGTCCCTTTCGCAGTGAAAAGCAGCTGGTAGGTGGCAGAGCCAAGTTTCAAACCAGAGCCTCGCTCCTGCCATCCTCTGAACTGGGTATGTCTCTAATTGGGCATGGCCCCGTGCTTACCTGCTCAGGTTTATGTTGCTGTACGATGTTATAGATGTAACTCAAGCCTGCTCTAGTTAAAACATAAGAAGCTTGCTCATTTATAAGTGTGTCCAAGTGTGCTTCAATCTAAAATAAAACACAATGGAGAGAAAATATTTAAGAGAGGAGTAAGGCTGACGAGAGCAGAAGTAAGCTGTCTCGGAACCGTAGCTCCTCCTCTCACAGCAGCTATGAGGCCTGACCCCAAGGCACAGACTGCTTCTTCTACAACAAAGGCCCTTCCCTCTCCTAAAGAGAAGTGTTTCCACAAAAAGAGAGAAAAGTTTTACTTTCAAAGATGGCAACCAAAGAGGATGCCAGGACTAGCCACTGGTCAAAAATGTGAGTTGCTTCTCAGCTCTTCTAAAAGCTGGTAACAAGCAAAACACAAACAAAAAAAAAACAAAGGAAAATGCTAGGGCCAGCCGAGAGGCTCGGTTGGTTAAGAGCACGCTCAAGAGTGTGAGCTGAGCTCTGAGCACCAGCAGTTCGATGCCCAGACCGAGCTGAGCTCCCGCTGAGCTGCCAACAGGTGGCAGGATGGCTCAGCTAATAAAAAACAAAAACAAGGAAAATGCTAATGACAACAGCAGTGTAAAATAAAATACTTCAGATGCCTCCTGGGAAGGCAGGCCAATGATCCGGACCTCACCCGCTCACACTCCCAGCGTGCTGGGCTGATTCAGCCAATCAATGTGCCGCCCAGAAGGGCCTGAAGTGAATGCCCTGGGGCTGAGGCATGAGCTCTCCTGAGGAGAAGGCAGGTCTGCCACCACCAGAGGCGAGTTGGGGGCCCAGCAAAAGGCTGGCCGGATTTCAGGTTCAGGAACTAAGAAGGCCTGACTAGCAGAAATGACCTTTGTGCGCTCACCTGCTTAGGTTCTAAGAGGAAACCCCTCTGAATAATCAGAACAGATGACTTTTCCGGAGGTAACACTATTGAAAAACACAGGGCAGTTTTTGTTTTAAGTGAATGCCCAGGACAGTACAATTAGAGAGTCCTTACTTACTAGACTTACTGGAAGTCAAAGAAAACCAAGTTGTGCAAATACAAACATTTAATGAAGGAGTTACTAATAAGAATCAAATTAGCCTCTGAAAGAAAAATGGAGGAAAAGTAATACAGAATAAACATCAGAGAAATAAATTAAAGTGAAGAGATTTAAAAAGAAATTAGAAGACAGATTCAGGAGATAAAACCAACTAAGGACAGGAGCTTCAGAACATAAAAAGTAACAGTTGGAGAAGCAATAATGAATCACAGATAACAGGAAACTTTACTGAGCAAAAGAAAGGGTTGAATCTTCCAACTGAAATGGCTCTGAGAGGTCCAAGATGGAAACAATGGAAAAAGAGACATCCCAAAAAATATCCTGAGGCGCTATCTGAACACACAGGGAAATCCTTAGAAGCTTCCAGGTGACATGAGCAGACTAGGTGACCACAAACCAAAGAGAATCAGCCTAGCTTGGACTTCTTACTTGAAACACTAGAAGGACCTTGGTAAGAGTGCGAGAAAACAGGACTGATAGGAAAAGGTGTGAAACTCAAGGACCTTTTACTCGGCGAGGTGACCTATAACTTTGGGGCCTGACACAGCGTGCCTTCTAGTACTACATCCCTGTACATCCTCTCTCACATTGACGATGGGCTGGTCCACGCTGCTAGCGCTGGGCCCCAGCCTATCAGCAAGCATGACACAAGTGCAGACGTCACAAGCACTTACGGGGGGGGGGGGGGGCTGTCTTCTTGAAATACAAAAAAATGTTTACGGGATATTTAAGAAACGCAGGTAATCGGTGATAAAACAGATTGATGAACACCTGATATATCTGACATCTTAGATTTAGAAAAGATTTAGACAAATGGCAGAATCTGGAGTTGAATTAGTGATAAATACAATAAGAAAAGCATTTTATTCTATATAAAACAAAGTTATACAAGAAAGGAGACTTAATCGTATCTCATATTTCTTTTTAAAAAAGGATTTAGAAAATATCACAAACTCATTCCTCAGCAAACCCCAAATCTTTACAAGTAAATTTTTATTATAGCCTCTGCCATTTTATATACTTGTGATAACACAGAACATTCAGGGTTTTTTTTGTTTTTTTGTTTTTTAATGATATCTATCAAAAATCACTACATCAAAATCAGAACCCATGCATCTGGTAAATTTTATAAAAGGCTCTGTGGTGGCCATTTTACAAACTCTTAAGTGATATCATTTGGTTTAAGGACCAGTGATTGGTATAACAGGCTGCAATGTTTTGCCTCACACTGGTTTACACACAGATAAAAGTATATCTGTTCTCTGTAACACCTTCCAGACCAGCTACACAGCTTGAAAACTACAGCATATTATCCACAGTTCAGAAACTGAAATCTGCGTGCAGAATAAATGTTCAGATTAATTAGAAAAGCTTCATTCTACCATCACGTACTACGGTTTGAATACAACATCTTACTCATTATATATTCTGATTTCTCCAAAACAAACCTGAAATACTGGGGGTGGGTTGTGTGTGTGTGTGTGTGTGTGTGTGTACGTACATGTGTGTGACCCTCTATTCGACTATACCAAGGGATTTACAGGAGTTAGGTCATAACGCCAGTAACCGAGATCATATATAGAAAAAGGTTCCATCACAGTGAGCAGTCATTTTATGACAAAAATTAACCTGAAACTGCAGCATTTCCAGACGTTTGTCAGTAAATTCCAACAGAGCTAATGTTGTCTTCATCATATGTAGCGAATTGACCATGAAAGTGGCCATGTCAGCCGTGCCTAAATTGCTGGCTGATACAGTACATATCTGGAGGAGAGGGTCCAAGACACATGATAAAACCTGTAAGAGAAAAATAAAATCAAATGTATTCTGTATTTCCCAATCAGTCATACAGGACTGGGTTAAGGGCACTTCAGAACAAATGGCAAACTAATTAGAAGGGGATTAATTTACAGAAGCATGTAAGAAAAAGATTAAATGGTATCATAATCATAACAGTTTATAAAATGAGCATCACTGAATAAATACTTCTTAAATTAAAGGGAAGTGGTTTAATACTTGAAGGAAAAATCAGTGAGAGGGACTGTCAAAATACACGGGTCATAAAATGTCAGAATTTCAACAGAATGTACGACAGAGGAGCAATAATCCATCGTTAAAATTACACTTCCAACAAACCTGCACAAAATCAGCCTGACGGGCATCTAACGGTATGACCGAAGAATCGTGAGATGCCAAAACTTCTCGCAACAACATCAGTGTCTGATTCAATGCAGAGCTCGGTCCAAGGTCAGGTGGGGGCAGTTCAACCTAAAATAAAGTATGGTTTATCAGACACTGCTTATTATTTTGCCTCTAAATTTTCACGTATACATAAATTTCAGATCACCATAAAATAATACATACAAAAGATGTAAAGCACTAGTGGACACATTAGAAAACCAGTAATTTATCAATAGCTTATTTTATACTAATCAGCACAGAAAATGACACAAGAGTTTTTTGTTAGATTATCTCAGAATTAATATATTACAATTAGAAGAATTTGTACTTGTAAAATTCAAAACATTGTAAGGAAACTTAGTGGTCTTTGAATTGCAGAATTATATTTTCCTATGGATTTGAAACGGCCTACTGTTTTGTTTATCAGCCCAAGTCATAAGGAAAGAAGCAATCCAGAGGCCAGCACTTCCCTAGCTATAATATCATTAAGAATTATCACCCATCCGCAGGCCCAAATCTCAAAGATTTGGGTCCAATATGTACAGGTTTAGGGTCTAGGAATCCATGTTTCAACAAGGACCCCGGGCGATTTTCTGGAGACTGGTCCATGGGCCACTCATGTTACAGAAATAGTATAACACTGCCATTGCCTTGCCCTTCGCCAGGGGTCAGAGAGGAAACTCCTATGGAGGCATCTCAGAGTTTAGGAATGCAAGAATTGCCCAGGTACTCCAGATGGGACACCTACTGGCTGTTCTCACTATATTACAAAGATATATAACCAGGCTATTAGATACAATGGTATGATTAAAAAGTAAGCACAGCGATCATGACGCATCCTTTAATAAAACAAAAATAAAGGAGGATGTGACCACTGTAAACCCACTCCTGTCAGTCCTGCCACAACACACTGCTTACTTTAAAATATTAGCTCTCACAGGACTCCTTCAGGCTTTTGTTTGTTATTGATTTGGTTTTATTTGGGGAAGGGCAGGGATTTGTTATCTTATTTGTTTTCATATTTATAGTATTTAAATCATAGGTGCATAAATTTCATAAGGACGAATTGGACCATCAGAAAGTAGAAATATAAGTAAACTGTTTAGAAAAAACATTTAATAAGAGTTCCAGTTTTTTAATCTGTATGTCATTTTAGCCTTGACCCAAACATAGTAAATCTGATTTAGTTACAAATTTTTGGTTATAGAAAAATGGAAGCGAAACTAAGGCTTGAGAGCCTATCTCCAATCATGACCCAATGTTACACTGTTCCAGGAACACAGACTACAGCCCTAGATCCAGTAAGCGTCAAATGAGTTTTGCTGTTCATAGGGGGAACTCAAAAGAACATTGCATAGAGTGGGAAAAATCGCCACCAGCGGAAAAACAGCATATTTGTAAATGTGAAAGATACGTACTCACACAGTTTAATAAGAGTTGCACTTTTTAAACATACCTTGTCCATTAATTTACTCGCATGAAGACTCAGGCTATTGAAGAATATTTTTTTGCTTAGCAGATGCATTTCTTCAATGGTGGTCAACAACGTAGTCGCACTATTTCCAACAATGCCACTGAAAAAAAAGAATACTTCAAGTTGCAGAACAGGGTAAAACAATTAAATTCTTTAACTGAGTACAATTCTTTAGAAAGATCAAGATTTAAATAAAAATTTTTATGTAGAATATAACCTGTGATTTAAAAACAATTACTCTAGTTTCATATAAAAATGACAGGGTTTTTTTTTTTTCCTTTTGAGTTAGGTAATGAACAAATGAAAAAAAACAAACTATATTTTTAACATTTCACAATCTTTTAGAAAAACGTGTATTAGAACACTCATAATATGCAAATCCATATTTCTATTTTTCCTCTATTACAAACAAATGTATGTCTTGTTTATCTAAGATCTAATTTTAATTTTAAGGAATCCATTCCATCAATAGCTCTGTTGATAGAACATTTAAAATTTATTCATACTGAGTTCTTCTTTTAATTAAAATTGTTATATGGTATCAATAACACATCTATAAGTTATAAAGTTTCTCAATTTTTATACAGCTGCCTAAATAGCAGTATATATACACATAATTTCAAAAAATATGATAATACTTTGAAATAATTATTAGCATGTTCTGTAATTCTCAATACTCTATTACAAGGGTATTTCTTACACCTAACCAATGGGGTTTCCCATTTTTGCCTGGATATAAGACAACATTTATATGAAACAATTCCCAATTTTATTTCCCAATTCATGTACTGAAAGTGATTCTAAATGTGTTTTTAGAGGGAAAGGCATCTGTTGATGTGAAAATATATTGTAATCCAGTAGGAAATCATCATTTCTAAAGGTTCAATAACGTCTTACTATACCTAGAAACTTTTTTTAGGTTGCTAAATATAATGGTATTAATAAATAATGATAGTAAGCAAGAAACACAGCAAATTTACTGAGACCTGATATACTCCATGTTATCTAATAAGAGCAAAAGCTAATACTATATACGGTATTTCACCTTCATCTTCCCCAGGCTTTCCAATGCAGTTATACCACAAGGGTCAGGTAAATAAATATTTAACATTTACATTATTATAAGCACATGAATCCTATTCAGAGCTGACCAAGAAATGAGGGAATCCATCACAAGGGAAGCAGGCTTGTGAAGAAGACAAACCCCAGGGCGACAGCCACACAGCAGGCTTGGGGCGAGCAGTCGAGGCGGGCCAAGGGGCATGAGGGTGCCTGAGGGGAGGGGGGGGCTGGGAGGGATCACTTGATGTGCTTGACGACATGCTGAGAACATACTAAGAGTCCACTTCATGGTTTGGGTCTGACACGGTGACAAGGGCACAGAAAAGTAAGCAAGTACAGAACCAGGCAGTCACTAACTACGGAAAGACAAGTTTTACAGGAAAGGAAAGCGATCCAAGTATGCTGGGCCCCCCACCTCTTCCCTTCGGAGTTTACTACAGCATTTTGATGGAATCCATCCTCCAGCAGCTGTAACATACAAGAGGCCAACGTTTTTGAGAACTTGCGTATCTCCTAGTTTTTTTCTTCCAGTGTTATCTGTGGGTGTGTTCTCCTCTCGGCTGAGAAGAACACCGGAGCTTCCCAGGACTCAGTCCTAGACCCTGTTCTTCCCACACTCGCCTCCTAACTGGTCTTATTAGTCCTTATGGCTTCACCTCTCAACTATATCTGCAAACCACCACGTTGTGAGTCCCAGCCTGGGTTCCCATATTACCTGCTCACCCAGCATCCCTGGGTGTACATCGAATCTGACATGGCCCAAACTGAACTCCCATCAGCCTGTTCCTCCCCGGCATTCCCCATCTCAGCAAATGACGATACCATTCAGCTACTTGTTCACCCCGTCTCCTCACATCTTACCCCGTATCATCCAGATGTAAGTCCTGTTGGCTGTAACTCGTAACATCTCCAGAGCCAACTACTTTCCACCTCCTCCAAGGTCACCCTTGTCTAACGGATCATCTCTGTTCAGCACCACAAACTGCTCCCTGAAGACATTCCTTGCCCCCCGCTGCCCCCACACATTACATCATCCCCTTAATCACCCATCAGCTCAGGCCCCTCGAAACCCTCCCCATCTTCCCCAGCCCACTCAGGGGAAAATCGACCCCCTTCCCACGGCCCACGGAGGCCTACAGGATCGGCGCTGCCTCCCTGTGACTTCATCTCCCTCTCCTTCTAAGCCACCCACCCCAGCCGCTGGCCTTCCTTCTGGTCCTCTGTAATCCAAGCTTTTCTTGGCCTCACGGCCAGAGTCTAGCCTACATAGGACACTCTGCTCCAAGCCTTTTCAACCCCAATGCCTCTTCAACCCCAATGCCTCCACATTCTTCAGGTCTCTGTTTAAGCATCACCTCCACCAAAGGGGCCTGCAAACCCAGCCGCATACACATACCCTACATGTGCTCACTCCCTGTACTTTCTCCGGCTTTATTTTCCTCAGTGCCCTTATCGCAATACCTAAAATTTGCACTTGTCTTCGCCATTAGAATGTAAGTTTAAGCTCTGTCCCGTTCACTGCCACTTCCTTAGCACCTGGAAGGGTGACATTCATAGTCAACTTTTTAACTGACTACATGGGCAAATGTGTGAACAAGCAGAAAAAGTACATGCAGAAATGTATCAAAAGATCCAATTGCCATCCTTAAAATAATGATCTTCAAGGTCAGAAAAACTAATTCTCAGAGCTTACAAAACCTACTATCATGTTCAGAATCCAAATGATTTTACTCTTAGCAGCCTCCACACTGGAAACTGAGTTGGCACTATGCTCGAGTAACACATTCCCTGGGGCGTCATTATGGGCACCCCTGAAGAGAGACAGTCAACGTGTCACCACCATCGTTGCGTAACGCAGCGTTGGCCATGCGTTAGCTGCTTTCAGCTGTTGAGTTTTCTAAGTATGTATCATTCTCTTATTTTAGGAAATCTGTACCATTACAACTGGAACTAATTTATTGCTCTTGAGTTGTGGCAGGTGGTAATAAATTTATATCTAAAATCTTAGAGGACTAAGCCAAGTTGTCTCTGATCAATTTTGTGGCTTGTGGAAAATCTACCGACAGGATATGGAATCCATCTTTGAGCTGTGAAGTTTGGGTGGTTAATCTCAGCTACGAGGAAGCACGGAACGCCGCTGCCCTGGTCTCATGTGCTTTGCAAACCACTGATCCCTGGGTCTGTTAGTTATAATAATTCTCTTGGGTTTTAACAACTGGCCTTTTGTTCCTGATTACTGTCATGCTGGATACAAAGCATTAATAATTTTTAAGTCACTTTTAATGGGTTAATATGGAAGCCATCAAAAATAAAGCTTGAAAGGCCATTGTTTTAACACAACTACACATATCACATCATCTTATGGTGACATTTATAATAAAGCTCAAGTGTTTACCATCAACAGATATATGCAAAGTGAAAATGAATGTAAGTTTTAGAGTCAAAAATTATATTTTAAATAAGACAAGTGGTTCCTAATCAGATAAAGTAGCTTTTATTTAGATACAGTAAAGCAGCTTTTATTTAGACTAGATAAAGCTATGGTCCTATTTTGTCACTAACAGAAAACTACATATTAAAAAATTTATGTTACTTACATCCAGAACAGGACATTTCATTTACTATGCTCTATTCTCAGTGTAATATAATAGTTGCTTTAGGTGCCAAGGCTCTCTTTTACTAATGTGTTTCTATTGCATTATAGACTCCTACTGTTGTAAAAGTTTTGTATGTACATGTGTGCATTTCGTATAGCTCTGTTTGGAGAAGAAAGGCAAAAGGAAAGGATGGACTCAAAGAACAGCACCTATAATATGCATACAATGATTCATACGGTTCATTCATTCATGGGGGAGGGGTCTACCAGTTATACTTGGTCATGCAAACAGTGACAACGAAAAGTCTTACACTGAGTTCTAACTGAAATGAGGTATCACATAGGATTTAACAAGCACATTTAACCATTCCACTTACCTGATTGTATGGTGGTAAAATTTAAGGAGGTTAGAAATTTTATATAATAAAACTGCCCCAGGTTCGGCAACTATTACTTGTTCAATTCGAACCTATTAAAAATGTGAGAAAAATATTAAACATTTCTTAAAAGCATAACTTATCTTCAATAATCATGTGTTGCAAATAGTATTAAACATGATAAAATGTTATTATTGCAGAAATCATGAAATTCCTTCTAAATAATTGCTGAATATTAAATTATAGGGGTGATAAAATAAGGAACATGTTAACACAGGTATGCTCTCCAAAAAAACGATCCATTGCCTACAGAACTGGCTTAAGGCAGCTGTGACAAGAAATAATCAATACAATGATTAAATTATTTTGAGGTTTTTCACCATTATAGAATGAATTTAATTCAGCACTCACTGCACTGCAAAGCAATTGTTATATCCCTAAAACTGATTCTCACCAAATATTCAAAAAAAATGAAAGAACTCTTATCTTTAAACTATTATACCAGTTTTTTAAAATTAATTAGAGAATAGGGAAGCAGACAAATCTCAAAATAGTACCAACATATTTGTCTAATTATAAACTACCAGGGCATTATCAGATCAAGTTCAAGATTAACTTGATCTATCTCAAGATTAACTACTAAGAATCTTTTCTATTTAAATTCAATCCCTCACTGATCTTTCTCTTTATAGTCCCTAATTAATGAGTATGATCTACACCACACTGATATGTGCTCATTCACATATCATGTCTGTTCTGAAGCTGCTGCTTACATTGCGTCTTATTTCCTAGCTAGACTGTAAACACAGAGTGTTTTCTGCTTCCTTTACATTCTGTAGCATCTGGCAGAACATACATGCACAACAGATGTTAAATAAATGCTTTTGAAAATTGAGATCTCTCTGTACTTCGATTTTGCAACATGTCACAATGCCAACAAATGTGATTTGCTAAAATACAATTTTATAAATGTATGCATATGAGCATCCAAAAACCTCTCATAGAAATGGACCTTTACATTAATAAGTTTGTAAAACTGATACATCTGTTGGTATAAGGTATTAGTCTAGCTAACTATCACAATATTATAGATCACAGAGAACATTTGATTTTTATAACCATAGTTTTCATATTATACTTTCTTTCTAAATCCAAGGCCTCAATAGGGACTTATATATTTTAAAAAGTGATGTTTTCTGAACTGTAATGTCATTATTAGGGCCGAATATAAAGGATATTACTTGTAAACAGGCAGCACCTGCTTCGCAGATTTGTAACACCATCTCAGCTATCTGGCAACTTGCCTTCCAGAATTTTCAAGCATCAAGAAAATATTCTTCATTCCAATTCCCTTGAGTAAGAAAGTGGGAAAAGAGAGGAGGGAAAGAAGAAAAGAAAAAGAGCGAAGGGAGGGAAGAAGGAAGAAGAGAAAAAGAAAAACAACTTTTGCCTCTTGTCACACACACAAAGTTTTCAGGAAAAGTGGCCTTCTTTCAGCTTCAATGAAAACAGTACAGAGAAAGTGAAACATCGGGGGATTTATGTATGATACACCAAGACTGCCTGGTTTGCCAACTCTGTCTTATGAAGGTTACACAGGAGGCCAACCATTTTCAGCAAAAGCCAGTAGCTGTAGGAAAATCAACAGGAGAGAAGAGAAACAAAATAAGTAAAAAGGGTAAAAGGGACTGCAGAAGTGCTGGCAGCAGCTACTAACTGGGAATTACACAGCTGGTGGCAGTGAAGGAAGGTCATTAGCAGAGCTTAGAAGGAGTGATGGGAGAGTGGCTGAGATATGAAGTGCTTGGGACAGTCCCGGCACCTAATGAGCACTCGACAAATCATGACTGCGCTCAAAGTGGCTTAGATGATAAAAGCAGAAATGAAAAGCAGCAAGATGGGCAGCAGGTGATCTGACAAGAATCTCGGGAACAGATAAAAATCAACGGTGGCTCTCCAGCCCAATGCCAGCAGGAGAAAGAGGGAGAGGCTGTTTAGGGAACAGGGACGAGGGGAGAAGGATGGATGGAAAGGGGTACTGACTGCCCTCCTTCACCCTCCATCACAGAAGGCTGCTTGGAGTGACACTGTCCCCAAGAACACCCCACACCGGGAGGGCACTGACTGCACTGCGCAATGCGGCATTCAGCTCTACGCATTGTCCAGGCCACCTATTTTTGTGTACACTTATTTTCATAGAACCCACCACGATTTAAGGAGGTCTGGAGCACATAACACACTAAAGTTCTTATTAAAAGAGAGAAAATTCAAATACTGGCTGGCAGTATCTCACCAATCTAGAACATTTGCATAAAAAAAGGATCGTTTGATCTATGGACGTGAAAGACAAAGATTCATTATATTAATTCTGATTTTAGCTACAACCTTGGAGTAAAGGTACCTGTAATGTCATAGGCTTGATGCTGACAACCCCTCTGCAACATATGTAATTTTATTCATATGTGATTTTAAATTTAGAGCAATGCTTTCTAAAACTGGAAATGACTTTAGAGGTCACACCTTAATCATACATTTACAGATATGTAGTCCACTGCCTATGAAGTTTCACTTTATTAACCCCAAAAAAAGGTTAAATACAGAGTAGAGTTAAACAAATGTACAGGTTTACAAGGATATCTCCCACTAGCATTACAACTTTTTCTTTATGCTTCTAAAAATCAAAATCTCCGCTGCCCTAAAAAATTAAATCCTACAAAGTAAAAAGATTGAGGAACTGAAACTTAGCCAAAACATCCATTATCTTATGCCATTATGAAAAGTTTAGCTGCTTATCAATTAGGAAGAAAAAAATTTATATTAATGGCATGGAAAAGCAGATGGATCACTATGAAAACTATTCCAAATTGTAACTGCAAAAGAAAACACTAAAGCTTTTTTTCCTCAGCTAACAACTATATCATGAGAATATTAGTTAGCCAAATGAGGTAACATAGAAAGAAAATTCCTAAAATGATTTAACACCGTCTGTGGGTACTTATAGGATGGGAGGAGTTTGGAGCAGATAAGTCACCACTGCCGTGCTAAGCTGATGTGTAACTCCTGTGAACACCTGTTAAATATTCTCTGGAATACGCAATGAGTGTTACTATCATATGGAAACGTTTAAGGTTTCTGCCACTTCAGAAACTAAAGAGCTTTTTGTTCATTTTACAATAAAAAGATCTTTGCTTGCTTACTTAGCAAAGGTTTCTTCTTCACCTTTTGATACCTAACATTATAATTTCCCAAGGGGTCACAATAATGGCCCACAATTCTAATAAACACCTTTCTGGGCATATAAACTTTAAGAAAATGAAATGACAATGTCTAAGTACATTTTAAAACAAAGGAAGACTTTGGTATTATATAACCAATGGATGTTATTTTAAACATTTCTTACTCAGACCAGGACTGGAAAATCTGAGGCCCATTCCAACCTTAGGATTCTAGAATTATATTTTATACAATTTACTTAAAAAGAAAAGATGTAAGAAGGAACATAATACCATAAGTAAAGAGAGGAGAGAAAAAAAGGCAGACAAAATTTTTTTCTCCAAAATGACTAAGAGTTTCATTTAATTATATGTGGTTATCAAAATGTATGAAAAATATAGAAAAAGCTTATTTTTATACTCCCTTTCCTTCTTTTATCTTTCCAATAACTGTTAGAATACAATGTAAGGAACATTTATATGAGTATAAATGTCTGAAAACCAAACTATGGCAAGTTAATTTTTCATTTGGGAGAAATAAAATACTTTGTTGAATATGCAACTGAGCCATAAGATGATTAAGTTATAGTGATAATTAAATATGTAAGTGGTAATAATATTTACAATGGTAATAACTAAAACTGTCATAAGGTGTGTCTCATCTGAGATTTCCTTGCCTGGGACAAAATACTAAAGAAAATCTTAGAAACAAACAAAATTAGTTTTAAAATTTAGATTTTGTTAAGAATAAATCATAAAACTTCTGGATTTCAATTTCTATATAGTGCAGTAAAGTCAGTCAGTAAAGAAAAGTAAACCAACAGTTGCAAAGCATTCTGGGCGTATCAACAGAGAAGACGCCACACGTAGGCGAGCCCAGCAGGCGCCAGGACCTGGCTGCTTCAACTGGTTCCTCAGGCAATCCTGGCAGCCCCTGGTGGTGGCAGCTTTACATACAGGCTCAATAGGAGCAAACGGACGGGGAGAAGTCAGGCAACGTGAACACGCGAACACACTTCAGTGGCAAAGTGGGAATTCTCACACGAGTTTGACTTCAAACTCTGTACCCTGTACTATAAATAGTATTAATAACACATATACATTATTTCATCCCTGGATCTATCATTATTTATTGTTATAATAAAAACTTACTATATTGAAAGCAATAAAGTAAATGGAATATGTTCTCAATAAATCTCTGTTAAGGGTTCATAAATTAGTTATTTCAATTTAATACACTTTTCCTCAACTGATTAACAAATTACTGTAGGAAACACAATAGTCAATATATGCAAACTGAGACTATTTCAAGTTTTCTTTCTTAGAGAGAAAATTGATAATGATTACTTAGACATCTATCTGATTATCCTGTAGGGACATTAATGTGTTAATGTGACAAGCATTACAGCTTTAATTGAAGCTGTAATCTGTGTGCCTGAATGCCTAAGAATAAGGCAGCACTTTAACCAGATGCCATGTAACACATGGAAAAACAGACGGTTTTTACCTTGAGAGGCCGGCACGCGCCCTCAGTGATGTGCCCAACAACTTCCTGAGTATTTTCCGCAACACCTGCATTAATTATAACATAACTGAAAAATTTCTTCCAAATTGCACTTTGCTTCACAGACGTTCACAAAACTAACAAACAATAATAATACATGTGATTAATGGCCCTAACAGCAAACATTTCCCTTTTTTTTTTTTTTTTTTTTTTTTTAGCTGAGCCATCCTGCCACCTTTTGGCGGCTCAACGGCAACTCAGCTCGGGCTGGCCTCGAACCGCTGTTGCTCAGGGCTCAGCTTGCACTATTGAGCGAGCTCTTAACCAACTGAGCCATTCGGCCGGCCCTCCTAACAGCAAACATTTAAAATAACCTTAAGAATATTTTATTAAGTTTGGTATCTTCTAGGGCATTACTAATTAAGTTAATACCTGTTAATTCATTGGATTGTTGATTAATAAAGTGAACATTACTTCTCGGTAAAAAAGTGTAAATACGGGTCACAGGGGTATAAAGGCTGTAAAATACATTTACTGAAGTGATGTACAGATGTATTAGCATGTGTTCTACTAATATCTTACTCGAGGCAGTGATGCTGACATAAGCTGAGGGTAGAAAGATGGAAACCACATCTCCCAATCTAATGGAAAACAGGCCTTTAATAAATACCTAGTATTTGTCAAGCTCTGTACTGGGGACTTCATTCATAATCACCTTCATTTTTATAGACGGTGAAACCGAAGCTTCGAAGAATTAACCTAATTTCGTCTAACTCCAATCTATGTTCTTCCCACCTCTAAACGCTGCCTCTCATATAGACTTAACTGAAACATCTTTTAAGAAATACATTCTCTTAAACTGGGTAATTAGGATAACAGAAAACAACTTTATAAAAGTGCAGACTGTGTGACAATCTAACATATACGTTGGTATAATCTCAGTATCGAAGAGGGTTTGTCTCGCCAATTTGTACCCTGGCTTCTCCTACAGATCACTTGCTAAACCAGAATGACCAGGGTGGGTGGGCACGCTGTGCAAAACAGAAGTGACACCAGGCACAATAACTCACTTCACTCCCTATCAAAACCAGAATATCTTAATTACCCATTAATCCCTTCTATAATACAATGCTCATCTTAAGGTAGTCACCACAAAGATTTAAAATTCTGTTAACAAAAGACCGCAGTGATTCAAAAATGGTCAGTTTCCATTTTTTTTTTTTAAGAATTTTTTTATTGAGAAATTGGGGGAAGGGAACAGCGTTGGGGAATCAGGGAAGGGAAACACACAAGTTGTCTTTTTGTTCTTCAGTCTAGTTGCGGAGGACGTTGCTTCACTGGCCCATGTTGGTATCATCATTGCACTCTTCCTGGATGAGGCAGATTGGTCGCCGGCCTCTGGATGGTTGCTCACCGCGGCTATTGGCAGCTCACTCCGGCTGCCAGCCACTCACGCTGGCTGCCGGCCACTCACTGTAGCCTATGGCAGCCCACTGTAGCAGGCAGGGGCTGCAGCTATGCTGTCCCGAGGACTCACAGCAGCCCAGCTCCAGGTGGAGCTGTTGTTCACCATCTTAGCTATAGAGGGCAGTGTCACTGGTCCTCATATGTGGGATCTGAACTGTGGCTGCTGGCATCCCAAGCCAGCTCTTAACCAACACGCCACTTGGCTGGCCCCTCATTTTTCTTTCTTGAAAGCAAGACCAAAATTTTAAGTATACATAGGTAATTATTCAAAAAACTTCATAACAGGGCTGGCCGAGTGGTGCTTTGGTTAAAAGTTGGCTTGGGACGCCAGCTCTGAGCAGCTGGGCCCTGGTTTAGATCCCACGAGGGCGAGTGACAATGCGCCCTCTACAGCTAAGATGGTGAACAACAGCTACACCTGGAGCTGGGCTGCTGTGAGTCGACGGAGATGGCGTAGGTTGCAGTGGGGCTGCAGTGGGCTGCCACAGGCTACCAAGAGTGGCCGACAGCCAGAGTGAGCTGCCAAGAGCCGCTGTGAGCGGCCATTCAGTGGCCAGCAACTGACTGCCTCATTGGGAAGAGCGCAATGATAATACCAACATGGGCCAGTGAAGAGACGTCCTCCACAACTAGACTGAAGAACAAAAGGAGAGCAACTTGTCTGTTCACCTTCCCTGGTTCCCCAGCGCTGTTGCCCTATCCCAATAAAAAAATCTAAATTTAAAAAAACTTCACAACAGCCACATGAGAATTAAAAAAAGGGGTTAGAATGTAAGAATGAGTAGTTTAATGGCTGTAAGCAAGTCCATTGGCCTGTTTACCCTCAGATAAAATGAAGGTAGCCCCCCCTTCTGCCTTTACAGTGCTGTGGCAAGGGGATCTGAGATGACGCCCGCTAAGGCACCCCAGGAATGCCTCCGAAGTGAAGCAGAAGCGGCCAGGCTTGCTGTGGAAGGTCATGAGACTCCACTATCAAAGTGTGAAAGCTCGTGTGATGGGATGAAAGTGATGGAGAAGAACGTTTATCAGCAGCCACGGGGGAGGCGAAGAGGAAGATGAATTCGGATGCGCGCTGCGCCACGGAGGAGGGAGGAAGGCAGTGAAACCAGAGGCCCCGGGCGACTTCCGCCTCTTAGGCTCCAGCAGGAACCAGCGGAGACCCACCTGGTGTGGTCACATGCTTTAGGAGAGCTTCCAGGTGTTCCTTTTCCGAGGCAGTAGCTTGATGGAGCCAAGCCAACATATCTCCTACATATCTAAAGGAACAACTACATGTCAGCAGAGATCTCCTTCAGGAAAACATGGAAGACTGCAATACTGTCCGATTATCATACCTCAGCGGGTCGTGGGAGTGCATTTCGATGGGCCTAGGGGTACCTCCTGGGCCGCCTCTGGTAAGAGCATCGATAAACCCACGGACAACCGTGCTTCTTCTGGCTGTTCCAAATTCGTCCAAGGTGTACCTGGAAGGGAAGTCACGTGACAGACACTTGTTTTTCTTCCCAGTGGTTGTATCACACTATTCATGCAATTTCTAAGATAAGACGCTAAAGGAGACAAAGCCGGGGTGAAGAAGAAACCGGAGATCACCAGGTGATCTGGTCACCCTGCTCCTGCAGAGCCAAAGCCACGCCTGACAGGGCCTGCAAAGCAGGGGGAGCAGGCACCGGGGGAGGGGCTCGCCCTGCAGAAAACGGGGGGCCACAAACAGGCCAGGCACAGAGAGCTGCAGGGGCTGGCGACGCCAAACGAAGGGTGTGGGCACTGCGGATAACTGTGTACTTCCGGTGACTGTACCGTGTGAAATACTGTTTTTATCAAGTTTCATACAAATGCAGAAGTGTTTCAAAATATGTGTTGCAACAAATACATGAAGAATGAAGAAAAATCAGTATTGTATTACTACATTCTTTAACAATTTATATTCTGAAGGTTTATCGAAGGAAAGAAGACAATATCAGTTTTTCATTTCCACTTACAATTTTCTTTTTGAAGCAATTTCTATACTTGACTTATCAAAAGTTAATAAGGCAGTAGCATGCCAGTTATATACCATCTAACAAAAACTGAGTATGGCAACTTTCCCTAAAGACTTCAGTAGCTGACACTTTTTTTGTGCATGGTGCCTCCAAGTCAGACACAGAGGATGGTGGAGCTGCCACAGGTTACTTAACTAAAGCTCACAGGGTGCCATCTGGCGGCCGGTGATGGTGTTTGCAATCAGCTGCTCAAATGTGCTGGTGCTTTCTCAATCCCCACCTTGGCAGCTGCTGGTCCCTCAGCCCAGAATGTTCTCCTCCCTCTGTTCCTGGAAAATGCCTGCGCGACCTTCAGAACACACTTTACCGACTTCCCAGAGGGAGCTTGCCAGTGTCCATCCTACTCCCTACCACACAACACCTGCGCCACCAGCACCTGAGCCACGCCCTCATTAAAACGGATGTGTCTGTATCCGGCTCCATAAAATAAAGCAACTTGAGAGCAGTGTGTTATCGCCGTCCCATCTCCAGCACTGAGGACTCTGTGTAACACACAGTAGGTGCTCGGTAAGCAGTACTGGAATGTTATTCTTACACAGCTGGCCCAGCATGTGTATTCTAGAACCTAATTTCAGGCTAAGTAATGCTGCAATCATTGAGCAGAGTAATGGGGGAATTCCCTGAAAATATTCCCAGCATCCGAAGGCATGGCTCAGAGCAGGAGGCAGACACTAGGTGGAAGTCGCCGCCCTCTTGTTTCCCAAATATAACTCCCCACCTGGTCTCCGTAGTTTCATTTCATTCTAGGCATTAAAAACAAAAAAGCATTTCTTCTATTTTATGAGACCTAAAATAATAAAATTAAAATACAGAATAATAAAAATACATAAACAAGTTAATAACACATAGGTTCTTACCCAAAACAGTATCGCATATGTCTTGGCTGGCATACCTTACCAGGTCGAAGGCCTCAACTTCTCTTTTCTTGAATCCTATTACTAGAATCCTGATTTAAATTTTTTTCTCGGTATAATTGTATTTCTGTCCTCTCTTTCATCTCCTGCTCTCCAGGGCAGGGTTGCTTCAGGAGTTTTACTTACAATTCCAAGGTAGTTATTAGTGAGAGGACAGGTTGGGGACAAGCCCCTCCCCTCCACATAAATGTAAGTGGTGGTCTGGATACGGGGGGACCCTGGTTCCCCTCCATACTGCGTTCTACAGCATTTAATATGCAAGTAATGGATGCTAGTGAGATGAAAATATCACCTTAAGTTATAAGCATCAAACTACTGCATATGAATCTGATAATAATGCAAGTTAATATAAATCGAAGAAAAAGTAGGTTTTTGGGTGTTTTTTTTAATTAGGAAAAAGTCACCAACTTGTATAGGACAGGTCTATCCTGCAGGGCTTCCATCGCCCGGGTCAGCACTGGAGATATGTCACATGATTCTTGTGTCAATGCTCTGCATTCATCTGAAAAATAATTCACATCGTGAGCCTTTTTAAATTAAAACTAGGTCTTTACTATGTCCACCGTGGACCCACAGTCTAAATTCTATAGCAAACATCAATGAAAAGAATGCTTGGAATAACCTAGAGAATATGCCGAATCAGAAACTAGTCTATGCAGTTAACCATATAAAAATTTAAGCTTAAGTATTGATATGACTGAAATGACCACATATGCTGTCTAGTACACCCCAAACCTGTACTTCATTATTATAAAACAAAACAAAACAAAACAAAAAACACTACATTGCTAAAAAAAAAAACAAAAAAACAAAAAACAAAAAAACAATCAATGGACAGATATTCACTTACTACCTGCTATACGTATGGTAGTGTTCAAGGTGGGGGGGGGAATTAAGTATATTATTATAATACCAGGCCTTTCCCTGGGGGGCCATTGCTAAGCAGTTTACTTAAAATGTTTATATGGGTAACTTATATATGGTAATAAGATTATAATTTTAAAAGTATAAATTTTAAACTTTTAAAAATCTCTACACCAAAGTTTCTTTATTTTACTATTCTAATCTTATCCGTAAAATACTTCTTTAGTGTCCACTATGTTTAAAAAACTCCGGACTTGTTCAGAAATCCCCAGCCTCTTGGTGGATGAGGACTCACACTAGCACAGTTTTGGGGTGCGCTGAGAAAAGCACGTGTGTGTGTGAGACCGGAAACGCGAGTCCCTAAGAGTCAGCAGCCCACAGCTTGGAACCACTATGTTAGATGTCATGGGAACACAAAGAAATCCGGGCAATGTCCTCACTTCGAGAAAGCAATCTAACTGGAGAGCAAAGATGGACATATACGAAAAGTGTAGCAGAGTAATAAATTATTGGATGCCAAATAAATATTCCCAACGGTTAGTGTTCAGACACGGGGGAAAGTCGCTATGACTGGATGTCGTTGTGGAGAGTTCCAGGCAGGTGCAGAGCCTATGTTCGGCTTTGGAGACTGAGGTGGGACTGAGCATAAAGTGAGAAAGCCAGACAGCGCCCCCAAAAGGAGGAAGCAGAAAACGAGAGAGGCAGGGAAAGCAGCACGTTTTGGACATGAATAAATCCCGAACCAGAAAAGCAGGTTTTCACAGTGAATAGTCGTATAGGTGTTGCTGGTTAACTGAATTTCATCTCAACTCCCTCCAACAGTCTGTTGGTAGCACTTAGGAAAACACTGTGCTCCTGCTGTCTTAACTACCTTCCTTGGTTTTAACCGGCAGTTTTGTGCACCTACTGAAACATTTTAAAACAAAACTAAAACAAATAAACCATTTCTGGTGGCAAAATATAATGGCCCCCGAAAGATTCCTAATCCCCGGAGCCTGAGGACAGGTTACCTTACACGGCAAAGATACGCTGCAGAGGGAATTCAGGTGACAGACCTTGAAACAGGGCGATTTCCCCAGATTACCTAAATGGGCCCAAGGTATTCACATAGGACGTAAAAGTGCAGGACTGGCAGAAGACTCAGAGATCCAGACAGAAGGAGGCAGGAGAGACTAAAAGTGAGAGGCTGACTCGATCCTCCACTGCAGACTTTAAAGATGGAGGAAGAGGCCACAGCCACAGAACGCAAGCGGCCTGCAGAAGCAGGGGAAAGCTCAGTGCCAGCCGGCAGGAAACCTGGGCCTCAGTCCTACAGGCTCAGGGGCTACATGTGCCCACACACTGAATGCGGCAGGACAGACTACTCCTCAGGTCCAGAAATGAATGCAGCCCTGCCGACACCTTCATTTTGCTGTGGGGAGAATCACACCTGAGTTCTGACTACAGCATTATAAGAGAATAAACGTGTTGTATTAAACTGTTAAGTTTGCAGCAATTTGTTACAGCAGCAATAGAAAATTAATTCACTTATAATATGGGTATGTATTTAATAAGAGATATCTAATGAACTTTAAAATAATCTAATCTAGATTAGATAAAATAATCTAGAAATACTGACTTTTTTTTTATTCCTGTACTAATCAACATATTGCTTGACTGATGGTGGATGTCATGACACAGACACAAAGGCAATATATTCAAATGTAAAGTCTTCCATTTTAACACATTTTTTGTGGGAAACGAGTAAACTCGTCATATAGCTCAAATGCCCGCTTACAAAGTGTTAAAAATACTTTCTGATAACCAAAATCAAAATACAATTATCAAACTCAGACCAAGTGAAATAACAACTAGCTCTAGCACTATTGCATGAGTCCAGACCACACGAAAGAAATCACTTACTCTGAGCCCATCGATAAAGTCTTTCATAAGCTGTTTCTTGAAGCAAGGCCATCTGTTCCATAATTTCTAAACTAAAAACAAATTTCAAGATTTATTATAATTTGAACTTTCAGCCAACAGCTACATCTAAGCACCTCATTATTTCATTTAATTATGGAAATGATTTGGTTATATCATTTTAGCTTTTTATCATTATTTATGGAATGCTTTTTCCATTTTTTATAATTAACAGCTGTCGCTTTGTGACCCAATTGTTGTTTTACTCTAAACACATCAGGATCTAACTCCCTCCTTAGCCAAAGATACATACAGATTAAACTCCTATTTCACAACATGTCAGACAGTTTCAAGAAGAATCTAGAATGTTTTTTAAATTTTGGAACTATCAGAGGTGATGTAATTATGAATTGAAAAGGTTACTCACCCTGCTGTTTGTTGGTTTGTGCGCAAGAGAACTTTGACGTCGTTATGAATCTGTTTTACTCTCCTCAATGCCTTGAAAAAATCCTTTAAAATTAAAAATGCAACTTTAAAATGTCCATGTTTTCAGGTAAAATTACATTACTCTAAATTAAAATATCACTACAAAGGAAAAACAAATTCTTTCACCTACTGAAATCCTTCCTCCACTGATCTCAATCAACTGTCTTTGAATTTTTATATAAAGTATAACATATTTTCCACATTTTAAAACATGTATTAATTCAATGTCTACTCTATGCCATATTGTGTGCTAGCTGCCAGAGATAGAAAATTCATAGACAAAAATCCCCTGACCAGAGGAAGTGCGTGATTTAGTAAGAGAGAACTGCAAACCTAAAGATTACCCCATGAAGAAAATGTGCTACGTCCCTACCAATTCTGTCTCCTGCATAACTCCCTACACGCAGGTGACTGGCTCCATTCCAGCCTAGACAGTAAGACAACAGTGACAGCTGTCAAGGCATGCAGTGAAACCCTCCACCCCCGCATCAAGGCTTCCCCCTGCCCTCGGACGCCAGAATGATGACGCCAGGTGTAGGATTAGAGCTCCTCCCAGTTAGAATGAAAGATTCCGGAAAAACGGAATGTCTTTCAAGGAAAAACAAGAAATAAAACCTTCCCTGTTGTTTAGTATTTTGAGAGGTTTTATAATTCTGTGTCAGTTTGGAAAGAATGGCACAGATTAAAAAAATTAATTAGATAAAAAGATAAGGAATTTCTAATTCTAGGAAGGACAAAAAGTTGTCAAAGAAAGAACACATCATCATTGTAAAGTCAATGTAATAAAAATAGAAAATGCCACATAACTGCACTGCCAGGTATGAAGGAAAGAGAAGGTGTGGAAGGAGAGGGGGGTAAGGAGGGTGGGAAAGGAGGCAGAGAGAGGGTGAGAGGGAGGGATAATTTCAAAACAAACTTCTATTTAGATGGAAAAAAAAAGTCTTAAAAAAATGTCTTTATATCCTCTGTAACTGCTACGCTTTAAACGATTATAACAAAAGCAAGGTACCTCAGTAATGGGCCCTTCTCTTGTGCCCCGGAGAAGACTCATTTCATCAGAAGTCAGTTGGAACTTCGATAAGAAAGCATCGGCCACTTGGGCTCTTATTTCTAATCTCTGACTGTAATAATAAAGACAAGCCATGAAAACCAAGACCACTATGGATTTACATAGCTTTAAAACAAATTATACCTCTCACAAAATAAAGGTGTGAAAGATTTTCAGCTCCTTCGAGTCTCCTTTCTGCGCAGTACTGCAAGCTCATCAGGCTTGTAGGTGACACAATGAGCTGGTATGGTTCTGCCGCAGATACTTGCACGCAGTCAGAGGACTTAATCATGAAAAGGTAGAAAGAGGTTCACAAATGGTCCCTCCATTACAAGCTCCCAGCCTCTTACAGGTACGTGACTAGTTCACCTCATAATAATAATAATAAGGCTGACTTACAGGAGAGAAATGTGCCCATTTTCAACTATTCTCAGTCACTAAAAAAATCCTAAGCCTCGAAGTTTTCACATGAAGTACACAAAACCCAAAATTCGGGTCTATTTTTTTTATTATTATTGTTAGTTTAGGTTAGAGATAGAAGTCAAAAGCGCATTTACTAATTCCTCGTAAATCTATAAAAGTTACTTCTGCACTTTTGCCTTCCCCGCTTTTCTGCATACTACGGTCATGAAAAAGTCTTTTAAATTATAGTGTCCGAATGCAACCTATTTAGACTAGTTGAAAATTAGGAAAAGGCATGCTCTCTTCTGGAATGCAACCTGCGCGGACCTGAGGACTGAGCCGGGTCAGCACCTAAGGGCAAGTTAGGAACAAACTACCTGGGCAGGACCTCAGCATTCCTGGCTTCTAGGCCTTAGATTGGAAGATATATAAATGATGTTGTGTTTCACTGGCAGTAACAGTGTATCATCTATATTCAAAAAAGGGTGAACAAAGATAAGTACTAACACTACTTGCACAGAGAGTACGATGCATCTGCTGTCTCTCTATTGTTTGTACTCTGGGGTTGTGAAGTTTTAAATTCACAAAGTTTAATGCTCCTGCTGAATAATATAAAAGCTAAAAGGGAAAGTCCTCCATGTGGCAGTAATGTTCAGCTCATCTCAAAAGATGTGAGAAGTGGCCTATGTCCTTAATCCTCTTATTAACCATTTCAACTAAAACCTCTCTGGAGGTTCTTTTGGGTCTTTAAAGTATCATGTACAAAGGAAAATGAATCTCTTTAGTCTATACTTTCATTTTGTTTTAGTCAAATCTGGTATTACCCATCTTAATTATAACCCTTAATCATTAAAATTCATTCCAATTAACTCATGACTCATGAATTATATTTCATATAATTTTTATTTAGATATTAAGATATCCTCCAATTTGACTCATGAAATAAAAACTTTGAACAACAGGCTCTAAATCTGCAAGATTTGGTCCAAGGACATGTTTAACAATGGCCACACTGCAGAAGCAAAGGTTTGGTTTCTCAAGATGACAACGGTTAAAGTAGTGACGGAAGAAATTCTAATATATCTTAAAAATCCTATTACTCTCTAGTTTTACCATACATATTCCTCCCAGGTAAAATTTCACAACCATTCTGGCAGAAAGTTACTGTCAGATGGTCCAACAGTTTGGTTTGGGAGTATCTGTGCAATCGAATGACATCAGCAGGACCTACAATGTGTAAAGGCCCTAACGTGTAAAGGACCTACAATGTGTAAAGTCCCCAAGCCAGGGTCCAATGTGACCAAGGGTGCCTGTGATGCAAGCCTGTCCTCGTCTTACATTGCAAGTGAAGTATGGTAGCTTTTGCAGGACTGTTAATACCTACATAAAAATTATACGACATCAATGTTAACATAAAGCATACAAATGGTTACTATAAATAACTTCCAGGGTATCTGAGATGTGTTCATGTAATTACTGTATGTCGTATGTTATATAATATATAAATAAACATGGAAACATATACTGTGGAATAACTGCAGCAGATAAAAAATATTAGATATGTCTGTATGTACTAACATCATCAGGGGAAAAAGGCATCACAAGGTTCATAAACATGTTTTGAGATGGTTCAAAGGAAATCAGTATGAAGATTAAACAGTCTGTTTATTTTAAATATTCAGGCAATCTATGAATACATGTGCTGAAAACTCATGTATGTGTGTGTACAGTTTTTTAAAAATAAATTTGGATTGCTATGACGTATTTTTCTATATCTTGCTTTTGGTACCTATAAAATACCATATAGATTATTTATACATCTGTCTGAATGAGAATATTGTTATCCAAATAAGCCTGTAGAATTTCTATTTCTAAAGCTAATTGCTTGTTTAACAAAATTTCTTATGGAAAAAAATACTATTTAAAAGTGTGGGAAAAAAAAAACCCACCTCTCTGCCAGCTCGCAGGAATCTGTTGTCATAATTTCTGCTATGTAATTTTCCTAAGATACAGTCACACAAATGTCCACTTGGCACAGCATAGCTATACCCCTTGGGACACCAGACTGTCACACATTTTGCACTTCCCAAAAGCAAACCAGGCCAAAACGCTTTCATAGACTTACTAAACAGTGAACACAATCTTGCTTAAATTGTTAGAGAACACAGAAATAGAAGCAGCATGTTCTCATGCTGCCTCCTGCAGACATTAATCAGAGCCACATATGCTACAAGCTCCAATACAATGCTTACTGGTCAGCTTTATTTTCCTGACATTAGAATAGCTGCATTCCATGTGCACACACTCAAAAATTTTTCATCAAATCTACAGTGCGTTAGAAATTTAGACACAAAGTGAATAAGAAATTGTTGTCCTCAAGGAGTTCACAGTTCAGGGGGAAAGAGAGACAATCAAACCACCAGTACATTATGCGAGACCATAACACACCCTACCATATGTGAATCCATCTTGCACTCACCTTCATTCACACATTTATTTATCAACAAATATTCTCATTCAGACATATTGGGTTGTCGGAAAAGCCGTGACATATTTTTCCTATGTTTTTCATTGCAAAAATGTGTCATGACTTCCCGACAGCCCAATATAAATAATATATTTTTCCAACTGGGGTTGAAGGAGGTCTGTCATTGAAGCAGCTGGTGCTCTAATAGGCAAGTCTGATGTAGAACTGTGTTCACAGAACTGTAGCTTAACATTTCCCCTTACTACACTTATTTGTAAGCTACAAGAATTTGCACAATTAACTCTTGATTATACTCTTGAGAGAAAATTAATCAGTTATAAAATAAGAGACAGTGATTGTAAAAAAAAGAAAAATTACTAAAAATCTAAAAACCACCAATATTTTAAAAACCAATCATTTTATAATTTGATAGCAAACAATACACAACACAATGTCACCCCCAAAAAGGGATAATCTTTCAACCCTTAAAATCAAGTTTAATGTTCCTAAACTATTGTTTTATGTTTATTGTACTCTTGGACAACAGCTTAGAACCTAATACATTGTATCAATTTTGAATCATGGTTTTTATTGTTTTGTTTTAACTTTGATTTGGCATTATCTATAATTTTCTTTCCATTTAATCTCCAAATTAATGAGGAGGTAACTATATAAAAAAAAACTTACCTTTCAGCTTGAAGCTTAGTGGTTTTTACTATTAAATCTTGAGTCTGTTCCTTTGCTGCCTAAAATGATAAACATACCCAGTATCAGTACATTTCAATTTTATTATACTTCAGAAAACTAATACTACCACTTACTGGAGTTCAGACTTACAGCAAATGAAATCACACTCCAGAACGCAGAAGTTTATGAAACGCCCAGTTGTAATTGAAATGGATGTTTCACGGCTCACCCCCTACCTCTCCCAAGAGGAACTCACTCAGAGTTCTCAATACCCACGTGACACTAAGGCTTACAAGAAAGAAGGTATGAGGATGCTAAGGACCTGAACAGCTCGTGATGCTTTCTGGGAAACAGAAGCACTGCCAGAGCAAGTGAAGGATGAAGAATATGGTCTCAGTTACGCACATGCTGAGCTACCGTGCGGCCTCCAAATGGAGCTGTAAGTTAAGTCACTGAAATACTGAGGAGCCACCAGCACTGCCCAAGATGGAGATAAAAACGAGAGTTGGCATGTACAAAGACCCCTCATATGGGGTTTTGGGGAAGATCAGCGATGCCCCATCTGAGGATCCAGGGCTGCTCCTGACCAAGTTTCAAGTTTTGAACTAAGCAGTCGTCCCTCCCGCAAGCCAGAACTGAAAGGGTCAGCAGTGAAAACTTGAAAAAAAACCACAAATGTGTTTTATCCAAGAGCAGGGAAATATTTATTATATTTATAAATTGGACTGAAACAAAACAGAAGCTTAGTCAATCAGATTCTCTCTTGAAAACCTGACTGTCAGGCACTTAGCAATGAGTGAGAAACAAGTGGTTGGCAGGCAGATAGAGACACAGGGTCCATGCCCTGAGGGGACAGGGAGCCAGAATTATGTGCAAACAAAGCCACTGGTAAGCAGAACTTGGAGCAGACACAAACCCAGAGAGGGGAGGGTCAGGCTGTGAACCGGATACCAGACAAAACACAGGAAGGTACTGGGTCCTTTTCAGGCTGGAACCCTACAGAGGAGGGCCAAGCTTAGTGCTAATGTTTGCAGAGCTGCATTAGATCAGAAAGCTCCCAACCCCCCAGCTCTGGGTTCTCAGAGGCCTAATCCTCCCACCAGCTCTCAGACTGTCAACTGACATGTCGTCTTCCTGCTGCATTGGCATCCTTCAATAACAGAGCCCCCCCCCCCCCTCCAGTGAAGCCATTTTCAGCTGTGTTCCTTGCAATCAAATTACATGCCTAGAAGAGTACTTTTGAGAAAACCGATTTGAAGCTAGATACTTCAACAGCTCACGAAGATTTATGGAATGCAGCTGACCACGATGGCCCCCTGGCACTCTCCTAAAATTATCACTCTTTAAATCCAATAACTTCTTCAAATGCATCTCTTTTCTAATGTCATTTTGCTTTAAAGAGCCACCTCCACCCTTTATCTTGCCTTCTACAATTTTTTTAAAAATATAGTATTTCCTCAATTCTAAAACATATTTACATTTTAGTATTTGTGAAAAAAAAGAGTGCTTTACAAAATCAATCATAAACTGCTTACTCCCTTTTTTTTGGCCTCAGTCATCACTAAATTGAGGGTATATCTTACAAACACCACCTATCACTGAAATACAATCCTTGAGTACAATGTTATGCAGTAAAATTTTTTGCATATTTCCAGACTCTTCTTTTAAACTGTGGTAATAATTCCAAAATAATGTTCAACAAATACTAGTATAGATTATCATCCTAGAACAATTTCCAGTAGATTTATCCTATATCTTAAGAATGATTATTTCTCATTAAATAAACATGGACTCAACGTAATTTATTAAAGTAAAACCACAGCCAAAGGGATAAACAGCATAGCATACAAAAAGTTACTGATTAAATTTCTAAATGCATCTCAATAATAATTTCTAAAATGTCCTAAATCCAAAGCATTATAGAAAATATTAACTCATGAAATTAGTCCTTATAACACTCTGTAATGAAAGAGGGGAGAGATGCCAAGAAATACTTTCTTTATGAATGAATGAACTGGAAACATAATACTGGAGTTGATAGTATAATTGAGTACTATTAAGATTCCAATAACACTATATCCAAATAAATTAGTACCGGTGGATGAACGAAAACTTTGAAAATCATGGACCTAATCCCCAGTAATCTAAGAATCAAGAATGAATGTATCCCTCAGACGAGTGACATCATGTGGGTCTTGTCCTTTTCTGTCTGACTTCCTCTGTGGGTGGGGAGCACACAGCAATACAGACGCTGTAAATATTATAGAACCGTACACCTGAAACTTATGTTATTAACCAATGTCATCCCCAATAATTTTAATTAAAAATAATGAATGTAAACAACAGGTAGTATATTTTAAAATATTCAATAAAAAAAAGCTATGATGAAATCTTTTGCAAGTGATGAAAATGTTCTATACCTTGATGAATGATGGTGGTTTCATAGGTGTATTAAACTATGAAATGCATCGATTTGTACACTTTAAACGGATGCAGCTTATTACTGTATATAAATTATTCCTCAATAAAGTTGATATGAAAAGAGAAAAAAAGAAAAAAGGCTTATGCCGTTATAGGGAAAAGAAGATTGGGCGTGCAAAGAAAACCCAAAGGACAAACAGAAGGTGACACACTGTGATTTAAAATACTTATAAGCTATTTTGAAAATAGCATGGAGTAAAAATACTTTACCTTTTTCACTTAAAAATAGGTATGATAAAAGTATCATTAATGATTAGAAGTAGAAAATAAGAGGTACTACATTGAGAACAGAAAAAACTGCGTAACCCAATATAACACAAAATATAAAATTAATATTACGAAGTAAATACAAGAGTATAATCTATAAAATCTTATAACGTATAGTTTGAGAAAAGGCACTAAATCATGGAAGCCAGAAAATGAGAAAAGGAAATAAAGAAAAAAATTAAAGGAAAAAAATAATCAAAATCAATTACTAAGCAACAAAAGTAACGTGCAAAAAGATGTGAAATGGCAATAGTAATTAGCAAAGTTTACATGATCATTTAAGTATTGTATAATTGACAAAGATCTCAAGATTGGAAAAACAAACATGCCAATAATATTGATACATTAGTAAGAGTATAAAAATTTAGACAAGACTAGGAAAGCTAAACTATTAGAAATAGGAAATTGACTAGTTCTGCAGAAAGATCACACAAGTACCTACAATTATTTGTGGAATATGCATAGATTAATGATTGTTCCTAGAATCACTGTAGCTGTCAGTAGGTCCAAGAGAACCTCAGAGATAAAAGTCTGGAATAAAAACGTGAAGGTAGTAGACATAATCATGATTGACTCTTAGGAGAACCTATTCTATTCACTTTCCAGAATTATATAGCTGAGGGCAGTTAGGTTAAATGCTAACTCTACAGCCAAACTAGAGGTTTAGAGTGCTTTAATAAACAGACTCTGAGTAAAATTACATATATTTGCCTGAGATTTTTTTTTTTTAGGCTGAGCATGAATCGTAATTAAGCTGAGTCCTCATCTGGCATAGCTTTAGTTTGAACTTATTCCTAACGCTTTCGACTAAGGAATTCATTTCTGCTGGACTTATGGGATATTACGAGATTGAAAGTATATTAAGATTTTACAGTTAACTCTGTACCAGCTAGATCAAAATATAAAGGCTTCTGGAGTTAACAATATTAGTAAACTATCACCCAAAGAGACACAAAGCCATTTATAGTTTTTTTTTACACAAGGCATGTTTATGTTCAAACTTCCTACAAGGCAGGATGTAGCAGATGGCCATACGTTGTGTAGACCTACCTCACAATTTCTGAAAGCTTACTTTGTACCAGGAGCTATGCTAAAATCCAGCCATTACACAGTACCTGGAGGCGACTTGTCATGTCTTGGCAACAGTTGCTCATCGTTTGAACATCTTCATTTATGCTTTCAAGTTCCTGAAGAGGAGAAAAGTAACATCATGAAATACATGTTAAACAGATTTCTTTTCTCTGAGCCAAATCCTTATTTTCAACCCATGACTTTTTTTTTTGCTAAAACATGACAGAAAATTCCATATTTAAGATTCAAATAGATTAAAAAGAATAGCATGTTTTGTTAGAAAAGATGTAAAAAAGACTAATATGTTCTTTGTAGAGGGTGTAACAATAGTAGATGGCAAATGTTTTAAAAATATCAATACCTCCTTATTCAGAAATTCTAATACTAAAAATTTATCCTGAGGAATTAATCAGATAAGCATACAATAGTATACAAAGAGGATGATCAACAGAGTTGGCTTAAACAAATAGAAAATGTGAAACATTTCCAACCACACAATGGAAATCTGTGCCTATATCAACATTCATATTGTGTGTGTGTGTACACATCTGTATGTGTTATTTACTGGAATGGACAGATGTCTATATAAGGTTAAATCATACATACATTAATAGTGTGTGTAAATATATGTGTGTGTATATATGCTTATTGGCATTGAAAGATGTCCATATAAGGTGAAAAAAGTGTTATAAAGCAATATATAACACATCCACATTTCTAAGAAAAACATATATGTAAATGCAGAAGACCACAGACAAAGCCATAAAATAAAATACTGCCAATAGCTATTTCTGGGTAACAAGATCATAGGTATTAATAAATTGTTTTTTTCTCTTTCTGACCTTGTTAACTAACTTTTCTAAATGAATTATTTGTACTTTAAATTAGTAAAAACACGCTAATTTGAAAACCCTACCAATTCTAGTGCCTCCTCCTATTTTTTGGAAAGTCATCACATATTTGGTCATGCCACAAATCTGATCATTGCCTCAGTAACACTCTCTCCCTATGTATTTCCTCCTCCAGTCTCTGCCAATATGCAGGAATTTAACTGGGCACTAAGGCTCTCATTTATAAACCTAATGTATACTTGTATCCATTTTACTTTAGTTAGGTTGATTGTTAACTCTTCCATGGATTGATTAAAGAAAAACGATTCTTCTAAGAGGTCTTCCAGGCTCTACATTCTGTACTAAACCATCCTCTCAATATGAAAATACGATGTCATAAAGTCACATTGAGTTCATACTGCACATTATCTTCTATTTCCCAATTCAGTTCAGCGCCACCTAACAGAAAGATACACCAGGAAAGGAAGCGTCAGCAGTAGCCAGGGTCTTACTGTAATCCCTTTCAACACAATGCCCAGATCTTCAAATAGAAGCCCGATAGTTTTTAAAAAGGATGGACCAATCAGGGGTCAAGAGATACGAAAGCAGGAGGCAGGGCTATAAACAAAACATGAGGATGAAGCAAACCTAGGAAACCACGTATGACAATATAAGCATAAATCTCAGTTCCAGAATTAAGATTTTTTTCCCTCATACTTTCTATTAAGTACTTTGAATTATAAAAATCATAGCACAATCATAGAAAAATATATATTTTACTATAAACAGAATGTAATTCAAATTACTAAACCTCTTTGAGGTACATAGTAAAAGAAGCATGATTTCAAAACATCAATGAATATCAGCAATAGCAGACACATAGTCAAACGCACCTCACCATTTTTTAAATCTTACCGTATAATCTAATAAGAACAGCATTATGACATTATCAGCCCACTAGGTCAAGAATAACTTCTGAATGGGTTCAGGATGGGTTCAATTTGTAAAATAATCCAAATTACATCTCTTAATATATGACTTAAATGCAGAGATTTGCTAAATTATACTTCAAAAGCCTTGACATTGTTTGTAGTCTTTGTTTGAACTTAGAGTAAACTGTCTTCTTTTTTTTCCCCAATTAAGTGAAATGATAGGTTGTGAAATACAACTGGAGTTACTATACTCTTACAAAACTTTTCTTACGGCAAATTCTCAAAAATATCCAGAAATTGAGATAATATGAATGCCTGTGTACATGTCACCTGGTTTCAACAACTGTCACCTCAGGACCACTATTGTTTAATCTCTCTCTCTACCCTCTTTCTCCTCCCCCGACAAATTAATCATTTTGAATTCAAGATACCATATAATTTCATCCATAAATATATCAGTACATACTTCTAAGAGCATTCTTAAACAAAAACCATAACGCCATTTATGCATTTAAACCCTTAGCAGTGCTCTCTCAATATCAAATACCTAGTCGGTGTTCAAATGCCCCCAATTGTCTCAGTTTTTTAATAACTTGTTCAAGTCAGGAACCAAACAAGATATTTCTCTTATTTCTTTTTTTACTCTATAGATTCTCACTCCTCCCCAGTTCTCTTTTTCTTACAATTTATTTGTTGAACAAATTTCATTTGCTTGTACAGTTCCCAACATTCCAGATTTTGTGGCTGAATCTTCATGGTGTTAACACACTCCCCTGTCCCCTTTATTTCCTACAAACTGGCAGTTAGATCTAGAAGCTTGATGATATTCTGGTTGTTTTCTGACAAGAAGTCTTTATAGGTGGTGTTGTGCATCATTAGTCACAGTTCCAGGTATGGTTGTTCCTCTTTCTGAGGTTAGAAGCTAGTGATGACTAATGGCTAGATCGGTGGTTCTCAACTGGGGTGATTTTGCCCTTCCCATGGGGGCATTTGGCATTGTCTGGAGACATCCTTGGTTGGAACAACTGGGGGAAAGATGGCGCTACTGGCATCTAGTGGGTCCAGACTGGGGATGCTGCTAAACATCCTACAGTGCAGAATAGTCCTCAACAATTATCTGGCCCAAAATGTCAACTGGGCCAAGGTTGAAAAGCCCTGAGCGGGTCCACAGATTCAAGAGTGGCTGCCGAGTCTTCTCATCTTCTTAGTCTACCATTTCTTCTTCATTCATTAGGTGGATTATTTCTATAAAGAAAGGCCTCCCCTCAAAATGCATGTAGCTGGGTAAGTGCTTGATTCTTCTTTTGTTTAGCAGTTTTCAAAAAAAGCTGGTTTCCTTATATCCACCAAACGTAGTTCTCTTGGTTTTCAGTATCATTATGGATTCACAGACTTAAACATCCAGTGAATCATTCTTATTGATGCTCAGATCGCCCTGCCTTTGGCCAGTAGAAGCCTCTTCAAGTTAGTTCCGGTCTTTCTGATACTTTCCCAATAGTCTTAAAGCCGTCCTCACCTTCTGCTGCTGATAGGGTTGCCCCTTTCAGTGGAAAGGGAGTGTACAGACCAGTCTGGGTGTGCTCACCACTATGGCCTCTTCTTTATGCGTCTCTGTGAACATCACTAAATTTCCCTTTCAACCTTCCAGTTAGCCTTCAATGAAATCCTACTAAACTGCTAAAATTGTTTTTCTTAAGTACTCACTGAAACCATGTATATATAACTCTTTCATACAACTCATACAGAAATATTAACTATAATACTGCTATGTGATATTAACATAATTAACAATATATTACATGATAGAACATAAAAAGTAAAATTCAGCCAGCGACCCTGGTTCAGTCCCACATATGAGGGCCAGTGACACTGCCCTCAAAAAAAAAAAAAAAAAAAAAAAAGTTCTCTGAAAGTAAAATTCATTTTTACCCAATGATGAGTAGACTGCTCACTCAAGTATGATGAATCATTATTTATACATTGAAGTACTCATCTTAATTAATATGAAAATGTCATACTTTAGGATACCGTAAAGTAACAGTCCTAATTATCTCCAATGGAGAAATAGTTATCCAAGGGAGGTTCATTCAATGAGGGAATATCTCCACTGGAAAACCATTCAGAGAAATGTTATTTTTGTTGTTGTTAAAAATGCTAAAATTCCTAAGAGTATCCTAGAACAGATGTTACAACTTTCTAAAAACCAGGTTTAGTGGAAATCACAGATTCAGAAATCACACTAATCCAAAGACAGATCTCGATGCTTCTGTAATAAGTAGTTCAATTTTCTATTTGAACACGGTACATGAATATCAAACATGTCGACCTAATTCACAAAAATACTTAGCACAGAGCCAGGCATACAATAAATTCTCAACATACGCTTAATGAAAAGAGTTTACGTACATCCTTCACTTCTTTGAAAATGCTTACAAATTCTTCATTGATGGCTAAACTTCTGCGTTCAATGTCTCCACGTAAATTTCTTCTCGTCCGCAAACTATTTTCAACAAAAAAGGCTGAAAGTGCCTTGAGAGCTTCCAACATCTCCTACACAATTGATAAAAGAAAAACATTAGTGGGACCGATTTTCAAATGTTTTCTTAACCTCAAGCCAAAATTTAATGAAATCATTTTCAAGCAATTTATTTCCACTAAACAACACATAAACTACTGAATGGCCTTCACATCACTGAACACTAAACTTATTTCTGAAACACAATAAAGATATACTTACTGTTTACTGTGGCCTACATACAAGGTAATTCACTGGAGAATTGTTTGGAATTGTGAAGATTGGAATAACCTTGGATGTCCACCTAGAGGGGCCTACTGGTTAAAGAAATTATGATATATCCATTTTAAAATGGTGGGAATTCTTTACGTGCTTACATGAATCTCTCTTTGGAAAGGTATATAAAAGAAATTAGTACCACTGGTAGCCTGCAGGCTAGGAACTGAGTAAATGGGAACAGAATGTAAAGAAACTTAGAGAGGGAAGGCCTCCCTGACATGACTTTGGAAGTTAGGCCTGAGTGGTAAGAAAGAGGCAACCATGGGGGTAAAGCCTTCCCCGGGCAAACAAAATGAGTGCAAAGACCCTAAAACAGCAGAAAGGCCAGTGTGACGAAAGCTATGGGAAACAACTAGAGGTTTTAAGCAAAAGAGTCAAGTAATATGTTTTGTATGTTTAAAATTTTATTCCAGCTTTGTGAGAACGGATGGTATAAGGGGGCAACAAAGGAGGCAGGTGATGCAAGCAAGATTTGAGAGTAGCTTAGACCAAGGCGGTAGCACTGCAGACGGAATGAAGACGTGATATTTCAAAAACATTTGTTTTCAAGGTAGAGTCTGTAGGATTTGCTAATGGATTGGATGTGGGATGTGAAAAAAAAAAGACAGAGATCGAAAATTACTTACACGCTTCTTGATTGTGTGGGTAAATGGTGACGTTATTTACTAACCGTAGGGGGAAAACCAGTTTGGAGAAAAAGAGTTCTAGCGATGTTAAGTTTTTATGATGTCAATCAGGCATCCAACTGGAGGCGCTACACAGACAATTAGTTGTACAAGTCTGGAGCTCGTAGAGATGTAGGAACAGGGTTATAAATGTGAGGATCATAATGCTTTTTGTATTTTATTTTACTTATTTTTTTTGAGGGCAATGTCACTGGTCCTCATATGTGGGACCGAACCGGGGCCGCTGGCTTACCAAGCCGGTGCTTAACCACCACACCACTTGGCCAGCCGAATGCTTTTTGTATTTTAAAACCATGAAAGTAAGAGTTCTCCCACAGAGAAAATATGGATAGAGGAGAGAGGGCTGAGGACCAAGCCTAAGATATCCAACAGCACCCTAAATCCTACAGATATAAATTCCTGCACCTCAACTAACATAAAATATATTCCAACAGGTTGACCCTTCCATGTTTCGGTAACAATGTTATTCTGAAATGTTGACTAGATCTAATACTTCAATCTAATACTTAAGAGAGATCAAAAATATCTTTACAATTGCAAATATTTATTGTACGAAAGCCACCACCATAAAATAAAGCTATTTCTTTTGATTGTAGTCTTGAAATGTTCTAGGGCCTGGATCAAAGCGGTAGTAAGTGCCGAACACACAAAATTGCACAGACTTGGGTGCACATTACAACTCCACCCGTTACGATAAGTTATACCATGTAACTTAGTTACACTCTCTCCATATCTTATTTTTTCTCATGGGTGAAAGGAGATAACGTTAATTTATCAGAGTAGTGGTAGTCAATGAGATAATCCATGTCAATAATAGATACGTTCAACACTTACTATTAATTGTACGATAAAATTAACATTGAATGAGAAATAGTGCCTGGGCTCTTGTCTGAATTCTGTCGTTGAACCCTCACAACAGGTCCGAGAAAGTTAGGAGCAGTGTTCCCAATTTAGGGATGATGAAAGCTAAGCTTAGAGAAGTGAAGGGGCTCCCTCGGACCGAAAGCACTAGGTTGGTGGTTGCACATCTAACAAGTGGAAGCCCCAGAGCCTGTGTTTCTGAGTCATTAGGTCACTTCTCACACACACATTCTTGTTACCTACAAAGATATGTATAAAGCTCTCAGGTTCTACATACACTATATGTTTACATCTTACAACGTATATATATCTTTCACGCCACATGGGCCAGATCCGTTTGCCTAGCGGCTCAGTGGGCGGACGAGACCAGCAGCTGTGCGCGGCGCAGGAAAAGGCGGCCTGAGTCTCCGAGGGGCTCGGCGGACAGCTCGCCCGCAGAGGACACAGACAGTGCTGGGCCAACCACCCAAACTGGGCGTCATTCCACCCGGGCCGCGGCGGGGCCTTCCGCGCTACGCTACATCAAGTACAGGATAAGTAAGATCAGTAAGAGACACGCGGCCCGGCCGAGGGGCGCGGCGGCCCCGGTTCGGGTCCCGCACAGGAGGGCCAGGGATCCTGCCCTGGAAAAAAAAAAAAAAAAAGACCGAAAATTTGGGAATGACTGTGTATAGTACCAGGTGGGTGCTGGACCAGTCAGGGGGGGTCAACTCCTAAATTATATAAATGTCTATGCGGTACACCTGAAATTAATATAAAACAATACTGAATGGCAAATATATATATATATATATACATATATATATATATATATGAATGACAGACCTGAGAAAAAAAGAAGACCCAATAAGAAAATAGCTTTTTGGGGCCGGCCGAGGGGGTTAAGCGCTGGCCTGGGAAGCCAGCGGCCCCGGTTCGAGTCCCGCACAGGAGGGCCAGGGACACTGCCCTCAAAAAAAACCAAAAAAACGTTACTGTATGAGTCCCTGCGCTGACCGCGCCCGGCCTCTCGCCCTGTGTCCCCGACACCGCGGCGGGGCGGGCCCCCGGATCCGCGGCCTTCCAGGCCCGTCCTGAGCGGGCGCAGCGCCCGGAAACCGCGTCGCTTCCCCGGGGCCCTCCGCGGCGGGCCGCGCAGACGCCGCCCCGGCCCCGTCACCTTGTCGTGGTCCAGCCGCGTCTCCAGAATCTTCTGCAGCTTCCGCGCCAGCGGGTGGTGGGCCTGCGCCGGGCCGCCCGCCCCATGGCTCAGGCCGTCGGCAGCCCCAGACGCGGGCGCCGCGACCGCCTCCCCGCTGCCCGAGGCCATAGCGCCCGCCTCCAGCCACCGCGGCCCGGCAGCGCGAGCACTGCGCAGGCGCCCCGCGGAAGGCCCGGCCACGGCACCCGTCAGCCCCGCGGGCGGGAACGCCGAGCGTGGAGACGCCCCTGGGAGGCGGGGCCGAGCCCTCCGTGCCGGGGGGAGGGGGGCGGGCGGAGGGAACGTCCCTGGGAGGCGGGGCCGAGCCCTCCATGCTGGGAGGGGGAACGTCCCTGGGAGGCGGGGCCAAGCCCTCCGAGCCGGGGGGAATCGTCCCTGGGAGGCGGGGCCGGGCCCGCCGTGGCGGGGGGGAACGTCCCTGGGAGGCGGGGCCAAGCCCTCCGAGCCGGGGGGAAACGTCCCTGGGAGGCGGGGCCAAGCCCTCCGAGCCGGGGGGAAACGTCCCTGGGAGGCGGGGCCGAGCCCCCCGTGCCGGGGGGACCGTCCCTGGGAGGCGGGGCCAAACCCTCCAGGCTGGGAGGGGGAACGTCCCTGGGAGGCGGGGCCGAGCCCTCCATGCTGGGAGGGGGAACGTCCCTGGGAGGCGGGGCCGAGCCCTCCATGCTGGGAGGGGGAACGTCCCTGGGAGGCGGGGCCGAGCCCTCCATGCTGGGAGGGGGAACGTCCCTGGGAGGCGGGGCCGAGCCCTCCATGCTGGGAGGGGGAACGTCCCTGGGAGGCGGGGCCGAGCCCTCCGTGCCGGGGGGGAACGTCACTGGGAGGCGGGGCCAAACCCTCCGTGCCGGGGGAAAACGTCACTGGGAGGCGGGGCCAAATCCTCCGAGCGGGAGGGGCGGGGCGGGGGAGGAGCCTGGGGAGGAGCCTGGGGGGGTGCAGCCTGGGGGTGGAGCCTGGGGGAGGAGCCTGGGGCTCTAGCCGGAATAATAAATCAAGGAAAAGAAATAAAATCGTAAAGACCAAAGAGAACAAAGAAAAACACATGATTTGTAGGTGACATAATTGTATCTCTAGAAATCCAACAGAATTTACAGAAAAGTTATGTAATTTATAATTAACCTTTATTATCAATATTTGTATCAACCCTCCCCCCCCAAAGAAAAAAAAAGGACAGAAAGCTTGGAATTCAGTGAGTTTGCAGAGCAGCTTGTGTGACTCCTGACTGCCGGCTTGCACATATATGATTTTACATATAAGAGAATGTGGTAAGGACTTGCTTCATCAGTTACCAATGAAAAGCCTATCTGAAGGTGATTGGAAATTCAACCCTGGAAAAGGCATAGGAAGAGATGACTTCACAGCTGAGTTTTAGGGAGCTTTTAAAGACTGTTTGATTCCAGTGTTAAGTTATTCTAAGTCAGGGAGTCTTAGCCTTGATACTACAGTTGACCTTTGAACAACGTGGGGAATTAGGGGCTCCAAACCTCTCCCCGCAGAAGTAAAAAATTCATGTGTTTAACTTTTGCTTCCCCCAAAACCTAAGTTACCCCTCAATATCTATGAAGGATAGGTTTCAGGACTCCCCTCGCATACCGAAATCTTGAATTCTCAAGTCCCCTATACAAAACAATGTAGATCAATGCATACAGTCCGCCCTTCAAATCTCGACGGCCAGCCACAGATTGAAAACACTACAATATTTATTGAAAAATATCCATGATTGAGTGGACCCCTGCACTTCCAACTGGTATTGCTCAAGGGTCAACTGCACTGACATTATGAACTGGATAATTTTTTGTTGTGGGGGCTGTCCTGTTCATTAGAGGATATTTTAGAAAATTAAATCAATCACATTTTTACAAACATTTTAAAATATTTAGGAGAACTAAATATTTCTATGACTTTAAAATGTTTAAAATAATATATGAATTAAATATGTATGTTGTACTTAAATAATTGGAGAAATTAAATAGCTTAAATTTAGAAACTGAGTATCAATTAACAATCTTTAGATTTGTAACTACATTTACTTAATATATGTTATATTTAAACTTGCAATTAAAATCTTAATACAGCAACTATTAATGAAAATGAATGCCGATGTAAGGATTCCTTTCTGCATACAAAAGCTATCTTTATACATTAAAAAAATTAATTGTCTGGCTGGCCAAGTGGCATGTTGGTTAAGAGTTGGTTTGGGAGCGTGAGCTCTGAGCAGCAGGGCCACCGGTTCAGATCCTACATGGGCCAGTGATGCTGCGCTCTCTACAGCTAAGATGGTGAACAATACAATAGCTCGACCTGGAGCTGAACTGCCATGAGTCATTGGCCGCACTGTAGGCTGCAGTGGGACTGCAGTGGGCTGCCATAAGCTACTGTGAATGGCCAGCAGCCAGCGTGAGCGGCCAGCAGCCAGCGAGAGCTGCTGTGAGCTGCCATGAGCGGCCGTCCAAAGGCCTGTGACCGATCTGCCTCATCCAGGAAGAGCACAATGATGATACCAACATGGGCCAGTGAAGCAACGTCCTCCGCAACTAGACTGAAGAACAAAAGGACAGCAGCTTGTCTGTTCCCCTTCCCCAATTCCCCAATGCTGTTCCCTCCCCCAATTCCCCAATTAAATCTTTAAAAAAAAAATCAATTGTCAATAATTTTGCAAAAGGGTATTGATGTATTGTCACCATGGGAAGGGAGACTGATGCTTGACAGCCCAAACAAAAGTTACAAATGTCCCACATGCTGTCTCTGAAGCAGAGCTGGACAACCGTTCTTAGGCCTCCACAAAGCCCATTAGAAAACCACTGGTGAAGTGGTGGGTAACCTGGTCTTAGAGTCAGAAAACCTGGTTTGAATATCAGCTCTGCTCCCATTTCGACACCTTTTGCCACCAATTCTTAATCTCCTCATCTGCAAAACGCTATGGCACCGCCTGCGTTATTGAGTAATGAGGATCTGATGAACTAAGATGTATAAAGGTGTGTTATACAATATGTAGTGTGACACATAGTTGGGGCATTAACCTGAGCTATTTCACACCACCATCAGTGACACTGTACAATAATCCTTCATTCCGGTTCATGTCTTCATACTTCAATTCCACATTCTTGGACAAAGCATATGTATTTTCACACATTTCCTAACCCCTTTTGAGTTCCAGTTTTATCTGGCACACACATGTGCATGCATACACATAAATACATAGTTTAATAGTAAAATGTCAGCCTTCATGTACTGTCTGGACTTGGGCTAGGTCCTCTTTCCTTATATGGATGCATGTCATCTCTAGAAGCAAGCTTCTAATTGTGTTTACTTGCTTGCTGCTGTGGTCCCAATCTGCAGGGGTGCCAGTTGGCCTCTTTCATTTAACACACACCATATTTTAACACATGCCAGCTTCAATCACTGGGGAGTAATATCTTCAATTTAAATAGCCACAGTTAATGGTTTCATTGTTCAATTTTTGTGCTGCAGCTTTAGCATATAAGCCGTAGATTTACGCCCCCCCCCTTTTTTTTTCTATTTGGTCTCTCCCTGTCTCCATTCTTTTATGGGCCTGACAGCCTTTTGGTTTTAATTGATTGCTATTGATTTTCTTTGCAGAATATACGAGCCCTTATATGGCCTCTTAGCAGTATTAAGCAGTCCACCTGTCATGGGGGATCTGACTTCTACTGAACTCTTTCTGCTCAAGCTTCCCGCATGCGCTGTGCTGAGCCTTGGTCATCCTATCTCTTCTGTCTGGAACCATTCCTTTCTTCTTACCTTGGTCAGCACTTACTCGTTTTTTTTAGGCTGCTCAGGAACGAGCCTCACTTTCCAAAAACTACCCAAACAGGCTAGGTGTACCCTCCCTGTGCTTTCAAATCACCCTACAGGTGGTATTCTCATTGCACTTTTCACATCGGGTATCATTACTGACATGTTTTTATTATTCTCTTTAATCTGTGAGTTCCCTGAGGCTAGAAACCATCTCATTCATCTTTAAATACTTGGTACCTAACACAGTTTCTGAATGTAGTAGGAGCTGAATAAGTATTTGTTGAATAAATTAAAAATCAATATGAATAATGGATAGGCTGATTTATTTGAATAAACGATGACCTAAATTGAAGAAAATATATTCTATTCTAAACTAAACATAAAAATAGCATTTCTGTTTTTCACAATGTCCTCACCCTTCATGTAAGTACCCAGGGGAGAAACTCATATTACTTCTGGTTCATCAGCCCCCACACACACGCTTTCCCCAGTAATGAATCATTTATTAAAATCATATGGACTTCACCTCCACAGTACATCCACTGCATTTAGCTTCTCTTTCTTATTTCCTTCGTTATGTCCCTTGTTCAACCCCTGAATTATCTCAACAATTTATTAGCTATCTCCTTTCTTTCTCTTTTACAGTTCATTATAAAACAGTCTCTTGTATAGCATATTGGTACCATTTTTTTTCTTCCATACAGTTCTTGACATATCCTGATGTATTGATTTATCACTTTCTGGCTCAAAACCTTCAATGAGTCACCATGCCAAAATGTGAAACAGTAGTCCTCGGACTTTTAAAAACTATCACCTCCTCTCAGGTAAAGTATTTTAAGAATGTGCAGTAAACCCATGCATACATATTTATAAATATGTTTAATTTATGATTATACTTATATATTAGACATATTCTTAAACAGGCATAAAAATTGAAAAGGTTGGGCTGGCCAAGTGGTTCAGTTGGTTAAAAGTTAGCTTAAAAGCGCAAGCTCTGAGCAACAGGGCTGCCGGTTCGGTTCCTACATGGGCCAGTGACGCTGAGCTGCCAACAGGTGGCAGGATGGATCAGCTGGTGAGAGCACGTGCTCCTAACAACAAGACTGCCTGTTCGATGGTGGGCTACCCCCACCCACAACTAAGACTGAACTCAGCACCTTGAGTTGAGCTGCTGCCCAGATGGCTCAGTGGATAGAGTGTGCACTCTTAACAACAAGGCTGCTGTTTTGACTCCCATATCTATGTCCACCCACAACTGAGATTGAACACAGCACCTTGAGCTTAGAAGTCAGGAGATGCTGGTAGGCAGCCCGATGGTAGCTGGCGCCCTCCACGAGGAAGATTAAAGAACAGCAACTTGGCTGGTCCCTCTCTCCAATTCCCCAACACTGTTCCCCTCCCACAATCCTCCAGTTTAACAAAAAAAAATGTAAAAGGTTGTGATCAAGAGAAAATAAAAATATTTTGGATAATTTTATTTATTAATGTTTCAAATGCCTTTCAGTTCCCTAACTTTTCAACATTAATATTATACATGTGTATTTACATATACATAGGATTTATAAATACTATACATGCTTGTTTTATATTCATAGATTTTATATGTATTTGGTTGTTGGAAAAGTCATGATGCATTTTTACAATGAAAAACATAGAAAAAATATGTCACAACTTTTCAGACAATCCAATATTTATTAACTTTTATATGTATTTAATAACTTTGGTTAATACTTTATGATACAGCAACTGAAGTTCTGTTTTTGTTCCAAGTTCAGTTTATTTCACCTTGTTTAAGGGCTATCATGGCAAAAAAGAAAAAAAAAAACTCCCAAGATTTTACAAAGGCACAATATATTGTATAACTTTTATGGCTTATTATAAATAAAATTGGGTATCTCCATATTTCAAATGTCACTTTTTAGAGTAGTATTTCTTGTCAGATCTCATCAGATTATCCCTGCTTTTGTCTTGTAATGTATCTGAGAAGCATCTTGTATTTACAGGAATATTAGCTGACACTTTTATTTATTAGTAATTGTATTATTACTATTCATAATCTATAAAGCCACCTCCTAGCTGGGCCCCCAAATCTGCAAACTCACTGAAAGGTAGTAGGTTGCTGTGAGCAACTCCCTGAAGACTAGCAAAAGGTGAAAGGGCCCCCCAATTTCTCAGCACCTACTCTTCCCTCAGGATGCCTCCCTTACTGTACACACAATGAGACATGTGAACTTGAAATATACAGTAAGGGCACCAGTCAATCACCAGAGTAAGTTTTAGTAATGCTTAATTTCTTTCGTTAAGATTAAGAATTAGAACTGAATGAAGCTGTGCCATCTCCTCACACCCCAGTGCGTGCTCACCCATACCTCCGGGGTTATGCCCCACTCAGGAGAACGCTGGTGTAGACAATCAAACCATACAGCAGTTTTGGCTTCCGGGTGCTCTAAAATTTCACCCCAACCCATCTGAGAAATAAATCCTTATATTTCATTCTCACTGCTGCACTATATTGATTTTATGTATTTTAATCCCTTATCTCTAAACATGTCTGGTGCTTTTGTCCCCACTATGGTCGTGGCCTCCCCTCTGCCTTGAGTGTTCTCCCCACTTCACCTCTGTAGCTTCACCCATCAGGTTTCTCCTTCACAAAACCTTCTTCCATTTGGATATGGATCCTTTTTATCTCATCTGAACAGAGTTGCAGAACTTAAAAGTTCTCTTTGTCACCTGAATTGGTGATAATTATGAGCCTGTATTTATTATCTCTTCTATGAGATTATAAACACCTTAAGAAGGAGTGCTGGGTATCATTAATTTTTGCGTCCCTAACAATTATCCTGCAAACTTCTCGGCACATAGCAGGCGTTCATTAGGACACAGTGTGATACTATAAAACAATATGGGCTTGGAAATAAGAGAGACCTGACTCAAGAAAGGATTAGAATATTTTGTGAAAATTTTGGAAAGGAAGACTCTTCTATCATTTAGAGCTGTCCAGTAAGAGGATGGTTCTGTGGTCATTCCCACTGGGAGGGGTGAGGCAGGATTCAGCTGACAGTCCCTTAGGGACACACAGAAGCCACCTCTCCATTGGGTGAGACATCAAAGTGAAGTTCTGTTCAATAGCATGAGTCTATGATTTGGAGCAGAAAGAAACACCAAATCACGAAAGGCCATTTCCAAGGAGAATGCGGTTATATTTCAAAGTCTTCTGCTGTATCTCAACTATATTGACCATTTAAAATTTTATTTATTGACTGACACATATGTAAGACACTATTTTAAAAACAGGAAGTTATTTCAGGTCAGTTATTTGGTCACTCTTTTACCTATTAGTTCAGTAATTGATTATGTACAAGTTTATTTTAGAGGACCGTCTGTCCTGCTGATAACAAGAAGTATTAAATCTGTTAATTTAGTATGGTATCATCCATCCACGCTCTGTACGTAATGAAAGTTACATAATTTATCTCAGGGCTAGTTTTGCCATCTTCTACACCCAGCTTTTACCATTTAGCAATCAGAAAAAAAAAGTTGCAAACATTGTTTGTGTTTAGAAGGACCGTTAGTATCCTGCCAGCATCATAAAAGTATAAAATACACATGCACTCACACATGCATGCACACACACTCCTGTGGTGTTAGGGATACTCAGCACTAGTGTCTCTTCTGAGAGATAATGTGGCAGGGCATTTTGTCATTAAAACCAATGCTCTTGAAAGGTGCATATATTTATTTGTGGTGTTCTCGTAGTCCAGTTTGGGAAACACAAAGATACATTACAGAATTAAGGATAGAGTGCAAAATGATATACAACCTTGAAGTTGCTTAAAAATAGGAAAACACACCTGTGATGCAGAGGGCAAGTCACAGTCACTCAGTCATTTCTCATGACTGCCCCATGCAGCATCAGCTTTGGGTCCTGATGAACCTCAGCACTGGGAGCACAGCCCATCAGCATTCAGAACTGGCCCTTTAGAATATTCTAAACTCTGCCACCTTCGGACACCTTGAGGATGCTCACCTGGAGATTTGTATGAGGTGAAGTTTTAGTGCCTATCAATGAATCAAATCAGAGTACAAACAACTTCTCCACTTTGTTTAACCAACCCCTTTGTGTTATGCTTAACTACCATGTTTACTCAATCCTCTGCCCTATTTAACTTTCTCCAGTACAGTGGAAGGGAAAATTAATTAATCCAGAATTTAGCACATTATAGTGTAAACTTCTTATTTTTTTATTTTTATTTTTTGAGGGCACTGGCCCTCATATGTGGGACCCGAACTGGGGCTGCTGGCTTCCCAAGCCAGTGCTTAACCACTGCGCCACTTGGCCGGCCCATGGTGTAAACTTTTTAAAAGGGTTGATTTTTGATCCTTTGCAGAGACCCACTGAGTCTCTTAAGAGTGAGGAGAAGGAAGCTTCATGTTATAAGGGAGGGAGGGAAGGAAGAAAGGAAGGAAAGAAGGAAGGAAGGAAGGAAGGAAGGAAGGAAGGAAGGAAGGAAGGAAGGAAACAGCTTAAAAAGGAAGAAAGATAATGTTCCCTATGTAATTTTTACTGGTAGCCAATTTTGAGTCTCTAATCCAGTGTGGTCCTTGGACCAGGAATTTCAGAGTCACCTGGAAACTTATCAGAAAAGCGAATTCTCAGGCTCCACCCACTGAACCAGAAACTCTGAGGGTGAGGCCCAGCCAGCCACCTGTGATCTAATGGCCTTCCAGATCATTCTGATGTGCACTCAAGTGTGCATTCTCCTGTTCTGGCTTCAGTTTGTGAGGTTTTCAGTGAAGGCATATCCAAAACCAACAAACCCAAACAGAAACTTCACTTCCACAATAATTTTCTTCTCTCTCTCTCTCTCTCTCTCCCCCCTACCCCGGAAAACTAATTAAATAAAAAGTGAATTTGCATATGGTTATTGCATACATGTCTCATCAGCTTCCTAGCTCACAGTAAGATACCTTGAAGCTAAAGAACATCTGTTATTCGTCTATATACCCCACAGCAGAAATTAGTACAAGGCCTTATACGGTCAGTAAATCATTGTTAATGAATAAAGTGTGCTTTTATAAAAGTAAATTTTCTGTTTGGAATTTACAAGCACATTCAGTTAGGATGGTGGGCACATGTTCACCTGATGTCACAAACATGACATATGTGTGTATAGCTTAAACATACAGGACATTAATTACCACAATCAAGAAAAACAATTCAAATTAAGTATCATACTACAAATTACATACTACAAACTACAAATTAATATTAATGGCGAATTGGGATGAACAGCCTCATTTCCTTCTACTCAGGAAAATCAGATTCTTAGTTCAGTCCCAGGTTCTTAAAATATGTTCTGTAAATCATGGTTAAAGATGCTAATGTTGATATCAGGGCTAGCGTGCCTTTACGTTAAGATCTCACTAGAACATTTTATGTCATCATTCCTGGAAACCTAAAATATACGCTGTGCAGAAAATTGGAAAATATTTGCTAATAACTGACCTACTACTAGAAAGAGTACATTACATGTTATTACTGAAATCTGATGAAAATTGAAAATGATAAGAAAGACCATAAAATCAAACACAGATGGTTCAATACAGTTCTTTCATGATCACAGATTTATGGCTCAGTATCAACACTTGATTATATGTGTGGTGCTCAGTTGTTAAACCATTTCTCCACAAACTACAAATTAATATTAATGGCGAATTCAATGGCATTCAGCAGCAGCATGTCACTGTGCTGGAGTAATCACTGGTTGTCATTTTAAATATTAATGCAATGCAATTTATTATTTTTTTGTGTCAGCTTAAAGCTGTAAGTATGTAGGAACAGCCAGGCCTAAGTCAGGTGAGACTCTATGGTAGAAGATTTGATAGCAAAGCTTCCAACAGAAACTGGTTCGCAAAGTATGAATCGCTGTCTAGCAATGGGCCCATGATTATTATGAAAGATGATGTCCCTTGTAAAGACGCTGACCCCTGGGGTTATTTGCTTTGCAGTGCTTGGCCAGTGTGTTCAAAGCGCTGCCTGGTGTCAGGGATGATGTGGCTCTGAACAAGAAATTCAATCACGAAGCCAAAAAACAGAGCCACCCAAACCAGCTGGCACTTTGTGGCACTTTGTACCAGGGAGAGAAGAACAGAGAGAAAAGCTGGCGGGGGGTGGGTGGGTGGGGGGGTGACCTTAGTGTGACCTTGGTGTGAGAAGCCTGATATAACACGGACCGTGAATTACTGAGCCGGGTCCTACTTCTGACGTCTGAAAGAAGGAAAACAGCGGCTCTAATCATCTCAGAGCTCTGAAAGGCAGGCTCTCTAACCAAGGTGACATGATTCCAAAGAGTAATTAACAGAAATGCTGCAAACACGCAGTGTCCAGATCCCGTTGCCCCTGGCAGGGGCTCCGAACCTGTTATAGGAGAAGAAATCCTCTCTTTCTCTTGCATAATTCCAGGCTGGTTCCCCGGAATCCCGTCTGTAAAGGCTATTTTCTATTTTTTAGAGTAAAGGATGGGTAATGTTATTACTTCTGTTCTTAACAATAAAGAGCTTATACATCACCTGCCTCTGACAGAAAATCAACACCAAAATAAAAATTACTTATAAAATACATGTCTACAGATTTTTGCCATGCTTGACACAAATTTATGATGATGAATTTTTAAACTGAGAATTTCATTTCAGGTCATTGAATTGATGTTCTTCATTTCCATTTAACTTTAGAATGTGATGTAAAACTTTTGCAAACTCTAATGATACTAATATCACTTCTTCCTTAAAGTAAAAAATGAAGATGCCATAAAATGCCATTGAGTTCATTTTAATTCCACATGTTAATTAGCCGTGATTTCTGAAGAAATACATGTCAATTTACCGGGTAATTGTCTTACAAAATAGAAAGCAAACTTAATTATTCTGTTGTTTTTTTTTAAAATTATAATATCCTTCAAAGGTAAGAGATAATTTAAATTAGGCATAACAAAAGAACACCTAGGTAACTGACTGCAACTCCTTATAAGTAATAACATTAATGATTTAATAATGAGGTTTTTCCCTACCAGAAACAAGAGAATAAAATTCAGATGTTGGACACAAAAATTAATGCATATTATTGAGACTAACATTTCCATCTGTTTTCAGTAGATGCCAACAATATATCCTGGTAAATAAAGTACTTTTCCCCCAAATGCCTCAGATAACCTTCTAATTGTGATGAAAAATAAAACTATTCATGCTATTTCCACCTTTAAAATGTTGTATTTCTACTAGCTATGTATATTTATATAATATTTGGAATGTCTATGCACTATGTGGAAGCTGGATTATTAAATAGGTGAACATGTTACATTAAATGTATTTTGGGAGCAATATGGAATAGAAATTGTTAATAAAATGAATAAGTATGAGAATATTAATATGAACATATTTTATACATTTTCATGTAAATTTTCTTTCATACACATAAATATATACACAAATTATACATTTTTAACTGATAATATAAGTAGGGAGAAAAATACCAGCTTTTTCTAGAAGACAGAGATCATCTGGGGAACACAGAAAAAAAGGCTTCATTAAAAACAAACATCAGTATATGTTCTTATTTATGTAAAAATATAAGTGTGTGGGTAGAAAAATTAGACATAAAAGTTCTAACTATAGTTATTGACTTATAGAAAAGTCCCATGACAAATTGTCAAATACAAACATTAGAGTTTAAAGTCTATAAAGTGTGTCATATAATGAACAAAAACAATAAGACAAAAAAGAAACCAGAGATATTTGTATATAAATGATTATATTTGCTTGGTTAACTAGGAGAAAATATAAAAGAATACCTACTGGTTTATTAGAATTGGATCCCACAGGAGACTAGGAAAGTTGTTAGCATGGTTTACTCGTCTCTGCATTTTTATTTCACTTAGACGATAAGCATACACCAGCAGTTTTTTTCACATTTAAATCTTTTGTTGAAGTAAAACATAGAAAACTGCATTTAACATGTGTTAAGCTCAATGAATTGTCACAAAGTGAGCACAAGAATATAAACATCACACAAATGAAGACAAAAAGAATTACTGGCATCTCAGAAGCTTCCCTCAATCCCCTCCTGGTCAGTACCTTCAGGATCCCATCTCTTTTGACCTCCATGTCCACAGATTAGTACTGTCCACTTTTCAACTTCATATACATGAAACAATACATTATATATATATATATATATATATATATATATATATATATATATTAGTTTGCATTTGTACTTGATCATTTAGTTTTATGTTTGTAAGGTTCATCCATGTTGTTTTATGTAACGGTACTTCACCCCTTTTTGTTGCTGCACGCCATTCAGCTTATGAACACACTTTACAGTCTACCATCGATGGCCATTTGGTTGTTCCCGATCTTGAGAGAGTAGGAGTAACAGGAATACTACCACAAAAACTCCTGTTGCTGTTTTTACCGGACACATACTCTATTGCTTTGGGTATACTCGTGCATCAGGGCTCTGTTTGCAGAGAACCACCTGGGAGGCTGACGTGACGTTCTGAGCAAAGGTCAGGCTTGCTCGCTGTTTCCTATAAAACAGCGGGTTCCTCAAGTTCAGTGCTTCTCCCTGTATTGCAACCCACTGCATGTGCAGGTGCCATCTGGGCCCTCTGTGCTGTCCCCATGGGACTTGGGAGGAAAAGGGAATGCAGCAGGCAAATGGTGGTGCTCACGCTGCTTTCTGTGCCAGGAGTGAGCAATTCTTGGTCTGTGACCCAGGCCTCTGGTGTCTTCTGCCAGCATCCTCGAACCAGTAACAGGCTGATTAGCTTGAAACGGGGCAAAATCAAATCCCAACTTGACGCCATCACACCAAATAAATACTTCAGCGTGTATTTCCCACAAACATAACCACAATAAAAACATCAACATCAGAAAAACAGCATTGAAAAATTATTGACCTTGTAAATACTGACTCTGTGTTCTCCGTCAGCATTGAGCCCTTTGAGGACACCCGCCGGAACAGGCTGTAGGCCAAGCAGGTGAAGGATTCAGACTTGCCCACGGCGCCCACGGGGAACAAGTGTGACCCGGCCGCGCGTCCCCTACACGAGACGTGGGCCGCTCAGGAAGCGCCAGGATGCTTTGCACAAGTGGGCGCGCGGTGGGGCCGCACCAGGTGCGCGAGCTGAGCCCCCCACCCCGTCCTCCCCCCATAGGGAGGCCCAGGCTGCCTGAGATGCGGGTGCCTGCTCTCTGCACCCCGGGAGCAGCCCATTCCACGCTGAGGTCCCTGCAGGGCCTTGGTGGGTGCCCCACCTGCGCGCAGGCGCAGGCGGGGAGGTGCGGGCGCGGAGCAGGCCAGACCGAGGAAGGAGGGAAGGAAGGAGGGAGGGATGCAGGGAGGGAGGCAGGGAGGGAGGGAAGGAAGGAGGGAAGGAAGGAAGGAAGGAGGGAGGGAGGAAGGAAGGAAGGAGGGAGGGAGGGAGGGAGGCAGGGAGGGAGGAAGGAAGGAAGGAAGGAGGGAAGGAAGGAAGGAAGGAAGGAGGCAGGGAGGGAGGCAGGGAGGAAGGAAGGAAGGAAGGAGGGAAGGAAGTTTCCCGGGGAACCCTGCCAGCCCAGACACGGAGCAGGGAGGGGACCGCAGACCCTCCCACAGACGCTTTGCACAGACTGTCGTGAACCGTCCCAGACGCCACTGGCTCCCCGCTGTTCACTCTCCTCCTGATCCTTTCCTGGCACGTTCACCACAACAGTAAATTATATGACGGTCTTAAAAAAAGAAATCCTCAAATCCCTTTCAAGTCTCCCTTAAGACATAGATCAGAATCATAAGATGCCTTTATTTATACATTTCTTTATTCTCCTTTCGTTTGGGACAATTTCTCAATCTTTCCCAACTTTTATGACTGACACTTTGAACATTATAGGCCAGCCATTTCATAGAATGTCCCTCGATTTCACTGTCTCTACCGTTTCCTCGTAGTGAGATTTAGTATGCATCATTGGTAGGAGTGTTACTGGAGTTACTGCTGGGTTCTTATTGCATCTTATCAGGTGGTACAGAATTTTATTTTGTCTTGTAACTGATGATATTCACCCTGATCATCTGATTAAGGTGCTGTCTGCCAGGATTCTTCACTCTAATGTGCCTTTTTCTCATCTCTATTTAATAAGTGTTTCATGGAAATTAATTTGAAATTATTTCAATATCCCATTTCTCATCAAACTTTAAACGTCTTTGTTTAGGATTTAGAGTGTCCCATGTTATTCAATGAGTCATAATCCATGGCTATTATTATTTAATTTTATGTTCACATTGTCCCAGGCTTGGGCCAGTGGAAGGCCATCCAAAGTGGCTTCTGTGTCCTTTTGATAAAATTCATCATTATCATTGAGTATTTGCTTGCTTTCTGTCATAATAATATATTCCATGCTCATCTCATACATTTCCTGCCTACATAGATATCTACATATCCATCGACACATCTTGAAAACCACAAGTTCATATCAACCCTTCTATTTCCACTCAGCACCTCAGGATTCATTTTAGTTTTTTCCCTCTCTGTGATTATAACTCCCTTCCCAAACAGTAAGAAACTTGGCTTCTAGTATCCCTAAAATATTTACTTATTTGTTAAATCCCCTCTATGTAACCTAATAGAAACTGGGCAAAGGATTTGGACAGACAACTCACAAAAGGGAATATCAAATCGTCAGGAAGCATTGGAAAAGGCACTCAGCATCATTAATAATAAAAAAAATGCAAATTAAAACCACAGCGATATCTCACTAACACCTAAGTAGGGCAAGGTTGGAGAACATAATATCACATTATGCCATGCACGTATAAATTAGTACAACTACTTTGAAAAAGATTTTGGAATTCTTTACAAAACTTGATAGAACAATTTGACTATAAAAGCATATTCAAGAGAACATCCATAATACAGCATAGGAATACTGGAGGTAACATTATTTGTAATGGATCAAGCTGAAAACTACCCGAAAGCCCACCAACTTCTGAATCCATGAATAAATTGTAGTACTGGGCTGTCAGAAAAGTCATGATGCATTTTTGCAATGAAAAACATCGAAAAAATACATCATGACTTTTCCAACAACCCAATATACTAATACAAAGAAATATTATACAGCAATGAACATGAATAAATTATAAGAGACACCGAACAACACAGGCTAATCTCACAAACATAATATTGAGCAAATGATGACTTTAAATATGGTACTATATGAGTTAAAAAAAGAAAAACAGGCAGAATTAAACAATATTGTTGACAGAGGTGGTAAAAGTAAGTTAGAATAGTGCTTGCCTACAGAGGCGAGGGAGAGAACTCTATTCAAAAAAGGGCTGAGGGCCATTTCTAGAATTCCATAATGTTCTATTTCTTGGCCTGGAGTTGCTTTATAATTATGTGTTAACCTGTACTTACATTTTCAATAAACATATTATGTTTTATAGTTTGAAAAGGTTTAAAATTAGTTGGCCCTTTTTAGCTGCAGATAATTAATGTAAACTCTTATTGTTTAATATCTCAGGTTTAAATGCTTAGTCAGGCTTTTAAGGCCTCTTAAATAATCCTAAGTTATTTTTCCAGTTTCATCCCTTAGCCCTTTACGAGATGTATTCTATAAACAACCAAGACACCCCAAAGAAAAAATAGGAAAAGTGAAGAACAACCAATTTACAAAAGAAGAAATAGAGATGAAAATCATGTTTTAAAAATCAACCTCAGAGAGAGAGAGAGAGAAAAAAAAACAACCCCACCAGTAAATAAAGAAATACAAATGTTTGATATATATTCTTTACTTATCAGAATGGCAAAATAATAATAAGGCCCGTATGGCAGTTGTGTGGGGCAATAGGAACTCCCATTAAAATCTAGACAAGAAGAATAATGAAAGGAAAACAGAATTTAATTAGGTAATAAAGAGGTCAGCTCAATGTAATGAAGTGATGTTAGTTGAAAAAAAGCATCTATAAGTAGAGGGGAGAACCCAATCTCAGTTAATACAAAAAAAGAAAAAGAAAAAAAATCAGTTGAGAGAAATGGCCAGGTAATGTAATTAAAAGAACATGTAAACTTAAAATGTTTTTCTAAATTCATAATTCTTTCCTCAGATACTTTGACATGGTGGGTTTGGCTCCCAAAGTCTTTGCTTTGAGAGCCACCAGCACTGTAATGAACTTTATATTGCCAGGCGACAGAGGTTCCAAAAAGTAAACTCAGACTAGAAGGATATTTCAATGATGAAATTAATGCCTGAATAACTTGAGATGCTCTGAGAACTATGGAAGGCCCTTCTGAAAGAAGCAAATGCTGATTATTCCGTAGGTCTACCAAGTGGAAGCAATTAGCGATTCATTTAAGCACTTAGATGTCCAGCAGACATAGCTCGTGAGGGGGAACAGAGTTTGCCACCCCAAACTATGCCTTTTGGGATACTGATGATGTTAAGGGGCTTATTTTCAAGAAATAAAAGACTCAGGAAAACACTTTGACCTTCACCCTAACTGCCTAAAAGAATTTAGAGAGAGGACCTGCTCCCGAAAGGGAGCTATCATCATAGGTAGCTATAGCTTTACAAGAGTTAGTGTGGGATTGAAAGGGAGGAACCCAGCAAGGTTCATGTGATCCAAGTCTGTTTTGTGTCCCATTCTTCGAGGCGGCCCAGAAAACGTTTGTTTACACAACATTTGCATCTCTGGCTCCGTGTGAATTGCTTTCCTGCTCTTTGAAGTCCCAAACCACAACCCTGCTCCTCCTTAGCTCAAGTTCTCATACAAGCCTCAACTGCCAGATTTGCCGTTGAGTCCCATATTCTTACAGAACCCCCGTATGTGCATACATAATAAATTTGGCTATTTTTTCCTGTCAATCAGTCTCATGTCAATTTGATTATTAGACCAAGCAGAAGAACTTTGAAGGGTAGAAGGAAAATTATTATTTTTCCTCTCCTACCGTAGGCAAGAGAAGGTAGGAGAACAGAGGACAATACTTCCAGGGAAGGAAATGACACTGTCACATCTACTCACAAAACTAACTACAGGCAAAACAATGACAAAGATTATACTTTCTAACGTTCTCTATTCTCCATTTCTGGCTGGGGCTTTTCTTTTTGCTCTTCTATATGAAGGTGAAATATGCCTGGATTAGGCTGCCCCGACGAGGCTCAAGCCTTCTCAGGAAAGTCCAGCCATCTCTACTGAAATCCGAATGACTTCACAGTATGCCCCTCATCGGATGCATTTTCACTAGGACTCTACGCCCTTCTAAGGAAGACACGATATATTGCATTTCAGCTGTCAGAAGAAATATATGTGGTGGGGTCTTCTATCAGCCTCATCTATGAACTTCATCTACATGTAATCCTTGCCCCTCCCTCCTATCTTGTCCTCTGAACACAGTAAACTAACCTAGGAGAACATTCCATCAAAAGTGAGAAAGTCTCCATTTTTTTTTATTGTTGTTGTTTGTTTCAAGATTTGTGAAAAGAACAATGATTGCTTACTGGAACTGTTATATAAGTCAAGGTCAAGGATTGCTTACATTCAAATCGTGAAGTAGAAGTTTAATTGTAGACCCTAACACATTCTTTTTAGCTCTTTCCTCAGTGGCTGGTTACTCTCATCTTCAAAACTCTGCTCAGTTTCCTCCTATCATCGTATCTTATCTGTTCAATAGTTTAAAAGAATCCAATGTTATCATTTACATTAAGGTTTACATCAGTAATAATAACTTAATGTGTTACTTTCTGGGAGATATTTGCATTTTAAATAGAGAACACCTTTTTAATTTGAAAGAAGGATGTCCAGCAGTGGAATTTCTGAGATCAGGTCCAAGTTGGTGGGGCAAAAATCTCTCCTCAAAATCCCTCAAAACAATATTTTATTTTGATCCTAGTTTCGACATGTTATTTAAATCAAAGGCTGTAAACTGGCATACACGGACCAAATTGGGGTCACTTAACCAGCGCAGGATGTTAACTAGATCTAAGCCAAAACGTAGAAACTGGTTTCATACAAAAATTCAAATTTCCAGCTTCATTTGAAAAGAAAAAAGAGGATGTTTGTCAGTACTATGTTTGAATTTCTACAAGGCTTTTATAACTAAATATTTCTGCCCCAGTAAATAAGCCATGCACTTTCAAATTTGCCACAATTCACATCATTATCTATTATTCCTTCACAAATACTGAGGTCAAATATCAGTTACCATTAATTATCAAGCACCATTCTTCTTATATTACAAAAATATCAGTTTTTGAGAGTCTACCAAAGTGGAAAAATAAGAGACACAAAAGGTCACTTGACTTTTCTTATACTTGGGCCTACTTTACCCACTTCTACTCCTTCACCAGTCTTTGTAGACATTTGAGTTTGAGATTTTTAGCTTAATTTAACATGGCCATCCACATTGAGCCATTTGGCTAGAAATAAATATGTTTCAGGATCAAATTTGAGTAGAAAAAGAGACTTTAAGAAATGGAGAGGTGGGGTGTCCTTTTAGATACAGCAAAAATATGAATATATATTTCTAATATTTTGCCACCCTGCCTCATGCCCCCAAAAAACAAACAAACAAACAAACAAATGAAAAACATCAAAAGAAGCAGTGAAAAGTGCTAGCAAAGTGCAGATGTTGGAGAAGTGTGCTCTATGTATGCAGAAGGGGCCCAGAGGAAGGACTCACAAGTAATTCTTGAGCCAAGCCTTAAAAAATGAGGGTGGTTTTCTTGGCAGGAAGAACTTCATTCCTTCATGGTGAATCCCAGGAGTAAATAGTGGAACTTTGACTTATTCTTTCCTATTTCCGTTTTTTTTCCTCATAGCACTGACTATTATTTTCCACACAGAAGAGCCAGGATAATATGGTACATTAAGTTCAACAAAATGGAAATTGGAAAGAATAAACAAAGTTCCAATAGATTCTGGTGGGTTGCTTGCCTCCACTTCATTTCAATCTTTTTCTGGAGGTTTCTCCTGTTTTTCATTTGGGACATGTTTCTTTGTTCACTCATTCTGTCTGCCTCTCTGTGTTTGCTTCTATGGATTAGGTAGATCTCCTATGTCTCTCAGTCTTTGCTGGGTGGCCTTATGTAGTATGTGCCCTGTTTGGTCCAATGGCACAGTCTCCATGATGTCCTGTGCACATGTTCCAGAGGTGTCCCTTGTGTTGTGTGTGTTCTCCTGTTGTAGTTGAGCCTTGATTGTTTTTGGTGCATCAGTGGGTGGGATTGACTCCCAGACTGACTGGCTGTGAGGATTGGCTATGCCCACTGTGTATGAGCTGCTGTGTGGAGGTTGACCCCTTAAAGGGGGATTCGCCCCATGGGCTATTGTACCTGTTGAGTCTACCCTTTGGGTGTGCTGCTTGTGGCGCTAAGCAGGTAGTGCTCTGGTGTGGTCTGAGGCCGGCCTCTGGGTGTGTTGTTTCTGGTGTCTCTTCAGAGGGTCTCTCGTATGAGCCAATTTCAGCCTTGCCTGTGACCAGCCTGGGGCTACCTGGTAGGAGCCACAAAGCTATATGTGATTGGCTGCTGCCTGTGCTGGACATGGAGGCATGTGGGGGTAGTTTTGCTGTGAGGCCGGATGCCACCAGTTTTGGGCCTGGGGCAGCTTATCAAAAGGCCCAGGGTCCCCTGTGCCTGTTGCCACCTGCCGGCTGCCTATAAAGCTCAGCCATTAAAAGAGCCTCATTAGGAGCTGGCTGGGCTGGTTAACCTGGTGTTGAGAGTGCCTCTGGCAAAGCAGCACTAGCTGGTGGGGCAGGATAGGGTTCCAGGGAGTTATGGGGTGTGGGTGGTGGTTTACACAAAGTTAATGCAGTTTTGGTTCTTGCACCGGAGCTGAACCTGTGTCCACTTTGCAAAACACCCCGAGAACACTCCAACCTGCATGTTCCTGAGAACTGCCCAAGATAGGATGCAGCTCAAGTTGTGGCCCTCCAGGCTGCGGGGGTGGGGAGGGTCTGCTGCTGCTAAAGGCTTCCGCAGATTGTGTGGAGGGCTGCAGCTGCCCTGGAGCTGAGAGTGCTGCAGGTGATGCATCACTAGCTGGGCAGGGCAGGAACCCAGGGCATCACCAAGGTGGTGTGCATGCGCGAATTTTTACCAGACCAATGAGGTCTCAGATTTGGCCCTTTGGGGGAGGGTTCAACATAGAAAAGATGGTGTCCTCCTATAGGCTCTACCCAGGGGCAATGGCTGCTGCCCCTCCAGCCCTCTCATCGAAGCCACACAACTCAGTCTTTCCCCGTATGTCTCTGGTACCTCTTGAGTTGCTGCCCCTCCACTGGAGACCAAGTGAGTGTTTGCATTTTGTGACTCTATGTGTGGGTCCTTTAAGAGGGCGTCTGAGTTTCCAGCTGTCTTCCATCTCGCCGGGACAGGCAGAGTCCTCACTGCTTTTCACTGCCAGATGTTGTGGGGACCCCTGAGCTGGGGAGCACAGTGTGGGGCTGGACCCTCTCCCTCGTCAGGGGGGACCTCTGCCACCAAGGTGTCCCTCCCGGGGTTTAACCACTCCCTATGGATTTGGGGTCAGCTCATTTTGCATCTCTGCTTCTCCTACCAGTCTTATTATCCTTAGTTCCAGGGGTTCTGTTCAGCTAATCTTCAAATGACTCTTGAAGTTGATCTATAATTTAGTTGTAATTTTGATGTGATCCTGCGAGGCAGCAGGCATAGTGTTTACCTAATCCACCATCTTGGGCCACCTCCCCCAGACTTTTTTCTCTTTAATAAAGAATGAGAAAAATAATTGGATTTAGGTTCATATACTATTTTATGACCCCTGTGAGCATCTTGATTTTTGCATCCTCCTGGCAAAATAATCGCACCCTGAAATTCATCTTAGAAGAGTAGGTCAGACTTTTATTGTAGGTTTGAACATGTTGGGTTGTTTGTTACTAAATGAATTATAAGATGGCAGAAGAGAAATTCTGCAGAGCCTAACTAGGGAAAATAAACTACTCAGAACTTGTGGTTTGGATGAATTTATTACATTGGGGAGCTTGATGTCAGGTTGTTCTATCATTCTCCATCACCAATTAGTCCCACAGAATTATCATTAAGACTGTTAAGGTGTTATTTTTATTTAAGAATTATAGGAACAAGAAATAGGGAAAATGTTAAGCCATGGCAAAAAGGTGCATCTTTTCACCAAATTCTTGCTGGAGTTTGTTGAACCCTCAGGAAGTTTATTTCATATAGTTTTATCTAACACACTATAGCAGGAAATTTCCTGATTCTGGCCTGATTGGCTGCGATTGGTAATTATGGTATCAATCTCATTACAGAACCATGAAGATTTTTGTTTTAGAGGAAAGAACAATGGGATGAACAGATCGATACTTGTCCAAGGTCAAGTATCAATTTAGCAGTTAAACCAAGCCCAGAACTGGGCGTTCCTGACTTCTCCCCCTGTGTAATAAGATCTCCTATTGGAGTTTGTGCCTGTCCCATTTCTGCCTTATAGACAAAAATGAAGGTTAGGGAAGGTCAGTCAAAAAAAACAGATGTTTATTCTCTTTTTCTTCTGTTTAACCAGACTCAAAGGTCCTCTGAATCTAGGAAACTAGGTCTTTCTTCTATTCACTATACCATAATTATTTGTTTTCTGAGCAATATCTAAGCTCACATAAGACTTGCAACGTAATTGGATCAAAAGCAGGTGGTAAGTGAAGACAAAACTTAGCAGTAAGCACATTATACTTAATTTGTTTTTTTTTTATACTTAATTTTTGATTGAGCACCATGATCATGACAGAAATAATGGCCCTATATGTAAAAACAAAAGAAGGAGAATATAACTGACAGGGACTCTATAGTAAAGATAGAACATAAGCTTCTCTTGACCTAATGCCATTTTCAATATACCTCTACTAAGTCTGCTCCTGTGTTATGGACCAGGAGTAGACACTGGGATGCTACTCAATTATTCACAGAAAAATCAGGCAAGGTGAGGCTGAAATCTAGCATGCACGCTTTTTTTAAAAAATTATATTAGTTTCAGGTGTACAAACCATAACAGGATGAGGGAGAAGGTGAAGGGATTAGAAAGCACGAGTTGGTAGTCACAAAATAGTCTCAGGGATGCGACATACAGTATGGGGAATAGAATCAATAATGTTGTAAAGATCATGTGGGGTGCCAGATCACTTCATAGATTGTGTAGATGCCTGACCACTAACATGCACTTTCATACCTAGAAGAAAGACGACTGACAGTCTAATTTCCTTTTTGCTGCATTTCCGCCACTAGGAGGCTTCTGGTATAAAGAAACAAATACTTAACATTCAGGAAAATCACGTTCTAATCTAAGCATTACCATTAATTACAGCTCTACCTCTAATTAATATGAATAAATTAATTGGTTCATGTCATGGCAGGCATGTGGTCAAATATGATGGTGAATACCCTTAAGTAAAGCCATGACCCCGTGTAAATAGGTTATAAGAGAACTGATATCTGAGTCATAGTATGGTCAAGACCCAGACTCTGAATTTGAACTCGGGTCTCTAACTCTCCCTACAGTGTTCTTTCGACTGCTGAACGCCGTGGGTTTTAAGATGGTCAGAAGCTGACTCTGACCCCTCTGGGAGAAGGTCACTTTTGAAGATGGTATAGTGGTGTGTTTTATGTGTTCTTTTTCCTTAAACCAGTAATAATGTGGGCTTTTCATTTTAATATTTGGGCTCAGGGTCCTAAGACGATGTAAAATCATGCTAAATAGACAAAAAGTTGTTTTTAAAGACGTGTCCTTTGGAACACAGTCTAACAATATATTTTAAATAAGCTTATTTTACATTGTTGGAGCCAATTAACACTTGAGGAAGGCACACATCCAAATCCCCTTAGCAAGAGAAGCTATGTGTAAATTGGGTGGGGAAGGGGTGGTATTACAGTCCTTTTGGCCTTCCTTACTCCCAGAGGACGAACAGCAGTGAGACAGAGAGAAAGCTGGAATGCTCAAACAATACAGAGAACAGCGACTTTAGTTTCCAAGGGCAGCGTGGGAGAGAGGTGATAAATGGTTCAGAAAAGGTTAAGGTGCAGGAAGGGGCAATTTATGGAGGGTCCAGGAAGAAGGACCCACCCAGCTGCGAAAACTGGCAGTAAGGAGATGGGAACTCCCCATGGCAGGGGCTCCAGGGCGAGGCAGCCCGTATTTCATTCTATTCGGTCGTCAGGAAAATCATGACGCATTTTTGCATTGGAAAACAGAAAAATCTGTCATGACTTTCCCGACGAACCAATAGTTGTGTTGCTTTGCAGGGCTGAAAGGCAACCACCCTCCCTGGTCCTCCCCCTAAGCCTTTATGAAACTGCCACCTGGTGTGGTCTTCGGAGATAAAGAAGAGGTCTTTTACCACTTGGCCTGTGATAGGAGAACCCTGGAGTGAGACAGGTGTGAGACCCACTGCTTAGGGAGAAGAGACTCGAGTTACTCGAGTTTCTCCAAGTGATTTGCAGAAATCTAAGGGCCTCACTGGGTGTGGGTGTGAGCTATTGGAGATGTAATACAGAGAAAGTGAACCCTGGAAGAACAGAGGGGAATGGAAAAGAATCCAGTAAACTTCAGACCCAACCTGGGCTGTTTTCTACAATGTTCCTGGTACACAGATCTGCTCTCTGAGTAAACGTTTATTGTGAAGGAGCTCACGAGGTTTTGAAACATGTTCCACTTGGGGACAACTCACTCTTCACTCTGACCTGAAACACGCCTCTTCATAAATAGTTCTGTCCAGTGGGTTAGATTTGGTTATTCTGTGTCTCAGAAGGCTTGTTCAATGGATAATTGGCCTCTACACCTAATTAAACATTTTAATTATATAAGCAATCCAGGTTATTTGATGAAAGATTAGGAAATACAGATAAGCCAAAAGAAAAAAAAAATCCCTCAATATTACCACATGTTAGTAATTTGCAAGTAATTGCTTATTTCAATTACCCGTACCAATCAAGGAGTGGCTGATTTGGTTGATATATTTCTAAGTATGTTAGGGTTTTACACTCCAAACTTAAAATTTTTGCTATATGGCAATATTTCCAAAGCATATTGTATAATTTAGTGCCTTTAAAGAAATACAGAGATATATAATGTAGTCATTTTTGATGTTATGGGGTCTTACATTAATTTTTTAATCAAGTATTTATTCAGCACTTTTCTAACCGCCTATTCTCCTCACTGATGAATGGTGTGAGATGGCTGAACACGTGAAGCCTGACAGTGGACAGAGATGGCAGCAGTTTCTGAATCGCATATACCACAGCCTGAGGAAGGGGTCCCTGTGTGACATGCAGGGCCATCGTGGGTTGCATCTGGGAGCTGAGTGAACCAGCAGGGGCTGTGGGAGGCGGGCTTTGCGGTAACAAGAGCGTGAAGTGCCCTCTGGTTCCCACAGGAGGATGTGACTGACTTGCTTGCGTCATTTTGTAGGGAGGTGAAACCTGTTAGGCTGAGGAGCAGGTGGGCTGATTGGGCTGACAGGGAGCTGGGCAGGTGGGCAGCCTTTCTTTCTGGGCGGTGGGGGGGGCGCAGATGTAGCAAGAGGCCTTTGGGGCTCTGTGAGACTCCGCCCATGACATTTTAGGCTTTCCCGTGTAAGCACCTGCTGTGGGGGCCACACTCACCACCAAGTAATTCCATTGCATTGAGGTCGATTCTAGAGCAGAAGTAGCTGTCAATTGACTGGAAGCATAGAGGAAGGGCTGGTTAATTGCCTGAGACAGTTGGAAGAGGCATCATATCAAACATCAATGATTATACATACGTGGTTGTCACCACAGAAGCTTTCGAAGGGTTGGGAATCATAGCTTATCATCTCCCCGTATGTAGTGAGTGTCCCTGGGGCTGCTAATGTTGCCAGGTTGATATGCACTCCTCCTGGCACATGAATCCCCGCAGGACACCAGCTGGGTCACTGGGTCCATATTTTACCCATCCCTCACCAGACATGGCAAGTAGCCTACGTCTGTGCCTTCAGGTAGAAGACGCTGCACTGCTGTTTACCCATCTCTCCCTGGAAACAGAGGAGACCAGAGTCAGCAACCAGAGACTGAACAGTTGTCTTCTCTCTGTCTGCCCCCCCGCCCCCCATCTGTTACTCTCCCCCTTTCTGTCTCCCCGTCCTCCCTCTGTGCCTGTCAGTCTCTCCCACCCTCTCCCCTCCCTCCCTCTGTCTCTGTCAGTCTCTCCCTCTCTTTGTCGCTCCTCTCCGCCTCCCACCCTCCACCCCTCCTTCCATCTCTGTCTCTCTGCCTCCCTCCCTCTGTCTCTGTCTCTCTCTCCCTCTCTCGGTGAACCCTCCCTCTGTCAGTCTCTCCTCTGTTTCTCTCTTTCCCTCCTTTTTTTCTCCTTCTCCCTCCTTTTCCCTCTCCCTCTCTCCTCCACCTCAACCCTGCTATTTATCACACACATCACCACTTCTAAAGTCTACCTGCTGACATGGTGGATGTTGTGTACTGCTCTTAATTCTATTTTTATTTTTGTGTCTTCTGCTTCTTGTCACCTCGCACATGCTCTGTAGCTTTTAACACACAGAGACATTGATCTCTTAAGGACAGAGCTGGCCAAACAGCATTCTCTTTTCATGCACACATTCACTCCAGTTGGCAAGTCACCCAAGCATGGCATTTACGATACAATCTTGGTAGTTCAACTCAATGCTAAGTGCTCAAAGTCTCTTTTCTCCTTGACCTCATTAGTAAAGACCCGGTGTTGCTGGCATATTGGTCACGACATGGTAACATTTAATATTTACATTGGCTTAATTTCCATTTGTGATAATCCCTATTGGGGTCTCTGATGCGGCACTTCCCCTCTCTAGTTGCAACTGAACAAACTGAGGGAAAAGTGGCTGATGGGGACATCATGATTGTTACTGATAAAGACTAACGTGGAGGGGAGGGTGCGCTCAGCTAGTGGCTAAGGGGACTGCTGACTGAGCCCCTGAGGTGGCAGGCTTGGCCTCTCTCAGGCTCATCAGGTGGCTGAGGGCAGGTCCCCCTGGAGTGGCACAGGCACCCCTGCCCCATGACAGGGGTTCACCCACAGTTGAGGAGCAGAGAGGGGTTTCCCCGAGTCTCCAATTGCCCCACATGCTCCAATGAGTGGAGAGAATCCAGGTGCATCCAATAAACGTTTCTCCAGAGGAAAACCTGAGAATGGGGGAAAGCTTTACCCCTCTGCCTTTTCACAGTGGCTGGGAGGTGACATCAAAGAAAAATCAAAGCTTGTTAAGCCCCTGTTAGTGTTATAAGACCAAATCAAGTGTTTTAAGTTTTGGCCTTCTTCTGTGAGATCATTTTATTAGTATATTTGATCCTTGCTTCTTATTTTGGTGAGGGGGGATTTAAGATTGTAAAACACCATAGGAAGAGATCTTTGAATTCTTGCATAAGCTATGATGGGTTGGTGGCAAATATTATTATCTACAAAAACTAATTCTTATCTCTTTCTATAGAACTCATTATATTTATCTTTCTACATATACTGGGAAAATTTTTGAGAAACATAAAACATCTTTGTAACACTGAAAAGCCTGAGATAATGTAACACTAGAAGAAGAAAAAGAATTGAAAGTAGCAAAAGCATAACACTGATTCAATATTAAATCTAATTATGTACAGCTTTAAAATGCCTACTGGGTCATGTAGAAAGAGTATGTACAATGTACTATGAACATTTTCCATTGTGATGGTTGAATGTGATGTATTTGCTATGTTAAATGTGATTTAACACTTCACTTTTTCCTATGAATAATTTATTAATTTCAAATTTCTATGCTACATTAATTCATAAAATAATAATATAGGTAAATTATATAGCACTTTGTATTTCCAAAGTAATGCTTGAATTTTAAATGAATACCGCAGACAGCACCCCTGGGAGAACACACATACTACGTACCGCTAATTTCTGTGAGAGTCCCTGGGGGAGAAAGTCATATAAAGCACTACGTTTAGAAGCTGTGCATAACTAGACAGACGCAATTTCTAAAAACAAAAGAGGGGTCTTGAGTCTATCAGACACATGACAGAAAGTTCAAAGAAAAAGAAATGGGCAACCCGATTAAAATAGGATGCTGGGGTAACTCTGCTAAGTGTGTGTAGAAAAACGGGAGAATGAACGCTCTGAAAGCAATACAAGGTCTCATCAGAGACCTGGAGGGGAGGCCTGGAAACCTGAGACGTCACCTGTCCCATGAGAGTGTTTCCCCCCTGTGTATAGAGACGGACACAATGCAGTGAAATAGCATAGCGATACCCATTTAAATTTGTCTTAAAAAGGAGTGCATGAGGGGGGAGGGGAGTTTAGGAATGAAGGGCAGGAGGAAATGGCAGAAGAGAGAAACTTACCATCATCGCAAATTGTTTGTTTTATATGCTTCTGTCCTGAGGCTGGGATGCCAGTTTTTCAGCAAGGGAGGCACTTCTTGGGGTATCTCACGGCATCCATTGAGGAACAAAAGATACATTCTAATAGCGGACTGATGGGCCCACAGTCAGTGGCAGTTAAGGAACCTCTGTTCTCTGGCTCTAGTCGTGGAGCCTCTGTTGTCATCCTCTCGTTGTCTTTTGCTCCTGACACCTTCCTGCATCTCTTGCTGGCCTGTAGTCAAGGGGACCATTTGATCATGCCAAGAATTTTTGTCTTTTTTAATTTCTCAAGCTGAAGACTTGAAGGACAGGCATTTTGTAAACGATTTTCCTAGCTATTCCTGTTTCTGTTGCCAGCTTTTCAGGAGGGTCCATCTTCTCTAAGATGTGCTGTGGACAACGAGCGCCAGCTATAGCCACCCATGAAAGAGTTCTCCCTGGCACCTCTGGGCTCTCTGTCTAATCCACTTTACTGTGGTGTTGGCTCCTGGACTGTGAGGGAACAGTTGGTTAGAATAGTGTAGCAGGCATATTTTTATTGCCAGTAACAGTGACGTAAACAGCTAAGCGTAATTGGCCTCACTCAAGAGATCTCTGAAGATAATATAGCAGCTTCATGAAGCTACCAAGGTCCAGGCTCTTTCCACCATTTTTCTCACTCCATCTTAGTGTGTTGGCTTTTGTCCTCATCTATGTCACCTCATGATGGAAAGGTGACCTCTGTGCTTCAAGGCAGTATCACATCTATTTTCTGTGTAGGCTGGAAGAATGAGGAAGTGGATGTGAGGGTACCAGCATCCTCCCCACTTTTATCTTATTGGCTAGCACTGTCACATGGCAACTCAGGCTTAAAGGGCGGCTAGGTAATGGAGATGTTAGCTTCCCCTACCTCTATTGGAGAGAAGGATGTGGAAGAAGAGGATTGGTAATGAACACCCCATCAGTGAAATCATAGTGTTTGCCACAAATGTGACCTGAAGAAACCGCTTACCACCCTCTCCCCAGTGGTCGGAAATGATTGATTCCATGGTCTTTCCTATATTCCACTATTATACTCCTTCTCTGATTTCACATAGCATACCCCATTTGTTTAAAAATTGAATACCCACTCTGTAGGCTGCACTAGAACTAGGATAACGATCACAATGATATTGATTTGTTCATTAATTACCACAGTTAATGTTTGATTCTTGACTATCCATTTCTTTTTGCCAAGCTCGGGGATACACTGTTAACTAATGTGTATTTCCTTTCATTGAGCTTACGTCTTCCCTGCACAATGCTTTAACAATTAAGGATGTTTCAGATACTAAAAGCAGAAAATTCAAATAACAGTGACTTAAATCATATGAACACTCTATAATTTACTTTTGAAAAATTCAAAAGGAGGTGTGTATGAGTAACTCCACAATAGTGGGGGGTTGGTATTTTAGCTCTGTGATTCTCCTCATGGTTACAAGAAGGCTGCTATAGTTCCAAACATCTCATCCTTCAAGATTGTGTCCCAAGGGAGCCAGGATGGTGAGAGCACTGTTTTCTCATCCCTCCTCCTTTTATCAGAGAACTCAATCTTCCTTAGATGCCTCCTCAGCAGACTAATTGGCTAGAATGAGGTCAAATGGCACCACCAGCTTTTTGGGTGGTGGTGGTGGTGGTGGTGGTGGTGGTTAGAAAATGAACAAGGGAGAGTGGGTTGGGAATTAATACAGGATAGCCCACCAAAAGTGTTGTCATAGATGCTTTATAGCTTTCACACACTTTTACATTCATGATCTCATCTCATAACTCAATGGGACTAGTTTTCAAACATACAGAAACTCGAATCTTGAATAAGAGTTATAAATGGTATCTGCTATGTGGGAACGTCTAGCTGGGAAGTAATTTAAAGAGCCTTTGATGGTACAAATTTACTACAAGGGTTTTAAAGATATTATAATGCATTTAGCCTATAAAGTATTCATACAACAGCCCAAGGAGTAATTCAGAAGATTTTATAGTTTGGGAAGATAATTACATGGTGGAATGAAAAGAGAAATCAGGATACATGGATTCTAGGCTCAGCTTCGGGTAAGGATTCTGAAACTCTGCTTCGTCACCTGTAAAATTATGTACTTGTAGAAAGTTAGATGACCCCCGAACTTCTCAAATATGAGAGTACCTACGTAATCATGATGCTAGAAATCACAAGACAGAATATTAAAAATTATCTACCACAACCTCTCTTTACAAATGAGATTTTAGTCTCAAAAGGCCACCATTGTCCAATTCAATTCACTCATCTAAGTTAGAAATTTGTGTCCTAGTATATAACATACTGTCGTTTCATAACCAATAATCTATCCTGACAGATTTTTTTTTTTTTTTAAATCAGCCTCCTCCTTTATCTTCCTTTTCACCTTAGGCAGAATCTACAATAACATTTACTCCGTTTAATAGAATGAAGAGAATAAGATTTTTTAAAGCCCACTTTTTAACGGTAAGATCACAGGCGAATTACTTAAGCTTTCTGTAAAATAATAATTGTGCCTTCCTCATAGTTTTTCCCCCTTCTTTTTAAAGGACTAGATAAAGTAATCTATTGTGTTGTCGGAAAAGTCATGACGTATTTTTTCTATGTTTTTCATTGCAAAAATGTGTCATGACTTTTCCGACAACCCAATATTAAGAAAAGTTTAGGCTGGCCGAGTGGCGTGGTGGTTGAGCACTGGCTTGGGAAGCCAGCAGCCCCGGTTTGGGTCCCACATATGAGGGCCAGTGACAGTGCCCTCAAAAAAAAAAAAAGAAAAGTTTAGTGTAGTGACTGACATAGCAAGGCTTAATTCCAGCCACCCATCTCAGGGCTTACAACTCCTCCAAGCTTAAATGATAACCCAGACCAATTTCCCCAAAGGTTGTGTGAAGCGTGCGTTGGAATCGTGAGCTCATTAGTGGGTCTCTTTACAGTCAGATCTTCTCCCTTCACGTTACTTTGATCTGAAGGCTCTGTGTAACAGCTAAGGGTATGGTCCATAATAGAAGTCACACCCATCATTACTATGCAGTCATTCAGCTCCATATCTAGTGTTTTGTACAAGACAATTTGAATCGCAGAAATCAGGGATTCTGAATCTGCAATTCATGGCTGGGTTGCGGGAACCAGGGAACCATCTGACATTTCATTGAAACAGGTTTTCTTGATTTCTGCGCTCTTGAGAATTTTCCAGTTAATTCTGAGGAGCTGCCTGTGTATTGCAGGGTGCTGAGCAGCATCCCCGGCTTTTATCCACTAGATGCCAGTAGCACCTCCTTGGTCATGATAACCAAAAGCATCTCCAGAACTTGCCAAACATCCCATGGGGACCATAATCTTGCTCCTCCCCTTTGAGAACCACCATGATAAAGCTTAATAAGTATGTGCATTTTTTTCCCCCCTGGGAGGCTTACCAGTTTCACCATATTCTTAAAAGTGTCTATGACCTGAAAAGGGTTAGGACCAATTACTCAAAGCCTTTCAAAATAATAATGAAAGAATGCACATCTCCAGCTGTAGTTGTGGGGAAAACTGTACAACATCATGACTAAATAAAATGGTACAATTTGAAAATGTACGATGAAATACATGCCTACCCATTTATTACTTTCAGCTACTTGAAAGAAGCACTCCACAGCTATATCTAGGGAAGTACTTGCTTCAAGAGCTGCCATTCCCAGATGGTACGGTTCTTAAAATACTGTCTTTAGCAGACCTCCACGGTCTTCTACTGGACTTAGCTCCAAACTCCCAAAGGTGTAAGCGCTAATGACAAGTCCGGAAGGGAAATCAACATCAGTTGTTTCTCAGAAAAGAAATCCAATGGTAGTACTGATTGCAAGATTGATTGGAGGGATGACAGGGAAAGAAAGGGGGGGGGGAAGGGGGAGAGAGAGAGAGAGAGAGAGAGAGAGAGAGAGAGAGAGAGAGAGAGAGAGAGACAGAGAGAGACAGAGAGAGACAGAGAGAGACCTGCCTGAGTTGAAGGAGGCTCCCACAGAGGCTAAGTCTTGCAGAGGCTCCCTGGCTTATCTGGAAAGGCGCTGCCAGCCGGAAGCCCTGAGACACAGGCTCTCCTCTCCTCTCTCCGTCCCACGTCCACAATGGCTTTGTTCATCCCCTTCCAGAGGGACCACAACCCCGGAGCCTCCTCAAAGCTCAGAAGGGTCCCTTGACCCGTTCTTTAGGGCCCTCCTTCTCGTCTACACGTCCTACCGGCAGCAGGACACCGGATTAACCTCCCAAACCCCAGACCGACAAAATCAAACAGGGAACGCGTCCCATCTTCCGTGGCCCGCGGCCAGCCCCCCAGGAGCCCAGGAACTTCGCGCCCCACTTCTCCGCGGCTCGGCCTCCCCCGCTCCCCGTTTCGCAGGAGGCGGGGGGCTCCCGGGGCGGGGGGCGGGCTTGGACCCCGCGCTCAGCAGCGCGCCCCCGCCCCGCCCCGCCGGTCCCGCCGGCAGCCGGCGCAGCCCGTGCGCCCCGGGCGCGGGAGCGGAGGGGGAGGGCAGGGGGCCGGGCGGGGCGGTGCGTGGCGCGCCTGCCGAGGAGCGCTCCCTGCCTCTGCCTGGCGGCCGGCCCCGCGGACACAGCGCTCCGCCCGCGCAGCCGGCGGCCTCTCGGCGGCGCCCGGGACGCCCGCGAAGGGGAGGAAGGGCCGGCGAGTGGCCGCGGATGCTCCGCCCGGGACGACGGCAAGTGGTGCGCGCGCCCGGCCCGGGGAAGGCGGCCGCCCGCCGTGGGAGTGGCGCCCCGGGCTCCGGACCCCGCGCGGGGCCGCCGGCTGGCTCTGCCCGGGCGCCTGCCCACCCGGGTCCCCTCCCGGCGGGGCCCCTGGAAAACGCCCCGCGGGCCCCTTTGGGGTCCCAGTCCTCAGGGGTGGGGGCGGTGGGCGAGGCCGCTGCAGGGGCTGAGGATGGGCCCGCACCCCCGCGGGGCCTGGCGCCCCCACCAGCCTTCCTCAGCCCAGTGGCCCAGGCGGACAACTTTGGCTGCCCGCAGTGGAAACGATTTTAAAGAGACACCGTGGCCGGGGCTCTCCTGCTGGAGTGACACCCTGGACTGGAACTGGGGAGGTCGGCGGAGGAGAGGAAGCCTCAGGGCGCAGCTTGGGGCAGGGGAGAGGCAGGGAAGCGGGGATCTCCTCGGTCCTGGAGAGCTGGAGTTCCCAGGGCCGAGACTGGAACTCAAGGGCACGTGGGCTCGTGCTTCTGTATTCACTTCTTTATGGAAAGTGTGGGAAGTGCTTCAGGAACTCCTTTTGAAAGGGAGGGAGGGGTGGCAGTCAAATGCATGTGGAACCTATTCGAATGATTGGGGTTGGATGCAGGGTTCTGGAAAGTATGGATTACTTTTCAAATTAGACACGGACAAGCATTGAACAGCCGAGGTGGTTCCAACAGTTTGATTGGAACCAACGGATTAAAATTGCAGATCTGAAAAGAAGTCGTACACTGGCTTTCTCTCATTTACTCTAGGAGAGGGTAGTTAAGACGAAAGGGATCCGTGAACACTACAGGAGGGGTACCGGGAGTGCCAATTAGCTAAATCCATTCTAGGTGCCTCTGCAGTCAAATGTTTCTTGAATTTGTGGTGCTCTCCAGTTGCGAAAATTATCCTCATTATTTTGTTTGGGCTCAGGCAGGGTGTTAATGCATCTAAAGGGACACAGAAAAGTTATTACAAATTAAGAGCTTGAACTTGTAAACCAAACAGACAAACCATAGCGTGCTTCATTTTATTATAATGTTTGGAATTACGTTCACTGCCGATAGAAATGCTGCATGACTTTTAATGTGAGTAAAGGAAGTGAATTCATTGGCAAATAGAAGTCATGTGTTTTTTTAAATAAATAGCTGTCAGATTTAATTTGGGAGCATTTACAGGAGATGAAGACATGACAAAGCTTCGAGATCAGAGTTTGACAAAACTTGAATTAGAGAGAAGTTTATGGAGAAAATTAGTTCTTCCCACTTTTGAAGTGTTGAGGCAAGTTAGAATGTTTATTAATGAAAAGTCAGAGGCCAACTGAATTGGTGTTATTGCTTTGCTCAATACATTTAACTTGTAATGTTTCTGATTGTTTTCCCAGGGACCATTCTCCTTACCACAGAAGATGGGAAGTTGATGCCCCACAAGGCTAGACAGTTGTTCTGTTCATAGACACTGGCCTCCAGAGCTGTGGACTGCCTGCCTTCCGGGTCCCTGGTGCTTTCAAGACCTTCCCTCCCCGCTGCTGTCCCAGAACAGTTCCTTTGGGTCCTCACTGCCCTACCTGCAGCAAGATGGCATCCAGCCTGACATGTACCGGGGTGGTCTGGGCTTTGCTCTCGTTTCTGTGTGCTGCTACCTCCTGCGTGGGGTTCTTTATGCCTTACTGGCTCTGGGGATCCCAGCTGGGCAAGCCCGTGTCCTTTGGTACGTTCCGGAGGTGCTCGTATCCCGTACACGACAAGAGCCGGCAGATGATGGTGATGGTGGAGGAATGTGGGCGCTATGCCTCCTTCCAGGGCATCCCGAGTGCAGAGTGGAGGATCTGTACCATCGTGACAGGCCTGGGCTGTGGTCTCCTCCTCCTGGTGGCTCTCACTGCCCTCATGGGCTGCTGCGTGTCGGAGCTCATCTCCAGGACCGTGGGAAGAGTGGCTGGAGGAATTCAGTTTCTGGGAGGTAAGTGACTTGCGACACTTGAGTTGCTTGTTGGAATCCCAAAGCAATATTGAAAATTATGTTCCAGTTGTCTACTGAGATGATTATAATTGACACTTGGAATGCTCTGGAGAAATAGACAAGGAATGGCTTTGGTGATAGATTGCCAAAGTCAAAGATTTTTTTATTGGAATTGCTTTACAGCTTGGAAAGTTCTCAATTTCTGTACATCCTTAGACACCTATCTATCATTGGCCTGCTAAGCACCGCCTACGTGAAACAGTAGCATCTGGGCTGTGTATAATGTAGTAGGGGAGACAGTGTGCATTTCATCACTGCTTATTCTTTATGTTCAACAGTAAGCAATCAGATTATCTGTGTCTTACTGGAATCCTCAGGTCTAATGATGAAGACTTCGTAAAAAAGGTTTTTGATTTAACATTGGCATCATAAGTCTTGAATACTCTGTGTGGCATGTAAAATTGACCCCTGCCCAATCTTTTTTATTTATTTATTTATTTTTATTTTTTGAGGGCAGTGTCACTGGCCCTCATATGTGGGACCCGAACCGGGGCCGCTGGCTTCCCAAGCCAGCGCTTAACCACTGCACCACTTGGCCGGCCCTGACCCCTGCCCAATCTTAAACTGTGTTTTAAAATAGGTGGTTACTGTTTTAAATGAGAGATCAGTTTTACATGAACAACTATGAATTTCACTATGCTGCAAAGATAGCTATAGGTGTAACTACCTTGTTAGGATTTAACTTTCCAGGCACTCTTGCTGTGAAAGAAAAAAAAAAGCAGCATATATAGTAAATGATGTGTGCATGTCCCAAATGGACTGGGTAGTCTCACTAACACGAGAAGAGGTTTGATTTTTACTTGGGTTTCCTCCATCAAGTACTTCTTCAATATCTCTGGTCATATGGTTTTAATTATACTTTATGTATTTTCCGCTGCGCCTTTCACCTCCATTTTTCAACCTGAAGGGCTGAACTTGTCTGATTTATAATCCGTCCTGGTGAAATATGACAACCTCTGTAGATAATACAGAGTAAAGGGAAATAGGAAGCCAGGAAAATGTATAAAATGTATTTGTAACTTTATTACAAAGCAAAAGTCCGTTTCTCTTCCATGTGGTGTTTCCTGACAGCCTTTTGTGAAAAATCCAGAAGAAAAAAAATTAAAAATGGATAGTTCTGAGACAGTCTCCATATTAAACAAACCCCAACAGATTATTTCAAGTGATTTCATATAAAACTTTCAAGTAATGTTTTAAGCAAGAGAATTCTTGAGCTAAAAAGGCAAGTGGCAAAAAAAATCTGTGGAGTTGTTTGTAGCTCTTTACTTCCTTACCGGATGTAACTTTGTTCTCATCTGTTTTTTTCTCTGTGGTTTTGCATCTCACTCTGCGCTAAGAGGCAATTTGGAGGACTTCACGGTCCTTTCTTTATTGCTCCAGTGTTCAACATTGATAAAAAGTGGTGTACTTGATATGTACATTCATACAGAAATACAGTTGAATTATCAGGAAACAGAGTTTGTTGGTGAAAGTTGCAATATAAATCCAGAGTTTGAAAACTTGTTGATTCCACGGATTTTAAGAGTAAAACTAATTCTAGGAGTATGTCAATGTTTTTCTTTAAGAATAAACTTGATTTGCTGTTTGTGTTTCACTTGGCTCAGGAAAAATACTTAGGCAGTTTCTCTTTTCCTGTTATGGTAAATATTACTTCTTTTTCTTCATTGTAGGGCAGGGACTGCTATTACTTGTGGCAGAACAGGAAAATGCTTACAAAGAGAAATCATTTTTTATTGATTGTCTTTAAATGTGTAATGAAGAACAACAACAGGAAGTGAATGTGAGACCCATGAGATTTATGCTTCCCTCTCTAAACTATGTATAGATTTTTTTGGATTATATAGAGCTAAGTGTTTTACTTTACAGAGAAAATTCAAGGAGAAAGACCATTGGGGAAGATATATATATATATATATATATATATATTTTTTTTTTTTAAAAGAACTGTTGTTTTCTTTATGTATGCTTTTCATGAACTCTGGCTTGATAAGAGTTATTGACATTAAGCTAAGTACAGTTTATAGTTTATTATTAGCAGTTGGTGTTCTCTCATTTCTCATATATATTTTTTGTATCTGGCAAAAAATAATTCTGAATGTAAAACCTATGAGGGTTTTGCTGAACTGAACCTCTTGAGGGCACAAGTAAGTAAATACATTCTGTTACCCAAGATAATAGTATATTTAGAATTTAAAAAATAACTTGAGTTATGGAAAAGGTTTTAGAAAAATTTGCCATTAATCACTATCATTTAATAGTAGACCAGTTGACAGAAGAAAAAAAAAACACTCCAAAAAAATATCTTTCTTGTTGATTATTTCATAATTGTTTGAGTTTTTATTCATAAAATCTTAAGTGGTAAGTAATTTTATTCTATGACATTTTTCATAAAATGGGTGAATTTCGTAAAGACTGCAAAATACCAAACCATTGAGTTCTATGAATTCCACAGATAGCAGTGCTTCAGATATGTAGTCAACATACAGGGTGCTCTGCTCTAGGTGGATTCTCTTACTAAAAATGATTCCTGCCCAGAGAAGGGTTATGTTTAGCTAAAGTTAGGGTTGTTCCAAAAACAACAGGAAGCTGCAGGGTGGCACAGTCCAGAGACATCCTGCGTCACCCTGCCTGCGGTGTGGAGAGGGGGCACATATGGTGTATCATCAGGCAGTCTTTGGAACTAGTTAAAGGACAAAGTGTCAACCTTAATTTTGAATCGTCTCACTATGGTTGCTTAGTGGTTAAAATGTCACCTGTCAACTGATAGAACGACACAAAATGGTACATGGATGGATATTTGCTCCCTAGAGGACAAATATGTCAAGGAGTCGACAACTACTGCTTTTCCTGTGGTAACTTGTACATAAACCCGAATCGCCGCCATCTGCATCTTATAGTTTAAGTTGTTTTTAAAAACCAGTCTGGACTGAGTTTTACCCTCAGTTGAGTCTTTAAAAGGCCTGTAGAAAGCCTTTGAGAAATATAAGGTATAACAAAAATATGAATAGTCGTATAGTATAGAAATGGCACTATGAGAAAGAGGTTTGGACGTTGTTTGTGTTTGTTGAATGTTAAATTATGTGCTTTCAAGTACTGTTGTAGTATTTAAGTACTTTAATAGAGTTTTTAAAAGTTATTATCAAACGTTTTGATGTATGTATTGGCAAAACATTTATGCGCTCTGCAAATGAAACATATAAGAACATTATAAAGATGACATATGACATCTATCTGGAAGTCCTGTCATCTGGTCCTGGCAGACATCACGATCTGAATTTTTCGATTCCTTCTTAGGAAACTGCTGGTGCTGGAATGAGGGGAACCCAAAGAGAGTCCCAAATTGGTCTTAATCCATTTAGTTGGAATGTGAGTCACATAATATGTATAAAATGGGCGCAAAATGCTAATCGGTAGCAAACAACCATCTTTCCCATTTTGACTCTGTTCTGTTCTGAGAAGCCAAGGGGAGGCCAACATCTCTTCGACTAATTGACAGTGAAAGGCTGCCCAAGACATTACCGATGACAGTTTTCCTTCGAACATTCCTCTCCCCGTCTGCTGAAAGCACCCTTACCTTTCCAGAGTCCCCTCACCATAGGGTCCCACCTGGGCCTGTCACCCATTTAGGTGAGGGCTTGGGACTTCCAAACCCAAGCATTTGGGGACCAGCTGGGGAGCAGACAGGGCTCGTTTTGCTCCTCTTATCTGACGCCTTGTGGGTTACAAACTACTCTTGTTTCATTCACTTCCCTCTAACCTACATCATAAGGTCCGGTGAATTTTCTTGAGAGCTATGTCAGTGGTTCTCAATCTTCAGCATGCATCAGAGTCACTCAAGGACTTTTTAAGACACAGGTTTTGGGGGCCCACCCAGGAATTTCCGATTCAGTAGGCTCAGTGGCGCCGTGGACTGATAATTTGCATTTCTAATGAGTTCTCAGATGATGCTGGTTCTGAGACCACGTCTGGAGAATCTCCTTCTAATTTAGCCGTTTCATATTTTTATAAATGTGACTTCTGGCAGATGGTTTGCTTTCAGAGCTTCAAGTTTAGTTGTATCATGTTCTGATATGAACCTCTCTAACCGGACTAGAAAAAGACACGTCTCTGTAGTTTGGTATTGACTCAACGCATCCATGCTCCTTCTTTCCTTGTTTTTGTCACAGAAAATTGTGTTCCTGAAGTTCTCTCTCTTAATACCTATTAAAAACATATTCTAATCATAGTATATACGTTATATAATATATACATGTATGGTACGTATATATTCTTTCACTTATGCTTTACTAGAAATAAGATTTTATAGATGGAGAACTAAAAGGAAGACCTTACTACATCCTCTGTAGTTTCCATGCAGTGGATTGTCAGGAAGGAATTGCTAACTGAAAGACATGAAGACCATACTGCAAACCACAGAGTCAGGCTAATACAGCCATGGCCAACTTTGTAAAGCCATGTGTATCATGGAGAAGCTGGATGATTAGGCACGGAAGACACTCAGGAACCAGCCAGTCTGGGCTCCTGCTACTGGGCAGGATGATACTTACATGAGCTGTGACTAAGGAGGTCACCTGGTCTTAAAGGTCCCTAGAGGGGAAGATGTTGTACTCGTTGAATAATCGTACTTTCTAGGACCACAGATCACACCTCTCATTACAACCCTGTGTTCCACGTACATTGATACTAAAGAGGAACAAGCTTCTGATGGAAGCAAATGAGTGAACAGCGGCTGCCAGCGTGGAAGGATGAAAGGTGTGACTGATGACCAAAGCCACAGAGAGCATCCCCTCGGGCTCTGGGTTGGTCAAAGGCAGGAGTGTCAATAAATTGACAGATCTTTTATAAAATCTAAAACACCCACTTCTATATGGTTGTATCTAATGTTTTAAAATTACATTTTCAAAATGCCATTGTCACCAGTTTTATTTTTTTGCATACTTTTTTTCCCCCCCAGAAGAACTTGTGTTTCAAGCCTTAATTTGGAAAGTTTGCATTATTTTCAAACTTTCCTATGAAGCTTCCAAGTTCTCCATATGAATTACTGATAGCAGAATTCCATATAATATTCTTTTAGCCCTCTAATGGGCCTAGAAGTCACCCGACAGTTTATTCTACATGGGAAGTCCAAGGCCCTGCCCCAGAGAGTCTGATTCTATAGGTGTGGGTGGGGTCCATGAGAAGCACTTTTAGCAAACTCCCCAGGGGTTCTAGGCACAGGTGGTCCACAGACCACATTTGGAAAAATAGGGACCAGTTTTATTCACTTAAGACTTTCCATGTTACTGATGTGGGGGCATACACTTAGACCAACGGTTAAGGTAAATATGGATTATCAACCTCTTTCCATCCATAACTGTTATTTTGGGCACAGTGTGATAGACGCAGCAATGATCAGAACTAGTGTAGGAACAGGGCAGTTTATAACTGTGTTCTTTACAGCGTATTACTGACCCGAGGTGTTACTGGTGATGGTCAGCCCTGCACTCAGAATACCCAGATCTTTTCTATGCTATGCTTAGATGAACACTCCTGCGATTTGTGGCTCCCGCTGCAAATTACAAACCCACTCATCCCAGTGCTATGTTTGGCACTCTTCCCCCTGCAGCAGCAAGCTGTCGCTGCCTCGTGTCCAGCTAGGCTCTGCTCACAGTCCCGGTTTCCTGTTTGCCAAGTGTACTCGGCTTTTCCCCATTATGAGTTACTAATCTTTCTGAATTACTAAGATTGTATCTCTGAAGTCAAAAATAATAATGATAATTGTTCTTAAAAATGGTGGAAGAAGGAGTTATCCATTCCACTTGAGCCTGTCCTGGTAGAAGCCATGCAAGACACTTCCCCTAGAATCATTTAGATGGTTTTCTTTTCTTTTTTTTTTTTTTTTGACTTGGTCCAAATCTTCATTTACTTTATGTGGAGCAGCGTCTTTCTAAGAGCCATTTAACTACGTCCCTTTGTTACCACCAGCTAACCAGCCAAAGCCAGGTGCTACTGAAGCCAGGGTTGGTAAGGGTTAGCTAGCCTTGCTAACTCACGGGTTGCAAATTGGTTAGAGCTCTTGTGTAAAAACGTGTTGTTCACAAAGAAAGCCAACTGAGGAATGTGAATTCATACTAGTCCAATTTTAAAAACCCCTCAAAACACACACTCAAGAGAGCTTCACATCAGTCTTTCTAGTATCCTGAGGTGCATAAAATGTTGCCCTGCTCATGAACTCATCATTGTGGTGCTGTTAGCACTGGAGCCCTCCAGCTGTCTTCCCTTGGCAGGAGTGTCTTACTGCCTGTGTTGGTTTTAGTCTGAGACAATAACAGCATCAAGTTCAAAAGTTTTATTCTTGGATGTCATTGAAGTTCATGTTTTTGTTGTCTTTTTTTATTTTTTAAAGATTTTTTTTTATTATTGGGGAATTGGGGGAGGGGAACAGCATTGGGGAATCGGGGAAGGGGAACAGACAAGTTGCTGTCCTTTTGTTCTTCAGTCTGGTTGCAGAGGACGTTGCTTCACTGGCCCATGTTGGTATTATCATTGTGCTCTTCTCGGGTGAGGCGGATCGGTCGCTGGCCTCTGGACGGTCGCTCACAGCGGCTCTTGGCAGCTCACCCTGGCTGCCAGCTGCTCACGCTGGCTGCCGGCCACTCACTGTAGCCTATGGCAGCCCACTGCAGCAGGGGCTGCAGCCTACACCGTCACCAGGGCTCCACAGCCCAGCTCCAGGTGGAGCTGTTGTTCACCATCTTAGCTGTAGAGGGCAGTGTCGCTGGCCCTCATGTGGGATTCAAACCAGGGCCGCTGGTGTCCCAAGCCAGCTCTTAACCTACGCGCCACTCAGCCGAGCCCATCTTTTTGTTGTCTTATAGTATCACCCTCAAGTGTGTTCTAAGGAACACTGATTCCTGTGTGACCCAATAGGCATTAATAGAAAAAAGCAAAATACGCATAGTTTTGGGAACAAGTCGATTTGGGAAACACTTGTTTATGGAAAGTTAATAGATTTAATTACAGCAGAACTCACAGAACCTGTAGCACATTTATGCTTCCATGTTGATGGGGGAATGGGGAGGGTATATATTAAGTGTACTATTAAATGTTTTTCTATCTTATTTGGCTCCAGCACCGCAAAGGGACTGGTGATCTGTGGAAATAGTCAGTTCTCATTTCACCCCAGCGAGGTAGGAAATCTATTTGTTTTTGTTTGTTTGTTTGTTTGTTTGTTTTTTACAGCTGAGAACAATGAATTTTAGAGAGCAACACCCAAAGTTATCCCATTAGTTACTGGTTGAGCTGTTGATATTATCACCATAATAAAGTGTTAATTGAAATTACACCTTGAATTATGTGTAGAATTCAGAATTTTGACCATTATGGATACTAAGTCTCTTAACATAGGTGAATACTTTTATTGTTTCCTTGGTCCTTAGTTTCTGCTTGTAGTGCAAGAGAACCACTTGTAGTAATAGGATATGCCAACATTTTGCCAATTATGAAGAAATCCATTACAGGTTAGCGTTAATCATGTTCTGTGTAGTAGAGAGGCCCGTAGGGGAGAATGCCAAAATGTCTGACCAAAGCAAGCAGACTGTCCTTTAACAATTATTCAACAGAAGAATTTTCTCTTTCATTCTTGCACGCTGGCCAGGTTTTCTAGTGTATGTACTCCATTGTTAAAAGCCCTTGTAAACACCCTTTGTTAAGAGTGAAGATGAGGTTGATTGCAGAGGACACTCTTCTAAAATCACAAAACTAAGGGTCTTGTGACTGTCTTTAGAAGTGCGGAATAAGATTCTACGTTATCAATCTCGATCAATAAAATATTATGATGGAAACTGGTCGAGTTCTAGCTAGATCACTCGAGAGGAGCGGAGTGATTTCCCAGGGACTTCTGAATAGTCTTTCTTAGAAGATCACAAGGACAGAGTCAGGGTTGCCCCGTTCTGGCAACAGTCCCAGCTTCCCACATTATGTCTCCCCCACTGTGTGTGCACAGCTGTCTTGGATGCAAATACAAGATTTCCCATGTTTTCACGTCCAGAAGGGAAATACAATGGAGTCATTTTCTACAATTGCGTGTATGGCAAGACAACATTTTTGTCACAGTTTGTTTTGTTTTTGTCATTTGGGGTCACATCATTTAAATGGAAAATTGTAATCCTTAGGTATTAAGGCAATTCTTTGACTGTCTTGATAGTCACTTCCAAGTAAGTAAGAATTAATTCTCCTGACAGTACTCTGAGGAAGAATATTAATTTTAGCCTTAAAGAATTTACCCTGGTATTTACAAGGCTTGAAATATAGACATACTGGATGGTTCGCCATGAAGGAAAATATAAGATATGGTGGTGCTTTTTTTCTCATTCATTTATTTAACCAATGATTTTTATTTTTTTATTTTTTTATAGCCGAGCCATCCTGCCACCTGTGGGCAGCTCAGCAGCAACTCAGCTCGGGCTGGGCATCGAACTGCTGTTGCTCAGAGCTCAGCTCGCACTCCTGAGCGAGCTCTTAACCCACTAAGCCACTCGGCTGGCCCTCAACCAATGATTTTTAAATGCCTGCTATCTGTCAGGCTCTGTTCTAGGCACTGGAGCTAGAATGCTGATCAGAAATGTATGGTCCTGTGTACCTAGAATTTTAGTGAGAGAGACGAACATTAATCAAATACTCCAAGTGAATGTAAAGTTACATATGTGACACATGTTGGGAAGGAAAGGTGCGTCGTGGGCAGTTCTGCCAAGGATGGGGTGCCAAGGAAGGTTCCCCCGAGGACGTCAGGTTTGAGTTGAGACCTGGAGGGAGAGGGGCGATGTGGAGAGAAAGAGGGAGCACATCCCAGTGAGGGACCAGCAGAGACACAGCCTGGGTGTGGACCAGCAGGACGCCTCTGAGGGCTCTGGAGCAGAAAGCGTGAGGGAGGAGGGGAGGAGGGGAGGGAGGATGGTGGGGAGGGGAGGGAGGAGGCCCGAGAAGCAGGGACCGGAAGGACAGAGCTGAAGACTCCGTTAGGATACTTGTGCGATCAGAAGCCGGGGAAGAGACGAAGAGGTCTGAGCGGTGAGGTGCCATTTACCCCTGTACCTGACAAGTCTGTTCATTGAAGGCAAGTTGGTAGAGTGTGAAGTTGAGAGGTACCTGTCCTTTGGAGGTGGAGGAAACCATTGTTACCTTTTGGAAAGAGAAAACACTATTATGGAATTGCCCTGTGTATTGTCTGAATGTATAAGTTAAGTAATATTGATGTGTAGGTATGTTATTAGGGAATACAAATGTTAAAACTTTCCACCCTTTGAATGAACGGAATGGAAGAACATGAATGGGAAAAAGTTACCAATGTACATAGCTCTGGAATGTCTTGCTCCTGATCAAATTCCTTTATACAATGTTTTCCCATTTGTTGAGGGGTTCAACCTAGGTAGCCCCATGATCACTGAATTGCAGTCTTCTCCTACCCTCCTTTCCCGGATTGGCTGGCCTTGGTTTCCTGCCCCCCAAGTTACCCCATAAGACAAAGTCTTACCTGATGGCACTTCACTTGGCTGGGCCTCTTGCCCCCTCCTTAGGGCTCTACACCGTGAGGCACTGGGATCCGGGAAGTGGGAGAGACAGAGATAGGAGCACTGGGATGCAACTACCACCCACGTGACTTGGCAGCTGTGTGGCCTTGGTGAGAGTGAGCGTGTGCAGTGGCTGGTTTTACGGCTGTGAGCCTCCTTGGAGGCGTGGTTGTGAGGCGAGGAGACGAGCTCAGTTCGAGCCAGTGTGTGGTTCTGGTTCTGGTGGGACTTCAAGGTGGAATGTCAAGTGGGCCGCTAGAAACATGGACAAAGAGCTCGCGAGAAAGATCAGGTTACATATATAGATTGATAAAAATAGTGTCTTTGAAAACCTCCCTGTGAGAGAGGGTAACTTCATGTACTCTTCAAAAGACATAGCTTTTAAATCCTGACCCTTGCTTTTACCGTTTAGCTGTCCTGATTGGAAGGCAAGCTCCTAGCTCTGACTTAATCATCACCACCAGGCCTCCCCTTGAATAGTGCTGGCTGCTTAACAGCAACTAGGCTGATGGACCACGATTATGGGGAAGTTTGCACTTGGCCGGAATAGATTGGATTTTCCTGGAATAGAGGGAGAGAAAATCAAGGTGGGAAGAGAAAGTCATTCTGCATGATGTTCACTAACATGAAGGTGCTTTGGGGAAGGAAAGGTCTAGAAATGATCATGTAGTGAAAAAGCAGGAATGTGAAGGATGTATATTTTAAGCTTCTTTTTGTTGTTTGTTTATCTCATGCGTGAAGACGGCGTTCTATTTTGATTGCCTGGTGAAAGGAAGTCAGTTCATTTATCTGATCCACCCACTGGTGGCTGCCCTGACTATGGTTTCCTGGTAGGCAGCATTTAAAATTCCGTTTGGCTGCCCGCGTCCTTGGCACTCAGTAGGTTTTAGTGAATCATACGCCAGTGAACTCTTCTTCCCCGTGTGGCACCTTTTTGTGCACATTCGACTTCAGGGTCGCTTCAGACAATTGTGATCTGTGGGGAGTGGTATGACCATAGTGATGCTGCATCTAGTTAAGGCAGGTCTGGAAATCTGAATCTGATGAGGTTTTCAAATGGTGGAAAATATTGGATGAGGGAAATGTTTTTATTTCTCTCTGCTTTCTCTGTTTAGCTTGTGAGGCTTATAAATTGTGGCAGATTGTTTCTGTGGCATTACTTACAGCGTACGATTAGAATAATAACAGTTTTTTCCATGTGGGACACTTCAGAATTTTACATGCAGTCAGGTCCCAGAAAAAAATAAAAATGTTTCTATAAGACTAAATAAAATGAAATGTTGGGACTTTTTTCTAATATATGAGCAAACCTTCAAGTACTGCCTGCTGTTCACATGTTCACAGTATCCCACGACCAGGTGTGGTCATGCTAGGCAGGTGAACAAGGATCTGGACAGATGGGTTGAATTCTGCCTCTCATCAGCTTCATGGCCCTGGGAAAGGTGCTGACACTCAGCTTCAGTCCCTCCCCTGGTACTAATAGTAGTACCAACTCATCACATTTTTGTGCAGTTTAAATGTGTGTAAGTCACGTAACATCAGACCTGATGAACGAGATTCCGAATGAATGGTGGCCAGTTCTAAGAGTTCATTTGACTTAATGTTTTAAACTCAATTTTAACTTGAAAAGTTAATATGCTTCATTCATTGCACAAATATTTATCGAATCCTGCTTTAGGCTAGGCAACATTCTAGATATTGGGTATAAAGAAATAAATAGAAGCAGGCTACGAAGGAACTAGAAAGAACTCCAAAGAAAGAGCTTTGGTCATACTTTCATCTACTTTCAGTTAGCTTTTGCACCCCACTGCATTTCCCCAACCAAGTTTAGAACAAGTAATATTCTTACCTGCAGGTGACTTATTATCTAGGGCCTAGTTATTATACTTTGTCACGGGCTATATTTGACTTCCACAGATCCTAACTTTAGGTGCAGTATAGGTATCTGTATAGCTATTTTGAACATCTGGACAAGTGGTTTTTGTTTGTTTTGTTTTGTTTTAGCAGATGCCCCACTATTGTGGGTTTTCTTCATCATGGTGGTGTATATATATTTTATCATCTATCAGTTCTGTGAGGTTTCTTCCTTTAATCCTTCATCTCTCTTCTGATACAACCCCAGGTACTTGTAGCCTGATGACTACCTGTCTGCATTTTTATCCTTTGTGAATAACCACAGAGACCAACTGAAAGTAAAATTAGTTCCAAGTCAGCTAATGTCAGTTACTTTCCATATAACATTTTATAACGTAGAACACAGTTTTGTACACATTTTCCAAATCTTAAAATCCTGCTTGCTTGAAACTGTGAAGGGTGCCGTGGGAGAGAAAAGAAGTAAATATAGCACAGGCTACAACCTCAAATAGTTTATAAATTCATGGCTTTGGTCACCAGACTCTCTCAGAAAGATGTCATTGTTTTTCCGCCAACAACATTCTTCAGCGTTGTGTTAACCAGCAAGATGGGTATTTTATCTTCACAGGATGAACCTTACCAGTGACGTTTGCGGGTGTGTGTTGAGGGTTTTGTTTTTTTTTAAGATTAGAGTTCAGTTGAGGGGCTTTGGAGCTTTTGTTTCTGATCCTCAGGGGGCTTGAACAAAAATAAAAGGAAAATACTTTTGACAAGTTGCATATAATTCTTTAAAAACTACCAAGCATATTGTGAGAGAAAGATAAAGTGTATTTTGAAGTAGGAGATAAAGATGGGGCTGTAAAATAGGGATTTATTTTGATATCAGGGGCTGAATCCTGCAGAATGATGAGAAGTTTTATTGTGAGAAAGTTAGCTACTGTAATGTTTAATTATATGTAATTGAAACAAACCACTACCTCAGCCATGATTTCTGAGTGACGATTTCACAAGCCACATGACGTGGAATCTTGTTGTCCTTTAGTGTCATGGTGTACCATCACATTTATTTCCAATGGCTCAGAAGACCTGTGCCTGGTGGCGGCTGTCTGCCATTTGCCTGGGCTTCCTCCCTGCACACCTGCCTCCCTCCATAACACCTCACTTTGCCTCCAGAGTTACCTTCTTGGCTGTGATCATGGCCCTTCGTGTCCCTCTAAATACCTTGGTTACTCCCTGGAGGATAAAGACCTTTTCCAGTGTGCCCCCAAGTCCCATTGGTCACATCACCATCACTGACATCATGTGTGTTCCACTTTGGCCACACCGACTTCTGTCACGTTTTCCGTGCACTCTCTACATGCCCCATTTGTGTGCCTTTCTGACACTAGTCCCTTCACCGTCCTCTCCCCATTTTCACCAGCCCCCCAAATCTACTTGCTTTCAAGGCCTGAACTGAATGATGACTTCTCCATCAAGTCTTCTCTGATTGCACACCTTGGAGGAGCCTGCCTTTCTTGAGCTTCCTGAGAACTTAATCAACATTTTTTTTTTCTGGTGGAGGCCTGGTGGGGTGGGGGTTACTATCTACCATGTGAGGCCTGGTGGGGTGGGGGTCACTATCTACCATGTAAGATTGTCAGTCCCTCCTGATATAATGTCTCGGCACACCCTGTACTTATCCTAATTTTTACATTTGTTTGACAGACGATTGGCTTAACATTATTCTGGAAAATTTTCAATCCAGGTATTCACCTGAGCAAGATACTAATTTGGCGTCCACGACATACTTGGCCTATGTTCTCTATGGGACAATGTTAATGACACCCCCCCCCCCTTCTTCCGACTAGGCCACTTCTGTGTCTGGTATTCTCATACCTTATCACAAAGTACAGATTCTGTGGAATTTTCCGTTTTAGATGCCAATAGCCCTATGTTTAAATGTAAATAGCTCTGATCCAGTTAATTTCAAAGATGGTCTTTTACATGTTCCCATTTTAGTTGCATTCAAACCAGCAGACAGCACTGAAGTTATCAATAATTTAAAGAGTTACTGCTACTGCTCCCTGTCAATTTAGTCATCTTTGTCAGGGGTCTTCAGTGGAGTGCTTTTGTCCTGCCACTCCATGATGATTCAGCCATTTACTTTCGATAAAAATGAACTCAGTTGCCCCTCTCCGCAAAGGAAAGAGAGAAACTGTCAGTGATATGGGTTGAGGCATGCTGCCAGTGTGTTTTGTGAAGGTGGTGAATGTACTAAGAAGCCTTCTCCTCAATTCAGCCTTTGCGGATGGAGAGCTTGTCTTATCTGGCAAGCTGCCAGGACATTCTTGCTGCTGTGTTCCCAAACATTTCTGTTTCGAAATATTAGAAGTCTAACCATCAATACTGGGGTTGTTAGAAGGAGACCCACAAGCCATCCGTGAATGCAGATATTGGGCTTTTCCTTAGGGCCACCATGCCGAGTGCCTGTGAGGTGATCACAATCCATCCAGTGGCTCGTGAGGGTGTGTGGGACTTGGTTCCTTCAAAACAAATGGAACACTTGAGGGTGCGTGCATTGGGCTTCATTCCTTTAACTTGTACTTGGAAGTACTTGTGCCCCTTTCCAAAATGCTGGCTTTTCTAAATTTGTGAAATGGTTTCCTAAAACTGTGAACTACAATTGGCCCTCCAGCATCGGTTTTGCTTGGAGAAACACTGCTTTGTCACTCAGCACACAGCGTGGAGGAGAGAAGGGGGAGACAGAGGAGTAGGGGCTGCAAAGTTGGGAGTATTTGTTCAATTTAGGCACCTATCCTTTTTAACTGCCATGTGGAATTTCTATTAGAGTTGTAAGGATCAGCTCTGCACGTTAATATTTTTTCTTAATTAAATGTTATTTTTTCCACTGTTTTGTTTATTCCTTTAGCCCATTAATTCTACGAGGATAATGAATATATCTCTTATTAGAGTTTCTCACATTTTTTGCTCACAGTAGGTCTGAACAAGTAGCTGTTGAATGAATAAATGAATTCTATCCCGTTAGTAAGGAGATAGAACAATAGATAGATACAGTTCACACCTCTCATGCAGGACTGGTGACATCATTTTTCTTTTTTGTGTGTGCGGGGAGCAGTGCAAAAGGAAAATGCAGGGCCCCTTGTTCAAATATTCCAGATGCTGACAGTAGGGCATTGAAACTAAGTGTGACCCTGTGCTGTCCCACAGGTGGCAGAGCACGGAACTGCCCTGCCAGAAGGAGCCAGAGGTCGGAATCCCCATCCTCTGTGCTTTTGCTTGTGAATTAAACACATTTTATTCTTTTGTTTCTAATTAACAGTAGGAACGCTCACTTCTTGGATTCCTAACGAAACAGGTAGAACAAGGACTTCATACTAGTCACCTGTCACACCACAAATTGGAACTAATGCTTAATTTAGCATCTTGGAAGTAGCCTGGGACAGTTTTCTTAGCCTAAAATTTAGAGACGTAAACTCCAGCCTGAGCCATCTGTTCTCATCCGCGGCACTAGTATTTTACTGACTTTAACGTTGCTGCACTAGGAAATCATTTTGACCCAAATTTAGTTGGTATGAACTCTGGTAAAATAATTAGAAATGAGAGCAGTGAAAAATGAGCTTCTTCTCTCTCTCTCTGTTTTTTAAAGATTTTATTGGGGAATTGGGGGAGGGGAACAGCGTTGGGGAATTGGGGAAGGGGAACAGACAAGTTGCTGTCCTTTTGTTCTTCAGTCTAGTTGTGGAGGACGTTGCTTCACTGGCCCATGTTGGTATCATCATTGCGCTCTTCCTGGATGAGGCAGATCGGTCGCCGGCCTCTGGATGGTCACTCACAGCGGCTTTTGACAGCTCACACCGGCTGCCGGCTGCTCACGCTGGCTGCCGGCCACTCACTGTAGCCTGTGGCAGCCCACTGCAGCAGGGGCTGCAGCTATGCCGTCCCCGGGGACTCACAGCAGCCCAGCTCCAGGTGGAGCTGTTGTTCACCATCTTAGCTGTAGAGGGCAGTGTCCCTGGCCCTCATATGTGGGATCCGAACCGGGGCCGTTGGCACCCCAAACCAGTTCTTAACCAATGCGCCACTCCGCCGGCCGCAGCTTCTTCTCTCTTTAGCTTTGGAAACACAGGAATAAATTCAGTATGGGACTGCCAAAGAGTCCTAGGTCCCAGGAAGAGGTAAGGGACACCTAGCATTTAAGAAACCCCCTGGGGCAGGTTGAATTTACACGCAAAGCTGAAATGTAAGAAAGCAGAAGGAAGCAGTGTCCGCTCAGGGCTGCTCACACCGAAGTACATCCGCCGAATGGAAAGTGGGCCTGCGCCCCCTGCGCCCTCCATCGAGTTAGAAGTCAGTTGGTGATTTCTAATTAGACTTGTCAGTGCAGACTAGCCTTGGCCTCAGAATGTAATCTGGAGGTCCAGAGCAGTCCACCGTCTGCACCCAGACCGCCCAGCGGCTAGAAATGTGCCACAAGGAGAAGCCACGCGTGTCCGAGCTGAGGGAGCTGGGTCCCACTCAGCCATCCCCAGGTCCTGGCCTAAGCACCTCAGCACTTTGAACTGAATGGCAGTTTGCTCCCACTGTCCTTTGCTGCTTTTTATCCTTGGACTGCCTGCCTTCACAGCATATCATTATTATCAAAAGGTAGGCCTTTTGGAATTGAAATAAAACTAAAAATAAACCTGGCCACTTGTGCTTCTTGATCACCATACGTACAGATTGAGTGGTGAAGGAGAAAGATGTTGTGACTCAAAGGATGCATTATGACTGTCTGGGGATTTTCATTGTACTCATGTTTAATTTATATAGGTAATGAAGTGCCAGTAGACTGGGGAAAATGTATTTTTAAAAACTCATATGCTAAAGTGTGAAATGCGAGTAAGTGTCCCAGCAGCTGGAAGTGATTGTCCCATGGGCGTTCGCTGGGTCACAGACCAGCGTTTATGAACGTGTTATCTTCCTGCCCTCACATCTGTGCTCTGTGTGCTGCTCGTCCCAGGGAAGGTAACATAGCTTTGGTCACCCGTGTCGTGATTGTGTTTCATTTGATGAGGCAGAGGGCGGAGGAGGGACTCGGAGGACAACGTGGAAGACCCGGCTTCTTTCCTGATGACGGGCGGAGCCCTCCCCTGGGTCCTGCTTGTCCCCTTCCAGCATGCGTCCAGCCTGCCGTGGAGCAGTCTGTTTGCAGGAGCCTCAGGATATCATCATTCAACTACCTACTGATGCTGGTCCTTGCTCTGTGATGGAGCTGGTGGGGGACAAGCGTTAAGCACACAAAATAGATGAAAAGTCTATATACTCTGAAGTGTGATCTATTATGGACACATTGGAGGCTGGGTACTTTCATTTGTAATCTCTAGCACATCCCTGGAAGGGAAGGTTGGCCCCATTTCATAGATGAGAAAGCTGAGGTGTATAATGTCAGGAGCATGGAGCAAGGTAGTGGCCGAGCTGGAATTCAAACATGGATGAAGTGAGTCCTTTTCCCACTATGACTCGTTCCTTCCAACCCCGCAACATGGCTGACTCGCAGTAAAGCTGCAAATCTTCTGTTGAGAGACACCTTGGCTTTCTCTGGAATGATTAGAGAAGGTCCCATCGGCCCATGAGTAGGTTTTGAACCAAGCCTGGAAACACCTATAGTGTGAATCATTAGAAAACAGAAGAAAAACATTTCAATCTCCCCATTTATATTTTATATGTATTTTCTATAAAGTTTCAAAAAGATTAACTGTTAGCCAACTCATAAATATTGATGTTAGAAAAGATTTACTAGATGCAAGATTATCTCCAATACTTTTTATGTGGGGAAAAGTAGTATAAAGATAACACTGTCATTTAAAAACTTGTAAATTTAAAAGTATTTTGTGAGAAGTTATATTATGTAGAACAAGGGCTTAGAAAATCAGACTGTCAAGCCTGGAACTTGTCTATTGATGACTGTGGTTGGTTTTCCTTAGATACAGAAATCACTCATAAATTTTCATCTATTTTGATGATCATTACTCCCTAAAATGGACTTTGCATTTTTATTAAGATCTCCCAAGTATATATTAACCCCAGAACAAACTTGGTGAGAGCAATTCTTATTTTAAAACAGACATAAAAATGATTCCTTCCTTTTGAAGGCTATGACCTATTAATATGTACTCATATTTAAATGATAAAATAATGTACACCAGAAAATAATTTGTTTCATTTAGTTGTCTTTTTTTTGTTGTTGTTCCTGAATAGATACAAGAGTATTTAAGGAACAATGAATCCTTAGTCTCTATTTTCACCTATTTTGACAGGAAAAATTTTCTATTAAATTTATTTTGTACCCCAAATATTGTTGTATTTAAAATTGTATGCCATACATTTTTAGAAATCTTCAAAAACAATGAATATGGCTTTGGTTAGTTAAAAACACTATGCGTGAAATACCTTTAGTTTCAGTCCTGGCTGTTTTTCTTTACATGGGTATAAGCTAGGAAATTGGCCATTGTCAGACTTTAGACATTAGACTGTGTACCTCACCTTTAACTTCAGTAACATCAGTTGTCACTTTCTTGTGAATCTTGCCCCCTTGCCTGTGGTTTTATGACCTAGTGGCTCAGAGATCACATGACTGTGGCTGACTTCGAAGGGAGAATAACTGAAGTCTGCCACAGATTCTCCTGCTTAGGGGAAAGGTAACTTTTTCTACCAGTTTCTGATGGCTCAGGTACACAGCCTAAGGTTAAGGTTTATGAATTAGCTGAGGATTAAAGGGGAAGGTGATGATCAAAGCTAGTGGGGGTAGATTGGACAGGAAGACAGAAAGAGTGCAGGGGACCCTGGACAGCTAAAATACTACAGAAATGACGGAAGGAAGGTAAGTGGCCAAGCCGACCTAGTGAAGAAAATTGGGCAGTGGTGTGTTTGCCTTTTCAAAAATTAGGTGTAAAGTTTTTGCTTCTTAAAGAGAGGTTTTGAGTAATAGGAGAGGCACACACTGAATAAGATCATTTACGGAGCATCGAACTTGAACCGCTAATTTAGGGCTTCTCATTTTTATACATTCATAGAAGATCGATGCCTGGGTCCTTTATTTGTGCAAATGTACCATTTCAGGAAAGAGGTCTCAGACATTCATTTGATCCCCAGTGGGGACTGTGTGACACACACAAAGTTTTAAAAAACAAACAAACCACTACCACAACTCTGAGCTTTAGATGAGTAACTGTTTAGATTGTTGTGTGTCTTAAATGCTTTATTTTATACTGTACTCCATTTTGGGTGACTTTCAAGGATTTCCATGAAAGCTTATGTTTTGCTCTCTGATTTTTATTTATGTAGGACAGAAATACTAATCAATTAGGAATTCCTTGTCCTGTGGTGTCATGTCATTGTCCAGTTCACGTCTTTTTCCCCGATTTAATTATTACATTTGTAACCTTTTACACATATGATCACAAACATTGATTTTTTAGCCCAATCTGTAGCATGAGACTTTTCTTGAGGTGTCCTAAAAAGAATTTTAACTTGGCTGAAATTTGGACTCTATAAAATGGTTAGTTTTTGTTGTTGTTTATACTTTCAGTTGAATGGTTATGAGGTTGTCCTAATGGGAATTAAAGATTCATGTTTCCTGGATCTGATTGGATGAGGGCATAGAAATTATAAACCAGGGCTAAAAGAAGTCACAGAATTGTCCCTACTTTGAACATTCGTCTTCAAGAGATAGCTTCTCTTACTTTAGGTTCTTTCCTTAAACACTGAAAAGAGAAAACAGGAGCACGCAGCACACACACTGACAGTTGCTGTCACTTAAAATGAAACCATCCTAGGCTGCCATGGCTTTAATCATGAGGAAACCATTGCGATCCCCCAGTGCTATTGGGTGGCTCTTTTCTTGCTGAGCTCTCTGATTAGCATTCTGCCAGATAAGGGTCTAGCCACAGCCACTCTTTTCTTGACATCTTTGTAATGAATCCTGCTGGATGTTTTAAATTATATACATCATCTCAGGGATGAAGTAGGATTTCAGTTATCTAGACATTGCAAGTTTGTGGTTTGGAATGTGAAAAAAAAATCACTGAGGGAAGTATGAATTTCCCTCTCTTCAAGCTGCCAAAGCCTTCTGGGAACATGTGAGGGAATAGAAGAGGCCAAACAAAGAAGGTTTGCTTATGTATACTACTGCTGATAGATCCCAACATCACTGGCTTCCGGTGCTCAGCTCCTGAAGAGAAGTCGGCAGACACAGCTTGGTTAAGGAAGGCTTTGGAGTCAGAGTGCCTTTACGTTTTAGTCCTTATCCTTTGCTATTTAACCTCGTGAGTTTAACCTGAAGGCTGTTTTGTGGCACTTGGACTTTAGCTGGATGTGATGGGAAGATGCTGAAGGGTTGAAGTAGTGTAAAGCTACTGTTGTATTTATGTTTTAGGTAGAATCGATTTAGAAAGAGGTGTGATTGAGGGTAGAGGATCGTGGGGAGACGACTGCCCCATCTGGGTGAGGAAGGATGAGGGTGTAAACTAAGCAGCCATTGAAGTGGAGAAGAAGACTTGAATCCATGTCGGAGATGAAATCATCAGGACCTGGTACTGGGAGCAATGTGTCCTGTCACCAGTGAAAATCAGGTTCCAGGGGTCAGTGTGTACTGAGGGATATTGATGGTTTCAGTTTTGAACACTGTTGAGTGTGCAATGTACTGTCTTGCAAGCAGTCAAATACGTGACGGTCTTGTCTGAAGGAGACATCATGGCCAGACATAAATTTTGTACTTGTCAGTATACGATAGTGACAGTAAAGCGATGTGAGTGAATGGGACAATTCAGAAAACATGTGGAACTCAGTAGACCATAATATATGCCGAATAAGACGTGCCTTGTAAGACGTACAAACATGACTTTACAAGAGTTCAGAAAACATAAAGATAAAAATATCTTTTAGAGGGTGGATGGAATGAAGAAATCTTTACAGGTAACATTTGCGATGGGCCTTTGCGGGTGAGGAGAATTTTAATAAGGGAAGAAAATGAAAATATTAATAGAGATACCTGATACCAGGAAAAGAGAAAAACATCTGCAAAGGTGGGAAGTTGTGCGGTATGTATACACAGCGTATAATTTTGCTAGAGTGATGTATACAAAGGAGTAAAGAAAGATTAAGCTTGAAAGCTAAATTGGAGCCAGAACCCGCACATATGGTTTCTCATTACGTCATTGTTTTTCTATACAGATATTCTGTAGACTCACAAAATAGTAAAGGGAAAGGTGCCTAAGAGAATATTTATTCCTCTCCATTCTAAGTCATCTCCCCTCTAAACTGTCAGAGCTTCCCTGTGTTTGAATAGGTGCTTAAGACTCTTGGAAGTTGTTTCATCTATTTTACAATCCTTTTAGTTGTGAACACTTTCATTACTTTGTTATTTAAGATTGTACCTTCCTCTAACCTCTGCTGTTTCTAGTTTAACCCTCTCTGTATATTAGAAGATTAATAGCTATTAATTCATTAATAGCACTCTTTGATGATAACTTTTCAACCAGTTTTGAATCCACTTTACTGTCCTACCTTCCAATCTACATTTTTCTATTTTGACCATAAAAAGCATTAACAAGATCAAATGTCTTGCAAAAATCAAGACACATGATGCCTGCAGCATTTTCTGAACTTACTGAAACTAAAAATGAGGTGCATTTAATACAGTTTGTTGTTAATGATATAATGCTGTTTTCTGATAATCTCCTTTTTCTTACCTAAATCTTTTAGATCATCTGCTTAATAATTAAATCTGCATTTTTGTAGGGTTTGCAATATAAAATTATTAATCTGTGTTTCCAAAAACTCAAGTTTTTCTCCTTTGAAAATGAGAACAGTAGTTTGAGGTGTTCAGAGACCTGGACATCTAGATTATTTATGTTTGCTGATATTCTTGTCATCAATTTGTTACTAATAGAATCCTTATATTTATAAACCCCCAAATCACCCATTTAACAATTATTCAAATAGTTTTGCAAAGACATTTGTGGACAACCTGCATAGTTTAAAAACCAAACACCATCCCGATGTTTGGCGCCTTCATCTCTCCATCCATCATCCATCCATTTGTCCAGCAATGTTTATTTATGTTTACTCTGTGCCAGGCATTGAGATACAGGCTAAATATACTTTGGTGAGCAAAACAGGCATAATCTTTGCCTCCTGAATCTTATTCTGTTAGGGTTGTACATTTTCAAGCAGTAATGAAAACCAGTATGGAAAATATTTTCAAGCACCGGTGAAAATGGGTTACTGCTTGGGTTGAGGAAGGATGATTAAGGAGAATGGCTGAGGGTTCAACAGAAAGCCCTCTTTGTTTATTGAATTCTGTATCATTCTTTGGTCTCCAAAATTGAGGTCACTGCTGGATATGATCAACTCAGATCCTGGTCGCTCTTGGGCAGCACAGCCAGAGCCCTGCCCAGAGCCTCTGCCTGAACTGGATGCAGTGAACGGTTTTGGGAGGCAAGGAGGAAAGCCGGAGCCTGGAGCTTCTGCGGTGGCAAGGAAGGTGTTGTGACTTATGGCATCTTGTGGAGGGAATGAAAACTATAAAATATGAAAACAATGTCATAGCACTTTGCTAATTGAATTCTAGATAATATCATTTGATTTCTAGGATAAAATGCTGTGTACAGAATTGTGAGAGAGCTGGCTATTTGAGAAACATAGCTTTTAGAAATGATTTGATCTGGGTTTGATTTTGGTATTCATATAAGCAGATATGTATGTGCTTTGCTCTATTTACATAGTTTTATACTTTTTTCTAAACTGAATTGAAATTGATGGGTAGAAGCAACAGTGTCAGAGCTGAGCTGGTCAGTCATTGTCACAAGTAAACTGGACAACTATGTCCTACAGCACAGAGCAAGCTGATCCCAAAGTTCATATACCACAGAAGGGTGCTTTTCCTGAATATCTTCCTCTGGGATTTGGACAGGCTATTTCAGCTTTGCATTGAGTTCTTTCAATATTTCATGAGACGGGCTTTCCCGTCTCTGTTGTTACAAAAAATATGAAAATACATGCCACCCATTTCAAGAAACACAAAGGTGTCGGGTAGTTTTCTCTCCCCCATGCTAGTTTTTTGTATACAATTTATTGTTTTGGCTTTTATGGTGTTAAACACTGGGAAGGAAAAAGAACTCTCAACGAAGTAACTAAGGCCGTTTGTTCTCTTTCTTCCTATAGTGGAAAGAAAAGTTCTGTTAATGAAGCTTCTGTTAATGAAGCCTTCTCATAATTCCAGAACAGAGAGTAGCAAATATTTTCCTGTAAAGAGACAGATAGTAAATATTTTTGGCTTTGTGGGCCCTAGGGTCTTTGTTAAAACCCCTTGATTCTGTCTTGGGGGTGTGAAAGCAGCCATAAACAATTTGTAAATGAATGGGAGTGGCTGTGTTCCAATAAAGCTTTATTTATAAAAACAGGCTGGATTTGGCCTCTGCTTTGTTGTTTGCTGATCCCTGCTGCAGAGCAGGAGATGGCAAACGATGGCCCTTGGCCCAAATCTGGCCTGAGGCCTGTTTGTATGGTCATAGAGCTAAAAATGGTTCTCAAATTTTTAAAAAATTGTTTAAAAAAAGGCAGGGTGAAGGATTTGGGGAGGGGAGGAGGAGGAAGAAGTGACAGAAACATTATGTCGTCCACAAAGCCTAACATGTTTACTGTTTGGAGTCCTGTGGAAATGTCTGTTGACTCTTGCTCTAAAGGACTGTATAAACCAAAATTAATTTTAGACTATAATATAGAATAAAATACGTTGATTTGAGCAAAAAGGAGCTGCACCCCAGCAGACACAGATTCAGGTAGCAACCTAAATTGTGTTCCACTGAGACAAAGGGAAAGCATCTTTGATAGTGAAAGTTCTTGCCCAGTTCTCAAGTAGGTCCATTTTACGTAAATGAGGTATCCAAACTGTGCAGCTCTGATTGGACGGGACAGGTCTCAGCCCGAAACCAGGGTTCCCACAGGGGGTGACCCATGTAAACAAGCAGCAGAGTGCTGGAAGCCCCGAGTTCAGTCTGAGGCTCTTCTGGGTGTTCAGAGGACTTGGGGGCCCCTGTCAGCAAATGGCCACTAGGCCCTTATTATTTATAACATCTGGGCCCTTGCTTGACCATGGGGAGACCATCTCAGCAGATTAATTCCTTCTTGGGGTTCACATTCAATGATTCTTTCCTTTTGGGGTCCATAACCTCTTCTTCCTTGATCATTTCAAGTTATAGATTGGGTTTTGTGCTCATTTTCCGTTTTCCCATGGTTAAAGTCTCGGTAATATGGAGCAAGAAAGTTTATTAGTCAGATGTAATGCAGAACTTAAAACTGTGATAATATATTGGAAAGAAAAGTTCTATTAGTGAAGCATTCTTATTATTCCAGAACAGAGGTTGGCAAGTCTTTTCCTGGAAAGGGTATCTGGGCATCAGAAAAAATAACACTCATAGTTTTCTTTAGTCACTTCCTTCTTTTTAAAATTTAAGATTTTACAGGAAAGTTTAAATATGTAAATTATTTGCTTATCTTGAAAATATTTTCAAGTGGAAATAGGAAACACAATTCTGTATTCCTCTAGCAATGTGGCCTTGTCATTAATTGAAAGGTTCTTTGATGCTTGCCAAAAAATAATACTAGTTAACATTTATTCAGTGCTTATTGTGTCAAGGCACCATCATGAGTGCTTAACATCCATTTTTCGCAAAGATTCTAGGAGATAGGTGTGATCATAAATCCTGGTTTTAAGGCCGAAGCCATCCAGACACAGAGACATTAAGTAACTTGTCTAAGGTAGCAAAGCCAGTTAATGGCACAAATTGAACTTGGACTCAGGTTTTGGACACCTTCCCAAGTAGAAGTCACTTTCAATTTTCCCTCAGTGCCCTTCAAGGTGAACTCTTATCCTTTATTCATCAATTTCATAAACTTTTCATAAGTGATGATACAGCAGATAATATATATCGAGAGTCATCGAGATACCATTTCTGCTCTACTAAGGATTTATTTTCTCAAAATGATGCTTGAAGTATAGCAGGTAGAGAAATCAGTTGCCTTAATAGGTTATAAGGAAAAAGGAGGAGCTAGGAAATCAGCAGTCAGATCTTCATTTGTCCTTCTCTAAACACAGCTTCCAGCCTCTTAGGGAGGCGGTGGGCTGTCCCATCTGAAGACACCCCTTTCCTTTTTCTTTCTAGTCTTTCTAACTGGATAAAATCATGTACTGACTGACGGTTGGAACTTTAGCGGCCTATGCTTCATATAAAAAGTATTTATGGTTGCTCAAGTTCCCAGACGCCCTTTCTGCATTTGTTTGGGTTTGTGTTTCAGATGTTTTTTGGGGTGCACAAATAGTTTAAAAATGAGTTAAAATATAAACAAAATAGGCTTTTCTGTTGATGTGACTCTTTTTTATTTGGCAGTGAGCTGTCTCATCACACATTTGGTATTCCTCACATGACTCAGTGAGCTGGTTTGGTCCTGGAGTCCCCACAGACTGTGGCTGGAACTCATTATGTCTGGGAGCCCCAGTGTAGGTGGCTGAGGCAATGAGTCAGCAGGACTGGAATTTGCTCATTTCAGACTGGTAATTCTTATGCAAATAGTTCTCAGATTTTCAAAAGAAGGGTTTGTCAGTCTCATACTTTCGAATGGACTCTGCTAGAAATTTATGAGAGTTTTGCTGGATTATACAGATTCTTCTTTTACAATAATCAAATGTGCATTCAGGAATAAACTAATTAATGCAGACTGAAAAACCCCCACTATTCCCACCAAAATCCCTTTCAAATTACCAGTCACTTCCCGTCTCTGATTCTTTGGTCATTTCTTATGCCAGCATTCCATCTTATGGTAAGAACTATGCAAATACAAAAACCGTGACACCAAAATTAGAGTTGGAGCTTTTTTTGCACTGTATTATCATAGGTGATTTGCAATAAACTTGAACTCACAGCAAAATTAAAAAAACCCATAACAAATAAACAAAAAAAAACTTTCTTTTTGACTGAAGTTTTTAGAAATAATACTCCCTTTGACACAAACTGGGTTGTTAAAAGAATACTTTATCACTCTACAGTAGGATATATTATAATTTAATTTCTCTCTCTCTGTTTTTTTCTTTTCTGGGTTTATCTCCCTTCCCGATATGGGAGGAGCTGGATGACAAGCTTATTTCAAGACAGTTTGTTTTTTTATTCTAAGCAATGAGATCTTGTAAATAGCGCTGGCCATGCCGATCTCCGGAGTATCCTTAGGACACTGGGACTGTGGCAATAGTGTCTGTGCCTTGGGACAGCCACTCATCCAGAGCGCTTCCTCTGCCAGAGCTGTTGGTGCTGCCCTTTATATTTGTTTTACTTAGCTTTCAGGATTGCTGGCTCTATGACATCAATATATAGGAAGGTGTTTAGGCAGGTTTGCCAGAACCTTGCCCCATCAGCATTTTTTCATTTTGTCACATTCAGAAGTAGTATGCTGCCCCAACATCCAGATAAAAATTGTTCACTGGCAGAGTGTGGAAGTGGTATTCTTAATCCTTTATACACAAAGGCTTTATTTTGAAATAAACACATTTAATTCTCCATCAGTGTTTCTGTTTCCTAAGGTCCAAACTCTGTTCACTCGCCCATGGTTAGACTATCCCAATCTGTTTTCTGTTTCCCAAACACAACCCAAATGGTGCTTTTTCATAGGAGTTGCATTTGTGCCACCGTCATTCTTTGCCAGGTAGAGTTCACCCCTCAGCAGGGTGGTTACGGGGGATGAATCGGAGGCGCGTCCAGGACCGTTACTTAGTGCTGTGCGCTCTGCACGGCATGGGCCACTCAGTACGGTTCAGAAATAGGCAGATGCCTAGACCCCATTGGCCTGGGCCAGTGTGGACGGCACCGTCTAGATGGATTGGGTCCAGACTGACACATATTTGGTGTTCAGTTTCTCCTTCATTGCCTTTATGTGGAAGGGATCCAAAGAGGTCACCTCATTCAATCCCGGCCATAAACTTTACCATTTTCATCAAATTTTCCTCATTAAGCATTCTATATTTATACTGGTATACCAGGTACTATATTCAGGGTATTCTATATAGACTTTATCCCTGGTCTGGGCAATTTATCTGCTGATTTGGCTAAACATGTGCTGTCTTTCTCCCCTCCCCTCCCCTCCCCTCCCCTCCCTCCTCCCTCCCCTCCCCTCCCCTCCCCTCCCCCCCCCTCCCCTCCCCTCCTCTTTTAAAAAGCCTCAGATGAAAACAGCTTGGAGTTTCCTGGCTTGAGCGATTCTCCATGGCAGGAAGCCTTCCAATGCATGGCAATAACCGCCCATGTTTCCTGCGTGCCCCCCCGGGGCCCAGCGTAGTACCAGGAGACTGACATACATGCTACACAAGCTGGGTTGCCTTTGGGACATTGGAAACTAGTGTCTGTTCTCTTCCTGGACAGCCCTGGGGGACAGTGTCTATTAACCTTACTTCACAAGGGAACAAGCAGACGCTCCGAGAAGAAAAGGAACATGTCAGCCTTTATTCTTAGTTTGTTTCCAATCTGAGTGAGTTGTTATACTTCGTGACTTGAAATCGAGCCTCTGTTCTGTTACCCTACCAGGAATAATAAACGACAGAGACATGACAATGGGTTAATAAAGGAGCAACACTGCTCAGTCACCTTAAGAAATGCTGCTCCTAGAAAAGGAGAAATGATGTTCCAAGTTGCGTACCTCCCTTCGCCCGTGTTTTATTCTCATTAACCAGGAAGATATTAAAATTTGCAACAACGCTGCCCTTCAGAAGGCCTCTTATTGCTGACTTGTAAGCTTTCACCCCCTAAGAATATTGTGGGTCCCTTGTCTCATTACCTGCCACCTATATTGAACTGTATAAGTCACTTATCAGCCCAGCAGATTCATTAATTCTAGTCACTTAGGAATGTGTTTGCTTCTTGCCTCTGCACAAAGATGCCTTCCTGCGGCTTGTTTCTGTCGTCAGCAGATGCAGTGACTTGAGGGAGAATGGACTAGCAAAGAGGGCGTTTTCTTATTTGATCCCTCCCACTTTGCTGCTATTTGTACAATCTCTCTAAAGTTATTAGAATTTCAGCTCTTTTGTTTTTATTTCCTCCTGATATTTATTTTTCATTTATTTAGCCCTTCATTTTAAAAACATTGTCATTGTTGCTTTGCTGGATAACTCAGAGATGCTGTGTTGTGTGTGTGTGTGTGTGTGTGTGTGTGTGTCTTGTGTTGCCCTATGACCTTTATGACTCATTTAATGAGGAACTAAAATAATATTATTACTCTTAGTGCACTCATTATCAGTTAGCATTCATCAGCTTTCTGCATAAATTATTTTTTCTTTGAATACCCTCTATTTCCCCTCTGAGAGAATTTATTCTCCCCTTGGTGCGTGGGGGACAAATTACATTCATAACAGCTATTAATGATAATGGGAAGAGTGTGTAAATCTTTGATGCATTGAAAACTGCATGGCGCCGTGGTGGGTCTGTCTCTCCATCTCACCAGATTTGGTTTAGCAGCATGGGCTATAGGTTGTTTAAAGTGCCTTTGTTCGTATTTTTCTCTTCACTGTATGCACATGGTGTACACACGCGCGCGCGCACACACACACACACGGTGTGGACTTAGAAAATTAAGAGATAAACAAAATGATTCTTTTTCACAGGGAGTCTGACTGTCCGTCTGGGTTTCTGGCTTGTCCTCTGTACTTCCACCACACCCTGGACTCCATGTGGCACTTCTCACTCTGGGTGACAATTGCTCTCCATTTGCTGGTGTCCCCAGGAGGACAGGGTCTATCTTGGTTAGGCCTCCTGTGCATCAGGCATCAGTGCTGTCCACACGGCACGGTCTGTGGCGGGTGCTTGGTGAGATTTTACTGCATGGATGGATGAGTGCAGGACATAAAAGCAAGGGGTCTGCTGGTCCTATCTGGGCAGCTTCTATTGCGGAAAGAAATGTCATGTGAGTTGTTGGACAGATATTCATTCTGAGTTATAAGGCACGGGACATAGCATAGGAAATGAAAAGAATACAGGATTTGAAGTGAGACGATTTGGACCTCACCCTGCTCATTGCTGGCCGCTGGGAGTTTCAGGAAATTTTCTTAAAGTCTCTTAGCCTCAGTTTTCTCACCTGTAACAGAGAGAGAATAGTTCCTACCTGATGGCTAGTGGTGAGAATCAAATGAAAACACGTGCACTTGGATTCCACGCGCATTTAGAGTGTGCACTCTGTGCCGGGCCTTGTGCTTAGTTCTGAGGGGAGATAAAACTCCGCTCCTTGTCCTGCATTTCACAGACGGCGACGCACGTTCTTCCCGACATCTGCAGTGCACCCAAGTCAAGGAGATGGCTTAGCCACGTCGATTCCAGTGCTGTAGGTTTGGGAGCCCCTGAGGTCCCGGGAGACGCCATACCTTGGTCAGCTAGGCTTCTGAGAGAGGGCGGCGAGCACGGATTAGTGCAGCATGGACAGTATCGCCACCCCGGCATTCTGAAAGTAGGAGGACAGACTTAAGGAGGAGCCGTCCGTTGGCGCTGGGAGGGGAGCAGACAGGCCATGCTTCCCAGAAGTGGGCCATCCGAGTCAGTTTACCAGGCGGCAGAGTGGGAAGGCCTTTGCTCAGAGGGAGCAGCTCGGGTGTGGACATGGGCTGGCCGAGGGAGGCGAGGGGTGGGAAGGGAGGAGGCGCGAACGCTCAGCTGGGGCATGTTGCTGGCTTCCAGTAAGTGCTGTCATGTTCACGATTATCCTGAGACCCCGTCCTCGCCGCACAGGAATGGCGCTAGAGGAGGCGGGGTTTGCGGAGCACCCTGCCATTGCTCTGGGGTCCACAGTGTCCCTTGCTCAGCTCCCAGCCTGGAGAATGGAGCCAACGGGCCTCTCCTGTGCACGTTGGGTGGATGTGGCCTTCCTGGAAGGACATGCCCACCTGTCCCTGGCCGAGAGGTGTTGGGTGCTTCCTTGGCCTTCAGCCTGACTGGCGCCCTTGCCCCTAATTGTCCCTGAGACTTCCGGCACCTGCCTTTGCCTCCTTGCCTGCTGTGTTTGGTCTGATCCCCGCACCTCATGTCAGCACCGCTCTCTCCTCGCCTCTCCAGCGGGAAGCTCTGTGTCTAAGCAATGGCTCCTTGTAGTCTGTTTCATCCAATTAAACTTGGGCGGACCGAGACCCAAAGCAGGATCACATGAAACGGACAGGAATTTCACAGAATGGGATGTTTCGTAAAATACTCCTCATTTCCAAAAAGGACTTTTTAAAAGGTCAACGTTGCTCAAATATATGCAGAGTGCCATTTAGAGACGAGAGAGCAGCATTTAAGAAAATGATAGGTTCCTCCCTTCCTAAAATAGGGTGTCCTGCCCAGGGCTGGGGGAGAGAGGCAGATCAAGGGCTTCCCGTGACTGCAGCTCTCCTGCTCACCGGGTTATGGCCAGGTAGTCTCTGCCTTGATTCCACATGTGAGCACGCAGCTCAAGCCAAAACTTGTGTCAGACCTGTTTTCATGAATAAATTTATTGTGGCTGTTTTTATGGCAGTATCACCCTGCCATTTAGTAAACAGAAGGTAACTGAAGAAAGTGCTACCTGTGTAAAGAAAATATTTCAGCATTTTAAGAGGATTTTGAATGATGAAAAAATAGCATTATGTAGCTGAGAGGTAACTTTCAATCGTACATTGTTAAAGTGCTTTTGAACTTTCTTGGGGATGGTGGAGAAAGGGCAGTTAGCATTTATTTAGTACCTACTATATTCCAGTCACTGTGTAGATATTATCTCATTCAATCTTTACAGTCCCCAGTGAGGCAGGAATTATTATTATCCCTAATGACATGGAGGCTCGACCCCACGGCTCACCTACAAAGCCTGTGATTGTTGGACTCGCTGTAAGACCAGCGTTTTAATGGTCACTCTAGTACCTTAGTGGACTCAACTATGTGGTAGGAATAGATTGTTCTTATTCATTGAAATTTCTAACTAATTGAAGACCATGAGAATACTCTATTTTTCACTTTTTTTAAAAATCTTTCAGAATTATTTTGGTGTCCTTTGCTGTCTTTGTAAGTATGTTCTGCGTAATTTAAGACTTGACGTTTTTGTTGCTAAAACTCCTGCAGCCCCTTATGTTCATGATTGTGACCGTCAGTCAATAAACTGATGTTTCACAAAAGTGAAGCTTAGTGTTCTGTTAGCCTCAGCCACGCATTTCACTGATGAAGAAACAGGAACCCAGAGGAGCGAAGAGACTATTCAGGGTCCCCGTATTTCTTTTTAGAGGCAAAACGTGCATGTGATTACAGAGGGTCTTCTGAATGCAGCATGTGCCTGAAAGTAGCTATAGAATCAGTCCTTATATCAACTTACTTTCTTCTCTTTACAGTGGAATGCAACAAAACAAAACAAACAAACAACAAAAACAATTGGCTTGCTTAACAAAAAAACTCTGTTCTTTAAGATTTTACTCCAAAAATTATCCTTCACATAGCTGCATCTGCCCAATGTGCCAGACATACGAGAATGAGAAGAGAAATGGATTATAACACTTCTGGGCTCTGACTCTAATTGAATTCAACACAGTCATAGTTGTCAATTTCCTGAATAAGAGTCAAGTAGCTGATGCTGTATTGTGATGTTGAAGGTTAGAATTTTGAAGCAGTCAAAAGCTAAATAACTTTTCTGCTGTGCATAACTTTCCATTTCTAATAATGGAACAAAGATGTTTATTTGCCTCACGTCTGGCCCTTGGCCGGAAAGCCAAATTCCCTCTGAACAGGTCTGCTGCCCTTTGGGTCCTCAGGATCCAGAGCGTATTGTATTGAATGTATTAAATATTGTCCCATGCAGGGTGCAGAGATTCATGTGCCATGCTGTCAACAAATTTGCAACCTTCCAGCATTCAACTAGGTATCAATGAAACCTGTAATGAAAAGATGACAGTAATTGAGGCATATGTCAGATGCACAGGGACAAGGACATGTCCCCCCAGGCACCAGGACAGAAGTGTGGGTGGAGGGCAGGGCTGCATGCCTACTGGAGAAGAGAGTGGTGGAGTTGCCAGTAGATGACTCAGTTGGCTGGAATTTCAATAGGTAGGGAAGACGGAAGGAAGAGCCTTTCAGAGGCACAGAGATGTGACAGGGTGTGGTCTGTTTGGGTGACGATTCCAGTTCGATGTGACTGAAGAAGTTGGAGTGAAGCTGTAGGGAGTGACTGAGAGGAAAGACCGCGGTCAGCGGATGGAGTGTCTTGAATCCCATGATAAGCTATTCAGAACATTCTGGAGACGACTGGGAACTACTAAAGTATCTGCAATGGGGAATGATACCCTACGTGCATTTCCGTCAAATAATGATGTTTGTCTAGTAAGAAAATGACTTTCGGGACTAAAGAATGTGTTAAAGAAACAAGAGAATGAGGCAAGCAGACTGTTTAGAAGACAAATGATGAGGATCTTCACTAATGGGGTGCAGAAAGAATGGAGAAGAGCAGATAGATTTGAGATCCACTTCTGAATAGAAGCTACAAGACTGAGCGACTGATTATGGGAAATACGGGCGAGGCAGAGGTCTGGGTGGACTGGAATAACCAGGAGTCCTAGGACTAGGGATGGTGATATTGATAACTGAGTAGACACAAGGGCAGGGAAAGAGAAAGGTATAGAATGAAAGCTAAGGAGCGACTTGGACAGGTGGGTGATTGTATCAGTAATCTTGTACTGTATAACAAACTACTCCCACATTTCATGGCCAATCAACGACCATGTATTAATTATGCTCCTGAGTTTATGTGTCAGCAGGTCTGGGATGACCTAGGATAATGTCACTTGCTGTCACTCATGTGTCTGCAGTGTGCAGATAAATTGGCTAGTGGCTGGATGGTAGGATGGCCTCCAGTGAGATGGTTCCCCTCTTGTCAGTTGTTCATCACCCAGAAGGTTAGCTCTGGCTTGCTTTCATGATAGCAGGACGGGACTCCAAGGTGTGCATGGCCTTTGGAGATCCAGTCTCAGGACTGGCATGATATCAGTTCTACTGGATTCTTTGGTCAAAGCATGTCACAAGGCCAGTCCAACTTCAAGCGGTCAAGTTGCAAAGTTTTCTTTCAAGGAATAGGTTTGCGGGGGTGGGGGAGGAGAATGGGGCTATTATTTTAGTTAGTCTCCCACAGTGATTCATAATTATTAGGTGATTATAACGATAACCTTTAAATTGTATTCCGTTAATCGAATCGACCTGCTTCCCAGTAAAGATTAAAATGAATGATTTTCTAATGTAAGCATAAGATGTAAGCTTAAATCCCTCTCATTCTGTTGGAGTTATAAGCATATTCTGGTTTCCCTTAGTTCTTGCTGCTTTACATTTCTGCATTTAACTCCAAAAGCATTAATACAATTGTCCTCTTTTATTTGAAATTACCCACAGAAAAATAATAGTTAAGTATACAACTAAGACTGTGGAGCTGCTACCTCCAAAATGCACCCATTAAATAAAGGGGCTTGAATATATAACTGTGCCCTCGTCATCTCCGGGAGCCCTTCATTTCGTATGCTTCAGAAGGGCGTGGGCCTCTCTGTAAGTAAGATGCCACCACCAGCAAGGTGAGCTTTGTCTCCAGGATTCTTCAGTGTGGTTCTTAGGAAGGATGTTGTGCTGGCCGCATGCAGAGCCTTTGAATAATGTTCCTGGGAATGACTACCCACAGTGAAAATATTAAGCTTATCCAGTAGATTTGAATATATCCCTTAGGAAGTGGAATCTTTATGTAAAATAGGCACTTGAGAAGCAATTATTAATTATAGGCCCTTTTATCACAGTTTTTGATCCTTTGTGTGCATCAAACCTCATGACTGCTGTTCACGATGGTGAGAACAGTAGATAGCCCAACAATACCTTCCATGTCAGTAAGGAAGGGCTTTTTTTTTTTTTTAAAGAAGTATGTGACTCTCCATTTTATTTTATTTTTATTTATTCATTTATTTTTTTGAGGGCAGTGTTACTGGCCCTCATATGTGGGATCCAAACTGGGGCCGCTGGCGTCCTAAGCCAGCTCTTAACCACCACACCACTTGGGCTGAATAATTGTGGTTTTTGTGTGTCTAAGAAACCTTTGCCTAACCCAAGGTCGTGAAGATTTCTTCCACGTTTTCTTCTAGAAATTTAATTGTTTTAGATTTCACGGTCAGGTCTAGTTTTTGTACATGGCTGAAGTCAAACTTTTTTGTGTGTTGTTTTTGTTTCTTTTTCCATATATATACAGTTGTTCCCACACTAGCTGCTGTAAAGACTACCCTTTCTCCATTGATCTGCCTTTTCACGTTGATTGAAAATCAATTGACTGTATATGCAGTTTCAATTTGCATTTTCCTAATGGTCAGAGAGCATTACTTGCTACACACCTATTTTATATGCCTGTTTGCCACGTATGTGTCTTCTTGGATGAAACTTCTCTTCAAAACATTTGTTCATTTTGTAATAGAATTGTTTTAATAGGATTAAGTTTTGAGAGTTTCTGGATAGGTGTCTTTTATCAGGTATGTATTTTGCAATTATTTTCTGTCTGTGACCAGCCTTTTCATTTTCTTCTAAACAGTGTTTTTCAAAGAGAAGCTTTTGACTTTGATGAAGTCCAATTTATTAATTTCTACCTTTATGGATTATACTTCTGAAGCATTCAGGCTGGCTATTGCATCCTCGTGACATACACTCATCTTTTTTCAAGCTTTTCCTTATTTTCCTGTAAAACAAGACGCCCCAGCTTCCCCTTGTGCTTTGCCTGCTCCCTGCTGGCATCAGCCATTTCTCCAGACAAGCCTTGGGTCCTGTTACTGAGGCATGGTATTAGGGAGGCAGAATTTTGATAACTTTCTTTTTTTAAATCTCTTTTTTTTAAATTAATTAATTAATTAATTTTTAATTAGTTTCAGGTGTACAACACAGGGCAATAGTTATACATTTTACCCCTCAAAGTGACAAACCCCTCCCCCAATTCGCCACCCCACTCCCTCCCATATCATACATATCTATTACTCTTCCTCTGACTCCCTTCCACAGTATAATCCACATCCCGTGACTATCTATATATATTCAATTACAGTAGGTATACAACCTCCGCTTTAGTAATACAGTGCAGTGATCAAACCTCTACTCCATCCATGAAATGGTCTCCCCAACAAGACCCATGATCATCTGACATTTCACAGAATATTTACAACATTATTAATTATATTCCCCAAACTGTTTTTCCTATCCCAGTGGCAATATTGTAGTTGCCTATTTTTGCTGTCTAATCCCTTCCCCTTCTCCCTCATCCCCATCTGCCTCCCAATTAGCAACCCTGATTTTTCCTCTATATCTATGAGACAGTCTCTGTTTACTTTGCTCATTCATACAGTTTTTCAGATTCCACACATGAGTGAGATCATATAGTATTTGTCTTTCTCTGACTGACTTATTTCACTTAACATAATAGTCTCTAGGTCCATCCATATCATTGCAAATGGTACGATTTCATTCTTCTTTATAGCGGAGTAATACTCCAATGTATAAATATCCCACAGTTTCTTAATCCAGTCATCTACCGATGGGCATTTTGGTTGTTTCCAAGTCTTAGCTATTGTAAATAGTGCTGCTATGAACATAGGGGTGCATAACTTTTTTTGAATAAGTGTCTTGGTTTTTTTCAGGATAAATACCTAGGAGTGGAATTGCTGGGTCATACAGCAGTACCATTTCCAGTTCTTTGAGATACCTCCATACTGATTTCCATAGTGGCTGCACCAATCTGCAATCCCACCAACAGTGCAGCAGGGTCTCCTTTTCCCCACAGCCCCGCCAGCACTTGTTGTTTGTTGTTTTTACATCTCTTTTCTCCCTTACCACTGTTGACTTATGCATAATTCTGAATAATAATTTTGAGCATGAATTTTATTCTGTTAGGGAACATGAATTTTCTAATCACACTAAATTTGTATCTAAAGTGTATCATTACATAGCATTCCCGTTTTGGGGTATTTGGGTTTCACTTAACCTATTGATTCTGATCATTGAAATAAGTAAGAATGTAATTGATAAGAATGACACCTCATTCTTAACAATGTTAGAAAACAAAAAAAGGAGTAAATATTGAAAGAGATCTTGGAAACAGTAGGTATGTTCTTTGATTTGTAAAAAATTTATGATTTCAAATTGGCTGAACCCTTTTGTCCGGGGGTTTGGTTCAGGTTTAGCAGCCTCGTCTATTAGTGGCTGGCACTGGTCAAACTTGCGGCAGTAGGTAGGTCACTGTTTTGCCAGATGTTCAGGATACAGAGTCTGTGTTCACCAGTTTAGTTAATTTGAGCAGAGGGGAAATGAATTGAAGACTAGTTCCTTGGACACACTCTCTACCTGGAAAAGTATCTGGCCACAGACCACATCCCTAACCTCAGGCAACAACTTAGTAAATGCTCGTTATTGGTGGATTAAATGGTTGAGCAAATAGATTTTCGTCTCTGTCTGTGCCACAGCACTGTGCTAGGTACTGAGGACAGAAAGATGAATGGACCAATCAGTGAGTGGGCAAGACAGACATAAGGAGGTAAGCAACCAAAGACAGAGGCAATGTGTTGGGACGCACTGAGTGGAGTGTAACTCGACCTTGGGAGGAGGGTAACGGGGCTTGGAAATACTTGTCAGAAAACACGGACGTTAAAGTTAGAACTAATAAGAGTTAACAAGGGCAGTGGGGCGGGGAGAGTGGCATATACTGGAGAGGGAGCCGCAGGAGCCAAAGTTGAGTGGTGGAAATTTGTGGAAGAAACTTCTAAGCGGCTTGGTGCCCTTAGAGCCGAAAATCAGAGGCAGAAGATGGTATCAGGCGAAACTGGCTTGGAGGCAGCGGCAGAGTATGAAAGACTTAAAGGCTTTGTTAAGGGTTTTTAGCGTTAAAAGCAATAGGAAGCCACTGAGAGATGCCAAGCAGGGGCGTGACATTGTCAGATTTGCAGTGTAGGCGCAGCACTGGCTTTGAAAGGAACGAAACTCAAAGCCCAATGATTTGGTAGAGGCCTCTGGAAGCCAAGGAGCAAGACAAAGAGAATAGAGGAGAGGTAGGGATGGAAGTGGACCAAAGAAAATGGGCAGTGCTTGGTGGTTGGTGGGATGGCACAGGTAAGGGAGAGAGATGGGGTGGAGTCAGAGTGACCCCAGCTTTCCGTTTCTGGTTCCTGGGTGTGGAAGGTCCAGATTCGTGCAGTGGTTCTTGAACTGGTGTCTGTCCAGCAGCCTCCGCGGGAGGGTTGCATCGCACAGGTGGCTAGCTTAGCCCAGAGTTTCTGATGCACTAGGTTAAGTGGATCCAAGAACTCATGTCTCTAACAAGCTCTCAGGTGATGCAGATACCAATCTGGAGAACCACTGGATTATTGGTTCTCAAAACAGAACATATACCAGAATCTGCTTGGTACATATTTACCAAGGTGAAATTAGTTCCAATCTTTAGGGATCAGCCCAGGAATCAACATACATTTTTAATAAGGACCAGAAAGAATTTCTAAAGCTGGTGAGACCATAGATCACATTTTTTTCTTTTTTAAAATTAAATTTACTGGGTGACATTGGTTAATAAGTTTATGTAAGTTTCAAGTGTAAAATTCTGTAATGCATCATCTGTACATTGTATTGTGTGCTCACCACCCAAAGTCTAGTCTCCACTGTCACCACATATTTGATCCCCTTTACCCTCTTCATCCTCCCGTCACCCCCCTTCCCCTCTGGTAACCACCATATTGTTGTCTGTGTGAGTTTGTTGCTTTCAGTTTTATATTCCACATATGAGTGAAATCATATGGTTCTTGTCCTTTTTTGTCTGACTTATTTCACTTACCATGGTACCCTCTAGGTCCATTCATGTTGTCACAATATATTTCATTCTTTCTTATGGCTGAGTAACATTCCGTTGTATATATGTACTATATCCTCTTTATTTAGGCACCCATCAAATGATACTCTGGTTATCTCCATGCCTTGGCCACTGTGAAGAATGCTGCAATGAATGTAGGGGTACATATATCTTTACAAATAGAAGTTTTCAAATTTACAGGTAGACACCCAGAAGAGGGATTGCTGGGTCTTCTATTGTTAATGTTTTAAGGAATCTCCGCACATAGCGGCTGCACCAATCTGCATTCCCACCAACAGTGTATGAGGGTTCCTTTTTCTCCACAGCCTCTCCAATACTTACTATTTGTCTTGTTGATGATAGCTATTCTAATGGGTGTGAGGTGACATGTCATTGTGGTTTTTATTTGCATTTCTGTAACAGCTAGTGAGGTTGAGTATCTTTTCGTATGTATGTTGCAGATTCATATGTCTTCTTAGGAAAAGCTTCTGTTCAGGTCCTTTGCCCATTTTTTAATTGGATTGTTTATTTTTTCTTATAGAATAGTGAGAGTTCTTTATATTTTGGAAATTAGCCCCTCATTGAAGTTATTGTTTGCAACTATCTTCTCCCATTTGGTAGGTTGTCCTTTTGTTTTGCTGATGTTTTCTTTGTTGTGCAGAAGCTTTTTAGTTTGAAGTAGTCCCCTCTAATTTATTTTTGCTTTAACTTCCCTTGCCTTTGGGGCCACGTTTACATAAGCCTCTCTGAGACCAAGGTCCATAAGGTTAGTACCTATATTTTCTTCTATGTATTTTATTTTATTTATTTTTTTTTAGCTGAGCCATCCTGCCACCTGTTGGCAGCTCAACGGCAACTCAGCTCGGGCTGGCCTCGAACAGCTGTTGCTCAGAGCTCAGCTCGCACTCTTGAGCGAGCTCTTAACCAACTGAGCCACTCGGCCGGCCCTCTTCTATGTATTTTATTGTTTCAGGTCTTATATTTAGGTGTTTGATCTATTTTGAGTTAATTTTTGTGTATGGTGTCAAATAGCAGTCTAGCTTCATTCTTTGCATGTGGCTTTCAAATTTTCCCAACACCATTTGTTGAAGAGGGTTTCTTTTTTTATTGTATGTTTTTGGCTCCGTCATTTAAAATTAGTTGCCCATATACATGTGGGTTTGTTTCTGGGCTCTCAATTCTTTTCCATTGGTCTGTGTGTCTATTTTTGCATCAATACCATAATGTTTTGATAATTGTAGCTTTGTAGTATAATTGGAAATCAGGGAATGTGATACCTCCAACTTTGTTCTTTTTTCTCAGGATTGCTTTGGCTATTCAGGGTCTTTTGTAGTTCCATAGAAATTTGATGATATTTTTTGTTCTATTTCTTTGAAAAATGCCATTGGGATTTTGATGGGGATTGCATTAAACCTGTATATTGCTTTACATAATACGGCAAGTATGTTGATTCTTCCAGTCTATGAACACAGAATATCTTTCCATTTCTTTGTGTCTTCTTCAATTTCTTTCGACAACAATGTCATGCAGTTTTCAGTGTATAAGTCCTTCGCATTCTTTGTTAAGTTTATTCCTAGGTATTTTATTCTTTTTGTTGCAATTGCAAATGAAATTGTTTTTTTCAATTCTTTTTCTGAAATTTCCTTTTTAATAGATAAGAACACAATGGATTTTCTTACATTGATATTGTATCCTGCAACTTTACTGAATTTTTTTTATTAATATTTTTGAAGTTTTTTTTCATTAGTTTCAGGTGTACAAAACAATGTAATAGTTAGACATGTACATCCCTCACAAAGTGAGAACCCCCTCCCCCAATCTACTACCCCTCTGACATGGAGTATAGCTGTTACAATTCCATTGACTCTATTCCCTATGCTGTACTCCATCCTGTGACTACATATATATATATATATATATATATATATATTTGACATTCAATTTTATTCAGCTTCAGCTTCAGGTGTACAGCACAGTGGTCAGGCATCTACAGTCTATGAAGTGTCCTCCCTATAAAAGACAAGTGCCCACCTGACTGAACTTGTTTATTGTTTCTAATAGTTTTTGGTAGACTCTTTAGGGTTTTTTTTCTATATAAAAAATCATGTTGTCTGCAGAAAGTGAAAAATTTACTTCATTTCCAATTTTGATGCCTTTTATTCCTTTCTCTTGCCTGATTGCTCTGGCCAGCACTTCCAATACTATGTTGAATAGCAGTGGTGAGAGGGAGCATCCTTGTCCTGTCCTTGATCTTAGAGGAAAAGCGTTCAGTTTTTCAACATTGAGTATGATATTAGCTGAGGGTTTGTCATACATAGCCCTTATTATGTTGAGGTACATTCCTTCTTTGCCCATTTTACTGATTGTTTTCATCATATAAACGGATGCTGTGTCTTGTCAAATGCTTTTTCAGCATCTATTGATATGATCATATGATTTTTATCCTTTATGTCGTTAATGTGGTATACCACATTGATCAATTTGCATATGTTGCACCATCCTTGCGACCCTAGAATGAACCCCACTTGATTGTGAGGTATTATCTTTTTACTGTATTGTTGTATTTGACTTATTAGTGTTTTGTTTAGGATTTGTACATTTATATTCATCAGAGATATTGGTCTGTAAATTTTTTCCCCTGTGTTGTTCTTGTCAGGTTTTGGTATCAAGGTAATGTTGGCTTCATAAAATGAGTTAGGAAGTATTGCCCCTTCTTCAAGTTTTCTGGAAGAATTTGAGTAGCATGGGTATTAAATCATCTTTGAATGTTTGGTAGAATTCACTCGTGAAGCCATCTGCTCTTAACTTTGCTTTTTGGGAGGATTTTGATGACAATTTCCTTGCTGTTGATATGGCTATTTAGATTTTTCCAATGCTTCATGGTTCAGTCTAGGAAGGTTATATATTTCTAAGAATTTCTCCATTTCTTCTAGGTTATTGAATTTGGTGGCAGTTTTTCATAGTAGGCTTGGTATTTCTAAGGTGACTGTTGTAACTTTTCCTCTTTCGTTTCTGATTTTGTTTATTTGAGTCTTTTCTCTTTTCTCTTTAGTGAGTTTACCCAGAGGTTTGTCCATTTTATTTGTCTTTTCAAAGAACCAGCTCTTTGCTTCATTTATTTTTTCTACTGTCTTTTTGTTCTCCAGTTCACTTAATTCTGCTCTAATTTTTACTATTTCTTTTCTTCTACTGATGGAGGGCTTCATTTGTTCTTTTTCTAGTTCTTTAAGGTTAAATGTTAGGTTGTTTATTTAAGATTTTTCTTGTTTCTTGAGGTAGGCCTGTGATGCCATAAACTTCCCTCTTATTACCACTTTGCTATCTCTCAAAATTTTTGATATGTCATTGTCATTCTCATTTGTCTCTATGTATCTTTTGATCTCATCTTGTATTTCTTCTTTGATACACTTGTTGTTTAGTAGCATGTTGTTTAATCTCCACGTATTTGTGGTTTTGCCTGCTTTCTTATTGAAATAGATTTCCAATTTCAAAGCATTGTGGTCAGAATATGGTTGGTATGATTATCTTCTTAAATTTGTTGAGGCTAGTTTTGTGACCCAACAAATTGTCTATCATTGAGAGTGTTCCGCGTACACTACAGAAAAAATGTGTTCTGGGTTGAAAAACTCTGTACATGTACATTTGGTCTAATGTGTCATTTACGGTCAATATTTTCTAATTGATTTTCTGTTTGGATGATCTTTCCATTGCTTTCAATGAGGTATTCAGGTCCCCTATTAGAATTGTGTTTTCGTCAGTTTCTCCCTTTAGTTCTGTTAGCAGTTGTTTTATAGCCTCCAGGTTGTATTCACATATGTTAATAAGTGTTATGTCTTCTTGATGTATTATCCCCTTTATCATTATAAAATGTTCTTCTTTGTCTCTTGTTACCTTTGTTAGTTTGAAGTCTATTTTGTCAGATATAGTACAGCTTCACCTGCTTTTCTCTGGATGCCAGTTGCTTGAAGTATCATTTTCTACACTTTCACTTTGAGTGTGTATTTATCCTGGTAGCTGAGATGTATCTCTGGAGTACAGCATATAATCGGATTCTGGTTTTTGATTCATCGCATTACTTTGTGTCCTTTAATTGGTGAGTTCAGTCCATTTACATTTAAGGTAATTATTAATATATGAGGATTTGCTATATCCATTTTATCTTTTGTTTTCTGATAGCTCTGTGTCTCTATTGTTTCTGTTTTCTTAGTTTGGGAGTATTCTATGATTTTTTCCTCCTGTTTTCTGGTGTGTGTGTGTGTGTGTGTGTGTGTGTGTGTGTGTGTGTGTGTGTGTGTATTTTATGTTATGTGTCTCAGTTCTAGGCTTTTTTGTGAGGTTACCATTAGGTTTATGCCAAAGAAAGTTTCTACAGTAGTCCCTTTTCTTCTAATGGCTTATTATCTCCACTCACCTGTGCAAGTTGATTCCTTTCCCCTTCCCCTTTTATGTTTTTGTTGTCAGAAATTATCCCTTTTTATACTGTGTGTTTATTTCCAAATTGCAGTAGTTATTGTCTTCTTCTTTTAAAAAAAATATTATTACCTCCTTTAACCTTTATGTTACATTTAGGTGTTTAATACCCTATTCTGACCAAGGGTTACAATTTCCTGCTCTGTCTGTTTGTTATCTTACTCATAGTTTTGTATTCTTTTGTCTTTTTGTTTCAGTAGAAGATCATCCTTCAGTATTTCTTGTAATACTAGTATTGTGATGGTAAATTCCCTCAGTTTCTGTATGCAAAGACCACCTTTCAAGAAGCACTGGGTCTGAATTAAGGGTGATCTCTGGAGGCAGTTAGGTTTCAATTGCCAGCTGGATCCCTGGCCTCAGTTTCCTTATCTGTAATTTCAGAATGAGGTTTCACAGTCTAACAGCTAATATTTATTGAGGGCTTACTATAGGCTAGGCTCTCTCGAATCCCTTTATAGTATATCATTTTGTTTAAAGTATGACAAACTTTATAATGTGGGTGCCATTACTATTCCCTTGATTGAGGTGATGGAACTGAGAGAAGTTAGTAACCTGCTGAGGATCCGAGAGCTAATGAGTAGATTCAGATCTGTTGTCACATAACTTCACGGTCATCGACTGTACAGTTCTCCAGGATGTGAGACTGGTGCATTTTAGGAACTGAAAGGATATGGTGTGGCTGGAGGGAGGGTGGCAGGTGAGGGAACCAGTACCAACTAGGATTCTTCCTCTCTTGCTTATTCTAGTAGACTTTGACCATTTTATTGTGGCTGCTTTTTCATTTTCAGTCATTTTATTCTGAAAATTAAATCGGGTAGTAATTTGCCTAATGGTAGATCTATTGGCATTATTCATTGAATAACCTTTCAGGTAATTTGTTAAATGAATTATGCAAACCATAATGATACAATACTTGATACTTTTTGTACTCTAACAGCTTTCACTGTACAGATCATTTCTTAGGACTCTTTGCATTGATAGTTTTGTTTTAGTATCATTCCTTTTTCCATCATCTTACAATTTTCTTCACTCTTCAAATGTGAATTATCAATGTTAGTTTATTATTATAAAGGAAAAGATCACTCTCATCCCATGTAGTCTGAAGGGGTTTCTGTGCATTTTAGTTGAACTATTTTTCTTGGCCATTGTTACCCCCCATCATCTCCCTCGTGCACTCGCAGAAGTTTCGCTGGGAGCTTCTTAAGGAAAAGCTTACTGAAGAAAAGCAGTAACTATCGTTAAGTTCCCCCTCTGGTTCATTTGTGTTCACCCTCTGGTTTTTGGTTCCTCCTTTTACATTTTACCAGTTCATTTTTGTCACTGGCAAAGAGCCAAAACAGCTTAAACTTGCATGAGCTGGAAAGATGTCTAATGATCTTAATTCCCTGCTCATGCCTTCAGAGAAGTTTCTAGAACCATGAAAGAACACATAGTGGCACAAAGCACTAGCCAAAGCTGACTGAAAAATGAACCCTTCCTCAGCGAAAGAGCCAAAACAATTTTTCTCCAAATTGTACTTTTATTTTTTTCCTCCCTCTTTTGTAGTCTTCACTTAATTCTTCAGGTTTTTAAGCAGCATGAACGTTATTTCCTTTCATTGCCTTCTTCCCTGCAATAATGCTAGATAGCAATGCAGTCTAGTTCCAGCTGGAAATGACACCTCCCCAGCCCACTCAAATAGAAGTCTGGGGTAATTTTCTAAGTGGTTCAAATATAAAAGAAGCAACGTAGTAAAATTGCTAAAGGAAGCTGTAAGTAAAATGTTTTTGCAGATCCCAAGCAGTTTTTTTTTTTTTTTTTTTTTTTTTTTAAAGATTTTATTGGGGAATTGGTGGAGGGGAACAGCGTTGGGGAATCGGGGAAGGGGAACAGACAAGTTGCCGTCTTCTTGTTCTTCAGTTTAGTTGCGGAGGATGTTGCTTCACTGTTGGTATGGTCATTGCGCTCTTCCCGGATGAGGCAGATCCGTCGCTGGCCTCTGGATGTCGCTCATCGTGGCTATTGGCAGCTCACGCTTGGCTGCCAGCCGCTCACGCTGGCTGCGGGCCACTCACTGCAGCCTTTGGCAGCCCACTGCAGCAGGGGCTGCAGCCCACACCATCACCGGGGCTCGCACAGCCCAGCTCCAGGTGGAGCTGTTGTTAGCTGTAGAGGGCAGTGTCACTGGCCCTCATGTGGGATCCGAACCGGGGCCGCTGGCATCCCAAAACCAGCGCTTAACCAATGCGCCACTCGGCCGGCCCCCAAGCAGTTTTAAGAGGCTTTTTTGATGTTATCCAGATATGTCTGAGGCATTTCATCAATATATCTGCTAGTCGGCATTATACAATTTTAGAGCTGGACAGGACCAGTTCAACACGTTTATATTACGCTATAACCACAGTAAAGCATGTGACTCAGCAGAATTATGTCATAGCAAAGCTGGAACTAAATCTCACCTCTTGACTCCCAATCCAGCACCATTTGTACTTATAATTTCTCATAGGTACTCTTTTCTCTGAGCTGAGGAGCTCAGTAAATGTGTCTACAGGGACCAGATGTCACTAGTCTTACATAGAAGAAAATAGATTACAACCGAGGAAAAGCAACCTCAGCGGGAGTCTCCTCAGGAGACCCCAGGGGAAGTCTTTCATTCATTAACGAACAACTATTAGTTGAGTGCTTATTGGGTGCCGGCACCATGGTAGACAATGGGATAGAAGTGGTGGAGACCCATGTGTCCCCTGCAAAAAAAGAACACAAAGCATATTGGAATAGAAGGTTTTAGGTTGAGAGAAGAGATCTGGGATAAAATCAGCCAAGGAGGGGGCAAGAACAGGTCTGCTTTCCCTGAAGGAGAATAAACTCAAAAACAGGACGCACTGAAGGGTGAACCAAATGTGGTAAATATCTACATGGAATGGAACAGTTTCAGTCATAAAGAGAAGTGAAATTCTGACATACACACTACAGGGAGGACCTGGAAAACATTATGCTAAGCTGGACGTGGGGACACGTCTGTGAGTCCTCTCCTGTGAAGAGCCTGGAGCAAACTCCTAGAGGAGAGCACAGAGCCAGGAGGGCGAGGGGAAGGGATTGCTCAGCGAGCGCAGCGCTTCCGTTTGGCCTGATTTACAAATTCCTGGAAATGGATAGTTGTAATGGGTGCATAGTATTATGGATGTACTTAATGCTAAAAATGGTTAAGCGGCACATTTTAGGTTAGTATACTTTACCATATTACACACAAAACCTTGAGGCATGCCTTAGTCGCCATTCTAACCCACTCACTAGCACTTAACACAGAGCAGCCTCAAGTATTTATTGAACTGAATTGACCCAAGCACTGTAGCAGAAGGGATTAAAGAGAGAGTTGGGACAGACATGCTGAGTGGGGTGCAGAGAACTGGGGTTTCAGCCCACACAGAGGAGATGGATTCCCACAGTGAGGAAAGGTGGCTTCTCAGAGCTTTGAGGTTTGGCGTCATGACAGCTGGAGTGGCTTGTTACCCACTCAGGGGTGGAGCCTCCTGGGAAGGTTTGAGCAGGTGGCAGGCTCAGGGGAAACACAATGAAGTGACAAGCCAACAGGAAAGACTGTGTGTGTGTGTGTGTGTGTGTGTGTGTGTGTGTGTTTATATTGTCATTGTCAATTAAATGTTTCATTCGTACTAAATGTGAAGCTAGACACTACTTGAAACAACAAAGAACATTCTAGCCACGTTTTCAGAAGAAAGCATCCTGTATTAGTATGGATACTTTCTGCCACTAGTTCATTCTTTCGTTTCTTCCACAGCTCAGAAATGCTATGTAAATCTCACATAACTACCATCCAGGTGAAGATCCAGAATATTCTCAGCACCCCAGGAGGCACCCCAATCCCTCTATCCCGTCACTCTTTCCCTTCCCTGTCATGTTAACCTGTTTCACACATTTTAAATGAGCATCTACTATGTGTCAGCCACTGACTGGTCTAGACCCTGAAACAGAAAGAAAAATGAATAAGGTGATCCCTGCTCTCTTGCAGATCAGAGCTCAGAGATGGAAATAAACCTATAAATAATGTGAGAACTACCCCAACAGTTGTAAAGGACAATGAGAGTAAAGGGAGAGAGTCCCCATGAGTTGGAGTAATTAAAGACTGTTCATAAGAGAAGAGACTTTAGTTGGACCTTGAAGGAAAAGAAGTAGGATTTGCAGAAGCAGAGCTGGAAGATGAGGCCTCCAGGTAAGGAGAGCACCAGGAACTAGGGCTGAGAGGCAGGAGTAATGGTGGCCGTGGCTTATGGAGGGTGTGTCACCCTGTATGTCTGCATGATGGATGACATAATGTCGCACAGGTAGGGGCAACCTACGGAGAGCCTGGAACACCGGAACCATGAAACATGCCCGCAGAATTTCATTTTGTTTATTTTTTCTGTCTGAAATCTTTTGTAAAGAGCAAATACGAGGAATGGCAGGATTTGATTTGTGTTCAGGCTGCGTCTTTACAGCCATCCAACCGCACTGCCCTCGGCGTGGGTGTCCATGCGAGCCATTTCCCAGCAATGGCTGAGCTGGAGTGGGGAGACGGAGGGCGCCCTGAGGAGAAGGCGGGGATGCCCAGGCGTGACCCTGCCGGTTATCATTCATAAACCTGCCGAATCCCTGGAAAAACAGACCTTTACTGATCTTGTCAGAGTTACTTATCTTGTAGAGAAAGCATACTTCGGGGATAATTTTCTCGGTGACCGAGTACTTGCTAAATGCTAGCCATTCTTCTTTACTTTAAACTTCTACTCAGAACTGAAATGTGTGTTAGTTTCCCTCCCTGCTCATTTGTGTTCTAATTGAGAGGAAAAAAAAAAGTCGAAATGCATTTGCTTCTACTTTCTGGTAAACTGTTCCTTATCTAAGTTAATAAGCAAAGAGGTTATCTCAAATTAGCTAAACAGAGGTTTGACAATTTAAAATACTTTGACAGGAGTATAATTTTATTATTTCCCCATTAAAACAATGTTTTCAACTTTTAGCTAAATACTGTCTAATGGAAGCCTATTTACAGAATGATACAGTTATTTTGTAATTATGATATGAATTGCTAACCCCAAAACTCCCACAATCTGAAGTAGATTACACGTATCCCTGATGATAGTATTTTCCGTTAGAAATCCTATCTGCTGGGTCAGGGCAGAGATAGATCTCCCCTTCTCTTGGCAAATCTACATAAATTTCAGGGCACGAGTTGTAGAAATACAATAGTATTTCTAGTAATGTATGTATTATCTCCTCTGTGAGTATAATACTTAAAAACAGATATTTTAGAAATAAATAACATGTTTCTATACATAACTTTCTGGTAAGACTTAAAAGTAGTAACTTCTTTTTTTATACCATTTCTGCTCAATTTAAATGAAAAATCCCCAAATATAATACATAGAATTAATTAGAAGACTCTAATGTGATATTTTCTGATGCGTCTCCTGCTTTACTGCCCAGTTTGAACCATAAAGTATATTACCATGAAAAACCTGGTTCTATATATAGCATTGCATTTTATTTCAATTACTTTTATGACCTTGAAACTTGGCTGGGGTTCCACTCCTCCACCCTATTCCCAAAGAATTTATGGGCTATCGTTACTCTATATTTTCTTTCCCCTTAAAATTTTAAATCATGGTTTAGGGTTTTTTTTCCCATTAATAAAGCATCTGTATAACATGAATTTTCTCCAAGTTTTTTATTTATCATCTCTATGAAACTCCTTTAGAAACTAAGTCTATTCAAATTTCATGCCATGCCATAGTCTGTAAGTTTATGGCGTGCTGTTTTCTTTGCAGAGCACAAAACTGAATAGACTCAAGCTTTCCATTATAGGTAAACTTTTAATGGGCATTCTGAGCCAATGGTGCAGCTTAATTCATCCTCTAAATATTTTGCCTGACTTCTGTATTCCTACTGTCATCTTGGAGAGACGCCTGAGCTGGTGGGAGTCGTTCTTGCAGGATTGCTCATTTATGAGCACCCAGATAGAAAGACACCCCAGCTCCACTGAACTTGTGCCTACTTGGTAAGAAGTACTGACCTCACACACGCTGTGTGCAGGTTGAGTCCAATTGAGTCCAGTCTTCCCAGTGGCTTATCCACTGACGGTAGACCCTTTGAGGACCTGTGTTTCCCCTCCCAGCCCACTGGGTACATGCTATTGTGCAGGAAAATATTGATCTGCTGGGTAGCCACTGTCCTTAGCACCTGAAAGAGTAAGCCGGGTTCCAGTGGTGGAGTGAGGTGAAGGGTCCCCTGACTGTCCCAGGAATTTTCAAACATTGGTCAAGTGCTAACTGGCGGCAGAACCAGAGACCCCTGGTGCATTTGGGGCAGAAGTGCCTTCTCAGAGTTGAATTGTCTTCTCTGATGTTATTTTGCTTTATACGTGCACTAATTTTGAAAAAATAAAATCTCTGAGTTGTATGATGGAGAAAGACTAGCTGTGTAGGAAAACACTTGGCAGCTATTATGGATCTTAAAGTGAATAAACTATATGCTGCTGCTGTTCCAAGTGCAAAGGAAAAAAGAATTAAAAGGCTAAGGTAATGCCATGTTGTATAATAGATTGTGGCCAAGGATTGTATTTATTACGAGCCCAGCATCTATTTTTAAATGAAGGGGTAGTTCAGGGATCGGCAAAGTATGGCTTGTAGGCCCCTGTTTTTGTAAATAAAGTTTTATTGAAACATAGCTATGCACATTCATTTATGTGTTGTATATGGTTCCTTTTTGCTAAAACGATGAAGTTGAATGCAACAGAACTTTTATGGTCCACAAAGGCTGAAATATTTACTGTCTTTCTCTTTACCAAAAAAGTTTATCAATCCCTGTGATAGATGAATAGATACAATTTTATATAGAGATATTTTAATGTCCTTTAAAGATGTCCTCACAGTCCACCTCTAATTTCTTCAATGGATATCTCAAACGAATAACATTTTATATGTAGGCAAATTAAAATTATTATTCCTAGCAAAATTAACAGTGATTCCTTCATGTAGTTTGATACCAGTTCATAGAAAAATTTCTGAATTGTTTTCAAAATAGAACTTATAGCTGGTTTGTCCAAGCCTGAAGCCAATCTGGGACTATGTCTGCCTCACCTCTGATGTTTGTGTCTCTCAAAACTCCTGAACTGAAGATACACCCGTTTTTTTATGACACTGACTTCCTGAGAAAGCCATATGATTTGTCCTATAGAATGTCTCACGTTCTGGAATATATCCGAATGCTTTTGATTGGCATCATCTAGTACATTCCTCTGTGCCCTGGATTTACCAGAAACTGCCTATTAGATCTCAACTGGATTCATGTTAAGCATGGTTGTCTAGAAATCAGGGGGCGTGATACATCAAATCTGAAGATTTGTGCCACCATTCGTCACCCTAAACTGACTATCAGTTTAGTCAACAAATTGTTTTTAAAAATAAGCAACATGGCATCCGAGAAGTAAAACATGTAGTGTGAAAAGTAAAGAGTGAGAAATGGAGCATGCAACCTGATGTCGATTCCTGCTCTCTGTACTGTTCCAGGCTGCCCCTCAGGATGGTAACCTGACCTTGACTCTCCGTTGCGTTTTAACGTGGCTTTGGCCTGGGTCCATATTCTGACACAATGAAGTTCTACATAAAATTGTATTTATTCATCAATCACAGGGATTGGCGGGCCGGCCGAGTGGCGCATTGGTTAAGCGCTGGTTTTGGGATGCCAGCGGCCCTGGTTCGGATCCCACATGAGGGCCAGTGACACTGCCCTCTACAGCTAACAACAGCTCCACCTGGAGCTGGGCTGTGCGAGCCCCGGTGATGGTGTGGGCTGCAGCCCCTGCTGCAGTGGGCTGCCATAGGCTACAGTGAGCGACCCGCAGCCAGCGTGAGCGGCTGGCAGCCAAGCGTGAGCTGCCAATAGCCGCGGTGAGCGACATCCAGAGGCCAGCGACCGATCTGCCTCATCCGGGAAGAGCGCAATGACGATACCAACAGTGAAGCAACATCCTCCGCAACTAAACTGAAGAACAAAAAGACAGCAACTTGTCTGTTCCCCTTCCCCGATTCCCCAACGCTGTTCCCCTCTGCCAATTCCCCAATAAAATCTTAAAAAAAAAAAAAAAAAAAATCACAGGGATTGGTAAACTTTTTTGGTAAAGAGAAAGATAGAAAATATTTCAGCCTTTGTGGACCATATACACTCTGTTGTGTTTACTCAACTTTACTGTTGTAGCAGAAAGGAACCATATAGACAATACATAAATGAACATGCATGGCTATGTTTCAATAAAACTTTATTTACAGAAACAGGCAATGGTTTAGTAAAATGGCTAAGGCTTATTTCCCTGATAATTGTGTTCTGAGTTTGGGTTCTGAGTTGTTGAGGGCTTTGCTTTTGTATTCCTTTCTTTGATTTTATGTGAAATAATATGAGAGAAAAGGAACCAAATGATTCAAGATTGTAAAAACTGATAATGAGATGTGAAGGAAATTGAAGAGTCGTGACCGAGACTTAGATAACCAGAGACATCCAAGCTGTAGGTTAGTAATTGCACTTAAATATTTGTGTTTTTTTTGTTTTGTTTTGTTTTGTTTTTGAGGGCAGTGTCACTGGCCCTCATATGTGGGACCGAACCGGGGCCGCTGGCTTCCCAAGCCAGCGCTTAACCACCGCGCCACTTGGCCAGCCCACACTTAAATATTTGAATGCCATTTTTAAACATTGAAATTTCCTAGTGTGGAAGGTTGCAGAGGCTCTTTTTTGCGCATGAAATACACGGAAAGGAAAAATTACCAAGGGAGACATAGAGAGACTCGAGGCCCTGAAGATGGATTTGTGTTAGTCTAAGTTTTCCGTGTTGTCTCATACCTGGTTTCCATGGTTTGTGAACAGTTTTACAGCTCAGGTCTATGCTTGATGCATCTTAGCTAAAATCCCGTAGACTCATTTGGTGTATGTTTGGGATTGTGAGCTCAGAGACGCCAGTGAGCTCACCTGTCCCATTATGTTCAGGCAGGGTTGTGTTTACATCCCTTGCAGTAGGAAGGATAGAGTGAGAAGTGGGGAGACACTGCCAGCAGAGAACTGTGAATGAACTTGAGACATTCTTGCAAGGTTCAAGGCTCCCATCAGTAGGAAGATAGTTAATCAAAATGACAGGTGCAGAGGTAGAAGTCTGGCGGGGGAACCTGCTGAACAGCCTTGCAATGACCTCAGGGAAATGTCTGAGCTTCTCTTAGATCATGGATATGTTAGAATAGGTGCAGAAAGGAGATCTCTAAGGCTTAGGAGTTGAAAAATGAAGATCCAGCTCCATTGTTTTAGGAAAAGTGGCTGCCTAACAAGAAGCTGCCTGGCACCTGCCTGTGAAGTCTTAAGTAGACAAAAAGGAAATCAGGACTGGATTCCATACTAACTGACTCACTATAATACTAGTGTAGGTGGAATTTTAACTACATTCTGCTGGTCAGACACTCAAGAGACCTGGGTCTGCGGGGAGAGGATCCTGGTGAAGATACAAGGAGAGGCGTCAGGAGGAGGTAGAGAAAGCTGCTAGACCAGGCTTCAGGTAGGACACCGGATGGAAAGAAGGAAGGAGAGGGCTGGGTGGGAAGAGCTTGCGGACGCCAGTGCAGTGCTGAGACTCAGCCACACTGGTCGGGTGCCCTAGAGCACGAGTGCCCGTTAGAAGAGTGCTGAGTGGGACAGGTATGGGCAGGCACGGCTGACTCTAGCAGCACCTTCGGAGTGCTTGATCATTGGCTGGGAGAGCTGGGGGGAGGCACGGCTTTGGCATTAGAGCAGGAGGCCTGAGATACGGTGAGCAGCATCTGCGCTGCTGACCCTGCTTCCCTCTCGAAGGGACATATGAGTGGTGCAACTGCGTGGCTGCCACAGCCAAGGTTGTCCAGGAAAGCATCCTCCATCCCTCTTTCCTCTCTTCATTCTTGGTTTCCATGCCCTCAAATCCATCACTGGGTCGTATAGTTAAATTTAGCAAAGAGGAGGACACTTTGCAATGTACATTTCTTTAACGTTTTAGAGATTGCTCCATGGGGGAAATATTTTGATTAATGCAAGTTGTGAACTTAGGGCTGTGACCTGATGAACAGGTAGGTAGATCCTTTGTCAACTAGATCATGAAAAGGACACTTAATGCATAAAGAGAATGGCGATATTACCATGTTTGTTTTTTCCTTTCCTACACAGTGTCAAGTAGAGGGCTGAAGCATCAATCAGTTATACTCCATGAAAGGTTGAGTAGGACGATTCTGATCTCTCCTTACTTGTGTTATTTATTTAGATGGCTGATGGATTCTGTCTAACCCCAGACCCCTTCTTTGTTATGTACCAAGCTTAATTGTTTATTCACTGTAACAACTAAAACAGGTAATTATGATTCAAAGAAAGAAGCAAAATCACAGCAGAAGGAAAGTGTTTTTGTCTCTAACAAATCTTCAGTGTAATTTACTTGCTTTAACTTTTCCATAAAATTGAACAGTATACATATCTGTGTAAGTGAACTTCAACCAGATAAAAATCAGTAGCTAGTAAAACAGTGTACACAGCCCCTGAGTTCATAGAGCAATCTGATCAAGTGCCTGAAATTCCCTTTTAGTGAAATAAAGACCTTCCTTCACTACTAATATACAATAGCTAAAAAATGTCTATCCTTCTGTTCGTTTCAATTTTTATTTAACTTCTTCCGACAAGTGATGCATTTTCAATTTTACAATGCTAGCCAAATCTTTAAAGGAAAACAAGTGACCATTGGGGTACCCCAGCCACTCTGCTTTGTGGAGCTCTGACCAAAAGAAGAAGACGGAAGAAATGAAGTCCATAGACCATAGTAAGTGATGATATGGAATACAGTAGGGTTATAAGTTGAATTGTGTCCCCCCAAAGATATAATGAAATCTTAACCCCTGGTCCCCGTGAATGTGGCCTTGTTCAGAAATAGGGTGTCTACAGTTAAGTTAAGATGAGGTCATACTGGACGACAGTGGACTGTAATCCAACATGACTGATGTCCTTATAAGGAGAGGGAAACTTGGTCAGAAACAAGCCCGGAAAATGCCTTGTGATCATGGAGGCAGAGACTACAGAGATGCTGTAGCAAACCAAGGGCTTCCTGGGGCTACCGGAAGCAGGAAGAGGCAGGAAAGGAAGATCCTCCCCCGAGGACTGGCAGGGCTCCGTCCTGCCAACACCCTGGTTTCAGATTTCTAGCCTCCCAAACCGTGAGAAACACGTGTTTTGTTGTCTTAAGACACCCAGTTTGTGGTATTTCGTTAGGATAGCCCTAGGGAAATAATAAAGTAGTATTTTCAATAGTAAGAGAGTGAAGATTGCACAGGTATGAATGAGAAAAAATACATATATAATTATTTTGTTTGAATTGGTGATGCAAGGATATGGTCCACAGTTATAAAAGTATAAATAACATATAGTAAAAGCATCTCTTGCTCCATGTTCCCCCACCTATCCAGGTCACCTCTAGAGAACACCCTCTGTTACTGCTTTCTTCGGTATCATTCAAAAAGTATGCAGTCCATTTACACGCATGCCAGAATGTCTCCTTTCCTCTCCGATCCCTTTTAAACAAATGACCACAGGCTACATAGACTTGGAACCCTGAGTTTTTCATTCACAATATGCCTTTGAGATCTTTCCGTAATAACATTTATAGAGCCAATTTGTAATAAGGAATATGTAAATGTGAAGCACGGAATTCTTTGTTTATGAAACCCGAAGATTGTTTCTGTTGCTGTAAGTAAGTGTAACGGGCTCTGTCGCTGTCAGACAGCAGTAACTTCTCGGTGTCGGACGTCATCACATTCGGAGTGCTGAAGGCTGCCATGTTTTCAAAACCACCATGCGCTAGGCGCTGTGCAAAGTGATTTCCATATTTTAGTTAATGTGTTTTGGGGTTGGAGCAGGATTAACAAGAAAGCTTCAATTTTCTTGGCCTCAAGAACATGAGAGAAATGTTCACTCATGGGTAGTCCTGATTATTGCCTCAAAGTGAGTTTTCTGTTAAAATCCTTATCTCTTGTCTTTGACTTGTCATTACTGAAAAAACACTATTTCTTTGGTGCTATAAATCTAATTTTTCTTTGTATAGAAATTATGCTCAACAAAGCAGATCCTGACTGTGATTTTTCTCAGTATGTATAGCTAGGATCAAAACAAGGGGTCATGTGTATTTTATACTGAGGACGTGAGCCAATTGCATGTACAGCTCACATGCCCCCTAAAATTACTGTAACTATCAATATTGCCCATGGCTCAAATATGGACTCTCCATTGGAAACTTGAGAGCTGGGAACTGGAAGGATGTGGAACATTCTCTACAGCCACCAGAAGTGGGGAAGTGTCTGTTATCTTTACTGCCCTGCGTCAGACCTGGAAACATAAATAGGAGACCATATGTCTTTCGATCTGCTGTAGAATTCGGGTAAATAGACCAGTACTTCCAAAAGTACACCAGAAGACCTTCCTTCCAGCCTGGATTCCGACCCTACGGAGGATCAGCTTCTCTTTTAATCGAGCTTTTGTTAGAGCTCCGTGGCGGCAGCAGTCAGTACCCCAGCTAGGGAGCTTATACCAGCCTCCTTTGCAGCTAAGTGTGGCGGGTAACCCAGCTCTGGTCAGTGGCAAGTGGATGGATGGACGTGATGTGGGGTACATGCAGGCCAGGCTCTGAAAAGGAATCGGTGTTCATGCCTTTTCTGTTTCCTTTACTGCTGTTCAGATATACATGTTGTTTCACAAATGGACCATCATTGCAAAGAGGCCCCAAACACCAAAGGAGCCAAGAGGCCAAAGAATGAGGCGGACATGTCCAGCTTGTTGGTTTATAGAGCTGGACAGGGAACTTAGAAATGCAGTCCTGGGCGGCAGCGAGACCAGATGGGTCCCTGCACCTTCCACCCCCACCCCTGCGGCCCCCTCCCCCACCATGTGCAGCTCTGGTCCCAGAGCAAGTTAAGAAACAGATCACACCAAGGCTGACTCGCCGCCGAGGGGGAACTAATGGAAATCCTATGATCAGTGCAGTGTGTACATATTCCAGAGCTTACCCCGGGGAAGGGGAGGGCGTCAAGGGCCCGGGTTCACCGAGGTGTCAAGAGTAGTGCTATTCTTTGCCTTTATTCCTGCACACCTGTGATGGTGGAAATGAGCTGCCACCTTGGACCGAAGAGGGAAGCCCCGTGTTGAAGATGGCAGAGTCACCTACCACCATGCAATATTCCTCAGGGGAGAAACAAACCACTGTCTTGCTTAAGCTTCTGTATTTTAGGGGTGCTATTTGTTTCAGCAGCTTCGAGTGTGCCCATCTGCCCAGATATTGGTAGGGAAATAGTCCATCCACATCTTTTAACTACCTTCTGGAATCAAATACCAAACATGGAAATTACTAGTTTCAGGGCAGCCTAGATGCCAAGGTAATTCTCATTTCCTTCATTTACTCTTGTGTTTTAGAAATGTCTGTGACGTGAAAAGAGACTGGTTAGTACCCAGTTGGTTATATGCTGTTTTTCAGGAAACTTATATTCACGGGTTATAGATTCAGTACCCAATTCCAATGTGAGGGAGGGATTCCCCCACACCACGAGCAGTTCTCAGACACCTGTAGGGTGTCCTGTAGTTCAACTCAGTTCTGACACTATTTACCCAGAGATAGCATCAGATTCCACAGGTTGAGGGCTGCCTTCCACTCCAGATGCCAATTGTAAGCATAGGTTGTTAATTGTGCTTCTGACTGGCTATAAATCAGAGGTTCTCATGACCCCTCAGGTTGATTAATTGGCTGGGTGGCTCACGGAGCTCAGAAAACCTGTTTACTCACTAGATTACTGGCTTATTACAAAAGGTATTAAAGGATACAAATCAACAGCAGATAAAGAGATACACAGGGCGAGGTGCTAGACAAAGGAGCTGTAGTCTGTGTGGAGTTTGGGGCCAGCTAGCATGAGGAAGCGTTCTGGGTCCCAGCCCAGGAACCCCTCCTTGGGGGATTTTACAGAACCTCCATTACATAGACACGCTTGATTAAATCATTGGCCACCGGTGATTGATTCGACCTCCAGTCCTCTCCCCTCCCAGGATAGAAGTTAGGGGGAGGGACTTAAAGTTTCACCCTTCCCCTCATGGTTGGCTCCTCTGGCCACCAGCCCCGTCCTTTGGTGATTTCCAGTAGTCACCTCATTTGAGAGTGTGTGAACACCTCCTCCCATCCTGTATGTAGGACGTCCTTTCGTCTTGTTGATGGTTTCCTTTGCCGTGCAAAAGCTTTCAGTGTGATGAAGTCCCATTTGTTTTTTTCCCTTTTGTTGCCCTTGTCTGAGGAGACCTATCCACAAAGATCCTACTGTTGGAAGGAGGTAGAAAGGCATCAGGAGCAGCAACGGGGATATACCTGAGATGGGTAGTAAGTAGGACAATTTGCAAACCCTCCCCAAGAGGACTCAAGGAGAAGGAGAAGGAGAAAATAAGCAAAAAAAGTCGCCCCAACATAAACCCAGTTGTGGTGAAAGGGTCTTGTATGAATAATATGACACCCATTTTACCTTTATGGCTCTGGAGCAACTTCAGGAACTGAGGACAAAGGGAACAAATATTAATATAACAAAAGATGCTTCCTGTGCCCTTATAGCTCAGGGAATCCAAGGGTTTGGGGAGCTGTGAGCCAGCAACGGTGGAGGAAAGCCACAATACATGTCATTACACATCACAGTGTCGCATGAGTGTTCTTCCAGAAAAGGTGTAGGGGATAATTGGAAGACAGTGAGAGTGAAAAGTAGTGTGTCAAATAACTAACCAGTTTCTTCAGAGCTCAGAAGGAGGAACTAATACCAGTGATGTGCTGGTGGGAGGGTGGGGTGTGCAGCGATTTTCAATATTATTTGACTGGGTCTCTTTCTGTGGAACCCTTACTGTGTTTTGTGGGACTAGTGTTCTTCTGAAACAGCGTGGAATTAGTGTGACAGGGATACAACTGTCCTGTATTTTACTGTGCACTATTAAAGATGACTATGAGCTCACCCACTTCGGGTTGATTAAAACTTTAACTCATCTGTAGGAAGCAACCGTATCTACTTATTTTCAAGCTCTGGAGGATTCTTCGCATTCAGTCCTATGGGCTACATACATGGTATTACTATTGGTCTTCAAAAAAAGAAAATGATATAAATTTGAATGTATGAAATAACTATAATAAAATCATTTTAGCTGCTGTATATTATTTCGATGATGTGTAGGAGTTTATCGGCAAAGGTGGAATTGCTACAACAGAAGTAAGTTGGAAAGCCATGTTGGTGTCCGTGGAGGGCAGGTGACCGTCAGATTGGGAGGCATCAGTGGCCGCTGTGCTGTGGAGTGGAGCGTGTGAGTTTATACCTTGGTAGGTGGGCGCTGGGAGCCACTGAGTGGGGCGGGGGCAGGCTCCGTGGTATTCTTTAAAAAGAGTAATCTGCAGTCAGAATGAGAAATGGTTTGAGGAGGGCAAATACTGGAGGCAGGCCGATTATCAGGCAGGGGGCCACTGCGCCCACCCAGGGGAGAGGGACAAAGAGGAGATGGTGTAGGGGTAATTTTCAGAATTCTTTTGTTTGGCATTATATTTTGTATAGAATTGACGTGTGGGCTTTTAGAAATGTAAGCCAATAATAAAAGGTCAAAAGGTAGATTGCACCTGAAAACATAAAAGCCACATCTGTTTTCATGTGCCTTTTGATCACTATTGGTGAAGGGCATCGAATGGTTCTTCACATTCTCAGCTATGTCACGTGACCTTTAGTACCACAACTCTGCTTTCTTAGGCATACCTGTGGCAGAAGGGCTGATTTACGAAATCATGGCATGTACAGTGTTATCTGATCAGCACAGGTTATTTGCTCTACAGGTGACTTTTCCGCACGCTTCTGTGATAGGTGAACTTGTGTTAGGAGAGTTACAAAGCCTCCAGGCCCCAGGTATCGGCCACGGTGTATGGAGAGCTGAGGTACTTGTAAGGAATCTACAAGAAGTCCAGTGAGCATTCCGCACCTGCAGCTCAGCATTTGTGAATTCCGGACTTAAATTTGGTACTTCTCTGTGGTACCCTGTTATTTCTAAGTGTATATGCTTGCTTGGGCCCCATGAAAATGAGTTTTCTGCGATTTTAACAGAGCCCCAAGGTACATTTTGTTAATTTAAAATAACCTCTTCCATTTTATATAGGTATGCTCTAAGTTTTTCTTCGTTTTAACATTTTTGTATATCCAAAGAGGAAGAAAGTGCAAGCACAGCTACCTGTACAGAGCTTCATTACGTCTCATCTGCATAAATGCACTTCTACCAGTATAGCTTCTTTTTCTATTACAACCTGGATGCAATTTATCCAGGGCGGGGGGGGGGGGAGGGGAGGGAGGGGGTGTTTCCCAAGAGTATGTCACTAGGCTATGGGCTATGGTCTCTGTCTAGACTGTTTTTAGTACTTGCTCTTAAACTATGCCAATACACTTTCCTCATACAGATAATTGGAAAAAAGCTGTAATACATGATTCTGGCATGAGTTTAACGTGTAAATAACAACTGTGTGAAAGGCTGAGGCAGTTAAATGTGTGCTGCTTGTGATACTGTAGATACCTCATGAATGCCACCCTTTGCAATTTTTTATTAACCAAATGTCTCCCTACCTACAGAAAGCAGGAGGCTGTGCTTTGGGGGTTTCTGTTTGCTTCTCCAACCAGCACTGCAGTTTCGACACAGAGGGTCCTTTCAGGAGCCTTCTTTGTCTCTGATGTTATGCAGTTGGGAGTTTGGACTCTTACTGCAAATTGTAGGCTCCTTTCCACATGTGCGTCCCTAGGTTCAGTCACAGGTACGCAGTATCATTCATCTGCCTTGTCAGTCAGCACTTCCGTTTGCCCAGGTCCAGGTGTGTGTGTGGGGTGAGGGGAGACACTGTTCAAATAAGATATAAAGTGCGTGGTGCCCTCTGGATTTGAGGGATGTGATGACCCTGATCTGATGGCCCACATTGGAAACTTCCCAGTGATAGAATGTCCCCTCCTCCCCAGTGGGATTCAGTTCAAGTTCTTAACCCCAGGCAGGTGTGATGGTCCGCACTGCCCCTCCCCGCCCTCCAGGCACTTCTCTGCCCACAAATCCCCCACCCCACCTCTTAGGCTTCCCAGAAGGGAAGCTGGGGCTTGTGGAGGCCTCCACACCTGCATATACTCTCTTCTTTAGTAATGATTTTCCCACTGCATATTCCCCTAAAGAAATCTTACTCATTCATTCAATAGTTATTTACTGAGCACCCGCTATGCACCATGCATTGTGCTAAGCACATAGAAAGTGTGCAATTAGTCTTCGATTGCATAAATGCATCATTGGATGAGACTCAAGCATATAATTACCTCTTTTATGAAACTTTCTTTCTTGGCATTTTGTGCAAAACTTCTTTTAAATTTTCACTTTGTTTTCATTTACATTGGGTTGTGGTTGCCTATTTTATTTGTGTATTTTCTCCCTCTGGACCGGAAGACCTTTGAGGCCTTTGGGTACAAAATCTTATTTTTTATTTTGTTTCCCAACAAATAGCTCAGTCAATTGGAAAGAGCGAAAGTTAGAGTAGAATAGACCTCTCAATAGCTGGGCAAATTAATTAGCTTTCTATATCCTGGATTCCTCATTTCTGTATCAGAGATAAGAACCTGAAATTGAATCAGCTCAGCAAGGTTTATTTGTTTTTAGTGTGTCCTTGGACTGAAAGAGAAGATGTTTGTATGTTTCCAGGGCAGTGCCGCCTTACACAGGATGAACACACCAAGGGTTCCACACTTTAGTTGTTCTCTGCTCCCCGCTTTCCTCTGACTTGGAGCATAGTAGGAATGAAGGAATGTCTGTTGATAAATGGACAAAGCACACAGGGCCTCTACCATTAGATATGTTTAGATAGAAATGATGAAAATGGCATGAATTTTATATGTTATTTCTTGGCAGTGGCATCTTGGGTAATTGGGTACCATGCCTTCCAGCTGTCTCACCCAGAGCTAACTGGCATTGCCGTAGCCATTTTTCTCTCTTGACAAAAGAGAGTAATTATTGGAAAATCTAGTCATATACATTTTTTTCCTTCCAAAAAATCAAAGCAACACTATAAATAATTTTATTATTCATTATGTGTTCGTTCTTCTTGCCAAACATGACAAATGTATTTAAAGGGAATTCCTGGAAGGATTTCTGGGGACCTAAAAATAATAACCGTGGTTTTATTTTAAGCTTGTCAACAGGAGTGGCCAGTGCCAGAATTGTAGACCAGCTGTGCTGGAAGCGGCCCATAAATTCCATTTCTCACTGTTTTATCTTACCTGCCACTTTCCCTAACATGGAAACAATTTTTAATATGATAGAGAGAAATGGGAAAAGTCCACTTTCATTTGTAAAGATGAAACTGGTGAATGATATTCACAGGAACACTTGTCTATTTTATTTTATTTATTTATTTATTTTTGAGGGCAGCGTCACCGGCCCTCCTATGTGGGACCCGAACCGGGGCCGCTGGCTTCCCAAGCCAGCGCTTAACCACCGCACCACTTGGCCGGCCCAACACTTGTCTATTTTAGTGGCTGGCCTCTGGGAGTGAGGGACACTGCTCGGCCTGTCATTACTGTTCCTCTAAGTCAACTTGTACCTCAGAGGCCTAGTTGTTTTCAGTCAGAGGGGAGAGGAATGTAAGTTGAGGGGTGGGCTGGAAGCACCCCCATCAAGAAGCGGATTCATCCCGGTTTGGTGGGGTGCAGGGTCAGGGCGGCACTAGCCTACATTAGTGAGTGTGGCGTGTGGACCCTGAGCCGGGGGCAGGCTGTGTGCCCAGTCATTGCTGCCCTTCTGTTTGAGTTCTGGCTTCATTCACAGTGTGGACCACAAAAGCCAACACAGAGGGTCCTCTCTTTGTAGAGTCATCTCAAGAGGAAGATGAGGCTTAGAACTAGACCATGTGCTACTGAATCTGTGAAAAATAGCAGACAGGCCAAATATAAACTTATATTTTCTACCTTAAATTTCTTATGACTGTAAATCTTATTTCTAACAAAGGTAACTGGAGGTTCTTAAATCTGTAATTCTGACAACTTGGTTGGCCCCCTGCCATGTGCAGGGAAGTTTCTGGGATGTAAATAAAGAGAAGTCTGAGAGTATGTCGCTGTCCTTATAGCCTGTTTGGGAAGGCTACAAGCAACTGTCAAGGCCAAGTCACACGGGCACAGGAAAGTAACAGGCCCATAGCTAGAAGCAGCCCTCAGTGTGACACCAACGTGGGGACGTCCTTGGGTTCCGTGCAGAACCCGAAACCTGATACAGGCTGTTCTGACCACAGAACATTCCATGGTTTCTGCTCCTTGGAGCGTACTGTCATCCTGTGGAATAGACCTCATCAAGGTAGGTCCAAATCTAGCAGCACTGATTCATCCCAGATATATGGTCAGGGGCTCAAAGGCTCATTAGATTGCATTGGGTTGTCGGAAAGTCATGATGCATTTTTGCAATGAAAAACAGAAAAAATACGTCATGAGTTTTCCAACAACCTAATAGCATATACATTTTTTTTTTCTGAGGAAGCCATATTGTCCATAGTTCCAAGATAGACAAGGAACAGAAACCTCTTACTACCATAAAGTAACCCCCTAAAGCTATTTATCGCCTCTTCCTTAAGTACCATTCTTGAGTCCCACAAAGCTTCCCGGGCTAATTGCATGATATTATATGTGGTTTTGGCTGAAAGGAGAACATTGCAGGCAATACGCATAGCATGAAGGTCAAAGGTCTCTTTGCTAGGGATGGACCTGAAGGCTTTGTGGATTGGGGATTAGTTGAGGAAAAGAAGACACTGGGGAGAAAGTCAACACCACATGACCATTGTTTGGTAGGAAATCTTTATGATTGGACAAAGGAGAATATAAAAGCTCTTATCCCAGAAGGCCAATTTCTAGATATTTATACTTTTGAGTGCGTGATAAGTGATTGAGCCCTGTAAGCACCAGCACCTACCAGAATTTATCAGGTACCACTGTTCCTGTACTAGGAACTTGGGATACAATTGTGAAAGCCCCTGGAGCTTTCGTCAGTCAACATAGGGCTGCTGTCTATTTAACTAGATTCTTTGTAGTTTCTGTTGTTTGGTGATATGATGTTACATGTATTAATTCCTAACCAACAGGAAGATAATATTATGAAACAGTGTTAGAGGAACGAGACACTTGATTCTAAGTGGCACGACTTGGTTCTGTCCGGAGGCTGCGTTTGTTAAGGGTTAGTGCCTCTTAGATAACACTCTTGCTCTAGGACTGGCTAGAAGCATTTCTTTTGACTTCCTAAATCCACTGAGTTGTAAGTCAAACAAGAAGAAATTGTTTTTACGTATTAGTAACCTTGAGGCTTTTTATGAGGATAATGCTTTTGCTGTGTGGATGATAATACATGCCTTTTGCATGAATGGTACACTGGTTTCTGTCATACAATTATGAGTGTTTCCTAATGGATCAGCATAAAAAGCGGTAAAGCCTCTTGAATACGTGATGTGACTTTTGGGTATATTTCTTTAGCCTCGCCATCCTTATTTTTTATTGTCATTACTCTTCAACATCAAATTACATACAGAAGATGCAGGGTTATGAAGGCCCTTAAGTAACATTTACCAGTCATTCTCCCTGGGTCAGTGTTATTTCAAGAAACCCTTGAGGGGTTCATCTGGAATTAGTGAATGACATTAAACTTATTACAGCTGGACATAAAGGCTTAAGATAGTATTAAATGCAGGTAAACTTATTACTGAATTGAATAATATACTCCCTGAAATGCAATACTTGGACAAAAGATGTTCTTAGGGAACTAGTTATTTTATTATCTCCTTTAAGATAAATTTTAAATCAGAAGGAGAATTATGTCACAGTGCTTTTAACTTTTGAAACCCAAGTGTTAAAAAGACAATATCCTTTCACAGGCAATGATTCCAGATATAAGCCCAACCCATGATAAGGGTCTGTACTGAAAATGACTTTTAAAAGAATCTGAAAGATAGCAACAAAAAAGAAAAGAAAAGAAAAATACCCCAAAACCAAAACAAACAAGACAAAAAAAACAGGCTATGCAAAGGGTTGCACCAACATTGCAGAGAGCAGTGGGCATCTCCTTGGGCCACCTGCTGCCCATGGACCATGCTCTTCTCTGGGTCCCCTGTACAGAACTCACATACCCCGAGCATTTACCATAGGCAGTCCCCAAATGCAGGTCTTTTTCTGAGAGTCATGTTCTCTTTCATTTCTATCAGCTGGACTTATTTTCTAGTCATTATATCATCATCAGAATAGCAAAGTTACCACTCTTGGAAGATAAATAGAATTATTCAAAAGGTTTCATTTCCTTTGTTGATTTTATATTCTCCTTATTGTCTAGATCCCAGACTTAGACAGAGCCTCCAGGTTCAATGCTGTTTCAGTGCCCCTTTCTGCTTACTAAAAAGATTTACCACAAAAGTAGCCCATTCTTTCTGTGCCTTTCTGTTAAGGTACACCAACCTCTCCATGGACCTCTAAGCCTCATGATCGCAGAGCCCCATTTGTCCCAATCCCACAAAATCCAGTGTGCATAGTAGGGGTACATAATATGGCTGATATTGATGCCATCCCTTCAAAGTGCTTTTAGTGAAAAGAAGGCTGGAGTTTTCCACCAGCCCAGGTCCCTTTCTCCTTTTGCACAATGTGCCTTTTACAGATCGAAACAGATAAGTGCAGAATGTTACAGGGAGGTGAGTCAAGGTCTTACTCTCTTTTAGTGAACCTTTCAGGCGGGCAGTGGTACCAGCTGTAAATATGTTCATTTCCTGCCAATTATGTGATGTACATTTGTTATGAATTTTGTAAAGATTCTTATTAAAAGTATAGCTAACATACAATTCTATGTTAGTTTTGGGGGTACACCATAGGTACTCAATATTTATATACCTAAAGAAGTGATCAACATGATAAGTCCAGCAACCATCTGGCACCATACTATGCTATTACAATATTATTGACTGTATTCCCTATGCTGTATGTTACATCCCCCCAACTTATTTGTTTTATACCTGGAAATTTGGACTTCTTATTTTCCTTCACCATTTGCCCCACTTTTTAAATTTTTTAATTACAGTTGAAATTCAGAATTAATTTATATTAATTTCAGGCATACAGCATAGTGGTTAGACATTTATATAATATAAAATATAAAAGCTTTTAACCCAGAAGGCTAATTTCTAGATATTTATACTTTTTCGTGTATGAAAAGTCATTGAGCCATATAAGCACCCGCATCTACCAGAATTTATGGGGTACCCCCTGATTCTCAACCGCCACCTGGAGGTGTGGGGCCAGCCTGTTTGGCGTTTCCGCCCCTCCTACCTGTCTCGACGTGACTGCTTTATATCCTTAGTTATGAAACGTCTGTTTAGCCAGATCCGATGGTTCTTCAGGTTGGTGGTTCTATAATTTAGCTGTAATTTTAACGTGTGCATGGAAGAGAGCAGGCACAGCGTTTACCCTGCCATCTTGCATCTCTCCTGAATTTTGAAAGGTGTATTTGTAAATGTGGTTCTCACGGATCCACTTAGAATTTCTTCCACACTGTTTTGCTTTCCAGGCCCTGCTTGCGAATTGAATCATTCTTGAAAAATTGCTGATTTAACCATGTTTATTTGTATGAAAATCCAGTCTATACAAAATCAGCATAGACTGAATTTTCCTGACTATATGTGCTAAAGAGATATTTATTGAATATTTAAAATGAATGTTCTCAAGGGTGCAGTGGCATTCCTATGCCCCTTAGCTTCTTTCTTCCCTTTATTTAAGCTTCCATTTCATATTTCCTGCCATCAGCACTTTCTTTATATCTTTAAGGTATGACCAGTTTGTATTTCTTTCTTTCTTTTTTTTTTTAAAGATTTTATTGGGGAATTGGGGGAGGGGAACAGCGTCGGGGAATCGGGGAAGGGGAACAGACAAGTTGCTGTCCTTTTGTTCTTCAGTCTAGTTGTGGAGGACGTTGCTTCACTGGCCCATGTTGGTATCATCATTGCGCTCTTCCCGGATGAGGCAGATCGGTCGCCGGCCTCTGGATGGTTGCTCACCGCAGCTATTGACAGTTCTCTCAGCATATTTATGGAGTCTCTCTTTACTCTTTAGGCTCTACTCCGCTAAGCTTCTTTTCTGCCCTCTTGTCTCATTTATTCTGAAGAATTCTGGAACTCTTAACTTTTTTTAAATCTTTAATAAAATTAATAGGCCCTGTATTGCTATACCGACTGAGAGAGCAGAGCAGCTGTGGTAGAAAATGATTTTTTTTAAAAAAAGGAAGCTCTCTGTACCTAGAGTTTCTTTCTCAGGCCTTTTCCGTTTGTCTTTGGACATCACTGTGGCATGTTCCCCAGGAGCCAGTCCCATTGCAAAGTTCTGTGACCGATGAAGAGTCCAGTTGGCTCATTCCTCTCATGATCTGGACCTTCTTATCTATCAAAGCAGCTTAATCCTGCACTAACTTTTTAATAATCATTTCACATCATTGGCTACTGAATATTGAGTTTTCAGAAGCCGTTAAACCCCTTACAATAGTAACTTCAATGATAGTTACAAGAAACTGCATACTTTTGTATAAATATAACATGCACTTTACGTGTATCAGCTCTGAAGCATAATATAGAGAGGAGGAAGTAAAGGCTTGGAGTGGTTTTGTGCATTGTCCAAGGCCATGCATTTCGTGAGGATCAAGGCAGAGATTTTTTTTTCTTTTTTAATTCCCTTCAAAGACTCGTGAAGTTGCATTTCCCTCATCCTACATTCAAAAGCTGCTTATTTTGAGTTTGTATATGTATCCATATGATATTCCAGTTTTGTTGTTTCAACTCATTCTTTGAAGCTGATTTTGCCATGGTATTAATTTTCTATTCCTCTCATATTTGGGCATCCTCCAATGACCTGATCAATATTTCTTCTGTGTCTGCCTGAAAGTTATTTACAAACTAATACTTGTCAAGACAGGACCGAGAACATGAGAAAGCTGTCCACTACCAGAAGCTTCCATCAGGGTGACTGTCCTCTCATCAGCACAGAGTTCATTAATGAGCTGTGACTCCACTTAACCATATCATCATCCAACCCGTATTTCTGCATTGTCCATAAGAATTGCATGCAGCTGAAATCAACAAGAGTGAGGCACTAAGATTGGGTTCTGTGCAAACGACAGAATAAAACAGCCTCTTTGTGTTTGGGGGGAGGAGGGAAGAGACAAGGATACAGGTAATTGTATGCAACGCACGATGAATTTCATCTCAGACGTATAAAGACCTTGGGACATGGGAGATGGAAGGGCATAGATGTGGGTTGGGGGAGTAGAGATGACTATGTCATCATGGTCCTGTGCCAGCAGAACCTTAAAGGGCACGGGGGGCTGTGTGGCTGCGAGAACGCTGCCTGTACAGGTGTGGGAGTGTGCATGGAGGCCACGTGTGTGGAAGAGGAAAGCATGTGCTCTGACTTGTGGATCATGGGGTGCATGGGCATGCAGTGTATAGTGTTGGTGAGTTTGGTCATCAGTTGACTTGGGGGACTTCTGTCACACCAAAGAGCTTGGACTTGGCCATGCTGACCGTAGCCCATGGTTAGGAGCATGAGCTATGGAGCCAGACTGCCCAGGCTTGAATCCTGCTGTGCTACTTACTAGCCATGTAACCTTAGGTAATTTATGAAAATCCGTGCCTCAGTTTACCTATCTGCAAAATGAAGTTAAAATGTCAACTAGATTTTAAGGTTTTTGTAAAGTTTAACTGAGTGAATATTTGTTAAATTCTTACACAATGCTTACCAGATGGTAAATGCTAAGTGCTTGTCAAAGAGAAGAGAGATTTTTGTCTTTGGAGCAGGATGGCAAAACACGTACTCCGGTAGCAGGGAGAATGAAGGGCCATGAGAGGCAGTGTGTGTACCGAAAGTTGGAATAAGATGGAGGATGTAGTGCAAACAATTAGAAGATATTGGAATGAGCAAGAACTGATGAGGGAATGTCTGAAAGAGGGTAGCGAGAGAGCCCTTCATTTGGTATTCATTAGTCTTTCCTTCACTAATTGGTCTATCCTTGTGGGTTGGGCAGAGTTAAGCGTCAGTGCGCAAACTCCATTTTGGTTTTCTTCCACCTTTTGAGAAAAGGAGTTATCAGCAAAGCAAGTCAACAGGCAAGACTCTTTGAGCTGCTGTGCAGTGGGTTCAGAAAGACACGTTGTCGATATCTGGATAAAAGGTGCCTCTTTATCATGACATCATTTTACTTCTGTAATTTGAGAAAAGCATCCAGTTCACTGCTCTCTGTGTAGATGTGGTTAATAAACCACACACACACACACACACACACACACACACACACACGAAACCCAGCGTACAGCGTAGCTGACCAGAAGTCCTGTTGTAGGTAAAATCTTGTCTGCTACTGACCAAATGATGTGAGCCCAATAATCAAGCCACAAGCTATTCATGTGCGATAGAGGAATTACGATTCTCATTCTCTAACCTCTACTCTCATGACATTTTATCACATGACATATACATGAAACGCACACCCAGCAAATGATAGGTTAACTGTAGAAACTAGCTCTGTGAGATATTGGGTATTTTAGGACACTCTGAAGTTCTGCTTTCTAAGTTTCAATTCAAGATGAAAAGATTACAAGGTATTGTGACATGCAGCCAGGGAGAGTGAGGTAGCTAAAAATAGGGAGTCTTTACTTCAAGCTCGAAAGGAGTATTGATTGAAGCTCTGAGCGAGAGCCTTTGCTTCTGTCTCTGATTTGTCTAAATGATCCGTCTAAAAGGCCGCATGTACCTTATGCTGGGAGGGTAAGACGGCTGTGAGAAGAAAGGAGCAGCCAGTGTCTGTGTAGACAGTTTTAGGATCGTGTAGAATTTGATTATGGGCCTGTGTTTTCCGATCCTGCCTGGGTCCCAGCATGCTTTTGATTGTGGGTCCAGTTGCTTTTTCTCCATAGTTAGTGCTGCACGTGACTCACCAGTTGCCCTGTAGTCATTCTCAACCCTGGCTGCACAGTGAGCTCATTTTGAACACCGAAAAGTACCAGGACCCAGAGAGTCTGATGGGATTGGATTGGTACGGGGCCCAGGCCTCAGGGAGTCTAAAGGGCAATTAGGGTTGAGAACCCCTGGTCTCAAGATCACTTACACCTCCCGCAAGAGGGACCTCAGAAAACTGCGGGGGACACTCTTTGGCTCAGCATTTTCACGATCGTTGCTATTGTCCGGCCTCAGCATGGCTACAGTGTTTGAAGCTGATTTCGCTGTAAGCATTGAACACCCAAATCCCCTTTGATCCCGGTTCTAGTAACAGGAGTCCTGCTTTTTTTCCTTCTGGCTGAATTCATGACTTGTTAATCCATCCAGAGCTCTGCATTTTATTTTTTTGCCCTTGGGGAATTGGAGCCTTGGCTTGGGGAACTGTCACTTGAATTCCTTGGTGTTAATTAGATGTTCCATATAGCTTGATTCCTGAATGCCCTCGTTCAGTGTTCTCACTCTCAGGACACACTCTTGCTCCCATTGGGCGCCGCTGACCCCAGGGCTGGTCAGGGTGACCACTGGGCACCATGTTCTCAGGTAGCTTTGCACTTGGTTGATGTGACGTGATGCACTTGAGGCTAGGCCTTGTCCTGTTTTCCCGTGTTTGTTTCAGTTGAGAACCTGGGTCTAGTTTTTGATTTGGACGCCTTCAAATCTGCTTCTGACTCTCCTAACTGTAGCTTATTGAATTTACATAGCCCATTACGTGATGTAACCTGTTAAATGTACCCATTTTGTATACCAGGCTGCTGGGTGTTATGCCCCTGGTCAGACAGTGTGGATCTGAACCTTTGGGGGATTCTGATCCACCCACTTTCCCTGAGGTCCCTGATTTCCAAGGCCAGGAATCCTTTCTAACGTGGACCGTTCCTGTGAATCCCTCCATCTGCTGAGTCCAGAGGTTAGTGCGTGAGCTAGGAGCACCATAGATCGGCAGGCAGTGTGGTTTGAGTGTTAGTGATGTGCTTTGGATAGAGTTAACTTCACTTCAGTTTTTTTTTTCTTTTTTAATAACACCCACAGTGCTTCATATATTACTTTACCCTCCAGAAACCTAGGTATTAGGATTTCTGCATGCTCACTCTTTTATTAACATAGGAGAAAGTATGGGGCTCACCCAAAAGTGACATATTTCTCATATAGCATGCTTAGCATCACAATTTTAGCTGGTGTGAATGCTTAGGAAAAAATTATCTATTGGTGTTCTATACGTAGGGATTTGATTGATTGACTGATTGATTTTTAATCGAGGTATAATTGACATACAATGTTATATTAGTTTCAGGTGTATATCATGATGCAATATTTGTACATATTGCAAAATGATTTCCACAATAAATGTAGTTGACATCCATCACCATACATTGTTACATTTTTTTCTTTCTTGTGATGAGGATTTTGTTTGTGGTTTAAGCCAAGAAGTATGGAAATTCCCCAGTCTAATTTATCTGACATCCATTGCAGATGGAGGGGGAAGATGAGAAGGAGACAAGCTCTATGTGACAACTCCATTAATATTCAGAGTGCTCTGAATATTATGCTGACCTAATCAGCCATTTGGGGAACAGTCCCTGCTGCTCCATTGAAAAATTCTTCTGTTCAAAAGCCAAACCTACAGCAAAGAAATTAGCGACTCTTTAGAAGTAGATTTATTGTTGAATTTCTATCATCGGCTCACTTCACAAGTACAATTATTTTTGAATTGGACTTGTATAATTTATAATTTTATATATGTAACATTTCCATACACAGCCCTGTTTGTAATCTGTGATTTTGAGCCAACATACCAGAAAGACTATTTTAATGACAATATTTTCATTTTGGTAGAATTTGGCTGATCTTCCAAGATTTGATTGTTTTAAAGTTAAGTGGTTTTGATGAGTGGGTTGCTTTTTGTTATTGTGGGTTTGAAGGTTATGGGATAGTATCCAGAAATGCCACTGAATAGAGTACCATTTGTCTGTCACTTGACCATTTCTGAGTGAAAGCCTCAGTTTATGGTGACGTGCAATGACTTGGCAAATCTTTTGACAGACAAGTTGAACTGTGACCCTCAGGTGAGAAACCCAGCTGAAATCAGCTTGTGGGAGTCATCAGCTGAGGTTGGGGTGGTCATGGGGGATTTGGAGTCCCTGAAAGATGACCCAAGGGAGGGCTGTCTGACTTCTTTCGCTTTCCTTTCTAAAAATAAATGGCCTTCAGTAGCGTTTGCTTTGTGACATTTACTTTTCCTTTTTGGTAAGGAGGGAATGCTTATGAGAAACCTTGTTTTAGGTGCTGATGGATAATCCTAATTTACATTTTTGAGCTGTTATAGGGTTAACTGTTGGGTTGTCGGAAAAGTCATGATGCATTTTTGCAACAAAAAACATAGAAAAAATACGTCATGACTTTTCCAACAACCCACTATTTTGACCTTAGTTCTTAGCCCTAAGTAAATAGGAGTGTTGTTAGGATACCGATTCCCAGTGAATGTCCTTTGGGCTGCCTCTCTCGCTTCCTTAGTTATGTATACTGGCTCACAAGCTAACACTCCTGCATATATGTATCTTTAAAACCACCCTGGACCAGCTGTATCATGATCAATATAATAACGAAAGCTATATGCATTAGGTAAAATTTAAATGATCAAGCTACGTGCCCAGTTTGAACTCCACCTCCAGTTCTCTCTTGCCAGCTTTTGATGGACACAAATCAATAATACACTTAGCTCTACCATGCTCTTGGCATGTGTACACAAAGTTTTAGGATTCTGTCAAATTTGAGCAGTTTGGATGGTATGAAACAAGATTATTCGAAATAAACCCCAGTTTTAAAATATTTACATATTTTAAATAGTTTCTCGCAGACCATGGCTCTGATTTTTCCAAGCAGACACTTGGCTTACTGAACGCCCTGTTTATGAATTCATTTTCATGTTGAAATCGAATACACGTTGATCCTGCTGGTTTGCTGGTTCTCTGAGTGTCCCATCACGGACTGTGTGCTGCTCATCATTGTCCAACCTCAGGGAGCATCAGCAGACACAACTGTTGGGACCTCAGCTGAAGATTCTGATTCATTAAACCACAGGTGGGGTGCCCAAGCATCTGCAGTTTTGAGAGGCTCTCTAGCTGACTCTGCTGTGGCCCACAGTTGAGCAGCACTGTTGTAGGAGGACTCCAGTAAGTACCAGGCAGGTGTGCCCTCCAGGGATGCTCACACCCCTCAGATTCCTGATAGGTTGGCCCATCAGAAAGTTTTAGGAAGATTTAGAGAACTTACGAAAATGAAAAGTTAACAAACAGAAAAATATACATTACAAGAGAATCCTTTATCAGTCAAAAGGATTTACTACAGGGCTATTTCAAATAGAAAGCTTCTCTAGTACACTCAAAATGTAAGTTGTTTAAAAATACAAAAAAGACTGATGTCGATTTTTTGAGGCATAACTACTGGGGACTGTAGTCAGAGCATCCCAGAACTCTTCTTTTACCAGAAAAGAAGTTCATCGGAACCTGAAATATTGGCTCTTTAACCCTTAAGGATCTGGGAAAACTATCTCTAAACTTTGCATGATTATTATTATTATTAATATTATTAATATGGAGGTTCCAATATAGTTTAATTCAATAAACCCATAAAGGGAGATTTATGGAGTCCAGTCAAATCATGGAGGCCTTTGAATTTTACTACCCTAAGTAAACTTTATTCTGAAAGGAGGCAATGGAGCGGGGGAGTGACCCGAGGAGACTTTTCTTTACAAAGATCACCCAGAGGGAGGGTGAGCTGGGTGAAGTGGAGGGAGGAGGGGAAACTGGGGGGGTTTGGAGCCCAGTGAACTGTGGATGCTACAGACACACAGCTCGTCCAGCCCGGACACTGTGAGCACGAAAGGAAGCCGTGTTAACAATTACCGCAGGACAGCAGGCATCGAGCGGAACTGTCCCAGGCCAACAGGGACGTGTAATAGTGTTAGGTGTGGGGACAGTAGAGACAGTGTCTAAAGGTTTTTCAGACATTTGGGAAAAGGACAGAGCTTTGGACCTGGAAAATGTCTGGGCTGGAAACACACCTGGGATGTGAGTCTAGTGATGAAGGCTGATGCCTGGGTTACTTGAGGTTATCTATACAAAGAAAAGGGAGCCAAGGGTCCTGTATCTGTTTGTAAAATCAGAGCAAAATAGCTTTTTTTCATCTGATCTTTCTGAAAATCTTGAATATTTAGAACATGAACATAGTTTGTTCTGTTTTTTTTCCCTCCCATACCATGAGTGTTCACTGGCTTAATAAGTGGCATCTTTGTTTACTCTCTTTGTACTTCATTTTTTCCCCTTTCCAATCAGCAAATTGCATTTTTAAATAGTCTTGGGCACCCAGGAACTAATTATGTAATTTAGAAGTCCTCATTACCCGCCCCTACAGTCCACAGTATTTTCCTTTGGAGCCAATGCAGCTCCTGATAAATCTTTTCCCTCTACCACTCACTAGGTTTTCTTTAAGGCAATTTCTAGGAAGAGGCATTATTTTTGGATCATGTAGGGAGATTTTAAAAATTCTAAACCTCTTTCTCTCCTTAAAACTACATAGCACACTATATTTCCAATATGAAAGAATTAAATTGCCCCCATGTCGCGTAGTGCAGCTTTACGTTAGTAGAACGGTACACGGGCTGATTTGAGAGACAGCTGAAGTGATACAGCTCCTCCCTGTGCTGGCACTTTTGAGGTTTGCTTTGTGTTTTGACTATTGTCTTCAGAATTGTAATGACTCTGGAAAGCTCATCGGACTAAACTAAATCCAACATCTAATTTTCATCAAGGATTTGGTTTTAGTCACTTACTGCTCAGCTAACTGAGGCTTACAGGGGTCAAGCGCCTTGGCCACGGTGGTCCAGTATGTCAGTGGCTTAGCTCAGATGGGTTTTCTTTCAGAGCCTGTTGCTTCCTGAATTATATACTCATCCGTCTATTCATTAACACCCAAGCCATCCTTGTCGCTCTCTTTATGAACTGGCTGTGCTTAAAGAGCCCCTGACTCCAGTCGGATATCATGGGAAATCTGCATCCTCACGGCTACGTATTATCCACACATGGTGAACACACAGAGACCAACTGTGACACTCTCTGGCGTGGCAGGTGCAGCTCTCTAGGGATTTGTCACCCCGAGTCAGCACAGCCCAGCTGTGGGCGGCCTGTGTGGGGTGGTATTTGCAGCTGGCATGGCAGAAGGCAGGATGGCCTGCAAATGAATTACTTCATTTCAGAGGCATGGAGCCTTTGCCAGGAGAGAATACCCCGCATTCCTTTCCTAGAGGCTGCTGCAAGTGTGGCATAGTTGTTAGATTCTTGTTGGTGCTGCTGACGGGCTTTGTCTGCCCAGATACCAAATGCCAAGCTTGCGGGAATCCAGCTCGGAGACTGTTCCAGAAGTATTAGACAATGAAACCCGTAATTAGCCTCCACAGTCATGTGCTTTTTAGGATATTCTAGAATGCAACACACTTTGAAAAATTCCTTGGTTACAATTTAATTTAAACATATTGAGTGAGTAGCATGAATAAAGAGAAGGGTATACTGTAATTATAGATAACGTTTGAGGTACGAATTCATATAATTCAAGCTACAGTTTTTCTCTCTCCGTAGTAATTATTTTTTTTATGAAAGCAAGTATTTTTTATCATTGGTCTCCCCTCTCAGTTAATAGTGCTTTTATTTAAGTAATTTCTCCCATTCGTGTCTCTCCCTTTCTTCCGTCATCACCGTTCGCGTGTGGATGTGGCCAAGAGGCTGACAGCTGATGCTGAGACGGGCAATCTGTGAGCTGGTTAATCATGTACCTGAGCGCAAATATCTCTGGAGACACTGTGCTGTCCTGCAGGACAGAGATAAAGTAGAGAGGGAGAAAGATGATTTGAAAGCAATGCCTTCAGATAGCTAGCAAACAAAGGCAAGCATTTAGGAAGATGTTAAATGGAGGAGACTGTCCCAGGAAGAAGACATCAGGGCAAATGGTAAAAATGGAGCACCGCCCAGGCACATGTTACGTCAGTTCAAGTGACTGCCACTTGGGCACAGCACGCTTTTGGGGCATGTGCTATAAAATATGTGACCTTGTCTCCTGACGCTGATTTATAATGTGTGCGCCAGGCTTTATTTTGTTTTCTGAAGTCAAGGCGCATCACTTCTTGAGGGGATCAGGGCTCGCCCCTGGTTTGCATCGCTTTGTAAGTGGAGCTAACAGGCAGGGACAGTATTTTGTCAGAAAAACAGCCAGGTGTAAAACAGTCAGACCCTTTGCAGAAGTGGGAAGAGCTGTCTGAAGTGCAGCCACTCCCTTTAAAGGGGATTCGGGTCCCATCAGGATCAAATGTATGAAGTTCAACAGCACTTAGGGCTGAGACGGCCCTACTAGGAAGCACAGGACTGATTTGGTAGCTGCTGATGGATCTGACCTATTCCTGCAAAGGCCCGGAAACCTCCCGTGTTCATCTTACAGGTCCCTTGAGCGTGTTTCTGACATGTGGCATTACATGGGCGGTGGGCATCCTCCTTCAGCACGTCGCTATTTTTCTTTCGGCGTTTGGTTGGCTGGAATTAAAAAATTTACATCAACCCGTTGTATCCTTGGTTGGTTTCTTTGGCTTTGGGAATAGTCAATTCTTTCTTTGCTCTGTAGGTGCAGGAATTCATGTATACTGAAGTGGGTGCTTTGCTGCTGGTTCGGGGGTTCTGCCGAGTTGCCAAGTGGCCTGGCTTTCCCTTGGGTCTCCGCTAATCTTGGCTGAATAGCAATGAGCTACTCAGGTGGGCTTTGTGGCTCGCATTTCTTCGGTAAATGTTATTTTCACGCGTCGCATGGTGTCCCTGCATAGATTATTGTGGTCCCTGTGCAAATGTGGTGCCAGGGAACCGGACCACTTTTTCTTTCTCAGTGGAGACAGTGAGTAAACTGGACGGACTTGAGGAAAACAGGCTTTCAGTCATAGCTGAGCTGCAGGCGCAGCTGCCAGTGGTTGTGGCTCTGTGCTTTCAGAAGGGACCCTGGCACTTAGAGCTTTGTCACTTGTGGCTCCACCCCTCCTTGTAGTCCACTTTCTAGTCCATTCATAACCAGGGAAAAAAGAGCGAATTGCAAAATGCTGGAGTTGGATGGGGTTGGCGAAGTCATCTTTCCCACCATTCAGTTCGCAGAGAAAGGCAGTGAAACCTGTTACTTTAGTTCAGCCAGTTTACATACTTGGTACCCAAGACTGGGCTACCATGGAGGGCTGCTGACCCTCCATCGGAAACATCCTCCACTAATTGCTCAGCTTGTCACCGGGATGGGTGTAACCACTGGGGGGCGGGATTACAAAAATTAATTATTGGATTTCATGCAAGGGGCTGGAAAGAGTGGCTTCACCAGTTTTTAAAAATGGTTGTCAGGCTGGGAAAGAGGAGCATTTCTTGAAAATTTCCTACACATCTAAATATTGGATTCTGTAACACCTTTTCAGTTTTACTTGGGGAAATCTGACCTCTTGCATTCATTATTAGTCAGGGGACACATGGCTATTCCTGGACAAACCACTGACTTGTCACTCGCCTCAGATTCCTCATGTGTAAAACTAGAACAGTGGGCCTCCTCACCCCCAGTTAGGGATGCTATGAGCCATCCGGTCGGTCCCAAGTTCCATGTCGGAGGCTGATCATTCTGGACTTGATCTGAACGGTGGGGGTGGAGGGGAGGGACAGGGTGTGTGTTGGAAGTGCGATTTCCACACCAGCATCATCAGGAAATTGTTAGAAATACAAATCCTTGGGGCCCATCCTTGACCTACTCTGTATCACACACTCAAGGGGAGAGCCTAGCAACCTGTGTTTTCATGAGCCTCCCAAGGGATTCTAAAGTTTGAGAGCCACGGAGCTAACCCATTCTTTCCCACTTCCTGGAGGGCCGTCATGGAATTCAGAAAGTTAAAAGGAAGCGTTTACAGAATAGACTGATACTCACAGATAAGTAAGCATCACTTCAACTTCAGGAAGGAGAAACCAAAGTTCTGCGGTTCTATCCCATGTCCTTATTATTAGCTATATTGGGGGGGGGTGAGACTCTGTCCTCAAATATAAGCTCGGTGAGGGAGGGATCACACCTAGCGTGTTCCCTGTTATTTCCCCAGCATCGGTCACAGTCTCTGGAACACACTGGGAACTTCATGTTTTTTGAAGAATGAATTAATGAATGTTAAGAATGCTTTGGCACGCTAGCATGTGGAAGAAGCATGACATTGGACAAGAGACAAGTCCAAAGTCCAAGTTTGACCCTCTTTAGCCAGGTAAACTTTCTTTGAGTTGCTAACTCTTTGGGCGTGAGGGTCCTCAGCTGTGTGATGATAGCACTGGGCTACCGTTGCTGTGGGAGGATACTCCCATGTGAACGTTCAGTCTTCCATGAAAGAAGGTGTAAGGGCCAGGTGAGCGTAGACAAAATCAGAAGGTCCCCTGAGCAGCTCAATTTAGTGAGTCCTTTTCCACAAGGTTGCTCGTGTGTCTAACAATTCACCAGGGTCTTCCTTTTCTAACATATTCATTGGATCTCTCTCTGCGCCTTCCCTGCCCCCTACCGTTTATTTATTGATTGATTGATTCATTCATTCATTCATTTAATTACTTGGCTCACAACAAAGCTGTTGAGAGAAGGGACTAAATTGTATGTATTATTTATCCCACAATGTCCTAGTACAGCTGGAATCATATAATACATACTCAGTAAATACTTCCTGAGTGTGATTGGAGAAACACACTATGTGAACTAATAAGGGCCATATACACATTGTGATCATCAAGGCTTAGGTATAGCTCTTCACTTAAACGATGTAAGACCTCAGACAACGAAATTTATTCTCTTCAAAATTCAGTTTTCTACCTGTAAAGTGGAAATAATATATAAAGCTATTGTGAAGAACAAATATGAAAGCTTCTACTACAGTGCCTGGAACATAGTAGGCACTCAATAAAATACAGGTTACTTCCCTGATTTTTACATTTCCCTGTGAGCTAGCTTGCTAAGCTCCTACGGAACATATATACTTATTTATTCGCTTTCAGAACTTCCTGTCTTTGTGTAGTTTTAACCCATAAGACTTTCAAAGACTATTTTGAGAGGTTCAAATAAAGAAGATTTAGAATAGAACTATAACCCAGAAGCAAGGCTGAGTATAGAAGATGATGCACCCTTGGGAGTGTAGGAGATGGGGTCTGAGAAAACTTCACTTGATAATGAGAATACAAGGATTGCTGTAGGTCAGAATTCCATGGATGCCGTAAGAGGAGTCATTCCCTGCTGCTTCCGCCTGGAAGTTATTTGATTTGATCTAAAATGATTGAATGTGGCTTAGGACAGGCACTCTCACAACCAGTACTTCCAGTTATTAAATGTTTAAGCCTATTTAGTAGTATTCAAAAAATGCCCTTTGAGATGCCAAAGGAAGGAAGTGTGGTTAAAAGGGGACAATGCCAGCAAAGGGTGAGGGCGTTTCTTTTCTAACAACACCCAGCACATTTTGGCCATTAATCTTGATAACTGTGGTCTCCCTAATGACCAATAGCAGAGAAATGAAAGGCAGAACCATGTGCTGCATGCCTGGGTGGGCCCTCCCACCCCCTGCCACCCCCAAACCCTCCCAGGCCAAGGGGTGGTCCTTAGGACGAAACTGGCTGGAAGACAGCCTGGATTCGTATGCTGTCTCCTTCCCCATTCCAGACATCCCAGGCCCGGCCAAGCTGCCCTAACTGTTTTTAGAACTGACGAGCAGCCTGAAGATATGGATATTTTCCAAAACAACTTCACAGGCTGAGATTTAAAAAAAAAAGAAAAAGTGGACAGGATTGGCTCAATCATTTTGTCACTGAGGACACAGAGAGAAATTTGATTTTATTTCTTGTAGATTTTACACACTCTGAAAGGAAAGCATGAGGGCTGTGGAGTAAGAGTGAGATAGGAGACACATGAAGACGAGACATTCAGCTCAAAGAAGAAGGTAAGGACACTTCAGGACCAGAAGACAATAGGTGTTAATAGGTAGCCTCAGGGAGAGGCTTGTGAGCCACTGGTCTAGAGTGAGAAATCCAACAAGTAGGTGACGTAGACAGTGCTGGAAGGGTAGGAAGTGACGATGGAGGGCACAGGAAGGGACCCTATGTCATTGTTATTATCAAGAAGCATTTCTGAAGGACCACCCTGCCCCTATTTTTGTTCCAATATAGCAGATCCTAGGAGCAGGCAAAATCTTACACTAGGGAGCACCAGAAAAATAGATAGTAAATACCCTTTCGGTATGGTAGTCTGTCCTTACCCACAGCGGGTACATTCCAAGACCCCCAATGGGTGCCTGAAACCACAGACAGTACTGAACCCTGTATATACTGTTTTTTTTCCTGCACATGCATACCTAGGATAAAGTCGAATTTATAAATTAGTCACAATAAGAGATTAACAACAATAAATCATCATTAAATAGAACAATTATAGCAGTATACGCTAATAAAACTTATGTAACTGTGGTTTCTCTGTCTCTCCGATAACTGAGTTGATAACCAAGATGGCTGCTACGTGCCTAAGGAGCAGGGAGCCTCTGGAACTTGGAGACGCTGCACAAAGGGATGGTTCGCATTCCAGGCTGGATGGGGTGGGATGGGGTGAGGTTTCATCTCGCTGCTCAGAGTGGCGCACAATTTAAAACTTATGAATTGTTTACTTCTGGAATCTTCTGTTTAATATTTTCAGACTGCAGTTGACTGCGGGTAACTGAAACCAGAGAAAGTGAAACCACGGCTAAGGGAGGTACAACTGTAAAACTCTTGACCCAGAGAAAACTAGACTTTAAATTGATGATTGATTCCAAAACATTACTAAAATTCAGAGAAGAAAAGGTTTTCATGCTCTTACTTTTGCCCTTTCTTTAAATGCCTTGGGTTTTTCACAGAAAGGAAATAATGTGGCTTGAGGTTATTCATTTTTCATAAAGCAAAATTTCTGTAATTGTTTATAAAGTCAGGCTAATTGGCCTAGAAAAGTTCAATTGTTTCCCCATCTTTAGGTTAAACCCTTTGTTTACTCCTCTTGTGTATTTGTCAGTGAAGGTGATTATGCTTTCTTTTTTAACCAACTTTAATCAATTGCTAGAGGTTAGGACCAAGGAGTACCATGATTGATTGTTAAACCCTGTGTGAAGTGGGAGGAAGTACATTAAGTATATTTTTCATGCCTTGCAGTTCATTCTTATTTGTAAATTTTTAATCAAGAATGATGTTATTATGATACTGTATTATTTTTTAAAATAAGAAAATTTGGTAAGATGTTAAGATTTGATAAATTGAGAAGTGGGTACAGAAATGTTAATTATATCAATCCATGACTTTCTGTATACTTGAAATAAGTTATGAGAAAATATTTTCAAAGTAATAACCAAGGATACCAATGCCAGTAATTTAATTTCAGATTTAAACTGTATATTTCAAATTGTAGTCTTTCTCTTCGACTTTGTTTGTTTTATTTTGTTTTACTTACCTTTTCCTCCCAGGAAGCAAAATTATCCATTTCTGTAAAAAATACTTACTTTCAACTAATTCCTATGACTCCTACCTTGTTACCTTTTTCCCATTCTGCCTTTCTTCTCTTTTTCTGGAAAGATGCATGCTGATCTCTTGATTCACATAGGGTTTGGAACAGAATTAATGTTACAGATCTCATGATTACCTATATAAAAAAATACACTTTCCCAGGCGCTCACCATCCCCACCTCCCACTGCTAAAAGTAAAATCCTGGACCAGCAAGAGAAACAAATGATTCTGGATTTTCAGTGTCTAGAGACTTCCTCTGGAGAGGGACAAAAGCTTGCCCTTGGCAGTGGCTACAGTCATCCCCACCTCCGTTTGCCCCAGGGCAAAAGTAATACTTCTGGAAAACAGTGTCCTATGGAAAAGGGCTTTATAATTCAGAGAAAAAAGAAAAAAAGATGAGGATAAAAGGAAACTTGAGGAATGTTTCTTATAAACCCAAACTGCTCCGAATGTATAATAGATAGACTTAACTCTGCCTTTCATGGCTGATGCTATCCTTACTGCATTTTTCAGTCTCCGGTAAGGTGCTTGGCTTGCAGAGGACTCCAGGACAAGACACATTTACTACACCAGCCTTCACTCTTATCATCGGCAGAGCAATCAGCAAACACCAGCAGATGGGCAATTTATATAAAATTCTCAAAAATTCAAACCAATTGATAATGAAAGGAAGCAGATTAGTGGTTGCCTAGGATGCGGAAGGATGAGATGGGGGTAGGGAGGAACTTTAAAGGCTCCGGAGGAAAGTTGGTGGGATAATAGATGTTTATTATCTTAACTATGGTAATGTTTTTACTGTTATGTACACATCAAAATGTATCAAATTGCATAGTTTGTGTAAGTTCAGGTTATTGTATGTCAATTATACCTTAATATCACTGTTACAATGAAAGGCAAAGGAAAAGGGAAGGGAAGGACAAAGGGAAAGAAAGAAAGGAAAGAGAAAGGAGGGAGGAAAGGTCTGGATTGGATCTTGGATCTATCACGTACTTGCTGTGAGCAAATCGCACTGTTTGAGCCTCAGTGTTGTTTTCTGCAAAATGAGGTTTATAACATCCATCTCCTACATAGACATTGTATGTAAATATATTTTGCAATATGCCAAATGTTGTTCAATACATATTAGGCATTATTATGAATATGATTTATAATATTTATCAAGCAGATGCAAGCTGCAGCAATTGGAGGCGTCTCCCACCCACTTTGGGAGGAAAGGTCTGGAATCCTTCGGGGTGGGCGGGGTGTGCACTGGGTGTGGGGGGAGAGAAGACGCGGGGACGTGCTTCTTTTGCTGAAACTCATTCGATGGTTCACTGCACAGGAAAGCTGCGGCTGCCTCCTGCCTGGGGTGTGCAGGGCCCAGCATGCAATGCTCCGATGCCGTGTGGGCCGCAGAGCACTGCTTCTAACGGTGGACAGCGTCTTTCGGCTCCCTCCCTCCAGGAGAGAGGAATTGAAGCAGACACAGGCAATCAGTTCTTAATGCAACGCACACGTTATGCGGCATGTTATTTTTCCACCAAGGGCATGCCATGCATTTTCTCTGTAAGCTAAACTGCATTTATGCTTACCAAATGGCGGCCACGTATTGCTTGGCTCACATCAAAAGCTTTTATACACATAAAGGTATTTATAAAGAAATTGTTTAGAAACATGCATCTAATGTTCCAAAAACTGCAGTGTCTCCTCCCATCGCACGTGTTCTCCTGCACAGCCCAGAGCATGGCAGTAGATGCAAATCACTCAGCCCTCGAAAGTCTCAATCAGACTTTAATAAGGGAATGTCATGTTTCATTTAAAAGATGCTCTTCACCTCCTTTCCTTCTGTTGTCAGCCGAAAGAAAAGGTAGCTTTATAAAGACATGGCAGCCTCCCCTTCAGAGCTTCAGAGTGTATGTGGGGTTTCACACTGCCCTCCCACCGCTTCCTCTCCCTTCTTAGTCTGCCCCATCCCCTTTCCTCTCTGCCAAGCCACCCCCACTTCAGCTTTCGTCCTCACACTTCCTTCTTCAGGAGCTGACAAGATGATGGAGCTCTGTGGATTAGGTTGCTGAACGGTGGTAGCCCTTATTAATTTAGGGGGTGACAAAGCAAAACTAAAATAAGATAAAATAAATGACAAGTGCGAAACATTTCTTGCAGTGGATCATCATCCTAGGCTGACTGGCCACAAAATTAGGAGCTTGTGGTACCCACTGGTCTGCGCGTGTGCAGTCACATGGAGCTGAGCTTGGACAGGGGTTGACTGTTTTCCGCCCGGCGCTCCGACTGCTGTCCTTGTACCCCAAGGCCCGAGACCGTGGCTCCCAGTTGCTCACAGGGCCCCCACTGAACATTGGGAGCCTTGTCCCTCAGTCTAAACTTGGCAAAGCTTTTAGCAGCAGTAGTAACAGGTCCTCTTTCCTATACATTTTGCGGTAGTTGTTTTTCTAATCACGACAATGAACAGCACTCTTGGCTGCGGAAGAGGAATATGAAGTCGGCAAAGCCAGGGGTGGACGTGGGAAACCATCACTTGGTCCCTAGCAAGTTGAGTTGTAATGAGGATGGTGCGGGAGATTGTGGTGGGGATGGAGATGTTACTTGAATTCTGTTTCCTGCAGTGATGTACTTGGCATTATTTTGTCTCTGGAGATGGTGCTTGCTAGGTCACCTGCGTGACACAGTGGTTCGCTTTGACTGTAGGCTTGATCTGAGTTTAGTGGCGAAGGACAGAGGGTTACAGTGACCGGTGAGGTCTGAAGACATTGTGGGTGATTCCTTTGTGTGAGTAAGATAATGCATCATTGAATAGACAATGATATTTTTATTTATACTGTAGACACAATAATATTTAGACAATGAAAAAAAGTACATATTGTTGTTCACTCTATCATTGGAAGCCTGTAGAGAGAACGAACCTAGCGGAAAGAGTTCCTTCTTCAGATTTGGTGGGAACCAGGGAAGTTGTTTATTCTCCACCTGAGACGTGAGTCCCTTCACAGCAACCCCAGGCCTGAGCTTGAACACACTCAGTGAAAAGAAGCTCACTATCGCAGTGTTACTGGATAATTCTGTGAGACACTTTGTCTTTTTGTAGCCAAAATCAATCTCTCAGGTTTTCAACCAATTGATCAAACTCCGCATTCTAGAGTCTCTGAGAATAAATTGTATCCTTCTGCCTGAATGCCTTCAAGGGATTTGGACACAGCTCTCACATCCCCACTAAATCTTTCATTGACCAAGTAAACAAGTCCTCACTTCTTTCAGTAGTTTCTCTGTGTTTCCCCAAGGGGCTTGCCAACTCCTTGCACATAGTAGGCCCTCAGGGAATATTTGACTGGATAAAATATGGCAAAAATGGACACCAATTTTATTCTGAATTCCAGTGAGATTCCACGGGCATTGTTTGCCACTCAGATTCCACTCTGTGTAATGTGGAAATAGCCACGATTCCTAGTGTGTTTTGACACTGATAACATCTAAACATGGTTGCTCTAAAACCACTAATTTAACCTCACGTTTCCTCATGGATTGATGGACTGACCCTCCCTCAGGTGGATGTCATTTCTCTTTTTAGTTTGCGCCCAGACGAATGTGTGGGAACAAAAGTCATGTCTGTGTAACCCAATCTAACATGATAGTTGATGATAAAAACTAGAAATCTTGGTTGTAGTTAAATTAATTTTAATTCATTTATATTATTAGCCAGTTCATTTCTGTTTATTTTAGGGAGATTATGTTTGTTGAATATAAACTGTGCATATTTCTTTTAGCCTTTGGTGGCATATATGACGGCAGATAAAGATGTAAAATAATATACTTATTCCTGACAACGTCTTAAGTATTAGAATAGGAATATGGGTGTTGTGGGCTGAATAGTGTCCCCTCAAAATTTGTATATTGAAGCCCTAACCCTTAGTACCTTAGAACATGACTGTATTTGGAGAATGTGACTATATTTGGAGACAGGATCTTTAAAGAAATAATCAAGTTAAAATGGGGCCATGAACTTGGGCCCTGATCCGAAATGACTGGTGTTTTTACAAGGAGAGGAATCAGACACACACAGAGGGCAGACCACGTGAGGACACAGGGAGAAGGTGGCCATCTCTAAGCCTAGGAGCCAGGCCTCAGAAGAAGCCAACCCTGCCGACACCGTGATCTTGGACTCCCGGTCTGCAGAACTGTGAGGAATACTGGGTGGTTTAGTCACCCAGTCTGTGGTACTCTGTTATGGCGGCCCTAGCAAACTAACAGAGTGGGGAAGCTGACAGCGGAAATTCTCAAACATGAAGCCAAACCAAGATTCAAGAGTATCTGAGTATCTGCAGCGCCAGAAGATATAACTACAAATAACTGGTCACTGGTGATAATATTGGGTCTATTAACATTGTTCATATGAATTTACTCTTCTGAAATAAAACCTGCCCTTTCCTTTTGAATAGTTTTGAAAGGAAAATTCAAAAAGCATGGGGATTAAACTGTATGTTTTAAGCCATCTGTCTTTGCTGTTACTAAATATGATTTGAAACGTGTTGGTACCCCACCTGGTGACTTGCTGATGCATTGTTTACTATAATCGTGTTTTTATTACAACTTGACTGTGTACCCTCTCAAAGCTAAGTTAGCATTTTGCCTAAGGCATTGTCTGCCCAAACTTCTAATTTGATCATCTGTCTTTTTTGCATCTATCATTATGTGTAGTTGTTAGCCGTCAAGCCTCCTTGTTAACCTTTGGTGAAGCTTCCTGTATTTGACGGATCAAATGGCGCATGCTGAGAAATTGCTCTGATGACTTAAACAGGCCTCCACCATGTTACTGGCGGACGAGCAGCAGAATTTTAATTGTGCCAGTGCCTTTCACTGACCAAGTAGTGAGGTGCCGCCACAACACTTTAATAAAACACATTAGAGTTGAATTGGATTGACCCCATAGAGAACATTGATGTTGTGAGGTTAAGTGTTGCTGGGTGAAGTTTTGTGCCAACTGAATTAATTCCACAGATATTTTTTGAGCACTTACTACATACCAGGCACTGACTTAGGTGCTTGGGGTACATCAGGAGACAAACAAAGGTTCCTGACCTCAGGGTGTTCACTGTGTAGCAGGAGAAGGTGGCTAATAAATAATAAGCATAAAAGTAAAAGAAGTGGCATGTTAGAAGGTGACGGGGAATGGCAGAAAGTAAAGGGTATTGGGAGTTACAGGAGTGGGGATGGTTGCCATTTTAAATGGAAAGATCAGGGCATGTCTTACTGAGATGCTGCTAAGCAGCCCTATAGGAGGTGAGAGAGTTGGCCATGTGGACATCTGCAGGAAGAGTGTCCTAGGCAGAGGTAACATCAAGGATAGGGGCACACCAACAGGGATTCCTGGTGTGTCTGGAGAGGAATGAGGGAGGGAGGGAGGGAGGGTGCCGAGGAAGTAAGTGGGCCAGAGCACACAGCACTTGTCAGCCATCGTAAGGATTCCGGCTGTCACGCTGAGTGAAATTGGGAACCATTCAGGGCTCTGGGCAGAGGACTGACACCCATATGTCTTGTGATAGAAATGAGCTTATTACCCCGCGTCTCTGAAGAAAAGACTAGAAGAGACTGACATGTCATGAAATTGTAAAATCCCATGAAATGGAGTTTGTGTTTTCTGTTGTGTGGGAAGTAAATGGAAGGTCCCCTAGATGGCCTCTGGAACTTTGCCATTGGTGTAAACCTCAGTACAAATAAGCATCACTGAGAGGCTTTTAACGATCGGGTTCCCCAGCCTCACTCCAGACCTCCTGGAGTAAAATGTGCATTTTCAGTCAGCAGTTCAACTGGTTCTTTTGTAATCAGGACTCTTTGCAAACCACTGACTTTTTGAAAGATCCGAGTTCAGTTCTTGCCACTTCCTGCCAAAGAGGCATGTCAGCTGAAACTGGAGTGTCTTCCTGGCAGGGCTGTTTTGAGATGCTCATGACCAACTCGGAGCGCGCGTAAACGCTCCGGAAACGGGAACTGTGTGAGTCCTGTGAGTTTACTCAAGTGCAGCACCTCAACTGGAAATCACGGGTGAAGAATTCACAAGGGAGCGATTTATAAGAAAGCGAGTTCTGCCTGTGCACCATTAGACCTACTGACAGTCTGTGGGGTTGTTTGCTCACTGTTCTCAGAAAGTCATGGCGGTCTAGTGAAATCTGTAAGCCCAGGTCCCCTTTGATCTGGCTAATTATACTGAAGCATGAAAAAAATGTTAATTGTGTGGTTCTTGGCTCCTGTTTTCCTTAGCATCATCCTTCTCTTCCCTGGCTCACTTAAGCTTTTGAACACATGGTTGGTGACTCTTCAGAAACTCCATGAGCACACCGAGAGCAAGGTCCCCACCTGCACAATTCATGGGGTAAATGAAAGAGAGCAGGAAACAAGGAATCCTGTTTTCGTCTTTGTTTTTGTGTTTCTGTGAAACGCCCAACCAATCGTCCTCCATAGTGCTAACATGGTTGGGAATTGCATAGAGCAGATGGGAAGCCTCAATATATTTTGTAGGAAAACTATTCAGAATTGTCAAGGGAAGAGAAACAGGGCTACCTTTAGACCCAGTGTCCAACTTTTTGTTTAATGTGCAGACTTTCTAACTATTGAATTTTAACTGAATTAGGCTGAAGGAAAAAATACATTCTGCTATGTAAGGGATATTTGGGGGTTGTTCAAAGAACGATAATTTCAAACATTGTAATAGCATTAGCTATTAGAAAGGCTACTATTAGAGGCTAGTACTATAATGAAAGGTGTCTTCACATAAGAGATATTGTGGCAGAGTGAACAGAATCCTGGACTGGGGATAAGAAGACCACTGGCTTCCTGTTGCCGACAGCGGTGATACCACCAGTAATGACAGAACTCACTGACCACTTACTATGTGCCGAGTACTGGGAGAAACAACCCTTTAATCCTTGTCGGTGAGGTCAGTATGGAAGTACTATTATGGCCTCGCGCTCTGTATTAGGAAATGTGAGCTCGCGGGAATAAGGACTTGGCGAGATGAAGACCTTCCCGCAGCATGACACCCGGGAAGGTAACTGTTCTGTGTGGCCACAGAGTTCCCTCTGTTGCCTCAGGTCATAGCTTGTCATGGTTACAGAAAGGCAGAGGTGGAGTTACGGATCTAGATCTCGAAGACCATACTCGTCTCAAAACTAGGGATGCGTCTCCCGGGCAGCGGTGCTCACACTGTGCTCCTGAAACCGGAGTGTCAGCGCCTCCGGGAAGTCCACTCCTAAGCCTCACCCCAGGCCCGCTGCAAAACGAGCTCTGGGGCGACGCCCAGTAGTCTGAGTTTGCCTAAGCTTTCCAGGCGATTCTCATGTTCACTCGAGTTTGAGAAAAACTGGTCTTGGGAATACAGTCCAAATGTACTGTCCAAGTTGAGTTTAAAAATGCACATTTAATATTACACCAAATGTGCCCTTTGGTTTTGGTAACTATATTCAATTTGTTCTGAAATTTCAGATAATATTAAAAGAGGTGTAGAATTTTTAGTTATCAGAAGGGGTAACATACCTTTCAAAAGGTTTGAGGACACTCATACAATTCATGGTCCTTTTCTTAAGAAACTTGTGATTTAATTCAGGATGCTAAGTAATTGGTCAAGGAAATCTATGTTAATCTGTAATCAGGTGTGTCAGGGAGGACAAACCCCCCCCCCCGCACTCCTCTTGAGTTCGTATGGCTGGACCAACAGTAAAACTGAGACCATATTAACAGGAGAAAAAACAATTTAACACGTATGCACTGGAGATCATAAATGATGCTCAGGGATATGATGAATCAACCAGCTATTTATACTTTTTAGACAAAGAAACAATAAATTCGTGGAGAATTGACAGGACAAAGAAGCTAAGGTTTGAGTCCTCATTATTGAGGAATCTGAGCAGACGGAGACTTGTGGTAGTAAATTAGTGAGGGGTAACAAGGATTGTTTACATAGGCTTTTCGGCTCCGGATTCTTTTTTTTTTTAAAGATTTTATTGGGGAATTGGGGGAGGGGAACAGCATTGGGGAATCGTGGAAGGGGAACAGACAAGTTGCTGTCTTTTTGTTCTTCTGTCTAGTTGCAGAGGATGTTGCTTCACTGGCCCATGTTGGTACCGTCATTGCACTCTTCCTGGATGAGGCAGATCGGTCGCCGGCCTCTGGATGGTCGCTCACCGTGGCTATTGGCAGCTCACGCTGGCTGCCGGCCACTCACTGTAGCCTATGGCAGCCACTGCAGCAGGGGCTGCAGCCCACACCATCACCGGGGCTCGCACAGCCCAGCTCCAGGTGGAGCCGTTGTTAGCTGTAGAGGGCAGTGTCACTGGCCCTCATATGTGGGACCCGAACCAGGGCCACTGGCGTCCCAAGCCAGCTCTTAACCAGTGTGCCACACCGCCGGCCCTTGGCTCCAGATTCTTAACTCTTACAATAAGGGTGTCTCTCTCTTTCAGCCTCCCTGGGAGCAGAAGGGTACCTTTCACAGGGGAGATTTAATTTCAAGGAGACAATGAAGGGTCAATGTGCCCTTCTTCCACTGGCCACTTGTCAAGTAACTTTAATTCAAAGTAATCAAGATGCCACTGGGACATTTGGGGACAGCTCGCCCTGGGCCCCGACAGCTGCATACTAATGAAATGCAGGAAATGGGGCCGGCCGAGTGGTGCAGTGGTTAAGCGCTGGCTTGGGAAGCCAGCAGCCCCAGTTCAGGTCCCACATATGAGGGCCAGTGACACTGCCCTCAAAAAAAAAAAATATATTGCAGGAAATGAACACGTGCTTATGGGAAGCAGAATGAAGAAATCAGATGGGTTTTGAAAACAGCATTGACAGTTGCAAAAGTCTTTATTTGGAAAGGGAGATGATAAAGAATTTTGAGGAAAGCCTGCACCAAGCCGTAGAGGGTCCAGGCAGAGAGAAACTGGCACATGAAGGGACCAAATTGTAAGGAGAAGAATTTGGAAGAGAAGAACGTGTCAGTTTGGATTTTGAGGAAGCTGTGACAATCCTGAGCAAAGCAGCACCTTAGAAGAGCTCTCTGGTGAGAATGTCACATCAGAGGTGTGTGTCATGTGTCTCAGTCGAGATCATTTCAGCTGCCAGGAACAGAAACCCATTTCAAGGTGGTGGAATCAAAAAAGCAGGATTCATTGGCTCATGGCACTGAAGTTCATGGGCCGCCTGGTGGCCCACCAAGGTCATTACCTGTGGGTCCCCTTCTGGTCCCTGTCTTGCCTCCTGTGTGCCAGACAGAGCTGCTTTTCCAGGGAGGCGCCTTTCTTGTGGAAATAGGGAGCCGGAAGCTTCGGGCCCACATGAAATCCTCAGCAACCCAGGCAACGGCCTAGCATTGAGCTATGGGTTCAGATAGGCCAGGCCAGGTCCCAGTCCCTCCTGGAAGGCGGGGAGGGGTGGGCAGCACCACTGACCCCTGAGCCTCCTGGACTGCGCGTGGGAGCAGGTGGTCCCGCTGTACCTTCCAGTACCTGGACGAGCAGGTATTGGAAGGGGGTGCCTCAGTCCTGGGCTGCAGGGCTGTCCTCGCTAGGCGTGCGGAAGAGAGGACGGATTGAGGAAGGAAGCTCAGCCAAGGGGCCGCCGGCCTGACCCACGTACAGACTGACGAAGGCCAGGCCTGGAGCCGTTTCTGCAAAACCAACGAGGACAAGCTCCAACCACCGTTATAAAGAAATAATGACCCACTAAAAGAAAAGCGCCTCCTTGTCCTGCTGGGAGTGTAGGACAGCTGTTACTGGTTGGTCACTTAATAGTCACAGGGAAGTGAAGAAGTTTGGAGACACGGCAAGGCCTCCCATTTCACCACAGGAGGTTCGTGTGGTTGCTGGTGGGAGATCCAGGGGGCAGTGTCCATGCTGCGGCCAGAGGTGGGAAGTGCGGCCATTCGCTCCGCGGGCCCTTCACCCTTGAATTCCTAACACAGAGCTGGCAGTGCTTCTGCGCCGCCTTTGTTTTCTTGGTTAACCTAGACATTTGGGGGCTTGTTGGTCCTCTCCCTATGTAGCTGGCGGTGAGCATTTAGTTTGGGGCTCCCTAAGCGCAGCTGCACACTCTAATTTCTCAGAATTTTGGTCTCCACTGATTTTTCTCTCCCTGATTTTAACCTCTGAAAGAAATACATCTCAGGAGGAAAAGAGGCGAACGTGATTTTCTAGAATTAGAACGTATCCTGATACCCCCTGCTGTATGTGGAGATGGAAAATGCGCACAAGCACTTTACCAGATGGAACATGATGAACTCCCATCGGCCGGGTTGAGTCCACAGTCTGTGCTTGAAAATGCTTTTTACCTTAAGGAAGCAGCTCGTGGAAAAGTCAAGCTTTCCGTTTCTTCTTCACCAGGCTTTGGGTGACTCTGATCTTGGGAAAGTCGCTTGTCCTCTGTAGGTTGTAATGAGCAATCAGACCACCTACATGTTTGGAAAGGATCTCCAAAAGCAGAGTGAATGAAACACTTGGAAAATAAAGGGATACTCAGATGTTCACTGTGCCATCGGGTAATAAAGTTTCCAAGTAAAATGGAAGTGTTCAATGGCTTATAACCGAGAGAACGCTCAGCGGGGTTGATTTATCCTGGTTCATGGAAGAAGCTTCTGCTGCATCCAGGAAGAGAGAAGCATTAAAAGGGCACCCTGGCGCTAAAACCTGAGTGTCTTCATTAGAGTACTAACCGTGGTACAAGTGGAAAATAAACTTGGCAGCATGACAGAGATGCTGACATCAGAGTGATTAAATTGAAAAGATTAGCACTCGAATCAAATCAGATGTTATTACTGTCATCTCTGGCGCTCTCAGCACCCTAAAGAGGCGGGGAACCCACCCTAAGTTAAACTGCTATGTGCTTCTCCCGTCGCTGGGGTTGCTGTCATAATACCAGAAAATTAAATATGAAATCCAGGGAGGAGGACTTATCACTGACTCCTATACACATATTAAAAGTGTGTGAGTCCCAAACAAATTTTCCCTGTGGCTGTAAAAAGTAAAAAGACAACATCTTAATTGCACAAGAGAAGTAAATTAGGCTAGTACATTTGAGCCCAGGGTTTTGAAAAAAATGCACACTCTGCTCTTCTGAGGGGTTTGTTCCTCAGGCCACTAGAGCATGAGAATGTCGCCAGGGGTGACATGAAATCCTTCCTGGGACTTGGGTAGAATTCCTGTAAACAAGAACCTTCTCTCTGCATTTCCCCTCCTTCATCACGGTGAAGTCAGCGTAAGCAGACCCCGTGTATCAAGAGTCAGATCAGCTTTCAGACTCTCTCACCTTGACCTTCCATTCTCGCGTGCTCAGTCAGTGCCAGGAACTGAAGCCCCTGGGGTTTATGATCGCGTCTTCCTACCTCCCTTTAGCTCAGCATTACCGTAAATCCCGATTTGGTGCCCCGCCTGCCTCCTGCGAAGATGTGGTAGTAAGTGGCGGTTTGGCTTCAGGCCCATTTGTAGGCTTGGAAAGTAGTTGACTCGCTCAAGACGACGAGTGAAACCATCTATCACTCAATCCACTTCCTCCTGAAGTTCAGTTCAATTCTGTTTTTCTGACCCCACAAGTTAGAGCCAGCAGCTACATTCAGATAGGCTGTGGCATTTTGGATTGGAAAGTGTTGATTTCAGTTAGTTCTGAGGGTCCATGTGGCCACCCCGCAGCCTGCACACCAGTGCTGAGGCTTTTGCCTCTAGGGACCGTGCTGCCTGGAAAGTGATGACCACACTTCATCCCTGGCCGGTCACCCCTGGGAATGCATGAATTTTACCCCTAAATCTCAGTGGCGGCCAGCAGGGTGACCGTTTTCTAAAATGGGATGCAATTAGCTTTTTCACTAATCAGAGATTCCCTGCCTTCCTGGGGACTGTATTCGGTCTAGTGTCTCACGGAGACGCACCCCCTTCCCAAAACGCGGTCTGTTTTGTGCAGGAGGGATGTCTGTCTTTGGTGTGCAGACACTTGGTCCTTCTCCATGTTTGGGAGGTGTAAATACCACCACATACGTGCTGGGTTTGGAAAGAGCCTTCTTTAGGGTCTGTTGTCATTTCATAATGCTGGTCTTATCAAGGCATGGCGTGGGCTGAGCTCTCCATCTCTCTCTCTTCCTCCCCTTTAACCCTCCCGGTAGGGTTACCACTAATTGAATAGCCATCATGTGCCAGCCATTTTATATCCATTATCCTATTTTACCTCTGCTTTTGCCCTGATAACGTTGTTCCTGTTGGCTCTAGATGAAGACACTGTAGCTCGGGAAAGTAGTGACTCTCAGGGTCACCTAGATGGTAGGCAACTGAGCCAGGATTTTAATTCCAGGTCACTTGGGTTCCTGAAGCCCGAACTCTTTCCGCAGCACTAGTAATCGCAACACTGGCTATGCAGCAGCGTGACCCGGTGAGCTCCCCCCAAATCCTTGAGTTCCATCCACCAGCTTCTCAGATCCCCAGCCCAAGCTTGGTGCCTGGCACTTAGTAGGCACATTGTAAATATTAATTTGAAGTCCAGCCGTTTTTGAAAGGTAGTAAGCAATCCATAATGTTTAACTCATGGAATGACCATATACTTATAAACAAATCCCAAGCTGGTTGTTGAAAGGAGGTATGGCCTTGCTCCTTATATAGGAACACAACTTGTGTCTCCTCACTCCTAGCTTGTAAAATGGGCATAATTTCTTGTTATGCCCATGGCCGAAATGTCATGGTCACTCAACAAGTGCTTTGACAATTATAAAGTATAATACAAATGAAAGGTATTGTTATCACAAATGAACTATAAGACAAATTTCATACATGATTGACTAGATTCACTGAATCCTGTTAAATAAAATCACAGGTCAGAGTGCAAGCGGTGGGAACCTGGGTCAGTAGTTTAGAATGAGGTTCTGGGAGGGCTGCACTCTGAATTCGGAAGAGACCCATTAGCTTGAGATATATTTCCACATTAATAAAATGTGTTGCAAGGTCTGGAGGCCACACACAGTGAATGGACTTGGAAAATGGACCCTTCTCCATTGGATCCAGCGTCAGTTTCTGAAGGCCTCGTTTTCATTTAAGCCTGCAAGTTGATTAGTTCAGCTGTTTTCCATTGCTCCCTTCTACCGACAAGTATGAATGGGGTGCAGTCCTTTCCAGTTCTGAGTGAAGCCCGAGGAGGATGTATGGAACGCTTCAGCATGAAGTGCAGACAGCTCAGAGGCACAGAGCTGAATGACTCCCTGCTTCGCACTCATGTGGCCAGTGGTACAAAAAAATGTGTTAAGAATGGAAAATTCTGAACTAATTAATTGGCAAAGGAATGCCCGTAATCTCAATCAGAGCAACATTGATTTTGGCCCTGGACGATTCTGTTCTGTGAATACTACAATACAGTAAATTTGGCAAATTCTATTCAAATTAAATCTTAAATGACTGTGGAACCCAATTCTAATTAAGTACTCCAGTGAATCAGTGAATCTGTAGTTTTGTGAGTGGTAGCTATTGAAAGGGGTTTCTTTTATTTATTTCTCTTTCACTTTGATTGGAATAACTGTTCACATTAGCTAAAGTAGCTCACACCTAAATAAGTATATACTAAACCTCATTTTGATTATGTAAATAATGTTCCAAGCAGAGCTAAGAGACTGGTGGAGCTGAATGGGGGATGAGAGAGGACTGCCTGGGTTGATGCCTCTTAAGTAAAGGGACCTTGGGCAACTTACCTACCTTCTCTACCCTTCAATGTTTCCATATGTAACATAGGGATATTAAGAAACTCTTAATTAATATTTTCTCATCTGCCAAAGGGGGACATGAATGGTGAAAAAAAAAAAAGTGAACTGTCTGGCATGGTGCCTTCCTAAGGGCAGCACGGAAAGACAGCTGGCACAGGCTGCAATCCTGCACACAGTAATGGTGACATTGAGGCCAACTGCCTTCACCACTCTTACTGCCTGTCCCATGGGTAGTGTTTCAGTGCTGTGGTCATGACTATAAACCAATACCGCCCGCCCAGGGCATTTGAATGGTGTTGGAGGACCCTTGGAAGGATCCCTTGCACGGGACCTGAGCCTCTTTCGTGGTAACATAATGATTTTTCTTTTCCATGGGAAGCTGAAGAAGTTAACGTTCTGTCACTGTTGTTTATGGCTATAAGCAAAGTCCCCAAGTCCCTGCGCCCCTCTGGGAAGCGTCTGTGTAGAAGTCACACCCACTTGCGTTTCTATGTAGGAATAGGGAGAAGCTTGTCTCAGTGTCACCACCTACAAGAGCTGTTCTTGGGTGTCACCATGGGCCATGCTGTCTTCCCTGAGGACACGAGTAAGAGCATCAGAGCTCTCTGCGGTCCGAACCACTACATCCTCTGGTCTCCCTAACAGAAAACTGTGTCTATTGTAGAACTCTTTTTTTTTAAAGATTTTTATTGGGGGGGTTGGAGGAGGGGAACAGTGTTGGGGAATCGGAAGGGGAACAGACAAGCTGCTGTCCTTTTGTTCTTCAGTCCTGTTGTGGAGGATGTCACTTCACTGGCCCATTGGTATTATCATTGTGCTCTTCCCGGGTGCGGCAGTCGCTCTCCGGGCCGTTGGATGGCCACTCACGGCCGCTCATGGCAGCTCACACCAGCTGCTGGCTACGCACACTGGCTGCCAGACACTCACGGTAGCTCACAGCAGCCCACTGCAGCCCTGCTGCCACCTACGCTGTTGCTGGCAACTCACGGCAGCCCAGCTCCAGCTCGAGCTGTTGTTCACCATCTTAGCTGTAGAGGGCGCAGCATCACTGGCCCTCATGTGGGATCTGAACCAGGACCCTGCTGCTCAGAGCTGATGATCCGAAGCCAACTCTTAACCAACATGCCACTTGGCTGGCCCTATTATAGAACTTTTAATGTGTGGAAACATTAAGGTGGAAGCAAATGTAATTTCTAGCCTCTCAGCCAAGGACAACCACTGTTACTACTCTGCTATATGCTTCCCAAGGTTTTTTTCGCCCCTCTGTCTCCATGTATAGGTTTTAGTTTTCATTTAAGAACTGGTGATTATACTACCTATGGAATGTGGTAGGTTGTGGTTTTTACTTACCTTTATAAGTATTTTCAAATTTTCCATACACAACTTTTATGAGTTTCATGATATTCATGTAACATAATTTATAATTTTTTCATTATTTGTTGTTAAAGTCTTTTAGCAATCTTACACAATTATAAGTAATTCTTTGATGCCATGGAGGATTATTTACTTGAGACATTTTCCCGGAAGTGGACTTACTAGGTCAAGGCTATAGGTAGTTTAAGTCCCTTGATACAGATTGCCAAATGGCATTCTAGAGTATTGGAAACAATGTAAATGACCAGTAGTAGGGATATGACATTTTCACCTGATGGGCTATTATGCAGATATTAAAATTGTTTTAGAAGAATGCTGACATTGCTCATGTTATAAAAATTTATTTGGAAAAGAAGTTCACATATTTTTTGGTATAGAAAAAAGACATAAAGGAAACATAACACTACCTCACCCATAAACACCTTTGATTATAAAATTGTACATAACTTTTATTTTCTCCTTTATTATTTTAATGCATTCTAAGATTTCTATAAGAAACTTATATTGCTTTTATAATCCAAAAATTACTTTCTGAAAGCATTAAATTAAATGTATGATGGTGTTACGGTTCCACCATTCATATGAATCCTTTTGGCTTTTTTAAAGCTCTTGAGCAAAAATAACACTACCAATTTCACTAAGAAAGTGAAACTTCAGTTCTTCCAACTGTTCAGTTCATATACTCTAGTATCTTGATTTTTGGAGCAATCAGGAAATGAAGTTTAATGGTAACTCACAGTTGCTACCTTCACTCATTAAGACATTTTCCTAAATTCGTTTCTTTTTTAAATGGTGAGCTCTAAATTGCATACACATAATGCATTCATTCATTAATGCATTCATTTATTCATTCAGAGTTGAAGTTGTGGCTCCCCAATTAAAAAAGGCTAGTCACCATTCTCACAACTTCCAAATAAAACCAGGCTCTTTAGGCTGTCTCTGTAAGCCATCCTCCGCCTGCCTTGCCTATGACTTCAGCAGGTTCCAACCATTCCCCATCTCCCAAGCTCCCGCTGCGCTTTCTTGCCTCTGTTACCCTTCGTGGTAACCCAGCTGTGAGAAACGCCATTTCCCCTCATTGCCAGGCTATGGCATCACTTCAAATACCATCTCCGCCATGAGTCTTTCTCTGATCCAGATCAGAAGTCGCTCTCCCTTCTTTGCTTATGGTTCAAAATCTGTCACCCCTGGACGGCATTGTTACATAACATTATATTGTATTTCTTGCTCAAACTCTTTTTCCTGTTTGAGATTATAGTCCTAGAGTAGTTGCATTGTGCTATGGTAGGACTCATAACTTTCTGGTGACTAAATTTAGAGGCACACAGCAGTCACTATCTTTATTTTAATTGCACCATTTGAGTGCATTAAATACCAGGGTAGCCTTTGTTCCAGGGAAGCCTGAGTTGATCTTCCATTTTAGACAGCTAATATTTTGCTCACATGCCCAGTATAAATTGAAATACTAGAATTTAACACTGATCATTTTGTAGGACTTCGAGGAATATCGGGATTCATTACATACTGAAGAGAATCGCATTAGCAAGAGAAAAATTTCTAAAACCAAATAAGTAGAAATGAGTTAAAATCACGCACACACAAAGCTGTGTCTTTAGCAGCTGTCCTCTCCAACTTTCCAAATTGACTGAATAATTAAAGCTTCCTTGAGGCTTTGTAGTGCTGTTGTTTTAATTGTTGGTGTTACCAGTTCACATATCACAGTTGTGATACTGTGGCAGATGTTTAGTGTTACAGCTAATCACACGGCCCCAGATGGAGCTGTAATTCCAGCATCGGTGGCTACTTACTTACGCTGGCCATGTCCTTTCCCCTAGCCCTCCAGCAAGCCGCCATTCATTGCATCCAGCATCATTTTTCCAGAGCCGAAATGAAGTTGACACAGAGACTGACACACCTGAGAAACAGCCTGCCACTGGCCGAGCTAGGACAGTCTCTCTTTGAGGCATCCTATTGGGCTTGCTCTTCCGTGTGCTTACTTAGAGGCTGTTATTTCGACCACACTGCTTTGCTCCCCTATCAGGCTTTTATGGACTTGTCCCCTCTTGGTTTGTACTTGTACTGTGGCTCTGTTCTCTCTATTCGGGGCATAAAAAATGTCTAAACAATTCCTGCGTCTTTGGGGATCAGTGGATAGAAAGGACAGAGGTAGAAGGAGAGGCCCAGACCCCCATCCCCTGCAGCACGCCCCACCCCCCGCCACTACCACCATGAGCCTCTGTATTCCATTTATCTACTTGCTGTTAGCAATTATTCCTTTATTTCTTGTTGCCAGTTTTCCAACGTCTGAACAAGAACAGCAGTTTGGATTTCATTTAAATTGGGGCTCACTTTTAATTTCATGTTTGTCACCTTTCTTGTTTCTGTGGACTGTTTTGGTTTCGTTCTGTTTTCGTGCATTTCTAAAGGGAAGTTTATACTTGACTCCAGCTTTCCAAAGTTTGCATTAAAAAAATCAGAATCAGTCATTCAAAAAAACCATAGCAGATTTCTCCATGCCTTTGTATATCTTTTAAACAAACATGAGTATGAAAATTCATGGAATCCTCACATACACACACACATTTAAGATTAACAGGCAGCTGAGAGATCACCAGGTTCAGCCTTTGTGGAGAATGTCCCCTCAGGGAGCTCCGAAGGACCTTGTCTGTACCTCGGCCACCACCACCTCCATCCCGCTCAGGGGCAACCCTGGGACCAGAACCCGGGTCCCCTGACTTCCAGGCCATGGCCCCATCAGAGATGCTTTAGCTCTAGAGGCAGACGAAGCTGGCAGCTTGGCAGAGCAGTTTGCCGGGGCTTATACAGTAGGTTCCTAGACCTTCCAGCAGTTGGTGTTTAGGTCCTGATGCCATTCATTGTTCAGTGTCTTCTGCACGCCAGTTATAATGTTAACATCAACCGCAACTACTTAACAAGATGCCACCAAACCCACTGCAGCCAAGAACGTATCGGGACGGAACAGTTTGCTGACAGACCTGTTTCTGTACGAAAGCAGAGACCAGAGTCTTTAAATGATTTGGGGCTGATTGTGCAAGAGAGACGGGGCCAAAGGGAAGTCAAGCCAACAGGTCAAGGAGCCACGTCCACCAGACAGGTTCCATTAAGGAAGTCTGTGTCCACATCCGCCTAAGCCATAACGAAGGACATGAAATCTGAAGCAGCATCTGTAAAGTCACAGGTGTGCAGTCCAAGCAGTGGGTACTGGCGACAGTTTAGATTTGAAAACTTGCGTTATGGTCAGTATCTAAATACTGTTTTAAAACAAATCAGCAACCTTCGCTGCGTGGCCATGGCTCTGCAGCTCAGGTTAACCTTCTGGACATGGGAGCCTGGGGCCTGCTCCCGACAGTCCCCAGACCATGTCAGCAGGAAGTTCATTATTGTCGCAGTGGTTCCATAATCTCACGTGGCATGATTACGGCTGCGTTTGGTAGTGAAGACTTTCCCCATGTGGCTGCACTAATAGAAGCAGCGTGTATCTACCCTGGAAAGTCTGCTTAGGAGTTGCATTTTTCATGGGAGTGAAGGATGTGCCGTGGTAGAGAGGGAGAGAGGAGGTCTTCGTGATGACGTTAAGGGCGTGGGGACGCCGAGATTAAAGGGACAGGTACCTCATCACTTGTCTATTACCTGTTCTCAGAGCTCTCATCAAAGCTGTCAAAGGCCTATCTCCTGGATACTTTTATAATTCTCACTGCACTGGGAACAGAATGGTAAATAGCAAAAATAGTTACAGAATGTATTTCTTTTGCTGTTGCCTAAAGCCTTGCCCACCAAGTAGCCTGCACGCACTTCACCATGCTAAGCTTCTGATGCAAATCCATGCACCGTATATATTAATTAATGTGGGGATTTGCTAACTGTTGTCAAATGCTTTCAAAGCATAGAGGCACTTTCAAAGCCCAGTATGATTAATTCATAAAGCACTTCAGTGAGGTATGGAGGCGTTGAGCCTTCTTCTTCTTATTGTTGTCATTATGTTTCTTATTTCACAGTTGGACACACTAAAATGCAAGAAGGTTAAGTGCTTTACCCAAGGTCACTTAGGAAACCCATGGTGCATCTAGATCAGGCCAGGAGAGTTCCAGGCTGAAGGTCGTTTGTCTACCAAAAGTGGAGAAATTGCTCTTTTGTCTACCACAAATGAAGCCCAAAAGGCACTATAAGGTTTTGAGAAAGGTTTTTCCATCTCTGTTTGTTTCTCAGATAGTGTTGGAGAGGCGTATAGTATTGCCCAAATTGGCTGATGGTCCAGTTATCATTTTTCACAGTTTTTAGAGGAAAGTCTTTCCAGAGTGGCCCTTTTTTGTCTGTGTGATAATTCCCCAAAGCTTCCAAGATCATATGTTTAGTTTCTGTGAAAGAGCTCACAATCCATTTTTCAGTGAATTAACTACATATTCCTCCTTTGGTTATAAAGGGCAGATATGCCTTCCGCGGATTGCATGCTGACCCTCATGTGAGCTGTGGCTGCCTCAGAAGGGGTTGTGCTAAAGTCGCTGTCGTGTGCTGATTAAGCACCATTGAATGGATCAACAACAATATTGAACCAGCATCTAGTAATTCTTGATAAGCAAAGCCACAATTTCAGTGTCTTCTCAGGCCACGCACTTGTTCTAAATTACTGAGGCCGAGTGATCTGGTGCGGAGCTGACCTGTGTGCTCTGTGAAGTTAGACACCCTGATATGTTAGCGTTTCTTTCTGTTTCGTAATAGGGGTTCACAGCGCCCCCTGCTTTTCAAGCTGGCGAGGTTGCACTCCCCTTTGTAGTGACAGATTAGGTGCCCCTCTTTCCCGCGAGTCTATCTTTGGTGCAGAGCGAGCCACCCTGAATGCAGCACTCTGCTGGGATGCTCCAGTGTCTGCCCCTGCGACGGCACCCAGTGGGCAAACGGGATGGATCTGGGTGTGTATCACCCACTGAGAGGTGATAGCACAGGACTGCAGGACGTGTTTTCCATAGGGCAGAGCTGCCATAGCCCATCCCCTACCTTTGATTGGTAGCAGTAGTCTGCTGCCTTTCCTCCCCCCAGCACACACACACAGCTGCATGGCTCCAGCTGGCCTTTCTGTAGAAACTGCACTGAAACCAACAAAAATCTCCGACCCAATGGAGACTCAGTCAGCGGCACTGAATGAGCCCTGAACAGGAGACCATGAGTGAGGCAAAGGTCTGGCACTCAGGGCCCCTCCCTCACCCTCCACTGGACGCTCACAGTCTCATTCGGAAAGAGAACAGGGCCTGTAAACACCTGACACTGAGAAAGCTGGGATGGACAGTCTAGGGCTCAGCCCGTCTCGGGTTCAACCCTTACACTGCCACTGACCTAGTGGACTTCGTGGCCTTGGGCAGGTTCCTCACCCCTGAGTCTTTGTTTTCTTATCAGTAAAACGGGAATGATACTACTTCTCTTGGGGGCTTGCTGGAAGGATTAGAAACATGGTTTGTAGGGTGCCACACATAGCTTGGAACATAGTAAAGGATCGATCAATACCAACTGTTATTATTACTAACGACAGTAATGGCAGAAGCCAGTGTGTGCTGAGTGCCAGATTGATGGGACATCGATGCCATAGGAGGGCCAAGGAAACGCGGCTTCTCTCACTGGAATCTGCAGATTTTAGAAAACTGGGCTCATTCACCACTTTCCTTTAGTTCCATCCTGATTTCTTTTGTTCCCTGAAAATGTACTGATTTTCGTAACTGCCTTCATCTTCACCAGCTCCTGGTTGTTCACAGTGATGGAAGCCAAGGAACAGATAAATATTTGAAATTCCAAGGCAGAACATGGGGAAACCTTATTTTAGTCTACTTTCTAGTCCAGTCTTGCACTTACCAGAATTCTAGCAGAAACCTTGTAAACAACAAAGTGAACTGGTTTTTATCTATTTCTTTCCCATTGTCCCACAGTGCTGCTAAGGACTTACAAAACAACTAAGAGATGACTGTTTTTTATTGTAAGAGAAGAACAGATTACTCTTGAATCATTTATAAATTAGATAATTAATTGTAGAACACTTGAAAACCAGCCAGACCTATTTCTCTGAATCTAATATACAAATAAAATTGTCAGCGTATTAAAATGCTTCTTAAGGCACTGTTCAGTTAGGCAGTGGTGGTGTTGATACCCAAATTTGTGTTTTGTATGGAACATGATTCTTCCTGCTGATTTATCTTCCTTCACATTTTGCTTAATCTGATGTTAAATGTAGTTGGTATTCCTCGAGCAGAACTGAGTGATGAGGGGAAAGTGGCCCTGAGTGATAGGAGGTATTAGTAGAAACCTTGCCGGAATTGAAAATCAGCCATGGAAAATCCACAGGCTTACAAGTGGATAATTGTGAATTGACTATAGATGGAAACTGCCATGTTCGGTCGTTTGTTTTCATCACTGTAAATATCAGTGAGTTCTCCCTTGCTATGCAAGGAAAGGGAAGAAAAAAAGTCCATCAGTCATTCTGAAGGTTAGGAGAATGGTCGGCAGCCCACATACACAAATCTCTGGGGAGCTCTGGGGGGCCTGCACCCCCTCATTTTGATATTCACACTCCTCCCCAAAGTGAGAACTTCTGAATATAATGAAGTGTATTCCTGAGAGAGGGTTATCACAAATGTGGATGAGGTGAAGGCTGGTATCTAAAACCCCCATACCTGCTACAGCCACCTACTCTTGGAAGTCCATGTTGATGGAAGAGTCCACAAATTAAAATAAATCATCCCAGTACACAAAGGGAGGGAGGAGGAGGCTGACAGAAGGAGGGAGGGGAAGGAAGGAGGGAGGGTCTGCTGATTTCCCGGCAGTGGTTGGTTTTCCCTAGGAGTATCCATCCTCATTGTGTATAATTCAGGATCATGTGTTCATTGGAGGAATTATTTTTCTGACCAGCCAGGATCTCCTCTCATGAAATTGTCCTCTCATTAAGCTGCAGCAAACTAAAGTGAAATTTAGAAAGTTAGCTTTGGAAAGGAGACCTAAAGAGTACCGGTGTAATCGTATTCCTCCAAGTGAATCTTTTTAAACTGAGAAAATGAACTTATTACTCGACTAAAAAGATAAGTAATAATTCTCTTGGCTCTGATCAGCCATTCCTTCTTCCTCATGGAATGCCGGACTTTAAACTACCTTGAACCTCTAACGTCTCTTATAAATATTACAAGGCAAACTGAGCTCAGCTAGTCTCCAGCTACTGTCTTCTATGGCAGGAATAGGTGACAGGTACTGGCAAGCAAGTGGAAGTTGAATGTCTTCGCCGCTTCCTGTTTGTCAGTCAATAAGTATTTGCACTCCCGGCTCTGTCTTCTTCCTCTCTGCATTGATTTTTGGTGCTTTTATAAAACCTAAATTGGGTCTGCTTGGATTCTGAAACTAATGAAGAAAACGGCATCAGTATTTCATCTAAAAAAATTAAAAGGAAATAGAATCTATACCAATAAAATGTGTTCCATGACATCAGAAAATGCCTTTGCCTGAGGCGGGATTGCATGGAAAGCATCAGGATGTATGTGGTTTGTGACCAGACAAACAGGAGTTTGGGATCATCGAGACCTATTATTTTTGTATATGTAACTTTATTGCAGACTTGTATTGGGGCAAAGAAAAGTTCTGGATTCTGTCTGGGTTCCAAAGTCATCATATTGGTTCAGTTTCTCAAGGTCTCTTGAGCCCTTGCCCCAAACACAACCCCTAGCAAGGAGCAGACAAGAAGGGAAGTAGACAAGAGGTGAAGAATGCAACGGAGCCGAGATTATGCCACAAAAATGTTCCCTCTTTTTAATGTATGTTCAAATAAATCTCTTGGGTATCATTACTATTTTTAAACTTTTCAAAAGTTTCCAGTGTGGTTTTACGTTTCGCCCAATATTTGATTTATAAATAATGTTGGTTTTTGTTAGGAAGATAATATATGTTCATTCTAGAAACTTTGCAGAATCCAAGAAAGTGTTAGAACACAAAAATAAATTCACCAGTAATCCGAGACTTCAGAGAGAGCTACCTTTAAAATTGGAAACCTACAAGAAGGCAGCTCCCCACCCATCCCTCTGTGATGTGTGCCAGGCTACCTGCATCTGTCCTGTAGACTCTGACTTCCTTTTTGTTACAATGAAGGGCGACCCATCCACGGGAGCCTTGTTTCCTAATCCCTTCTCTTCCAGCTGGTACACTTCCCTCCTTTAATGAAACTCCATTCCTTTCCAACTACTACTACTTTGCTGATAATAGCTTCCATACCACTGAGTATTCTATATCTGCCGTCTTCGCTTCCTTCTCTCCTGTTCTTGCTTCGTCCCGCTCCAAAGGGTCTTCCTTCTGTGTCACTTTACTAAAAGTGCCATTGTCCAGGTCACCCATGACTGCAGTGTTGTAGCCAGTGGTAAACTCTCGGTCCCATTTTACCAAACCTCTGCACAGCATTTGACATATTGATTATTCCTCCTTCTTGAAATAGTTTTTCTGCTCATCTTCCAAGATACCCTGTCCTCCCAGTCTCCTTGATGACTCAACTGTTCTCCTTATCTTCTGCTTGACCTATTAATTTGGACAAGGTTGATTCTTCTCGAATATTCTCTATTGGCACTTTTTTAATGTGACTGCTTCCAGAATTATGCTTCAAATGTCATCTACATGCCAGTAATTCCTGTTTTCTTCAGGCCTGTCCTCCCCACTGAGCTGCCCACTAGGCACTTCACATTGTCTGTCCAGGAAAACATGGCCAGGCAAACGATTCTACTGGTCCACAGCCCACCACCCTAAAAGGCCCCCCTCTTAGTGGTCATCACAGTATGACGCCACTATCTAGCCATAGCTCCAAAGCTTGGAGTTACGCCTGATACCTCTTCTTCCCCCAAGCTTCATCTCCACTCCATCAGTAAGTACTCAGATGATTTCACACCCCATTTAAAATCTTATAGCTTGGGCTGGCAGGGTGGCGCGGTGGTTACACACTGGCTTGGGAAGCCAGCCCAGTTCGGGTCCCACAAATGAGGGCCAGTGACACTGCCCTCAAAAAAAAAAAAAAATCTTATAGCTAATTCTCATTAAATGAATTAAAATGCAGTCATCACCCCGTCTTGCGTGATCTGACCCTTGCTGATTCCTCTGCATGAACCCAGGGTCCCCCACCCATCGTTCCCTGTGTCCCAACCCTGACAAGCTAATTTAACTGAGGGCCTTTGCCCCCGTTAGCACTAATTTCTCCATATCCTTACGTTCTCCATGCTGGCTTGCCCCTACTCTTTGGGCTCCTTCCCAGACATCTTCCTTTAAAGCAGCAACCCCTAATCACATAGTCTAAAGTAGCCCCTTACCTCTCACTTACCCTCCCTCACGTATGCCTGTTACGTATTCTTCACAGCACGCAGCATCTGAAAAGCTCTTGCTTCTTTAATAACTTGATCTTTGTATTTTATTCATTGAGAATGTAAGCTCCAGGAAAACAGCCGTCTGTCTGTCTTGTTTACTACTTTATACTCAGGGAACATAACAGCGCTTAGTATGAAGTAGGTGCTTATTAAATATGGGCTGGCTGATTATTGAACAAATATTTTCAAGTATTTTCCTTTACCCCTTTTTTACTATGAATGAAAACACTATATTTTAACTATAACCTTATATAATTTTTCATTGCCTGATTTTTTTAAATAATTATGATAAAATTAGCTCTTGCCTATATTGTTAGACATTTTTTTTTTACAAATACTTTTTATTACAAAACTAATACAAGTTATTTGGGCAAACTTAAAAGTATAGGCAAAGTAAAATAAGGGAAACCAACCCATAATACTCACTATAATTTGCCATCTATCCATTCACATATGGGCATATAAATATATAATACATTAGATTAAATTATTCATGCTAATAAATATTTGAATAGCTCTGTAGTGCTTGTCTCTATCATTCATTATTCTATAAATATTTAGTTATTCTAGTTTTTTTCAATACTAAAATAGCATTGCAGTATGTATCTATTTTAGACCTTTAAAAATAATTTCAGTATATGATTCTAAGATATTTTCCTTTTAATGGTATTGTTAAGTGATAAGCTTATAGTTTTGTGTTTACTTCATGTTAATAATCATTCCATAATAATATCATAGTTGTCTGATTCTTTGGCTTACCATCTGTAAGTCTTTCTACAGGGATTTTTCTTGTATGGAGGAAGTGGTCTCTTAAGCTGAGTAATCTCTGTGAGGGAATGGGTTAAATGGCCCACACAAAGGTGCTCCTATTGGGGCATTTTCTCTCAGACTTACTCACAAGCAACCAATTAAGACACTTCTTTTTGGAGCAACCATTAATGGCCTTCCCCTGGGGGGGTTTGTCTTGCTATCCCTCCTTCTTAACGATACCAGAAAGGACCCTTTTTTGGGACAACAGTGGACAAATGACAGGGCCAGTTGAGAAGAATACTAATAAATAGATGCTCTGTATGAACTATGCATATTTATATTAATATGAGTACATTAGGTGCTTCTATGTCGAGATGCTATAAAATTCAGATGTAACTCCCATGTGATTTGGGTGGTAAGTATTTCACTTAAATATGCATAATAGCATTTATCGAGGAGGCTAACTGATATATCTCACAATCCAGGTCTAGCTTCCAAATTTTTCTGTGTCCTTCCTCAAGAGAAGACCTTAACTGGCACGTTTGGAAGAATCTGTGCCAAAATATGAATGGGGGTTTTCTGGCGTGTGGAATTAGGGGTAGAGTTTCCTCTTATTTTTATTTACTCGTATCTATATTTTCTAGTTTGTCAAACAAATTTACTTGCAGGGTTTCCAATAACATGGGCAAATGCCCATTTTACACTGTAAGTTCAAAAACATCAGGCTGTGAAATGCGGCATAAATACGCTTGGATCCACGATGATACGTCCTTGGCACTTGCATGCAGAGTGGGCTCGTGTCAGCCCACGGGCTGTCAGTGTCCCCTTCACATGTGTTTCCTGACCCAATACACACAGCGTGCTGGTTACTGTGGAAGGCATTTCTATCATCCGTTTCTATTCCGCCCTTTCTTTTTATTTCTGTCCATTTTTCTATTCCAAAGCATTACCACTCAGTAGCTTTGCAGTGACCTTGACACAATTCTGGAAAGTTCTTCAGTCCCTGCCTTACCGTGAGGTTGATTGAATGCCCCTGGGGAAGGGGACCAGAGACCTGCTTTATGACTGTAGCTAAAGTACTTTTGGGTCAGCTTCTAACAAGGATTTCCCTGGGGCTCAAAAGAGGTTTTTGGAATTATTTCGTGTCCTAAAGAGCCATTGGTGCCATCTTGCTGTGACTCTGTTCACCATAAGTAGGTTAATCTTAAAACCTAGGTAACTGAGTTTGATTTTTAAAAGACAGAATACACACACAAAGTACACTTAATGTGCTATTAGTATGCAAGTTACATAGTATTGCTTGTGTGTTCATAGGTCGCATTCCCTTTCTCGCCTGGATTCTTTCAACTGTTACTTTATTCACTATATTTTCAGCATTTCGCACAGGGCCTAGCACCCCACAGGAGCTCAGAAAGGTTTACAGTTTAGTTCTGGTTTCCTAAAGGACAATCCAATAAATACTGAATTGACTCTACGAAGCCTTCTATGGATATTCAAAATTCCATTTAGATATCACTTCTCAGACCTTCCATTAATCACTGGCTTGAACACGCCCACTTCTGGAGGGCTGGGACCCCCCCCACTTCTTAGAAACCCGCCCCCGTCTTCCTCCCTGGAACAGCTCTGCCTGTATAGAAGCTCTCAGTAAACACTGATCCTGCTTTTAGCTTGATTTTGTAAATGAGAGGAATGTCCTCATTTAGAACATTTTCTTAGTTTAATTCCTCTCTGAATTGTACACTAGTTTCCAGATCATTGCTGAGAGGTTGGCATTGATTGGCTTGTGACTTGGAACTCCATCGTAATGGGGTAAGTTTATCCATGACCGACGTTTACCTAAATTGATAGACGGATGATTTGGTGTTGCTTCAATTACACTCCGATCGTGGCCACCGTTGCTGCTGCTTCAGCTGGAGGCCTCCCTGAGATGCTCACTGACATCTTCTAGCAGGTGGCGGTCTCCCCTGGGATCAGGGCTGTCTTGGAACACACCGTGGTGCCAACGAGAGTGTGGGCGCTGTCCCAAAGGCACCCTTGTGTGTGGCTGTGGATGATGTCTGCAGAGTTTGTGGGCCACCTCCATCATCTGTGATGGGATGTGCTGTCACCACAGCACCCCAAAACTTCGGTGGGCGTTTCCGACCATTGTATTCTGACATTCATATCTGCATTAAAAACAACAATGAAAGTGTTCTCCTTTTGTCACGGCTTTATTTTTTTTTAAATGGATAAAGTCATCAAGTTGTAAAGATTGCCCCTCGACTTTGTCATGCTCATGAAAGTTTTAAGCACATCTGATCTTACTTCTCATTTTTGTTAACACTGAAATTGATTCTCCATCACATGCAGGACGGAGCTCGAGGTCTTGCGCATGGCTAGGAAGGCCTTCATGGGCAGGCACCCGCCTACATCTCTGATGTCTCCGCCCTCCAGTTTCTCAGTCACTCTTTGCCCATGCGCACTGCCATGCTGTAGTTTCACAGATGGTTCCTCCTGCCTGATATGCCACCCCACCTATGCCCATCCTTGTGCTTTGTGGTTCTCCAGGGATGGTCCTGGGAACACCTACATCAAGATCAGATGCAAAGCTTATTAAAAACACAGATTACTGGGTCACAGCTGAAATATAGTGCAAGTTCAACCTATTTTTAAAAAGTTCGACCTAACACACGAGTACCATTGATCTACACAATGAAAGCCTTCTTTGAAGAATTGGTTCCACCATCTTCCATCTAGGAAGCCCCTTATGTGTGATTGTCTCTCTTGCCTGCTGTCATGGGTGGGATCTCCCATCCCCTCCGGCTCCCCAGTGTTGTGTGAAATGTGCGATGCCTCACTGTCTGTAGCACCTGTCCTGCCACTGGTCCGTGAGCTCCTCGGCTGGGATGTCATCTGTCAGCTCGCTTTGTACGGCATTTAACACAGCAGAGTTTAATAAGTGCTTATGTATTTGTTCGTTGCCAACCCAGGATTAGCATGAGATGGCACTGAATGATTCTAAGAGCAAGTTAAATTCACCCTGACTTGTTTGACTCTAGGAGGCTAAGAAAGAAGGTGAAGAAACCATTATTTTTTTCTTCTTTAAAGAGATTCTTTTTAAACAAGTGAGGGGAAAGATAGTAATGTTACATTTTAAATTATGAGATAGAAACCAAGTTACCAATTTGTCTTCCCAAGTTTCTTCTTACGTGAAAATTGGAACATTGACTCAGATCAGGAAAAGTGGCAAAATAAAGACAAGTGAAATTCTCTTCATGAAAATGAAAAAGAATTTATATTGTTATTTTAAACCCATAAAGTAGAAAAACTGTAGTATTACAAGTTGGCAAGTTGGTCCTTTTCTTTCTAAAGCAATATTACTTAAACCTTTTTTTTATTACATTTTCACAGACCACAAGACACAGAATGTTTAATACAGAGTCATAAAAGAAGCATTCACTTAAAATATCTGTAAGCAGTGGCTGTGTGGCAGAGTTTCTCTGGGGTTGCAATTGCAGTTTTATTCTGGAACATAAACAACTCAGCATTACCTGTGTATTGAATAGTTACCCTTTCTTTAAACTCTGTCCTAATGTATGGAGGACATTTTGTGTGATTGGAAATTTACTAGATGGTCATCTAGTTCTAGGAAGTTTTCTTCTTCTCATTTCTCTTTGTTTCTCTAGAGGAGCAGAGAAAGAATGAAATTGGACTTAACATGTAGTCATACGAAGAGAATCCAAAGATGATTCCACGAATGCACTGATGGTTTTATCCAGCTGTATGGCGCCCTTTGTAAAAGCTCTAAGTTACACTTTAATTATAAATTTGTCTTGGTGAGAATTTGTATCGGTAAAGCAAGTGGCCATGAAGTGACCTGTTGATATTTACATCTTCACGTAAATTCCATTTTTGTTTGGAACCATTCTCTTGATTCAGTATGAACGCCTGTAGTTGGATCTCTCAACCATTCTAAGTGGTCTTTCTGCCGATTGCTAATGCCTGTGAGCGATTCCTAGTTCTGATGTAATGGCAACAGCATTTACTGTTACTGGACATACTATGTGGTTGTCATAAAAAAATAAATTCAAAATAATATAATTGTTTTGTGTTTTACACTCTACCCGTGTCCAATGAAAGTTCATTTCTTACTGAATATCGGTGTGTGACAGGCCCACATAAGGTGACCCAAGAAGGACTTCTACAGATGAAGTTAAGGGGAGCCGCTGTCAATGTGCTTGAAAGAAAGAAGACTGCAGTGAGCTCAACTATATAAGGTCTTGTAGATTAACCTAAGGAAAAGGAAAAACCGGACACTCTTATATTGTGAGAAATTGAATTAATTTTGAATTGCATTGTCGGGGAGCAAAGCTGCCACATCTTTCCCCTGAACTATCGTTGACTCATTCTTTCACTCTGGAGCCTCTGAGAAGCTCAACAGTCGCCTGCGAGTTTTATCATATGTCTCAGCGTGGCATCTTGGATGGGTAAACACGAAAGGTATTTGTGTTTCATGTATGTGTATCTTTCCCTCCTTACTCTAGAAGAGTTGGGCATTTCTCTGGCGACCTTTGGTCCAGATGAGGTGACACCCAGACCTGGCTGGTATGACGTATATAGAGGACCTGGGCAGTAATTAGAACTCTGGTTTGAGAGGAGCGCTCCAGGAAAACTTGTGTTCCCCACTCTGGTGGTGTGAAGGCCCCAAATGCTTTGTCACCTGGAGAAAGACACCTTGGCTTTGCTGTCCCCTTCAGTCTATAGCTGCCACTCACACAGTGCAATTAGCACTGGAGCGTGAATGCCTCCCAGGGCTTTTAGCCCCAGCTGCAGGAAGAGCTGTATCAGTGCTGAGGGCTATTGTCCCAAAAGGAGGGAAGAAACCTTTCAAGTTCATTAAGAGAATGAAAAATGTTCCTGCTCTCACTGCTGGCAGCTCCCCTGGTAATAAAACAAATGGGAGAGGTGTGTTGTTTATCAGAGTTTAAAGGACAGGGCCTGTAATAATGAAGTCACCGAGAGAGCACCAGAGGGGCAGGTTTGTTTCTGCCTTGTCAACGCCTCTCAGAGGTCAGCCTTACACAGGCCTGATAGGGGGAGAACCCTTAAGAACGTCAATGGAAGTGGCATTTGTAAGAATGCTAATAAGTAAGATGAGAAAGGCATTTTAAATTGGATTAAACTAATCCGTGGTTCTAGTTGTTAGTATCTGATGCTTTTCTCCTGCGCAAATGACTGAATAGTACATGTTTGGGAAAGGACACTCAGCCACAGAGAACAGGCATGTTTATAAACTACTAAATGTCTACGGCGAGCAAGATGAGGTGAAAGAGAAATGGACTGAGAGTCAGAAACCAGGGAGTCCCAGGTGCAGAGTAAGCTCTGTCACCAATTCGCTCTGTGGTTTAGAGAACACTGCTTCACCTTTCTGTGACAACAGATGGAAGAGAAAGAATGCACTCCACTCATCACATCCATACCGTCTTCCGGAAATGATGGGAATCGTTTGGTGACACGGTGCTGAAAAATCTTTGAATGAGTCCCTTCTTTATTGAAAATAACTGGGTTTTTCTAGGATAACCATGAGTGAGAATGATAGCTACAAGAGGGACGCCTAGATACATGTCAGCAGCATGGCGGCATGAAAGGACCCTCGTGTCTCTCCCCTTGAAGTTACAAGTTGGACAGCTATAATTCCCACCCTCTGCCCACCCCACCCATCACAGTGGAAACCAGTGGAGGCACCTGGCCCATGTCAGATTATAGAACACTGCCGGCAGCCTCTGATCACAGCAGACAGCACTGGGACCTGCCCCGTCCCACTGTGGAGTTGTGGTCTGAGCCTGAAGCGATCTGGGCTGAGGGGCTAATAGCCACAATATAGACAGAACTTGTACAACTCAACAACAAAAAACAAACAAACCCATTAAAAAAGGGCAGAGGACAGGAACAGACTCTTCTCCCAAGAAGACATCCAAGTAGCCAACAGATACATGAACAGATGCTTAACTCCACTAGCTATTAGGGAAATGCAGACCAAAACCACAATGAGACACCACTTCACACCTGTTAGAATGGCCATCATCAACAAGACAAGTAATAACAAGTGTTGGAGAGGCTGTGGAGAAAAAGGAACCCTTATATACTGCTGGTGGGAATGCAGATTGCTGCAGCCCCTAAGGAAAACAGTATGGAGATTCCTCAAAAAATTAAGACTGGAATTACCATATGACCCAGCACTCTCTCTCTCTCTTGGATATCTACCCAAAAAATCTGAAAACATTTATCTGTACAGAAATATGTACCCCCAATGTTCACTGCAGCTTTATTCACAGTGGCCATGACATGGAAACAACCAAAGTGTCCTTTGACAGATGATTAGATAAAGAAGATATGCTACATTCATGAGTATATACAAGGGAATATTACTTGGCTATAAAAAAGAATGAAATCTTACCATTTTCAACAACATTGATGGACCTAGACATTTTTATGCTAAGCAAAATAAGTCGGAGTGAGAAAGACGAATACCATATGATTTCACTCATATGTGGGACATGAAACAGAAGGCAGCAAACAAACTAACTCATAAACACAGACAACAAGATGATGGTTACCAGAGGGGAAGTGGGGTGAGGGGAGGATGAAGTGGGTAAAGGGGGCCAAATATGTGGTGACAGCAGAGACTAGACTTTGGGTGGTGAGCATACTGTGTAATATATAGATGATGTATTATAGAATTATACACCTGAATTATATAATCTTGATGAATGTCACCCCAACAAATTTAATTTTTTTAAAGATCTCCCATTGTTCTAATGCGTAAAATGTGAACTATAGTGCCCTGTTTAATTTCTCTATGAGGTTGACCATCCTGGTCCCTAAGGATACATATCACTCGTATGGTAAAATGCATGCATAAATACCAATACCTAACCAGCCAAATACCAGTAACACCAGCTAAAATCCAACTTAGCTGCAGATCTATAGGTGTTCTTGATAAAACTATATGTAGGGCGTTCAGAACTGAGGTTGCGAGGCAAAGAGGCTTGCGAGTCTCTGAGGCGCTGGGACGGTATAGCCGCCGTTTGATAGGACTTCCTGGATGGCCTGTGTGTGTAAAAGGCTCATGAGGCTCATTGCCATCTGCGTGGTAAAGGGACAGCCCTCTCCCTTTTGTCCTTTCTAGACTTCCGCTAACCTTGGTACCCAGAACCCTCCAGGGAATTCATTATGAGGGTCTTCCAGGAGAAAACCCTGAGGGTCAGAAGTAAAACCATGACAGTTAGGAGGGAACAGATTTCCAGGTGGAAAGGTGAAAATGATAGACATTCATGCCTCCTCTGTCTGAAATAACCTCCTCTCCTGGCCAACACCTCTGGCCACTTCTTCCTCTTCCTTCAGTCTCTCAAAACTCAGCGCAGGCTCATTTCCTACAGAAAACCTTCCTCCTTGACTCTGACTGAACACCTCCCGCTTCTGTGTCTGCCACACCTGCCCTGTAGTTGTGGATTCTCTTGCTGTCTCCCTGGCTGGTCTCTATGTCCTTTCAGGACAAGAACCCGTAGTTTACTTTGTAGCTCATAGTGCCTAGAATACAGCTGTACTCGTGGTTGCTCAATGAATATTTATCGAGCAAATGTGTGAAGGCCTGCAGTGGGGAGAGAGGGAGACAGCCGCACCTGGAATGATTTCTGTTTGGGATTTCTGTTCCACTAATGAGAATGTTTACTATTCTTATATAATAACAGTTTATAAATTGAGAGATATTATCTAAAACCTGAGTAATTTTTAAAATTGTTTCGAAATCAGGATTTATTTCACTCGATTTCCGTTTAGAACTGACTTCCAAGTGTAGAAAGTTGTTGGACCAAGAATCGGGCTTTTCTGTGCCGTTTGGCAGAAAGGTCATAAAATCTTTCACCCGTGCATCATGGAACAAGCATTTATGAGAGCGCCATTCCTCGGCTTAGCGAGTTAGCCGTGTCTATGTAGCTGAAATGCAGTCCATTAAATCCCAAAAGTAAAGAAACTTTTATTTTCATTTATTGAAGTTTTTAAAAAAAGTCTAAGTCAGTAATTAAAAGAAGTTTCTTTTTCGGTTTAATTCTGAGAAGCCAATGTTGAATTATCATATACAAAACGTAACACACATGGTGACTAGAAAGTTGACAAAATAGAAATTGAGAATAAATTGCTAAATATTAAATTAAGTTGAAATCAAAACTCATTATTCTCTAAGTTTGGCAGGAACTTTCCCAACAAAAAACAAAATTAACAAGTTAGACACACATGGTGACTAAAAAGTTGACCAAATAGAAACTGAGCATAAATTGCTAAATATTAAATTAAGTTGAAATCGAAGCTCGTTCTTCTCTAAGTTTGGCAGGAACTTTCCTAACAAATTAAACATATTAGATGGCTCTACTTTGCACTTCTTTGAATATACCCAGCACAAAATGTTGTATCTGATATGAGATATCAAAGGAGAGTTAATCTTACCTATTTAGCTTAGCAAAAATTTATCAAAGGAATTTTTTGTTTTAGCTATTTTAACTTTGATTCTATATATTTGAAAGTGAGCAGACCTGAAATGGTTGGCTTGATGACTCAACCATTTCACTTAAAGTGCCATTTCACATTAAGCTCTGGAGATAAATATTGCCCCTTTTTTTAAGCTCTGGAGATAAATATTGCCCCTTTCGGTACTTTCCTTCTGTTCCCCTGACTCTTCCCTGAGGCATAATGAATTGCTGGTGATGTATGCTGTCGTAGCCCTTTGCTGTGCTTCTTCGGTAAGAAGGATGCTATCATGGTGTGAGTGCGAGTGTCTGTGTCTGAACCACAACTGTGGAAGAGCCTCTTCCAAAGAGACAATGGGCTGCGTTTCATCTTTGGTTCCCAGGTGCCTCGTGCCCAGTAGATGTTCAGCAGATTCTTTGTGAGGTTACTTTAATTGTCCTTTGATTCTGTTTCAGTTTGGCAGGGTGATAGATGTAGCACACTTGGTCAATCAAAAACTACAGATGTCAGTGGACGCTAACTCCATCAGCCTGGGTGGTCTTCTAAAGTCAGGGTTATCATAGTTTTCTGATGGCTTTCTCCCGATTTCTTTTCGGTCCTGGGCACTTACCCATTTGCTAGCTCTCGAGGAAGCAGGGCCGGATTTAGGGATTGTTCCCGGGTGTAGGCTAGCATCTTGGGGGCCTCATATGCCCCACATTTTATAGGAGTGAAATGTAGTGAAAAAAGACAGCAGGGGCCGTGGAGGAGGCAAGAGCCAGGGGACCCTGAACCAGCTGGTGAAGGGGGGACACAGTGGGGCCGGCGGTTTGCGTGTGATCGGGACGGGGGCCAGGAAGAGCTATGAACCCAGCAACTGTGAGACTCTGGATCTCACGCGTCCTTTGAACCCTGAATTGCTTCCTGGCGGCTGGTTGCAGGGACGTGTGTGTTGTAGGGTGGAGAGTCCAGAGAAGCAGAGAAGAAAGCTGTTGGGAGGCGCGGAGGCAAAAGGCAGCGTCCGACTTGAAGTACTTTGAGGACGGCTCTCCTGCCAAGAGAGTTAAGAAATGTCTGCAGTGACTGGTAACTTACAGGTGACATCTTTATGAATGTGATTCTTCTAGAACAGTTTCTGTTCTTCAAGTTCTGCCAGCCCGAGTTCTACAAGCTTGGTTAACACATTTCTAGAGCAGCAAACAATGCTTAGGCATTCAAAGAGCGTGATGCATTTTGAATCTGTTGGAGGTTTTTATTCCTACATTTTGGCATCTTCCACCTGTGCACATGGTGAAAAGAGGATGCTAATCATAATGCTAATTCTCTTGTGAAACCGAGATTGAGTTTTTGATGACAAAAAAAAAAAAAAAAAAAAAAAAGAAGACTTCTCTTCCTCACAATTGCTCTCGTGACGAGGGAAGTCCTAAGGAGTTGGCGATCAAAATATAAAGGGATAATATTGGAAGAAGCTGGATTCGAATAGTTTCCCGGAGACGGTGAATAACCCTAATGAACTTCGGAGTGCAAATCATGACATTATATTTAGGACATGACGGAGGATGAAGGATGTGTCATGGAGTCACTGTGATGGTGACAGAAATGTCAAGGTATATTCATGAATTTTGGCCAGTTCAGGAAATCAGTCAGCATTTTCTCTTTCAGGAACCATTCATTCGGTACTAGATGAGCTGTCAGATGCGCGGGGCACCGGAGCGCAGCCTGGGTCCCTCGGGCCGTCGCCAGCTCCCTGGAATGGAAGATTAAGGCCAGGCCGAAATGCATGGTTACTCTGTAGCAGCTCTAAAGGGAACTGTTTAATGGTCATTGTCCATCAGGGGGAAATGAGAGGATAAGTAAGAGGAATGAATTAAGGAATAAAGGATTATCAGGAAGGCAGTAGGAGGAGAGTGATCGAGGAATATCCAAAATACAGAGGCTTACACAGATTACACAAGAAGTTTGTACATGGAAGATCATATGAAGATTTGGGTTGCTGTAGGTTGGTGAAAGAGGCAGTAAGGTGCCATTTCAAGAATTTCAAGGATGGTTGTGCTTGGGAAGGACTTCCATGACATTGAACATAAGGAATATGCAACAAAAGGGATGAGCATTGTCACATGGTAGGCAAGACAGGTCCTCGGCCCCATGGGCACGGAGATGCCTTTGAAAACTGACAAGAGACGAGTATTGTAAATGGGATGGAGACTCAGTGACTCACTCTTTCAACAAATGGGTTTGGATGCTTTCCATATGTCCAGCATTGTACTACACATTAGGAATTAGGGTATAAATAAGACATGCTACCCAAACTCAGGAAACACAGGATCTAGAAGAAAGATGGAGTCACAGGTGAATAAAGACAGTAAACGAGACCAGGTGCTGTGGAGTGGGAACACGGCGGAGATGGTGAGGAATAAAGCCAGGCAGCCTCTTGAGAGCCTGAATTTCTCTAGCCATCTGCCTAGTTTTATCAGCGCTCACCTTTTGTTCTCTTAGTACGGTAGGCCTCTGTGCGTCTTCATCGCTTTGTGACTAAGGACCAAAGATCAGATTATAGAAAGTAATGCAGGACTTACAGAGGAAAGGAAATACAGAACTATTCTACAGAATTTAATGTATGGTGCCTAAAAGTTACTTAGGAAAACCTAGGTAAGAACAACAATGGTAATCTGTTGTGCATGGCCATCACATGGTAAATGCTTCCAAGGTCTGGGCAGGGGGAGGGTGTGCGGACAAACCCTGGCGTCCTCTACAATCTCCTTAATTATTCATTTAATATAGAGATGTGAATGAAGCGCATGGGCTTTAATTACCATTGCAGATGCTATAAAATGAGAAGATGGTCCAGATTACCTTGGGTCACACGATTTGTCACTGACTGAGCCTTATTTCTGTCCAGGTCATCTGATTGCAAAGCCTGGGCTCCAAACCACTGATTAGATTGTTTCCCTGACTAAGCACCGGAGAAGGGTGGGCACCCTGAGAACTCTGATCTCATTTCTTGTATTACTCTCTGAGTCTCATGGAGCCAGGTCCTGTGTATTCATCATGCTCCTAAGGAGCTTCAAATCTGTGAGACATAGGTCCCCAGGTGTTGCACAACACTCTTCACTCGTGCATGGGGATAATCAGTATTTGCTGACTTAAGTTGCTGCTGCTGTCAGGTGGAGGTGAATCCGAATCGCCAGGTCTTCCTCTTCTGTCTCCCTGTTGTGACTGCGGGGCCCGTTTTTCTCAGTTGGAGAATGTCTAGAGTTATGTGGCAATATTGTGAAGACCTTAGGAAAAAAAGCTTGGATACACATATTTTAGCTAAACCTTTTAAGAATTCCTAAATAGTTCTTGCAAATCTCTCCCCTCTAGTGAAAGGTACGGAGCTGAAAAATGGAGGGAAGTGGCCTTTCTTCCTAAGAGAGAGACCTCCCTGATCAAAACACTGACATTCAAGGGGGAAACATTTTTTTAAAGGGCATAGAGGGCGGTGCTCCAGAGAAGGGCATGAACGATGCACCCAGCAGCACCACACATCGGATGACAGCCACCGGATTGGACAGGAAGCCACCACCGAGCTGTCCAGTCAAGTCTTCTGGGCAAATGGAGGCAGTCTTCCAACAAACATCCTAATAGGTCATTACTGGTTCTGCCAGACCATGCTTTAGTGGAAGGATACCTCCCTCTCCGTCTCTGTCTCCATCTCTCCCTCCCCCCTCTCCCTCTGGTCCCCTCCCCTTCCGCCTCCCCTCCCCCTCCCCCTCCTTCCCCCCTCTCTCCCTCTCTCCATGCAGCTGACTCCCTTCTTCCTGCTGATTCAGAACCTACATCCTTGTAGTGTGCTGCCTCTGCTCTCTGAGGCGACCCTGAAATTCTGCCCCTTGAAACCATGTAGGGTAGGTTTGATCTTTTTTTTCTACAGATGAACATTTCAAACATTTTCAGACAAAGATTTTGACAAAATTTCCCAGTTTGTCTTTTCTGGACAAACATCCCTAGTAAGATGCTGGGCTCAGCTCCTGCCCGTTCCTCCCGGAAGCCGGGATGGAGGGCGACAATATGGCGATGTGCTTGGGGGACAGTGGGACTGTCACTTTCTTTAACCTAAAATTGCATTATTGGGTAATAGACATTTGAAACCCTTGAATATGTGGGGAAAGTAGTTCCTAAATTAGGGGAGTGAGTTTTTTAGAGGCCACAGGGACCGGGAGTCCCTAGAATTTTGGAGCTCTCATTCGTATGCTCTCGAGGAATTGCTGGGCTGAATGTCTTGTTGATGACAGATTGGGATGCCAATAGCTATCTCAGGTCACTGTAAAAATTAGTATTGGTGAAGCCATTTAAACGCTTCAGAGGACAAGTGATTGCGAAGTATTGTTTTATGGCTACAGTCAATAACCTAGTGGGCATTTTCTCTTTGTGGTTCCTGATGTCTGTGAAACGCCATGAGAATAAGGACTCTCTCAGATGATCAAAACTTCAACCCTTCCTTTGTTTCCATAGCAACCAAATCTGTCTTTACTACTAAATTAGTTAGTCAATTCTGGTCTTCAATTTATGTTGTTTGACAGCAGCTGTCCCTGAAGATTACTGGCCACTTGTTCTTCTTTAGCTCGTAAGTGCCCCTATTAGAAGACAGTATCCCCAGTTATAATATGCACTGAATTGTCTGAAGGGCTCTTTCATATGAGCCTGAGATCTCATTCCAGGGTAATTAGCCTGAATAATACTTAAGGCCATGTTTCCCCCATTGTATATTGATTAAATTGTATATTGTATACTGTATACCCATTGTATATTGTATACTCAATTTCCAGCTCTCTGGACATGGGTCAAATACTTTATTTCTGTAGCAACTAAATATTTAAAGCCCAAATCAAGGCATTACGTTGGACTCAAAACTATTGTTTTTTTCCTGATATTTGAATTTATTCATATTCAGTTTTTAAATGTTAAATAAAATCATATATAGCTACATTTTTAGTTAATACACTTCATTGAACAGAATTACAGTTTCTTGCAAATTTGGGTTTCTTTACATTTTTTGTAGCAGTTAAAAAATATGTGTTTTAATGTGCATTCTTTCATATGGAGTCAACTACTCCAGTTTATCCAAAATTCAATATCAATATTCTTTAGCAGCTGTTAGGGTTATGAGTTCATCTTTGATTTCATTTGACTTCCTTTTCTGTTTAGTTAGCTACTGTCCCTTTGTTGGTCTGGGTCAAATGTGAAATGGAGACTATCCTTTGCTTTTTTGTAGGGTGTGTTGCTAGCATCAGGCCCTTAATTCATTGATTTGTATAAAAATTACCACCAGAAAGAGTTCATTGGCCCCAAAATATCACTTCTAATTTGATGTAATCCACTTATTCTCACTGGTGTTTCTATGCTGTACTGGAGATTTTGTGTGTTTTTTAATGTGTCACTCCTTTGAGTCCTAATTCATGAACTCCTTCATCACTGAGCTTAAAAGAAAGAAATGTAAATCACTGACCTATTTGAAAACTCAGTTTTTAAAAACATTTCCCTAGTTCCTAATTCCCTTTCCGCCTGGCATATTGTACTTATGTAGAGTTTGTGACCATGTAAATTATGACCCCAAATCCCAATTCCAGCCATAGCCTTATCAACAGCAGCAGGAGGGCAACCACATCACAGCAAAGGCCTCCATGTCCAGTCAGCACCAACGTGCTAGGGTCGCTCGATTTGCACAACTGGAAAACCTACAGCCAGATGGGTGGGAGTGGCGGACTGCCCAGTGTGCACTTGTCATATCTGGGATCCACCAATCAGCGTTCGTTACTTTGCACCCGGCCAACTATAACATGGATGTTGTATGACAGAGCCCCTCAGGAAGCCCGTGACTCCAAGGGATTTCCCCACTACAAAGAATCAGAACTAGGGGCTTCCATACCTCTCTGCTTTCCTTCCTCCTAACTCGCTTGATTGGAGGTCTCTGGCTGAAATCTTCAGACCTCTTTCATCCAACCGGAGAGTCTCTATATGTGCAAGGTGACTCATTGACTGCCATAGACACCCACCTAGAGGTTATGGCACTATATGACTTTTAGTCCTACCCCCAACTCATATTTGTGTGCAAGGTATATGTTAATAGGAAAATTTAGATAGATCATTTCATATTGCTTAGTTTTTTTGGTATATTAAGTAGTTTTATAACCAATAGAAGTACGCTGCTAAGGCTACGAGGCCCCCCAACACCAATGGAGTAAACATGGTGAGATCCAATTAGATCATGCATCTACTTCCCCAGTTTTAACAGTTTGTAAGTTATCAATGAACAAAACCTTTCTATGGTTGGGGAGAAGCCATCGGGGTGATGGGGGGGGGGAGACTCAAGTCATATAAGGTTGAAGTCATTTGGCCAGACTCATACCAGGAACGTAAGTGGAGTGAGGGCAGTGAGGCTTTGCCAGCTGCTTCTGTACCGATGTCAGGGCCCATCACTCATGGCAGCATCTCTCCACCTGAGTTGACAAGACTGATGACACCCATTTCCTGTCACTGCCTTCGATGGCTTTGTAGGTGAAGTTGTAAAGTTCCCTTGGGAGCACCTGTCTCTTCCTGGACATGCTCATGGGACCCTTCTTGCAGAAACAGAGGGCGGTAGCCGATACTACCTTATGTCATCACAGCCTGGCTTGGCTTCTTTCCTTGAGGATAAGCATGATAACATGGCCAGCCCTAAGCTCCAGAATGGCCCTAAGCCTTTCAGGATGACTTGTCCTCACAAAACCTTTCTTCCTACGGAGGGCCAGAATAAGCTTAGGAAAGGGCACCCCCTGGACCTGGAATCACAGAGTTGGGTTTGAGTCTAGCCCCTGCCATGTACCACTTGTGAATCGTACTCGAATTTGTTTCCTTATCTGTAAAATGGCTGCAGTGATATCCATTCCCATCTTCGTGGTGAGACAGTAACCAAAAGTGTATAGTATGTGTTATTGTTGCTTAATACAAGCTTCTTCCCTTTTCTAAAAGTCTCGAGTCATGTACAACTTTACATAGATAGGATGATGGAATTTGGAAGTATTTGTAGGGGGACTGACTTTAAGCATCTTGAACTTATGCGAGTGACAGCAAAAGCCAGATATCTTTAATTCACTGAAATTTCCCAAAGGCAAGGTGAATGTGATATAGTAGGACACTGTTAGGAAATTTAAAAAAAAAAGACAACCAAAGCAAAAGAATTTTAGCTTGAGCCCAAAAGAAGCTCTCTCCAGGGAGCACTGTTTTGTGGTGACATTGGATAAATAAATCCTTGGGGAAGAGTTTCGGAGGCTGGGGTCATCTCCTCTCCTTCCTGTAAAGGTAGTGTTAGCACGCTGTCATCTCAGGCTGTCGGAAGAGGGAGATAATGGGGGCAAAGGGATCAGCCGCCGAGTGTCAGCTCCATCCACAGAGTCAGAGGATGCACAGTTGAAGGACAGGAGGCTGGCTGCACGTTTCTTGAGCCTCTGTGGCAGAAAACCCAAGAGTCACCCCACTGCTGCTAAGCATGGACCTGAGATGGGGATTGAGTCCCCACAACCCCCAGGTGAGAGACTCAGCGACGAGGCTTCTTTCTACAAATCCTCATCTGTTTTTCTACAAATTCGATCTTCTGTTGTGAGAGATTTCTAACTAACTCTTAAAAATAAATTCAGGGATTAAAACCAAAATAGTAGTCGCCAATGACATGACAAATGCCTGTAGTAAGCGCTCACTGAAGGAAGAAGAAATTCCAGCTGGGAGCAGCACTGTGTGCCGGTCTGAGACTTTGAAGATGTATATCCTTCAGCAGCATGTTGCCAGGGAGATTTTCTTTCTTGGCTTTTGCCTCCACCCTGGTCTGGTCCCTTCCACAGGTATAACTAGTAAGGGCAGTAAGGGCATAGGCTCGCCTTAGCTTCCCTGAATACAAACCTCGGCTGTAAGGAAAAACGTGCCTAAGAGACGATGACTTGTGATGAGTTCGAGTTCTCCGAGGACTCTTGCCTGAGGAGTTACACTCCCGCTTACCTGCCCTTGCACAGGTAGCCCAACACGCATGGCTGAGGACATTGAGTTTCTAAGCACTGTCAGAACCACAGAGAGAGTCTTTTCTTCCCATTAATATTTCCGAAGAAGAAACTAACTATTCACTCCAAGGGCACTAACTTCTACCAGCATCCGTTAGGAGTTTAAATCACTTAGGAGCACAACTCTCAAAATAACCTAGACTCTTAGCATTTGTTCTGCCATCAAATACTGTCTGTTAAGTGTCCACAAATGTCTGGGGTTCTATACCAAGGAACTGAAAAGAACCAGTGACTGTTCTTGGAGAAATCATACTTTAGGGTGGCTGAAAGATGCTGTGAGCCTAGGGCTAGCAGCCTGTCTTCTTTTCTTTTCTCCTGCAGATTGAAACTGGCGTGCATGCTGTCTTGCAGGCCTGCACCTTCAGTGTCACACCTCTTATTGAAGCATCTCCTTATGAGCCATCATGGGAATGCACTGGAAAAAACTAGAGAAGCCCCAGATACGCAGGGATTTGGTCTTCCTCCCAAAGTAAAGGATTGGAGTTTCTTATTGATTTGACCAGAAGCTTTTCCATACTCTGACTTTATAGACAATCAGCCATTGGACAAGTCATTGGATTCTTGGGCCTTGACATGTGTAAAGGTACACATAAGCTTTGCTCTTTCTGGAACCTGCCATGACTTCCAGGCTTGTATCAAGTCGACTACCAAGCATCCCATGTGGAGGCTTGGTTGAAACATCTGCCAATTTGCAGACCAATTAGTGATAACACGAAAAGGGTAATATCACTAGGTACTCAAGGAATTTATTGAATAGCGTCTAGTAAGTGAAGAAGGGGGATTAAGGTATATAAAGGTATATTCTCTCTCTTTTTTCAAAGATCCTCTTGTACCACATTCTTTCTGATAATTGTGAGACTATAAAAGAGTTGAAAGGCAAGCTGATACACCAACACCGGTGAGCATATTTTCAAACCTACTCAAGTGATTTCTTACACGTCAAAATCTTTGCTAAAGCAAAGCACATTTTTCTGAAAACGTGTATGTTTTAGGCTATTGGAGCTTTTGTTGTTGCCATAAATGATTATCCTTAAATTTGCATGACGGTGTTTACAGCCTCATCTTGGAAGGACCCTCAGGCTGTCTTGTCAGGCTGAGTTTTCAAATTCCAAGCTGAGTTGTGAAGACAAGACATTTAGGAAATGGGGAGATAAATAATTGTGCATACCTAGAAAAATGCTGTACCACAAAGGCTTAAATTCCCATAGGAGAGAGCCTTGCTTTTGTACTGAAAAGGATAAATATTGGAAGGGAGAGCAGTCAGTAGCTTCTGCTCAGTGTTGAAAAACTGGAAGGTACTGATAAATGAGCTGTCTCCAAGCCAGTCCAAAGCACGAGTAGAATTGGTCCTCTGTGGTGCTGCGTCCCAGGCAGCTGGCCCAGTGCTCAGGGTATCCTCTCAGTGTTTGTTTGAAGAGGGCGAAAGAAGGGAAGGAAAGAGGGAGAAAGGGAAGAGCATGAGAAACAGAGTGAGGGAAGGAAGGAAAAAAGGAAAGAGTAAGGGAGGAGGAAGAGTGAAACAAATGGACCTGGAAGAGACTTTGTTTTGTTGAAATACACACACACATTAAGAAATGTGTCCAACAGTTGCTGACAGACCTGGGACCAGAATACAGGAATGTCTTTATAATATATCTCCCTCTTGTCCCTCCGCTTCACTGTGGCCAATGATTTCCTAAGTATTTTTAAATCTTTGAAAAGAATTATTTAAAAAATAATGTATAAATTTAAATGTCCTTGGAAGAGACGCCGTGCCTTGAAATTAAGTTATTGAAGTTTACGGTAGCCAAAGAAGACATTCAAGGAAGGTTACATTTTATAGAAGGAAAAAAAAAATTATGTTGAGAACATCTGGAAAGAAATTCTTCAAGTTATTTCTCTGGTATTTCCTTAGAACATTTGAATTTTATAACGAAGTACTACACTGGCAGACTCCTATCTCACGCTCACATCCAAATTTGGACTTCCTAACCCTGCTTCATTTTTTATTTTCTCGCTGATACTTTCCATATTTTTCTTTTCTCTTCTTCCCCATTCACTTGATTTCTGACTGCTTGCTTCCGTTTGCCTTGGTATTTGTTCTCACATCTGGTTTTCTTTTTGTTTCCCTTTGGCACCTTTTGGCTCCCCCTCTGCTTTTTCCTTAACCTTTTTTTTGGCCGGTACTTTTACTGGTTTATTTATTCACCATTCTTTCTCCTGTCTGGCACAGCTCTCCCACCTTCCCCCAGCTTTTCTTCCATTCTCTCCCCATCCAACTCTCCCCTCTCCTATTCTCCAAGCTTTGCTAATGGCAGGCTGTCTTTGGACATCTGTTAAATGACTAAGCAATTTCATCGTTATGTAATTGAATGTACCTAGAAACAGCTGTTATTACTGTTTCTTTTTCCTGATGAACATTTTCCACCAAGTAAAAGGTTACTGGATGATAGTCACAGAGTTGGAAGGTGGTTTGCTTGGTCTGGACTTGACATGTTAGGATCTGGGTTTCTGATCACTCTCCTCTGAAAAAACCTTAATCTCACTGTGTTATTCTGTGGCAGCTTTCCCAGGGACTGTGTCATTTTCTTCACCAAAAGGCAGTGGGTGAAGAAAAACATTTACAGAATTTTAAGTTTTATTTATTAGGGTATGTTATATGATAAAATCCCCCCATTGTAAGGGTATAGCTTGATGAATTTTGGTAACATATACAATTGTTTCACCACCGCCACTGTTGAGAGTAGAACAATTCCCTCATTCTAAAAAGTTTCCTCACGCCCCGTTATGGCCCAGCTTCACCCTCTACCACTGGCCTGCTTCTTATCTGTGGTTCAGCCTTTGTGCAAGCTTAAGTTTTCATTTCTCTTGGATATTCCTAGGAATGGAATTGCTGAGCTGTATGCTAAGTATATCTTTAATTTTATAAGATCCTGCCATCCTGTTGTCCAAAGAATCGGTACCATTTTCCATTCTCACCAGCAGTACGTGAGTTCCAGTTGCTCCACATCCTTGCAAGCACTTGATGTTGTCAGTCTTTTTAACTGCAGCCTGTCTAGTAGATGTGTAGTTATTTCTCACTGTGGTTTTCACCTACATTTCCCTAATGCCCAGTGATAGTGAACATATTGTCATGTACTTCTTGCCCATTTGTGTACCTTCTTTTGTGAAATGTCTGTTCAAATATTTTACTCATTTTTAGTTGGATTGTCTATCTTCTTGTGTCATAAGAATTCTTTATGTTCTGGATACAAATGATTTGTTGGACATGTGTTTTGCGAATATTCCCCCCAGTCCGTTGCTTGTATTTTTTCTTAACTGTATCTGTACCTAACCCAATGTCACCAATTTTTTCTTTCATATTTTGTTCTAAAATTTTAGCTCTTATATGTAGGTCCACAAACCATTTAGAGTTAGTTGTTGAATGTAATACACAGTTGAGTCAAGGTTCTTTTGTTTTTACTCTGCAGACCTCCAGTCATTAGAGCATCATTTATTGAAAAGTCTCTTTTCTCCTATTGAATTACCTTGGCGAATTACATTAATTGCCTTGAGTTCCTGAGATAAACTCCACTTGGTCATGGCATATTGTACTAATTATATATTTTGGATTCAATGTCTTAATGTTTTGTTACCAATATTGTTCTGTTATTCTTTGGTCTATTTATCTTTAGTTCTCTTTGTGTATGATGTTTAATTTAGCATCAGGTATTACTTGTCTCATAAAATGAGTTGGGAGTGTTCCTCCTTCCTCTACTTCTGAAGGAGTTAGTTAAGAATCGCATTATTTCTATATTTGTTTTCAAAATGCAGAGATAAACCCAAAGAGAATGATATGCCAAGTCTAGGCGCTCACATACCTCCCTCAACGCTTTATATCCCTGGCCTTGTTCTACTCTTTGGTCAAAAATGTCATGTAGGAAAACGTGTTGATCCCTTGATTTTCCCAATTCATCAAAAGTAAAAATTCATATTTTTGCCATCTACAGTCAACTTGTTACAGATTTGAGAGTACAGTCAGATTCTTCAGCAGCCGTTTTCCAGACAGTCCTCCGAAGTTTGGAGGAGTGAGTGTATCTCCAAAAGGGCTCAGTTTCCAGTCACACATGATCCCCAGGAAGATTTGGCTCAGGTTGGTTAATAAGTACCTTCAAGAAATGGACACTTGTCTAAACGTGATGTGAGCAATGGCTTGTGCCCTCAGGAAGCTTCTGTCTCCTCTTGCTTACTAGTAGACTGTTCTTATTTGCTTGTTAACCTTGTGAGTAGCACATTGCAGCTTTTAGCACATTTAATCTCTGGCAGGTAAAATATGAATCAACCATCATCTTGAATATATTTGTATCCTTTGTAGAACATTTAGGAGATGATGATTTTGACTCTATTGTGGATTTCAGAAGCATGTGTGTGGACACACACACACACACACACAAACACACATGCTCACACACGTTACGGCTCATCATAAATTTAATCAAACTTCTATGATTGTGTTTTGTTTTTGTTTTTGTTTTGAGGGCAGTGTCACTGGCCCTCATATGTGGGACCGAACCAGGGCCGCTGGCTTCCCAGGCCAGCGCTTAACCACCGCGCCACTCGGCCGGCCCTTATTTTTATATGTGTTTCGTTTATTTAAATAGCAATAGCGATTGTGTGATTTTAATGTGATTAGAAAACTTCTTTTTCTCTCCTCTCTCACATGGTAATTTTATTAGTCACTGATGACTAGAGCAGAGGACGTAAATGCTTTGTAACATTTGATAAATATATTCCATGGGCCTTGGGAAGTAACAGGAGAGTTGAAAAGCTTGTTCCCTAGTGAAATAAAAATCAGGTTATTGTTCTCGTAAACCATTTCTTATCCTTAGGTTTCTGAGAAGGAGTCATGCTGCTGTGACTAGTACATCTGCTTTCTCTGGAACTAAGTGAAACTCTTAGAAATTTAGAATAATGTTTATTATTTTTAACGAAATGAAAAATGGGGTTTCTTATCCAGAGATGATCTAATTTTCTGTTGATTGTCACGTATGTGTTCATGGTATGTGACAGTAAAGCCCACCTTATCTTCTTTGATGAGAGCAGAGTGTGTCTTTATATTCAGTTATTTCAGAGCATACTGTTGGAAACTTGAACTTCTCCATTTCCTATTTTCTCCAATATCTAACCCAATTTGGGTTAGATGCTGCTGCTGCTTACCAGTTTGTAACAACCATAGGCGCAGGCTTCTGTGCACTCTGGCTGCTTAGCGGATTTTATTAAATGATTTAGACATTTAAAAAACTGAAAACCACCTGACTTTTACTACCCAAATCTCCAAGAATGACATAAGAAGAAGAAAAATGTGAAGGACACTCTACAATGACACAATGATAACATTTCTTTTTCTTTCCAAGTGAGTTAAAATGTTATAAATTACATACATTTTGGCCTTTGGAATGAAAGTATTGTATCTCCACCCTTTAAACAGTATCATTAGGACGCCAACAGTAATGAATATGTATAATCATAAATTCATTCTACCCACAAAAAGCACTCTTCAAAGCATCAGTGTGAATCAGGTGGTGTGAAAATAGAATTACAGAAAGAAGAATTTTAGTTTTATCGTAAAAGTGAACCCAACTCTCACCCATTCACCCCTTGATTACAACTCTTAGGGAAACATTATAGAGACAAAGAATGCGTGTCACCAGCCCATAAGACTGGTGGAGTTGGAGTGTATTGTAAAGTATAACCATAGGTTTCAATAATCTTTGTTTTATTATTCTGGGCTTTCACCTGTCCTGTGAAGGTATAACAATTTACAACAGAGACAGATTAGAAGCTTATACTGGTACCTTGAGATCTCATGTTCTTTGCATTCTCAATTTTACGTCAGTACTTGATTATCCACAAGGATGGCGAGAAGCCGAGTTGGACCATTCCAAGCAGCTGGTCATTCCAAAATCAATTGCATTTGCCTGGGGCGCACAGTAAAAGATCTCAGCGAAAGCACACCCAGGCATGCACGTGCAGATGCTGGGAACCCCTGGGCCTGGCCTTGACTTTGGCCTTTTCTGAGTTCTCTCTGGTGGTTGATGGTCTGGTGCATTGAAGACACGGTCAATTCTTCTTTTCTTTAAATATGTCATGCATATGACAAGCTTATTGAATTCTTTCTCCAGTTCTGGCAGAGACTTTGCAGTGATCCCTCTGTCTTGTTCAAGCCACACCCCTGGTACTGAATGTAAGAATGGCGAATGGATTCCCTCCTTAGGGAAGGCAAGGAACTCATTTCAGATCAGTAGCTAGTGGGAGGCAGAAGTAAAAACATCCCACTGTCAACTGTGTGGCTTCATTTCCTCCAGCTCCTTGGCACATCAGTTTGTTTTCCTTAACAGGGGCTAATAATACTTGTCTCACCAATGCCATGTCTTTGAATGAAAATTAAATGAAATTGTTAACAAAAGTTTTTTTCTTAATTTCAGCACTATAAAAACCATGATACGTAAAGGTTTTTTGTTTTCTTTTCAAGATAAAGTGTTCTGTATTTTCAGATGAAAGGCACTGCATGCATTTAAATACACATCCGGATCTACTTCAAGGCTTCCAATAAAAATCCTACGTAAGCCTGAAATTGGTGGAGCTGAATTAATCTCTCCTAATTAGCCGGATGCTGCCTTTTTACTGCACACAGGTACATTCAGTGACATGTTGCTTAGATATGGTACTTGAATAATTACAATAGCCCTGTTTTAAGTCATAACCACAATGTTATCACTTAATTTTCTATCGAGTGAAGCCAGTGAACATGTATTCTCCTATGTGGAAGAATAGTCCACCTCCCGGGGGAAAAGCCAAACAAAGAATGGCCGCATCCGTCTGTCTGCCCAGTGTGTGGACGTGAGTGAAGTCAGCAGCCTTCTCTGCATCCTTAGTGCCATAAAAAGCTTTTGAAAGGTCAGAATTCCAGGGAGACTTCTTGTGGCTGGCATCCCATTTTTCCCAGGCTGCCTTTGGCACATGCGTGTTTGCCTTTCTACAGAGTGGCAGTAAGGTTACACTCTCTGGGTGGAGAGGAAACCGGGGAAGATAGACAAAGCCAGAGAATGGATCACAAGGACCGAGAACGGGGCCAGCTAGGCAAGGGGTGGGCATTCTAGAGAGAAAAGAGACTGGGATGTCCTGTGTAATTGAGCAGCCTTTCCAACTAATAAAATCAATGGCTATCTCTGTTTTTAATGTCTACATTTACACACTGGGATTGGCCTTCATCGTGTTAACTCAGTATTTGAGGAGGCGATTTAAACAGGTGACAGAAGACGAGTGTGTGAGACATCCGTGTCTGTGTATCATCATAAGGGGCCGTATCTAAGCCCAGCGCAAGTCCCCCTGTCACCCCATGCTCCCACAGACGAGACACATATTGGTGAAGCAATGCAGGAGGACCCCCTGCCCGCCTGACTTTAGATGTTAAGACATCATTGTAAGTCTGGCAATTGTGCTTTTACATTTGCATAACCAAAATGTGAGACCCCCTTCTTCTCCAAACTGAAGACCTTGGTGATTCCCATCAAATCCTGGGCTAACTGGCTTAGGCTGTGCGAGTTTCTCTGTGAAGGGCAAACATTGAAAATATTCACTTCCATGAGTACTCCGTATTCTAGACTGCTGAAGAGTGGTCTTCAGCGCAGTTCGCTGTGTTGATTTTGTTTTCTGTGACGCTTTGTCTGGATGAGACCTGGGCACCCTGGGGATGGCTTCCCTTCCCTCTGCAGTCCGGTGCGGCCCCAGGCCAGCTGGTGTCATTCTACTGACCTCTTCTAAGCTCTCCGTTTTATGCTGCTTTCTTAAATTTTCAGCCTGATATAGCTGCACACAAGGCATTTTCTATAGAAAACTTTTGTCCCTTTAACATGCAGGGGACCCCTTGGGGCTCCATGAAGCCTGCGTATCATCATAATGGGCCATGTTCATTCCATGCATGACCCTGATCCAAAAATATTTCTTAAGCCCCTCTATTCTCAGGAGAGAGCACTACACACACAGGCACGTGCATTTTCTGGCATTTTCTGTTATGCGTCTGCTTTCTGTAGCTTTATTCTGTATGCTTAGATAGGCTTCCACACCCCAAATTTTAACAAGAATGCTTGAATATACTTGAATCTTTAGGAATATTAGTAAAGGGTATACCTTGATAAGCTAAAAACAAACAAATGGGAAAATAAAACCTATTTGGCTTAACTCTACTTTATGAGACATTGAGAAGATATCATTCGCAGTAGAGACAGACGCTAATGGAACATGTAAATAATTAAACTGCCATTATAATAACATTATAATAACTGCCATATAATGCTTGGTTATAAGCAGCTTTATGTACTTTCAAAACATACTACTTTAATCTTCTGAATAACATAAACTTGAGTACAAAATAATTTCATTTAATAGTCTATAATGGGTGTAAGTATTTGGTATAGTGGTGGTTTTTCTTTTTTTTTTTAAACGAACAGCTTTCTCTTTGGCTAGCTTTGTAATAGGTTTAAGAGAGATTGTTTCTCAAAAAACAGATAATCAGTTATTATAAATGTTGATCTTCTTAAATCAAAAAGCATATGCCCATCTTGGAAAGAAATTTGCTTTTAATGAAATCACAATACCAATTCTTTTTCTTTTTTCCATTGTTAATCACCCAATATCTTAGCTGCTTCAGAATAAAACAAGTGTTTTGTTTGTTTTACTAGGGAAATGAGCAACTTAATGATTTCTTCCATTGGCTCTGAAAACTCTTTGTAGCTACTCTTTCCCTTTGCTAAATAAATAAACAAACAAAATGGAGCTCATGACAGGCAAAAACACCTGGCAATCTCCACTTCGGCTTGAGTGCAGGTTTCCTGGGTGATCATAAGCCAACAAAATAAAATAGCGAATATTAGTGTGAGTCAAGATTAAACTCTTCTTGGTTATTTTGTGGCAATTGAGGGTATTAATATACGACCTTTCAAATATAATCATTTTTTTTCATCACCATGGTTTCCATTAGAATATTAACCACATTTTTTATTCCAGGGTCCCCACTATCCAGTTACTATATGCTTATAATCTAATCTAATTTTATAATTGGTCTAAATAAAATATAATATGGGAAAGGTAAACAGATTACAAAATGGTCCAAAATGTTCTGAAATGTATACTATCAGCTACAGCCATATGAAATTGTCAAAATTTGACTGTTTTTGGCCTACAAAAATGGCATTCACTTAGATTAGATCTACGAAAACCCTACTATCTGACAGTTCAAATCAAGAAACCACCTACTGAGTGCTTCCAGGGCAAATATTAGTCCATGAATAAAGCATGGGCTTTGGAGTAAGTCAGTCCTGTGATTCTGTCTGGACTCAGCCTATAACTCTAAACTTTGGGCCAAGTTATCTACCTTTGCTGAGCCCAGCTTTCTCATTGATAAAATGGAGAAAACAAGAGCTAACTTTCTCTGCTGTTTTTAGAATTAGAAATAATACATGAAAAAAGAGCCTAGCATAGTATTTGGAACTTAACACATAACAAGATTATTATTGTTATTATTATTATTATTTCCATATTCCAAACATTATGCTAAATATAAAAGGTGTGTAACTGATTGAAAATTGAATTCAGGCAAAACCACTTTGAGGTTCTTAGAATCTAAGCATCTCTTGATAGATAGGGAGATAGATAGATAGATAGATAGATAGATAGATAGATAGATAGATAAAAAGACAGATATAGATAAATACCCATCCACCCATACATGCACATATACACACATACATGTACATATTATTTTGAACCTTTTAAATGGATACCTTTCTAAAATGAATTAATAATTTTGTGGTTTATTAAATGGATTAACTAAACAAAACGTTAATTTTCGGAATGAACCATACATCTGAATGCCCATCAGTTCTTTTGCTGTGCCTGTGACACCAGGATGCCAGCAGAGCCTGTTGAGTTGGTGGGTCTTAGTGCTGCCTCCCAGACTACTGTGCTCTTTAAGCTTCTGTCAGTTTCACTGGATTTCCTATTTCCTCTACGACTGTGGCACCTATTTCTCTCTGTTCTCACAGAGCCAAGTCTCAACCTCACTTACCTATGGCTTCTAACAGTCTTTGGATTTAGAAAATAGGTCACCAACCTTGTCCGATTTTTTGGTAAAGCCAAAAAGCAAATAATCTATGAAACAAGATGTAAGAGCCTCTTCTCCAAAGACAAGAGCTGTGTTACTTGAATTTTGTGATTTGACTCCTTGATTCTCAGTTATGTCCAAACATGTGAAATGGCCAGATAAATATTTGTGGATAAATGAGATGTCACAGTAAGTAACAAGGGATGGTAAATCCATTTTGTAATCTTTTACCAACTTATTCATTTTTGATTACCAACTTATTCAATTTTAAGTTGAAATTCCTTTTGTTTCTTTCACCTCAGAATCATTGAACCCTTAACCATTATCCTTGGGTGGACTTGGCAGTTGAATCCCATATATAGTTATTATCTCTGGGTAGGCATAATACCATTTAGTGTTCAGGGCACTTTCTAATGACGTCTATAGCTATGAAAGCTTAGCCGCTTGGATAATTCAGCTCTTTATCTCTATAACCCTCTTATATTCTGGGCTGAAAACAAGCACTACCATGTCCATTAAAGGTAGGACAGTCTGTTGCATAAATTTAGGCTCATTTTCAATTCTAAGCTTTGGAGTGAATAATATTTGCCATTCACATTTTTTTAAATGGCAAAACTGCAAGTCAACTTTTGTAAATTATATTGTAGAAAAATCATTGTGCTTGCAACCTTGAAAAAATACTTTCCCTACCAACATTTCTTGCTTATAATCCCTACTACCATGTCCTTTACACTCCTTGACCAGGACATATTGGAAAATATTGATTTTTTAACTCTAGCCCTTTATAGGAATAAAAACGTCTGTTATCAACTTGTCTGATTTAGAATTAGGAGTTCATTTCTTGGGTTTGCCATGGAACTCCATTTCCAACATATATGTGTGTGGTGCATATTTAGATGTAAGTATCATGAAATACAGTAAGGAGTGCCACTCACTGGTCATTGGGTCCAGTTCCCAGCTGACCTGGGCTTCTGTTTCTAGAAGAGGGTTAAATGCCATTGAAAAGTTGCCCTCTCTGACGGTGAGGCGAGCAGCACCTCGCTTGCCTCTTTTAAAGCCTCGGCCTGGAAACCAACTTCCTTCTTTGCATCCCCATGGCTGAGGTGTCTGGGGGCTAGGATGGCTTTGGAATCAGTATTCCCAGGTCAGACGATCCCTGGTGCATTTGCTCACGTGGTTAGGCCAGCCCTGACTGGCCAAATTCTGCTCAACCTCCTTCCGTTACAAATTTAATGTTATTTGTTTTTTTCCCATTTAAAAAACAGCACTACTCTCCTTTTTTTTTGTCCTGAAATAAACTCATTAAGGAATTTCTTATAGCTTTTTTTGTAAATGATTTCTGTTCCAAACAGTTTAAATATTTCCAAATGAGTTTGTCAGATTAACCAGTAAATCAGAATCCATCACCTTTATGGATTTGGAATTCTCTGATGAATGACATTTTGAACAACTAAAAATTCCATTAATAAGAATTATAGCCATGTGATTTCTCTTAATAAGACTTTTCCAAGTCTAAGTCTCGAGTGACCACCAGACATTCTGATAGCCATTTTTTATATAAAACTGTACATTGTCTACAAAAAATAAAAGGAGGGCTATTAGAGCACAGGATGCATTTCTAGTGTGTATCATGCCTGGTCTTACTTTTCATAATTACAGAATTTATCCAGTGTGCCATATTACTTAGCTTACATTGTTCCTGCCTGTTCTAAGGATATTCTCTATTTTGTACCCTTCCTTGTTTTTTTACTTGAATATATGTGCTCAGTACGACTCAGGCAAGGCTCCTACCTAGAAGCATTGGAACTCAGAAAGTTAGATTCTGATATGTAAGACTTGAGGCCAGCACATGAAAGGCTGTTTAACTCTAAATGGACCGTGCATACTGGTTTTATCAAATATAGTCATCTTGGGGAACTCTGTGTTTTATGCAAAGATAGGCTTCTAAATCAAATGCAACCATCAAATCTGCTCTCACTGGAACTCCATAGCTTTCAGATCTATGCCTTCCTATCACTCTCTAAAAGTGGGAGGGGACTCCCCAAAGTCTGAATGTGGGACTGCTGTGGCTGGGCCTGGCTACAAGGGACAAGATGAGGAATTTCGGAAACAATAGGGCGGTGCAAGGAATTACAGTAAAGCTAGGAGGTAGGTGGCAGGGGTTTGGACTGAGGGAGGGCTGCGAGAACAGCCCCCAGGGAGCTCCCTTCTCTTCCTGTCTTCCTTCCCTATCCTTTCTCTTTCCCACTTTCCCACCCTTTCAGAATTCTCGAGCATTCATGGAGAGAAGGGAGAGCCGTGGCCCACACGCTGAACCAGGCAGAGGATGCAGCTCTGTGTTCTTGCTTCCTTCTTTTGCCCTCTCCTGCCTGCAAGGACCCAGCCCAGCCCTTGAGTGACTCTGGTTCAGGTGGGAAGTGGGTGGGTGGGTAGGAGCAAGCCTCATGTGTGGGACGTGCTCACGTGTTCTTGGAGGGGCCTGAAGTCCAGCAGCAAGAGGTCAGGGGAAGGGCATTCCTTTCTCAGGCTTTGTGGGCTTCCAGATCTGATTAGTCGAGTGCTATCTTATTAGTGGAGCTATCGCCTTTCATTTAGGACATACTGTGTCTTTCGTAGGATACTGTGCAACTCAGCAAGGAAAGGTCTGATTCTAACTATAGGATGGAGTTCAATGAATCTGATGAAGAATTGGCACTTTGACAACTATGCTTTGAATGACCTGATTTCTAGGTTGGATATATCATCTTCACAGGAAAAAAAACAAAAATGCTGTAGCAAAGCAGTATTATTACTGCAAGAGAATGTCAAGATGAGAATGATGTTCTATTAGAGTTTCATCTGTTTGGGTGGGATGGAGGCCCTCAGTATGCTAAATGGGACACATAAAATCAGTGCCTTTTAAGTTTGTGCTCCTAGAAGTGTCAGCCCAGATTTGTGGTTTGAAAGGATTTAGACCCGAGTAGTAACCTGTGGCTAATTATCTGACTTGGTTAGAAATCAGCCCTCAAGAGCTAAAGGTCAAGGGTTAGTTTCCTTGGGAACCAGTTTATCTTCTCTGTTTCATGGTCATTGATTACACTCCTCATCCCTATTCAGATCACCTATAAAGCTGTGCTACTGATTAGAGATTGGGTATGAATGACTGAAGCACAGCCATTACCAGAACAAAATTACTGCGTATGGTTGGCAGGTCAAAATGGCACACTAGTTATCATCACGTTTACTGTTGGGCAGGACCTAAATGAAAATCCTGCTTTTGCCACTTTCCTAGAGTACTTGGGCAAGACGTTTCATTTCTCTATGTCTTTCTCAGTTTACAATTTACAAAATGATTTACTTCTTTATTAAATGTATTGGGGTGACATTGGGGTTAGTAACATTATATAGGTTGTACAATTCTATAATACATCATCTATATGTTGCATTGTGTGCTCACCACCCAGAGCCAGTTCTCCTTCCATTACCATCTATATGACCCCGTTTACCCTCATCTACCACCCCTCTTACTCTCTGGTAACCACTAATATATACCAACAACAAAAGATGAACACAAGTCACGTTTGACTTCTCTTTTGACTTCCCCCTTACCCTCTGGTAACCACTAAACTGTCGTCTGTGTCTATGAGGTTTTGTTTCTTTGTTTGTCTTTTTTGTTTGCTGCTTTCGGTTTAATATCTCACATATGAGTGAAGTCATCATTCTTAGTTTTTTCCATCTGACTCATTTCACTTAGCATGATAACCTTCAGCTCCATCCATGTTGTCACAAATAGCAGCATTTCATCTTTTCTGATGGCTGAGTAATATCCCATTGTATACCGGGGGTACCAAAAAATATATACCAGTGACCATTTTGGTCTACGTGGCTCAAGCGGTAGTTCGCCGTAATTAGAAGTGTCTGGATGCTGATGGGAACTAGTTTGAGTACCTCTTGTCATTGCTGAAGTCAAATGTGACTTGTGTTCATCTTTTGTTGTCGGTATATATTATTACAATTTTAATAGTTTTTTCCTCTCTTGAAATGTGCGTACATTTTTTGGGCACCCTCTATGTATATGTACCACATCTTCTTTATCCAATCGCCTGTTGCAGGACAGTTCGGTTGTGATATCAGCCTCACAGGGAAGTTATGGGAATATCACGATGGTAGCTGTCGTACACAGGATAGGTATGATCCTCGCTGACACTGGCCCGGCTCCCCTGGGTACGCTTTCTGCCATGCTCAGTGTGCCAGGGCCTTGTGCCACTCCTCCATGTCATGCTGCTGAGATCCTCCACCCCGGGCCCCACCTGGTTCACACAACTGCTATCTGGAGCCATCGACCAGGACAGCTTGCCTGTGAGGGCGAAATAGCACTTTTAAACTAAATGGTTCTGAGGATGGGAGCTAAACAGCACAAGGAGAGAATGGGAGTCTCACAGAAATATACACAAAACGTAAGTTGTTCTGCCCCTTTCTCAGGGCTTTGCAGTTCTAGTCCTAAAGTCACTTTCAAGTTTGGGCTCTGGAGTAACTGCTCCGCTCGTGTCCTCATTTGAAATTTTTTCATTTCCTAGGAGAGGGTTGGAAGCAATAGGGACCATAAAGAAACTTGGCATACAAATTAGAAATAAGATCAGTAAAAATACATGATGGAATTCTTCTTCTAAGATTATTTGCCCTTTTGTTTGTGGAGAGAAAAATGCAAATGTGATGCTAATTATGATGGTCCATCTGTCAGACTCAGCGTGCCAGAGAAAAAAGCCTAAGCTTCCAGCTGCCCTGCAGAATTCCTCCACCTTTGAAGACCCATTTTGGAGAGGCCATGGCCCTTTCAAACAAACGTTGCTGTCCTGTAAAGTAGCAGGTCTTCTTGAAGGACTCTGAGCTGCCATTGGAAGAGACCAAGTTCTGACTGTGACACTTGTTGTTGTATTCTGCAGAAAATATGTGGGGTTTACCAAGTATCTGCTTATTGGACAACTGAATAGTTATTTGGAGAGGGTTGTCAAGTAAATTATGAAAAGCAAGTATTGGGTAGCTATCAATCCCTAAGTGTTTATTTAGATTATTTGTCTCTTTTAATAACCCACCTGACAGGGATTCCAAAGAATATTTTAACAAAAGTTTATTGAAATCTCTACACTAGGATTGGGTACTCTGCTGTTAATTTGGGGAGAGCCCATCTTAGTAGCTGAGTGGGTAATTAATCAGGCTGCTCTCCTTCTGTGTTTTTTAAGTTGTGAAATTGGAAAGGTTGTTTTCAATAGGTCTTTACAAAGTTCTGCATTAAAGAACATCTCTAAGTATTGTTAAATTCCCAAATCGATTCCCATAACCCATTTCCATAATGTGATGTGACGTTATTAGGGCTAGAGGTAGGGATTTGTAAGTTATTGATGTACAGCTACCAGGGAAGACACTAGAAATGGTCTGTTATTTGAAAGAGGGGAGAGAGTGACAATATAGGGACTGAGCCATGATAGACAGCTGTAATTGAAGACACAAGTCCGCACTCAAGGAAGGCATTTTCAGGAGACTGTTGTCAACAGCATCCATGATGCAGAGAAATCCAGGAGGGTGACAAGGCAAAAATTCACAATACAGAAAAAGAAATTAAGAATAGAACAATCTGTGACAGGTATGATTGTAATTGACTGCAGAAAGCACTGGACTTTATAATAAATAAATATGGAGAATAATGACATTAGTACTTGTTGATAATCTTCAGGTGAGAGGAAAGGTTGTTTTATAAGATAAAGTATGAGTGGGACCTAGAGGGTTAGGCAGGTGCTGTGGACGAGAAATGTGCATATCAAGAATCGATAACTAGGCAGGAAGAAAGGAGAGGACTGAATAAAAATGAAGAGGGCAGTGAAGGAAGAAAAGTTTCTTTCCTAGATAAAACTACCTTCGTGTATGACTTAATTCAGGTATTCATTTATTAATGATTTGTTAGCTTTTTACATAAACAAGCTATACTCATTTTATAAAAAATACAGTAAAAGATTATACACAAAAATAAATAAAATTATAATTTCACAACTTACAAATACTGGTAACACTGAAGTACACTTCCCTCCAGTCATTTTTTTCTATCCATGTTATATTTTATTTCAGGATCTTTCTGGACAATCTTCTGAAATATTCAGGGGCTACACAAAATTCTCTTTGTCACTGGCTCTGAAACGATTTGATCTTAGGACCTCTTTACACTCTTAAAAATTATTGAAGACTTTTAAAGAACTATGGTTTATATAAGTTATAGCTATTGATATTTACTTTGGTAAAAATTAAAACTGAGAAAGATTAATAATATTAATTAATTAATTTGAAAATAATGCTAACCTCAATACATGTTAATATAAATAATTATATTTTTCCAAACAAAAATATAGTTAAGAGAAGTGGTATTGTTTCACATTTTTGTAAACTGTTTTAAATTTTTTTTATTATTAGTTTCAGATGTACAAAACAATATAATGATTAGACATTTATACCCCTTGCAAAATGATCAGCCCAAGTTGTCTATCCACCTGCCACTGTACATAGCTATTATACTACCATTGACTGTATTCCCTATGCTGTACTTTACATCCCATGACTACATGTGTATTTTAAAATTATAGTTGACATTCGGTATTATTTTATATTAGTGTCAGATGTACAGTGCAGTGGTTACGCATTTATATAATTTATGGCATGACCCCCCGCATTAAGTCTAGTACCCATCGAATGCCATACACAGTGTTTACAACTTCATTGACTGTATTCCCCATACTGTATTTCACATCCCTGTGACTATTTTGTAACTACCAATTTGTACTTCCTAATCCCTTCGCCTTTCTCACCCATTTCCCCAAACCCCCCCTTCTAGCACCCATCAGTTTGTTCTCTGTACCTGTAAGTCTATTTCTGTTTTGTTTTTTCATTTATTCTGTTCTTTAGATTCCTCATATATGTGAATTCATATGGTATTTGTCTTTCTCAGTCTGACTTATTTCACTTAGTCTAATATCCTCTAGATGTCTATCCATGTTGTCACAAATAGTAAGATTTCATTCTTTCTTATGGCAGAGTAATACTCCATATAAATGTACCAAATTTCTTTATCCAATTGTCTGTATATGGGCATTTCGGTTGTTTCTATATTTATTTAGGCTATTGTGAATAGCACTGCAGTAATATAGGCATGCATATATTTTTTTAAATTAGTGTTTTGGATTTTTTTGGAAAAATACTGAAGAGTGGAATTGCTGGGTCATAAGGTAGTTCTATTTTTAATTTTTTGAAGAACCTCCATACTGAGTTCCATAGTGGCTGCACCAATTTTCAGTCTCAATAACAGTGCACAAGGGTTCCATTTTTTTCACATCCTTCCCAACACTTCTTGTTTGTTGTGTAAATTTCTTTAACACCTAGTTTGACAGAAGACAGCTATATTCTCATATTTATGCATTCCATTTATTGCAGTATACTGTGTTGAATGAGTGTGTGAAGAAAATATAGTTGTAAAAGAGAATCGTATTTTAATAGCATTCTTAAATAACTATGGATATCATCCTTTGAAGCCATACACAAACTTGACAAGTGGTGGTTTCTTAAAAATTGATTAAAATGTGGAATCCATGAACAATTCTTATTATGTTAACATTAAAATTCATCATCCTATCTTACATTTTGAATGGAGCCTTAGCCTATGCATAATTTTGTAAGGTACATTGTGTCATTTGGAAAATTGATTTGCTGTTATGTAGACCTTCTAAATATTGATACATTTTACTTTATAATAATTTAAAAATTATAGTTATTAATATCAGTAGTGACTTCATCTGAGAGGTCTTTATGTATTGAGAAGATGTCAAGCATACTGTGACAGATACACATTTTCCAAAAATTCTTATTTCTGCTTGAAAACTTAAATTTTATCATTGGCAAAAAACCTCTGTCAGCACTGGGTTCACTTCCATCACAGAGGAAACATCTGCCAAATACTCGTCTGTACAATACTTTGTCATTTGTTGTTTCAAGTAAAAATGATGTTCCATGGAAAATTAGGGTAGTTTAGCTTGAAACTCAAAACAATCAATTACACAAGTACATTACCTTAAGACAACCATCGTATTTCCATGTGCATACTTGACGATTTGTGACACAGAATATTAAGAAGACATGTATTCAAGGGTTGATGTTTAATAAAATGATTAATTTTTACTTCACCAAGGATGTTCTTAAGTGACTACTGGCATTTTTCAATGGCAAGTGTGTAGTGCTGAGCACTACGTGGCTTCTAGTACACTTTCATGTGGCTACGAGTACAGTTTAGTGCCACTACCTCAACGTGTGCTAAGATGCCTGCAGTTTTAGCCACCACTGATTTTGTAGTGTCCGTGCAAATGTCAGCACAGTGAAACTGGCTCGTAATATTTTCACAATGATAATGGCTCGCAATATTTTTATGTTCTGATGGAAGCAGATTCGACCTCATGAATCCCCGGGCAGTGAGTGGTCCACAGACGATGCTTTGAAAATTCCTGTAATACACTGCAATTTCAAAACTAAGTCCATCAATCTTTTATTTGGGGGGCATGTAGTTATTTCTAGAACTGTAAAGATTTTCTTGGGTTATGTTTCTAGAAGGAAAATTGCTCTATTAAAACAAATGCTTTTCAAAATTTGTACGGCATATTTCTAACTTGTCCTTTAGAAAGTTATATACATGTGTCAGCAACATAACTGTGTGCTTTATTTTCATAAGGATTTTCAGTAATGGTATACAGTTTCCATGCTTAGCAAATATTTAACATGGCACCAAAATGATTAAAGCATTTGTAATTTGACCACTTTGCAATACGCAAAGCGCAAAATGCCACTTGAATTCACTCTGCTGTAAATGCTTGGTAGAGAAACAGTGTGTGAGAGAGTATAGTTGTTAACTATGTGACTTTGGATGCGTCATTTAACTTTGCAGACCTTTCATCTGTACAGTGTCAATACCAAGGAGGTTTCTCCCAAAGACGTTTGTTATGGGGGTTAAATGAGTCTACATGTGGAAAATACCTGATATACTACCCGCCATGTAGCAAGTGTTCAGTGAGTGGGAGCAGTTATCATCATGATTAAAGAATGCGAAAAAGCTCTTCCAAATCCAGGAAGCTTTCTGATTCTAAAACTCTCTTAGTTAGAGTCGTAGATGCTTCTGAGAGCATAAATCAAAGAACCTATTGGTAAGGCCGGCCGAATGGCGCATTGGTTAAGCGCTGGCTTGGCATGCCAGTAGCCCGGTTCGGGTCCCACATATGAGAGCCAGTGACACTGCCCTCAAAAAAAAAAAAAAAAAAAGAACCTATTGGTAGATACGGTGGGAGAAGCTAGGAAGATTAATGGGAATCCAAAAGCCTGATACGATACAAGAATCTAGAAGAGTCACGAGGACAGAAAGAGGATCAGAAATAGGTCCAGAGAGCCAGGAAAACAAGTGTCAAAAATCAATGTGTTGGATCAAAGGATGCCCCTGGTGGCTGCTGGATTATTTGAGCACTCTGTGGCTGGAGGGGTGGGGGGGAGTTTGTGGGTGGGTGGGTGGAGAGCTGATTTACTGGCCACAGTGAGAAAGATAGGAATTCCTATACTTCTTAGCTGAATGAGAATTTCCTTGCCAATATAACAGCTCTGAGCAGCAATCAAGGGCTTCAAATTTCCATAAAAATCTGAGGTCATTTAGTTTGCACTTAACTGGCCAATTTTGTTATTACCCCTAGTGTCCATGTCAGAATTTTGGTAATAATCGTTTATCACTGAATATCAGATTGACACTAATTCTTTCTCTAGGGTCTTCTGTTCAGATCACTGACTTTTAAACAGATGTGCGTGTCCAGATGTCTGCAACCTTGTCAGGAGTCTCCCTGGCCTAACTGCTACTTTTTGATATTTATTAAACACTTCTCAACATGAGGAATCATCAAAGGAATATGTGTATTACATGCTCTTTATACGTAGTTCATTAAAGACACGAATGCACAACTATCATACAACGTTATAAAATTCTTTATTACCCATGGTTTCATGGGTATGTATATGCCTAAGTTTATCAGATTGTACATTTAAAATATGTGGGGTTTATTATATGCCACTCATACCTAATAAATTTGTATAAAACAATTTAAGGGTACAAAACAAGATTGTCATCCTAGTAGTTCAAAAAATGCTAAGATTCTTGGCCCTATTACCTTTAAGAATTCTGGAAATGTTCTAGGAATGTATAGTACTCTCTAAGTTTCATATTCATTTATTAAAGACAAGAATGAAGTAGGACAGCCACACAGATTCCAGATCTCTGAAATTATACCAGGATATTTTCAAAAGTTGTAATGATATTTTTTAATGTTGTAAAAACCCCATAATTGGATGCTATCTCACTACCTACTATGTAAATTGGCACATGAACAAGTGGTAAATTTTTCTGTAGCTCCATGTCGCGTTTTCTTTACTTCTGTGTCTTTGTACTTCACATTCACAGATGTGGATATTTCCTTCACAGCCCACAGTATTGCTAACAGTACAATGAGGCTGAGCTTGTGATGTAATTCTTGACAGCGTTACGTTCGTAATGATTTGGTGATTCTCATCTTCACAACTTTCATTTATTTAAGTAATCTTAGAGCTTGATTCCCCTAAATTGTTGGATTGAGATGGAAATCTACTTTTTCTAATTTTCATTGAATTTCAAAATCTAAGGTTAAACTATTTCATTTTATTATCCAGTTACACAAAATTTTGGTTATATTTTCATGCCAATTCATAAGACACTTAGTGAAAAACCATGATTATTTTATATAGCTATCTTGCATGTGCTCTTATTATACACACACACATACATACATACCGGGATGCCAAAGTGTATGTACGTGACTTGTATTCATCTTTTGTTATCAGTGTACAAGTATATTGAGTATTACAATTTTAATACAGTTTTTTCCTTTCTTAAAATGTGGATGTATTGTTTTGGCACTGTGTGTGTGTGTGTGTGTGTGTGTGTGTGTGTGTGTGTGTGTATGTGTATAAATACATACTTTACAGAAATTCAATACAGAGGAGAATTCACTTCCTTCCTTCCTACTGCCTTTCTCGTAAACCATGCCACTATCATCCCTGGATTCCTGCTGTCTCCCAACTGGTTTTCCTGGGTAGCTTTTCTCCTTCTTCTAACCCAATTCTAGACAGAATGAGCATTCTAAAGTATAATCGTGTCACAATACTGCACAGCCTCCTTCTACGACGTCCAATTGCTGTGAGAAAAGAATGTAGACTGCTCAGTATGACTTTCATAAGGTCCAGTGTACCTGGCACGCCTTTATCTCATCTTTCTCTATTCCCTCTCTCACATCTGCCTCGTTCTCCATTGAAATCCTTCCAGGACTTTTTCACGGATGCTCTTTCCTGTGCCTGGATCACTCCATCCCACCCCCCAATTCTTACTTGCCTTTCATATCTCAGCTTATCCTGCCCTTTTCCTCAGAAGCCTTCCTTTCCCCAAGCTGACTTTGATGCTTCTCCTTTGTGCATCTTGAAGCATTGCTCCTATCAGAACCCTTATTAGAGGTTTCGAATTCTCTGTTAACTGTCTTCCCCTTTATATCATAAGCTGTATGAAGTTGGGGACTATGTCTGCCTTGATCACCATTGTACCCCTGGGTCCTGCCTGGCATAGCATCTGGCATCTGATAGGAGCTGAATGGCAAATGAATTATCTTGAAAAAGAAAAGTGCATGTAATAAACTAAATGCATTTGTGATCATTTTAGAGCAAAAAGTGAGGACTTTTTCTCTATTCAGAATTAAAGATACCCAAGCCAACAAAGGAGGTCTATACATAAAGGTAACTTAATTAGTTTGATGTGTTTATTTCTTAAGATAAATAAATTTTATTCTGCTTGAGCCTTCTAAAATTAAGCCAATCTTATTTCACAGGTATGAATATGTAGTCAAATTCACAGAGACAGGAAGCAAAATAGTGATTGCCAGGGGTTGGAGGAGGGGATATGGTGTCACTGTTTACTAGGCACAGAGTTTCAGTTGGGATGATGGAAAAGTCCTGGAAATGGATAGTGATGGTAAATGTACTGTACACATAAAAATGGTTAAAATGGCATCTATATTTTACCACAGTAAAAATTATGTAGACATGTGAAAAAAATTAAACCAGGCTACAATGCTATTGTGAGTAAAATTACATACATTCTTTAGTTTTACAGTATAGTCAATTCATTTCAAAGTTTCAGAGAGCACAAGAAGGAAAGTGGAAGACACAGCGAGACAGTCATTGAAAAAGGTGAGGTGAAAAGTGTCTGAGGCAAACAGCGCAGGTCACCGAGTTTCTTTAGACAGACGCGTACGCGTTACGCAGCTTCCGTGTGCCAGAGAGATGCAGGCATTTGAATCAAGTGTGTCAAATTACTATTTTCCTCTCAAATTTTAATTTCCCCTTGATATCCAGAGAAATAATCAAAATTAATAAGGAAAAAGCATGTCTTTTATATATACTTCTGAACTTTAAGAGATAATAGTTAATGGACCCTTGACTAAAAATTCTTTTGATATTTAAAAGCTGTTTCTTGCTTTATCTGTTTTGAAAAAGTGGTGTTATCTTATTTCATAATACAGTTCCCCTTATCCAGTATTTGTGTCAGTGTTGGGTTCCCCTAGTCCATATTTAGCCCCATTTTGTATTGTGTCTAAAAAAAATGCAATAAATCCCAAATCAAGACAATACTCCAATTATACATGTGTTAAATACCGCTTTAATTATGGTATTAAGAGTTTAAAGCATCGTTCTGAATGTGATAACTGTTGGGATTGTTGGGGGACCTTTTTTTGTAGAGTTTTATTTTCACGTCTGTGAACTTCCTAAAATATATTGGACATTAAGCTGAGGTCTGGTTTCAGTCCCTGGACTAAGTGTCTTCCACTTGGGTGTAGTTTGGCCTCCAAAGATCCATATCCTCTAACCTGTCTAACGCAATATTTCATCTGTGCAATTATGTAGAAGGTAGTGGTTATATGTTCGCATTAACTTTAGCCAGATGTACACATTAATGATCTAGGAATAGAGCTTTCGTCATATCAATGCTGGAAAAGGCAGTGGACAAGTTCTGTTGGACGAGGAGGGGACAGAAATTTTGACCCCTGATATTCTGATAATGAATTAGACACTGAGAGTTCCTGTCTTGTCCATAAGACAACAGGTGGTTCTGTGGTTACCACCAGACCATGGAATGAAGTAAAGGAAATAAGAGAAACGAAGGTTCTTTGATAGCATAATTCTCAGCTGTAGAAATTGTTTTTTGTGAAATCCCATGTAGGTTGAACTTTGTGCCCTACATTCCATACAACTTGGAATATTTCATTGCATTGTGTGTTTGAAAAGTAAATGGTTCAAATATTCCTGACATAAAACTTCAGTAAGTCATTTGGCATATGAAAGTGTTGCTAATATTCCGCCCATAGGCAACCTTCTGTGATGCCTGAGATAACCTGGGTACTTACTGCAAGAGACCTGGTGAGAGCTGTGTACATGTTGCATCCTTTCCTTGATTCTTGGCTTCAGGAAAAGCCACACAAATGAAGTTCCTGACCCAAAATAAATTGCTGAGGTAAAGTATCTGGGATGAGAGCTTTCCAGATAAAAGAATATATTTTTGTAGGAACTGTGGCTGTCACCCACTATGTTTTCTTTTTGAAATGAAATACGTACCACCAGCACCGTGTTTTTTTAGAATATATAGTAGCTAGCATTAAAATATACAGTGCAGTCTGCTGCCATTTATATAGAATATCATGATAGCAGCATCACTTCTTTTATAACTTGCCATTTCCTGGTACTTTCCCCTGGCTTATTAACCCAAGATTATCTCTAAAAAAATCTGCTAAAAGAGACAGGAGACAAGGTCATGTCCTGCAGATTTAAGCAAAAAAACAAAAACAAACAAACAAAAACAAACACAGATAGACAGAAAGACATAAAACAATAAAAAAAAACTAATTGTTTATACTTACTCCATCCCGTTTATTACTGTGCTAGCCACATATTAAGACAGTCTACCTGGTTGTCTTCTATGAGCTGTCACATTCCTTGGGTTGGTTTTTGCATGTGAATATTTTGCCAGGTAAGGGAACAGAATTCAAATATGTTATATAAAAGGCTTTGTTCATGTAGCCAGCCTTCAAATCATAGTATTCTGAAGCCACGTTTCAGCCTTTCTGCCTTCTCCTGAAATCCTTTTGTTGGGCTTCTTTGGGTAACCAGAAACAGATGACAGCTATGAGTTTCCAAAATGACCCCATTAATTTCTCTGTTGCTTACCAGTGGAAGTGAACTTGGAATTTTGAGCTTGTCAGCCCACTGACATGTGTTTTTGCCAAGTGAATGTTCATTTGGCAATAATCATTATTGGTATGAAACATCTGATTTCATACCTTATAAAACAAAAAGTGGAACAGTGGGCTATCAGTCACCCAATGAAATAATCTAAATGACATTGAGAATGGTTTTAAAATTCTCTCAATATGTCGGATCAGTCATAAAGCTGGAATCTATTTCATCACAGAATGTATGTGTTTGGTGTGTTATAAACCTAAGGCCTAAAGGTTTATGAATTTAACATTTAGTAACATCTGCTAGAGTACTTTTAAATTATTAGTAATATTTTGCAAAATATCCTTAAACAAACATTTTTATGATTGAGAAATTTTTTTTTTTTTAAGATTTTATTGGGGAATTTGGGGAGGGGAACCGCATTGGGGAACCGGGGAAATGGAACAGACAAGTTGCTGTCCTTTTGTTCCTCAGTCCAGTTGTGGAGGATGTTGCTTCACTGGCCTATGTTGGTATCATCATTGCGCTCTTCTCAGATGAGGCAGATCAGTCACCGGCCTCTGGACGGCCGCTCACAGTGGCTCTTGGCAGCTCAACCTACTGCCGGCCGCTCACACTGGCTGCCTGCCACTCACTGTAGCTTATGACAGCCCACTGCAGCAGGGGCAGCATGCAGCCTACGCCATCACCAGCGACCCAAGGCAGCCCAGCTCCAAGTCAAGCTGTAGAGGGCACAGCATCACTGGCCCTCTTATATGGGATCTGAACCAGGGCCCTGCTGCTCAGAGCTGGCATCCCAAGCCAGCTCTTAACCAAAGCACCACTCAGCCAACCCTAACTGAGGAATTTTTTAACCAATAAGCAAATATGACATCCAGGCATCACTTTTTGAAGTGCATTTTGAAGTTCTACTTTCAGTCTTTTGGCTTTAGTCCATGATCGACAGCCTGTCTGTGGGAATGTAAAAGGAAAGTAAATGGACATCCACACTTGTGATTTAGGGGTGTGTGTGTGTGTGTGTGTGATCTGACAAGTATTGCTACCATCAGGAATAAGAATGTCCTCTCGGCAAAACAGAAATGATAAAGCACAACTCCTTTTCAGTTCTATTACCAAATGTTTCCAGTTTTGAGGGAGGAAAAAGCCTCAGAATTTAAAAGCAAGTCATTGCTGTTTTATAAGAACTGCTCTGTAGGAGATAAGGAAGAGAATTCTTTTCAGGATAGATGACTTCAGGATGACAGGTGCAAGCCAAGAATCTGCTGGGCAGATATAGACTGAAGTTCCCCAGGGTTTTGTCTTGCTCCCAGCTGTTTGCAGCAGGATACCAAGGTGGTCCTCATTTCTCACATCTCAGATGTTCCCCTCCCTCAAGTATCTCTAACAACGAAAGTGAAAGTCCAGTTCTTTCAAGCCTTTCAGATAGCCTTTTGAAAGTTTTCTAACTTTTGACAAAGTCCACCTTCCCCTAACCTGCTGAAAGTTTTAAGGGGTTATCATCCCTACTTGTCACAAAGCTCATGTCCCTTGATAGTCACAAGCAATTCTTGGAAGGGGGTCTTGGGTTAGACATATATTTAGAAGAAATTGTGAAATTTGAATGTGTTGAGAAAACTGTTGTGATGGCCCCCCGTTTCTGGCTTTGAGCTCGCTCCTCTTTTCTTCTTTTAAATGACAGTCTTATTTTCCACCGTAAGGCTAGCAACGCTAATTGCTGCTTGTGGAAAGACTAAGCAAAGGGTGAACCTGCCTAAAGAAGTTCAAATTGAGCCATCGATTGTATTTGATAAGCAAAGGCGTACTCTGTATGCTGAGAACTGAATAACAATCCAGCCCATCGTCTTTATACACCCCAAAGTCTTTGGGAAATAAGCCTTATTTCTGAGGGTGTGCTTTTCCTCAGTTAGGAAGAGAGCTGCGGGAAAAGGGGGGACAGTCCCCCAGAGAGCCCCATTTGAAGGTGGCAGGCCTCCTCCTGTAAAGTCCAGGTACAGCTGAGCAGGTGCAAATGCAGCCGGTGACTCATACCTTGTAGGAAGGCTCCACCTTGTAGGAAGCTATAGGTTTTCTATAAAATCTCATTGTACCTTTGGCTGCTTCATTGCAAATCATTGCTCCCTCCATTTAAAAAAATAATTATTTTCGGTTACAGTTGACATTCCATATTATTTTATGTTAGTTTCGAGTGTACAGGATAGGGGTTAGACATTATATAATTTCAAGGGTACACAAGTAGCTGTGTTTCCTTGCTAGAACCTCCAAACAAGCACCCCCTCCATTTTTACTTCTGTAAAAGAAACATGGATCTTAACAGTTATGAAAGAGTTGGATTTTTTAAGTATCTCTAGAAAGTTTTAGTTAATTCTAACCTACACTGATAAGCTTCAGGTTGGAAAAGATCCTCAAGAAAAATACTTTATGAGCTCTTTGCAGGCAAAGAAATGTGATTAGTTTCTAAATTTAGCGCTGGAATGTACAGAACTCATCATGATAAGAAATTTCAATTAAAAAATAAGATTTAGAAGGAATTATGAAGTTAAATCACTTTGCTCAAACTCTTAGGAATATCGCAGCTGTAGTAGATGACACATTTTAATTACTTTCACAAGACTGACTCAACTCTTACTGCACATACAGTGAATGAGGAATTTGTTGGTTGTAAAACTTTTTACTTAGGATTTTTTAATGGAATAAAGCCATGTTTGCCTAAATAATTGCAGTAATTTATTTCACATTTTTTCCAGACCAGAGAGTGGGAATACCAAGTATGCTTTGAAACTGTGTCATCCAGAGCTGCCTGTAAATGTTCCTCTCTTTCTTTGCTCGCAGAGATGTCAAAGGCATTTGATCTTAGACCACTGTGGTCCCAGCAGTGACAGCAGTTTAAACTTACTGAAAAGAGATGGATCTGCCCTTTCCAAGAAGCAAGAAGTCCCAGAGTAGAGAAACAACCATAATTATGTGTCACTTATTTCACATTCAAAAGTGTTTGGTCTCTTGTGAAAGCAAGATGGAGGGCAGTGCAGGAGGGGGTGGAGCCTTCCCTGGGTTTTCCAGGTCTGTCTTCATGAGCTGAGTGGGAGGCTTAGCACAGCCAGCATTGCAAATGTAGGCTGAGAGTCACCCGTTAAATTGGGAAGCCTAAGCTGCCTCTAGCTTTCTTTTTTAAAAGAGGAGGGACACATTGCTGAAACAGTTCAGAAAAAGTGAAGCTGCTGAGTGCTGGTTCTGGGCACGGGGAAGCACCTTAAATATCACTAAATAGTGAACCCATTTCCCGCCTTTGCTCTCCCAGGCAGCTCAGGGTGAATGTTGAAACTGAGGATCTTTATGACACGACTAAATTTAGTTTTAGATCCTAGCTCTAGAAATCACCTCTCTATATATGCGTCCCCCTCAGACACCTAGCCTTTCCCCCAGATAATCAGCAGCAGAGGGCAGTACCCAGGACCTAATGGTCACACGGTGGGGACCTCTGGCGGGATGAAGATAACATCTTGACCTAAGTTATGGTTCAGCTCCTGAGCCCTGAGGTAGAACAACCCCCGGCTACTTTCCCATGAGGCCGGACAGAGGGACACTGGCAAAGACCTCAGAGCTGTCCTCAAGGCCTGAAGAGATGATTGGTTACCCTCGCCTCACCTCCGACCAATGAGCTCCCAGCGCGACCCTGACCCCCTAACCCACGGTGTCCCGTGACTTTGCCCCATAGGCCCTGTACCCTACACGCCATTGGATAGGAAAGTCCATTTGTTTTGAGCACAAGCGCCCCATCTCTGAATTGGCCAATTTGATTGCATTTTTTCTTTCTATAGTGCAAACTCCTGCTCATGCATTTCTTTGGGGTAGTGTGTGAAGACAGGTGGACCCAAGGAAAATCAGTGGGGTTCCGGTAGCAATGTGAGTGTAGATGCTGTCAAGTCCGCAGGGCTGGTTGGCCACAGTGATACTTTACGTTAATGCCACAGAGCATGAGAGGATAAGATAGCAAAGTTGAAGCTGTTTAATTTCCCAAAGATAAGATAATATTGTGAGATTTCTGTGGCCAAATCAGATTTTTTATTTGGATAACTGAAGAAAGTGCACAGCTTTTTGGAATGTTCAGGAATTCTGCCTTAATGAGGGCTTTGCAGATGTGGGTCTTCTAACGTGTCTGATAATCATCAATGGCTGCACACATTCAAATGATCTTAGTTATCTTCTACTGTTTTGAATATGTGGCTTTTACCTTCTGCCGATAGCACTGCATTATAAGGAGGTTCCCGGATAAAATGTAAACTATACATAAATCTATTCAAAATAAGGGGGTAATTAATACAAAAGTAAGAAATAGCCAGTTCTTTTTACTCCAATATTAACTCTATTTTGTCCTAAAACAAACAAAAGCTTTACTCGGTTCTTTAAAATTTTATATTAGGAATCAGAGTGTATTCCTAGCCAATCAATTATTTAGTTTCCAATCTGTTGTACTCCATGTAGATAAATGAGGACACCTACATTAATTTGTTCTTTACATTCACTGAATATTTAGATATCCCTGCAGCTTCTGTTTTTTCCAAATCTCATAAAAAAGAATTAGCAAGTAATTCAGCTTTTGGCCCTACATTATTCATAAGAAAAAAAGATACAGACAAGTCTGGCCGTAGTCAAAAAGGTCTTGTTTATTTCATTCATTTGTTCGCTTGTTCATTCATTCCTATGTTTATTTTGCCAGGGCAGAGTAGAGATGGGATGGTGAGCTGGTAAGAGGAGCTGCGGGTTTTGTCTGGCTGTAATGTTAGCTTATATTAGAGAACGTTGTGTAATGTCCTTCCTTGGCCTTCTTTGGATGGAGAGCAGCCTCTGGCCTGGGTGCCAGGCTGGACACCAGAATAAATCCGTTCCTCTCGCCCCACAGTGCTCTAAATCTCCCAACAACACTGCCTCAGTGACTCCAAATTCCATGCCTTTTTTTCTTCCTTTCTTTTGCTTTCTCAACGTGCTTCTGTTATGAATCATAAGCAGATAGGGGCCCAGCCTGGACAGGGGCTGGGTTTCCTTGTCAATGCCTCACTGAATTGGAATTCGGTCCTCAGAGCCGCCCTTGCCCTGACCCGGGAGGGAGTTCGTCTGGGCCTGGCGTGGGTTCATTGATGTGCTGAATATCACAGACTTAATTCAGCGCCCAAGGTTTCCAAAGAAAGGAGGGGGAGAAGGAAGGAAGGAAGAATAAAGATGAGGTCTGTGCAACATGGTTGATTCAGCTAATGAAGTTTTGCAGGATGGCTCACAAGGAAGAATTTTGCTGAAGGAAACTTGGTTATTGCTGTGACGCATGCCCCCTTCTCTGTCGTTTTGAGAAGGAGGGAAGTGAGTTATTGGTTAAAACAATAGGGGGGAACAGAGAGAGAGATTTTTTAAAAGCAAACCAAAAACTCCCCCTTTGGCTTCCAGTTCTGACTGTCATGAACTTGCTCTAGCAGCCCTTCCCTCATTGATTGTCGCGCATCTACTGTGATGTAAGCTAGCCTCATCCATCCCCGCGGCACACAAGTCACAGGAGCCCAGGGCTTCCCACACATCCTCAGGTGCCAGGACTGCCCACAGACTGTGCCTCTGGGAGAAAGGCTGGGGAGAGTGTCTTTGCTGTCAAGTCCAGCCCCATTCTCTCCCCAGAGATCCCGATGTGAATGAGCAGGGGTGACTTCCAGGGAGAGAAAAGACACTGATAAGAAGCTTAACAGAAGCCATTCAGCCTCCCTGTTGTGAGAGGAGTCTCCATACTACCTTTGGCTCCTCTTAATTTTGTCCTAACCTAAACATATAGGCAGGACAGACCGGTCTGCAAATGACATTTTAAAGCAAACGTATATTCTCATGTAGGAAAATCAGCCTTTGCGATTGTACAAAATGTATTCATAGTTTAAGCACCTGCGACAAATGTTTCTATTCCTGTTGTTGGTGACAATATACAAGTAGATGCTGGAACTAGCAGAACTGAGGTTTTAACAACTTGAGGAGGAAAATTTGATTTGCATCCCATTTACAAATGATTTCTACCACCCCAACACCAAAGTTATGGAAGTGGTTTTTTTTTTTTCTTTAAACACCCCAATGACTTTACAACTTCCCTATATTTGATTTATGTTCAGCAAAGTGGAAAAGAGAGAGAGCTGGTTCTGTCTCCTCTCTCACAACCAGATAATGCATCATACCTTCAGTACGTAAATCCGCTTCAACTGTTTCCAGCTTCAAACTTTAGATTTTATTGCCTAAATAGTAAGAGGTTGTATGGAAAAGAAGCCTGAGGTGGGAGAAGAGGGAAAACTTTTTCTTTTCTATCTTTTTCTCATTCAAACGGTACAATATATATCATTGTGTAGCGCCACAGTTGGAGAGTATTGTTATCATCTGCTTCCAGTTCAGAGTGTGAATGAACTAGCCATCTAAGGCACCTAATACAATAGAGTTGAACCGTTAACTCCTCCCTTTAACTATTTAAGGCTTAGTCCAATCATTCAGCACATACTCGTATGTGCTGAGCGCCTATAATGTGTCAGGCATTGTTCTAGACCCTTGTGGCACATCAAAGAACAAAACAGATCAAGAGAGCAGCCATCTCGGGCTTATATAATCTAGGGCAGAATCTGGGTCTGAGTCACAGAACCTGGTTCTAATTGTTCAGTTTTTTCCCCCAGATCGCCTCAATACTCTCAATCATAGCAAAGACTTCCGTTTGTCTTCATTTTAGTTCCCATTGCAGTTTGCATATGCTCCGTGCTCTGCCTTCAGATGGTACCTGGGGAGACTGTGTAATCTCACCCGTTGGGCATGTCTTCAGCCTACACCTATTCTGGTTCTCATTGGATGTTTCCCGTAGGCGGAGAAATAGGGAGTACCTGAGGGGTCTCTCTAGTTCTTATTCTGTAAATCCATAAGTAGCCAATATCCACTCCAGCTAGCTAAGTGCTGTGTTCTTTTCTCTCCTCATTTCTTAATGTATATACCAAGGGTCGAGGAGATAACTTGACTGCCAACGAGGCATGAGGAGTCAAATTCACCACTTAGATTATGAAGCTTGGCTGCTTGTGCTTTTTATTCTCCTGTTCACTCATTCATTCATTCATTCATTCATTCTTCCCCCCACAGACTTTTGGTTACTGCAGACTGTGCGCCACACCCTGACTCAGCCTTAAGGGAAGCCAGGCTGAATCAGACAGCCCTGGCCCTCTGGAACTTAGTCTGGTAGGGGGCCAGAATGTCCCTTTGCAAACACAATTCCTGACCTCCAGTCATGAAGGACTGCAGTGTTTCTTCAGCTGGCTTTTGTATTTTTCAAAAATATCTTTATGGCACGTTGTGCTTGCCATCAGAAGAATATCCCATGAGCACATTGATTACAGATTTGGGTTGTTTGGCGTGTGTGTGGGCACAGATTGCGTGCACACGCATACATGTATGCACACAGACACACACACACAGATTTATTTTTCATCAACTTTGCTGAACTAATTTCCCTTCTACTCCTTGGCGCAGCAGTGCAGTGATATATAAGCCTTTCTGAAATCCGACGGGACTCATGCCCAACTGAATTATTTCATTCTGCACTCCATGTCAGTTCCTGGAAATTAACAATAGAGCATTTCACTTTGGTCTTTGATCCCACCAGTGCAGTCGTGGTATTTTTCCAGATGTTTCCGTCTTGGGTTGCTATTACAAAAAAACACAACGCAAGTTAAGCCAGGCCAAGCTGGCCTGTCCCGGGCTGAGGAATGCGTGCTTCTCCAAATCACATAGTCATGTGCTCCATGAGGCTTAGGAAAAGGAGAAACCCAGACTTTAAAACCTGAGCAGTCCCTTGGATTTTAAGTACTTTTAAGGACAGTGCCATGCCCAGTGTCTTCACAAAAGCTTTCTTTCAGCCTGCTTCTAGTAAACTATGGTTTCAAATACGTTAACATGCTTTTTTTCCCCCCCCCAGTCTAATTTACCCCAACCTGTCTAACACTCTCAAGGGTCTAAGGCCGATTGTCATGAAAAGGCAGAGAAAAGACAAACAATTGACATGATTATGCCCTCTACCAAAGTTGCATAAGCAAAACCTTCATAGCGTGTTTTAACACAAATGGCAAACAGTAAGCCCACATCAGTAGGAACTTGAAACAATATATGTGAAATTAACTTAAACTAGAAGTAAGGAAAACAAGAGGAAAAAAGCGCCCCAAGAGAGATTCCCGGAGGCTCATAACACCAAAGCGGGGGCCTCTTGTTCTAAACTGCACTTGCGCCAAAATCCACCATGAAGACTTTGCTAGATGCCCCGAAACACATGCCCTGAGTCTCCGTGTGATACGTTAAAAGCAGCTTCTTGGGAAATGACAAGCTCTTGATAGGCTACTACTGGGCTGTGGCTAAAATCCAACTCTAGGAAGAGTAATTAAGAAGATGTGTGAGTGTTGGCACATCTGTTCTCACAACCGATGCTTCTTTTATTAAGGCTTTCTGTTTTGATCTGTTTTATTACTAACACCTACCATTATTTACTGAGCTTTATTTCCAGATAGGAAATGCCTATAATATGCAATGATTTAGCAGTTTCAGTCCTATGTGTATTCCAACAACAACATGTAGATATATGAGAAATATGAGAATATTGATAGAAACATTGTTTGTAGCAAACAAAAACTGGAAACTCATGAAATGCCTGTCAAAAATACAGTGGATAAATTGTGATGTATTCACACAACAAAAGGCTCTGCAGCAGTGACAATCAACCATTATAATGTCACTTGGCAATATGAATGACATACACCTCATAATGAATGAAGCGCCTCATACACATAAAGTTGAGAGAAAGAAGCCGTAACAAGGGTACATAATTTATTATTCCATTTATATTTTTGTCTGTGTCTTTTCTGTTTTTTTGTTATTTCTTTTTATTATTATTATTCCATTTATATTATTTCATTTATGTAAGTACAAAGATAGGCACAACCAATCAACTCTGTTAGAAGTTAGGATAACAGTTACCCTTGGGGATAGAGTGGTGATGAAAAAGGGGCAAAAGTAAGGTTTCTGGGGTACTGGTCACATCCTGTTTGTTAATCCGAGTCAATTTTGCACGGTATATTCCATTTATGAAAATCCTTTTTTTACTTTAAGCAGTAGAATATTTTTCTGAGTGCATGTTATTGTTGATTCATTGCATAGTTATTATTTGACTAAGATCTCTCTGAAAAATTGGTATAAAATGGTGCTCAGTAGAAGTTTGTTGAATTAAAATGAATCACAAATGCTATTTTTCTCCATAAATATTCCAAATTTCTTTGAGTAGATATTATAACATCTTTCCCTTCTTTGAAACTCTGCAATGTTTGTATTCTCTTTACTGGTTCATATATTACTTTGTAATATATTTAATTTTATAAACTCCTTGGGGCAAATCTCATTCATCTTTGAATCTGCTGTGATAATCTGGAGACAAGCAACTCAGTGATGAGGTTCAGAACGTGCACACTGATGCCAGGTTGCATGGGTTCACGTCCCCTCGCTGCCACTTATAAGTTATATAATTTTGAGTGAACAATTTGCTTCTCTGTACTTATGTTTTCTTATTTATAAAATGAGAACAACTGTGGCACCTGTCTCAGGGTGGTTGTACAGATTGAATGAGTTAGAGTCATAATGTTCTGAAAACAATTCCAGATACATAGTAAGTGCTCAATAATTGTTAGCTGCTATTTTTAGTCCTTGTATAATAGTATCATTATGATTCTTATGTACTTCCTGAATGAGAAAAAGAAATTAAAATACCTAGAAGTGGTGGTCAGCAAACAATTCATATATAGAATATAGGATTATTTGGCAAAGACCCTGTCTGCTAATTTGCAAATACAACTTTTTTTTTTCCCCTCAGGTATTCTTCAAATACATTGTGTTGGTCACTTGCAGTAAAATATATTCAAATTGTTTTCAATCAGTCTAGTCATGCACAGTTAGTAGGTGCTTTTTGATAAATATCAGCGGCCTCCTAATTCAATTAGGTAGGCTAAACTGTGGTAACAAATAGACGCAAGGGTGTGTAATGGATGGAACACCATTAATGCTTATTTCTAGTTCACATTAAAGTCTACTAGGCATTACTAGCAGTTTCCATCTGGCGTTTCAGGAACGCTCCTTCTGTAGGACTTCCACTCCCTAAGCCCCATCTACAATATATCTATGTCCAGCTAACAGCCGAGGAGAAGGAGTGTGGGGCTGCTGCTTTGCTGTTTTTTAGAAACCATGATGCAAAACGGCCCACTTTACTTACTCTCACGTTTCTTTGGCTAGACGTCAGTTGATGCCCACATCCAACTGACCGAGAGGTTGGTAAATGTAGTTTAAGCGTGTGCCCCAGAAGAAATTGAATTTGGGGACCAGCTAAGCAGTGTTTGCCGGTATTTAGAGGCAGGTGAGGGCGATAGCTCCCTCCCTGACCATCGCACTGCAGATAGAGAAGCAGCCTCACAGCACTTTTCCCCACACGTATACCTGTTAGAGATCAGGCCCTACCACGCTAGTGCCTTTTCCCTTTTCAGAAGCTCAGCAAAATCCCAGATCCCTGATGTTTTAGATGCTTCAAACACAGCTGACATGTAGGAGCTCCCTTGAAATAGGCACCACATGGCTGAAAGGGAAGGGCTGCAGTTCACCTGAAAGATGGAATCAGGCAGCCAAACTCCCATGATGGAATGAAGCCTCAGGAACCATGTCATAGAGCACATCCCCTCCAGAGCTCAAGGATTCTTCTAGTGTGTGCACGTAAGAGTGAACAGTGTCTCTATGTTCTGGCCCACCTAATGATCTCAAGCACCAATCATTTTACTAACCAAACCCCCCACCTCTTACATCCATGTTGCCAATTGTAAAAACTTCTATGGTTAATGTGGAGAAAAAAATAACTACAGCAAAATAACTAATGTGGCCTTTTGATGAGACATAAGCTAACTACCTCTGAAGCTGAAGTGTATGTTCCTAGTTAGAGCAACAAATTGCCCCGTGTGTAGAATAGAGAGAGTGCGCACACTCACACATCCGGCTGCCATGCCGAAGTATGTTGATTATGGGCAACGTATGAAAAGTAAATTTAGCCTTTTACTCAAATACCCTCTAACAGAGACGTTCACCTGGGAAGATTTCCCTATGATAAACTACTTATAATTGTGTGGTTTTGTGTGTAATATTTGCTTGAAATAGCCAATGTTGATTGGAAGACAAGCAGCTGTGCTGGACTACGAGGAAGTTGCTGCAGATTTCTGCCATTATGGCTTTCTTCCCCTTTCAAAGATTAATAGGGGACAATGACTTCCTGATTCAATAACCTTCAGAAAAGAAGGAAGTAATGAAATGTTAACATTCTCCAGAGGCTCTGCTCTTGGGAAACCTCCCAAAGCCACTGTGTGCTGACTGATCATCTCAGTGGGGGTGTGCTCTAGGTGGGCTGTACAAAATCCTTGTGTTTAGCTGTGCTACAAGGAGCTGTCCCTCCTGGGATGTGGAAAGTATCTGTTGTGAATGTTCTTCATACATGTTTTCAGATACTGGAAAATTCTTCTTCTTTCTTGATGGTCTTTTGTTGGTTCTGGGTCACTGTTGCTGACAGGATGGGGGAAAGAACTTGTTTCCCTGACATGATATTTGAAGTGATGTGTTCTTGATTCTAGGCAGAGGGTTCATTTTCTACGTTATACCATTTGTTTTCAAGTTCAGTGGTGGTGTCCCAGAGGGATTTTGGAGGCCACCCTTCTTTACTGGGAGCGCTACCATCTTCGTCCACTGTGGTTTTCACCATGGCGATGGGAATAGAATTCTCAGCCCTCTGAGCTCCTCTGAATTCTTAAGTAAGCTTACATAATCCTGCTGGGGACAAAGCAGTGGCCTGCTGAAAGCCAAATAAATGAATAAATTTCACCTCAGGAATTTAGAAATGTTGTGAAAGACTTTTTGTTCCCTGGCTTTTTTCCTTTTTTTTAAAATCATAGAGAATTTTTTCTTCAGGTGATATCCTTATTATCCAAAATGTGATGTGATGTATAATTCAGATGGATAGACAATTTTAGCACGTAAAAGTTATAGATAAAATACTTGGGTATCTGAACAGTGATTTCCAGTCTATATCGTCTTTTAAGACTTTTTTTTCCTGTGTGAAAGCTCCCCATTTAAACATTTGTCTCGCATTTGGTGCTGAGCGTGTCGTAGCCAAGGATTATTATGTCTGAAACAAAAATGATAAGCTCTCTGGAACCTAGCGTAGAGATCTGGCCATACTATTGAATAGCATTGAACAATATTGCATTCTTCTTTTTCTAGAAGATTACTGAGGCCAAAAGGAGCCCATTATTAGAGAACAACTTATGTTGGATTGATTTTGGATTTTTCTTTTTCTTTTTTAATTTTTTGTCACATTATCTCTTCCCTAACCAAATGCCAGTTCGAAATACCATTACCCAGAGACCATTGTGGTAACTTTTATCCAAATACTTCAATGGTTACTTTAGGTAATATAAAGAATCATTGTGTATATTGAACTGTCACATCAGATTTTGTAGAGTGGAAGGCAGGCATTCAATTTAGTAAGAACTGCTTGGCCCAGAGACATATCTGAGTGTCCAGGGCTCAGGCTCTCTGACAACAGAAGTTATGTCTCATACCTCAGTGCATCATAATTTGAACTATTCAGAATTTTGATGTCAGGTCAGATGAACCAAGGAGTTTTACGTCTTTAGAATTAGGAAGCAAAAACCATTTTGGCCTCTAGATCTAAACGATGTTGTCAATGCCATTTGCTTAAGGCTATGAATTCCTCATATTTCACAGCACATGAAGCCACCTCCCCACTATAGCACACTAGCCTATGACAACTTTTATTGCTGTGACGCTCTTTACAAAACATTCAGGCTATTTGGGGTGGAACAAGCCAAGCGAGAAGTCCTCATTTTCTTAAAGACAACCGGTTTAGCCATTTCAAAAAATAGTAATGACACAAACTTCTCATCCCTTCCATCACTATTAAAAACATTTCTCTAAATTGCATTTCTGGTCAGGCTGCTGGAACTCCAAACCCTGCCTGTTTCTTTTCCTTTTTGAAGTTAACAGGCAGGGTGTCATGGCGACAGAGCATCAGCTGGTTGTCTGTCATGGTCCACTTCTATTTGAACTTGATTTTTATTGTTCAATAACTCAAACCACAGCAGTACAATCTGGTCAAAAGGTAAGGGATACGTGTTTATTGTGTGTTTGGTGCAAAATATAGTAAAGCATCATAACGAAAATAGAATAGGCCCAAATTTTGGGGAGATGCCTTACTTATGAAAGTATTTTAGTTTCCTGTGATGAAAACTGGAAAGTCTCTGGGTATTTATAATTGACTGTATGCAAGCAATAATCCTGGAAGATTTGTAGAAGGATCAAATAAATTACACTTAATTAAAGTGATTAGACCAGGAACTTTGGAACATTGTTTTTAATTTGAGGTTGCATAGATAGCTTCATTACGCCAGAATAATTCTCTGGCCTCCTGGTCTGATAGTCTGGGGTACAATTATTTCTGTTTAGTCTTCAGATTAAACCACCAAGATATTGTCATAAATAAAATAGCAATTCCAATTAATGTAGCTGATTGATTAATACGTTTACCTAAAACTCGGGATTTCTCAGAATAATTGAAGAGTTTATTCAATAATGTTAGACATTGTTAGGATTGCATATATATTGTTTTTACTCATTTCCCATTGTATTTTGAAAAGGGTTTGAGTTAGCTGAGTGTAAACATCCTGCTTTACCCAGTGGCAGGTGAAACGATAAGTGGTCTCGGGCATCCATTTCTGCTCCTCAGCTCTTGTGCAGAAGGAAAGCAGCACAGGGCCAGACACTGTCCCCCCAGGCATCGGCACCCCCCAGCAGTTCTCAGAAGGGGACGCTCCTCTTCCTTGACCGAGAACCCGGTGCTGTTTATCTGACTATAGTAACTGGTTTGTTATAGAGTCATTGCTGGCCACTTAAATCAGTCAACTTTTGTAAAGTGGTCCTTGAGGAAAAAAAATGTGTAGGTCATAAATCAGTGGTTATTAAAAATCATGGGCAAAGGTATAATTGTTCTGGGTAATTATGTAGCTCTATGAATCCATCAATATTAAGGTGAAACGCCCTGTGAAACAAATATTGATTCTTTAGAAAAGCATCATTTTCCTAGCTCGTTACATTTAGTTCCGATTTGCAGCTCAGATCCTTTTTTCAACTTCAAGCAGATATATTTTTAAGTCTTTTTCATTAGGAAATACGAAATTTTGATGACATGACCTAATTCCTCCAGTTTTCAATTTCTCAGCTGTTTGGCCTACGCTCCGTTTGGCACTTACCTGGGAAGGGTCCAGAAAAGTGAGCAAAGATGTTTGTAGCCGAAGGTCTGGAAACTGGAAACTTTCATGCTATAGATTGACACATTAGCCTGCTTAAGTTTAGCCCATGCTGAGCTGTGTTTAAAATGTGGGGCACTCAGGGGCTCCCCCCAGAGAACCAGATTCTGCCCTAGAAATTCTCAGGTAGAAGATCCACACAGTATTGGAGAGACTGGGAAAATCATTAGCGATTTGGTTAAAACAGATTTAAAAAAGGGGGAGGGGGTGTCTGTAGAATCCAGTGAAGGAATTAAATATCTATGAAACCCAAATAAATACAGTTGAAACAGTGAAGGATATTAGCACTAAACTTAATGTGCATTGCAAAATTCTGTTACTAAAAGAACTTAAATAAAGATACAACTTTAATCAAGAGAGCTGAGCTAAAGATCACCTTTGGGGAGGGAGTGGTCTTGAAACCCATGTTGGCCTCCTGATTGTCAGAACAGAATTTCCTTAGCATCTTCAGGATGGTGGTGAGAAAAATGACCCAAGATCCCTTGCAGTCCCGGAGTGTACCGCTAGGATGAAACCTGCAGTTGACCTGCAGTCACTCCAGGTGGATGGATAATGTACCCTTCTCAAGCATCTGCTTGTCAAGAGTCACAAAATTGTTTGAGGTGATTTGGTTGTTTTCCTAAAAAGGCTACAAATGAAATGCACAATGTTTAAGAGAATCACCATATAATAATAAATGTTTTTGTATAAAGAAACCCAAATGTATATGGAAGCTTAAATGGTTGAGTATCTTCACTGAGCTCTGTAATTAAATTAAAAATGGGTAACTGACTATTTTATTCAGATATCTGGTTTTAAGTTAAAATATTAATAAGTTCATAAGCAATACTAGACCATCTGAGATCATTTAAGATCCACTGTATTTATGGATTAATTTTATAATTTATAAGAACTGCTTGTGTATGTAGTAGAGTTTGTTTGTACGCAAACAATGGAGGCAGTTAAGGAAATTAAACATAGTATAACTGTAAATGCAGTTTACAATGTTTAAAGAGCTTGATTAAATTGATAGATGGGACCAGTGTGTGTTGATCAAAGATCACTTACAAAGAAATTGTTCATATTTGCTAAATTTCAAGTTAATAAAAATATTTTACAAATAAAATTAGAAATTAGGTTTTACAATTGGAAACTTAAGGAATATTTTTTTAAATAACTTCTAGACAATCTTAACTGTGCACGAAACCCACCCTTAAAGATATTAAAAATCCCATGTTGGTACTAATCTGACACAATTGTCCCTCAAATGGTATCTTGTTTATTGAAAAGCAAGGAACCCAACAGGACCACGTTTTCATAGTGTCCCCCAGCCTCACTGGGGGAAGAGTGGGAGCTGCCTTCTCAGGCGCAGGACTGAGCGGCTGTGGAGTGGGCCTGGCTGAAAGTGTCATTCTGATTTCCCGATCGCCCTGGACTCCGGGGCACCCAGTTACAACACGGAACAATAAATCAACGTCAGTCACACTCACGAGGCCTTTTTAATGTTACCCATTGCCAACATAGTTTGGACAAATCCCATCCTTTGCTTTTCTGGAATGAGTCCTGCCATTAACTGAAGTTTAGCCTAGAGTAAGAGCTGTCGCGGCCCCCACGTAGCTTTGACTAACTTTTACCGCCTGCCTTCTCTCACCATGGAGCTGCCTAGAGTTTATTCATCCATTCTTTCTGATGTGGTCTGTGAATATTGCCTCCGTTTCAGCATCTGCTTATGTCATGAGGCCAAAGGGCATGGGAGCTTCTTTCGGTCTGTTTGTTTATGTGTTGCCCTCTTGAAATTAGCAAGGACATTTATTGCCCCCTGTCCCCGACCTGGGATCCTACTCAGAAGTGATCAGTTCATGCTGGCTGCAGGACTTGCCATTTGTAGAGACAGCTCAGAACATGTTTTTGTCATCAGGGATTTGGGTGGAAGATAAAAATGTGAGGAGAATAAATATTTTAGAGGGCACAAACAAATCTGCTTCTTCTGGTACAGCTTTATGATTCATCAGGCTAAGCATTTAAATAGCATCCCAAATGCTACATCAAAATTAAATTAAGATGGTAATCCATTTTCAAGAAGAGGACATTTCTTTCAAATTTTATGAACGAGCCTAGTTTCCTGAATCAGATAAGGAAAGACTGCTGATTTAGGCAATGCTGTGTGAGGTACAGGAAAACTTGCCAGGTAGTGGAATTCAAAAACCTAAGAGACAGAATATAAAATTAGGATGAGAAGTGTGTGCTATATGACTTATGACAGCCTGTACCCAAGTTCACTCGTATATGTCTAGGAGGACAAATGCCCACGTGTGTGTTACTTATCACCTCGAATTCACCGTCACTTTATTTTGGCTTGCTTTTTATAGATTTTGCCTTATCCAGTTCTTATAATGTCACAAGCATTAATCTTGCTTACAAATAGATCACAAATCTTTTCCTTCATTCCAAAGCACCCGTGAGAAGACTGATCACACAGTTAGCTCTCTGGCATTTGGTCAGTTGGCTAGTTTCAATTGGAGGAGAAGGTATCAGGCAGAAGATAAACATTGAATTCATCAATTCATTCATTTTGCACAAATATACACTGAGCACTTCCTATGTCCCGGGCACTGTACGAGCTGCTTCAGATGCTGAAAAGAGAAAAACAGGTGAGGTCACGGCCCGCATAGAGCCAGGTGGCAGATGGCACCAAAACAAAAATGGCATAGCTAATTATGAAATATGAGGCTTACAGAGATCTATGAGACAGAGGAAACAAAATGACAGAGAAAACTAAATTAGAGTGGTCAGTGGTCTTTGCTGAAAAAACAAAAAAAATAGCATTGAAGCCAGTGGTTTCCAAATGGCCACAAAACGGAATCACCCAGAGCATGTTTGAAAAGCACGGATGTCTGGCGGCCACCTCCAGATGTCCTGATTTAATCTGTGTGGGGAATGACCTAGGCTGCAGGATTTTTCAGAAGCTGCCCAGGTGACTCCAAGATGCAGCAGCTCTGGTCTGAGAACCTCTGATCGCTGCTGAGACCTGAGGACGGAATCAGAGCCCATCAGGCAGGAAGACAGCTTCTTTGTTGGATCAGGGTGAAAATTGGGGCTGCTGCCTGCTGACGTGAGCCAGTTGGGCTGTGCACACACTGAGGTTAATTTTGTTGGATAATAGTAGCAACTAAGAAGTTCCAAGTAGGCGAAAGAAAGCCACTCTTAAAACGCAGCTGTGAGGTTATAAACATGTAAATTTCAAATGAAATTTTGTCCCACATTGATGAATAAACAGCCTTTAGCAAAGCAGCACAACACGGTTTGCACATTTTATTCCTTAAGCTCCACAGATTCAGCTCTCTGTGTTTCCAGGTGTGCTGACCTTACCTTTATGAAAGGTTTGCTTGAGATCAAAACATCAGCATTTACAAGGCAGGATTTACAATTCCAGGACTTCTGCTTGGCGCTGGGAATCAGGACTCCTTCTAAGCCAGTGGCTGGGCACAGATCCAGCTAGGGTCAGGCCACAGACACCCTGCCCCCTGCTGGGTCCCTATGCACTCATTCCACAACAGGGTATGGCTAACTTTTTTAGCTCATGTGCATACTTTGAATATCTGAGATGTCAGCTAATGAGTCCCCGTTATCACATCTGTCAGGCTAATGAACAAAACATGACTCTCACCAATAAAAACCCATTATTGATATTTATTTGCTGTTGGCACAGTTTGTGCTCTTGACTAATTTGCAGATAATAGCAGAGCTTGTCTTAGCTGCCTCCCAACTGTGGCTCTCTCTGATCAAATGTCACCTTGCCTGCCTGGCCCAGGCATTCTTCATAGCATGTTAGCTGATGACTCCTGGGCATGAAAGTTTAAACCAACTAGTGTGTGCACAATATCACACTGATTATACTGAAGTAACAAAGTACATTAGACTTTGTAATGGGCATCGTCTCTAACCTGGAAAGACTGGAAAGGAAGCAGGGATAAAATTCTTCTTGGATGAGAAAGCTGACACTCATTCCCTTCCCTTCCTATTCATAGAACACAAGAGCTTATAGAGTGCCATGACATAAATTTGAAAATAAAGGGGGAAATGGAGAGCCGCTGGGATGTTCCCTTTTCTAAACTTGCGAATACCTTCATTGTCCAGCTCTGTGACTGCTTTGAATTGACACTTGATATAGAAGCATTGCTTTGCTTAGGTCTCACACAATGTATTGATTTCTATTTTTCCTTCTTTTTCAATATCTGGGGATTTAAATGTTATTTAGAAGACTTTGGCAAATTATCTTGCTATCTACCAGGGTCACTGTATCCCCTGCTAGGGGAATTCCTTCCGGGAGCCTTTGGCTCTTTTTCAGTAATGAGATGCCATCTTTGATCAAGAGAAAATCAAAGCAAGGGTTTGAGTACCTCGGGAATCACAGCCCAACCTCTAGTAGACTGTGAGAGCTACTTTCCCACTGTCAGTTCAAAAGACAAGACAGGGATTTGGAAATCTGCATTGGATTTCTTTTTGATGCTGCTAGATTATGGGGCTTCAGCTCCTGATGAGACCTTTACATTGCTTTCAACCGTGGAGATATTTATGAGGCCTTTTCCAGTTCTAGCCACTCTTCTGCATCTGTTGCCAGAGGATTCTTTAGCCTTCATAGCAGATACATTTTGGAGTTGCTTTTCATGAGCCAGCATTTTCTTGGCGCTTCTGTGTTACAGACAGAGTCCGTGCTGTCCATAGAAATGTAATGTGGGCCACAGATGTCATTTAAATGTTTCTAGGGGCTGTATTTTAAAAAGCCAAAAGAAGCCTGAAATTAACTTAATGTATTTTTATAACCAAGCATATCAAAATATTGTCATTTCAACCTGAAATCAATATAAAAATTATTAGTGAGGTATTTTCCTTTTTTCATGCTACGTCTTTGGAATTATTGTTTGTTTGACACCATCAGCACATCTCAATTTGGACGAGCCACATTTCAAGTAGCCACATAGAGCTAGTGGCTACCGTGTTGAACAGTTTAGAAGTCTATACCATATTACCAAGGAACTTGTCTAAATAATCCATTTCCTATTCAGCTTGTCATTTGGGTTAATTATTTTTAAAGCCTATGCCCAGATACTTGCCTATTTCCCCAGAGGTTCTAATGACCCATGGCCCCTTTTTAAGAGGACAGCCTTATCAAGGATATTGTTGGAGGGGAGCTAAATGGCCCTGTGGCATTTAAATATGTGACCCTGAAGCCTTTGGTCCTGACCCCCTAACCATTTAGGTTGATTGTTCACAGCCAGAGAAAAATGATAAAAACCAGACTGATGGCTCGTGATGGTAGAATGTTGGCAAACCAGTGAAAGTATGAGACTAGTTAAGCAGGAGAGCTCATGACACTTTGCGGAAACCTAAATTTTACAAATTCCAAAGGCTGAGCATGTAGATCTTCAAAAAGCTCAGAGGTGTTCATACTGCCACCCTTTCTGCTTTAGCGCCAGTCTAATAATAACTACTGGAAAGAACAGGCACAAATGGAGGCCCCCCCCTTACACCCCCCAACGCCACCCGCCTCCACACCTTATTGAATCTGACAGCACCAGACGGTCAGGTCATCATTTCCCCCGGCGACTCCACGTCTCACTTCTCTGTATCACCATGAAGGTGATGAATTCCTGCTCTTCACTGAAAACAGTGAAGTTCTCAGTTTTAAAGGAGAGGAACTGAGACGGGGAAGAAACTGTACTTGTTTTCTTCTTTTCTCGTTTCTACTTTCATTGTTATTTATAGAAGAGAGTTCATGCACATGACAGGCACTGGTGTGCACTGTTTTGAAAGTCCAAATAAGTATTGTCAAACCCACCCCCATTTGAAAGGACTTTGAGGGCCTATAATTGTTGGGCTTAGACTATGCAGGGTGTCTGCCCTGAATAATTGTAGTTTCACTCAACCTAGTCGTGAGACCAGAATTGAACGTCACTATGAAGGAATGATCCTAATTAGTTTTGTATATAGTACTTATAGGACAGCATACCATATGTTGTGATTACTTTTTCTATAATATTTTTCCTTGTATATCTCATTGGTGGTTAAGGTTGAAAATTGGTGAAACTGAGACACAATAATGACAAGAATGAAGGCAGTTTAGAGTAAGCACAGTGGCTGATGCTCACGGGCCGTGTGGTGCTGGGAAGACCCAGAGGATCTTACTGATGCCAACCACCCTTATAATAGTCTAAAAGGTCTGAAGAGTATTCCCTCTAAAGCAGTAGAACTGTCTGAAAAGAGGGACATGTCTTCTATCTGTGTGTCCAATACAGGAGCCACCAGCCATCATTGGCCATTGAAATGTGTGGCTAGTACAACGAGCACTGGATATTTAATGTACATTTTGATTGAACTCAGATCAGCTTATTTTTTTTTTTCCATGAACAGAAACTATGCATCGAAGCAGAAGGTGCCCGACTGAGATACACGTTACTACCAGGCTTCATTTTAAATTTGACTATGGTTCATTTCCACTTCACTTTGAGTTTCTTTCCTGACTCAGGTTTATTGTATGTATGTCTTTATTTTAACCCTGACAGTCACAATTCTCTCATCGCCAGAGCCCCTCCAACCCCTTTCGGGTGCTGATAATGGTGCCGATCATGTTGCCCAAGATGCAAGAGGCAAATGAGGCAAAAGTAGCCATGACGTTGTGACTTCTCAGTGAATCGTGTCCTTGCCCACAGCATAATCTTTCGCGAACACCATCCTTTCAAGTCCTCACGCTTCTCTCCCTTCCACAAACAAGAGTTACGAATTCCTGCTTGGCTTGTCCAAGCTTCGAATCCTGTGTACCTACATAAATGCCTCTTTTTATTTTTTTTTAAGGTTTTATTGGGGAATTGGGGGAGGGGAACAGTGTTGGGGAATCGGGGAAGGGGAACAGACAAGTTGCTGTCCTTTTGTTCTTCAGTCTAGTTGCGGAGGACGTTGCTTCACTTGCCCATGTTGGTATCATCATTGCGCTCTTCCCGGGTGAGGCAGTTGCTCGCCGGCCTCTGGATGGCTGTCACAGTGGCTCATGGCAGCTCACAAAAGCTCACGCCAGCTGCCAACCAGCCCCACTGCAGCCCACACTGTCACTAGCGACTCAAGGCAGCCCAGCTTCAGATGGAGCTGTTGTTCACCATCTTAGCTGTAGAGGACACACTGTCACTTGCCCTCATGTGGGATCCAAATCAGGGTCCTGCTGCTCAGAGCTGGTGTCCTAAGTCACCTTTTAACAAACGTGCCACTCCGCCGGCCCCATAAATGCCTTTTGATAAGACTTTCAAAAGGACGCGTGTACCCCCTTCCATTTTTGTGTCCTCCCAATAGTCTCTTTCCTCTTCCAATCAATGCTACTTAATATACTTTTCTTGCTGGTTTAGAACCTTCTGTTTTAACATCCTTCTACTTAAAGAGGCTAAATAGTTTTTCCTGTAAATGCTTCAGACCATTTGGAGCAGGAATGAATTTAACAAAACCACTTAGACTGTAATTTCTGCCTCTTTCTCAACAAGATGGCTGCACTTAGCTGTGGATTTGCATACAAGCAGCAGAATAAACCAGACTGGGTGTTAAGCCCTAGTGGCTTGCAAACACTTGTGTTTGAAAGTTCTTGGTTGGAATTTTTATAATATCTGAAAAACCATAGGGTTTTAAAAACTTGAATTCTTGTGTTAATGGTTGGCTGGAGGAAAGATTTCAAGTTGTAGCGTGGGTTGGCCACACACGTGTCAAATGATGGTAAAAAGTGTATCAGAGGCTAGTGGCACCTGGCTAAATCCCATCATTCCTCAACATCCAAGGAGGCAAACTGGTACCAACAAAGCTTCCAGGCTGGTAAAGTGTTGCTCTTTGCTGGCTGAGTTGCCTCAAATACGGGCTTGAAGTGGTCCCATCTTACTCTACTTTTGTAGAAGGGCTTTACGCCTTAGCAAATCAAGAGCACAGATATTAACATTTCTTACTACAGTGAGACCTCACTTAACATCCTCAACAGGCTCTGATTCTTTAAGTGAAATGACATACAATGAAACCAATTTTACCACCAGCTAATTGATACCAATTTAAATGCCTACAAGGAGGTTGAAAGAAACGACATTGTTTGAAGACCTGCTGTATTTGGTAAATTAAAGGCAGGGCCGCACAGGTCAGATCCAGAGAGCCCCATGTTACTGTGGCACTCCATTTAAAAAAAAAAAAATAACTTCTTTCTCCAAAGATCTCAAAAATTTTACCGGTCTTTCTTACATCTTTGCCAAACATCAGTGAACGTACTTAGGAGATAGGATTGCTGACTCAGATGCTCTATAAGAAAACAGGGAAAGGAAAAGCAACCCTGTTTAAAATAGGAGTTAGGGCCCAAGCCCCGCCTTCTTCACTTTCCTTGATTATTTCTCCCTGCCGTGACAATCCTGGAAGGAAGTCCAATGGAACACCATCTGTAAACTGACCAGAGAGTTACTAAAGATATGTGGGTGATAAGGTTTCCGCTGAGACGGTGAGATGCTACCTGTACACCTAAGACACTTTTTATAGCATTCTAATGCTACTTGGGGAGGCTATCGCTTCTCTCTCTGTCTCTCTGTCTATCTATCTATCTATCTATCTTTCTTTCTTTCTTTCTTTCTTTCTTTCTTTCTTTCTTTCTTTCTTTCTTGTTCTCTCTTCCTCTACACACACACACACACACACACACACACACACACACACTCACACACAGTGAGTCTTTTAGACCTCAGGATAATTCAGGAGTTAAGCCTTTAAATAAATGGTAATTTTGGAATAGATTGGGCCTTTCTGAGCAATCCCTCAAAAAAAATGGGGAGAGGTGGTGATGATTTTCTTTTATTCACCAGGAGCTCCCAGAAATAGATTATATGGAAATATGAACGCCATCTTCAAAATTAAAGTATGTATATTCAGAGAAGAGAAATTCAACCATCCTGAAAACAGGAGTACACAAGAGAATAAGTGATCAAACCTTGAGATGCCAGAGGAGAGGGGAATGTATGACCTTACCTTACCTTCTTCATGGGTGGCTTGCAAGGAGTAATTACATAGAAGTCTGTAAATCTCTTTGTGTCCTTTGCAGAAAGAAGCCATTTAAATATAAATTACGATTATGCAGCGTGTATCTTGCATGTCAAGCACATGTGGTTAATTGTTTTTGATGTGTAAGTTAAGCCCCTACACATAATAACCATGAGGATCCCTGACCAGCCTTCGTTCCCGGACCCAGTGGGAAGGTAGAGAGAGATTTACGGTGCTGCCTATGGCATCTGAGAGCTGGCCACCTCTTTGAGCCTCAGCATTGTGATGGGAGAAGCCAGAGCCTCAGTGTGTGTCTCTCCTTGGAAGCATTTTCTGAAGAGACTAACAAGGTGGGAATTGGGGAACAGGAGTTGGTGAGTAAACTGAGAAACTAACTTCCTGCTTTCTTTCTGTTGATGTACTCTCCTTTAACCACTCATTGCCTGAGAGGTTAAAAAATTAAACTGAGAGAAGAAACTATTTTGACCCTGTTATACATTCATTTCCTAGGGCTGCTGTGAAAAATGGCCCACACCTGGTGACTTTTAACAGCAGACATTGATTCCCTTTCAGTTCTGGAGGCTGACATCTGAAATCAAGGTGTTGGCAGGTCATGCTCCCTTGGAAGGCCTTTGGGAAGAGTCTTTCCTTGCCTCTTCCCACCTGTTGTTGGCCCCAGACGTTCCCTGGCTTGGGGCAGCATCACTCCAAATTCTGCCACCATATTTACATGGCTGTCTGTGTCTGGGCTGTCTTCTCATAAGGACATTGGTGATGTTGGAGTAGGAGCCCCTGGGGGTTAGGATCTAAACACATTTCTTTGGGGGAGAAGGACACAATTCAATCCATAATACCAGGGTAGGACAGTTTTCAAAAATATCTAGGAGCTGAGCCTTTGCCTCATAACGTGGCAGGAAGCCCACACACCCCAGCAACCTCTTCGCCCTTTCCCACCTGTGTGCATGCTCCATAGACACCAGAGCGGGGTGAGATCCCCTCACCCCCACCCCCAAGCCCTGCACCAGGCCTCAAGGACCGCAGCATAAAAAGCTATGGAACCAGATATTCCATTCGGTTCCTTTCTCAGGTAAAACTCCCTGTTTTTAGAGCAGGCAGCTTCCAGGAGAATACATTCTGAAAATAATATGTTTATAAAGCTTTTTTGAAAGCAGTGCATTTCCTTTGTTTACTGGTTTTAATGTAAAGGAAACAGAATGTATCCTGGAAGCAAACCCCCTCCAGGGTGACCTCAGAATTGTCACCAGCGGCCATTCAAACAGTTGGGTGAAAACCTTACTGCAGATGGATTGAATTTCCTCCCCCTTGGAACATCCATATAAAATCTTGGCAGACAGTTCACCCTCTAGAATCTAACTCGCTCCCTCCTTTCATAAAAATTGGGAAAGTAGGAACTCATCCTTGAATGACTGAAACAGACTGATCCCGAGCCAGTCCTCCCTGCTGGGTGGCACCAGACCCACCAGCAAAACCCGTTACTCCCCACAGAAGCCCCAGAGGCTCTGCCCGTCCTGGGGAATCGTTGCCCAGACCCCTGGGAGAAAGCAGCCTTGCGTATCCATCTTTGGGAGGCTGTGATCCCCTCACAGAGAGAAACCACTGTATTTTTAGATGGCTAGGATGCTATTGGAAGAACAGGCTTTGGGAAAGAATACACAAAACAGCCCAAGGGGAACATCCTAACTTTCACTCCATAAAAGGAGGCTTTAAATGGTCTCAGTTGATCCATATTTTTAGAAAATGGTTTTGTCTCAGCCTGCCTGACAGTAAGACTGTTGCCAGAAACAGCAAGGAGAGGGAGATAAACACAGTGTCGCGATCGTTTTATGCCTCCCGTGAAGCCCTGGGTAGCACAAATCACGCCTGACAGACTTTGATTAGCAGCTGCTCAGCTCCATTCAGGAAAGGAGCCATTGGTCTGAGGCTCTGTTCTTCCTTTGTAAGTAGACTAGAAATTTCCCTGCTGGCAGTAGTTCCTCCGGAGGAGGCCTGAGCTAAGTCATCGTCTTCACAGCGCTGGGGACTGCTCTGTTTGCAGCCCTGTCTGGGCGGTCACCAGTGCGGTGGGACACAGTGCCATCCATGGCGCCAACCTGCGACTCATGCATAGGGGAGCACCGGGTGGCCGCTGAACCTTTTTGAGGGTGACGTGCCCTGTGCCGTTCAGAGCAGTACTTTCTGTTCTGGGTGACAGTGAGGTGCTGCAGGGAGAGCAATGGACAGAGGACAAGACGTATTTCCCTTCTGATTCCTTTTCTGTGACTTGGAGCGTGTCACTTACTCTCATTGAGCTGCAGCTTAGATTCACAGATTCATTCCTCTAAAATGGAGCTCCCCAGACACTTAAAAGGAAAAGAGTGGGGTGCTACACATACGTGAAACCACAGCATACACCCCGGATACTGATTGTACTCCAGCGCCATATTGGAGGGAGCATTTTTTTTTTTTGAGAATTTATTAATTTTAATGTTATTAAATAGTAGTGTAATTTTACAGCTCTCAAAAGAAATCTTATTCATTTAATCACAATGATAGAAGTAACAAAATTATATTACAGACAATTAGCAAAATAAAATCACCCATAATCCTGTCACTTTAATGCAACAATTATTATCTTTTTAATGTATCTCTTTCTAATGTGGCTTCCTGTGTAGACTTTTGCATAACTTTAATCAGAGTACAGCATTTGTATGCACAGTACAGTAAGGCCTTCTGTGAAGCAGAATGGAAAACCCCACGATCGTTTCTCAGGGAGGAGTGATTTAAGTCAGGTAGGACCCCTGACATCAAGTATGAAGTTCAAACCTCTTGGTCTTTGACGGCAAAATTTGAGAAGCACGAGACTGTCTCATCTTAAGGGCCCCTTTCAGCTTTTATATTTGGGAACTCAATTCACACACCATAAGGCCTCTTTTCTGAATAAATAAAGCCGACTTCCTTGGCCCAGAATTCATGACCTTCCGTATGGGCCATAGCCCCTTCCCAGCTCTTTAGCCATGACGCCCCTCTCCGCCCCTAACTCCCAGTTTAGTCTACTTTCATTTTCCCAAATAGCCTCCACCTGCCAATCTGCAGGCCTGATTCCTTCACCTGAGATGGCTCCATCTACTTACAATTCCCGAATTCCGTAGAATTCCATCTACCTTCTGCCAGTTCTGCTTTGAAGATGCAGCATGTACCCCTTTGGGGGTTTGTTGTTTTCCCTTATTTTTATATGTCTCTGGATAATCTATTTGAAAAAGATAGGAGTGACTTCATTGTGACTGCTTAGGTTAATATTTATAACACTCAGAGTGTTTTTCCTCATTGAGAGATACTTTGTAATCATATTTCAATGTATGTTGTAAAATGTTTTAGATTTTTAAATATAAAAAGCACGAGAGAGAATGTTGCGTTTAAAAAAGGGAATTAAGGGCCGGCCGAGTGGCACAATGGTTAAGCGCTGGCTTGGGAAGCCAGCGGCCCCGGTTCGGTCCTACATATGAGGGCCAGTGATACTGCCCTCAAAAAAATAAAAAATAAAAAAAAAAGGGAATTAAAATTTTTAAAAATATATATTGAACTCACTGGAAACAAATTTTCGAGTACTTTCAAAACAGGTTTGGGACTGATCAGTAAAGCACAGATGGGAAGTACGAAGTTTCGTTTATCCTTGACATTTCCAGAAGAAAACAAAAGGAAAATCAGGGTCACTGTCTTGTAAGAAATTGCTTCCAAATTGTTACCAGTCAGCTATCCCAAATGGTTTTACTGTTTTCTAATGGAACTGATGGTATTTTTTAAAGACCTGAAGAAAATAGGTGAGGTTTTTCTTTCCCTGATGTCCCTGACAGTGGAAGAAGGAAAAAAATATATTTAAATAATTGTTTTAAGTATTTTGGCCACTCGTACCACCTCACTGATAGCACCCATCAAAGATCTTATGGTATATTCATATGCTCTAACTTTTTAGTGGTGGAAAAGGTGCTTCATGAAAATAACATACATCCTAAGCCAGAAAGTTAGTAGAAAGTTAGTAGTTAGTACCAAATGTCTTATATATTCTTGTCAAATATATATGTATATATAATTTATATATATTATATTCAAATAATGTAAGCTACGTATATGATTATATATAGTTTGTATATATGCATGCACATGTATTTGAGGTCTGACATTTAAGTTCACAAACTCATCCTAGAAAAAGTGCTACATACCTCATTGCTGAATATCACTATGGTCACCCTTGAAGTCCTCCCCTTGGGAAGCTATGCACCAATGCCAGCACCTTGTCCACCCTTCAAAGCAATTTTGGAACTCTTTCTCAGGAATGGCCATCAGAGCTGTTGTATTACCCTTGATGTCCTGAATGTCATCAAAATGTCTTCCTTTCAATATTTCCTTTATCTTCAGGTAAAGAAAAAAGTCATTGGGGGTCAGTTCAGGTGAGTAGGGAGGGTGCCCCAATATAATTATTTGTTTACTGACTAAAAACTCCCTCACAGAAAGTGCTATGTGAGCCTGGTGCATTGTCATGATGCAAGAGCCATGAATTGTTGGTGAAAAGTTCAGGTCATCTAACTTTTTCATGAAGCTTTTTCAGCACTTCCAAATAACGCTTAGAGAACTGTTTGTCTAGTTGGTACAAATTCATAATGAACAATCCCTCTGATATCAAAAAAGTTTAGCAACAATGTTGCAACAAGTTTGCAAACTTAATTGTCAGCCTCGTGCACACCCATGTATTATATATATATATATATATATATATATATATATATATATATATATATATATATAAAACAATCCTGACAGCAGCTCTAGGATATGGATTTTATTCCTATTTTGTTGATGAGGAAATACGTCTAAGAGAAAGGCAAGAAAGTTACCCAGGATCCCAAAGCCAGAGGGGAATGTGGTTGTACTTCCTGTCTGTGTTCCGAATCGCCCTACGACATCATAGCAGTGTTTGTGGAAGGTGTGTGGTGTTTGGTTCTCACCATCGCATCCAAATAAGTTGTAAAAACCTAGATTTAAGTCTAGCCTCTGCTACAGTCATTTGTCAAGACAACAGATCCAGACAACTTCAGGCTTTATTTTTTTTGTTTGGAGGCTAGGCATAGGTAATATCAGAATATATAGAACTTAAAGAAAAAGTGCCATGTCACTGCATGATAGGTTTGTTTTCATCACGACATGGGATTTTGGCTTGATACTCTCTGCATTACATTTTCAAAAGTATTTTAAATGCTTTTCCCATTTACCTAAGAGTTGAGACTTCAAGTGATTCCCTGGCAGGCTGCAAACTACACAGAGGCCTCCTCAGGGCCACTCTGGAGGAAGTCTTTCGCTAACTATTCATTTCATCACATGTAGATTTTATTACTTTCAGAAAATATGCCTGGCATCCTATTTTGGTATTGTCATGAGGCCCCAATTAAGGACCTTAGAAATAAATAGAAAGATAAATCATGTCTTAACCCTGGCACGTTTTTAGTAACAGCTTTATTGAGATATACTTATATACCTTAAAATACACCCATTTAACATGTGCAGTTCAGTGGTTTTAGTACATTCACAGAGTATATTCACAGAGCTTAGTACATATCATCTCGATTTCAGATTGTGATGAAACCTCAAGCCCTCCCCACCCTTGCCAGCACCCCCCAGTCTTCCGTGCCTCATCTCCCCTCTGCGCCTGGCAGCCAGGAATCTGCTTTCTGTCTCTGGGGGGTCTCCAATAGATGGACCACACAGTAGGTGGCCTTTTGTTACAGGCTTCTTTCATTAGCGTAATGTTTTCCGGGTTCATCCACCTTAGAGCACGTGTCAGGGCTTCCTTCTTATGGTCCATGTAAGAAACGTCCAAACCTGTAGAGAATTTTTATAAGTTTATTTGAACCAAACTGAGGGCATATGCTGGGAAGCAAGGTCTCAAATGCTTCCTACCCTGACATTTTTTTTTTTAACTCAAGTAGAAATGAATGAAGGAGGCTCCGAAGCACAGAGGTGGCCTGTTCGTGGGCATTTGATGTGTTGGTTAAAAGCAGGCGTGGGAGAGGTTTTGTTCTGCCTCCAGGTACGGCTGTGTTAGAACTGAAGCAGGCCCCTGGAACGGGGCCCGCAGGAGAGCTGCAGTGCGAGTCCCAGGGAACTCATCGCTCCTTTAGAAGACGCCTCTACCTGAGGTCTCCGTGTCCTGGCTACACTCAGGCTGTTAGGATATCAGGAGGAGGAGGGACATATCTCCATCCACACCCAGTGCCCTTTCCCCGTGCTCATCCTGAGCCATCTGCAAGGCACCCTCGCTGTCACGTGTGAACCACCTAGTGGAATATATGCCATGCACTGGGCCATGGGTACACATGCTCTGATCATCACACCACCCCTGAGGGGTACAGGTGGCTTTATCCACACGGGCCATGAGGGAGATGCCGAGACTCAGAGCGAGTGACATGCCTGCAGCCACCACTCACCTGGGCAGAGCCTGGCCCCACACAGGAGGGCCTCTGTCTCCCAAACCTCCTGCCCTGTCTCTACAGCAGGCTTCCAAGAGGACCCCACTTGAGTTAAAACCTAGCAAGGCCCCTTGTTCAGACTCTGGCTTTAGGTACCAGTTAAAGAGTAATAAATGAATGTTTTTTGCAGTCATATGAAAAGATTCATTCTCTCATCCCCTTCTCCCCAACCCACCGTCTGGCCTCTCTTTTCTTCCAGGGGAATTTGGTTACTCACATCCCACTAGTTCCCTGCTCAGCCAGGCCCTCCCTAGCCCCCCGAGCCATTGGTCTGCTGTGTGTCAGCCCAACAAACAAAGTGGTTCCTCATATCATCTGCACGGAGCTGAGACAGCTGGGTTCCACCGTTGTTGCCATTTCAACAGGACGCAGCCCCCAAATCCACCCCAGTTCCTGCAGGAGGCTGTGACTACTGCTGACCCCGCCATCCCATCCCCCACGGCGCTGGTGTCAGCTCCCCGGCGTCTGGGAGGATGACAGAGGAAGTGACCTGGCCAGTTACTCCACAGCACTGAGGGAAGGGAGCCCAGAGTTACAGTTTTATCAGGACGCAAAGCCAGCCCGCGGGTGGCCGGGGTTGCAGTCTCGTTTGTGATGCGCTATGTCGGGATGTGCGACCTGGAGACGTCGGGCATGGCACCTGTGCTCCACAATGCCAGCAACGGCCCTGCCAAAGTGTCTCTAAGCAACGCCTCCTGCTCGGGGTCCGCTTCACCAAGTTCCTGTTGTATAACTAAAAAGAAACATTTAGAGCCTTCCTCCCCCTCTCTTTCCTTATATTTCATAAGAGTGACGCCACTCCAATGTGCTCAGCCTGCGCTGGGACATTCTGCCCAATCCTCTCAGCAACTCTGCGAAGAGGCCCTGGCAGGGCCATTTTATGGATGAAACTCATCCACAAAAGTTTACGAGACTCGCTCCATCGGTATCTGGTAGTAGCAGACCCAATATCCAAATACAGGCCTCTGACTCCAAGGCCCCGTTCCCGACGGTTTACCTCTGGAATACTTACCTGAGTGAAGGTAACCATAGCTCGCCAACATGAACTGACCGAAGTTGGCTTTGGACTCGTTGCATTTTCAAAGCAGAGTCGGGAAGGTCTCAGGTTTGCAGTGTAAATGTACTTCCAGCTGGGTTTTTCCGTGTGTTTTTCATTTTCTGGTCGGGACTTCTCTGACAGGATATTGTGAGAGCCTAGCCCTGCTCCCAGAAAGCTTCCGTGGTGAAGAGTGATGATGATGACGAGGTTAGCTCTTGTTTTCTTATTTAGGTGATGTCAGGAGTGATTTGTTTGATAGAAAACAGCAGTGATCCTTCAGAGACAATATGTGTACTGAAAACTCTGAGCCGCGTGGCTGGGCTGGGCTGGAACTCTTTATGCTGTTTTCATCCCAGGCTTTCTTGTGAAGCTCTCATTGGTATTTCTGGGTCAGACAGCTACAGGAAGCTGATCCTGTTTCGGGGTGTAGGGTGGTTGTTTGAGAAATGTTGTTTGCATGGCTGATATGACTATTGGGCTTGGAGGTATTCACTGCTCTATAGAAATCACATGTGTGTAAATTTGTACATACATCACTTCCAGGTTGATGGCATCCAATTCATTACCACCAAGCTGTCGAGATGCAGTGTTATGTTAGTTATGGCTTCTGGGTCTGACTTCTTTGTCTGCCTCATAGATCTGTGCAGATTATTGGGTAAAGGGAAGGAAAGGGGTTGGAGTACAACTAATGAAAAGAAACTTCATATGTACTGATGTTTGAAACCTACTGTGAAAAACATCCCACGCCCTCCAACCCCTGCAAAAAAAAACCCACCATAGATTGATGGATCAGTAGAGGAATGGGAAAATGGATAACCATGTGATAAAGCAAATGTTTAAAACCTGTTAATTGTAGAACTTAGGTGGTTGGTGGGTGGGAGTTCATGATACAATTCTTCCAACTTTTCTGTAAGTTTGAAATATTTCATAATATAATGTTAGAGGAGAAAAAAAGAAGGCATGTAATAATTCTTAGCTGTAGAGATGTGGTCAGTCCCAGAAAATATCTTTGTTGTGAAGATGTGAGAAATAAGCTGGAGCCCTCGGCTTTTGACGAGGTAGTGTGTTTGTTTGTTGGTTTTTATTTTGAATTGGTGAGCACCTGCAGCTCTAATGAAGGATCTGAAATTGGCAGGTATAACAGAATGAGATGTTTGCAAATCTAAGACCCCAGCATCAGTCGTATAATATCATTACAAGATTGATTCAAAACTATTTACTGAGCCCCTATCTTATACCAAGCCCTGAACGGGGCACTTTTATTAAGCCTTTTCGGTATTTCTAATAATAATACGAAAGATATCAGGTCTATTTTATAAATGGCAGTCTAAGCTCAGAGAAGTCAAAAGCACACTACTCAACATCACACATCTGGCTAGGTGGCGTCCGGACTTGAACCTGACCTGAGCAGCATCAAAGCGCTCCGTCCACCAGCTCCTTGCTCTCAGCATGGTCCCAGACTGCAGCCGGGGCCTGATTGGGCACCGGCCCAAAACGCCAGAGACCCGCCTCTGCCGGGAGCTACAGAACCAGAATCTGCATGTCAGCAAGCCCTCAGCTGTGCCGGGCGCAGGTGGGCCTGAGAAGCTCCGCTCTGAACCATGCTGCCCTGGAAATGTGGGGCTGTGTCTTTGTCTTGCTCCCCGTCCGACACCACAGTGGGGAAGGCTGGCACTGACCGATCGCAGAGGGGTAGCTGCTGTTCTGAGCGTCGGTAGTTTCCTTCCTGGGAGTGAGTCTCAGCGTGAACACAGGGAGCCGGGCGCCCAAGCACCAACTCCCCAGCCCCGAGTCTGTGCCCGGCTCTGCCTTGTGGGTGGAAAAACAGTTCTCTACAGATTCGCACGTTTCTTACATGGACAGCCTCCGGTTATCACTCGATGACACTCAGATCTCTCCAGAGGTCTGGTCACTCCATTCCTTCATCTACCAAGTGGGGGGATGGGTTCTGGCTCCGCCTGCCTCACAGAAAGGCCAAAAGTTCCTTTAAAGGTAAAAGAAAAAAAACCAAACCAAACATAGAACAGACAAAAGTGTTATTATCCTCGTAGGAGTGTGTGAATTCTTTGCCTGCGTGTGTAGGTCATCAGGCTCCGTGTGGCACTTCCATTTGTGCCTACGGAGATTTGTGTGGCTGATATGCCAGTTGGGGCAAGTGCTTGTTGCTCGTTGCTAGCAGTCCCAGGAATGTCCCTGCTGGTGCCTCTCTGCATTCCATCTAAGAAGAGGACCTTCCCTGAGAGAGGAAGAATCGATTTCAGGCAAGTAGGTACAAACACACAGGCTCGAACCCAATCCAACACCTTGCCCCACATGCAGCACCGAGCCCAGAGTTTAACAATAGGGACCCTCCATTGGACTCTTGCTGTGAGGTACGGTGCCCATCTCTCTACATACACTATCCCATTTAATCCTTGCAACAACCCCGAGAGGTAGGTATTGCCCCCATTTTACAGATAAGGAAAACTGAGACCTGAAGAAATGAAATGGTAGAACTGAGGTGCTCTTAACTAGTAGGGTTGGAAGATATTGCTTTCAATCAGATGTAATTTACCAAAATACCATCATACAGAAATTGCAAGACCTCCTCCCAAAGCTCCACTGTTGGAAACAACTTAATTTTTTTATGCCAGTGATTGCCTAGGACTCTGGAAAGAACAAAGATGACCAGTCACTAATGGCTAAAATGAGCTTGTGAAGTTTTTCCTCCGAGCTAAGAAGCAGGTACTCTGGCGGCTGACACACTGTATGTCTTGTAAACAATAATATAAGCGGAGCCACTTTAAAATGAAGCTGGAGCTGCCATCCCACAGAAACTCCCTGGCATGTCTTATGCCTCGAATCTTAGGAATGTTAAAACGGGGCAAAATAACTTTTGAACTGGACCTAAGCAACAGTGTGTCCCAAAAACACAGTTTGCAAAGATAACGAGAAGGCAGTTATTATGACTACCGGACTGAAAATTAAAACCAGTGGTTAGAATGCACATCACCGTGTTGTGTTACCTGCAGCAGTAGAAGCATCTTCCTTCTGTGGATGTAACCGTCCCCCTTCCCCTGCTCATCAATTCCCTTTTGCCTTTGTCTCCTTCTCGGAACCCTATTTGGGCTTCTGCCTGAATGAATGATGCCCGAATAGCTATTCTTACTGATCTCAGATAAACGCTTGCTTGCCTCTATTTTCAATGGCTTTTTTATTTTTGGGTTAACAGTCTTTTGTGTCTTCTAGAAAAGGAGAAGAAATGAGAATCAAGGATTCATTTTGGAAAACACTTTAAGAAAACCTAAAGCATGTTCTCTCCTGCAGGATGTTTTCAGCCAAGAAGTCGCCTTGTGATTTGTAAAAACACTTTTGATAGTTGCGAGATGCTCATACTTCCGTTTCATGTTGTGGTATTAGGACAGATATGCGTTCCTTGGTTACACTTCTGGCGATAAAGATAACGTCTCATCTTTGAGTCTCAATGTGCGCGCACTCACGTTGGGGTCCCAGCCCCCCGGCCCCCCAGGGAAGGCGGAGTCTAAAGGGTTCCCAAAGGGCCGTGCCTCTGGTTCTAGGCAGCAGTAGCGTCAGTGCTGGGGAAGAGGTGACGTGCAGCCTCTCTTGACCGTCTGCCCCATGCGTCCTCCTCCGTCTATAGTCAGGGTTCGGTACATGTGTGGACACGGGAGGTCTGCCCAGAGCTGGACCCGTGAACACTTGGGGACCTGGGCGGCATTTGAAGGTGAAGTGCTGGCTGAGGGCTCAGGCAGGTAAGTCCCCGCAGCTGCCACTTAGTGGCTTTCTGAGCATTAGCCGGCTTCTCTAGGCCTCTGTTTCCTCCTCTGCCAACTGAGGGCAATTGCATGTTTTATATCATCTATTATGTAACTATTATATAATTACCTGTATTCTGAGGTGCTTGTAAATACCGCATAAATAACATTAGTGTTCAGTATAGCAAACATCTGAACCTCTGAGTTGGAAGCATGTGAACATACAGCAGTTTCTGGCCTTCCAGGAGATACTATACTTAGAAATAGCTACAGCGCGAGGCGGTGAGCCCCAGTTAATGGCACAAAGCGCATCTCAGTAGGAGCTCATGGAAAGGGGTGAAACCTGGGGCCCCCTGCTGGGGTGGCCATGGCAGGCTGCCTGTGGAGGCTTCTAGACTTTCACAGTTGGTATTTTCATGGGGGAGCCTGAACATACCGTAAGGAATGAGAGTCTCTCAGTCAGGGAGAAGGGATTCCACTTTCAGAGATGAGCAGTTCAAGGCTCAGAGAACCGATAATGGAGCAGTAGTCAGGGATCCTCCTTCAGAAATGCCTTGGAGATGGACCAGCGTGCCGAGGCCATTTAATGCGACTGCCATGACTCGGCTGTAGCCAGCACAGGCTCAGTGTGGGCAAGTCTTTCAGTTATTCAAGAGACACAAACAGTCTGGACTCGTAGGTGAAAATTTCTACTTAGTGAAACATGACGTTGGTCATATCCCGCATGTCTGTGGCTGGCTGAACTCAGATGGTGGGTGGTGAGCACGTGACCTTGGAGTGAACTTGGCTAGCCTTGGGATTATAACAGGTGGAAAAGAGCCCTGGACTGGGACCCAGGAGACCTGGGGTTGACCTGGGCTCTGTGTCCCTGCACAAATCTCTTCCATCTGTGGACAGAAATGGGGCCACAGGTTAAACCTGACAAGCTCAGGAGACTGAAAATAACCACAGAGGATGGCCTGTACATAAAAATTCCTAACTAAGGTGGGCCTGGCGGGAAGTCACATCCTTGGCCAGTAGCTTCCTTGACAAAGGTCAACCTTTACCTGAAGTGAGCCTGTCTGTTGTCTTTTTGCACCTAAGATAACACACCCTTGGAAGGTCAGAGTCCTCCCTTTTTCCCGACCCCTCAGAGAGACAACCCACCACTCCATATCGGGAAACTACACAATCCCTCATTGTTATCTTGGTCTCTATGTGCTGTAAAATGCTATTAATTGTCCTGCACCCACCAATGTAAAAGAAGTGTGCGTCTCTCCATTTTACTTTTTATCCAATCCCAGAGATTTCCCCACTTTGCTTTCTCCCACCTCCATCATCTACCACCAGTGGATTTCATGTAACCCTCCTCCTTTGATTCTAATGTATAAAATAAGTTGCAAAATGGCCATTTTCCGGAGCATTTTCTCAATCCATTGAGACTTTGCTTCCCAGCGATTGTCATCAGTTTGGCTCAAATAAACCCTTATAAGCTTTCTCTTAGGCTGGATGTTTTTTTCGTTGACACATCCTCTGTGCCTCAGTTTCCAGAAAGCACTTTGAAAGAAGGTGTGGTTTATGAGAGAGAGCGCCTAACCAAACCTCTGTCTTATAGAATACTTAAGTGGTTTCCTCCTTATTATGCTTTCAAAGTCTGAAGAGTTATAATACTTGGCCCTTGCTTGCATGTTCACTCCCCACCAATGGATTTATTTTGTTACATTTTTGTAAAGGGACCATTATCTAGGGCTGAAAAGGGACAAATATCGCATACATAAATTAGCATATGGAGACTTGGGAATGGAAAAGTGCCAGCACCTTCCAAAGAGACTTCCAGATAATAGGCTACAAGACTGAGCAGTTTTCATGAGAAAAGTAAAGAAAACAATTTCCCTCAGTGCTTGCCACAGAAAGGAAGATAAAGGAACTGGAGGAAAGATAAAAGTACCCCCAAAACATAAAAGACGCATTGATGGGAAACGATGGTGCGATCACAGAAAGGGCAATAGGCGGAAAAAGTCACACTGTTAAAAAAAAAATTTTTTTTTAAAAACCCAACTGTGGAAAAAGAATGGAGCAAAGTCATGAAGAAAAGTGAGATTACCTAAAAACTCTGAAGAGTGGCCGTGGCCTGGAAAAAAATAAGGCTTTTTGAGTTTAACAGGACAACTGTATTCTTACTACCTGTGGAGAGTAATTGGCATTGGCTGATAGAGGTTTCTGTTGCCTTTTTGGCAGGAGCCGAATTGTTATGTTAATAAGTTGCTGGGCTAAGTGTTAAGTACTTTGAATAGAAAGTGTTTTGCAGGAGGGAAAATTCCCAGCATCGGGTTCTTACTTTGACCACTGAACCCTTTACAAACGTCAGACTTCATACTTAAATTCTAAGAAATAATTAGTATCATAGCAGTTACTTCCAGCATTGTGCAAAAACGAATAGTTTCTACTAGGGACTCTCTCCCATGGGTGGCAAAGCGTATCTGGGCTAAGGTTTGGGCACAGCAGCCCACGTGGAACTAAGGCAGGCCTCTTGTATAACATAACATAGCATCCCTGCACTGCTCCCAAGCTCCACCTCAGTGCCCTTCTCTGGGCTGTCTCTTCTCCGTCAACACTGGCTTCTCGCTGGAAGTCATTCCACTGATCTGATTCTTCAAATATTTAGTTGTCTTGTACAGCGGGAGGCCAAAACCCTAGGGGACTCAGGTTGAAATGGCCTAATAGTCAACGCATTTTTCAGTTTTCTTTTTTTAATGTAAGAATTATTGAGTCATTTATTGGATTATGTTTTTTCCTTTTTAGGAGGCAGCATCTCCCTAAATTCCTAAGATCTAGAAAATAATCTTCCTTGTGGTCTATTGCCTCCTGTTAGCTGATTTCAACTATGTAGATATGATGAAAACTAAAGATTGAACTCATTTACACTAGCTTGTGATTTACTCACAATCTCTTAAAGGTTGCAAAGTTTTTAGGATTGCAAAAATAGATTGCTTCTTAATTGCAGATGAGCCTGTAGCTGCAAATGATCTCACACCTTCTGCAGTCACCCTGGCTGGCTTCCCACCTTCCTCGGGCTCTTTCCTCACTTCACAGCCTCTTTCCTCACTTCCACTCCTATACTCAAGATTTCCAAAAAGTCCAACAATATGACTTTTTTTCATGATGTCATTTATGGCATTGACACAGGAATTTGGTTAAAATACCGCATACCTGAGCTCATGTAGTAACCACAAACTTTATAAATCTAATAAAGAAAATCCATGTAAATAATATAGTGAGTCAGAAAATTCTAATTGAGGGCCGGCCAAGTGGCGCGGTGGTTAAGCGCTGGCTTGGGAAGCCAGCGGCCCTGGTTCGGGTCCCACATATGAGGGCCAGTGACACTGCCCTCAAAAAGAAAAGAAAGTTCTAATTGAGCCATTTACTTCCCAGGAGCAAATTTGTCAACTAGAGCTATTTAAACTCATTAGGTCACTAAGATATCATTTGGGCAACCACTCTGATTCCAGAATATTCTCTGAGCCCTGTTTTAACATGCAGATGTCAACGAAAGAATGTCCAGCCTGGGAAAAAGTCTTATAAGAGTATATAGGCAACTACAATATTGCCACAGGGATATGAAAGACAGTTGGGGGAATATAATTAATAATGTTGTAAATATTTTGTGGGGTATCAGATGGTCACATGTCTTGTTAGGGAGACCATTTCATGGATGGAGAAGAGGCTTGACCACTGCACTGTACACCTGAAGCTGAGGTTGTATAATATTGTATGCCAACTGTAATTGAATATATAGATAGTCACGGGATGTGGAGTATACTGTGGAAGGGAGTCAGAGGAAGAGTAATAGATATGTATGATATGGGGGGGGAGTGGGGTGGCGAATTGGGGGAGGGGGTTGTCACTTTGAGGGGTAAAAAGTATAACTATTGCACTGTGTTGTACACCTGAAACTAATTAAAAATAAAAAAAAGAGTTTAGTTGAGCCAAACTGATGACAATTGCCAAGAAGCAAACGACAATATTAGTACTATTAGTATTAGTACTTAAGTATAAATTATAACATGCTAGTTGACTCCAGTCTCAGGTCAGTTAGCTCACCTTTGAAGTGCCTCTTCTGAAAGCCACACTCCAGGGACGTTTAATTAGCATAAGTTCCCCAACCAGAGACACATCACAGAGGTGATTAACACAAAACCTGCTCATAGTACTCTCTATACTTACCCCAAGGTTTGATAATCAGCACAAGTTGTATTAGAGATCACTACTTGTAATTGAGCAAATGGATGATGTTCAAGCACTGGTGAAGGATGGGAAGGTGCGTATCCACCCCTCTGCCTTTGGACAATTCGGGCATGTCCCAGGATGTTTCAGATCATGGGGTGTCTGCTCATACTGCTCAGCATAGAGCTTGGGGCTCGGGCGTGGAAAGCACCCCTCCTCTGGTGCCTGTGGGGAAGCACACTATTTGTAGGGGTTACAACCACTGGGGTCACCTACCAGCGGAGGAGGAGGGAGGCCAGAGGACAGGAAGGGACTCAGTCCAGAACTACTGAAGGTCCCCTCTGGCTGCACTTGGGGTTCTGTCATCCCGCCTCTACGTTACCATATTAACGGGGTTTCTCATTTAAGGGGCTGCCTCATTTGGTACCTTATAACCCACAGTCCTCCAAGCAGGGATGGTATTCTCACCCATCAGACGGGGTATGCGCTGGTCCCCCTGCCCAGCACCCTGGAGGGACTAACGGGTGATGATAATGCTTGTTGTTTGATGTGACAACATGTTACTTTCAGATTAGTCCTCAGATTCGATGGTGAGCACTTAAAGTCTCATTCAGCTTCTCATAAAACTACGGAATATATCAGTCTGTGATGCAAAACTAAAGACTCACCGCTGGAACGCTGTCAGTTCAAAGGGTGCCCCCATGATAATTTCTACTAAAACCATCACTTTCTTCAGTTTAATCATCAAACCTTTTGGTCTTAGCTACAAGGAGGACTTAGATTACAATCAGTGTCAGCGTTCTAGGGTATTTCTGAGACGAGTGTATACTCATGATTTTCAGCTTCTCAGTGGAGCATTATCACAGGTGGTGCAGACTCCATCAGTCTGTGCCAAAGTGCGTCACGAAATCTGTATGTTCTCGCTGCCCCAGGAAAGTCCGATCATGCTGAAACATTCTATTTTGATTCTTAAATTGGGAAAACAATGAATGAGGAAGCTTAACCTATTAGGCACTTCTGCTTGCTCTTGAATTTCTTGTTTACGTGGACTGATGGTGGTATTGCTTGGCTTTTTACAAGAATAATTAAAAGGGCTACTGGATTGCATTTCCTAAACAGGATTTGCAAGGCTTTTAGTGCTTTATAAGGCAAAGTTGGAATCAAACTGAGCCATCTGTCAAGGTCTTCCTTCCTTTTTCTTCTCTTCTCTTCTTTCTTTTCCTTTTAAGCAGAGTCAAAATTGTCCTTGGAATCCAACTAACCTTAGATTGCTTAAGGGAGCTGTGGCTGGTGCCTCCGGAAAAGCAGACATCACACTCCTTTGTTATATTATTAATGTTGATTCCCCCCCCATGTGCACACACACCTTTATCTAATGATGCAGAAGGGCACCCGTTAAGCCCTCTTGTCTTATCTCTCTGCAGGCTTGTTGATTGGTGCTGGCTGTGCCCTCTACCCCTTGGGCTGGGACAGCGAGGAAGTCCGACAGACTTGTGGCTACATTTCCGGCCAGTTTGACCTGGGTAAGTTGGCACTCCTTTTTAAAAAAAACCTATGTGTTCTTTCATAGAAGCAGAAGCTGGAAAAGGGATGGGGAAGAAAAACAGATGTGTGTAATGCAGCCAGCAGTCACGTGTACCAGGACCCATACATTCGTTTATCCTCCTGATTAGCGAAGAGTTACTGAGAGCTACTGTTTGCCTGATCTGTGGGAAGTAATGTAGATACAGGAAAAGAAATGACCCTTGCTCTGAAGAGTGTATATTTATTAATTCATTCAAAATCATATATATTTAGCACTCATTGCATGTGCTAAAAATAACTGTCTATGGAATTCACAGTCTATCTGAGAAGATAAAGCAAACACAGCTATCAACAAAATGACAGCAAGGGCTAAGGAATCTAAAGCAATTTCACTCCACGGGATTAGACAACTTTGAAAGGGATAAGAATTGAGCTGGGTTTTGAAGAAAGTGATGCGTGGTGATTACCTGACAGTAGATGGAATCACCTTGAAGGGAAGGATTATGGTAGGAGGGAGGGATGAGACAAGCTCTTCAGGAGACAACAGGCACTCAGGAGAGATGTGATAACACAGGCGGGAATTCGCTCGTTGATGAAGGGCTCCTGGGTTTCTCTGTGTACTAATCAAAAAATTCCAAATATTGTTCACTTGTAGATATAGCCTATTCTACTTAGCAATCTATAATTTTTTTGCATACTACTGTATTATGAGTTATAACGATGAGATAATATTTCACTTGGTTGATACACCTACTACTTCCTTATTTCTTTCTAGTTGGACATTTAGTCTATTCGTTTCTGTTATTTAAAGACATGATATAATAAGTAGTTTAATGAATATAAGTCTTTTCCTTATTGACTTATTTTCTGAGGTTGCTTTTCTACAAGTAGTGTTACTAAACCAAAGATTATGAACCCATAAAATACTTATTGCCAAATGACAGAAAATATAGTTTTCCCTAATATGGACAGACAGATTAAGTTTTTTAACAATTAGTGCATAATGATTTACTCACTTAAATATATTATTTTCACATTAAATATTTCACTCCTAGAAGAAAAATTTTGAGAGAAATGGTCTAATGGCAGTATTATTATACCCAAATTATTTAAAAAGATTTTTATGTAAGAATTTCTATGAGAAAAAGTTTTTTTATTAAATATTGAACCAAATGGATGGATGCAATACCATATCAGAGGCCTGTGCATTTGAAAATGAAGCAACCAATCTTTGTTTGACTCCATGGATGACAAACACCCTGCTTCCCTCAAAATAACATGGGCTCTTTGGGAGAGAAGATGGTGCTTTAGATACACCTAGGTTGCATGAACAGAAAATAAGAGGTTTCCTTCTGCCCACTCTTCCCTCCTGATGACCAGGCTTTCTTAAATCTGGATTCGTTTGTGGTTGCCATCAATGGACAGATCAGGGAAATGCTGGCACAAAGTTGGCTATCAGCGTTTTGTTTTGTTTTTGTTTTTGCTTGTTTTTTGGAAAGCAAACTGTGTCCAGGGGAGGTATTTTAACAAAGTGTTTGGCGTTTTTCTTCCTCTGGTGTCTGAGGCATCCTTGGCTGTTTCACACAGGCCTAGACTTGAGAAAACTCTTCTTGCTGATCTCTTATTACTCTGCATCGCTACACTAATTAGCAGGTTATAATGAAATGCAGGCCTTATTTGCATTTTCATTACTGCATCCCTGTGTTCTATATCTTCTCAGCATTGTGGATTAAAAATTTGAATGTCAAACTTAAAAAAAACCCAACAAATTCTTGCCTCTTTACTAGTGGTAATAATTTCTTATGTTATTAAACTCACTAAAGCCATTTTAGCAATTTAAAAACTATAGTGTCCTTTTAAGTTTTGCCTTTTTATTATTGAGTTTCCCTTAGATTGCATCATAAGAAAAAATAAACAAAAAACTGGCATCACCTACAGACAAAATGAGTTCGAAGTTCCTTGAAGAAGTACTTAGAGTGTATCGAGTTTGATTTCTCCTGTGACTTAATTTGTTCAGACTCCACTATCTTTCCTTGCGAAAGTCCTAAAGAGGAACTGTGGCTAGAGATAGCATTCTACCTAGCCCATCGAACTGCCTATGCTTTCAATCTTTAAAAATCTGTGACTATTCCCCTGAAAGCTGAGAAAGTCTAAATTCCAGTGAGTGAGTGATGTCACAGAGATGGCGTGACCTTGGGAGGGAACCTAGGACGGGGCTGGGAGCCACAGCACACAGGTGAGGGGTGCGTTCTCAGTAAGGATGGCTCTGGGGCCCGTTTTGGGTGGCATCCCCGCTGCTGGCTGCGGCCACACCCTGCCTTTGCCACTTCTGAGAACCCGAGCTGTTTTCTGCCCCCTCCCAGAGGATCGGGGATGTGGGCACATCTTCCGAGGCTATGGGCCACTTGCTTGGTGCGCCATCCCTGACATGTTGTCACTCTCTCCAGAGCGCATTCTAGAAGAAATCATTGCTTTTGTTCCCACGAGAGATTATGTAAGGAGTGCGTTCATTCAGTTATTCAGCCAGCAGATGTTTATGGGGTGTTTCTGTGTGCCAGGCCCTGGGCTGGGTCCTCAGGATATGGCGCCTGCAAGGAATTTTAAAAGACACTATTCACTGCCCTCAGGGAACTTAGAAATGAGCAGCAGAGGCAGATATTTAAAAAGATAATATACCTGGGAAGTGTGTCAGAAAGGACAAGTGTCGGGCATTGCAGTGGGCACTGTGATCGCCTGGACAATACTATTCCACTCTCGCTGGTGAATCTAAACCAGGGCTTGGCAAATGTTCCTGTAAGAAAGCTAGTGAATACGTTCAGCTTCATGAACCAAATGTTCTCCATCTTAACTATTCTGCAGTTGTTGCATGAAAGACAATTCAGGTATGAACAGGTGGGACTGTGTCCCAATAAAACTTTATTCATAAAAACAGACTGTGAGGCTGTAGTTTGAGGACCCCTGATTTCAATCCCCCTGAGCTGCCAGCAGTGTCTTCATTCCACATGTGCTCATAGATAGATCCCATTAGCCCCGGCGCGGCTGGTCAGGACCTGGGTCCATCTGAGATTCTGCACCGAACAGCTCCCATTAATTACCCTAGAGTTTGCTACAGAAATGCTGCAGGTTTCTTGTTGTGCAGTGTAGTAAACTAAGGCGGCAAGCACTGTAAATTAATCTTGGTGAACACACCTCATATCACTAGCTTGGGATAGGAAGGCTGAAGCCCATCTGGACCAGTGAGACTGGGGAGATGCTTCCAGAACCTTCTGAGGAGGAAGGATCCCATGCCTAAGGGGGAGACGCATGCAAAGCCATAAGGAGCAGCCTGGGCTGCAGCGGTGGGCAGTCACCCCTGAGGCAGACTTCCCCTGTGGGCATGTCCGGTGCCGTGGAGGGGAGGCAGAGAGGGCAGCGAGAGAGCCACGAAGGAGGCCGAGTGGTACCCTGCGGACCTGCCTTAGGACTGCATCCTTGTCCCAACAGGTCTTAATTCCACGTATCAGCCTTGGAAAAATAAGGCTTTAGTTCAGCGAGGGTAGGTAAGGCCTCCCAGGAAAGAACATTGAAACCGAGTCCAGAAATATAAGCAGTAATTAGGCAAGGATGGGATTTCATAAACAATTCACTGCGGTTGTAATGTCAGATGGTAGGAGTCTTCTAGAATCTGTTGTTTTTAATGCCTCCTTTCTTTAGAAAGGCGATTTGGGGAGATTTTATTTTTTTTAACCTCCCATGAAAAGAATTTTATAAGGCTATGGATTATTTGTCAAGTATTTTCATATTTTATTAAGTGCAGAGCCTTGCCACAATTTTGCAAAAATACCCATGTTTACAACTCAAAGATTGTTACCCGTTGGGTCACCTGATTTTTGAAGAACCAAAGAGCAGGCTTGAATGCACATATTTTTAAAACAGGGAGAGTCGGGCCGGCCGATTGGCGCGGTGGTTAAGCGCTGGCTTGGGAAGCCAGCGGCCCCGGTTCGGTCCCACATATGAGGGCCAGTAACACTGCCCTCAAAAAAGAGAACAAACAAACAAACAAACAAACAAACAAACGAAACAGGGAGAGTCCAAACAGGCTGCAAAGTGAAGTTCTAAGCTCCCCACTGAAACTCTGTCACCTGAGAGTGGCTCTCAACCTTCAGCATTAGAATCAGAGGTAGACTTGTTACGAATGTGGATGCTTCGTTTCTGTGCCCCAGAAATTACAATTCTGTCATTCGTATTTTCAACAAATACCCCTGTGATTCAAGTACAAGGGGCGTGTGACCACACTTTGAAAAACCTGTCCTAATTTATATAGACAATGAATTTTTGGGTCTTTGGTAGAATTCAGTTTAACAAACATTTGTCTTATTTTATATAAATTAGGTGGCTGTACCTTTGGGTTATAAAAATTGGACTCCACTTGGCTTAAACAAACAAAGACATTTAAGGGCTCTTCTTACCAGAAGGGCAGAGCTAAGATGAGCTGCAGCCCTGGCTGATCAGGGCCTCAAAGGGCTTGTCCATCTCAAGTTGCTTTCATCCTGAGGCTAGTTCTCCCTCTGGTCGTAAGGTGACCACATTGGCACATGTGGCCCTAAGCATCCTTGTTCATGTCAGACAGGAGAGGGTAGGTGTCTCCTTTTGTGTAACGGAATTAAAATCTGTCCTCAGTCCAGGTGGACCAACTTTGTCATGTGTCCGCTCTTGAATGAATAACCCCTCCCAAGGAATTCCACGTACTAATTGGCTTCTCATGGTCCAGCTTGGATGTGTTCAGAGTTTTATAGACCCAGGTTTTACTGAGAAGCAGTGGAATTTGTAATTATAAGATGAGGCTAAGAGGAGAAAACGCATCTCAGTCTGTCTTTTGTTGGACTTTTGTGCTTTGTACACCTTCCACCATGAAGCCTATAGTTGTGATCAGTAATGGTTTATGCCATGTAAGTGTTAACAATGATGATTTTATTTATTACTTTATAAGACAACAAAGCAAATGATTAGACTAATACGTAATGTGGCACAACATCTTCATGATAAAAGCCCAATAGATGGTTGCTACTATTGTCATATTATTTGTGCAGGGCCATTTTGAATGAATATTGCTAATCAATATTTATTCTTCCTTTTACATTCCACAGCTCTAAGTTTGGATTGACACATTAAAGCATAAGGTCTTTATAATTACATTGTCCAATTGATTTGATTCATGCCTCAGAGATATTTTCATCTGCCAAAGGCTTTTCTAATTGTATCCTTATGATCAAAAGGAGTGTTTCAATTAATTTGTCTTGCTAATTTGCCAAGTGAATTTGAATAATTATTGCTTTCATTTTGCTCTTTAGTTTGATTAAGAAGCCATCGTGTTTCCTATTCTTGAAATTATGCTCTTGGCTTCTCAAGTATAACGCCATAGACTGAAAGCTCAGAACTTCTCCAGCTGGGAAAAAGGAGAGCCCGTTTTTCCAAATTCTCCACCCTCCCCTGGCCTGAACAGTCCACTTCTCTCTGGACGTGTCTCCTTAGGCTCAGTGACTCTTCACATATTTTCTCCCTTCTCCAATCTAATTGCGCTTGAGATAAACAGATTTGCAAGTTATGGGGAGTGGTCAGTGGGAAAAAAATGGGAATAAAAATAGAAAATTTGTTTTTTGAGCTTTTTCAAGCTTGGTGTGAGTGGGTGCTTCATAAGCTGAGTGACCCATTTTCCTGCTGTCCACACAGAAGCCTCTATTTTGGGGGACAACCAGAAGAAGCCGCTGTCTGCTTCTGTGATATTTCACAAAACAAGCATCACTTTGGCCAGAAGTTAGAAGGGTCCTGTGAGGGGGCTTCACGCCACACAGACCTGGCAGCCGAGACTCTGCCTGGTGGCCTGTGGGCAGGGGGTTGAGGCCCAGAGCAGGGCTTGCCGGCGAGCTGCGTGCAGAAAGCGACGGGCAGGGCCTGTCACCCGGTTCAGGAACAGACCCCTAACACTCGATGCATTTCTGTCCGCTGCTTAAAGTAAACTTATGATCCTATTCTGAAATTGCTACGCGGGAGACCAGTTAGCAGTCAGGCGTTGGATATGCATTGTGATTTCGCCAAATACAAAGTTTTTAGAGCAGCGATGGTGTCTCGCCTCCTCCATGGCTGTTAACTGGACACTAGTTTTGACACTAAGTCCAAGTCACTGGAAGTCATTCAGAAGGTCCAGCAGGAGCCTGTGTCCCTCCGGCAGAGTACTAGTGAGGGGGGAATGACAGAGGGACGCCAGGCAGCTGCTGTGAGTTAAACCAAGACCCGAGCTGGGGAGGCCCAGGGGAACCCCAGGGAACTCTCTGGAATGTGACTAAATGACTCTGGGAAATTCCCACAGGCAAAGGAAGCCCAGCTTAGCCAGCGATGAAGTGAAAAAGGCCCTGCCTTGTTCAGCTTTAATCCTTTCGTTGTAATAATCCCCGACTCCATTTCCTCCTGCCTTCCTGTCTTGTCACAAGCACTCACAGCTGGAACTGCCTGGGGTCAATATTAATTGCACATAAACGTCCTGTCGTCTTTCTCTTATGGAGCACATGCTTTGCTTGTGTAAAACCCTTCTGTGTATCCGCTGGGGAAAGCCTTTTCCTTCGGTGGGACATGTTTCTCACATGGAGAATAGAACGGCTTCATCTTGGTAGGCCGGAGAAATTCTGTGGAGGAAAGCAGGCCCTCTGAGGCCGTGTGTGGGAGGCTGTGTGGTCCTGGTTGTGGCCAGAAGGCAGGGACCTCCCCAGTCACCCTGCTGTGTGCGGACTCAGCGCAGGAACACCTGCCCACGGAGCGCAAGAGGGTGAATGCTTATTTGCATGAGGAAAATTACGCAACAAAAATTACCATGCGCTGACTCATCATGTTGTGTGTCACATGACCAGCTTATGTATTGAGTTCTTGCTCTTCATTCTTACAAATATAAAAGGTGACCACTAATTTCATACATGTGTTTACGCATACTCGTATACATATGTGTACATATAGAGTTCAATTTTTGTTTATATTTGTTCGATTTTTGAAATGATTTCAGATTTATAGAAAAGTTGCAAAAATATTGGGTTGTCAGAAAAATCATGATGCATTTTTGCAACGAAAAACAGAAAAAATATGTCATGACTTTTCCAACAACCCAATAGTACAAAGAATTTCCATATACTTTTCCCCAGATTTCCTTCATGTTAAATTTCATCCTATTTACTTGGTCATTCTCCCCTCTTTCCTGTTCTGTCTCCTCTCAGACATAATGTCCCTCCAACCATAGACAGTTCAGTGAATAATTCCTTAAATTAGCATTCTTTTACATAGCAGTACAATTACCAAAATTAGGAAATGATCATTGGTACAATATTTTAATCGCAGACCTTAATTGATCTTTTAAGTATAGAAGTGTGCATGAAAGAAATGAAATTTATTTCTTTTTCTCCTATTGGATATTGCTTGTCCAGAGTTTTTTTCTGCTGTATGGTTTTCCACTTGCAGAAAATGACAAACACAAAGTAGTATTCAAAATTTAAAAAAAAAAGAAAAAAAAAAGAATGCTTGCTGTCCACACCTACACTACTCTGATATTAGAGTTTATTAAGATTCCAGAAAGTAGAATAATTATAGTAATCATCATAATAATACATAGAAATGCCTTTGTTTGGGCTCAGTATGGCTGAAACTTATGTGGAGGCCAGCTGCTGGCTATCCTAGCAGTCCATGAGTTTGAGCGGCCAAGGAAAGTGTGAGACCTCGGATCAGTACTTTCTGATAAACCTCACAGTTGGTGGTGGTCCGCACAGTGTTTTTGGGGGGCAGTCACAGTATGTGGGCAGAACTCTTCTTTTCACCTCAGCTCCTCACCCTAAAGCGGGAGATAGAACATTTCTAGGGGGCAAGAGAGATGCAACGGAGAAAATTGACTTGGTGGCTCTTTAGCAAGACACTTTGTGGGAATGAAGAAGTGAAATTTGTACCATTGAATAGAACAGAAAGTATTCAGAAGTCAGGAAGCTCTTGCCCCTAACACCCGAAACCCATGTAGCATGCCCGCGTGTTTCACACGCGCTGCTCCCCGCCCCATGTCCTCCCGCTCAGCCACGGAATGAAAGGTGTGGGACTGGAAAACATGGTCAAGGCTGATAGATGCTTTCCTATCACGACGCGCCGTGCCATGTCTCCTTAGACAGAGGGCTGCCATGAGCTCTCTGCAGGTACACATCTTCCGTTTCCCAGAGAGTAAACGCTGCTCCCTCTGACCTGCCTGGTTATGGAGAACACTGACCGAGGCCGCCGCTCAGGGGCATCAGCCTTAACGGTGGACACGGCTGCATTTTATATTCCTACGCTACGCCCTGGTTGCCTCTGTAGAGGAGGTACAGCACCCAAAGGAGGAAACTGGGGGAAACTTTTTAAGAACGTTTCGCCTCCTCTGTTGGTTGAAGCCGGACCGTCGCCCACTGAAGTGCGCTGTGCGTTTTAGAGAGAGGGCATCATCTGGCTTCCAGGAGTGAGCCAGTCCTGCTGCCCTGCCCCTCCACCTGGGTGCGGAGGGCAGGGGAGGCAGAAAGGTGTTGTGTGGCCAGGACCTTACAGTCAGGAGCTGCCGTTCTTCAGGGGACATGCTGGGCCCCGTCCTGCCCACCGTGCTGCTGCTCTGGAAACATAGGAGGCCGAACGGTGGCCACCCCTTCCGGGCACACTGTGCACGCAGACTCAGTGCTTGGTCTGTGGGGGTCCTGCCGTTACACGTACCTCTGCACTGTCTGCGAAGGGGTGGGGGCATTCCTGAGTTCTGCTTGTGGGCAGCCCCTGTCCTCTGGCACATTCCTCTGGGTACGTGCGTACAGTATGGCTGTAACAGGATGACCCCAAGAAGCAATGCAAGGTTGTACTTTCCAGTAATAAATGAGTAGAAACATGCAAAGGAGCTTGAAAAAGCCAGGCCTCACCAACTTTCTTGCCTCAGCCATGTCACCTCCACATTTTCTGCCCACCAACCAAGTTTGGTGTTCTCTTTCCAGACCCACGAGCGATCATTTTAAGTACTTGTTCCATTAAAAGTTTGAATTAAGGCTTTTGTATGTATTAGGTCAAAGGTTTAAAACCTGTTTCTCTTTTTGACCAGACACACCTTTGTTCAGGAACTTCACAAAAGAACAAATGGAATGGGTCCCATGACACATTCTTTTTGTTCTTGGTTGTAATGCATATGCAAACAAGATGGTCTGAATATGAATAAGCATGAAGGAATTTATTCAAGAGGAGAAAGACCTACTGAACTTTTGTCCATGCTATTTAAGAGTACAAAAGTTTTCTCTCTCCACTGGGCCTTTCACTTTCCTCCAGCAAAAAGGGTGAAATGGAATATGCCAGCTCTTTCTCTACACAAACTTTGCATTTCTATCTTAATGTGTTGAATATTTTACACTATCACAGATGCAAGATATTCTGCCTTGATAAATGAAGTCCATCGGTTTATTATATCTGGACTCAGGCACTTGTGGCCACCAGGCTGGGAACTCAGCAGTGGCCTGGTGAGGAGAGAGGTAAGCTGGCTCAGGTTCAAATGCAGAACACGGGAAGGCCCTGCACGCATGGAGGGCTGTGTTAGACCCATCAGTCAAAGAGCAGGACTCACTGAGTTGCTGTGTTTTGTGCTGCGCTTGAAGAGCAACACTGTGCTCAGCAAGCAGTGCTGCGATGAGGCCTCTGGGTAGGATTGAGGAGTGGCACAGTGGCTCCTGTCAAACTGCTGAGGAGCCTCAGTCAGCCCACAACAGGAGCTGGGGTGCTCCCAGGACCTGGAGCCCTTTATCAGCTCCGCTCAGACTGTGTCAGGGGCAGGTGGAAAACACCTTGTTTAAGAGCGTGTCCAAGGCCGTGTTCTCACCTAGGAAGAATCAGTGAGCTGAATGCCTCGAGCAAATGTATTGGTCCCCACTTCCCGCCTCCTCTAGAGGGGTGGGTTGCCAGGATAGCATCAGGTTGTTTCCACTGGCTCAGGAATTGGGAGCGCCAAGTCGGCAAGATGCAGGCTTTAATCCCTGGAACCATGCAAGGTGAACACAAGTCCATGGCATTGTCTAAGAAGACTGGTAAATTCAAAGGGATAAAGTGTTTTTATTTCGCCTTGGCATGTCAGTTCTAACAAAGGCAAATGCTGTCTAACAAACGGGTAAAATATACTTGATATACAGAGGGTGCCAAAATAATGTATACACATATTAAGAAAGGAAAAAACTATTAAAATTGTAATAGTATGTACTGATAACAAAAGATGAATACAAGTCACGTTTGACTCCTGCAATTACAAGAGATGCTCAAAGTGGTTACCATCAGCATCCAGACACGTCTGATTACGGCTTGAACAATGTTAACCAAACTGTCCATTTGTTTACATTTTTTGATAGCCCTAGTAGATACTCGTATTCCTAATACAGTACCTGCGTACAGGAAAAAGTTCTAGAACCAGTTTGACCCAAGTTCAAGTTTCAACCTTTATTTGAGATACTGGGAAAGTTACTTATTTTGTGTGTCTCTCAACTTCTTCATCTTCAAAACGAAAATAATGTTGGGAAAGTACATACAGATTTGCTTCTCTAAATCCCTGGAAGCATCATAGGCAAAAATTAGTAAATGAGATGCCACTTCTAAACTGTCTAGCACCCAACTCACAGTGTATACATGACAGCTATTGTATAATGATTAATTTTAGATCTTTATTCTCACCACTAGTGCCTGATATCCATCCATGCCACAAATGTCTATTGATTTTCTGCTGTGGTTGATGCATCGTACTGAGCACCAGAATACAGAAGTGAAGTAGGCAGATGCAGTGACACATTGGCTCTGAAATGTTTAATTGAACCAATTAATAACAAGGAAGAGGTTACACTACAGTGTCCTCAGAATATGAACCAATCCCTGAAATTCAATTGTTATTTATTTAAAACTGTGTTCTTGGGCCCGCCAAGTGGCGCGGTGGTTAAGCGCTGGCTTGAGAAGCCAGCGGCCCCGGTTCGGGTCCCACATATGAGGGCCAGTGACACTGCCCTCAAAAAAAAGGACTGTGTTCTTTATATGGTTCCTCTGTCACCATTACTAACAAAAGCTCCCCTAAAAACTCACTTGAGCCACAGCCCTCCCACCCCATCCCCGCTCTGGGGCTGCCCTGGAGTACTGCCATAGCATCTTTTCCCCTTGACTTGGCAGGTGCTGTGGTTTGTTGCTTTCTGTCCCATTAGCCTCCATTCTGTCTGTCAAGAATAGCATTCCCCATTGTTGAAAGCAGCATTTTGCCAACCCATTTAGCTTGGAGTCCCGTTTGATGGAACATTACAGGGAGCAAAAGAGAAAGTTTCAACAGATTTGCTTCTCTAATTTCCTGAAAAGATCACAGCCACAACTTGCCCTCTGGTAAAAGGTGTTCTGTTTGTATTAAAATAACAAGCATTTATTGCCAATCACAGGGGAAGACAGAGGCCATGGAAGAACAGCCCTGTATTTCCTGGTTTCATTTAGCTCAGTTACTACTCATGGACGGCCACACTGTTTAAAACATTAAAGTCTGCTCTTTTCTAAGAGCCGAATGTCCTCACACGACTTTGTTCTCCTATTAAAATGTAAAATGCAATGCTAAATTCTTATTATTGGGCACATGGTTTTAACAATGGAATCATGTTCAGAGAGAAAAAAACTCTAATGCTTTTCCTCTCAAAAAATTCAAGGTACAGTATACAATCTGCAGTTTGAAAATCCAGTCTTGCACACAGCACTCTAGATGTTTTTACATTTGGAGTCTTATGTAAAAAAAAAAAAAAATCCCTCATGTCTGGCTAATGTCATTCAACTTAATTTCTACACAACATAGGTGTAGAATATTGTGGGGGTGGGGAAATTCACTGAGTAAATTTTGAAGATCTAATTGGCTTTATGAAGTGATTCATGAATCAGGCAGCGCCCCATCTTGCAACTAGAAGGGGGCTCTGAGGAGTTCTACAAAATGGAAAGTTTTTCTAGGAAGAAAGGTGGGGCAAGGGAGCTATCAAAAGAGAACAAAGGATTGTTTTTAGACCAGGATGTCTTTTGGGGCAAGGGAATGGCAAGGGATTTTATCCTACAGACTGCCTCTTCTTTCTATAAGGGATGGAGAGGACCAGGTGGCAGACTGCCTGACTGGCGCTGGACCAGAAAGTTCCAGACCAGTTGATTAAGATTACATTTCTGGGAGAGGTTGAAACTGCAATTAGATCAGGTATTCAATCTAGACTTAGTATCATGGGCTTTTAGCACCAATGACGCCATTTGGGGCCTGTGGTTTTCTCTTAAACAATATACAAGGGATGGTTTCAAAATTATGCCACTGATGTGTGTGCAATCTCCCAGATTCGGTCTGATGAGACATAAGCTTCATGAGACCAAAGGTCTTGTCTGTCTGGTTCACTGCTGGATCTCCAGCCCCTGTAACACTGCAACGCATATTGTAGCTGCTCAGGATTTATCGAAGAATGTTGAAAACCTCCCATTTCTATCTACCAGGATGGATGAAAGTTGTGAAGAGGAAATTTTCAGGTTTCAAGTCCTTAAACTCTGGAGGTGGTAAACCCAACCCCATCTCTCAATCCAAAGTGGTGTCCATCTCTTACTTGAATACTTTAACAAATTCCAAATCTGCCTACATATCTCCATTACATTTCATTTCCCACCCCACCTAGTGCAATACACTTATTAAAACATCCTGATCTTACTAGACTGATCTTAACCATTTTTTGCTTCTCAAAAGGTGTGGTGTGTGTGCGTGTGTGTGTGTGTGTGTGTGTGTGTGTGTGTGTGGTGTGTTTTTATATATTGTCTTAAGACTAATTTTATGGACTGAGTATATTTCTATATAATCTAAAATACCCAAATAAACCCATGTTAAATTACCTTTGAATTAATAATTATTCATTTTATGAATTACTTAGTAAATGACTCCTCATATCTGAAAGAGAGGAAAATATATATATTAACACTGAACATTAGTTGCTCATTTTGGACCTTAGCCAGCTGTTGAATTTAAACCACAACATATATAAATCAGACTCATAAACTTGCATGTATATATAATTAATGGCAATGTTTTGTGACATCCTCAAATATTTTCGTGTACTATGGCACACTTTTTTAAGTCCCTTTTTTTCAAGTTCCTTCTCATTTTCATCTAATAGACAGCTGGTCTCAGGAATTGACTACATGTTTTATGACACAAACAAGAAAGGGTGTAGAGTGGTGTGGTTAAGCCTCTGATCTCTGAAGCTACTTCGCAGACCCTTATTATGATGGAGAAAAGCAAGAAAGACTTTCTTCATTTGCTCTTGTCTTAAATTGGGTTCCCCAGAGCAGATCCTGCAATGCGGACTCATGTTCAAGTAATTGAGGAACTGTGCCGCGGAGAAGCCAGTAAGGAGGTGGGAAAGCCAGGTAGGAGGGGAGTAAACGCCCACTGAAGGTGTGTTTTCAGGGGGGCGGTCCCAGCCTCAGTGCGAACTTACGGGGGATCTGGAGCATTCCTTGCAATAGAGTTTGCTCCACCTAGAGGCAAGACAATGGGCTTTCGTACCCCGGCTTTTGTACCCATCCATCCTGGGCTGCAGGTCATGCCAGGGTCCCTGCAGCTCTCTGGGAGTTGGGATGAAGTGGCTCTCCATGCACAAGTCCTCTGATGGGGTTGCTTAGGAGCAGCTGAGGGATAAGAGTCCAGAATCTGCACAGGGACCCACAGGAATCGGTTGGAACGTCTAACACCATCTACAGCTCCCCGACAGTTAAAAGCCCCGAAAGTGTGAATTGCTGTGGTTTTATTGATTTCCCTGCAGAAAACAATATTTTGATCTCTCTCCTTGGTCCTCTGATTGTCAACTTAAAGTAGCTTCTTTTTCCATCTGTATTTAATACATGTGGCTAATGTCCCATACACTATTCTCAAATAATTAGCCTCACCGGCCACTTTTTTCTGAGAGGGCCTAATAATTAATGAAGAATTATGAACTCCACTTTTCGTGTTAGGTCACGGAACTGTGTGTAGGTCAATACCTTGTTATTAATGAACAATTGATTGTGTCCTGTGTTATGAGCCCTGTGCTAAATGGACTGGCCACAAATTTTGCTGACTTTTTCAAAGGTTCTAAACCACTGGTCCTTCCTTAGCTACCTATTAATTCTCCCTCCTAGATTTATTTAATCCAGCTAAAGAATAATTCAAAATGGAGATTATTCCCAAGACTCCCAGCTTCATTAGCCTATGCTGTGGTTTTCAGCCAGTCTGGTCCATGAAGGGGATTCCGTTAGCCTTGAAAAACACTTATCCTATCTATCAGTATTACTGGAGGTCCTTGTTCCATTGAGACCAATCCTGAGGTGGACACGCGAGCTTTTAGGATCTGTCATCCTGTTAAATGTAACATGCTTTGCATGAGGCTGTATATGTATAATTGGTTTAGAAACTTCTCTCTAAAAGTTTGGTGTCAAAATAGGGCTAGGATCGCTCTTAAAATCCCAGGTGTCCTCTGTTTTTCAGGGACTGGCTGTATGCCTGTTTTGCTTCTTTTCTTTCTGTTTTCCTTTTTACTCACCTTTCATTCAATATTTACTTACGGAGTGCCTAGTATGAGCCAGGCACTGTCATAGGGGTACAATAGGGAATAAAATATACAAAGATCTCCCCTAATTGAGACTGAAATTTTACACACACACACACACACACACACACACACACACACACACACACGGTCTTTACAAACCATGGTAAGTGCTGCATAGGCAATCAACGGGGGTGAAGGAATAGAGTGACTTCAATGAGGCAGGTGGGGGTGGGAGGCATCCTTGTAGAAGTGTCATTTAGACAGAGCCAGCCTCTAATGATCTGGAAGTAGAACTTTCTGGGTGGAAGGCAAAATGACTGACGCACTCAAGCCAGCAACAAGCCTATGTGAGCCCGAGAAGGCAACCAGTGTGGCCAGAAAAAGACCAAAGGGAAGGAGGGCATGAAGTCTGAGAGGTAGGCAGATACCAGCCCATTCAAGGCCTTCTGGGCCATGGGAAGGAGATTGGATTTTTGAGAATTCATCAGAGCGTTTTAAGTAAGAGAGTGATTTACTTTGTTGGTGATGCTTTAAATAGAAGCAGGGAGGCAGGAAAGCCATGAGGGCCAGTAAGACTGGCTTGGGGGGCTGCAGGCATTTGAGAGGGGATCTGCCACTGGATGGATTCTGGAGAGAGAGGCAAAGGACTCGCCACTTGCTAATGGTGAGTCTTTGTCAGGTTATTGAACTTACTTGGCCTTAGTTTTCTCATTGAACAATAGGGATGCTACTCATGAACCTAGCATGTCATATTCCTCTGAGGATTAAATGCACTGATATTTACTTCATGTAAAGCTCGTCTAACAATTCAGAGCAAATGGTAATCAATACATAAATCAATCACTAAGTTGCTATTGTAAGACTCTATTGTGATTGGATATGGAAAGGGAGAAAGCAACGATGACACCTAGGTTAAGAACTGAATGACATAGCCTGTGGTCTGTGTGCACAGGTAACACTTCAGAACACTTTGGAGATGTGGAGACCCTTGATCAAATGTTGCCACTCTTGACTTATGGTGACGAGCCAATGACTCACTTGGCTTTGCCTCGCCTTGCCTTCTTTTCTATAAATACAGCACATATTACCTACCCCTCCAGTAACATCAGTGAAGGTATGAAACCAAATTACATGCTACACCTAGCAGTTCTTGTATTTGTCAATAGAGAAATGACTAATGAACAAGATAAAAATGCCTGACTTGTCAAGACAGATATGGTTTTCACTCTATGGTTTATATGTACAATGACTATGAAATCTAAGTGTCTTGATGTATGCGTTTGTGTCTAGTATAATGCATAAACGAGGACAAAAGAAAAGGGAGGAAAACAGTTGTATTTTCTGATCAAATTGTAAGACTAAAAGACTGATTAAAATTGGCACAGAAAAGACAATATTCAGTGAGAGATACAGAGCCCTCTCTCCTGTGCGCACAGAAAGAATAACTTGGATGCTGGAAAAAGAAAAAGGATTAATGAATACAGAAACCCATGTGATTAATTCACGTAGGATATTCTGAGTTAACGCTTCTTATCGTTAGAACTTGTAACCCAGGTTGGAGTCCTAGCTCTATGGGGCATCTTGGTTGCTTCAAAGTTTTGGTGTTTATGGATACAGCTGCTATTAAAGTCCACGTACAGGTTATGGTGTGGACATACATTTCCAGCTCCATTGTGTAAATACCGAAGAGTATGATTGCTGGATTGTGTGGTAAGAGTAGGTTTAGTTTTGGAAGAAATCGCCAAACTGTTTTCCAAAATGCCTATGATATTGTATATTCTCACCATCAATGTATGAGACTTCCTGTTCCCCGTCCGCACCAGCACCTGGTGGGGTCCAGATCTCTGCCATTCTAATAGGTGTCTAGTGGATCTCAGTGCATTTCCCTGATGATATATGATGTGGAGCATCATTTTCATATGCTTATTTGCCATCTGTGTATCTTTTTTGTGAGGGGTTTACCAAGACATTTAGCCTATTTTTTAATGAGGTTGTTGAGTTTTAAGTGTTCTGTGTGCATTTTGAATAACAGTCCTTCATCTGATGTGTCTTTCGCAAGTATTTTCTCCCAGCCTGTGGCTTGTCTTATTCTTTTGACACTATCTTTCAGTTTTTTAATTAGAATGAAGTCCAGCTTATCAATTAGTTTCTTCGTGGATTATGCATTTGGGGTTATTTCTAGAGTCATCACCATACCCCAAGGCATCTAGGTTTTCACTTAAGTTATCTGCTAGCAGTTCTATTGTTTTTATGTGTTACATTGAGGTCCATGATTCATTTCGAGTTAATTTTTGTAAAAAATGTAAGGCCTGTGACTAGGTTTTATTTTTTTGTTTTGTTTTGCTTTTGGACATGGATGTCAAGTTGTTCTAGCACCATTTGCTGAAGACTATGTTTGCTCCATTATGTTTCCTTTGTTCTTTTGTCAAAAATCAGCTGACTATAATTATGGGGCTATTTCTGGGTTCCCTATTCTGTTCCATTGATCTATTTGTCTATTCTTTCACCAATGACTAGAGATTTATGGTACGTTTTGAAGTCAGGTAGTATCCTTCCTCTAACTTTGTTCATGTCCTTCATTACTGGATTGGCTTTTCTGGGTGTTTTACCTTGCCATACAAACTTTGGAAACTGTTTTGCAAACTGTTTCCAAAGTTTGTCAATATCCACATAATAACTTGCTGGGATTTTGATTGGGACTGTATTGAATTTATAAGTCAAATTGGGAGGAACTGACATCTTGACAATATTGAGACTTCCTATCCATAAACATGGAATATCTCTCCATTTATTTAGCTCTTTGATGTTGTTCATCAGAGTTTTATAGTTTTCCTCGTATAGATCCTGTATATATTTTCTTAGATTTATACCTAATTATTTTATACTTTGGTGTTAATGTAAATGATTTATGGTGTTTTTTATTTTATTTCTAATCCACTTGTTCATTGCAGGTATATAGGAAGTAGTTGACATTTGTATATTACCCTTATATCCTGCCACCTTGCTATACTTGCTTATTAGTTCCAGTAGTATTTTGTGGACTCTCATACTTTCTATATAGACAGTCATGTCATCTACAAACAGACAGTTTTATTTCTTCTTTCCCAGTCTACCTTTAATTTCCTTCCTTATTGCATTACTAAGACTTCCAGTTGATGTTGAAAAGGAGCAGTAAGGAGGAAGGAACATCCTTGCTTTGCACCTGATCTTACTGGGAAAGTTTTGAGTTTATCATCATGAAGTATGATATTAGCTATAATATTTTATTTATTTTTTTTTTAATTTTATTTTTTAGCTGAGCCCTCCTGCCACCTGTTGGCAGCTCAGCAGCAGCTCAGGTTGGGCTGGACATTGAACTGCTGTTGCTCAGAGCTCAGCTCACACTGTTGAGCGAGCTCATAACCAACTGAGCCACTTGGCTGGCTCTTGTCTTATTATTATTATTTTTTTAAAGGTTTTATTGGAGAATTGGGGGAGGGGAACAGTGTTGTGGAATTGTGGGAAGGGGAACAGACAAGTTGCTGTCTTTTTGTTCTTCAGTCTAGTTGCAGAGGACGTTGCTTCACTGGCCCATGTTGGTATCATCATTGTGCTCTTCTCGGATGAGGCAGATCAGTCGCCGGCCTCTGGATGGTCACTCACTGCGGCTATTGGCAGCTCACACTGGCTGCCAGCTGCTCACGCTGGCTGCTGGCCACTCACTGTAGCCTATGGCAGCCCACTGCAGCAAGGGCTGCAGCCTACACCATCACCGAGGCTCTCACAGCCCAGCTCCAGGTGGAGCTGTTGTTAGCTGTAGAGGGTAGTGTCACTGGCCCTCATATGCGGGATCCAAACCGGGGCCGCTGGCGTCCCAAGCCAGCTCTTAACCAGTGCACCACTTGGCCAGCCCTTATTTTGTAATATATACAATGAATGCTATAAATTTTCCTCTGAGCATTGTTTTTGCTGCATTCCACAAAATTTGATAAGTTATGTTACTTTCATTTAGTTCAAAATATTCTGAAATTTCTCTTGAGATTTCTTCTTTGGCACATGTGTTACTTAAAAGGTTGTTGTTTGATCTCCACAAATTTTGGGATTTTCCAGTCATCTTTCTGTTATTGATTTCCAGTTTAATTCCATTGTGGTCTATGAACAAACATTGTATGATTTCTTTTTTTTCCTCTTTTTTCTTTTTTTTTAATGTGTTAAGATCTGTTTTATGGCCCAGAATCTTGGTAGATGTTTTATCTACCTTGAAAAGAATGTGTATTCTGCTTTTGTTGGATGTAGTCTATTGACTAAAATTATATTCAATTGATTAATGGTGTTGAGTTCAACTATGTCCCGTACAATTTTTTCTACCTGCTAGAGCTGTCCATTTCTGGTAGAGGGGTGTTGAAATCTCCAACTATAATAACTAATTCATCTATTTATCCTTGAAGTCTGTTAGTTTTTGCCTTACATAGTTGATACTCTATTGTTAGGCATTCACACACACTTTATGGATTATTATGTCTTCTTGGAGAACTGACTCCTTTATCATTATTAATGCCCTTTGTTCTCCCTGATAACTTCTTGCTTTGAAGTCTGCATTTTCTGAAATTAATATAACTACTCCTGCTTCTTTTACTAATTTTTAACTAAGTTTTAGTACTTTAGGTGTGTTATTATTACTACTACTAATAATACAACTCTGAGAGTTGAGAACCTACCAGACCCTTACCATTATGTTGTCATTTATATGCTTTCACTTAAAGTTGAGTGTTGACCGAAGGAGAACCTGGCAGTTTTTCTTTTCCATTCAATCTGTGTGAGTCATTTAGCAATTACATGTAAATAACAGTATTCACTTTCCCATTATGCTGCAAACGGGTCTCCTCCTTAGAGTGTCCCTTTTCAGGACTGTACCTATTTTGAATTTTTCCTAAGGTGCCTCATTATGAGCTTGAGTGATTTAAATTAGAATTAAAACCTTCATCTCCTCTATCCAATTACTGCCATTCTTCCTTTTCTTCACCAAGCCTGTGGGCATAGAGGCAGAAGGCATAGGCCTTGAGGTCTTTCAGAAATGCACATCATCATTCTGGCTTTCCTCAGTCTCCACAGAGCTTTGAGCACGCGGTTTGATTCCATTAGATTGAGTACACCACATTTACAATGGGAGTTTCAGCCTCAGCTCTGAGCACCAGGAATGCACACACTGGGAGAAATAGCCCCTCCTGCCAAATCATCCTGATGTGTACCTGCTTTCTCTCCCTGTCTTGTGTCCCTAGGTAAGTGTGAAATCGGCTGGGCCTACTACTGCACAGGGGCAGGGGCAGGCGGCGCCATCCTGCTGTGCACGTGGCTGGCCTGCTTCTCTGGCAAGAAACAGAAGCAGTATCCTTACTGAGCCGGAGCCCCCAGGCAGCACCAGGGGAGACGCTGAGCGAAGGGGGCTCGGAGGCGCTGACCCATCCAGCACCTGTCAGAAGGAGGAATCGTGGTTCTAATCCATGCAGTGCTAATGAAATGAAACCCGATGGAATCATGAACGTTCTGTAAGGTGGAAGGCTTGCAAAGGAAACAGAGAGCGTGGAATGATCGAGAAAAATGGACCAAAGGCGAAAAATATCGCAGGGGTAACTAGTGTTTCTATTCCACAGAGTATTGTTAGTGTAGAACGCATACACACCCCAAACAAATCCACATATGCAAACAAGGGTTCTGATTTTTTTTTTTTAAGGTAAAGACTCAGAGATTCAATCAAAAGGGCTAGTAGAAACAGTATCGTGTTGGGAAGCAGGGTAAACCACAGACGTTCCCTGTAGGTCATGGCGCTTCTGGAAGCACACGAGAATGTAGAGACATACCCATCCACACACTTGTCCACGCACAAACATGTCCATTGTCGCAGAGACTGTACAAGAGAGTTAGTGGTGCATTACTCCTCTGTTTTCTTTTTAATATACACTTAAAAACACAGTATTATCACTATATGAAGCATCCATTAAACCTAGTAAATGGACCAATAAGCCACTCTATCAGTATTTTGTATATTCTGCATACACTCTTATGCCCTCCATATGGTTTCAGTGTTTATGCAGACATTTAGAGGTAAGCCTTTGTATTTCAATATTATTCAAAAATATGCTATATTTCTCCGAGGAGCTTCTGCTATGATATTCTTATGAAGTAAAGGAAGGGGCGTATTTCTGTCCATTTTCCAGTCATTAGATCTTGTTTTCTTAGTCCGTTATTGAACTGTGCTGTACCACCTTTCTTTCAATATTCATTTTGTAAAACACACACAAAAAAGTGCTATTTTGTTTGTATTTGAAAACCTCTGTGAATAAATTCTCTCTTTGATCAATAACTAAATGAGTCATAGTGTTAATTAAGTTACTGGGTTTGCTTCCTTAATTTCATAAATACAGTTCTTCAACTCCAACAGTCCTGTAAATTTTTCTGTTTACTTTCAAGGCCTCCCATTAATTCACCTGATAATCAACCAACCAGGTGTTGTTCTAGGCTCGCAGGATATTAAAGGTAAGATATATTTCCTGTTTTCAACTTGAATTTTTTGCAACCAGTATTCAAACTTCCTGTTTGTTGCCCTTCAATTGTGACCAGATTCTTAGGAGAGCATTTCCTGTCTATTTTGGATCAAGCATGAGAATGTTCAGATACTGTTTAGGGCACTGAGGGCCAGGTTATGGTTGGAAGTGTCAGGGCCAGCAGTCTCCTGGATACTGACAGTCATCACTAGCTCCAGTCGCTTATGGTTGCCCCGCCTTCTATGTGAGCTGTATTTCTTCAGCACTCCTGTGCCAGGGCAAGTTCATACCTCCCTCTTTTGGGGGTCTTGGCCATTTGAGAAAGTTTATCTCACAGTCCTGATCCCAGCACAACGCCTTGTCTAAAGAGAAAGATTTAGACCCTGTCATGACCCCCTAACAGAACCAGCCCTTTCAGGAGCAAACATTGCATCTTGGATAATGGACAGATTCGTTTATTAGGCAAAGCTGAGTTATTGCATTAAACCCTTAGAGCTGCAGTTTCAATTAGTTTCTAAATCATATCTTTTCATATTTGGAAATTGAGCATTCTGGCTGTGTACACATGTAACTCTATTTCCTGTTCTCTCTATATATTTAACTTTAGTTTAACTTCAATATCTGAATATCATGCTTGCTTCTCTGGTACTTTTAATCATCCAGGATGAGGATTCTGCTGCTCTGAAAGAACAATACAAGATCTGGCCAATAAAATTCTCACTTTCTGAGGCTTTGTTGCTATGGAAAAAGTCACTCTCCTCTCAAATGCTCCATTCATAAGGTGCTGAATGTCCTTTGATTGTGTCTTGTCCGCTGATCGCAGGCTTCTCCAACTCTGTAATTTCCTGTGGAGAGGAGGCTGCACTTTGCTTCCTCAATTAGCCCATCATTTTCATATATTGCTGGTGCCTTCCAGTTTTTATTCTCATGGCACTTTCCTGTAAGAATAGGATTATGACTTCTCCCTAGCTCCCATTTTCAAGTTGGCATTCTCTCCAGAATTCATTAAGGTCTAATTTCTTGGACAGATTTAATGACAGCATTATCATTTTTATGTAGTCTTTATGATTTTAGACATTAGTGGACCTCACTAGATTAAAAAGTTCATCACTCTAACATGATGAAGTCCAATGCAAACCCTTACATCTCAAGTTCTGACTAATCACATGTATTTTTGGTTTATGATGTCCCAGCATTTCATGAGAAACATCTAATTTATTAAGAATTATATATACTGCTTTTCAAAGGAAAATTGGGATTCATGATATAATAATAATAACAACAATAATAAAAATCTGTGAGAAGTGTATATTCATAGGCTGCTTACTGATGTACATTAAGAGGCAAAAAAAAAAAACCCTCCATTTTTACAACCTCATAAAGCTTTCATTGCTTGTACATGCTTGTGATGAAAGTAGGGAATTCTCTTTGTTTTCGGGAAGAGAAAGCTGTGTGCCAAGAAGTTAATTGATGAAGTTGAATTGACTCTTCTGATTTTTAACATATTCATTTGTGCATTTGGGTAATAAACAGTTTTTGAGCACTTGATAGGCATTCTACTAGATACAGAACACTCCGTAAAACACAGTGCCTGCTCTTAAGTTGGTCCCCAGCTTGTGGGGGAAAAGGAACAAGGACATTAGTATTTATCATATCCTATGATGCAACTGACTCTCAACGACAGGGAGGAAGTTTCTCCCAGGTGAAGAATCCTGCACAGAAAAATTCAAGGCATAAAGAAAAAGAATATGATAGATATGATAGATTACAATTTCCTGCTCGTCAAAAGACATCATCAAGAAAAAGAAATGGTAAGTCAAAGACTGGAAAAGTTATGTATCTGGTAAAGAACTGATATTCAGAATACATAAAGAACTCCCTCAAATGAATAATGAAAACACAACTCAGTTTTTGAAATGGGTAAAAACTTGGATGGGATATTTCACAAGAAAAAGGATATATAAATGCCAGAAATCACATTGAAAAGGTGCTCAATATCAGTATTCAAGAAGAAAATGAGGCAGGTGACCTGTTAGCTCAGTTGGTTAGAGTGTCGTGCTGATAACCCCAAGGTTGCCGGTTCGATCCCTGCATGGGCCACTGTGAGCTGCGCCCTCCTTAAAAGAGTCAACTATGCCATTGTAGCATGAAAGCAATGTGTAACCAAGGACCATGGCTGCTCCCCAATAAAATTTAAAAAAAAACACAAAAAAAGAAAAAGTCTGCCTTAAAAAGAAAAATAAAATGAAACTTAGAGCCACAATGAAAACTCCACTTGACATACACTAGAATTACCAAAATAAAAATATTGACAACACCAAATGTTGCTGTTAAAGATGCATGGCTGGAAAACCACTGGGCAGTTGGAGGACACACAGGCAAAACTAACATATGGTGATAGAAATCAGAACAGTGACTAACCTGAGGTGATAAACTGGTGAGGACATAGGGAGTATCCTGGATGATGGAAATGTTCTATATTTAATTAGGGTGGTGGTTCCCGTCAAATACACTTGCCAGAATCCATCGATATGTGCACTTGTATTCTGCTACTTATCGTATGTAGCGTGTACCATGACAAAAAGGATATGCTTTTATCTTGATGGTGGTAATGGTATCATAGGTATATGCACATGTCCAAACTTATCAAATTGTATACATTAAATATGTGCAGCTTTTGTATATTGTTTTATACCTCATTAAGTTGTAAAGAGAAAGAGAAACCTAGCTGTAAAGAGGAGGAAAAAGATGGAATTAAGACCCCACATTTCTATTAATAGCAAGACAGCCTTTGTAAAAACTTTGCAGTCCTTGGCAACTGGATTGAATTGGTCAGAAGAGCAAAATATCCATGCAACCCTCTTTGATTCAGGTTTTCTCTCAAAAATGGAGTGGGTATCTCAAGAGATCATGGAAACGAGACCACCCAGCTCTAGAAAGTTCACAGGACTAGAAGCAATTTTTGAGAGGACAGGATTGGAGTCATTCCCAGATCAAGGCCAGAGGACACCGTGGACTGAGCCACTGCAAAACACACGCCAATCGGCCAGTGAGAAAATCACCAGATCAAGGCCAGAGGGCACCGTGGACTGAGCCACTGCAAAACACACGCCAATCGGTCAGTGAGAAAATCATTGATTTTTCTCTGGAGAAAGAAGACAATAAATAGTCTCATGATCCAGGTCTTTAGTTCTGTGTTTTTCGTGTCCATCCTAGTTTTGTGTGCTCAAGTGGTAGATAAAGTAGATATTCATATCTGTAAATAAACATTTGGCAGCATGAAAACAGACTATTTTTAACATGAGCAGGAGCAGGGAGAGAGCATCATGCTATGAGACCATCTGTGGCTGCACTGACGCTAAATCACTTCCACCAGCAGTTGGATCTGGAGATTCTTCCTTTGCTATTTTTTTATTTTCTTTTTATTTGTTTTCTTTTTTAATTAAAATTTTTTGGGGCTGACATTGGTTAGTAAAATTATATAGGTTTCAAGTGTACAATTCTCTCATACATCATGTGTGTATTGCATTGTGTGCTCACCACCCAGAGTCAAATCTCCTTCTGTCACCATATGTTTGACCCCTTTACCCTCCTCCTGCTCCCCTGCCCAACCCCTCTGGTAAGCATGAAACTATTGTTTGTGTCTATGAGTTCTTGTTTGCTTGTCTTGTTCATTTGTTGCTTTCAGTTTTATATTTCCCATATGAATGAAATCATATGGTTCTCGACTTTTTCTGACTTATTTTGCTTAGCATTATATTCTCGAGATCCATCCATGTTGTCGCAAATGGCAGTATTTCATCTTTCTTTATGGCCGAGTACTATTCCATTGTATAAATGTACCACATCTTCTTTATCCAATCATCTATCGAAGGAAACTTCAGTTGTTTCCATGTCTTGGCAATTGTGAATAATGCTATAATGAACACAGGGGAACATATATCTAGCTATTAGGGAAATGCAAATCAAAACCACAATGAGATATCACCTCACACTTGTTAAAATGGCTGTTATCAACAAGACAAGTAACAACAAGTACTGGAGAGGCTGTGGAGAAAAAGGAACCCTCATACACTGCTGGTGGGCATGTAAATTGGTACAGCCACTCTGGAAAATATTATGGTGGTTCCTCAAAAACTTAAGACTAGAATTACCATGCAGCCCAGCAATCCGTCTCCTGGGTATCTACCCAAAAAAATCTGAAAACATCCGTAAAGATATATGTACACTGCGCTGTATTTTTCTCTTAACTGTCATACTTGCCATTTCTCTGGGCTATGGAGAGGAACTGTTGCTTGTCCTATTCTAAAGATTATTCTGTGCCTTCTATGTACAATCGCCTGAGATGTTTAGTTTGGCTCACCTGGAGTGCTGTCTAACAGCTTCTCATATCTGGGGCATATGTTCTTTCAATTGTATTGAATCCTTCAAATAGTGTTTACTAACTATTATGCATGACTTTCTGTTATAGGATCAACCTTTGACGTCTTTGACTTTTTACTATGGCCTTTAAGTTTTTCTTTTTCATTTTAATTCTTTAAAACACATACTCTTAGTTACAATTTTATAAGCACACATTCAGCCATAATACCAATAATAACATTTTTTAAATGCATGTTTAACTTGTAGCACACAAAGAAATAAGTTTCATTAGGAGAGGCTTTGTATAAGGGCTGTCTCTTTGTCTGCATTATCTGGAATGAATTCTTTTTCCTCGGGGCAGGTTCAGTGATTAGTTTGCAAACCACTTTACTGACAAACACAAGGCTTTTAAAGAAGCCTTGGGATTAAGGAAAGATCTAACATAAAGAGATGGCTAAATCAGGGCTAGTTATCAATGATAGACTCCAGTTTTGTTTGGCTAAAACTTGATGCATACACCTTGATGATGAGTTTCCAACTCAGGGTGCCCAAGTTTGAATCTTGATTCCATCATGTATTAGTTGTGTGAACGTGGGCAAGTTTCTTATGCTTAGTTTCCTCATCTGCTGAATTTGAACAATAATGTTACCTTCTTGATAGAGGTTTATGAGGATAACACAAGATAATTTATGGAGAGTTCTGAGCACATGGTAAGTACTCAATGCATGTTAATTTTTGTTATCGTTATTTTTTAGTTTCTTCCACTCTGGGCCCTGGAGCTTTGATTAACAGTAAAGGAGAGTACATCCATCCCACGTATATGCCTATTGTATCAAGAGGAGTGATAGAACTCCAGATTTTATAAAGCATCTCAAAAGATTTGTTACAAATGTGATCTCAATCCTTGATAATAAAAGCTAGACCCAAAATCCAGTTTCTGATCCCTGTCTTCAGTTTCTCCTGAAGAGCTGTTGATAGCTCAGGGGATCTTCTTGCTAATTTTGTTTGTTTTTGTGTGATCCACGTTACTTTCCCTGTGCCTCAGCTGAGCTTTCTGAACCTTTATCTGTGCTCTCTTTGGCACCTGCCCCCTGCATGTTGCACCTTGTGTCGTGAAGAGAAGGTGGCTTTATACTCCCTTGAGAAGAAGAATCATTTACATTTGCACATGTGCAAAAGGATGTATGCATAAGGTTTTCATAGCAAGAATCTGGAAACAATTTAGATGACCATCAGTAGGTAACTCAAATAAATTATGGTACATCCGTATGTAGAAAACTATACAGCCATTTAACGGCAGCATTTCTGTAGTGATATAGACCTCCAGGGTCTAGTAAAAAAAAAAAAAAAGAGGATACAGAAGAGTTTCTGTAACATGCTAAAATTCCTAAGAACACTTATTTATTATTTATTTATTTATTTATTTATTTATGTATGTATGTATGTATGTATGTTGAGGGCAACGTCACTGGCCCTCCTATGTGGGACCAAACCTGGGCCGCTGGCGTCCCAAGCCAGCGCTTAACCACCGCGCCACTCGGCCGGCCCCCTAAGAACACTTTTAAAGAATACACATGTATTTGCTTTATATGGATGGAATATCTCTGGAAAGATAAAGAAGAAACATAAGATGATGTGTGCTTCTAGGCAAGAGACACGGTAGGAAGGGGACTTACTTTTACTGCCCTTGGTATTGCTGACCTTACAGCTATATTACCTAGTCAAAACTAATTTTAAAATAATACAAAGAACCCGTATAATGAGATGTATATGAGATGAAAGATATGACTCTCCCTCAACAATCTATGGAAAATAAACCCTTCAATTCCACATCCTATTAGAGTTCAAAGCCAGCCCCCCAATTTCCGCAAATCTTTGGGTAGGGGATGTTTGCAGAAGCTACTTCTTATGTAGCAATATGCTGCCTTCGCCCCTTATTTTTTTGACCCTGACATAATACCCAGCTGCCACATCTGGAATTCATTTCTTCATCACTTTCCCTTGGGGCCTTCTGCAGAAAGCGTAACAGGGGTCAAAGGTGAGACATAGGAAGGTCTTAAAACAGAAGCCAAAGCAAGTTTCCCGGCAAACTAGTTTGGAAGCTGTGCTGTGAATTAACTCCATATGGGAAAATCCTACCAAGTGCAAATCCATTTGTCTGTTGTGCTCAAGTAAACACAGACAAACAAATATAAACACTATTTGTTTATATTGCAAACATTGGGTATTTTATGGAATTTAATGGTGTCTTTAAGGCACTGCCAGAGACAATTTTTGCATTAAAAGATTGCCAATAATTTCTCAGACATTAATTTTCCCCCTGTAGTACTGCTTATTAAAAATACAGATGCATGGGCCTAACTCTCAGAAATTATCATTGAGGAGATATGGTCTCGAGCCCAGTAATCTGCACTTCCCAGTAATTTGTTCTTGAAAAACAAAATAGGTTAAGACCTGCAAAGATAGAGAAAGCCATAAGAAAGGATTTAGCCAACACCTACATTCACCCCATGCATACGCAGGTCTGGTTCATTATGTCTGTCTGTGTGGAGAGTTCCACCCCATCACAGCCCGCACCACCAGAAAGATTAAGGACTCCAGAGGGTATCAGTGGCATCCTACTAAGGAAATGGGCACCTTGAGTTCAAAATGGTACTGAATACTATTACAATTGAGGGACTAGAAGACAGGTAGGGTTTTGTTTTGTTTTGTTTTTCCCCTTCCAAAGAGTGGTCTACATTGTCTTTTCAGCAACATTTTCTATCACAGGTGTGCCTTCCTCATTTCTCTTTATTTGAGAAATCTAAACTTTCACAAAACAGATAAATAATGGCTAGTAATTTAAATGATATGGTCCTGTAACATAATACATAAATGTAACTACAATATTGGGACTTAAAACAGGAACACGCCTCTTTCTAAAGAAAGATACACTTGTAAATCTATTTTCAACTAAAAAGAACAAATTTTGCGCAGTTGATGATTACTGAAAAGAGCTGCTATTTGAAAAATATGACCTGTACATTTTGGTAGAGGGTTATGAATTAGAAATGGAAAGGGTTCGTTGACTTGTTGGTAGGAATCTAGACTGAGGAGGAGAATACGGATTCGGAACAAGAATAGGCAGCATTGAAGCACCAGGTAAAAAGGTATCCAGTGGCCGTAGCTAGTTCCTTTACATATTGGAAACCTTCAGTCGCTCCATAATTGATTTTCTAGAGGCAAGAGTTAAACCAGAAGGATTTGGGAATAATTTTCTGATTTTATTAGGACAACTGTAGTCACAAGGGCAAAATGATAACAGAATTCTGAGCATCTGACAGCTGTTGCCAATGTGTCTTTCATCCGTGGGCCTGGATGGACATCAGGCTCGGGCAAGCAAGGCAGATTTCTCCAGATCACTCACGTCCGACCTGGCAGGAGTCCGACTCATTCATTGTTGGGGTCCCTGATAAGATTGCTTTGACCTTTGCTTGTTTTTGGTTTGGCTTCTTTGGTTCTTTTCTGTACTAAATCATTTTGTTTGTTTGTTTGTTTTTATTTGTTTGTTTTAAGCTCCAGCTTTGATTGTCATTTAAAGCCATGGAATAGTAACAGTATATGTCAGTGTAAAATGGGCCTGGGTTGGAGACCCACTTCTGCCACTCACTAGCTGGACAAGTGTTGTAATCTTTGAGCCTTTGTTTCCTTATCTGTTAACAGGGAGTGATAGTAGTACTTACTTAATGGGAAACTAACAATATAATGCCTGGCAAATAGTGAGTGCTCAATAAATGCTATTGTTATTTTCACTCTTATTTTTCACATTTTGGAGCCTAATTTTCACATTTTCACATTTATTTATTTTTTAAAGATTTTATTGGGGAATTAGGGGAGGGGAACAGCGCTGGGGAATTGGGGAAGGGGAACAGACAAGTTGCTGTCTTTTTGTTCTTCAGTCTAGTTGCGGAGGACATTGCTTCACTGGCCCATGTTGGTATCGTCATTGTGCTCTTCCCGGATGAGGCAGATTGGTCACCGGCCTCTGGATGGTCGCTCACTGTGGCTATTGGCAGCTCACGCTGGCTGCCGGCCGCTCACTGTAGCCTATGGCAGCCCACTGCAGCAGGGGCTGCAGCCTACACCGTCGCCGGGGCTCGCACAGCCCAGCTCCAGGTGGAGCTGTTGTTAGCTGTAGAGGGCAGTGTCCCTGGCCCTCATATGTGGGACCCGAACCGGGGCCGCTGGCATCCCAAGCCAGCTCTTAACCACTGCGCCACTCGGCCGGCCCAACATTTTCACATTTTGAAGCCTCTGTTACGTGTTAAGGAGCCAAAAGAACCTCTTGTACATAAAGTGAAAAATCTGCATCGGAGTTTGCATTGGAAACTTTCTGTCCACAACTGCTTTGAGTTCTCTGGCCATCCGCCTCCTTGAAGAACACTGTAAGTCTATGAAGTGGTCCCTAGCTCTGCTGTCACAGGCACTGAAGATCTATTTGATCAGACTGCCACCTAATGAAGGACTCCACATGGCTCTCCTTACAGCTTACAACACTCAGCAACAGCTAACAGCACTGGGGTCACCTTGGATGTGGTGTTTATGGAGATGTGACGCTTCAGATCTATGTGTGTGCCGTCAGGGAGGAAGAGACCTGCCAATAGGAAGAATGGTGAACGCCATGCACTGTGCGGGAAATGCCGAGAGGAGCCTAAGATTGCTACCCCTGAAATGTTCATTAACAGGAATAAGAAAAGCATTCGGTACAGACCGAAGGACCCCAGAGCTGGCGGCCAGGGTGAATACTTAATTGTGTCCTGAGGCCAGACTCCTGGGAACTTGTGCAGGGCCCATCCTGCCCTCCTGTGTGGCTGGGGGTGGTTTGCACACAGTCTTTCCCATGGACGGGAGCTGCTCCGGACGGAGTTAGGCTCCAACGGCGCGGTTCCCATGAGCTTTTGCTAAGACTGTCAGGTTGCTGATATACACATTCTCAGTCACTTGATTCTTTTTCTGCCCCTGGCAAGAGGTTTGGAACTATGCAGTTAGTGTAAAAAAAAAGGGGGGGGCGTGTTGGACAGTTTGGGAAGAAATGAGAAGGAAGACTGATTTGACCTAGTTAAGTAGCTGAATAGGTTGTTGTATTTTAATGATTTCTGTTTATAGCATAGTAGCTAAATGCCTATATTTCTTTTAAAAATCAGGGCTGCCAGTTTCTCTAGGAAAACAGAAAACATTAATTATGAATGCCTATTAAGGTATTAGGAACAGCACTGCTTTTGAAACATGTCACATACAATATTTTCCCTCCCTCCCTCCTTCGCTTCCTCATACTTTCCTTCCTATCTTCCATTTTTCAGTGACAAGAAATGTGCTATAAATGAGAGAATACTCTACAAGCAAAAAGTCCTACTTCTAAGAAGCGGTCTGATGGGGAGACAGACATGTTAATACATAGAGCTACAATTACAGAGGTTTTCACAAGATCAGGTTAGGAACATGGTAATACATGGTTACTCTATCTTGTCACTGAGGGGAAGTTGTAGAGTGGAGTTGTCACTTGCGTTTTGTTTTTGTTAAAGAAAAAGCAGCAACTGAATCGAACACTTGTCAGACTTCATTACAATCAAGTACACGTGTGCACACATACACAAGTCAGTAAAGGAGTAGACTCCTCAAGAATTTTCAGGTAGAGAGGTTAGGCAAAATACGTTGTTTACCAAAACCTAGGGCTGTGCTTACGCACTGACCTCAGACTTTGTGTTCAGATCTGTAGGACCCTCTCTGGCGCAGCCTAGCACACACACACTCAGTCTCTATTAGTCTGTTGTTTCGTTTAGTTTTTCCAAATGGTTAGATAAGCAAAGATTAGGTACAGATGGGGGTTATAACGTGGAAAATAGTTATTGGGTTATCGGAAAAGTCATGGCTCATTTTTGCAACAAAAAACAGAAAAAATACATCATGACTTTTCCGACAACCCAATAGTTACACAGTATATAGTGACTATTACTTGCAAATTCTTTCTCAGTAATAGGAAATGAAGAGATAGTCACCAGATGGACATGGTGAAAGAAGGCTCCCAGGAAGCAAGGACACCATGGGCAAAAGCATGGAGGTCAAGGATAAGAATAGATGGGTACCATGAGGACATGGAAGTGGTGCGTTATGGCAGGCGGGCAGGGCCAGTGCAGACTGAGGCCGGTGGGTGGGACAAGAGCCTACTCTACCACTTAGACGGTAGGTGACAGCCATTTTTTTACCTCCAGCCCTGACTGTTCTGTCTCAGCACCAGAGCCAAACATCCAACTGCCTGGCATCTTCCATGTAAATATCTCACAACACTCCAGCTAAGTATGTCCAAGACAGAACTGTGGATTTGCTCTTTTGTACTCTTTTTTTTCCTTCCAATTTTATTTATCTTTGTCAATGGTAACTGCACCTACAGTTACTGAAGCTGAAAATTTAAAAGGCACCCTTCATTCTTCCTTTTCACACCCAAGCCCACATCCAAAACAAATCCTAAGTCTTCCTGCTTTTCTCCGCAGCCACCATGACTATTATTCTAACCCAAGCCTCTAAAATCCTTATATTTTTTTACAAAAATATAAATCTAATTAGGCCACTTCCCTAACGTAGACTCCTATCTGGGTTTTCAACACCCTCTGAATAAAACCCAATTCCTAACTGAGATCCCAAAGGGCCGTGGGGTTTGCCTCTTGCCAGCTTCTCTGACCCCAACTTGTCCACATTCTGTCTGTCACTCTCCAGCCATTCCCACCTTCTCTGTTTCATCTTCAGGTCCCTTACTTTTGCCATTCACTCAGCTGCATATCAGGTTTCTATTGGAACAGCTAACCCCTTCCCATATTCCAGATCTCAGTTCAAGTAGAGTGGTCCCTTCATGGTGTCATTTCCTAAAGTTGTTACATAGCCACCCCCTTAGTCACCCCCCACTGCCCGAGCACCATCCTATCCACCTGTTTATTCCTTCCAGACTAACAGTAACACTCCAGAACTGTCTTGCTGATTTTCTGTTTATTTGTGTTTTGCCTTCGCTGAATGTAGTTTTCTTGAAGGCACAGGCCTTTGCTCTCTTGTTGGTTATTGTTACCCCAATCTCCAGATTAGCTCATATCATTTAATAGATGTTTAATAAATATTTGTTGGTTTAATGAATAAATTCAGGATCTTGTCCATTAGGCTCAATATTTAGATTATTGACCTGTGAGCCAGTTTTTCTGGGCTAGCATGTGATCCAAAGAATGTTTCCCGTGTACTTGAGGGCATTGTGTGTTCTGCTATTATTGGCTGAAGTATTCTAGAGACATCTGTTAGGGATACTTGGATGATAGTTGCACAGATTTTCTAGTTTCTTTTTGATTTTTTGCTTAGTTCTGTCCATTACTGAAAGTGAGATATAATTGAAGTCAGATATAGTTGAAGTCCCCATCTATTATTGTTGAGTTGTCTATCTTTCCCTTCAATTCTGTCTGTTTTGCTTCAATTTGACTTATTTTTTTTTATTTATGCATCCTGGGATCCCCTGAGCTCCTAAATGATGTTTTTAAATTTTTCACACCTACATTAAGATCCACTCTTGTGCTCTAATGTTCTGTGGTTTTTGGCAAATGCGCAGTGTCATGTATCTACCAATACAATACACAGAAGACTTTCACTGCCTTAAAACATTCTTGTGTTTCACCTTCTCAATCTTTCCTCTCACCCATCTTAGCAACCACTGATGTGTTACTGTCTCTCTAATTTTGCCTTTTCCAGAATGTCACGTAAATGGAATCATACAGTGTGTAAACTTTACAGACTGACTTCTGTCACACTGCAATATATATAATATTAGAGATCCATGCATGCCTTTGCTTGGCTTGACACTCATTTCATTTTATTACTATGACAGGTCGTATTCCATTGTATGGACATACCACAGTTTATTCATTCACCTATTAAAGGACATTGTGAATGTTTCCAGTTTGGAGCAATCATGAATCAATAAGCAATTGCTTCCTGGTTTTGTGTGAATGTAAGCTTACAAATCAGTTAGATAAATACCTAGGTGCATGATTGCTGGACCATATGGTAAGACCGTTTAGCTTTGTAAAATACCTGCCGAGCTGTCTTCCAAAGTGTCTGCACGATACAACCAAACAGTGACTATCATTCATTGCATTGCCAGCCAATCAATGAGCATTCCTGTTGCTCTGCATCCTTGACAGCAATTGGTACTGTCAGGTTTTTGTATTTTAGCCATTCTAGTAGATATGCAGTGTTATCTCATTATTGTTCTTTTGTTGATTTTTAACTACATATATATTTTTAGTTATTTTCTTAGTGGTTGCTCTAGGACATATAACATATACGTTAACTTATCATAATCTACTTCATATTTATACCATTAAGTACAGTAAGATATGAAAATTTATTCCTGTATGCCTCTATTATTTTCCTGGGTTTTGTTACTGTTGTTATTATCTTACATTTTTTTAAAGAAGCTGAAAGAAGAAAGGAGATTACAAATATATTCATAAAAGTTGTTTTACTTTTTTAAAATATTAATCACCTTATTTGCCATTTTGACCCTCTTCATTTCTTCTTGGGGATTTGAGTTACCATCTGCTGTCATTTATTTACTATAATATACCTCATTCCCTCCACTCTTCTTTGTGTTGTTATTGTCAAATACATTACATTTCTATATGTTATAGGACCAATAATACAATTTTATAAATACTGTGTTCTGCAATTACTTTTTAAACCAGTTAAGAGAAGGAAAAAAAGAAATATGTATTTATATTGTCTTTTATCATTACTTACACAAGTACTGTTACCAGGGCTCTTTGTTTCTTCATGTGGATTCACATTACTATCTGGTGTGACAATTTTTCAGCCTGAAAAACTTCCTTTAACATTTCCTGAAGACAAGTTTTCTGGCAATGAATTCTCTCCATTTTTTTTGTCTATTTGGGAACGTCTATATTATACCTTTATTTTTTAAATATAGCTTTTGTGGAGATAGAGTTTTTGTTTAGTGTTTTCCTTTCATCACTTTAAATATATCATCTTACTACATTTGGCTTCAGTTATTTCTGATGAGAAATAACTTGTTAATCATACTGTGATTCCCTTGTACATGCATTGTTTTCTCTTCCTGCTGCTTCTAAGATTATCTTGGATTTCAACCTTTTCACTACTATAATGTTTCTGGACTGACTCTCATTGTGTTTATCCTTCTCAGAGGTTATTAAACTTCCTAGATGTGTAGTTAGTATTTTCTATCAAATTTGGAAAGTTTTCAGCAATTTTTTATTTTTTGAATATTTTTTCTATTCCTTTCTGTTTTTAGCCTCATACCTTGCACTTCATGTATGTTGATGTGATTAATGGTGTCCCACAGTTTTTGTGAGACTGTTTATTTTTCTTTATTTTTTCTCTATTCTTCAAATTACATAATTTCTACCAATCTTTCTTCAAGTTTGCTAATTCCTTATTCTGCCTACTCAAGTTTACTGTTTAGCCCCTTGAATAAATTTTTTATTTGGTTTTGATATTTTTCAACTTTTCAATTTCCACTTAAAAAATTATTATATCTTTAATAACATTCTCTATGAGATGAATCATTATCATTATATCTTTCTTTGATTAAACATGACTTTATTCAGTTCTTAGAACATATTTATAATAGCTGCTTTGAAATCTTTGTCCACTAAATCTAAACTGACCCCACCCCCCAAAGACAGTTTTTATTGCCTGCTATTTTTCCTGTGTATGGGTCACACTTTCTTGTTTCTTTGCATGTCTCCTAATATTTGGTTGTAAACAGGACCTTTTAGATAATATATTATAGCCACCTTAGATATTGTTCCTCCTCCAATGCCTAAGACATTTTTTTGTTTGTTTAGTGACTTGGCTGGACTAATTCTGTGAAGTCTGTTTCCCCCACAGTGTAAAACCTCTTATGTCTCCATTCAGATTTTTGTCCTTGTTTTTACCTTTTTACCCTGGCTTTCTAGAGGATCCTATTTTCACAAATATCTTGTGAGTATCGCTTGGAGATTGTCTTCACATTTTGGGGAGTTTACAGTTTTTCCCAATGTTCACTCAGAGGCTAATAGGTCAGAGGTGCTTTTTCCAGTTGCTCTTAAGAGGTCACTGCCTTGGACATATGCAGTCTTTCAGGCTATGAAGGATGAGAGTAAATTTATTTATTTGTATTTATTATTATTATTTTAATTTTTCAATTATAACTGACATTCGATATAATTTTATATTAGTTTCAGGTGTATAGCATAGTGGTTAGACACTTATATATGAAGTGTTCCCCCAATCCGTCTAGTACCCACCTGACACTATCCATAGTTATTATAATATTACTGACTATATGCCCTATACTGTACTTTATATCTCTGGGATCAAATTTAGTTTTAAGCCTAGCTTTCCAGCTATTGCTTCTGGGTCAGAGTAGCTTATTGTTCAGCCAGTGTTGTGTGACAAGTTATATATAAACCCTTGGAGCCATATGTCTTAAGAACCTTTGCTGATAGATCAGTGTATGGCTTGGAGAAAGTGCCTGAGCCTGCCCCATGCCCCCCTTTATGTGCCTGAGTGGGTACAGCCTAGAGCATGTGCACAGCCTCCTGGAACCCCGTTGTCAAATCTAAGGACTGAAAATCTCTTCTGAGCTGACTATTTCCCTGAGCCTCTCTGCTAATCTTCTGGCTGCTCTGCCATTTGGTGGTTGCTACTAGGATCACAGAGCTACCAGCCCCCTCTCAGTTGCTGGTCACCAATATCATCATTGTCCTTGACAACACCTTTAGGCATGCTCTATTACGAAATCATTCTCTTCAGGTAGAACTGTGGAGTTCTCCATTCTTCTAGCCTGCCCCTCACCTGGGAAGAACCTCAGAGCCACTGCACCAGCTGGGGATGGTTCCAGCAGCACACTTCTTCCAGGGGACACCCCTGCTCTACACGCAATGCTGAGGGCGTGGTCGCCCCTTGTCTGCCTGGCTTGCAGCACTGGTGTGGATCCCCCTCCCTGTGAGCAAGCTGTCGTGGAAACAGTCAGGCCCCAACATTCTCAGCTTGCAGCATCTGGAGCAGAGCCCGTGCTCTATGAATGAGCAGCGAGAGGGAAGGGGTCCCATTGCTCCCCTCATGCCTGTTCTCAACAGCGTCTTCACAAGACTTGGAGGATGAGAAATGCTATTGGCTTGCTCCTTCCGGGGTAAATCACAGCACTAGATTGGAAGCTAAGGGGAGCAAGAGACCCATCTGTTTTCCTGCACACATGGAGTAGTTCTTCCATCACATGAAATGTGTCTGGGGGAGTAGGTCCTAAACCAAATGCTTTCTCCATTTTTACCGAAAGTTTTTCTCTACAAAAACTTTCTCTGTTTTTATCAAGATTTAACATAATTTCAGTAAGTCTCTCTCCATTTGCTGTGCATCCTTAGGAAACTTTCAGAGACTTTAAATGTTTATTTGTTTCTATTTCTATAACTTCCATCATTTAAATGGTTGGTTTGCCTGGGAGAGCATTCATCTCATCTGGATTCTCATATCACCATTCCAGGAGGCCTGTCCCCGTGAGGTCCGTTTTTAAACCTTGAGGCTCAGTTAGTCAGCATCCAGTAAGTGGACTGTCAACTTTATGTAAGTGGCAAATAAAGGCCAGTGCTATTGTTAATGAAAATAATTTTTAAATGATAAATTCATATCAGAGAAACATTTCCCAAAATATTATTTCCATCTTGATGGTACATAACATAAGTGAGGTTCAGCATTGAGTATGTTTCTTTTCTTATTTTTTACTAAATTAGAAATACCTGAGTCAAAAAGCAAGCAAGCGATTGGTGACTTTGTTAACTATTTTTCAGAGCAAGGCAAGGTCTTAGAATTTCTGGAGCAATCTTTCACTGAAGATGGCTTCTGGCATCTTTTAGGATATAAAGTCAACAGGCTTATCAGTATGTGTGTTTCAGTTTGACTAAACAGTTTATGGTTTCTTTGATTATGTTCCACCCTGGAAGGAATTTTTTTTTTTTTTATCATTTCCATCCCACCATGTGGAAGTGGATTTAAAATGTAACCGACTAATATGAAGTCCACTAATTCCTCTATTGAGTAAAATATTGCACATACTTTTTGGAGAGAGTCAAATTCTCAGCAATTAGTCTATCATATTGTGGCTTTCTTATAAAATCCTGAGGTCATATCCTCAGCAATAACACCTTGAAATTTCAGTTCTGAAGTGACAGGGTTAGGCTATTCAGAGTTCTTGATATATTGTTGAGCTATTACACTTGCGTAAACTTCATGAAATCATAGAAATGGTTTTAGTGGCTTTTAGGTATCACGAAGAGCTAGTTTCATCATAATTTCAATTGTAAAAGCGGATGTGAGCATTGTCTTCTTTGACAGTCAAGGAACTTGAGAGTGAAAACCAGGTTTATAGTGCCAATTTATTTGTACAACAGGCTGAAAATACGTTTATCCTGGGGGCTCAATTTGATTTCGTTACAATTGCTCCTCATACCATGACTGTGGGATTAAGATGCGGAATCATTTGTTGACTGACAGTTGCTATCTTGGCATAAAATACTCAATGGATGGTGGCAGAGACACCCTGTTTGCTGAGTCCTTAGCTCCCACTTTGTCAGTATTAGTGTGAACACATTTTGTCCCAGTCTATACCACAGCTTATATAAGAATCCTTAACTTTAAAAAGTTTCTTTTTCTGGGCCGGCCTAGTGGCACGGTGGTTAAGCACTGGTTTGGGAAGCCAGCAGCCCTGGTTCAGTTACCACATATGAAGGCCAGTGACACTGCCCTCAAAAAAAAGAAACCTTTCTTTTTCTAAAACGATTTTAGTATTGAATAGGTCAAAGCGTCACCAAGCCCACCTACTGCACACACAAATACACATGTGCCACGAGCCAATTCATACAGGACAAAAGGACAATTCAATTCTGACACTAACTACTGAGAGTTAGTGCCACAGGGTAAGGGCAGAGTCCCAACAAGACTGCCTCACTTCAGGATGCCAGCTGCAAGTTCAGTTCTCAAATCACCTATGCTTCTTACTTTCTGGCTATAAATTCAATAGTTCCCATGATCACTTCAGGCTTGATAATTTACTAGAATGACTCACAGAACTCAGGAAACCACTATAACTATGATTACAGTTTTACTATAAAATATACCAATCAGAACCAGCCAAAAATAGACGCACATGGGGCCAGGCCTGGGACCATCCTGAACATGGAGTTTTCACGTCCTTTCCCTGTGTAATCAAGATGTGTCACTCTGCTGGTACATCTGTGTGTTCAGCAACCAGGAAGCTCAACCAAGCCTCAGCACATACACACGACTGACTGAATCACTGGTCATGTGATTGAACTCAATCTCCTCCCCTCCATCTCCCCATAGGAAGTACGTCTCATACCATGTCTCAAAGCCAGCATGGCTGGCCTTCATCCTGAAACTGATGAGGCCCACCATGAGTCATCTCATTAACATAGACTCAGAAGGAGCCCACTAAAACATTCCTATCACTCAGAAAGTTCCAAGGATTTAGAAACTCCATCCCAAAACCCTAGGACAAAGACCAGACAATTCCTTTATTATACAACATACACCTTCACCCAATTATGAAGTCTGTCCAAGAAGCATGTCTATTAGTCATGGCTCTTCCTCCTGGGATGCTTTTTATCTGTGGTACCCATGGCTCCATATGAGAAAGACTTCTGTTGACCTCTTACTAAGTGATTTCTCTGAACTCAAGATTAATATCATTTGTACCTATATAGACACAAAGAGTACGATGCTGAAATAGCCCTCTACAGATCTCGACTTGCCTTGTGTTTAATAATTACTAGTGCTTATTGAGCGTTTGCAGTTTCTCAGGCATTGCCCTCAGTGCATTCCATCTGTGTGACAAATTCATAAGCTTAGGCAGCATTATTACCCCCACATTCCACGTTAGGAAAGTGGAGCAAAGAGACCTTTTGTCCAAAGTAACTTGCCCAAAGTCATGAAACTAGTAAGTGGCAGAGTCAGGATGTAGGCAGCCTATTTTTAAAGTCTGTGCCCTCACCCATTAGACTGTGCCACTTGTAGCAACAAGAAAATCAGGTTTGCCCTGGAAAGTTCTGGAGAAACTTAGGTGGTTTATCATAAAAGCAATTTTTCTTTATTTGAAAAATAATGCAAAAGCATCAGTGGCTAATGTCATAATAGGACAAGGTTTCTTAGAAGAAAACACACTAAGAACTCAGGGTAAACAAAAAGACAATCCAATAAAATTCAATTTTCAAATATTTCTCATTCCTTAGATGCTCGGGAAAAGTCTTCATTTATAGATTCGCTATTCTAACACACGGAGTCAAATTCTGCATTAACACTGGGACCTCATTACTATTCTTTATTATGTGGATGCTGAGAAAAAAACACCTACCAGCAAGGGCTACTGGTGGCTATGTGGGCTCAAAATTCAAAAACAGAGCCTATCAGCCATTTATACACAGGAACTTCTACTGCAAACTGCACTTTAGGAAGAAACCTGCACTGAACCTACTTTCGCACTCAACTGCCTGACTACACTGTGTTCCTGCCCTATGAGCCAGCCCTTATAAAGGACTCCCTCGGGCCGGCCGAATGGCTCAGTTGGTTAAGAGCTCGCTCAAGAGTGCAAGCTGAGCTCTGAGCAACAGCGGTTCGAGGCCAGCCCGAGCTGAGTTGCCGGTGAGCTGCCAACAGGTGGCAGGATGGCTCAGCTAAAAAAAAAAAAAAAAAAAAAAAAAAAAAAACATAAAGGACTCCCTGGATTGGTACCTCAGCCAATAGGACTGAGACTTTCCTCGTCCAATCAGTTATATTCCCATTAGCATCTGCACAGACCAATAAGAGCTGCTCCATTCTGACCAATCAGGATAATGCCTTTTGGATGGACCAATCAAACTGCAAGGATTTGGAGTTCATTTGCATGATGAACTGACTAATCAGGGAGCAGGGGTGGGGACTTCTGTCTATATACGTCAGCTCCCTCTGTCTCAAAACATGCAATTTCCCTTTCCACTGAGGACTGCGTTTCCTTGACTGGAGGTGAAACATGAAGACATCTTGCCAGAGACCAGTGCAGGGCAGAGTGGAGCAGACCAGGGCAGAGCTGCCTAGCCTGAGAGGGGCCTCGCCCCAGGGCCACCTCAAAGCTGTGCCATGCTGCTTCATAATTGCACTGTAACACTATTTAGCCATTCTCACAGCTATGCTGTTCTCACAGCCATGCTATATCACAATGGAGCTGTTTGCACTGAATAAAGCTTCCTTCCTCACCACACCCCAGATTGGGGATTCCTGTTGACATTGATTTGGTGCCAACAACAATCGGTTGACAATTATGAAGTAATTCTGAATTAGAGTATTCATGTTTCTATTTTCATCTATTTTACACCTTCACAACCCACTTTTGATTCACTAGAACATTTTAAAAATCATTAATAGTAATAATAAAAGTGCAAGTTAAAGAGTTTGGAAAATGTTGATTTAAAACCAAATCTATCTATTTCTGGGTATACACCTAAAAGAATTTAAAGCAAGGTCTCGAAGAGTATTTGCACACCCAAGTTCATAACAATATTATTCACAATAGCTAAAACATGGAAGCAACCTAAGTGTCCATTGACAACAAACAGATAAACGAAAGGTGGTTCATGCATATGATGGAATGTTCAGCAATAAAAAAGGAAGGAAGTTCTGACACATGCTATGGCATGGATGGAGCTTGAGGACATTATGTTAAAAGAAATAATCCAGTCACAAAAGGACAAATACTGTATAATTCCAATTATATGAAGTACTTAGAGTAGTCAGAGTCATAAAGACAGGAAGTATAATGATGGTTGCCAGGGGCTGGGGGAAGGGAAGACTGGGAAGATATTATTTAATAGGTACAGATTTTCAGTTTTACAAAACATCAATATAGATGGTGGTGATTGATGACTGCACAACAATGTGAATTTATTTAATACCACTGAACTGTAGGAGGTCTGACAATGAAGCCCTTGAACTTGTTGCAATGATGTTGCTAACCTTTTTTGATATCATTATGAATTTGTACCAAGTGGACGGTTATCCAAGTTTACTATTTGGAAGTGCTGAAAAAGCTGCATGAAAAAGATAGAGGACTTGAACTTTTCGCCAACAGTTCATGGCTCTTGCATCACGACAATGCACCAGCTCACACGGCACTGTCTGTGAGGGAGCTTTTAGCCAGTAAACAAATAACTGTGTTGGGACATTCTCCCTACTCACCTGATCTGACCCCCAATGACTTCTTTCTTTATCCAAAGATAAAGGAAATATTGAAAGGAAGACATTTTGATGACATTCAGGACATCAAGGGTAATGTGACAACAGCTCTGATGGCCATTCCAGAAAAAGAGTTCCAAAAATTGCTTCGAAGGGTGGACTAGGCGCTGGTGTCGGTGCATAGCTTCCCAAGGGGAGTACTTCGAAGGTGACTGTAGTGATATTCAGCAATGAGGTATGGAGCACTTTTTGTAGGATGAGTTCGCAAACTTAATTGTCTGACCTCGCTCGTATTCTCCAAATTGCAAATTGAGACACATCCTCTGACTAAAGGAATTTTTTTCCTGATTTGTGAAGTTACATAATCTTTATCAGATATACATAAATCTCATTTAGTCACTCAGTAATGGAAATCTGTTATTGGAGAAAAGAGAATTTTATAAAACCTTAACTATACCAGGAAAGCTGGCATAGATGGTCAATATATGCAATCACACGTGTTTGGATCGCAGACTCATCCCTAAGAATGTTTTTGGTATATTTAATTACTGTTTGAAAGGCCTAAGCCTTCGCAATTCTCTTGTGAGTCAAGACCTAGTCCACTCTGCCATAGTTTTTGTTTTGTTTTGTTTTTTCAGGGCAGTGTGACTTGCCCTCATATGTGGGATCTGAACCAGGGCCACTGGCTTCCCAAGCCAGCGCTTAACCACCGCGCCACTCAGCCAGCCCTGCCATAGTTATTTTTAAAGGCTTTTATCACTCAATTCACATCACTTAGTGAAGATACAAGATAGTTTTCTTTTTCTCTCCTTCAAAACTAGTTTTCCCACCCTGAGGCATTGCTCACAAGCCTCTACAGCATGAATATGTCTCAGAGTCATGGGACCCATTGCTGACACAGTCATTCCAAAATTCCTGTGTAAAGCTGAAGGGCAGAAAAAAATCCAAATCTCAAAGCCAAACCCCTGGGTCCTGTGTTATCTGATAAAACATTAAATTAGCATCATCCCTGTCTAGTTCTGGTTCGTTTTTAGGTGTACAGGTGAGCATAAAAGCCTACCATCTGTCCAGGTGGGGTGGAAAGTGTATGCTATTGAGTATCCCCCATGAGGTCCCCATATTCAAGTCAGAGTTGGCTTGAGTTGGAAAACAACAGAGCAATTGGACCTGATTAAATATGAGAAAGCTGACAAGGCAGATCTGTCAGTCACCCCACTCTCCATCTTCCCTGGATCACCTTATCCAGGGTAAAATCTGGACCATAAAATGGCTGGAAGCTGTTGACATGGGTAAGCTGAGGCAGACTAACTAGAAGCAGGGCATCCTGGGCCGGCCGAGTGGCGCGGTGGTTAAGCGCTGGCTTGGGAAGCCAGCAGCCAGGGTTCGGATCCCACATGAGGGCCAGTGACACTGCCCTCTAAAAAAAATTTTAAAAAAAATTTGAAGCAGGGCATCCTATGTGGTTGGTCAGGTTATACATTGGCTTTCTCTGGTTGGTCCTAAGTTGGAAGCAGGAATTGAAGTTAGAGAAACTGTCAAACTGTCAGTTATTACTCAGGTCCTGGCCAGTTGGGGCTGATTACAGAAGTGATTGGAAGCTTCCTGGCTTGTTCCTAGAGATAGCAATCTGACTTCCTGCAAGTGTTTGACAGCAGGCTGACTTCCTGGACTATGTATTGCAGATGAGAGCCCTGGTTACCTGGGCGGGCTGCTGCAGGCTCCAGGTCAGAGCTCTATTTTTCCATAGGGTCTGGCCATTGTCCATGTGTATATTCAGTCTCTGAAATGAATCTCTGCTTCTGAGAATATGCTCCTGGTACTGCATTCTATAGGAAGCACAAGTCCAAAGAACATCTCCAAAGAATATTCCTTTGTTAAGGTATCGGATCCTCAGATTTCTACCAAAATCAACTGTACATAAGCCTAAATTTTGATGGACAATCACCTCTGATCCAAAGTGTTTTTCATAGGACAGAGATTTAACATTTAAAATTTTCATGTAATTTTCCCTGAGACATTTAGATAGGCGTCTGAGAAAGCACAAAACAATTTCTCTTAAGGACTCTAAACATAAATAGGCATTAAGAATCCTCTGAGATGGACATTAAACAACTACACTTCTCATTTTTATCTTACAAAAATCAGTTTTATTAAAGTAGACAGAGTTTAAATATAATAAATGGAAGCAGGTTTATCATAAAACAAAGGCTGTTTCTACTCTTATACGTGACATTATAGTCCTACATTTGTTCTACTGTAAACTGTTTCTGAGTCATCATATATTAGATCAAGCATGGACCACTAGTACCACAACTTATTAAGTATTTATTATGTTAACCCAAGCAAGAACTTGGGAAAAGATGAAAAAAAGACCATGTAGAAAAAGCATTTGAGGTTTTCTGGTGAAAGATAGGCTATAAACAATTTTTTCCCACTTACATCTTTCAGCCTCTTTGCTTTGATGTAAACCTAGATTATTTTCTCCATTTGATGAAAAGGGGCTATGAAAAATGAGCCAGCAGCTGATAATTGGAGGGTAGATTCCCCCAAATGGACACCAACAGATAATCTAATTAATTCAATGGATTGTATCCTTAGAGCTTTGGAAATTGGTCCATCCCTGCCTGACTTACCATTGAAACATCTATTTTTAGATGACCAGATAACTTGCCCCAAAAACACGTTCTTGTGTCCTTAAACTCTGTAACTTCTCCACTTATTCTTCTTCAGAAAGTCAGTTCTTCTGCCTATTAATTTAATGCACTCTTTCTTCCATTACAGAAGAGTTTTTAGAGGCAATCTGTGGGAGAACAGATCCCTTTAGTACTGTAGTCTATGGATATTCTAATTTCACTGCTAAATTTTTCCTATGAAACGATAATGAGCACTTCAAAATCCTTTTATAAAGGCAAACCCCATGTAGATGTTTTCTATTGTAAACCATTTAAGGTAGAGGAAACTGCTATAGACCTATACCAAAAAAATCTGTGATTTAACATTAGCATTTTTTCAGTCCTTTTGAGTGTCTGGGTAGCATTCCTCAAAGACTTGTGGAGTTAGGCCAGATAATGATGCCACAACAGATGTTTTTTTAGTGAACACTTGTCCTTCTGACTATCTTTCCCTCTCCCCTATCGCCCAAGGAAATCTTAACTCGCTATCAAAGTGAGTTAAAAAAAAAGAAACAAACTACTGGGTAAGTAAATGAAAGTGATTTCTTCCAGAGAAGCCTAGCAGGCCTTGTACTGTACATAATCCTGTGGGGCACCTGGGAAGGGTTGGTGAGTCAGCATCCTACCAGCTATGTGGAGCAAAGGTTGTCCTTCTTTCTGGAAGAAAGCAGAAGAGGGTTCCCAGACAGATGGACTGAATTCTGACCATTTGTGAAGTGCAAAGTTTTCCCACAACAAAATGTCTCACCATCATTGGTAATTATTCAGAGTCAAACATTTGATGGAAAAAATCAACAATTCTGAAAGGGCAATAATATTATAATATGTTTTGCAGCCAAACAATCTGTTTTCATCCTGGCATTTTGGTGACTTTTGATTTTAGTTTTGTGTTAGTTCTTATTTCATTCTGACTTGCATTTCATGTAATTATTTACATGACTGTCTTTCTCATATGATTTTTTTTATTGAGGTTAAAAACACATTGTAGATGATATAGTATAGGATAACTTTGTATTTAGCGTTCATGGTGAGTTTCTCCAAAGATGAAAAAAAATTTATCATTTACAACTGTCTGATAAAATAAACCAAAGCTAGAAAAAGTATTTCACAACATAGCTTAGAACTGAAGAAACAGCTTATGAATGTCCACAACATATAGCTGAGAACACTTGCCAACAGTGCAACCCAGTAACACAGGAAATTCCTGTCTCCTGGTATCTTTGAATCAGTTTAGACATATCTCCTGATCATGTAGGAAAGAGTTTATAGTAGTACTCTGCTTGCAAATTCAAGCTTAAGACATAAATTTGGCATGAACAATGTAAAGTTTCTTTGGAAGAGATCGTGTTAAAAGCATGCGCGCCATTAAAATAATTTAATTACTATGATTCATCAACAGAATTACCCAAATAATTCTTTAAAACATCAGATGCTTAAAATGGGAGAGCCAATCCAAATTCAACTGAACTGAGTCATTACACCACTTTGCTTAAAAGCTTTTATTCAGTCATTAATTTACTTGTCCATTCATTTAGTCAATAAATATCTATTAATGTCATACTAGGGTACACTAGACCCTTTACATATGTTACATCTGATCCTCTCATCAAAGCTGAAGAGTATATGTTACCATGTCTGTTCTATAAACAAGGAAGGAGCCTCAGAGAGATTAACTTTCCCTGAGCCACACAGCTAATTAAGCAAGTGATAGAACCATTACTTGAAACAAAGCTTGGCTTTCAAATTCTGAAAGTTTTCCTTTTACATCACTCTACATTCTTATCAGTATATTTTGTGCTCATAGAAAACATTTTCCCCAAATCGTATTTCCTGAAATATGAATTCTGTGAAATTTGAACAAATTAAGAGAAGTAGAAAAATCTAACGTCATAGTCAGAGAACTTAAGACGATGTAAGCAACTATTATGAAAGTGGGGGGAGGTTTCATAGTCAAACAACTTTTGTGATACTTTGGTAAATACACTTGTTCTCAATTATCAATGGTACTCTTGTTTTCTGTTACCCACTCTCCCCTTCCTCAGAAGAGAAGCATGCACGCCTGCCAATCGCTGTGTGATGCACAGGGCCTCCTCTGGGAGAGACAGACATCCTGTACCCTATAGCCTTTGGGCTCTGCATGTGATGTGCTTTGGCCAATGGACTGTGAACACCCAAGCGGAAGCTCTAAGATGCCCTAGAAGTTTCTGTCAGCCCTCTTGCTCTTATATCCACCATAAGAACAGCATGTCTAGGCCAGGGCTACTCTTTCAGCCTGAATCCTGGAATGAGAAGGCATGTGGATCAGAGCCATGATGACCTGCAGCTCGTGACATGTGTTATCAGTAAGAATAGACTTGTGTTGTAATCTGCTGAAATTGGATTGTTCATCAGCGGCAAAGTTAATTCAATCATGAATTTAAAAAGAAAATACTGCACAGTATTCAAAGAATTTGAGCGTATCTTGGGTTCTGAGAAGCCCTACAATATAGAAAATGTTTAGAAAGCATAGTGGATTAAAAATTCATATGTTTATATCTGCCCCCTCATTAACTACTGGAGAAAAAATGCCAGTTAAAGAGATTAAAGAAGAAGAAGAAAGAAGAGGGAGGAGGAGGAGGAGGAGGAGGAGAAGTCACAAGGAAACAGGAAATAGGAAAGAAGTAAAGAGCAGATGAGAGATGACATCAAAATTTTGGAATCTGTAAAGCAGAGGGATGAGTGACAGCTAACATTTCTAGAACAGAGAAGGCAGAAATCTAAGCTAGCAATGGGGGGAGGCCAGAAAAAAGTCAATTTGGACCTTCACATTCCCAAACACTCAACACTGCAAGTACCAGACACCTCTGGAACCAGGGGAATAGTTAAATCTGGAAGCAGGAAATGGGTTTGAAAGTTTAGTATAAGCAGCAATTAGAGCCCAGGACCACCTTCTTTGCCCCGCCTACAGCAGAGGGATGGTCTGTCCCCGACTATGGCAGACGAAGGGTGTTTTAGTCTCAGGAGAGATTAAACCAGAGGAATCTGATCTTGGAGACATCAGAACAGCCAAGAGAGAATGGACTGATGAAAACGGGGCTAAGTGAAAGTTGACGCTGATTTCTGAAATTCCCTTCTTGGCCCTCCCCCTTTGGCTGCCAGGATACTGACAGCCAGGCTTCTATTCCCCAAGTAGGAGAAGGGAGGATTGCTTTCCCAGGAAGCTGACCAGGCCACAAGGCATACTTAGAGACGGAGTTTGGGATTCTTCAGGAAATGGATGCCATATCACTAGAGTAAAGCCCACCAGTGGGCAAGTCCTCTGCCCACCAATAAAACCACATCCATGAAATAGACATATGCACCAAGAATGAGGAATCAGTCTCAACAGGCAGACTGGAAGCTGAAGAACAGTGGAGCAATGACTTCAAAGCATTCTGAGGGAAAATAAAATTTAGAATGTTATAGCCAGGGAAACAACTGATTAAATGTGAGGTTAGAGTAAAGACATTACCAGGCGGCACTGAAGGTCTCAAAGCATCTTTCTCAGGAGGCCTTCGGAACATCTGCTCCAGCAAGATGCACAGGAAACCAAGAAAGGGGCAGGGATAAGCTCCAGGAAGCAGGGATGCTAACACCCTGGGGGAACAGAGAGGACTCTCGGAATGATGAGAAAGGCCCACAACCACAGCTATGCAGCCATTCCCGAGGGCAGCCAGACTGCTAGTGCAAGCGAAGGGAGCACTCCAGGAAGCACATCTTTGGGAAGACAGCTACACCAATAGAATATTTCATGTGTTTGAATGCACTTAAAGGAGAGATTCAGTTATTTTAGAGAGTTTGGTGATAAATTATCGATTGATCCATAGAAAACTGAGCAGACAAAAAATAAGTCATTTATATCTTCAGGCAATTCAAAATGTTGTTAAATAAAGGAAAGATAACATGTGTGGCTTAGCTGTGATTTATACTTAGATAGCTATAATATGATAAACTGAATACGCTGATTTAAATCCAAACTCTGATATAGCTATAGTGAGAGGGAGATGGGGATTTTAAGTGGAGAGTGGGGTACACTGGAAGTGCATATGATGTGATATTTCATAGACTCAACAGATGTCTAAAATGAGATCAAGAAATAATAGCTAAGCATATCATATAGATTGAATATAGTGAATAGCAGAAGAAACAACAAAAAGTATATGGGTTAAAAACACACACACACACTGTAGCACAATATGAAGTTTCAGAATTCAGGGAACAAACACAAGTTCCTAAAAGCTTCCAGAGAGGTTAAAACATAATAAAAACCAGGTCTCGTACAAAGAGGTTTGGGTGTGGGAAAGAACGGGATGAGGTACTTCTGTTTATATTAAGCCATAGATGCAACTGATTTTTAAAAATTGTGTTCTTGTGTTATTTGATACCAAATGAAACTTCAGTTTAAAATTAAAATATACTGTTAACTCAGTGTGTGCCCACTGATCACTTTTACCGTGGTTCTTAAGGAAGAAACGGTCTATGGATCTCATTTTTGAGAAAACGGCTCTGAGAAGAGGAGAAATGATGAAGGAAAACTTTACAAAGGATTAAACGTATAACTATGCCTTTGAGCCTGATGTTTCACTAATGCCTGATGGAAAAGGAAGCCATACAGAGTTCAAGTGCACAGTTCATGAAGCACTTGCACAGTGCCTACTCTTTCCACTGCTTGCAGTCAGGTCAGCAACTTTCTGTGGATCTCACTGGGAGAGCGTGGGGAGGTCTTTGTGGAACTTGATCTTGCCCTAGCATATCAATAGCTGGTCTTTGGTCATGGCATTTCCAGGTATGCAAACCATCATCATTCCTCAGGGGAACCGCCAAGTTGCATTCCCTCGCTTTGGAATTTCTGTTGCCTTTGGAGTTTTTCATTGCTCTGTGAAGACTCTGGAGCCAGAATTCAGATGAGATACCATATTTCGGTGAGTGTGATGGGATTATGGGGGCAAAAGTTGATACTCCAACTATACCTGACTAGTTTCATTCTCTCTTCAATATGTAATACTTTCAAGATAATAGCCAAATTGATTTCTTGGAAGCTCCATTGTACTAACGTCTCATATTGAACTTACTCTCAACGTGGATCTAAAGTGTTTTTAAACCTGTTTCACACATACAACTGTTAAGTCCGGTCTCATCAAGTTTATATTTGGATTCAAGTTCCAGACCTTATATTTATCCCCTCTGAATATGAAGTGTGGCCTGAGGGACCCTTTTGAACCATATTCTGTCATTTAACACATATATCTTCTCTCTCAGCTCCATGCCACCCACCAATTTTATAAGGATCCCATTCAATATAGTATTCATCCAAGTCATTAATTAGAATGTGAGACAAATGGGGCCAAGGAAGTCCATTGGTACATTTAGCATCCATTGCTTAATCAATTTTCAACGTGCCAAATTGTGATCTTAACCAGCACAAATTTCCCCAGCATGTGCACTGGATATAGTGTCAAATGGCTTGTTGAATTCCATCGCTTTTTGTTCTTCTGGTCCAATAATTCTTTCAGAAAAAGAAAATGTAAATAATTTTATATGACATTTTATATTAACACATTCTGGCTGGATAATCACCATTTCTCCTTCTGAAAATTGCCTCACGAATTATTCTAAGACATTAATTTTAGATTTTTCCTCAAGATTGCTGTCAAGAGTAAAGTAATCTCCTTTCTTCTCTTGAGAAATCAAAACCATATGTGGTCATGTGCTTCTAGCACTTCTCTTCCCTATGGTTCTTCAAAAAATGCTGACAACGTTTCATGCATGTTTTTCAAAGTAATCTCAATATTCTGAGACATAATTTTCTCAGATCAGATAATTTTTTTTTGCTCACCTTAGGCTTCAATTCCTACTTTTCATTTATTTCTGATAAATATTCTCATAAAACCTACAGATCAAATGAATAAGATTTGAAGAGCATTATCAACTACAAATATATAGAGGACAGTAAGGACAGCAAATTCACTGATAGTAAGGAGCTATTGTTGAACCCCAAAGATCAGTAATTATATCAAATTTAAATTAATTAAGCCTCCTACTAAAACACCAAGATTGCCTTGTGGATTAAAAAAACAAAAATCCAATTATTTCCTGCTCACAATTTGACAATTGATACAGAAAGGTTGATGGTTAAAGCATAGAAAAAGATACTCCATGCAAACACTAACTGAAAAAAAAGTGCAATAGTATCAAACAAAGTAGTCTTTATGAGGAAGTCATTCCCATATAAAAAGAAAGTTATTTTATGGTGATCAATTCTCCAGGAAGATGTAACAATTCTAAATCTGTATTCATCCAATACATAACCTCAAAATATGTAAAACAAAATTTGAACAAATTAAGAGAAGTAGAAAAATCTAATGTCATAGTGAGAGAACTTAACTAATAAATGGAGTTCTAGACAATATCTCAACAGAAACATAGAAGATATGAACAAACTTGACCAAATGGACACATATAAATCAATGCACCCATAACTTCAGAGTAAACACTCTTTTCAGACACATGTGCAATATTTACAAAAATATGGAGGGCCATAAATTAATTATACCAAATTGAATAGTTTAATAACACAGAATGTCTTATTTGCTATCTGACCACAGTACAATTAACATACCAACTAATAACATAAATCTAATAAAAATACTTCCATATGCTTGAAAATTAGGATATATACTTCTAAATAGCCCATGGGCCAAGGAAAAATGGAAAGTAAAAAACGTTCTTATCTGAATTATGATGAAAAGTACTTATCAGCTTTTCTGGGATATAATCTGTGCTGTGTTTAGCAGGAAATTTATAGATGCATCTATTTAAGAAAAGAGGAAGTCTCGGTAGTTAAGCGCTGGCTTGGGAAGCCAGTGGCCCCAGTTCGGGTCCCACATATGAGGGCCAGTGACACTGCCCAAAAAAAAAAAAAAAAAAGAAAGACAGAAAACAATAAATAAAAAAATAAAAAAAGGGGAAGTCTGAAAAATCAAATGACATAAGCATACAAATACAGAAGTTAGTAAAAGGACAAAAAATAAACCTAAAGAAAGTAGGGGGAAAGAAACAGGAATAGAATAAAGAGGATGAATATATTTTGCTATGACACAAATAATAAAACTGATAAATTCTAGGTGAGGTTTTTCAATAAAAATGAGAAAAGGCACAAATAACTATCAGAAACTAAAAAGCATATCTTTCCAGACTTTTTTCAACTATTAACAATTTTAAGCCTATTAAACATAAACGTATCCCAAAAGTCTGAAATTTAGATAAAATATAAAATTCCTAGGAAGTACAGCTTATTAAGATGAACACAAGAATAAAGAGAAAAGCTGGCTAGTCCTGAACCAACTGAAGAAGTTGGATCCATAGTTTAGAACTTCCTACAAAATACACTCTAGACATATATGTGGCTTCATATGTGAATTCTTTCAAACACGTAAAAAAGAAATATTATCAATTTTATACCAAGTATTCCAGAGAGAAGAAAAAGAAAGAATACATCCCAAATTGTTTTATGAGACTAGCATAAATGTGATACTAAAACTTGGAACGAACTACAAAAGACAGGGATATTACAGGTTAACTTTGGTTATTAACATAGATGAAACATTAGCAGATAAATAAATAAATAAAACCTTAGCAAAATAGTGAGCCATATAGAAAAAGGGCTTATATCCTGAGAACATAAAAACTTTTAGAGATCTGTAAGAAAGAGGCAGACAACCTAACAGAAACATGAGCCAGAGAAATGAATAGAGGCAAATATTCCCTCTTCCAAATGTCTGCAGAGGTCATGCTTTTCCTTTGGTGGTTTGCAAGGACTAAGTTCTAAAGGGGAAAAGAAAGCAAATATAGTATAGGCCGGAAAACTAGTCCTCCCACGTCTCTCACTTTTTCCTCTTATAATATGGCCAGCTTCTGGGTCCACTAGGTTACTGCTTCTCCTTGACTTGGCCTTGTCTGAGACCACAGTCCTAGTCCAGAATTGCTTCTTTTCATGGTGCAACCTTGATTTGAACGACACTCTCCTTTGAACACTGCTCTCCATGTTGGAGGCATTTCATTAACGTTATGGTAGCAGACGCAGTTGGAGCAACAAAGAGCAGCCTAATTTTAGAGAGCTCTCCTTTGTTTTCTGAGGCTATCTGATCAATTCATGATGTTTCCTGAAACACTTAAATATCTCTTATGACTAAACCAAAATCACCATGTGTTTTTGGGAGGGAGAGAAGTTATATTTGCCTCCCAGGTAAGTACAGTCCTGGGGGCATAGATGACACTCCTGTGAGGAAAGTGTTGTTTACGTGTCCGTGATGGTGACTCCAGGGTGGCCTCCTGGCAGGCGGGTGGCCTCAGGGTGCCCAGTTCAGTTAGAATGATTGAGCCTAGCCCTTGCTTTGAAGGGACAGGTGGGCCAGGCTGGCTGCACTCCTCATTTTCATTTTGAAAGTGAGACTTATTTAATGCTTCTCAACTTGACAGTCATCAAATCCAAGCGGTCCTACCCCAAGTAAAAATATACTTGTCCCTCAGTATCCATGGGAGATGGGTTCCAGGACTCCCATAGATGCCAAATTCCATGGATGTACAAGTCCCTTATATAAAATGGCGTAGTGTTTGCATGTAACCTACACACATCCTCCCATATGGTTTAAATCATTTCTAGATTACTTATAATACCTAATGTAATATGAATGCTATGTAAATAGTTACTCTACTGTATTGTTTAGGGAATAATGACATGAAAAAAGTCTGTACATGTTCAGTACAGATGCAGCCATCATTGGCCTAACTACGTAGTACATGCAAGGAATAACAGACAGTTGTTGATCTGTAGTTGGTTGACTCTGCGAATGCAGAACCCATGAATACAGAAGCCAACTGTATTAGGCTGACAATCACAAGACCCCCATGGGTTAGGCATCCTGCTATGACAAGATTCCGGTGGCTGATAGCTGATTTAAAGGGGTGCACGTAGCAGCCATACCAGAGAATGCTAGGTGCAACAAGTCCAAAACCCTGCAGGGCATCTCCAAGTGGGCACTACCTTCCTTTGACAGAGACTCAAATCCTCAAAATTACTAGTTGCAGAGATGTTTAGCTCAAAGGAATGACTAAAATTGTGAGGTCCCAAAAGCCCTAGAACTTCTTTATTTTTTTTTTTTAATTTTTCAATTGCAGGTAACATTCAGTATTATATTAGTTTCAGGTATATAGCACAGTGGTTACATGTTTACATAACTTATGAAGTAATCCCCCCAATAAGTCTAGCACCCACCTGGCACCATACATAGTTATTATAATATTATTGACTATATTTCTTATGCTATACCCTACATCCCCATGATTACTGTGTAACAACGAATTTATACTTCTTAATCCCATCCCCTTATTCACTCGACCCCAACCCCCTCCCATCAGTTCATTCTCTGTATCTATAACTCTGTTTCTGTTTTGTTTATTTGTTTACTTTGTTTTTTAGATTCCATATACAAATGAAATCATGTGATATTTGTCTTTCTCTGTCTGACTTATTTCACTTAGCATAGCACCCTCTAGGTATATCCATGTTGTCATAATTGGCAGATTTCATTCTTTTTTATGGCTGAGTAATATTCCATTGTGTTATATGTACCATGTCTTCTTTATCCAATTGTCTGTCAATGGACACTTAGGTTGCTTCTATATGTTGGCTTTTGTATATGAAATGTCCTTCTTTGTCTCTTCTTATAGTCTTTGTTTTAAAGTCTATTTTGAAAAAAAAATAAAATAAAGTCTATTTTGTCTGGTATAAGTATTGCTACACCAGACTTTTTTTTTTCCATTTGCATAAAATATCTTTCTCCCATTCCTTTATTTGTGTGTCTTTCCATCTGAAGTGGGTTCTGTGTAGGCAACATATGTAAGGGCCTTGTATTCTTTTCCATTCAGCCACCCTATGGTTTTTGATTGGAACATTTAATCCATTTACATTTAAAATAATTACTGATAAGTATGTAGTTATTGCCATTTTTTATTTATATTTTGATCTCTTTTCTTCCTCTTCTTCAAGAAGTCTCTTTAACATTCCTTGATTACTGGTTTGGTGATAAACGCCTTTAGTGAGAACGCCTTTCTTGTCTGGAAGTTCTTTATCTCTCCCTAGATTCTAAATGACAGGCTTGCTGGGTAGAGTAATCTTGGTTTCAGGTCCTTGCTTTTCATCACTTTGAACATTATGTGCCAATCCCTTCTGGCCTGCAAAGTTTCTATTGACCCTTTCATTATGATGTGTCTTGGTGTGCGCCTCTTTGGGTTCATCTTGTTTGGGACTCTCTGCACTTCCTGGGCTTGTATGTCTATTTCCTTCACCAGGTTTGGAAAGTTTTCAGTCATTATTTCTTCAAATAGATTTACAATCCCTTTCTCCCTCTCCTCTCCTTCTAGTATTCCTATGATGTTAATGTTGTTATGCTTAAAGCTGTCTAGAGGTCCCTTAACATATTCTCATTTTTTTTTGTTTGATTCATTTTTCTTTTTGCTGTTCCCGTTGGGTGTTATCTGCTACCTTATCTTGCAGGTCACTGATTAGACTGTCCTCTTCATCTAACTTGCTGTTGATTCCATCTAATGTATTTTTTTCATTTCAGTTATTGTATTCTTTATTTCTGACTTGTTTTTATTTTTTTATATTAAATTCTCACTGATTTTATCTATTCTTCCCCTAAGTTCATTGAACATCCTCATAACCAGTTTTTTGAAATCTGTATCTGGTAGATTGCTTATAAGGCTCTTTGTTATATAAATAACCTTGAAAATATAGATCAGAACAAAGGTAGCTAGTACCTGTGCTCCTAAAGCATACAGAAATATGAGAGACCCATGAAGAAGTGCCTCCTGATAAACATCCTCTTAGTAAGTCAATTTTATATGAATCTGTCTCTAGCTCCACTTCTTTGGAACTCAAGTCATTGAAAATAAGAAATGAAGAGCTGGAGGTCAACTTTGAAAACCACAATCATAATCATTATGATTATTACTGTCTTACTCTGTTTGGGATGCTATGGCAAAATACCACAAACTGGGGAGCTTAAAACAACAGGAATCTACTCTTCACAGTTCTGGAGGCTGAAAATATGAATTTATGGTGAAAGTATGAATTTATGGTGCCCACATAGGTAGCTCTGTGTCCAGTGAGGGCCTGTTTTCTGGTTCATAAATGGCCATCTTCCCACTGTGTCCTCATATGGTGGAAGGGGCTGGAAGATCTGTGGGGTCTCTTTTATAACAGCATTCATATCATTCATGAGGGCTCCACCCTCATGATCTAAGCACCTTCCAAAGGCTCCACCTCCTAATACTATCACTTTGGACATTAGAATCTCAATATCTGAATTTTGGGGGAACACAGATATTCAGGCTGTAACAATTACTGAATGATTTCATATAATTTTGTAGATTATTATTTAAAGTCAGATAATAGCAGGAAATCCTTTTTGAATGCCACATGGGTTTGGCTGTCTTTCCTGGGCTGTACTTGATAAATTTTAACTATTAAGAGGTCTCTCTATATTTTCCTTACTAGTTCAATACATTATTACCCTCCCATCAAAAGGGTCTTCATAACTTGGAAAATAGAGAATTTCAATTCCATGATGTATAAAAGAAAATGAAGAGTTGTTAAGAAAATGGCTCATGAATTTTCATAGATTATAGATGGAGACCATAGAATATATCTGTGTCTGCATATTTAATACAAATGTATATTATATGTGCACATTTAAAAGTAAACATTCCACAGTCCATTCGATTTTTTTGCATATTTTCTACTGTTTTATGCAAGCAATCCTGTCCGTCTTAGAAGATTAAATGTACACCATCTGCCAAAAGGCTCTATTAATCAGCACTATGGCTATCACTCCCTCTTCAGCACCCAGGAAACAGAATGCGCAGCTTGATCAGCACAGGAAAACATATTGGGTCCGTAACTTTTTAAAAACCAAAGTACATTCTGCAAATTAGTCATGTTAACAAAAATTCCAAAGTAAATTAAAAGAGAGTTTTATTCATCTACAGTTTGTAAATCAGGGATGTAGCCTTCAGTATAAATTGAAGACATGTTCCAAAATGGGGGAAGGAAGGTGGATAGGACTAGGTTTTTAAAAGCCAAAGGTGCAAAGAACTGATGATCAAAGAGATGGATTGCTAGGGGAAACCAGACCACAAGCTTACATTACGTGTTTTCAACGGTAGGCTGACGCAGCGGTAAGTGGGGCTGTGATACATGAAGAATGTGTAACTGATGAGTAGGTATTTATCAGCATCCTAGTTCCAGTTCAAACTTGTAGAACAAAAGCCTCTGGGTTACTTACCAACAGAAATCAAACAGCACAGACTCTGCATCCTCTGCAGGCAGTTTCCAAGTTCAAGGTGCAGAGTCACGCTCTGTAAGCAGCCTCAGAGTTCCAACTGCAAAAATCCAAATGTTGGCCACAAATTATGATATTAAAGATTTTATAAATCCTCATTAACTGTCTAAGTGGCTTTTTCCCATTTTCGGGTGGCCGGTTGGCTCAATTGGTTAGAGTCCGGTGCTATTAACACCAAGGTTGCTGGTTCGATTCCCACCTGGAACAGTGAGCTGTGCCCTCCACAACTAGATTGAAGACTTGACTTGGAGCTCAGCTGTGCCCTCAACAACTAAATTGGAAACAATGACTTGACTTGGAGCTGATGGGTCCTGTAAAAAACACTGTTCCCCAATAAAGTTTAAAAAAAAAATGCCATTTTTCAAGACTTCAATATAAAAGGATAAGAAAGGGAGGATAGAACACTTGATGACATACTACAAGTAAGCAGACTTCCATTTTCTACTTCTCTCTTATAGAGAGATTATGTTTTCAATATTATGGTGAAAAGGGAAGTGAGTTTCAGAAAGGTTAATTGCTTTGTAAAGGTTACAACACCCAGGAAGTGGCAGAACAGGGATGTAATCCCAGGTCTGATTTTCTCTCCTTGCTCTCTTGAATCAAACACACTGCCTTCAGCTGGTAATGATAACTCCACCTAAACAGCCTGAACCTGATCTTTCTCTCCATCCAGGAGATTTACAACTCTAAGCAGGGCCACTTAAAACAATGCACTGCCCTCACCCTAGACCAATTGAACCAGAATTTCAGAGAAAGAGCAACAGATTGCTACCACTAAAAGTCCTGCAACTATTGGTTTGTCGGAAAACTCATGATGTATTTTTTTCTGTTTTTTGTTGCAAAAATGACTTTTCCAACACCCCAATAATTTTAATGTGCATTCATGTCTGAGAACCTTCAGTCTAGCTCAACTCATTTCTTTTTCAGCACCTCTTGAATATTGGGCAATCACTTCTGTCTCAAAATATATGACCCAGTTATTACACAGCCCACGTCCCAAACCTTTCTCCTTTTCTCCGAATGGGACTCTCAGCTTTCAATGGGACTCAAAATCTTAGCGTTTTCTCTTTTTCTTCCAGGGCTTTCAAGGAGGCACCTTTAATTTTTTGCACGTTGTTTCTGAAGGGAAGTTAATTCCCTTAGCAGCTTCAGCTCATTCTGCTAGTGATTGCTGCGTCTGCTGCCCCCATTGTAGCTTCTATGATGAAAGAGAACCAAAAAGGAGATATGGCACTGGTTATCGACCTGTTACATTTCCATGGCTGACATCAATGTACTCTGGAAAGTAAGTTTTCTCTTCTTAACTTTTGTCAACATCAGAAATGTCCAAACTTGTAGGTAAGTTTTTATTAGAATTTATTTGAACCAAACTGACACTATGCTAGGGAGCAAGATCTCAAATGCTCCTAAGAAGAACAGTTTTTTCAGCTTCTTTTATTCATTTGAAATTAAGGAGGGATGTAAGAAAAGATTACCTGCAGGTTGGAGAAGGCAAAGTGGGGATTGGATTACAGGATAGTTAAAATTCTGTGCTCTGTTGAGGGTACTTAAGGGCTTACTTCAAAGATGTATTAACCTGACGCAAAGAAACAATGGACAAGTCTCCCTTAAAACAAAGACAAACCTTTTACTAAAAAGTTATATGCCTGGGGTATGACTACCCACCAGGACCTGCCCAGTTAGCAATTTATGATCAGATCACCCTGTGAGATTACTGTCCATAGAACACTTTTATTCATTCACACTTTTTCATGACTTTTTACCAAATATTCTTTAAAACACCAAACTCAAAGAATATAAAGCAACCCTGAATATAAGATAATTTTCCCAAGGATAATGTTTTTAAATTGAGGTAACTGGTTAATAACCTATAAATTTCAGGTATACAACATTAGAATCTGATATCTGTATGCACTGTAGTGTGATCACCACCAAAAGTCTGTTTTCCATCTGTCACCATATAGTTGACCCCCTTTATCCATTTCTCCCTCCCTTCACCCCCCTTCCCTTCTGGTAACCACCAATCTGTTGTCTGTATCTATGAGTTTGTTTCATTTGTTCATTTGTTTCTTTTATATATATATTCCACATATAAGTGAAATCATATAGTTTTTGCCCTTTTCTGTCTGACTTATTTCACTTAGTATAATACCCTTAAGATGCATCTATGTTGGTGCAAATGGCAATATTTCATCTTTTCTTATGGCTGAGTACTATTACAAGGACAATTTTTTGGCCCACTTGAATATATACATTTTTAGAAATGTAGATTAAATGGTCAGACTTCAAGTTACATTTTTTTAGTGATAAGTTAGTTGCACACATATCAATTGTGTATTAAATTATTAATATGCATTATAAACACATAGAAAATTGTATAATATATATCATAGAAATATTGCTTTCTTTTGTTTAATTTAGAGATATTTCATTCTTATATTTCCTGAAAAACTTTATTCAAATGCTTTATATATACTTTTTATATCAATCTCTGTCATTATTAGAGCTATTTAACAATCATCAAACTCATTTTTTCTAGAGTAAATTACCTTTATGTCCATGTAATTTTTGGTGATACAGAATCCACATATAACACTATAACTGAAAATTATATGCTAAGTTGCATGTACACATTTATATAGGATTCATGCATTTATTCAGCAAGTATTTGTTGAACATGTGCTGTGGACTGGGAACAGATCTAAACCCTTTCACGTGCTGAAGGTACAGTAGTAATCTTATGGCATGGAAGTTCTGATGGAGTTTGTACTCTAGTGGGGAAGACACATAACAAATGCGCATCAGGTGTGTTCTGTGAAGTACTAGGAGGACAAATAAAGAAGAAGAGGAAGGAGATTGATGATGGACAGTGAGATGCTTTCTCAGGATGTCAGGAAAGGCCTCTTGGAAGATTGGATTAACCACCCATTTTATTTTCTGTATCTGAAGCTTTGACATCTGTGGTCTCCCTAGCCTTTCACAGACTGGCTCTCCTGGGCTTAGCCAATTCTTGGAGATCGTAAACAGCTCTCCTATTAGCATGTGCTTCAAATTTCAGCCAACAGATCTGCAACCCACACCCAAACCACTTCCTGTATTGAGCTCTCACACTCTAGGCCACTACTCACCTGACCCAGCCACTCCAGGGCCAGGTATCAGACACCGAGCCACACAAATCCACTGAAGTTACTCATGCAAGCCAATCTTAGGCCTACTTCTCTGTCTCGCGTTTCTTTCCCACGGAGACCTCTGTATGGGCTTCTTGCCCACAGTCCCCTTCCCCACCTCCTGACTGGCTCCACTGTTTTCTCCTGTGGCCCAAGATGCTGTGACATGTCCCCTCCTCTTGGCAGCTGTGAGCAGCAAACTGTCTTTTCCATGGCAGTTGTTTTCTCGTCTGTTGGCCTTCCTAGACCTCCAATTTTCTATGAATATACTGTATGTTAAAACAGGGAGTGGCATCTGACGAGAGACCAGGATGAGGTACAGAGTGAGATGTGAGGCTGTCTCACGCAGAGAGAACTGCATCTCTTCCTGGGTTTGGCTGAGGACCAGCGGGCTGGCCGTGTGGCCAGAGCAGTGGGAGCCAAGAGGGGAGAGGAGCAGGTCCATGAGAACCCAGGCGGAGCGAGCATGTGCACTGAGCTGAAACAAGAGCAGGCTGCAGGCCGAATGTCTGTGTCCCCACAAATTCATGCATTGAAGCAATCGTCCCAATGTGAGGGTGTTGGGGCCTCCGGGTGGTAATTAGGTCGTGAGAGTGAAGCCCCCAGGATGGGCTTGGTGTCATCATGAAAAGCGACACGAGAGCAGTGATCTTTCTCTCTCTCCTGTGTGAGAATACACCAAGAAAGCAACTATCTGTAAACCAGAGAGAGAGCCATCACCAAGAACCGACTCAGAGGGCTCCTTATTTTGCACTTCCCAGACTCTAGAATGGTGAGAAATACATTTCTGTTGTTTGAGGCACCATCTGTGGTATTTCTGTGATTGTAGCCCAAACTGATAAAGATAGGCAGGCACATGGAACTCACTTGAGACTGCCAGTAATGGAACTGTCAATGGGGAGAAGAAAGAGAAAGTCTAGGTATTGAATTACTCCCCTAGATAATGAGTAACTTTTGTCAAAAGGAGAGACGGAGACTGACAGATAGTTCAAATTTCCCATGAGGCAGCTCTCAAGACAAAAGTGACAATAAATGACTCCTGTGAAAGACAGAAGAGAAATACTGTTTCATTATCATGCTCTCCAACTATAAGGTGTTGCTTTATGAAAAAAACACTGTTTCCTCAAACCAGAGCAATTGCAAAATGGCCTCTAGTTCATCCTCATGCCACAGATCTTATTTTGCGTTTTGACTAAATAAAGTTCTTTTCCTCTTAGTTTTCTTAAAGCAGGGAAAATTTTAAGTCAGAGGCATTATCAGAGGCATTATTAATGGGATAGGTCAGAACAGCTTAATCTTTGGCCAGGATTTATGCATGTTTGTTTAAATGCAATACTTATGTATGTGGTGGGCACAATTAGTATGCATGTTGTGGTTACAAATTAATTAGAAAGTCTTTCTTGCATATTTTATCACTCTTCCAGACATGAGGGAGGCTCAGAACTGTAAAATGGTGCAGCTCAAGGAGTCGTCCTCAAGATAAGCAGAGATAAAATAAGTGATATATCATAAGGAGCAAATTTTTGTAGTATAAATTCCAACTTTTCTATAGAGGAGAAGGAGATAAGAAATGTTAACGTACTGAATGAAAAGCTTGATTTTCTATTTAATTTTGACATTAAAGAAAGTATGAGATTCACATAGAAGGATGGTAGAGAGACTGCATGAAGGGAAAAAAACCATGACAGCAAAAGAGATCATGAAGTTTCTGGACAGTAAAGAGTTCAACCAGATTAGAAAGAGAAAAATATGTGTATATATGTGTATATATATATATGCTTGTTTGGGATCTTGAAAATAAAATAAACTAGCATTTGTGATAACTGGAGGAAAGACAGTATTATTGGTCTTTTTTTTTTTTGAACAAAGTAGTAACATAATGTGAATAATATTTAAGGAAGGTCTTTCTGTCAGAATTAAGCTGAATAGTTTATCAAGGACAATAGATGTGAGGCATATTAATTTCCTAGGATTGCCATATCAAAGTACCGAATTTATTATTTCCCAGTTCCGAAGGCTAGAAGCCCAAAACCAAGGTGTTGGCAAACTGCTTCCTTCCGGCGGTTCTGGAAAAAAATCTGTTCTGTGCCTCTTCCCTTGTTCTGGCATTACCTGAGATCTTTGGCATTCCTTGTCCTGTAGACACACCACTCCCATCTCTGCCTCCATGGACACATGATTTTCTCTCCTTGTCTGTGTCTATGTCCCAATTTCCCTCTTCTAGCAAGGTCATCAGTCATTGGGGTACAGGCCACCCTGATCTAATATCATCTCATCTTAACTTGATTATATCTGTAAAGATCTTATTTTTAAATAGGTCATGTTCACAAGTACCAGCAATTAGGATTTGAACACATCTAACTGGGGGACACAATAAAACCCATAGCATGAGGATTTGGTGCAACCATAGCAGAGTCTATGGACTGAATTGTGTCTCCCCAAAATTGATATGTTGAAGTGCTAGCCCCCAAATCTAATGGAATTTTGTAGATGGGGGTCTTTGGGAGGTAATTAGATTTAGATGAGGTCATCAAGATGGAAATCATTTCCTAACAAGAAGAGACACCAGAGAGCTTGTTCTCTCTGCCATGTGAGGACACAGAAAGAAGGCAGCCATCTGCCAGCCAGGAAGACAGCCCTCCAGGAAGCTGAATTGGCCGGCAAATTGACCTTGGACTTCCCAGTCTCCAGATGGCGAGGAATACATGCCTATTGTTTAAGCCACCCAGTCTATGGTATTTTGTTATGGCAGCCTGAGCTGACTAAGACAGAAGGTAGGAGGTGACTCATTCATTTAATAATTACAGTGTCCCCTGCCAAATGGGAGGAATTGGATGTGATGGACCACAGTGCTGCCATTGACTTATTAATACATTTAGACATACATGTATGTGTGTGTATATTTGCTCCTCAATTTAGTCCCCAAAGAACTTCGGCATCTAATGTGATTACAATAGGAGGAATGGAAACGTGAGTAGGAATGTGATTCTTTGGAGGGATAAGAATTAGGAAACTATACCTGCAACTCCAAGGCAACAAATGTAAAACATGTCAAAGAAATGGAAGATTCCTGACAAAATATAAAATACCCAAATTCAATTAAGAAATAAAAAATGGAATTAGACCTATTGCCATAGAAGACAGTAAAAAGGTGATTAAAGAACTTCCACTAAAAATGTGCTAAAGCCAGATGGGCTCACAGCTGAATTTCACCTAACCATTAAAAAAAACCCCAAAACACAGATTTGTTAAACTAGTTTCAACCCCAGGAAAAGAGGAAAACTCAGTGGTCCCTTTCATAAATCCAGCTTAAGTTTAGTATCAAAATTTTGTAATCTAGTCCATTAAAAAAGATAATCAGGGCCGGCCAAGTGGCGCATTGGTTAAGAGCTGGTTTTGGGATGCCAGACGCCCTGGTTCAGATCCGATATATGAGGGCCAGTGACACTGCCCTCTACAGCTAACAACAGCTCCACCTGGAGCTGGGCTGTGCAATCCCTGGCGACGGTATAGGCTGCAGCCCCTGCTGCAATGGGCTGCCATAGGCTACAGTGAGTGGCCGGCAGCCAGCGTGAGCTGCCAAGAGCCACGGTGAGCGACCATCCAGAGGCTGGTGACCCATCTGCCTCACCCGGGAAGAGCGCAATGATGATACCAACATGGGCCAGTGAAGCAACGTCCTCCGCAACTAGACTGAAGAACAAAAGGACAGCAACTTGTCTGTTCCCTTTCCCCGATTCCCTAACACTGTTCCCCTCCCCCAATTCCGCAATAAAATCTTTAAAAAAAAAAAAAGATAATCATCAGTACTAAATATAGGTGAAAAATTATAAATAAAATATTGGCAAATAAAATCCAACAGTGCATCAAAAGACTAATACACTATGACCCAGTAGATACATTCTAAGAACACAAGGCTTACTTTTATGATCAGGAAATCTGTCAATCTACTCCAGCTCATTAAAATGAAAGGGAAAGGCATATATTTAGATAAATAGATGTTAAGCATTTATTTAATGAAACAGAGCAAGTATTCTTAATTTAAAACTTTAAGTTATGGGGGGATAGATAAACCATATATATGTCTAAACAACAGACAAACAACATATATTCTGAATGACCAAACATGAAAATCAAGAACCAATCAAGGATGCCTGCTATCGTTACCACTATACAGCAAGAGTATTTTAGAGAAGGGTAGTAAACAGACACCTTAGGTAGCCTCCAATGCTCCCTGCCTTCTGGGATTCATGCCACTGTGCAGTCTCCTCCCGAGTATGGGCTGGCCCTAGAGACTCTCTTTGAATGAACAGAATGTGGAAAAGATGGGCTGTCACTTCCAAGATGAGGTTACAAAAGATGGTGATTTCTGTCGTGCTAGTGCTCCTCTTGCTTCCTGTGAAGAAGGAAGCTGCCAGGTGGGAAGCTGCCCTGTGGAGAGGCCCAAGAAACAAGGAACAGCCAACAACTAGTGAGGAACCAATAACCAAAAAGATCTGGATCTTACCAACAATTACTTGAGTGAGCTTGAAAGTGGATCCTCCCCGGCTTGAGCCTTGAGATGGCAGCAGCCCCTGCCTACCACCATCTTGGTTGTGGCTTGTGGGAATTACTGAAGACCCAGTTAAACTGTGCCTGGATTCTTGACCTACAGAAACTGTGAGAAATAAATGTGGTTGTTTCTTACAAGAAAATCAAGAAGCCCACATTTGTGGCCTAGGGGTGGGAGAAGCATTATTAACAAAATAAGGAAAATGGTTTAGAAAAAAAGGAAAGTCAGAATGTTTGGAAGAAATATTGGAAGGCTAATGAATTTGGTCATCTGAAGGAGGGTTGCAATGGTATAAGAGTGTTGGGATCTTGCTTCCAGGTGTATCCTCTTTTGGCTCAAATAAACTTTCTAAAAAAATTCTCTACAGTTTTGGAAATTTGTACATTGGCCAGGCTATGGATTGTGCAAAGTTGGCATGGACTGTCATCCTAACAAAGCTGAAACCAAGGATGCATTTGTTTTTCCTCTGTCTCTCAGACACCGCTGAGTGTCGGCCATCACCTCAGACAATACTAAGTTCTAGGCCCTGAGTATATCATTGTCTCCTGTTTTAGGTTTGGCTTGTTTTCTGAATTCTGTGGATATGGGATCCAAGAAATTGCACATCCCATTAATTCTATGGACTTTATGGGAAAATGAAGGCCATGAGCACCTTCGTCTTTTAATTGCCGAGGCCCTGAAGAAATTGCACATGTTTCAGGTGGAGGCCACCCAGTCTGCAGCTGTCCAATAAACCCCAACTCTGCTGAGGCACTGAGAAGTCCAGAGGCTGGAAGTGAGCAGAATGAGAATGGAAGGGGGCAGTCCTTGGTTTTATTTTTTAAAAGCCTTTGGACTTTACGTTTCTAACTTTCCAGGGCAAGAGAATTTAATTTTGGACTGTAGAATCTTTGGACTTCAACCTGCAATAGGATTTAACATTCTCTAATTCTTTTTAGAAATCTGAAACTGAATGAAGGGTTTATATTAAAATCCAGGGTACCTGAATTGTTATGAGCTGAATTGTGTCCCTCCCCAAATTCACATTATGAAGCCCTAAGTCCTAGGACCTCAGAATGTGACTGCAGTTAGAGATAGGGCCTTTAAAGAGGTGATTAAGTTGCTGAGGTCATTGTGGGGATAGAGGAATGGGGGGGGGCCTAATCCATTCTAACTAGTATCCTTCTAAGAAGAAAAGATTAAGACATAGGTACAGAAGGAACGCTATGTGACGACACAAAGAGAAAACAACCATCTCCAAGTGAAGAAGAGAAACCATCCCCATTAAAACATGATCTCAAACTTCTAGCACCCACAATTGTGAGACAATGAATTTCTCAGAGTTCGTGGTACTTTGTTATGGCTGCCCCAGCAAACCAGCACAGCCATGTGGTTGGATTTCATTATGGAGCTATGCCTATAAATGTTATTAGTGAAGGGGCAGTTGTTATGGGGAAATGGCCCAAAGATGAGAACAGAAGTGTCCTGAGAGATTGCTGATCTCCTCCCCATGGGAAGCTGAGAGTTAAACCCAAAGAGTGAATAGATCAAAATGAGAAATGTTATAAGGTATGTCTTTTTCACTTCTCTTGATGTTTTTCTCCTGTAAAGAAAACATAACTTGCATTCATTTCACCCCAACGGGGCGGTGGTGTAGTCATGGGTTCTATCGGTCAAGTTCAAAGACTACCCCGGTGAACTACTCTTTGAGTAGGGAAGGTTTCTAATTGAGGGAATGGGCTAGCAGGCATTTTATGCTCTCTAACCAAGCTTGTTCCCCCCCACCTTCATTTTTTTTTTTTATAAAAGTGATACTTTGATTTCCCATCTGCCTCACCTTTTTTTACTCAGTTCCTTCATAATAGGCTGTAGCGGGGACATGCTCCCTCAAAGACACCAACAAATGATTCCATGTGTTGACATTTTCCATTCTAAAGAGTTCGTTTTTTGAAAGTGGGGATTGCTATTGTTCTTGGACAACTGGCTGGATTAGCAATGTTCTGTGTTGTCCCACACTCTAGGAATGAGTGTAAATTAAAGGCAGAGTCCGCTTTCTATTGTAGGCTACCCTGTAACTTGGGAGAGCCCAACTTTTGTATTTAATTTATTAAATGTCCCACTCAATGCCAGGCAGGTCCAATTCAATATTAATTTTAAAAATCTTGATGTGGATAAAAAAATATTTAATGCTTTATAGTTTATAAAAGAGTACTTGGCTTCCTTATCTTCTTCTCACAAGAAACGGGAGACACAGATGGGCATTTTGTAGACATGATGGGATGCAAAACCATGAAACACAAAATCCAAAAATACTAGCACCACAGTACACTGTAGAGTATGGGTTGTTTACCCTTGGGATCACATGGCCCACTGGGAGCTGTCACTCACTGCCACTGCCCAGCATCATTAGAAAGTATCATAGGAATATTGCTAGCCTAGGAAAAGATCAAAATTCAAATTATGATTTTTTTTGTTGTTTTTTTAAATTTATTTTTAATTAGTTTCAGGTGTACAACACAGTGCAATAGTTATACATTTTACCCCTCAAAGTGACAACGCCCCACCCCCAATTCGCCACCCCACTCCCCCCCCATATCATATATATCTATTACTCTTCCTCTGACTCTCTTCCACAGTATAATCCACATCCCGTGACTATCTATATATATTCAATTACAGTAGGTATACAATCTCTGCTTTAGTTATACAGTGCAGTGATCAAACCTCTACTCCATCCATGAAATGGTCTCCCTGACAAGACCTATGACCATCTGACATTCTACAGAATATTTACAACATTGTTAATTATATTCCCCAAACTGTTTTTCATATCCCAGTGGCAATATTGTAGTTGCCTATTATTGCTGTCTAATCCCTTCCCCTTCTCCCTCATCCTCATCCCCCTCCCAATTAGCAACCCTGATTTTTCCTCTGTATCTATGAGACAGTTTCTGTTTACTTTGCTCATTCATACAGTTTTTCAGATTCCACATATGAGTGAGATCATATGGTATGTGTCCTTCTCCGACTGACTTATTTCTCTCAACATAATAGTCTCTAGGTCCATCCATATCATTGCAAATGGTACAATTTCATTCTTCTTTATAGCGGAGTAATACTCCATTGTATAAATAGACCACAGTTTCTTAATCCAGTCATCTACCGATGGGCATTTTGGTTGTTTCCAAGTCTTAGCTATTGTAAATTGTGCTTCTATGAAGGTTGTGCCTTTTTTTTTTTTTAATTAGTTTCAGGTGTACAACACAGTGCAATAGTTATACATTTTACCCCTCAAAGTGACAACCCCCCCACCCCCAATACACCACCCCACACCCCCCCATATCATATATATCTATTACTCTTCCTCTGACTCTCTTCCACAGTATAATCCACATCCCGTGACTATCTATATATATTCAATTACAGTAGGTATACCACCTCCACTTTAGTAATACAGTGCAGTGATCAAACCTCTACTCCATCCATGAAATGGTCTCCCTAACAAGACCTATGATCATCTGACATTCCACAGAATATTTACAACATTATTAATTATATTCCCCAAACTGTTTTTCCTATCCCAGTAGCAATATTGTAGTTGCCTATTTTTGCTGTCTAATCCCTTCCCCTTCTCCCTCATCCCCATTCCTCTCCAAATTAGCAACCCTGATTTTTCCTCTATATCTATGAGACAGTTTCTGTTTACTTTGCTCATTCATACAGTTTTTCATATTCCACATATAAGTGAGATCATATGGTATTTGTCCTTCTCTGACTGACTTATTTCACTCAACATTATAGTCTCTAGGTCCATCCATATCATTGCAAATGGCACGATTTCATTCTTCTTTATAGCGGAGTAATACTCCATTGTATAAATATACCACAGTTTCTTAATCCAGTCATCTACTGACGGGCAGTGTGGTTGGTTCCAAGTCTGAGCTATTGTAAATTGTGCTGCTATGAACATCGGGTGCATAACTTTTTGAATAAGTGTCTTGGTTTTTCAGGATAAATACCTAGGAGTGGAATTGCTGGGTCAAACGGTAGCTCTATTTCCAGTTCTTTGAGATACCTCCATACTGACTTCCATAGTGGCTGCACCAATCTGCAGTCCCACCAACAGTGCAGCAGGGTCCCCTTTTCCCCACAACCCCGCCAGCACTTGTTGTTTGTTGATTTGTTGATGATAGCCATTCTGACTGGAGTGAGGTGGTATCTCATGGTGGTTTTTATTTTGCATTTCCCTAATGACCAGTGAGGTTGAACTTTTTTCATATGCCTGTTGGCCATCTGTATGTCCTCTTTAGAGAAATGTCTCTTCATATCTTCTGCCCATTTTTTAAGTGGGTTGTTTGTTTTTTTGGTGTTGAGTTTCATGAGTGTTTTATAAATTTTGGATATTAACCCCTTATCAGATATATCGTTGGCAAATATATTCTCCCATTCAGTAGGCTTCCTTTTTGTTTTATTAATGGTTTCCTTTGTTGTGAAAAAACTTTTAAGTCTGATATAATCCCATATGTTCATTTTTTTTCTTTTACTTCCCTTGCCCGTAGGGATGTATCAGTAAAAATATTGCTCTGAGTAATGTCTGCAAATGTACTCCCTATATTTTCTTTTAGGATTTTTATGGTTTCAAGTCTTACATTTAAGTCTTTAATCCATTTTGAATTTGTTCTTGTATAAGGCGTAAGGAGATGATCCAGTTTCATTTTTTTTGCATGTGTCACTCCAATTTTCCCAGCACCATTTATTGAATAGACTATCTTTACTTCAGTGTAAATTCTTGCTTCCCTTGTCATAGATTAACTGTCCGTAAATGCTTGGATTTATTTCTGGGCTCTCTGTTCTGTTCCACTGATCGATGTGCCTGTTTTTATGCCAATACCAAACTGTCTTGATTACTGTGGCCTTGTAGTAGGTTTTGATGTCTGGTAGCGTGATCCCCCCGACTTTGTTTTTATTCCTCAGAATTGCCGAGGCTATTCTGGGTCTTTTATGATTCCATATAAACTTTAGGATTATATTTTCTATTTCTGTGAAAAATGCCCTTGGTAGTTTGATAGGAATTGCATTGAATCTATATATTGCTTTAGGCAGTATGGACATTTTAACTATATTAATTCTTCCTATCCATGAGCATGGTAGGTGTTTCCATTTATTTGTATCTTCTATGATTTCTTTCTTCAGTGTCTTATAATTTTCTGAGTACAGATCTTTCACTTCTTTGGTTAAATTTATTCCTAGGTATTTTATAGTTCTTGGACGCAATTGTAAATGGGACAGTTTTCTTAATTTCTTTTCCATTAGTTTATTATTGGTATATGCAAATGCCACCGATTTCTGAACATTGATTTTATATCCTGCTACTTTACTGAATTCGTCTATCAGTTCCAATAGTTTTTTGATGGAGTCTTTGGGGTTCTCTATATACAGTATCATGTCATCTGCATATAATGACAATTTTACTTCTTCCTTGCCAATTTGGATGCCTTTTATTTCTTTTTGTTGTCTGATTGCTGTGGCTAGAACTTCCAGCACTATGTTGAATAAAAGAGGAGAAAGTGGACAGCCTTGTCTTGTTCCTGATCTTAAGGGAATGGTTTTAAGCGTTTCCCCATTGAGTATGATGTTAGCTGTAGGTTTATCATATATGGCTTTATTATGTTGAGATATGATCCCTGTATTCCCACTTTGCTAAGGGTTTTTAACATAAATGGCTGTTGGATTTTTTGTCAAATGCTTTTTCTGCATCTATTGAAATGACCATGTGATCTTTATCCTTCATTTTGTTGATGTGGTGTATCACATTAATTGATTTACGGATGTTGAACCAGCCTTGTGCACTAGGGATGAATCCCACTTGATCATGATGTATGATCTTTCTTAATATATTGCTGAATTCTGTTTGCTAATATTTTATTGATAATTTTTGCATGTATATTCATCAGGGAGATTGGCCTGTAGTTTTCCTTTTTGTGATGTCTTTATCTGGTTTTGGAATCAGGGTGATAGAGGCTTCATAAAAGAGTTTGGGAGCCTTCCCTCCTTCTGGATTTTTTGGAATAGTTTGAGAAGAATAGGTGATAGTTCTTTTTGAATGTTTGATAAAATTCACTTGTGAAGCCGTCTGGTCCAGGGCTTTTGTTTTTTGGGAGCTTGTCAATTACTGATTCAATTTCCTTGGTAGTAATCAGGTATTTAGATTTTCTGTTTCTTCTTGCATTAGCTTTGGAAGGTTGTATGCTTCTAGAAAATCATCCATTTCATCCAGATTGTCAAATTTGTTGGCATATAGTTGCTCATAGTAATTTCTTAGAATTTTTTGTATTTCTGTGATGTCTGTAGTCGTTTCCCCTCTTTCATTCCTGATTTTGCTAATTTGAGTCTTCTCTCTTTTTTTTTTTTTTTGATGAGCCTGGCTAGAGGTTTGTCAATTTTGTTTATCTTCTCAAGAAACCAGCTCTTGGTTTCATTGATCTTTTGAATTGTTTTTCTGTTCTCTATATTGTTTATTTCTGCTCTGGTCTTTATTATCTCCTTTCTTGTACTCCCCTTGGGCCCCTTTTGCTGTTCTTTTTCCAGTTCCCTTAGGTGTAAGGATAACCTGTTGATTTGAGATTTTTCTTCCTTCTTTAGGTAGGCCTGCACTGCTATAAACTTCCCTCTTAGGACTGCTTTTGCAGCATCCCAGAGATTTTGGGTCGTGGTGTTTTCATTTTCGTTTGTCTCGAGGTATCTTTTGATTTCCTCCTTGATCTCATTTGTGACCCACTCACTATTTAATAGCATATTGTTTAGCCTCCATTTATTTGTCAGCTTCCCGGATTTCTTCTTATAATTGATTTCTAGTTTCATAGCATTGTGGTCAGAGAATACAGTTGAAATGATTTCAATCTTCTTAAATTTATTGAGACTTGTTTTGTGGCCTAACATGTGGTCTATCTTAGAAAATGTTCCATGTGCACTTGAAAAGAACGTATATTCTGTAGCTTTGGGATGAAATGCTCTGAAAATGTCTGTTAAATCCAGCTGGTCTAATGTGTCATTTAAGGTCGCTGTTTCCACATTGATTTTCTGTCTGGAGGATCTGTCCATTAGTGACAGCGGGGGTGTTGAAGTCCCCTACTATGATAGTGTTACTGTTGATCTCTGTCTTTATGTCTGACAATATCTGTTTTATATATTTAGGGGCTCCTATGTTAGGTGCATAGATGTTTACTAGAGTTATGTCCTCTTGTTGGATCGATCCCTTCATTACTATGAAGTGTCCTTCTTTGTCCTTTGTTATATTCTTCAATTTAAAGTCCATTTTATCTGATATAAGTATCGCTACTCCAGCTTTTTTCTCAGTACCATTTGCATGAAATATTTTACTCCATCCCTTTACTTTCAGCCTGTATGAGTCTTTGGATCTGAGGTGAGTCTCTTGTATACAGCATATACTGGGGTCTTGCTTTCTTATCCATTCAGCCACCCTATGTCTTTTTATTGGAGCATTTAATCCATTTACATTTAATGTGATTATTGATAGGTGTATTTATTGCCATTTTCTTATTTGTGTTCGTAGTCTTTCATAGGTTGTTTTTCTCTTCTACTTAAAGAAGCCCTTTTAGCATTTCCTGCAAAGCTGGCTTGGTGGTAATGAATTCCCTTAACTTATTTTTTTCTGCAAAGCTCCTTATCTCGCCTTCGATTTTAAATGATAACTTTGCTGGATACAGCAATCTTGGTTGTAGGCCTTTATTTTTCATCACTTTGAAAACCTCCTGCCACTCTCTTCTGGCCTGCAAAGTTTCTGTAGAAAAGTCAGCTGATAATCTTATGGGGGAACCCTTGTAAGTAACTTGCTGCCTTTCCCTTGCTGCTTTAAGGATTCTGTCTTTGTCCTTAACCCTTGCCATTTTCACTATAATGTGTCTTGGAGTGGGCCTGTTTGGAATCATCCTGTTTGGAACTCTGCACTTCCTGGCCTTGTATTTCAATGTCCTTTGCCAGGTTAGGGAAGTTTCAGACATTATTACTTCAAATATATTCTCAATCCCTTGCTCCCTCTCTTCTCCTTCTGGTACTCCAATGACCCTTCGGTTATTGCGTCTGATGTTGTCCCCAGCTCTCTTAAACTATTTTCCATGTTTTCATTCTTTTTCTTTTTTGTTGTACCGCATGGGTGATCTCTGCTATTTTGTCTTCTAAGTCACTGATTCGATTTTCTGCTTCATCCAGTCTGCTAGTGATTCCATCAAGTTTGTTATTTAATTCAGTAATTGTGTTCTTAAGTTCTAGCTGGTTGCTTTTCATGATTTCTCTATCCTTCTTTATATTTTCATTAATTTCCTTGAACATTCTAATAATCAGTGTTCTGAACTCTGTCTCCGATAGGTTGGTTACCTCTATTTCCTCTATTTCCACTGATTCAGGAAGTTTCTTCTGTTCTTTTATTTGTGTTATGTTTCTTTGTCTCCCCATTCTGGCTTACTCTTTGTGTTTGCTTCAATATAACAGATAGATGCCCCAGATTTCTCAGTCTTTTCTGGGTAAACTTATATGGTGTGTGTCCTTTATATTTGAATTACTCAGTCTCCCTATTCTGTGCTTGTATCTGAGGTGTTCCTTGTGTCGTGCGTCCTCACTTGTTGAAGTTTTAGTTTTGATTACTTTTGGTTTGTCAGTAGGTGGGATTGACTCCCAGATTGATTAGCTGTGAGGATCAGCAGCTTCTGCAGTTTATGAGCTGCTGTGAGAGGATTGACCCCTCTGATGAAACTTGGACCCTATGGGTCTTAGTACCTGTAGTAACTTCTTTTTGGGTGTGACTCTTGTATGTCAAACCCAGAAATGCTCTAGTTTTATCTAAAGTTGGCCTCCAGGTATGATGATTCTTGTGTCTGTTTGTTTGGACCCACTGCTGCAGAGTGATTTTAGAGCATAACAGATCAACAAGAACAACCTCGGCAGCCACCAAAAGAAACCAAATGCTCGCACAAGTAAAAAAAAAACAACCATCAAACTACAGTCAACTTGTACAGAAATATCAATCATACTAATGAAGAAAACAAACAGAAACAAAACAAAAAACACATACTCAATAATAACAGAAGAGGAAACAAAATAAAATACAATATCCTAAAATAAAAAATAGAATAAACATGAGAAACCGATTAGCTATACCTAAAATAAAAATAAAAAAAAACTAAAATAATAATAAAAAAGTAAGAAAAATTTAAAAATAAAATTTGCAGAAAAAAGGAAAAAGAGGAAAAGTATAGCAGTGAGAAGAATGAATAAAATTAGAGAAAGTGAGGGTGGGGAAAAAGAAAAAGAAAAGAAAGAAAAGAAAAAGGAAAAAATATATATATATATATTTGTCTACACACCCATATATATGGACATATATTCACCTATATACACCTATATATATATATGCCTATATTAAAAACTACAATATGATTAGAATGAAATAGAAATAAAAACCAAAAACAACCAAGATAAGCAGTCAATAAAGGGAAAACAAAACAGAATAAAACCAAACAAACCAAAAATACCCGTGCTGGTCTAGGCTAAAGTCCACCAAGCTCTCTTCAGTTTGTCTGCTGTACAAAAATTCCTGTGCGTCTTGTGGGAACAGTAGGCCACCTGATGCCTAGCGTAATCCTGGCACTGCAGGTTTGCTGTACTTGGAGTGTGGTTGTGACGTGTGATTGGTGGTTTTACAAAGTCACTGCCTTTTGCTTTTGCCTGTCCCAAGGCAGGCTGCACGCCCAAAGGCTCAATGAGTGTCTCTGGGAACCCTTTGGGTTGACAGCCGCGGAGAATTAAAGAATTCCTCACTACCAAAAGCCTGCTGCTAAGAATATGTTAATTAGTGCCTCAGCAGATGAACCTGCCCTGCCTCCCAAGCCTTGCCTAAAGGTGGGGCGGGGTGGGTAGTCTCACTCTGCTGCCTTTACTGGGTGGAAATTCTCAACCCCCTGCAGGTAAGGATATCTTCCTAGTCTGCTCCCTATTGCTCCTTCAGGAGTCAGTTTAAGACTGTCTTGGCGGGGGACAAAGTTTGTGGGAGTGGGTGAGTTATTGGGTTTTTTTTTTTTTTGCTTTCTGTTCAAGAGTAGAAAAAGGAAAAAAATAAAAACATAAAAATAAACAAAGCCACAGTTCCAACACTGTTTCAAGCTAAGGCCTTTGCCTCTTATGCTCCAGCGGAGTTCCTGCTGCTCTCCCAAAGGGTCTGCCGGGGATTTAGGAATTGCGCGCGCACCCTACCGTGTGGCCAAGATCCCGCTCCGCGTCTCTCGGGGACCTGCGTCTCCACCCGGCGCGCTGCTTGTCCCGAGCGAGTCCTCTTTCCCCTGCTCCCGGGTTCCAGGCTTCTGCCTCGGAGCCGGCGCGCCCCCGCGGATCGCCAGCTGCTCTCCCAAACGGGCTGCCGGGATTTAGGGGACTGCGCGCACCCTGCCGCGTGGCTCCGATCCCCGCTCTGTCTCTCCGGGACCTGTGACTCCGGCCGGCGCGCTGCGTCTCCGCGGGCGAGTCCTGTGTTTCCCCAGCTCCCGGGTTTAAGGCGTCTGCCTTGGAGCCGGCGCGCGCCCGCGCCGTTCTCCTGCTGCGCTCCTGGAGGGACTGCCGCCGGGGTTCAGGGGGCTGCGCGCACCTTTCCACGCGGCTCCGATCCCCGCTCCGTCTCTCCGGGACCTGCGTCTCCGCCCGGCGCGCGCTGCTTCTCCGCGGGCGAGTCCTCTGTTTCCCCCTGCTCCTGGGTTTCAGGCTTCTGCGCTCCGCGGACCCGGTGGGCACAGAGGCTGATCCCTGAACCGGGCGGGTGCAGGGACTGATCTTGCCCTGTCGCTGCGGGGCTCTGCACCCTGCTTCCTGGGGACCCGGGAGCCGCGGGTGCAGCTCGCACCTCTGCACAGTCGTCTCCTCTCTCTCCTCCCGCACTCGCCCGGCCTGAGCTTCTGCCTCAGACTGCAAACCAACGCGCTCTGGCTGAACTCTAGGTGGGCCGCTGGCCGCAGGGAGCGAGCCGGGCAACACTCACCGGGACTCAGCAGCCGCGGGTGCGGGCTGCACCTCACGCGTCTCGCCGCCTTCTTCCCCTACTCGCCCGGCCTGCCCACCTTCCAGCAATCCTTGTGTGGAACTCTTAGTCGCTCTGTGTGATGAGTAGATGTCTCTTTGAAGCGTATTAGAAGGTCAAATTGTGGATATTTCCAGGGGAGATTTCATGGAGCCCTCCTCACAGCCGCCATCTTGCCCCTCTCCCTCAAATTATGATTTTTACTGAATGTGTATTGCTTTTCCACCATCATAAAGTTAAAAAAATCAAGTCGAACCATCTTTAAGTCAGGGACCATCTGTACTCTCATACATATTATCTGCTTTTCCCTATATTGTGGGTGACTCAGCAAGTTTATATGAATTACGAAAAGTTACAAAGCTAATTAGTGGCAATTGCCCAAGCCTAGCTCTTTTAGTTCTAAGCACAGGAATCTTTCTGCTATAGAATGCAGTTGCTTTGCAAAAATTCATTAACCTTGCTGTTTGATGAGGAGTCAGAAAAATAGTGAGCTCTAAATAGACAACAATATGTTCAATTGCATTTGTGCTTAAACTTGTGTGAAATAAAATTTAAAAGAATGTAGGAACTGTAACATACTTAAAGCAGTGTGGGATCTTACTGCTGAACTAGTCAACCTCACTTTGGCTGGTTTAAGGCAAATAAGCATCATTATGATCTCGGCAGTATCTTAGAGTTAGCAACTGCTGCATCATCTTTAAGTGAGAAAATGCTCTGACTTCTTCTAAACGCTTCTCTCCAAAATCAGAGAGGAAAGTGCAGCTCCAAGAAACTACTCACACAATTTCTGCTTGTAGCACCTTGAAAGTTCAGCAAATATGATTTGCTTGTGAACCTTCCCTCTTCCTTTTTTTTTTTTTCTTTTTGAGGGCAGTGTCACTGGCCCTCATCTGTGGGACCCGAATCAGGGCCCTCTTCCTTTTACTCTCCCTTTTCCGCCGTCCTCTGTTGTCTGCTGTAGCTGAGGACGCATCTGAATCAGGAGAGAAACTTTTAACCTCCAGCTTCTTCCCGTGTAGGCCTGACCCTAGCAAATAAATTAATGGAAATCTGGGTTGCGTCAGTGGTTTTTCTTCATTGGGGGCCCTTCATTACCTCCGACGGACCTTCAGTGTTTTTCCTATTCCCATCCCACCATCAAGAAACCAGCATCCTACCTCCGAATAATTTCTCCGAAAGCACTAGTGAGTGAAGGTCCAGTCTTTCATAAGATGATGTTTACACATTTTAAACTGGAGCCTTCTTGTTTGGCCATGGCTGATGCGATGGTACAGTACCTGCCCAATAAACTTGTTGGATGAGATCAGTCTTCCCGGGCTTGGCTGTTCACTGTTTTTCTGTCATAATACGGAGGCAGCTTTTATATTTTCCCCCTGTATGACCAAGTCTGCTCCCAGGAAATAGATCAAATAAAACAAAATATAACTGAAACGTTCTATCTGAGAGACCTCAAATAAATGGCAATTTAACTTTAGCATTTTGCAGGTGAAATTGTCTTGTGCTGTGACACATAGAGCCCTTATCATCCAAAGCCCTAAATTTAGAGGATGATGAAACTCTTCTACCATTTGTTTCTATAGCCCTCTATTTTCAAGCCTTGAATCACCCGAAGGTGAATAAAGAAACCTGTGTGTCTGCAATTGACACGTCTTTATTTGAGATGACATATTTATCCAGCTTCATAAATTATTATTAATAAATTATGTAAAATAATATATTATTATCCCAGTGTATTTAATCATATTTTCTACTATTTTATGAATAATTAAATAGGTTTAAAATCATTTTTTTAACTAAAATATTACTAAATATTATTTATTATCTGTGATAATCTTCTTTCATTAATAGAGAAAGCCAGACATTTCGGTGGCTCTGAAGCCTCTTTTTCATTTCACCTTCTTGTCATTGCCAAGCTTCTCCTGAACAGGCCACAGTGTGTCAGTGACCTTGAGCAGATCTAGACCATTCCATTTAGATCAGCTCTCGTCAAAGCAGGGAAAGTAAGGCACACATTCCGGAGCCCATCTCCAAATACATGGATATGCTTCCAGCTGCCAAAGTCATTGAAACAACCTGTTTAAAGGAGCAAATGTGGATTATTTTGCATTTATTTATTTAGTTTTCCCCTTGCTGGCTAGCAATAAGTCTCTTTTGAAAAAGAATGAGGAACCACCACCGAATTTCATGACTTTGCTCCATGTTGTCTAGAGCCAGCCCAGAATACTCTATTTTATTAAACATCCAATGCAGGGAAAAAATTTAAAAAGTTCATTTTCAGACAGAGTTCAGTTGACATAACTATACAGTGTTTATACTTGTCCTATTGAATGAATTTAACTTCAATAGGAAAAAGCAGAGAAGAGATTCTGGACACTCATTCTCAGAATTCTCATTAAAGAAAAATTCTCTCCAACATGTATCTCTCTGTGCAGAAAAATTTCACTTGGAAATGTACAGGGGGAAATGATGGCTTCTGTTAAGACCTTGACCCAATCATGTAAAGTGGAATTAGCCATGCCTCTTTCCCCAGAAAGTTATATGGAATCCTCAGACAAAAATAGAAGTGCAAAGTGTACTTATAAATAGGTAAGGATTTGTACTGCTAAGCTCAGAGGAGGCAAGCTGAGATGTGAAGTGTGCGAGACAGGAAAACCACACTCCCCCCTCAAAATAAGAGGCACACCTCCCGCAGGGGGCTCAGTAGCCTCCTGGGAATGGTCATGTGTTCAGGGCAGTGGCTTTGTTAATAACATCGGGTAACTTTTAATTATCCTATCTGTATACAACCATGGACTTCCTTGGCATTTTTATGTTCACCTTTAGCCATTCAGTACAAAATTGACTCTTGGTGTCACACTACAACTAACTTTGGCTCAACATCTTTTTACCTAATTCCTCTAATTTTTTTTTTAAAGGGGAGGTGTAAAGTGGAAAGACTGAGGCACAAAGGCATTAAACATTTGGCAACCGTGGTATAGAAAACAGTAAGTTATGTCATGAAACAAACTCCCTAAAGAGAGACCATTAACCAAAGCTTCTGTTAAAGAGAAAACCACAGGTCTAAAATGGCATTATATGAATACATGCTAAAAACCCATGATACCAAACCTAGATTTAATATCTGATCTGCTTCCAGTTTTAACCTCTCCCAGAAAGGTAATTTTAATTAACCAGTCTGGAATTTACTGGTGAAGCCCCAGTAAGGTAATATGCCAGGTAGGCCCTCTCCATCTCCCATAGAAAGAAAAGGTAGTCAGTCTACATAATAAACTTCCCCTTCTCTCACTGCCCTCCCCCCAAAAAAGATGCCCTGGCCCCTTTCTTTTCTTTTGTTAATAACTCTCCTGCCCCACCCTTCTTCCTATAAAATCTTCCATTTTGTGCAACTCTCTGAGCCCCTTGGAGTTGCCGGGTGCAAGGCTGCCCGATTCCTGAATCATCTCATAGAGCCAGTTATTTAGAGCCTCAAATTTACTTGGTTGAATTTTGTTTTTTAACACTTCCTTTTTTTCTTTGCTTCTTTTTATTTTTACTGATCCATCCTGAGAAGAGATTTCCATCTGCTGATTTGAATTAATAAATCTGCTGATGTTATAAATTTATATTTTAAAGACTGAAAATTTTGTTACTCACACATTGAAGAAGAAAAAAATGACTTAATGAGACATTACTGCCTCTGGAAAAATATCACATTTTTACAGTTTATTTATAAAGTGTTATTTGTAGGTGTTTGTCTCACACATAATCAGGACTGGCACTTTACTGAAATGAGTTTCAATTAATATTAACAGCACTGAGGGAAATAGAAGACTTTAACAAAGTTCTTCCCAAGTGCCTTAATAAATAATGGTGTTTTGCAGAAATCTCATTATATGCCTTTTCTAAAAAGTTCAAAATGTATCTTGAACATAATCTCAGGTAACCACTTCCTTATACTACCACTTTTTTCAATATAACAATAGAGTTTTAGAGTTTTCTCTGTGATGCTGGCTGGAATGTGGCATTCAGTTGAGAGTGATTTTAAGTCCCGGAATGAAGGTAAATTTTTCTTAACTGGAAAAATCAAATAAATAAAAAGAATTGCTAGCTTGAAGCTAAAAGTAGTCATAATTCCTAATTTAGACATAATTAGTTGGCCGCCACAAATTTGGGACCCCTCTTCAAAATTTCCAAGAGGTAACCTCTTCTTGCATATACATTGATTTTACTTATTTTTTTTTTTTTTGCAAAATGTTTCAGAAATGATCCCCTCTTAACATTTACATAGCTTTTTTTATTTGCCAAAGGAAGGGTGGACAGTAGTCTGTACATTTAGCATCCTGCTCTAGATATTTCTAAAGGTTCAAAGGAATTAGGATTTTTTTTCTAGCTGATATGCCCTGTTATGAGCTAAACAGAAGTTTATACAAACTTCTTATTGTGAAGTTTAAAGTAAAATTACACTGCCTCTCTACAGTTGTAAATCACTGTGTAACTTCTAGGTAACTCACTTCAAAAGCAATTAACAAATAGACTGCAGTTGAGTTGAATACCTCCAAATCTCTGTACGTAGTAAGGCCTGAGTTTCAAAGGCCTTACCCAGTTCTAAACACCTTCCTAGTTATCGCAGCAAGTTGACTGGAGCTTAGTAAGGAACCCAGGCTCTCAGGCTAAGTTCAGACAAGAACTTTCTGATCTCAATGTGTTATAATAGCCTAGTTATGTGACTATCAACTTCTCTAGCAAATAAATCCTGTGAAGGGCAGATTGCCTAATTAGCTGTGATAAAACAAACATTTTGGTAATACCTGGCAAAGAGAAGACATCAATTAAATATTGTTGAATAAATGAGTGGCTATCCAAACCTTTGGGGAGACCAGTGTCCTCATTTATAAAATCAAGATGTATAATTAGATGGTCCATAAGCTCCATTTGAGCTCTACAAATCTTCTACAGAAAAAAATGATTCTACTTAAAAAGAAACCAATACATTTCTTTGACAATTGATGATAATTTAGTTGGATTATTCTTTAGAGTATATTTGACTTACATGAAAGCGAAGAATTTACACACTCAGACCCAAGACAGCAGAGCAGGAAGATGCATGGGTGGCTCTCGGCCAGGCCAGCAGCGCCTCCCTGAGCACCAGGCTCTGCTGGACACCAGGCTCTGCTGGCAGCTTCGCCCGCTGTGGTGTAGACGGGGAGTCCCGGGTCTCTGCCTACTTCAGGGGACACCCAGGCATTGCAGGGTAAGTACCAGAGTCTGAGGAAGACAGGCCTCCGCCATAGTCAGACACACTAAGAAAATGGTTTCAGGGACTGTCTGGGTCAGACCAGAGGGCTAAGAAGGGTCTGTGAGAAGATTTGGAGAGGAGCCCGGGAAAGAGAATGCTTTGGAGAAAGCTGAAGCTTTGCCATGCTGTACGCCAGTCACGTCACCCAGCCCAGCCCTGCTGAGGACAGCTTAAGGAAAACCACCTTAAGGGAGACCTCTAACAGTTCCTCATCAGCTGCGGGGGCTGGGACCCCGCCTGCTAAATCTGTGGGAAAGTCCTCAGGGTCTCCTGGGTAGTGACCTCAGGGCACTGAGGCCCCACTCATGCCTGAGAAAATGAAAGCTGACCACAGGCCAAGGTTTAATTCTTGTCGCTTGGAGCCCCTGGAGGGTGAGAGAAGGCTGACTGCTTAGGGGGTAGACCCTTGGGAACAGGCTGCCCACCAGTTCATGAGCCACGCAGGGAAGAGACGAGTAAGGTCAATTTAGACCTGCTTACTGGTGCTATGAGGAGACCTTGGGGTAAACAAACAAACAATAAGACTGAAAATGGCCAGCAACTGTCAGATCCAGGAACCTTCGAGTGAGAAGGGCCTCTCAGGAACTTCAGAAGCCCTTGAAAGTTCTCCACTGGATGGCACATGATTAAAAAGAATTTTTTTTTAATTGGGGAACAGCCATGTTCATTGGTTACACATTGCTTTCATGCTACATCTTTTAGGGAGGGTGCAGCTCACAGTGGCCCATGCGGGGATTGAACCAGCAACCTTGGTGCTATCAGTGCCACATTCTAAGCAACTGAGTTAACCAGTCACCCCCGACACATGATCTTTAAACATCTGCCATGACCAGGGTGCAGAGAGCCAGTTTATGACTGGCCAGTTCAGGCTTCTAAAATGAAGCAGGCTGGAACCCATGGAGAGGGGAGGACTTCAAGCTACATAAATCTCAGGACTGGGTATTCCAGTTTCCAAGGTGAGGTAAACTTTGTGACTAAAAAATGACTATTATTTAAGAATACAGAAAATTGATAAGTGTGACAGTTTTCAGGTTGGGGCACAGGAAAATTTTTAATACCATTCAAAGAGTTGGGGTGGGAGGAGGTAAAAATACATTTGCTTTGATTTCCATGCATGAGTCTATGCTTGTACGACATGGCAGTTATACCACATTCACCTCAGATTTGCCAATTCCATGGTACTCCACTGAATTTGGTTTGTTGCATGTTTGAAGTTTTATAAGGTTGTGCTTTGTTCCTCAAGAGAAGAGAAGAGAGGAGAAGGCCTCGAATGTGACGCCTCTTTTGTCATGTTCGTTACCAGCTGGAAGTGCTGGGACCCAGCCTGCTAAATCTGTGAGCAAGTCCTCAAGGTATCTAGTGGACACTCATCCACTGTCCCATCCCCTTTAAAGAAGGGCTCATTCCCCCACCTGTTGGCTGTGCTGTCCGCTGACAGCCTTCCCCCTGCAGGCTCTTCAAGGGTTACCTCACCTGGCTGCAGACAGCCCCCTTGCCTAAGGTCAAACCGTTTTGCCAGGTGGCCCACATCCAGTGACTAATGAAGATGGGAATGTAAAGGCTTGGCCATTCCAGCCTAACTCAAACTAACTGTGATGGGCTGTTTTACCGCCAGGGCCTTCGATGGGGGCCACCTGAGGCCCATTTGCACTACATTGCAACTTGACATCTCCCTGCACCCGACTGGGCTTCCCCCACACCTTCCACAAGTGTGGTCACCAAGGGCATTCCTTAAAAAAATGACTCTGCTCTCCAACTCTCAGCTTCCCAGAGAGTCTGCCCAACAGAGGTCCTCTATGTTAGTTTGGATCCTTGCAATTCTGTCTGGTTTCAAATTTGCAGGTACACCTATACACAGGGTGTCCCTATGAAGGTATGGACTTGGAATAACTAAGCTAGTATGTGTCTGTTGGGGGAAAAATGTGTAAAATTTAATTTGCATAATTAAAACTTGTGAAATAAGTGTTCAGTAAAATTTAAATCAATCATAAGTTATAGTCCCTTGAGGCTCCTGGGTCCTGAGCGTGGAGCCCGTGGTGACAACCTCAGTTGCCCTGATTTAGAGACGGCCATTTTTGTGCACAAGTAAGCTGGTCTCCAGGGCATTTCCTGGTTACTACTCTGTCCTAAGCCGAAGTTTTTGTTTGATAAAAAATATTAAAAATTAATAATGTTATCATTCCCCAAAGAGTAAAGCAATAAAGTAACACAAGTAGTAGAGACTCTATGTGCCTTTCCCAAAAAAGTAGATCAAACAGTGAAATCACAGGCTTTCATCCCCATTTCATTTTAAAAGAGTACGAGCCCGCAGAATTCAGCGGCGCAGTCAAATCTTCTATTCAATGAGTCTTAAACACTAACTGTGCTTTTGCTTAGCCCATATCCATTTAGTATTAACTCACTCTGAAATTGTATTTTCCATTATGTCACAGGGCTATATATAAAGCGATCCCATGCCATCTGGCCCCACTACAAACTTGATAAACACACTTACTAAGACAACCTGGCAAGGGTGGATGGTGCTTTATAGCAATTGGCTCTGATGCCAGTTCTGTTTCCAATCATTGCTCCTTTAGGACAGAGAGCATGTCACAAAGCTCTGCACTGACTCACAGCGCTGAGGACAGGCCTTGCGTGCAGCACATGACTCAGTTCCCTTAATTGAATCCAACAAACTTGGCTCAACGGCAAGACTTTTAGAAAATGTAGCTTTTGGGGTTTTTTTTTGTCTTTCTTTTATTGAGTTATAGTTGACATAGAACACTATATTAGTTTCAGGTGTACAACATAATGATTTGATATTTGCATATATTGCAAAATGATCACCACAATAAGTCTAGTTAACATCAGTCACCATCCATAGTTACAAAGTTTTTTTTCTGATGATAAGAAATTTTAAGATCTACTCTCAGCAACTTTAAAATATGCAATCAAATATTATTAGTGATAGTCACCATGCTGTATATTATATCCCTAGGACTTAGAAATGGGCCTATTTCGAGAAGTAATTTTATTATGAACTTTCTTCACAATAACTTTAATATTGCCTGTGCAGTGTGAAGTCTGTGTTGATTGAGTACACAAATATTTCCATGCCTTCTAATCCTAAATTTAGTATCATTGCAAGCTCATGCTAGGCCCAAGCGAAGAAATGCTGAATTAGCTTTTCTAGTCATACTCCTGTGAAGCACCCAAAGAAGTAACAAAGGGAGAAGCCAGACCCCAGTGTTTTATCTCTTAGAGAATCCTTGGGTTATGTATTTCTCTACTCTCACTTTGAGCCCCAACAGTAACTTACATGGGCATGCATGCTCATACATGTCTACACAAATGTACATACATCATTTCCGTGTATTTTGAGAGGCTATAGTAATAAGCATGCAGAGTGCTACATTCCTGTGAGAGCACTTTGTCTTGGTGCCATTTGTGGTTATTTGACTTTCTGTGTCTGTATGTGGGATTATTTCACTGAGAACTTTCTTCTTCTATCAGACTTTCCTTTGCTTGAGAAAAGGCATCATGTCTGTCTGTTTTGTGCACTATTTTCCCCATGTGTCTAGGACAATGCCCAGCACCCAGCAGGGATTTAGTAGATACTGTGGTCCAGCCTTGGATTTTAGATTGCTCTCTGTTGGCACAGTTCTGCATAGTTTTTTCCATTTCTCTTTTTCCTTTGAAAAATGCTTGGATTCCTTACCACCCTGGCAAAGGTTCACCATTCAAGAATGAAGCCACCAGGGTTATGATTCAGTGATAGTAAATGAACCTTGTTGATGACATTGCCTGAATACTTAAAATATTAAGAGTAAGAGTAACTCACAAGAGGTACTGAAGACATCCACTGGATATGTAATTTTTATGAAATGTGAAAGCCACCTTATAGTCATGCTTTCATATTTGTGCCAGTAGACTCTCTGTCTCTCTCTCTCTGTCTCTCTCTGTCTCTCTCTCTCTCTCTCTCTCTATATATATATATATATATACACACACACACACACACACACACACACACACACACACATACACACACACACACACACACTGTGGAAGCTGTTATTATATGAAGAGCTGCTAGATTCTTATGAGAAAAGGAAGATAAATTCTACTCTCTACCCCTGGGGAATTAAAAAACATCTGTATAGGTCAGGATTGGACATTTGGGTAGAAGGAAACTGAGCAGAGAAAAGCTGTGAACGACTGACAGCAACTGTATACCATTACATGTGTTTCAGCATCCAGAGATCTAATGGCAGAAAGAAATAGTTTGGGAATATAGGATTGAGAACAAAAGCAGAGGCACTGGGGTAATAGACATGAAAAGCCAGCAGTAAGATGGAGCTGGTACCAAGGAAAAGAGCCTTGAGGTACACATGCTGCCCAGGACAGATCCCACCTCAGATTATAAATGGATTAGATGTATGTCCCTGGTACAGGCAGGCACACACCTTGGCTGAAATGGAGAGGTTTGGGAGGCAGGTAGCTTCCTACATTATTCTCTGGCCTGTGGATTGTAAACCTGTACTGCTCTATATGTACAGTACAGATTTAAAAAAAAAGATTTTATTAGGGAATTGGGGAAGGGGAACAGTGTTGAGGAATTGGGGAAAGGGAACAGCCAAGTTGTTTTGTCCTTCAGTCTTAGTTGTGGAGGGCGCAGCTAGCTCAGCTCCAAGTCTAGTTGCCATCTGGCCACCTGTTGTCAGCTCAGGGCAGCTCAGCTCAAGGTACCATATTCAATCTTAGTTGCAGATGGGCATGGCCACCATCCCATGCTGAAATCAAACAAGCAACGTCGTTGTTAGGAGCATGTGCTCTCACCAGCTGAGCCATCCTGCCACCTGTTGGCAGCTCAGCAGCAGCTCAGCTCAGACACAGTTCACTGGCCCATGTGGGAATCAAACCGGTGACCCTATTTCTCAGAGTTCACGCTCTTAACCAACTGAGTCATTAGGCCAGCTCTGTGCAGACCAGATTTAATTGTTGTTGTTCTTTTAATGTAGTAAGTCATTCATGCCTGAGGATTTACTCTTTCTTTACTAGATGATGAACATCCCAAGCAGTAGGTCCTTTCAATTTTCTTTATCTCCTCTTTCTCCACCTCTTCCTCCTTCTTGCTTTTCTTGTTATTTGTAGAAGTGTTAGCTGCTGTTATCTGTTCCCACTGCCCTCTTCTGTGAGAGCTCTGAATTAGTGCTGACATAGGAGAGAGCAGTGTCCTCCTCTTGAGAGAATTCCCTTGGAAACTTAATGGGAAGGATCCTGGGTTCTTACTGTAATTTTGTGGAGTGAAAATTAAAAGAAGATAAGACAGTATTTAGGGAGGTCTCACCCTCCCTTGAAATGCATGCACATACCTCAGGGAGATAAATTCCTCTAGAGTTTTCTGCAATTTAATCATGCATAAATTTCCTCCCAGGCTTACCTTTAGCCGAGGTCCCAAGTTTTAGTAAAATTTGTCCAGAGACCTCTAACTGTGCAAAAACATAAAAATATTTTCTCTACAACTCACAACTATAAAATGTTCATCATAGCATTAATCACAAAATGAATATTCTGGAACAGTTTGAATGTTGTACATAATGGAATGGTAAAATAAATTATGAAAGAGAAATAAAATCTATGCATCCAGCACCAGAAAATATCAGATATCTGAAATAAATCTAACTAAAGACCTCTATATGGAAAACTACAAAACATTGGAGTCATGGGATGTGGGGGGTGGTTTTCACAAAGTTAATGACATTTTGGTTCTTGCACCTGTGGCAGGCCTGTGACCACTTCGCAAGGTGTCCTAAGAACACCTTAGCCAGCATCGCCCGCCTCAGGCCCACATTTCCCTGAGAGGTTGCAGCTCAAGTTGTGGCTGCCTGTCAGCTCTGAAAGTGCTCCAGGCCACTGCAAGCCACCCACTGCAGGAAAAAGCGTCCACAGTTTGTGGGGTAGGCTAGCCACTCAATAGCTGAAAGTGCCTGAGGCAATGAAGTACCAGCTGTGCAGATATGGCCCCAGGGCATCACCAAGGTGGTGTGCATGTGCAGACTGTACCAGACCAATGAGGTCTCAGATTTGGCCCTTTGGGGGAGGGGTCAACATAGAAAAGACGGCGCCCTCCTGCAGGCTGTACCTGCGGCAGGCTCCACACTGGGGCAGTGGCTGCTGCCCCTCCAGTCTTTGCTCGAAGCCACACAACTCAGTTTTTCCCCCCGGTATATTTCTGGTGCCTCTCGAGTTGCCGCCGCTCCACCGGAGACCAAGTAAGTATTTGCAAGTGAATGAATCTGCATGTGGGCCCTTTAAGAGCGCATCTGTGTTTCCAGCCACCTTCCATCTCACTGGGAGAAACAGAGTCCTCACTGAATTGCACTGCCAGATGTTGTGGGAACTCCTGTTCCTAGCACAGGACCCCCCGGTGTGGGATGGGACCCCTCGTTCTTTAGGGGGAACCTCTGCTGCTGAGGTGTCCCTCCTGGTGTCCAACCACTCCCTGTGGGTTTGGCATGATCTCATTTAGCGTTTCTGCCCCTCCTACCAGCCTCGATATGGCCTCTTATATCCTTAGTTATAAGGGTTCTGTTTAGCTAGTCTTCAGATGATTCTTGCGGTTGATGGTTCTATAATTTATTTGTAATTTTGGTGTGATCCTGGGATGCAGTAAGCACAGCATTTACCTAATCCTCCATCTTGGGCCTCCTTCCTTTTACTAATGCTTTTAAATAGGGATAATACATTCTGAAATGTAATGTTGTGTCTAAATAAGATTGTTTGGTGTAGTTTGACTGAACAAATTGGGATCTTTAGCTCTCCAACCCTTCAATATTTATCAAATATTCAAACTTATACCTGATTCAAATATATTGGATAATTCCATTTAAACCATCAAATTGGTAATGCTTTTGACCACTGCCACCAGTTTATTTAAAGTTCCTTTGGTTTGCATTCAAAGGGGGAAAGTGGGGTTAGAAGCTGTGAGGCTTGGACTAACTACTTCCTCTGATGGTGCAGTATGAGACATTGTCATCTGTCCTTTGGTGCAGATGACCAATTTGCAAGTCTGAATACTCTATGGTTGCAGAATGTAATAAAGCATTAGGTTCAGAATTAATTTAGAATTAGTGAAGCATTGAAATTTCTTATATAGGGAGGGAATTCAGAGCTAGAGGAAACCTGGGTTTTACTGATTCATATAGAGTAGGAATACAATGAGAGTTAAAGACGCCAGAGTAGGAATACAATGCAAGTTGATGGCATGGACCTTCCATGAGTATCAATTTTAGTCTGTCATGTAGAAGGAAAATAACAACTTAGTGGTGGTAAATCAATAGTAACTAATTGACAAAATAAATGGAGACACTTTAAAGTGGAACTGGAGGTGCCATGCCAAAGGAACTGCCTTGCACGTCTTATGCCTCGACTCTTAGGGATGTTAAAATAGGGCAAAATAACCTTTGAACTGGACCTAAACAACAGTGTGTCCCAAATAACTGTTTGCAAAGATAACAAGAAGGCAGTTATTATGACTACCGGACTGAAAATTAAAAACAGTGGTTAGAATGCACATCACTGTGTTATGTTACCTGCACCAATAGAAGCACCTTTCTTCTGTTCATGTAACTGTTCTCCTTCCCTTCTCATAAATTCCCTTTGCCTTTGTCTCCTAATTGGGTTGTGTCTTCCTGAATCAGTGCATCCAAAAAGCTATTCTTTTGATCTCAAATAAATGGTCATTGCCTCTCACTTTGAAAGGCCTTTTAATTTTAGGCTACCATAGTTTTAAACATTTTTATATTAAAAATATATATACAAATTATGTAGGGTATATACAGTACATGTAATTTTCAGGTAAAAATCCAAGAATCCAAGGACTTTCTAAGGAGTTTCTTCAGCAAAAAGTTCTAAGACGCTGGGAAGAAATATTCCAGTTCCTCTTCGGCAGTGACATTTGTGAGCATGATGGTCTGTCTACAACAACCCCCTTTTCTTGCAGTTGAAGGTTCTGATGTCCACATAGACTGCTTTGTGGCAGAACCAGAGCCAGACCCCAGGATTTCTGCTTCCCCATTTCCAGGACATTTATTGCCTCTCTAGCATGTGACAGGTGATGTTGCAGGAAACATTGGCAGTCCAGCTCGGGTGGAAGCAGTGCTCAGTGGCTTTCCCAGACATCCTAGGAAAAGGTCTTGAAAGATTCGCGTTTCTGTTTGCCAAGCCAAACTGAATTCATGGATAGATCAGCCTCCATGATTGCATAACATATCTAGCAATCAGTTTGTGGGATTAAATCGTGTTCTCCCAAGCTCACTTAAATTTGGGGATGCCCTGACTGGGATTCTGGTTTTGAGAAGCAGTGTGCGTAAGGGTGAGCTGCTGGGAGCAAGACAGCATCATATTACTGGCAATGAGAACCCATCATCAGTATTTTGGCCTGAAAGTAACACCAAAATGAGGTGAACATTAATAACATGACATATATTCATACAGGAACACACGGTTCTACTCTAACTGGGGTTGTCATTTTTAGAGCAATCTAAGGCACTGTTGTTTTTTCTTTCTTTCTCTTATGGTTACAGAAATGGGAAGAGATTTGAATCTCTGCTAATCAGAATTGAATATGCTAATTTTTATGGTAGCATTAATATTATCCAAGTTTTCCTATGAATAATGAGAAGAATTTGAGCATGACCCTGTCCCCAGTTTCAATTTCCCACTTAAAAAAATTCAAGAAATGGTGATTTTTTTTTTCTGACACTGCCTATGGCACCAAAATTAATCTATATACATTTTTAAATAAACTTATTTTGCATAGTTCTAGGTTTAGAGAAACACTATGAAGTTAGTACAGGGAGTATCCATATACCCCACACTCAATTCCCCTATTAGCATCTAACATTGTTATGATGCAGTTGCCACAATTAATGAATCAATATGGATACGTTATTATGACCTAAAGTCCATAATTTGTTCTGGTTTCTTTAGTTTTAATGTAATTTACTTTTTCTATTCCAGGATCCTATCTAGGCTGCCATATTACATTTAGTTGTCACTTCTCCTTTGGCTCCTCTTGGCTTCTATGGTTTGTCAGACTTTCCTTGTTTTTGGTGATCTTACAGTTTTCAGTAGTACTGGTCAGATGTCTTGTAGAATGCTTCTCAATTTTGATTTTTCTAATGCTTTTCTCATGATTAGACTGGAGTTATGGGTTTTTAGGGAGAAAGACCACAGCGGTCAAGTGCCATTCACATCACATCGTATCAAGGGTACATACTATCAAACGGCTTATTGCTGTTAATATTCATGTTAATTACCAGATGCAGGTAGCGTTTGTCAGATTATTCAACTGGAAGGAAGTCATTATGTGCAGGAGTACATAGTACATAGTATCCTGCATATAGTGTACAAAGTACATAGTACACAATACTTCAGTAGAGAATCATGCTTTACCTCCCTGAGGGCAGAAGAACTATATAAATGATTTGAAATTGTTCTGCATGGGAGATGTGTCTCTTCTTTCTCATGTATTTAGTAATTTATTCATTTTTTATATCAATATGGAATTATAGATATTTATTTTATACTTTGGGTTTTAATCCAATGCTTATTTTGTTACTTAAGTTATTCCAGCTTTGGCCTTTGAGATCTCTTTCAGCTGGCTCTTTTGTCCCTATGGCATGCTCCCAGAATTTTGTTGTTAGGTCTTTTTGTTAAATCATTTCTGACATTATAAGATGCTCCAAGCTCATCTTATATATTTCCTGTCTCATACCTAGAACCCTGGTTCCTTTTATTGAAGAATGGTATTAGAAACCAAGGTCTGCATGCTCGGTGTGCTCGTTGCTATTGGAGTGTCATTGCTTCCAGGCCCTATGTACACAAATGTGTGTGTGTGTGTGTGTGTGTGTGTGTGCACATACATGTATTTGTATGTCTACATATATATCTGTATGTAACACTCTGTATCTATATTCAGCTAAACATGAGTTCATACAAATGCCTTCAACTCCAATCCAATCCTACATGAATTCTTCTAGGCATTTCCCCTTGCGTATCTGTAAACTCCTACCCCAACAATTAGAAAACTCTCACCATCTGCCATTCATTTACTTTCCTGTTCATTTCAGAGACACATGTATAGTATATCACAATTGTTGAACCATAACTCTGTGGGAAGTAACTTTATCAACTAGAGTATAGTGCTTATGTAGAGTTCTTTTGGCCTTTAGTGCTATCACTCCGCTCTTTTTCAAAGTTACTTAGGTAAGAACCTTTACCCCACCTCCTTCAGCAAGGTTGTTTCAAAAATTTACAATACAGTTAGATTATTTTGGTATTTTCCATATTTTATCTGGAATTCCTGGCCTCCTACAGGGATTTAAAAAAATTTTTTCATACATTAATTTATTCACTCTTTTGCTGTGAAGTTCTATGGGTTTTGACAAATGCATAATGTCATCTATCATTACAGATACAGTTAATTTCTGTATCTTCTATACTTCACCCATTGAACCCCCTTCCCTCCCCATATGCCCCTAGCAATCATTTTGCCTTTTCCAGGATGTCACATATTTAGAATCATATAGTATTGTACCCTTTTCAGACAGGTTTCTTTCACTTAGCTATATGTATTTACTATTCATCCATGGTTTTTTGTTGTTGCTGTTGTTGTTTGGTTATTTTGCTTCATAGCTTTTATTTTTATCACCAAATGCTATTACATAGTATGGGTATGCCACAGTTTATCCGTTCACCCATTGACGGACTTTTTGTTACTTCCAGGATTTGGCAATTATAAATACAGCTGCTATAAGCACTCACATGAAGATTTTTGTGTGGATGTAAGTTTTCAGATCAATTGGATAAATACCTAGAAACATGATTGCTGGAGCATATGGCAAGACTATGTTTAGCTTTATAATAATTGCCAAACTGTCTTCCAAAGTGTCTGTACTATTTGTGTTCCCAGCAGTGACTGAGAGTTCCTGTTGCTCCACAACCTTGCCAGTAATTGGTGTTGTCAGGCTACCTACGAGGTTTTCTATCAGACAACTATTTTATTAATCACCTACCATATCTGGGCCTAAATTGATTCATCTGTCAAATGAATTGTGATATCTTATCCTTTCTACTTTTGGGAAATAGTTTGACAAAAGAGTAAACGTGTGCAAAGCATATAGAATATAAAAAAAAAAGTGCCAATAAATGTTACTTTGGATGTAAAATGTCAACAGTAGCTTTTCTCATCCCAAGAAAAGAATATGAGAGGCTAAAATAAAAACTGTACTTTATAAAATACCGTTGATTCTTGAACAACACATATTTGGATTTTTTTCAGTAAATATACAGTCAGCCTTCTGTATCCCCAGGTTTCACATCCATGGATTCCACCAGCCGTGAATCATGAACAGTATTTTCTTTTATTTTTTTAACAGAACACAGTGTTTAATAAAAACTTGCTACCAGTTAACATATGAATTTTTAAACTCCAATGGGATCACATTATACATACTATTCTTATTTTTAAAGATTTTTTTATTAAAGTACAGCTAACATACAATATTATATTAGTTTCAGGTATACACAATAGTTATTCAACTTTTATGTACCTGAAGAAGTGATCACCATAAGTCAGCAACCATCTGTCACTGTGCCACCCTATCACAATATTATTGACTATATTCCCTAAGCTGTTCATGACTTATTTGTTTTATATCTGGAAATTTGAACCTCTTGTTCCCCTACATCTTCCTCCCCTTTTTAAATTTTTAATAGCAGTTGACATTCAATATTATTTTATATTAACTTTAGGTATACAGCATAGTGGTTGGGAGTCCATGGATGTGGGGGGAGGACTGTACACGTTGTTCTACATCTATAAGGACTTGAGCATCTGTGGATTTTGGCATGGGGGGTGCATACCAAACCTTCTACAGATACTGTGGGGTGACTGAAGTTCAGGGGGAATCATAAGTTATATGTGGATTTTCAGTTGCTTGGCAGTCAGTCTCCCTAACCCCTGTGCTGTTCAAGAATCAACTGTATCCCCTTGCAATCACAGCAATTAAATGTTTTGTATGCTCTGGAAACTTAGCTTCAATTCCTACACTATGAGGACAGCATACTTTGTGATTAGAACCCTTTTAAGTTGTGTGTGTGTGTGTGTGTGTGTGTGTGTGTGTGTGTGTGTGTGTGTGTCCCTAACCCCTTCTGTCAGGGAAAGAGTACCCAGTAATTGTGACTGATTAAAGATATAAGAACACCTGGGTTTCCAGAATCCTGACCAGTGTCCTATGCCTTACATTTTGCTGCTGACTCTGCTCGCCTGTCCAAATTATGTCTGAACTATTAGCAAGTTTACAGAGCAAATAACACTTTGATCATTGACCACAAGTGGCTGATTAGCGGAGTGACAGGTATAGTGCTTGTGAGTGGTGAAGGGGAGACTCAAGAAAGCCTGCTGTGTTTCAAAATGGAAGTGGGGCGCTGGGAGTTGGCTTGGCATGGCGCTGACCAGGGGGCTCGTTTCAGCCCTCTGCTGTCCTGTTCTTCGCTGTTCCTCACAAAGATGCCAAATGTGTTCCTGAAAGGATAGGAACAGCAGTGCTTCACCTTCATACACAGACCCACAGGTGGGAATCCTGTTTGCCCCTAAGGACTCACCATTCTTCACATGCTGTATTTGTGTGCTTTTAATGATGTCTTGCATTAGAAAATATACCTACGTGTGCTTTTTAATATCACATAGTCTGACAGTTCTGTTAGGATCTTCTTTGAAAACACGGAATTTTATATTCAAGGGGTAAAAGAAGAGATAAGAATAAGATGAAAAGACTCAAAGGACAAAAGCTGTAAGTGAAGATGGAGGGAAGAGGCTTACTTCCTTTCTTGTTCTGCAGCACACTAGGTAAACACAAAACTTAGTGTCAGAGCTGTGTCATGCATGCCATGGGGCATGTGTATAGAAATTGACAATCACCCACTTGAATATCTGTAAAATTAATTACTTCTCAAGTAGAAACTGTATATGGCAACTATTGTCCCAGAACCTGTGAGTGCTTTTCCAAATTCTATCAATGCCATATTTCATGATCATCACTAGATGAGTCTATATGGATATAATCCCCATACTGTTTTACTCAGAGTCCTTGTGTGAGGACATAAGCTGCCTACGAGCTGTGAAATCGGGTGTGTATGGGCAGGTGTGTGCCAACCAGCTAGAAGGTTGAGGGGCTCCATTTCCATGAGGGTAAGTGAGTGTTGTGGGAGAGACAGTGATTGGATTCATTGAGGAATTGTCCATAGGGCTCCGATTCCCAAGAAAAAAGGGCAGGGCCCTTTTTTCTTCTCAGACATCAAACTTATAGAAAATAAATCCACTCTCAGGGGAGCCAGAGGCACTGGGTCCAGGGAACCAGACTGTGAGTGGGCAGGTGGATTTTCACCAAGTAACGCATGGAGTCCAGCACCCAGGGCAAATGCAGCAAGTTCCCGGGGAGAGCAGCTTTGAGTAAGCGGAGAGCAAGTCCCATGAAGGAGCTATATCTCAGTCGCAGCTCCATTAGTGATGCCCAACGGAGGGTTTCTACGACTGGTGAGATTAGGCGGGCTTCTAAGTCTGTGCAGGAAAACATGGTAGACAGATTGATTAGAACAAAATCAGCCCCAGCGACGTCATGAAAAATGGTTGGGAGCAGAGCCAGGCCAGAAGATACACATTACAAAGCACATGGCCGTAGAGCATGTCAGGGCCGAGGGGAAACGAGTGACATTAAAAGGAGGCGAGGAGAAGAATAGTAATGTCTACCCAGCTCATCCTGGAGGCCCCTGAAAAGACTGGGGAACCCAGGAGGCTAGAGCGCCAGTGATTTCCCTGGTAGAGGGTTACAAGCCAGAGGTCACTCGCTGGGACCGTGTCTCTTCTGTTGGACAGGCATGCTGTAAGTGCTAGAGATACGACATGTGAGAGACAAACCATCTTTGCCCTCGAGGAGTCACAGCCTAGACAAAGAGACAAAGACATCAGTAATGACACCAGAGTGTCCTGAGCGCTACACTAGATGTCTGCATAGGGCAGGTGTCCGATTAGACACCAGGAAGGTTTGGGAACGATCTCTGAGGAGCTAATATCTCAGCTGAGCTCTGACGATCCAGGAAAGAAAGTGCACTCTAAACAAATACTCATCGATTGTTTGTTGAGTTCCTATTGGACGCAAGGCCTGTGCTGGGGTTTGGCTAACTTCCTACTTCCCATCACCATCAGGGATGCACAGAAGGAAACTCGCAGAAGTCACACCCACTGAAGAAACCGCAAGTGATTCAGCATCCTGGAATTTAATGTTTACAAAGAGCAGGAGGAGATGAGGTTAGGAAGATCAGCAGGGCCCAAGTCACATGGGCCTAAAATATCCTAGCATGTCAAGGATTATGTCACGTCTTAATGGTGTTGACTGCTGGCTATGCTGACCTATAGGAAAGGAGTATATGATAAAGCGTGGAAACCCTTAGGCTTTAAATTACTACATATGTTTGAGGGATCATTATTATATGGCCTTGCTTACTCTGACATCACAGTTCAGAAGAGATAAGTGATGCCTACATATTTAATTCAATCTTTTTGGCAAATAATTCAACTGTTTTGCCAGAATCAACAGGACAGTTGTGTTTAACCCACAGTGACTACAAACCATAAAAATAGCAGAAGTGCGGCACTGTATACTGAACTAACTTCTCCGAACACCTTTGTCCCTAGATTCTGGGAATGGAAATGTGTCTCCTCAGTTTAGACGGGAACTCTGCATGGTGTGAGGGTTTAGGTCCCCATCAGAGGCACACTGGTTTGCTTGTGCTGATGGCCTGAGCAGACCCAAACACGAGCCACTCGTGTGATTTAAAACACAGAACACAAAGTGCTCTGTTCTAAAACACAGAACACAAAGTGCTCTGTTCTTTATTTTGGTTTTGAGAGTGCTAAGAATGTTCCCTGGATGCATGTAGTTTATTTTTGTTTTGGTCTTCCATTTATTTGGTCTTCAGAAAAGTCATGACACATGTTTGCAACAGATGGCACTAGGTTTTTTTTGGAAGTACTAGGGTCACTCACAACCTAGTTATTGCTATGTCATTTGACAGCGGACAGTTCTAGCTTCAGTCTAAAAAAAACTGAGTGATTTGATTAAGTTTTGGAGATTTTACAACAAGTTGAAGATGGAAGATCAAACTGTGCATTTTTGCCATATTTTACTGTTTTATTTCCATAAAGGGAAGAAGGCACGTCAAGCTTGTGAAAAGCTGCATAAAGTTTGCGGTGACAATGCTCTACAAGAACGTTGGTGCCAACGATGGTTCACAGAATTCTGTGCTGGTGATTCTGATCTCAACAACACTCCTCGGTCAGGGAGGCCCACCGAGGTTGATGACGACAAAATAAAGGCATTGATCGAGTCAAACCCACATTACATGACATGAGAAACATTGAACATCCATCATTCAAGCACTCGCAAACACCTGAAGAAGCTGGGACACGTAAGCAAGCTCGATATTTGGGTTCCACATGAACTCAAAGAAGTTCATTTGACGGCACATATAAACATTTGCAATATGCTCATTAAACATGAGGAAAACGATCCTTTTTTGACGTGACTGATAACTGGTGATGAGAAGTGGATTGTTAACAACAATGTGGTGCCCGAACAGTCTTGGTCCCGATGTGATGATTTGCCTCAAATGACATCAAAAGCAGACATTCATCAGAGGAAGGTTATGCTCTCAGTGTGGTGGGATTTTAAAGGTGTCGTGTTTTTCGAGCTCCTATTAAGGAACCAAACAATCAATTCGAATGTGTACTGTCAGCAATTGAACGGTTTGAATGAATCCATCATCCAGAATCGTCCAGAGCTTGTTAATTGTAAAGGAGTTGTGTTCCATCGGGACAACATGAGACCACACACAAGTTTGATCACCTGTCAAAAATTACTGGAGCTTGGATGGGATGTGTTGCCACACCCACCATACTCGCCTGATCTTTCACCGTCAGACTTCTACTTGTTTCACTCTCTTCAAAACTCCTTGCGTGGTATAACGTTCAATTCCGAGGAGGCTGTAAATCAGCACCTTGTTCAGTCTTTTGCAAATAAAAACAGGCTCTTCTGTGAACGAGGAATTATGAAGCTCTCTGAAAAATGGCAAAAGGTTATCGAACAAAACGGGCAATATATCATTGATTGATCTTTTTTCATTGTATAAACAAATGACCTTTTAAAAACATAGACAAGGGCCGGCCGAGTGGCTCAGTTGGTTAAGAGCTCGTTCAAGAGTGCGAGCTGAGCTCTGATTAACAGCGGTTCGATACCAGCCCGAGCTGAATTGCCATTGAGCTGCCAACAGGTGGCAGGATGGCTCAGCTAAAAAAAAAAAAAAAATACACAAAATACGTCATGACTTTTCCAAAGACCCAATAGAAAGGACGGTAGTAGCATTTACGTCCTTTAAGTGTTCCATAGGGAAGTGAAGGGGACTTCAATGATATACAATCATGTCCATCTCCAGCAATTATCCCCTCATACACTTCTTGAAAGGATAGGGGGATTTTTCTCTCATTTTGACGAATGTCATAGTACATCTGGAAAAACATTTATTTTCCCATTAAAGGATTCCTTGTCACAGTATACAGCTGTAACATTATAAAAAATGCAGACTAGAGATTACTCAGCTCCTATGTCTACTCTTAAAATTTTTCTATGCAAACAGAGGCTGTTTCTTATCCTTGGGCCAAGTATTGATAGCACAGAGACAAGGTTATTTGTTAACCCTGTGCTCCTAAAATTTTACCAGGAAAATCCTTTTGATTATTTCCTTTGTCAAATCATTAAACAAAATTAGCACCTGCAATAATTTCACTTCCAGCAATAACAAATTACATTAGTGGGTGGGCATTTAGAATCTACTTCACTTTTCACAAAGGATTCAGATACATTAGTCAATTAATGCCTAAAATGTACTAGTGTTTTAAATTTTTGCTTGTTTCACACATGAATTCCAGTCACTATTTAGTTATTACTTCTACTTAGATTTTGGAATATTACTCATTGAACTTAAAGTCTTTGATGCTAATTGTTGCCATATGATATCTGTTCTTTTAGTAAAGGTAATATCAGAGTTTTGAATTCTTCAAAGAACTGAGTAAGCAGAAGTTAGATTTTTCAATAAGCCATTGAGATGTACTACGTCCCAGTGAATCTCCTAATAAACTATTTTTTTTTAATTTTTAGTTTTTCTAAATAGACATCATATGACCAATAAAAACTAAGGTGCCTAACTGATTTAGGGTTTATTATTGGCTATAGAATGTTCTAATATGAGAGTAGTAATGTGACCACTACCCAAGGGTCTTTAAGCCTTAAACAGGATATATCCTGAGAGCTTGACACCAGTGCAAACAATAATAAAATAATAAGTTAAGTAAACAAATAAAGAAAAGAGTTATCCTCTGAAATGACTCCTAAGTGGACTGTTGATGAAAGTGGGTGCTTGTCAAATCATAAATTGTAACAGTAGAAAGTGTTGGGGTGGGGTGAAGCTGATATCTACGCATGAAATCTAGAAAAATAAAATGCTGTAGGAAAGAATTTTCAAATTTTTCCAGCTCCAAGAGACAAGTGCATATGATATATGGAAGATTTGAGCATTTTGGTCATTAAAAAAGTCAATAAAGGGCTGGCTGAGTGGCTTGGTGGTTAAGCACTGTCTTGGGAAGCCAGTGGCCCTGGTTCGGGTCCCACATCTGAGGGCCAGTGACACTGTCCTCAAAAAAAAAAAAAAGTCAATAAAGACTATTTTGGGGGGTTCTATAATAGGTGAGGTAAAATATTTCATAGACTACATGATTCTGCTTACTCTTCCCCTCTTTCATACTAACTTATTTAGATTGTTTCTTGGTTGTGGAGTTGGAAAAAAACTAAGGGGAGCAGTTAGGATAGGAATGGGGGTAGAACGGAAGAGGTGCCCCAAAGCAGCAGTCAATGATATATAGCTGTGGAGAATGTCACACAGAAAATGAAATAGAATCCAGGGATCCAATCAGATACAGAGAATGTAGATACAGAATAATGTACAAGAAAAAGACTGAAAGATTGGTGGTGTTTGTGCACAGTAGAACATGGAATTCAGAGGAATATCTGTGTGTTTGGATTTGCTATAAATGTGATATAGCTTTTGATTGGCATACTTACCTTTATGAATACAACCAATATACACATGATTTCATTTTAAAAACCATATTGTATTTAGGTATCTATTGATTGTTTATATAAAGAAATTATTTTTTGTTCAATGACATGATTTGTAATTTAATTTTATTGTTTATGTCATCTGACATATGATACACAATGTCAGTTTCAGCAATACACAATGAAGGCTAAAAGTTCATCCCCAAACCACACTTTCAATCAAAACCTAGAATCACTGGGACCCTTGTTAAAAATAAACTTTGTTAAAAATAAAGTTTTCTAGGGATCTCTAAAAAAAAAAAAAAAAAATTTACTCCACTACTTAATTGCTCACCCACAGCTTGATTTCCTTTACAATAGTCCTAATACTGTACAGACTCCAGGGTAATTTGCATGTGCTTCAGATTGATCATGCAATTATGTAAAACACTGAGGAGCTCAATTAAGATCTCATATGCAATCTAGGAGGAACACAGCAAACACCTCTGCAACGTGTCTTCCAAAGCAGATGTTTTCTAAAAAATACGTGAAATAAATAAGAATAGAACTCTATCCTATGAACATCCTTTTCCACAGGTGTTGCCTGAAAAATTAGTGCCCTCATTATTAATGACCAAAGGATTCCATGGTCAAATAAGTTTGTGTTATGCTGAATCAAAGTTAAACCAATTCCTGTACTGTAGGACGTCAGTCTTTAATATGACGATGAATTATGAGTCTCTAAGGAGCTATAGCATGCAGCATTTCTCAGTCCCATCTGACCTTGAAAGTGGGTGTATTGCGAAAGTGCCCTCTTAAATACATTTGGAATATCCCTACAGAGAGAAAGCAACACAAATCTTGCTGAAATCCTGGTAGGTGCTATCTGATAGCACTTTGCGATTGGCTAGATTACAATACTAGGTGTAATCCAGGCCTAAAGATAGAAGCAGAAAACCATTAAACAGCACTATCTCTGAACTGTTGTCACCAGAGCATATTTAACATGTTGTCACGAAGTATCATGAAGCTGAGAAAGGGGCCCTACTTTCAGCTGCTGCCCTAAGCTTAAAATCTCTTTCCTGAGAAAGAGGTTTGAAAACTTTGCATTTCTTCCTTGTGTCAAATTCTGATCTCAGAGAGAGCAGCTGTGTCTGTCGTCCACAGGTGGCATGAGGAGCCAGCCCTCAACGGCGCATACAGGAGGAAGGACAAGTCCTCTCATGATGCAGTTCATGCAGAATCAGTGAACAGTGCCTACTCGGAGCATCGTAATACAAAGAATTGGCTCTTTCTGCAAAGAATAATAAGGCCTTTGAAGCAAGAAGCAAGTGCCCCAAACCAGGTGGATGAGGAAGGAAATGGCATGCAGGGGTCCCAGTGAAGACTATCTATCATTTCTTGGTCACTTTACTGAAGGGCTATCACCAGTTTCTTAGTACTGAGGAGCTGGACATTGGCTCAAGAACCCATTATACCTCCGTTTGGGGTTACTGCATATAGTAACCTTTATGAGTGCTTACTGCGTGCTGGGTGTTAGTTCAGCAGATCCTCACAAGCCGAGGAGCTGCTCATGAGGACCATAATGCCAGGTGTCCACTGTGCACACGGAGCTGCACACACAGTCTGCCTAACACCAGAGCCTGTACCTTCTCCACACGCCATGGGCACCAGGTGTCCACTGTGCACACGGAGCTGCACACACAGTCTGCCTGACACCAGAGCCTGTACCTTCTCCACACGCCATGGGCGCTCCTTTGGCTGACTCATACAGATCTCCACAGAGGACATGCTTCATTCTTCCAGTCATTAGTAATCACTCTTTTGTCAGTTTTGTAAGCTCCAAGTTAAATTACATGTCCAGATACCATGCCAAAGAACCTGTACTGTATAGTTATCATCTTCCTAACTATACAGGGCAGAAGAAGCATATGTATATCTATCTGGATATACTTCAGTGAGCTGATGTCCAGTTTTCCCTAGAAAGTCCCAGTTTATTTATACATTATTCTGGGTTCCCCATTTCACTCTCAAAATTACCCTGGGTTAGGAAAAAGAAAATAAGGTCACACTAGATACAGTTCACATTATGAGACTATTTTTTGCCAAGAAATAAAAATACATATATACCTTTAAGTGGAAATTAAAATGCTCCACAAGGAAAAAATGAGGTGGGAAAAGGCTTAATCCAGGCTTTTCATTTTAGTCCACTTGGCAAATATAGATAGTTAAAATGTGGACAGACAAAGGAAGAGTCTCCATATTTACTAGCTCTACTATCAGGTAAAACCTTTACTTTTTGAGCAAAATGCACAGCTAAATATTAAAATAATGTGTGATGCAATTTCAGATACAATGGCCGCCCATTGCTTGAGCTGGGACATCAGTCTTTTTCTGACTGGGCCTGAAGTTCATACCATATAATTTAATATTATATTAAATATAATATAATTGATATTATATTCTGTAATATCAATTTTCTTATTAAATTAATTCATGTATCTTATCAAGTTAACTCATATATTATCATACGTTTGTTGGAGTTGACTTTTATGAAGGAAGATAAAGTAGAACAAACAATACAAAGTGGGGGAAAGAAAGACTAAAGGGATTTCTCGCTTGTTATTACTTTTGAAAAGTATATATTGAAAACCATCCTCAGGTTATTTAGTTTTTATATTTTCATTTAATAATAATTATATTCTTCTTTTTTGTTCCTAATTCATAGAAAGAAAAGAGAATAACATGATGTACAGAATACCTTTCCACGATTGAACATTAAATTTTCAGGGTACGGAGTCAACGCCCCTACCGTGGCTGGCAATGTCCCTCTGTGGTGTGACCCTCTTTCTCTCTCTAGACTCAGTGTAGTGTGCTCCGGGTTGCTTTTCGCTCGCTGAGCTCTAACCTCGGTGAGCTTCTTCCAGTGTCTCAGATCCACCGTATTCCTTGTCACCACAGAGTTTTTAGTCCAGCCATTCCTCTTCTGTCTCAGTTAGGTTGGCCCTACTCAAACCCCCACAATGTGCTCCCCTGAACCAGAGTGGTCGGTTGAGTGGCAGGTTGGGTTATTGTTCAGAGTATACCACCCCACTGTCCCCATTTCCAAGAGAGGAGTGTTGCTCTCGATTCACTGATGTTGGGCTTGACCTTGGCTTTCTTTGGCCTATTGCATTTTGGGCAGCACCTGCACGGCCATTTGTGTCTCCTTGTGCCTCTACTGCTGTCCAGAGAGGAGCACCTCCAGGCCGCCTGGCAGGTCCAAGAGGGGGTGAAAGGCAGTGAGCAGAGGCACCCCAGTAAAGCCCATCTTGGGTCAGCCAACCCTCGCTGAGCTATAGAATTAAATAAATGCCTAGTGTTTATTGTTCTGAGATGTTTTCTTTTTCATTACTTGCTATCAAGGATTATTAACTGATATAGTATTTCTCTTTTGTGGTATTTCCAACAGCTGTAATTGTACATTTATTTGAGTTATGGGATTGCAATATCTTTTCACTAACTACAGCATACATGCAGTAACCAAGAAAATGATACATCACCAGCATCCAATCAATACATTAAAAACCTGAATGAATTAAAGTTACCCATCCAAAAGCAGATATATGAATAATGGAAATAAAAAACAAACAAACCCAGGGAGATTACATTTTCTAATTTACTTTTGTCAGATAGAACCAACTCAAGTTTCGTAATCTTTACAAAGCTGATTCCCTTTCTGGGATTTGTTATTTGGACTCTCCAGTCACCTGAATGCCAAAATCAGAAACAAAGGCTGTAAACAATTGTGTGTTACAACAGGAATCAGTGCAACCAAGAGAAAAAAAATCAACTATGAAATTAGGTGAGGAGAGATTGATTTCTCCCTCACGTTAATCACCAAAACAAATTTATTTTCTCCTCCATTTCCCTCTCTTCTACCTCAAGAAAAAAGAATGAAAAGAAAGGGAAGAAAGAATGTCTTTTACATGAGTCTGGATGGACACACCACCGGGCAGGCTGACTGTGGTTCATGAGGAAAAACTAACCAAGGACCAGCTCTTGTGTTTGAAGGCAATAGAAAGGGTGTTTTTAAGGCAACACTCTTCAACACTGCAAGTCTATATCAGATCATGGCAATTCCTGCCAATACACTGCTTAAAAGAAGATACCTCTAAGATGCTATAAAATGTTCTTCATACAAAACTCAGCTTCTGATTTTCTTTTCTCCCAACATATTGAAAAGCATTGTGTAAACTGATTTCTGACTGACTGTAGAGTTGATTACCACTTGTGTTCGATCTGCTGCCAAGACTACCATCGGGCTCCCACGTATCATGGAGTCTAGCACCTCAGTCATGTTCTCAGCATCTCTTATGAGTCATCATGGTTAATAGTGAAAGTCCCAAGGCAAGGTCACCCGCAAATTACAGGTGCACACAAAGCCCAGGCCTCTGAAGCACCATTCTTGGATACTGAACATCTGCAGCAAGCACAGAATGCGCTGGCATCCCTCGGAGGGAGAAAGCTGGGTGGAGGTGTGACAAGCTGGTGGGCACTGGGCCTGGACCTGGGTGAGTGATAGGCCACATGGTTCTTTCAATTCCTTATCCACTAATTTGTTTCCCACTGCGTGCTGAGGGCCTCCTATGTGCCGGGCACTGCATTAGATACTGAGGATAGAAAGATACACAGTCTTCCTGAAGACACAGAAACGGAAGTAAGGAACAGCCATACACTGTGGAAAGGGCCGGATAAGGGCTGAGCTGTGCTGGGGGTCACACTGGGGATGCAGCTGACCCGATGGGAAAGAGGTCAGGGCAGCATCTTGGACCAGGAGACAGTTAAGCTCACACTTGAAAGACAGGCGGCAATTATCCAAAGCGATCAAGCGGTAAAGAAGGCTCGTCTAGGCACTGAGATCTGATGTGCAAAGGCTGAGAAGCTGACCAGAATGAGACTTAGGTGTGGGACTGTGGGGCTCAGCACAGGGTAGGCTTGAGGTGACGAGAGGGGCGTAACAGCCGGCAGTGGAACCGTTACCCAGGGCCAGAGCACATGCAGCTTTGCAGGGCTTTCTAAGGCTTTGGATTTCACCTGGGAGAAATGGGAGTCATAGGGTTTTCTTTTTCATTTTTATATCTATCTATTTATTTTTACTCAATTTATTGGGGTGACATTATTTAATAACATTATATAAGTTTCAGGGGTATCTGTGTATTGCATTGTGTGCTCACAACCCAGAGTCTAGTCTCCTTCCGTCACCAAATACCTGCCCCCCTTCAACCCTCTTCATCTTCTATCCACACCCTTCCCCTCTGGTAACCACCCTACTGTTGCCTGTCTCTATAAGTTTTTTTTGTTTGTTCATTTGTTGCTTTCTGTTTATATCCCACATATGAGCGAAATAAAATGCGCCCAAACTGGAAGGAAAAACTAAAACTGTCATTATTTACAGATGACATGATATATATAGAGAACCCTATATAAAATATAAAATAAGGTAAGAAACCCATTTAATGTTATCAGAAACAAAATAGAAAATATATACAAGTGTCTTTGTTATTTAATGATATTTATATTTAGTCATCACTTGATTTAAGCATATAGTTGTCTAGTTTGTCTGAGTAGTTTTGAGATATTCTCTCCTAGGAAGTCAGTCTCTCCCTGAAACCCAGATGTCATTATTTCTAATATGATGACAGTTGCTAAATTGTTCCTGTCAGTTAATGTGCCATTAGCTGAACCACTTCACGAGGGTGTTCTTTCTAAGATGAAGAGGGCGTGTTTTACATGGGACATTCTTTTTAATCACCTAAGGGCTACTGCCTCTACCCAACCATGTAGGTGATGAGACATCTGGGGACACATGTCCTCAGCCCTAATAATTTGGATTTGCTTTTGAGCTTCTTTATGCATCTTGAGATGCTGCCAGGAGACAGTGACCTGAGGAGTCAGGTCAGATGCTGACAATGGTCGTTTAGTCGTAAAGGGGCAGGAAAGTAAGGTGGGATGCAGGTGATAATTCAGAGAGGGCAAATTTTCCTGGAGCTTTCATTGGAGAAAATGTCATCTGGCCAGTTTGGAAGGATTATTACTAAGACCCCCCACAGGACTTTTGCCATATTAACCCTTTGATTTCAGTTCATGTTGTTTTACTGTTGACTCACCAAGCCTCACGAAGGCTTTTAACTCCATCATCATTTTCTTCATCATCATTATCATCATCCACCCCATTTTATTCCACACTTAGTAAGAGCTCAAAACCAACAGGTACTATAATCATTATCCTCATATTTCAGGCTCTGTGCTAAGGTAATTTTATTAAGTACCTTAACCCATGCTTCACAGATGATGAATCTGAGGTCATGGATGGGAAGTGACCTGCTCAGTGTCGTGTGGCTGCTGATGCTGAGGCTGAGATCTGAGCTGAGTTCTGCCAGAGTGCAGATGCCATGTGCCCTGTTGAGATGCTACACTCCTGATCCTCGCCTTGTTGCCCACTGCTCAGGACTTGGTCCGGCTACCATGCTCGCCCTGCTGTGGCAGGCGGGAAAGTGGATGCCCAAAGATGTCCATGTCCCATCTCCAGAATCTATGAATATAATATACTAGCAGCAAAAGGAAATCAAATTTGCAGATGGAAATAAGGTTGCTAATCCTCTAACCTTGAGATGAAGAATTGTCCGGTGGGGCTATCAGGGTGGGTCTCATGTGATCACAAGGAACAGGGAGATAGAAAAGGCAGTCAGAGAAGATGTGATGAAGAAGCTCCTTAGAGTGGTTCAGTGTGCAGAGGACTCACCTGGTCATTGCCGGCTTTGAAGGAAGACGGAGAGGCCATGAGTCAAGGAACGGAGGCAGCCTCTAGAAAGTGGGAAAGAAAAGGAAATGGATTCTCTCTGTGGAGGTGAATTTTATGTGTCAATTTGTTGGGGCTACAGGGTGCCCAGATTAAACATTGTTTCTAGGCGTGCCTCTGAAGGTGTGTCCAGGTGAGATGAGCATTAGAATTCATGAACTCATGAAGTGGATGGCCCCCTCAATGTGGGCATGAAAGGAACAAACACCAGAAAGAGGGAGATGTGTTTCTCTTTCTCTGATTGTTAGAGCTGGGACATCAGCCTTTGTCTGCACTGGGACTAAAGTTCATACCGTTGGCTCCACTGGTTCTCAGGCCTTTGGATTTGGACTGAATTACACCAGCAGCACTTCTGGGCCTTTCGTGAGACTTCTCGGCTTCCACAATTGTGTGATCCATAATTATCTGGATAATGAATCTCTCTGTCTCTCAGAAAAAACCGGGGGTGCCAAAACATGTATACAGATGACTTGTATTCATCTACTGTTATCAGTATATATGGAGTATTGCAATTTTAATAGTTTTTTCCTTTCTCAAAATGTGCATACATTCTTTGGGCACCCTCTGTGTGTGTATGTATATGTATTTGTATGTATGTATATATGTGTGTGTGTGTATATATATATATATATATATATATATATATTTGATATACATATACTACTGGTACTGTTTCTCTGGAGAATCCTTACTAATACACACTTCCAGAGCATCGAGAAAAGGAACAGAGCCCTTTTGATACCTTAATTTTTGCTTATTGAAACCAATTTTGGATTTATGGCCTCCATTACTGAAATATAAATACATCTGTATTGCGTCAGTTCCTGACTTCATGGGAATTTGCTACCGCAGTGATAAGAAAATTACGATACCAGCCTAGGACTGAATGGTGTCCCTGGACCAAACCCGGAAAGATTGGATATGGAAGCCAAGCAAGACATAAGAGAAACAGACAAAATGTACATCTAAACACGGGTGTAACACGAGACAGGAGCTATTCCTGCTCCCGGAACAAGCTCTGTGGGGCGACAGTGGGTAAACACATTCCGGCACGGGACGCACTAGCCAGGGACACAGCGAGGAATGAGACATCCGACCTCTGCAGTGTGGAACAGGACAAGGAAGAAGGTCCGGGTTCTGTCTAAACTATGACAATGTTGAATGATATCTTTTCTTGGCTTGCTATTAACTGTTAGATAACTATACTGTTAACTAGCTCAGAATTAACAGCTTTGATAATTAGATATAGCCACAGTCATTAATTGACTGTTTTGCCATTATTACTCATTCATTCCTATTGGAAATATTCCAAACTCAGTTTTATCTATTTCAGTATAGTCAAGGGGTTTTACAATTAAAAGGAGGGACAAGGACTTATATTCAGATTTATAGTGATGGGGCCACTTCTTATAGATTTGGGTTTTTAAGCTTAGGTCATCAAAAGACTATTCTAGGGAATTATGTGTGAGTTTTTGTTTTCTCTCTTATTTGATTTTTTAAATTAAATTTATTGGAGTAACATTGGTTAATAATATTTTATCAATTTCAGGGGCACAACTTTATAATATGACATCTGTGTGCTCACCACCTGAAGTCTAGTCTCCTTCCATAACCATATATTTGATGCCTTTACCCTTTTACCTCCTCCCACCACCCTTTCCCTCTGGCAACTAGCATTTTTGTCTATATCTGTGAATTTGCTTGTTTTATTTGTTTATTTGTTGCTTTTCATTGCATATCCCACATATAAATGAAATCATATGGTTATAAGGGAAATGCAAATCAAAACCACCATGAGATACTACCTCCCACCTGTTAAAATGACTATTATTTTTTTTAAAAAAAGAATTAACAGGTATTAGAGAGGATGTGGAGAAAAGGGAACCCTCACACGCTGCTGGTGGGAATGTAATTTGGTACAGCCACTATGGAAAATCGTATGGAGTTGTCTAAAAATTTAAAGAATAGAACTATCATATAACCCAGGAATCTTTCTTCTGGGTATCTACCCCCCAAATTTGAAAATACTTATACATGAAGATATATGTACCCCTATGTTCATTATAGCATTATTCATAATAGCCAAGACATGAAATCAGCTGAAGTGTCCTTCGATGGATCATTGGATAAAAAAATGTGGTACATATATACAATGAAATACTACTCAGCCATAAAAAATATACAATCCTGCCATTTTGGACAACATGGATGGATTTTGAGAGTATCAGGCTAAGTGAAATAAATCAGAACAAAAAGGACAAGTACCATATGAATTCTAGTGTTGCTTCGTAATATCTAAATAAGCCAAGATGAGTTACTCTCAATGAAACTCAACTATTTTTATATGTAAAATAAAAATAACAATGCCTAGCCTAAAATATGAGGGTTTAATGAGCCAATATGTATATTTAAAGCACAGAAAATTGGGTTATATTAAGTGGAGAAAACTAAAATTCACATATAAGTCTCTAGAATAGTCTTCCAATAATCTAATCTTAAAATTCTCAAGCTATAAGAAGTGGCCCCATCACTATATATCTGAATAAAAGCCCTTGTCCCTCCTTTTAATGGTGAAATATATTGAAATTAATAAGGTTGAGTTTGGATTATTTCCAATAGGAATGAATTAGTAATAATGGCAAAATAATCAATTAATTACTATGGCTATGTCTAATTATCAAAGCTGTTAATTCTGAGTTTGTTAACAGTATAGATATTTAAAGGTTAATATTAAGCCAAGAAAAGATATCATTCAACATTTTTATAATTTAGGCAAAACCCAGATTTACAGTGCTGTTCAGGGAAAACAGGTGTTTGTGAAGTGCCTGACATGACACCTGGCACATAACTGGGTGTTACCGGTGGTTACATATCACCACCAGCCGCACCACCTCTGTTAGGAATATCCACCGCCTGGGTTTAGCAAGAGCCTAGTGGAGGCATCACGGAGATAGGTAGGCTAGGTTTCTTGAGAGAGGAGCTGAGGACTCAACTGTTTTTAGTCCTTTAAGATCTTTTGTCTCTTTATGCTGGAGTGTAAAATTGGGTTGGATTTAGTTTTTGTTTGGAAGAGGATCTTGCCCTCGGAGGACTGAGGTTTTAGGGAAAAGGGAGAAAACATAAAGCTGACTCCTTAGGCTTGGTTTTTAGAGCCTAAAGAGAGAATGCAGAGCGTAGAGATTTCCAGGCTCACAAGGGTTGAAAACAGAAGCAGCCCATTCTCATGATTATTTCTCCTTCTAAGCTTCCTGCCTGAGACGTGCACTTTCCACTCGGGCACGGCGATTCCTGGGCTATTGGCCTTGTGATTGGTTCAGGGGTGATTTTCAGAGAGACACAATTAACTAAGCACTAGTTAAACACACTCTGCCATTCATACACACTGTAACTTTTTAAACTATAGAATGGCAATAAATTAGGTTTGACAAAATTTTTTAAGGAAATGGAAATTTTTAGGTTAAGATATAAATTAATTCACACCATTTTCCTTATTCCTTTACTTTGAAAAGTTCTATTTAATCTAGCCAGGGTCTTTCTCTGGCTTTGAGTAGAATAAGTCACGCCCTACCCTGCCAAATCTTTCTTCATTTTCTGGGGATAGTTTCAAGAAAGCTCCACCAGCCGTTAACCAAGTATCTTTGGGTAATGGTGGGTTTTGTCAGAGTGAAGATTGCTGCTGTGAAATTACTTAACTGATCTAACCCTGTGTTCATGTGCAAGGACAGAACTGACTGCTCTCCACAATTTGTCTTTAGAGAGAAATTCTCAGCATAGACAGTATTTTTTTCATCCTGGAGGCTATATTCTGTGCCCAGCAGGCTTTTTGCTGTTATTTGCTAATTCATTGTTTGCATCAGTATAAAATTGATCTTTTTACTGATAGTGTTAAAGGAAATTCTAGCTTATTAAACCTGCTTTTAATGTTCTTTAAAGTTTTTTTTTTAATTGGGGAAAAGTATGTTTTTCCCAGGACCCATCAGCTCCGAGTCAAGTTGTTGTCCTTCAATCTTAGTTGTGGAGAGTGCAGCTCAGCTCCAAGTCTAGTCACTATTACACCATTATCAATCTAGTTGCAGGGTGGGGCGCAACCCACCATCCCTGTGGGCGTTGAAATGGCCACCTTATGATTAAGAGCATGCACTCTAACCAACTGAGCCATCTAGCTGCCCACTGGCAACTCCGCTCAAGTCATTGTCTTCAATCTAGATGTGGAGGTTGCAGCTCACTGGCCCATGTGGGAATCGAACTGGCAACCCTGTTGCTCAGAGCTCACACTCTAACCCATTGAGCCACCTGGCCACCCTAAAAGTATTTTTTAATGACGCCATTCATTTCTTTATACCTGCCTTGTACCAGAAAGGACTTAAGATAGTGAATTTCTGTGGTTCCTCTATTATTTTTCTGATTATTCTTTCTCAATTTCTTTAAATGCTGATGTTCCCCAGGGTTTTACCCTTGACCCACAGTGACTGACAAGTTATTGAGCATGTGTCATGTCTTTGCTCATTTAAGACAGGACAATAGTCCTGTCACTCTTGTTGGATAATTTCCTACATCTTTATAGTTTGAGCTTCTACCTAGAAAGTGATAAATGCCACTCTATTTTTGTAACTTCCATTTCAGACTCATATATGCACTTGCCTATTGGACTCCTCTATTTGAATCTTCAACAGGCATTCAGCATTTCTGAATCACTGAGTTCACCTAACTTACGCTCAATCACTTAAAAAGGGGTATAATTCTCTCTCATGCTACGTGAACATCATGGTTGGCTGGGGGCTCTCCTGCATGTGGTCTCACTCAGGCATCCAGGTTAACAGAGCAGCTACCACATGGAGAATTGTCAGGTGTCAAGACAGAGGGAGAGAGAGTACTGATCTCCCATACTGGCAGTTAAGTGACACAATTTTTTTCACAACTCATTAGCCAGAACTAGCCACATGGCCCCATTCAGCCACAAATGAGCATAATCCTTCCATGTGCCTGGAAAATGGAGAATTGAACATAGTTTTTTAAATAGCAGTAATGGTTATCACAATATTCAAAATTAAATTCAGCATAATTTTCCCCAGATCTATTTTTTCTTCTCTTTTTAGCACTTCAGTTGGTGGTATTGCCATCTACCTACTCACCCAATACCAGAAAGCTGGACTCGAGGGAAAGGACTAACACACATGTCACAGGGTCATCATGACACAGTGACCTTCTTATATGCCATTAGTATATTTGACAGTCGAATTAAAATGAGCCATGACATGATGAATCTTAGCACATTCTGGAAATGTGATTACTTCCAAGGTTAAATAAGATTCCCTTAACATTTATGAAGGAAAGCTCAATGAACAAAATACTAATTACATACGAACATGAACACATGCCCCAACACAGCACATTTTCTGTATCATTTGGGTCATCTTTTCTAGTTCAGGAACACATGGCAGAAAAAATACTATTGCCAAAGTTAAGTGAGGCATTCCATCCTTGGCTTGGATGGACATCAATGTCCATGAGTCTGAGGAGCCTTCCTCCATTCCATCTGCTACTTTACCAAATCTTCACCTATCACTGAGAATTTGCTTTGTGTCTGAAATGCTTACATTTCTTCATGCATTCATTTATTTCTCCAAAAGTATCACTTGGCAGGCACTGAGATAAACACTGGAATCTCAGAAATGAATTCCTCTTCTGTGTTCAAGGAGATAAAAGCTGTTGGGCAAGACATATGTCAGGGTCATACTGACACCCTCTGAGGATAAATATAAGTTTATGGGGACACAGAGGGAAGAGCAGTAATCTTCTCCTGGGGGAATCCGGGAAGATTTTTGCAAGGGGGTGACATTTGAATTGGGTCTTGAAGTTGGAGTGAGAGTTTGATGGACAGGGGTTTCAGAAAAGTCACTCTAAGTAGAACATAAACAGGCTCTGCCTCCAGGATGGACCAGGTCTCATGGAGAAACACTCTGAGGTTCAGGAGGTTGGTGAATCAGAATAGTGATGATGAATGATGACATGAAACTGGAATGACAGGAGAAGCTGGATTTGAGAGAACTCTATGTCATGCCCAAGAGGTTACATTTTGATCCTGCAGATATTTGAGGGAAAATAAAAATGTAATAGGGGATGGAATTAAACTCAAGGGATGACGAGATGTGGGAGACCCATAGCGGAAGCCCTTCCATGGCTATTTGCTTTGATTGACATTCATGGGAACTAAGGAGACTCCTGAGAAAAGATCTCAAATAGTATCAGTGATTGGGTATTAGACATGTACATGAGTCCGTAATACACTAGAGGGAACCAACAAGTTATCCGTAAGAAAGGAGGGGGCACCTGAGAGAGAATTCATCTCAAGGGAAGAAAGAATTTGGTTCTCTGCATCCAGCTAACCACAGACTGAGATAATTATAGAGGCGAAGTGGTTCTAGGTACACTATAAAATGTATACCTGATCTGGATACTCTAAAGAGGTACACATGCCCTCTAGAGGTAGATGGAGGAGAAAGAATGCTTTTGAAAAGGCTAAAAGAATGTTATCATATCAGAAAACAAGCAACCCGCTATAGGACACTATGAAAGAGCCTAATACACATCATGGGAATTCATTTTCCAGTTCATATCACAGCAAAGCAATGCGCAAGTTATCCTGGGAAAGTGATGGCCGCAGGCCAGGCCATGTGGCTGGTGGACAAGTGGAGTGATGGAGCAGAGCCCAGCCGGGGGCCTGGGCTGGGTAGGTCTGAGGCAGCACAGGTCAGACTGGTTGGAAAGAAGCCCGGTGCTGTAGGCAGTAGTACAAGATGTAAACCACGTGACACATGTGAATACTGTAGCAGAGGCTGTCTGAAAAATGAGATGGGGAAGGGGCGTTTTAAGCTTACAAAACTTGAGTGTATATTTTTGATGCAATTTCAATAGTTCAACAGATTGCTATGGTTGCGGGCAGCTGATGTCTTTTTAGAAGAAGGGGAGTGACATGCTCAGATTTACATTTTAGAAATGTCATTCCAGGAGGTGGAATAAAAGATGCCTCAGAGAGCAGAGAAATAGTAGAAAATCACTGAGATTTATGCAGAAGTCCACATGAAAGATAACAGGATTTATTAAAGGTGGTCACAGTCGAAAGGGAATGGGAATGGACTTTGAGAGAGATTTTGAGATAGGATTAATAGGAGTTGGTGAGAGAAGATGAAAAGAGAGAAGCTGAGGAACCCCCGATGTGGCTGGAGATACCTTTATACCCACAGGGAATTTGGGGGAGGCAGCCGAGTCCCAGGCAGGCCTTGTCTTCCCAGACAGGGAGCTGTGAGCAGACAGAAACTGGCCACATGTGATGGGACAATACTTGGCACCTTTGACTCAGGCACCGAGCCCATTCTCGCCTTTGCTGTAATGGCTTGAGGGTGCAGAGTATATGTAAGCGTTTTGGTGTACAGTTCACCATGGGACCTTGAAACACTCTTAACAAGTTTGTCTCTTAGTTTTCCCATCTTTCATACCATAATAATGCTCTTAGGTAAAGATTTATGAGTTAATGTCTGCAGAACCTTGGCCACAGGCTCAATATAAACTACTTTATTAAGTATTAATGAGTGCTTCCCGTTTGCAGCTTAGCCTGAAGACGGACAGAAAGGAAAACAAAGGTTTTTGGAAAAGCTATCTTCCTTGTATAATTCCTTTTGATTGATTGGTGGGTAAGGAAATTGTGAGAGGAAAGGAGAAAGCAAGGGGACATGACCTACAGTGGAAATGCCACTAGAATGGATGTTTCTTCAGGTGTGGGCTGCAGACACCTGGCAAGGACATCATCGGGGCTTGTTTTAAGGAGCATCATTGAATTCCTCACTATCACAATGATTTATGGTTCCTGTGGGCTCTTGCTTATGAACTTTGAAGGGTTAAAGCAGGACCTTAAGATGACAAGGTACTCAGGCCCAAGCTCTTGGCACATTACAGGGGCTCACTCTGCTCTTCCAGGAGTGCTGGGTGTAACCAGAGCCCACAGCTGACTGTTTGAGGAGACACAGAGGCTTCCTCAGGCCACTGAGGGTGGCAGGTAATGGGGCTTCTTGTGCTGGTCACTTTTTAACTGAGGTTTTCAGGTAGTGACACCTCCAACTTTGTTCTTTCTCAAGATTGCTTTGGCTATTTAGGGTATTTGGGGGATTCCATTTCAATTTTAACATTGTTTGTTCTAGTTCTGTAATAAATGCCATTGGTATTTTGATAGTTATGGCACTAAATCTATAGATCACTCTGGGTAGAATGGAAGTTTTAATGATGTTAATTCTTCCTATCCACGAGCATGGCATATGCTTCCATTTATTTGTATGTTGAATTTCTTTCTTCAATGTCTTATAGTTTTCTGAGTATAGGTCTTTCACCTACTTGGTTAATTCTTTATGCAATTGTAAATGGGATTGTTTCCTTAATTTCTCTTTCTGATAGTTTTTTATTGGTGTAACAAAATGCAACTGATTTCCAAATATTAATTTTGTATCCTGCTACTTTACTGATTTCATTTATCAGTTCTAATAGTTTTTTGGTGGAATCTTTAGAAGTAGATCAATGAATCATGAAAATGGTACATACCAGTGATGAAAATGGTTGGGAGGCCCCACAGCCAAGGAAGGACTGGACCATTTACACCTCAAGCCGTTTTAAACCTGCGTGTTTGGGCTTTATCCTCCTGTCTTCATCACCTTTCACAGTTAATAGGAGTAGAGGATGGCACCTCAGGTTGTCATTCTCTTTGATATGCTTGTGCATTTCTCCCTTCCATTATTTTTGGTCTTCTTTTCACATTTTGATGTCTCAGATTCTGTTTAAAAGCAATCTTCTGTCATAGACCATTACCATTAAAGGGCCTCCTGAAAGATCCTCCTTTTCGTCTTGTGTAGGAGGAGGCTGAGGCTTGGAGAGGTGCGAGGATGTTCTGTGGGCTGCCTGGATCATTCGTGGCAGAGGCTAACTATTAGCAGCCCCTCCAAATAGTGCCATCTCTCACTTCCATGCGGCACTTCTTGTTTTACTCCTGACCTGCTCCCCGGGAGCTGGCAGACTGGCCTACCTTACCAGCCCAGGTGGGTCACTTTCAGCAAGCGACTGACAACCACACGCCTGAAGTAAAACTCTAATAAGACACCCTGAGCGCTCCAACAACAAGCAAAGAAAACATCAAGAAATGGGCAGCAAGAAGGTCAGAAGGCATCAGGGAGCCCTGGACCCTCTTTGGTGTGTCCGTCAGGCCCGTGGGGGTGGAGTGAAGTCAGCCCCGCTCAGTTGCCCCCGGAAGGGCTCCAGGGAGAGCAGCAACAGTGCCGCCCGGGTGGCGGGCTCCTGTCCTTCTCAGGAGGCTTCGCGTTGACGCCCTCCACTCATTTGGGGTATTGACTCCTCTGCTCCAGGGAGCTCTGTCTGCATTCTAATGAAGTAGGGTGTGAGTGGGTGGACATACTTGTAATAAGTACGTCTGTAATGAAACTCTGTAATAGTCACAGCGACGGTGACACCAAATACGAATTTCCCAGTGCTTCTGTAACTTTTCCTATTGCCTATGAGTATGGAATTTGATAGTTTGGGTTTTTTTAAAGGAGCAACAAAAATGGTATTTGTAAGACTTGATTGTTTTTTTGGTTCATTTTCACTTCTCTCCAGGATTGTAGACACTAATTGGCTTTTATTATTATTATTATTATTTTAATGCATTGTTTTATTTACTTATTTAATTATCTATTGCTGTTACCCATCCAGAATGTAGCCATCCAGCAACATCATATAATCTATGAACTTAACTCTGCTTCAGCCTCTGAACTGCCTTTGAGCAGCTGTAATTTGGAGAGGGCAGTGGCATCAGCCATCATGTTGACAGCAGCGGTGGAGGGAAAGTCGGCGTGTGAATTACTGTGTGTCTTGGTCCCACGTACACACTAAGCCTCCAAAAGTTAGGGCTGGGTCAATCAGGAGAGTTAACAATGAGTCTAAGATTTTTGTATCAGGTATAAGATGGTGTCATGGAACAATCCTAGAGTTATCGGTGCAGTTGAATAAAACATGAACTCATCCGTTTCTTCCTGGTTCACACCAGGCTAGCCAGCTGACTGGAACTGCAGTTCTAGGGGATGTAAATCCATCCAGGATATGGCTCCCTCTGGTGATATTTACCTGCCTCTGATATTCTCGGTGCCCAGTGGCCCTGATGCTCCCATGGAGCTGAAGCTTTGCTGTTACTGCTGTGGATACCCATGCTGATGCCTGTGGGGTCCACCCTTTTCTAGCAGCTTCTGTTCATTCCAACAACTTCAGAAATAACATCAAAGATATAAAATACTGAGAATAATCTCAGGTTAAGTCACAAGCTTCCTCCTCTCTCACTTTCCTAGAGAAACTTCTGTGGGTAGTAGTTTTACTGAGTTACTCTCAGGTATGCCCCTCTCATTTAGGCCTCTGACATTTGTCCCATTGGATCACACTGTCCGTCTGTCTCAATCTTCCCTCCAAGTGATGCTCTGAGCAGATTCTCTCCTAGAACCACAAGTTTTCATCTTGACCAATCTCAGGCACCTTGAGTCTCTCTCCCATCTCTGGGGCATTTTACTCTACAAGTAAAGAACAGAGAAAGGGGGGCATAGAAATGAGGATGGTTCTTTTGTTTTAACAACTGTGGCTTCTCATTCTGAGACTGACGATCGATCTCTTGGTGTTCAGTTATATGTCTTTCCCCTCAATTCTCAGTTTCTTGTGCAAGCATACCCTGACAGGACAACCCTGCCAGCCCATTCTCAATTGGATAATGACACACTGAGTAGGACCAAGTGTTAGGATTTCCGTTTAGTCCATTTGGAGCCTTGGCACCACTAGTGTCTTAACGGGATTCTCAGGGAAATATACTCTGAGTGCAAGATTGGCGTGTTGGTTTCCTGGGGAGAGTCCTTGGGAATATTTGTAAGGAAGTGAAGACACTGCGGGAATCAAGGGAGAAAAGTTGAATTGCAATATGTTGCACCAGCCACTCTAGCCAATCCCATGGGGAACTCTAGAGCTGGGATGGCCTCAGACTGGTCCAGAATGGAGCCCAGGCCTTTGCACCCCAGAATTCAGTGTGGGCTGCCAATCACAGCCCTCCTGATAGGGATAGCCTTGGGCAGAGCAGCCGCCTTCATTGGAGAAAAATCCCCGAAAGAGGGATTCAGTAGTCAATAGTCCTGGCCACTGGGAGAATGACTGCTTTGATCCAGAAGGGGGAATTTGGGTGGTGTACCTCAGCATCTTCTCCAGGCGAGTTTTGTTTTAGTCCCACTCTGGGCATACCCAAGACTCCGGTGCTGCCGAAGACTTCCAATTCAAGGATAGAATATAAATATATGCCATACCAGTAGGGCAAGTTTTTGCCTTTCTTCATTCCACATTTCTGTTCAACTTGCAATCTGATGAGTAAAGCAAGTGATGGGTCACTGACATGTGATCACATGATCTGTTCCCTACGCTGAGTTAGTGAGAAAGGAAATCCATTATCAGTACCCAAATCCCACCCCAAACCCCCAGTGAATCGGACTGGTACTGTCTCTCCTGTGTTCACCACCTGAAATCCTTTTTCCCCTGTACTAGTTAGTTTCCCTCCTATAAATTAGACCATCTCCCTCCTTGCTGTCTCTCACTCAACACTCCATGTTCTGTTTATATCTCTGTAGTACCACACTGTGTCTCTTTAATATCACATTACCAAAAGAATAGTGATACTGTTATTATATGATATTTCTTACTAAAGTAGGCAAAATAGTAAATCCTTTACTTCCATTTCTCCAAGGTTTTGGCAGATGGAGTAGATTGGCTAAGTCACCATATCTTTCTGCCTCTTGTGAGTATGCTTTCCTATACCACAGAGGCCGGAACAGTCAAGTGGCTAGAATGAGTAAACGTCTCCCACTTAGATGTACTTATTCAGGACTCAAAGTCAAACAGAGTCAAAGGAGGAGGGAGACAGAAGCATGCAAGGCATCTATATTTCTGGGATAAATCTGTCGGGCCCAGTGTGGCTCTGAAGCCAATAGTTTTGGTGTTAGGTCCCTGATCTCTGGATGGTGGCTGAGATAGTGTGGCCCTGTGGTCATCAGTGGTTCTTGCAACTTCCTAATTCCCTCTCTTTCTGATGTTGCTAGAGGTAGCTGTTGTCTTGGAGGGCTAGTTCTCAAGTATTTTCTTGGAGTTAGCTTAGCTTCCAATACTTAGCTTCCAACACTTTTGTAAACGTCTAATCCCTTCTATTAAATCCCTGTCTGTTAACTGAGACTCTGCTTTATAAAACCAGTGATTTTTAAAAAATCAACATCTACTTAATTTAGAAGTTTTTAGAAGCTATTTTTGACGGCCAGTGTTGTCCTAATATGTGTTGTTTTATTTTCCTAAATGTTGGGTGGTGCCTACATTTCTGTTTACTCAGGGAGACTTTCTCACTCATCATTGAGGGGAGACCCCTTTGTGAAGTGTCAGATCATTTCCAAATAAGTTCTTTCATCCTCTTTAATCTCATCTTTCTTTTTAATCTTTGAAATCAAGAAAGAATGCCCATAAATGCGTGAAGCAGGACCCAGGTATTTGCCCAGAAATCCTCACGTTTAGGCATGTGAATTATTTTTACAGAAGAGGAGACCTTGACCTTTCCTGAGGAACCCAGCTCATCACCCCTGAGTCTGAGGCCAGTTGCAGGTGGGAGTGGCTGTGACCCTCAGATGAGGAGATATATCCCAGTCTCTCTCCCAAGCATCAGTATTCCCATAACACGAGCACTTCCCATCCCCATTCTGAGAATACCAAAATTAGGAAACAAAGAAACATGCCCCAAATGAAAGAACAGGACAAAATACCAGACAAAGAACTACACAAAATGGAGACAAGCAACCCACCAGATACAAATTTCAAAACACTGGTTATAAGGACGTTCAATGAATTTAGGGGAAGACTAGATCAAATCCGTGAGAACTTACACAAAGGGATAGAAACGATAAAAACCAACCAGTCAGAAATGAAGACTGTAATGACTGAAATGAAGTCTGGATTAGATGCTAAGCGAAATCAGTCAGACAGAGAAAGACAAATACCTTATGATCTCATTGATATGGAATCTAAAACACAACCAAAATAGAAAAAAAAAATCGTAGTACGGAGACCAAACTGATGGTTGCCGCAGTGGAGAGAGATCGGGGGGGGGGGGGGGGAAAAAGGTGAAGGGATTAACAAATTGTCAGTCACAAAATTGTCACTGGGGTGGAAAGTACAGCCCAGGGAATAGAGTAAATGACGTTATACAACCTATGGATGGTGCCGGGTGGGTATTCAATATATGGGACAGGGGACCACTTCATAAGTTGTGTAAATGTCTAACCACTAGGCTGGCCACCTGAAACTCATATAATATTGAATGTCAACTGTAATTGGAAAAAATATTTTTTTTAAATTGCTCCCAATACAGGTTTTAGTTTATATGGGGCACAGGGGCAGAGAAATTTTGCCTTTTCCAGCATATAATTCTTTCCCAGCAGCTGTGCTGACGTGTAAAACAGGTGAGACAATGTGATTACCTGCCTTTGTGATTTATTGTTCTACCAATGGGCAGAGTCAGTAGAAAATTTAATGTCGGCGGTGCCCAGAAGTCCTCTCCACAAGGTCTAACTGACCTGTGTTGTTTCTCCCAGAATAAACGAACTTAACTCCTCTTATTCCTATAAATAACCTTTCATAGCTTTCCCTCTTCCTAATCCAGTGGTCTTCCAAAATGGGGTTCTCAGATTTCAGGGGTGCTGGAAGAAACTTAATACTTATATTTATTTTTTGATGATTTAAAATTTCTTTTACAGAACTTTTATAAAGTACATAAATATATTAGCATAACTGGTACATACATATTGCTTATAAATAAATAGACATTAATTGGGATATGTAAGCTCATTTTTTTAACTGATAGCCGTATTTAATCAAAAGTTGGAGAAACATTGCTTTAACCAATCAATTCAACATGGAGTAGCAGATGTTTCTAAATATTTGGAGCATCATAACTTATTCTTAATTTTTAAAATGGCAATATGATCATTTTTCCCCTACCTACTAATTGAAAAAAATATAATGCACAAAAACATTATCATTAATTCAGTAATGCTTTAAAATGGCAATGCATTTTATCACAGTGGCCTACATAGATTTGAAAAATAATAGTGCATTTCTGTATGTGAAATATATACTCTGTACATTTATATTTGTAGATCCTTTGCAATTACCCATGAACTCCCCAAGGGCTGTGTAGCAACGGTTGAGAAGTACTAGCCCAGTAGCTTTTTTGTGTGCCTTATTAGATCTTAGGTTCCCAGCCTTAAATATATCTGGCAATTTATTTGTCTAACGAAAAAAAGTAGATTAACTGGCTAAAACACAGGCGTGAGAACAGATAAGACTGAAGACCATTAGAGAACAAATACAGCTTCAGAAAGTTCTCTTTTGCAAACCATTCATTAACCAGGGGCTGTCTCTGTGGCTTCTAAGAGTTCCTCCTCCTTTGGAAGACGAACAGAACTCTGCCTAAGCCTGATGAGGTTCATAGGGGTAGGGAAATGCCTTTTAAATAGTATACACTGAAAACGTTACATGTATTAACTTTGTACTGCTTTTATTTTATGACTAATAGCAATGATCTCTATATTTTAAGCTTTAAGTTGAAGATGTGTGACATGTACGATTAAGGTCATGTCCTTCTTCCTTATTATATGATGTTACAGAAATTATGTCATCACCAGAATTCCCCCAGGGAACAATCAAATCGAGTGAAGTTGAAAACCCAAAGCTGTCATTTCATTTCCTTAGTCGAGGTGAGAAATGGGAATGAACACGCAAATGAATCATAAATGCCTTCTGGTTGTGAAGATTTCCAAGTGATCACTTGGGTAGCTCACCAGTAATGTATAAGGGATAGAAATATTTAGATTTTAATTTTCTTATCATCAGGGTTGGAGTTCTCAAGTTTCCAGAACCGAATGGATTACACTTTTGTAATACAGTATACACTAAGGATTTGGAGCATATTTGTGGTCAAAGAAGGACCCTTAGTCTTCCTTGTCATCTCCTTCTTCAGGATTTAAGATACAGTGAAAAGGAAAATGTTTCACCCTTTGCTGAAATCATTTTAGCAACTGAACTTACAGTCTAGAAATTCAACTCCAACAGAAACGTATTCATTATAATTGGGTTTTGTTCCCTGAGCACCCACAAGTGCCCATGTGACCCTTGTGCCCTCGGTGAGGGCAGTGAGGGGTAAAGATAACTCATTTCCACCGTTCAGCATTCAAAGGCTCCATCTCTTCTGCCTGGGAATCTCTCCCACCCATCCATCTCCATCTAAAACCTACTTTTAAGAAAGAAAAAACAAAACTACAAGCTTCTGCATAAGTGACACTTCCTTGGAGAAACCCATTTAAATTAGGCTGTCTTGTTATAATCCCCCTTGAACATTGTATTTTCCTTTCATGTTTCAATTTGTTATAATTTTTCTAGACATTATAGCAATTTATAATTCTGTGATTATTTGTGTTCTTGTTTGTTTTACCTAAAATACAGAAGGACAGGCTTGGGGTCTGTTATACCCCAATCTGTCTCCCAGAATGTCATCTGGCTCCTAAGAGAGAGCTCAAGATATATTTGTTGAATGAATAGATTTTTTCCCACATAATCTTAATAACTTCTTATAAAATATCAGAGTAGGAATAGATGAAATCATCCTGGTAGCTTTCTTATAAAGTTATTACTCATTGTTATTTCAAAGAGGAGCTCAAAAAACTCTCAATTACTTCAAGGTGTTAGGATTGTTGAACCATCTCTTTCAAGAACAGAGTAATTTAGTAAATGATGGTCTGGTTTGCTGAAGAGGCACTGAATCATCTATTTAATTCCAGGGTTGATGTCTCTTAAAATTTCTATATTAACTCCAAGGTTAATATATGTGGTGGACAATTGTACTTCACATCCTTAGTTTGGGAAAGAAAACACTTTAATATTAGGTACCTGATGAATAGAAATTAAAACACAATGAAACTCAAGGCTCAACTGGTCAAGTATATCAGTAGCCTTCCTCAAAAGGAATAATAGAAGCCCAAAAGTTGTTTTCAGTATTTTAAAAAACTCTAAAGGCATCATACATATAACTTCAGTAAGACTGCACAGGATAAGTGAAATGTCATACTGCTTTTATTAATTGGAATTAGTTTAATCAACCATGATTACTCATCCTAATCAGTTACTTTATTGGCTAAGAGCAAGTGCTACATCAAATTACTAAAAAATAGAAATCTGTTTACTACTTTGTAAATGTAGTTAGTTTTCTAGACAGTACCTTTCAAATACATAAGGGCTGGCAGGAAAATATGATAAAAGGGAGCCTGATGGTAAAGAATTTAGGGCGCTCATGATGAACTATGGCAGGGAGAGGAGTGGATGTCTAGCTTTGCCAAATAGCGTGACAATTTTCTTGCTGGAGAGCAGCATAAGTTAGGAAATAAATGATGAAAATCAGCACTTATAGTTGGCCTATTAAAAAGTCTTAATTACTACCAGTTCCTGGGGAGGCTCTAAGGGTATGACATATGTTCCACAGAAGTATAAATTAAGAACTTCCAGGCAGCCTAGAAAATTAATTATTTTCCCTAATTCCCAGCAAGTGCTCTCACTCTCTAATTTACAGAAAAACTAGGTCCCATCAGATAGGAACTTCCTTAGCTGCACTCATTGGGTCTGCTAACTGACTCGTACCTACCTGGAAGGGATGAGGGGGCCCTCGATTATCCAAGGCTGAGCCTCTGTGCTCTCGACTCCATCCCCTCAACCACCCTAGAATTACCCTTTTTGTTCCCATATCCTCAGCCTTCATTTTCTAGCTCTCTGGCGTTCTGAGCTCACTACTCTTTCTCATCAGCACTCAAGTATAGTCAGATCTCTCAGATCTTACAAACCAACAAGGCTTTGGCCACACCTGTCTCCAAGCATTACTCCTCTTTTGTCCTACTGGAAGAGTTAGCCACACTTCTCACCTGTACTGCGGCGCTAGTCACTGGCCTCAATCCACCTGCAGACTCCAGGCCCATTCTCACTCAGGGTGATTCTTGCCAAAGTCACCGGCTACATCCTTGGTAGAGAATTCAATGTACATTTCTCAGTTTTTATCTTCCCGGGCCTATAGAAAGCTTCTGATCATATTCATGAATCCTTTCTTCGTTCACTTATTCAACAAGTATATCTTGATCATCTACTCAGTGACAAGCACTGTTTTTGATTTCTCTAATGCAGTAAAGAAAACAAAGCCCCCCCCCAGCTTTATTGAGATACAGTTGACATATAACATTGTGTAAGTTTAAGGTGTACAACCTGATGAATTGATACACGGATGTATTGCAAAATGTAATACCATAAGATTACTTAGCACCTTCATCCCTCTCATAATTACCATTATATCTGTGGTGAGAACATTTAGGATCTGCTCTCTCAGCACCTCTCAAGTATGTAATACAATCACCGTGCAGAATATTAGATCCCCCTAAATTACTCATCTTATAATCAAAAGTTTGTTCCCTTTCACCAATGTCTTCCATTTCCCCCTCCCTTCCACTCCTGACAACTATCATTCTGCTCTTTGTTTCTATGAGTTTGGCTTTCTCAGTTTTTGTTTGTTTGTTTTTGTTTTTGTTTTGTTCTGTCTTTTTAGCTGAGCCATCCTGCCACCTGTTGGCAGCTCAACAGCAGCTCAGCTCGGGCTGGGCATCAAACGGCTGTTGCTCAGAGCTCAGCTCACACTCGTGAGCGAGCTCTTAACCAACTGAGCTGCTCGGCCGGCCCAAGTTTGGCTTTTTTAGATTCCACATATAAGTGAGATTATAGAGTATTTGTCTTTCTCTATCTAACTTATTTCACATAGCACCATGTCCTCTAGGTCTGTCCATGTTACTGCAAATGGCAGGATTTCTTTCTTTTTTATGGCTGCATAATGTTCCATTGTGTGTAGATAGATTAAATAGATGATAGATGATAGATAGATAGATAGATGATAGATAGATAGATAGATAGATAGATGATAGACAGACAGACAGACAGACAGACAGACACAATGAAATGTAAGTTCCCATTTTTTATGTCCTTTACTGACAACTTTTTCAAAGCCAGTCTTGCGAACGTCCGTTTCTTGAAACTGTTTCTTGGTTTGTCCTAGGCCGCTTTTCTGTTCACTGTGGTGATGTCATTCGCTTCTACAACTTCAGTTACATCTGTATACAGTTATTCTGAGTGTGGATTTGGGGACCCACATCTCTTCTATACCAAGCTTTTCTCTAAGATGTCCCCACAGACGACCTGAAGATGCTGTGATTCAGTGCATGCCAAACTGGATTCTGATCTTTCTCACCACCATTCACCCTGTTTCCTAGGCCAGAAACCTGGTGATGTTTGTGATTCCTCCCTCACTTTACTCTCTGTATCCACTCAATTCTACCTCCTATAAACTCACCAGTGTGTCCTCTCCACTTTTGCCTTACTCCCACAGTCCACTTTCAGACAAACATCATTTCTCACCCATCTTTTCACAGCTCTCCCTATCTTTAGTCTTGCGCCTCGAATTCTTTCTCTATCTGTCAGTCTGGTGGCTCTTTCTAAACTGGTAAATATAACTATTTGTTTCCTCCTTAATACCCTTCAACGGATCTGGTTGTTTTAGTACTACACTTGTACTCCTTAGTATGACATATGAGGTGTGATAAAAAAAATACAGTGAATGTTTAAATAAAAAAAAATTGTAGTAAAAGACACATTGCCATTAATCCCCCCTCAAAATACTCCCCCCTATCGTTAAACACACTTATCCCATCGTCCTTGCCACTTTCTGAAGCAGTTCTGGAAGTCCTCTTTTGTGAGTGCTTTAGTTGCGCTGTCATAAACTAAAGAACCTCATATGGTTCTTTTATAATCTGGCACTTATCTTTCTCTTCAACCCAGTCAACTACAAAACTTCATTTTCTCTCGGTTCTATTCCTTTATACATGTTGTTCTCTTTGCAAATAAATTGCTTATAGCTGATGTATATAAAAACTTAATTTTTATAATCTTTTATTAGCCTTAATAAACATTCTTAAATATTAGTTCAAATACTTATGCTTAGACTTTTTTTGCTTTTACATTGGACAATTGTATCATTCAAAAATTTTCTTGTTTTTTAATTAAAGTTTATTGGGGTGACAATGGTTAGCAAAGTTACGTAGATTTAAGGTGTACAATTCTGTAATACATTATCTATATATCACATTGTGTGTTCACCACCCAGAGTCAGTTCTCTTTCTATCATCATATATTTGAAATTTTCTTGTTTGCTTTTCCAATCCTTCTACCTTTTATTTCCTAAAGATGTTTGCCCATAAAGAATGACAATTTGGCTGACAGAAATCTGACCAGTGACAATAGGAGTCCCCCCAAAATGAAGTAATACCTTAACAATTTTGAAGAAACGAATTGTCAAACTAGATATACATAACCGATAAGGCTGTCATTCAAGGGTGAGGGTGAAACAAAGACATGTTTACACAAACCAGTATCCAGAGGAATTACTTTTCACAGGCTTTCACCAAAGTAACTACTAAAGGATATGGTTCGAGAAGAAGGCAATTAAACTTAGAAATAAGTAGTGGAACAGAGTAAGTAATAATAAGCTTGGAACAATTTAAATGCATTGGTAAATAGAAAATATTGAGTGTAAATGTATAACAATAAAAAATGAGAATTTTTAATGGATTTTAAAAAAGTGAAATTAAAACAACTAACAAAAGTATCATGAAAGATGGAAATGTAAGATCACAGTTAAAAGCTCTGAGATCCTTGTATTGTTTGCAAGAATAATGAAAACTTTAAATAATGAGGAACTTTATACTTTATCAAATTCTGTTTATGTTTGAAGTATTAAAGCTATCCACAAATCAGTATAGAAAAAAGAATAATCATTTATCTAATAAATATGAAGAAGATGGGGAGATAAAAAAAACATGACAGACAAATATGAAGTAATGTGGCAGAAATAAGTTAAAAATATAAGAAATCATAAAATGTAAACAAAAGTCATCAGTTTATTAGGAGAATATTACATCAAATTTATAATATCTATGTGATCATAGTGATACTGAAAAACAAAACCTCACTGATTTCAAATGGAGGATTCTTGGAAACAAAATCAACGAAGTTGATAAATACAGAGAAAGAACATAGCCTTTATCCTGCCTTTCTAGAACAAACTGAATTTCTAAGTAACCAAATAGTTAATAGGAAAATGTTTCTTTGTAAAATTTCAGCTGATAAGCAAAGACCAAATGATAGAATTAGAAAAGCACCAATTCAAAGCCCATAATAAAATAATACGTCTTGGACAAAAGAACAGACTTTAGGAAAATGTCTTCAGTTTACAAAAATTGAAAAAAAATGTAGGCATGTGTGTGTAGAAGAGCAGAAAAAAGTCTATTGGAATTTTAATTTTGTAAATCAATGTGGCATTCAAGACAGTAGTTTCATCAGAATAGAAAAAGAGGAAGATGATAAATTGAAGGAATGAGTGGACACTGAGGAAGAGAAGGGAGTGAAAGCAGATGACTTGGTCTAAAATAGAGCAGAGTAGTGAAAGGAAGGCAAAGCAGTGTGGTGGCTTGAGGCAGTATTTGGCTGGAGGAATTATTATTTTCAATAATAGGACACATGTGAGTATATGGCCAAGGAGTGAACTGGTGGAACAAAAGGAAAATGCAATCAATAGTTCGTGAACAGAGCAGTATCCTGGGTGGGAATCTGTGTATGAGATCAAGAAGGAGTAATTAACTGAGATGTGTTAAGGGGAAAATCCATGCTCTCCTCAGAAATAAGAACAAAGCAAGAAAAAAAACAAGTGAAGATGCCAATAGATTTTGAGTGGGAGATGCAGAAATTCTACAATCCTGGTGTATGTCTCAACTCTTCAGATTGAGGGGAGGTCACCAAAACTAAGAAATAGGTGGGACTTGGACTTAGAAAATGGTGGGGAAACGTGGCAGGCTTCTTGGGGCAAATCCTAGGCACACTGATGCTTCTGCAAGGCTATGACATTTTTGCTGGAGCTGAGACCCAAATTTGGCAAAAGAGTGGACACAAAATTATCTCAAGTGGAACTTCACTCACTTTAAATATTTAGGGATAAAAAGCATATGCTCTGGGAAAGTTTATCTCCCAAGAAAAGTTTGAATTCCACAAAGGCATTTCTCCAAGGAAATATTTACTCATCTAAGAAATATTAATATGTTAAAAGAATTCTAATAATTTAAGCCAACATCCACCAACAGTAATGACAAAAATAAAAGCTGATTTCTGACTGCTTGTAAAATGTTCCTTTTTAAGATCCAAAGGATGCCAGTGAGGAAAAAGGCACTGATGAAAATGTGTTTCCTGTTAAATAAGTTATAGAAGAAACCCAAACATATTAAAATGGTAAACATTCAAAAGAGAAACAGTGGAGGAAATCCAAATTCCCAGAATTCCACTGGAATAAGTTCTGTAAAGACTCGTATGAGATTTAACCCACTGGCATTCTAAAACAAGCAACCACGATACAACAGAAGGTCATCACGTTTTAATTAAGTTAGGAAAAGAACTCTTTAAAATTAGATTCAACAACTGTTAAATTACTGAAGAAAAATCACATGCAGTAAAATCAGGGACAGGTCAATTGTAGCTGTGGGCCAATTTCAGCTCACTGCCTGTTTTTCTTCTTTTTTAAGTGGCCAGGATCTAAGAATGGCTTTCACATTTTTAAATGGTTTCCTTTAAAATGGTTACATAAGGGGCCGGCCGAATGGCGTGGTGGTTAAGCGCTGGCTTGGGTAAGCCAGTGGCCCCAGTTCGGGTTCCACATATGAGGGCCAGTGACACTGCCCTCAAAAAAAAAAAAAAAATGGTTACGTAAGTATCTTCATCGTATCTTTGATTTTTGCCTCTTGGCCAGCAAAGCCTAAAATATTTACTAGTTGGCCATTTACAGAAAAAGTTTGCCCATCCCTGAACTAAATGATCCTAAGACTGAGAATATAAGAAAAGGAGGCAAATCTCAAGAGCAGAGAATATAATTGCAATATGATTACAATGTTTTCTATCCAGTAATATTAGTCCATTTGAACTAGTTTTCCTGTAGTAGTGGGGGGTTTGCCCTGCATTGTATCACTTATCTCCATAGTGACTTTAAAAAACAGCAATCAGGCTTACGTATTTGCAAATGGCTTTAAGGTGCATAACTGTGTTGGTGAGTGACTGAGAGTTACCAAAGATGGCAAGTTCTGGAGCTAAATTAGCCATCTGTTGAAGGACCTAAAGGTGAGTATGATAACTAACCCGGTGGACAACGAAGATGGTGGGTCCTCTTGAGATCACAACGCACTTTTGGATTACTTGTCCAAAGATATGTGGTGAGCCAACCCAAAGTCAGAAAACAGCGATGTAAGGCGCCATCTTGAGGGAATCCCAGAAGTTAGAAAAAGGAGGCTGGGGGAGTAGAGAAGAGGTAGCAGAACTTCCATCCAGCAAGATTCCTTGGGCAAATGAAACTTGAAGGCGTCAGGGCCATACTTCCTTCTTTCACATCTGCATGGGGTTTGGCCACACATGCTCTTCTGTAAGCAATGGTTGCCCCTGAATGAATGCCTCAGCATCCGAGTGAGTGTGATTGGTTAATTCCACCAGGCTAGTTGTGGCTTCTATTGACTATACTTGGGGTGATTCACTCCTGTGCAATAAGAGTTTCACAACAGACACGCATTGCTGACAGGTGCTTTTTCTCTCTCACTTTCACTCATTCATGTTCTTAATCTCATGAGTGATTTTTCCCTTGACAGATAGGCAAGCAAAATCCTGGAGCAGTTAAGCCACTTGACCAAAGCCACCCGCTTAGTAAATGAAAATCAAGATCTGAACTCAGGCCACCTGCACTCCAGCCAAGAGCACTTTACCATGAACCTTTGATCAAGGCTTAGCCTATGCTGGGGTGAGCTCTGAGTACTAAGTTTAACAAACTGAGTTAACTGGTCAGTACATACTCTGGAATGGCCAGAGGCCTTCCGCATGTCCTTATACAGACTAAGCAAATTAAGACATTTTACATATCCTTTTTGACACTAAATTTTGGATGGTGGAATTTTTTATTGTTGGTTTGGTAATTTTTATAATTTAAATTTTTCATAGCTTTCTCACCATACAATTGACTTAAAATAAACTGCATAGATTTAAAGTGTAAAATTTGATGAATTTTGACACAGATTCACACCTTTGAAACCATTCCCCAGTCAAAATAATGAACACATCCATCACTCCCAAAAAGTTTCCTCATGCCCCTTTGTAATCTTCCTCATTTCCCTCCCACCGCCCTCCCCGAGCCCATACTATATATACCTCCAAGTCTGTTTTCTGTTGCTATAGATTAGTTTGCATGTACTAGAGTATATAAGTCCATTTATATAAATGGACTTATACTGTATGTGCTTTTTTTTGTCTGCTTCCTCCACTCGGCATGATTATTTTGAGAGTCATCTCCATTCTAGCACAAATGAATAGTTGATTCCATTTTTACCTCTGAGTAGCAATTCATTGTGTGGACATACCATAGTTGTTTTTTTTTCATTCATCTATTAATACATTTGGGTTGGTTTCTGGTTTTGTTTGTAAATGCATACACTTTCATTTCTCCTGGGTAATACCTAAGTGTGGAAAGGCTGGATGATATGGTTAAGTACATGTTTAACTTGTTACATCATCAGACACTTTTTCAAAGTGGTTGTATCAGCTTGCTTTCCCACCAGCAGAGTATGAGAGTTCCAGTTCCTCCACCATCTCTCCAACACTTGGTATGGTTAGTCTTTCTAATTTTAGCCCTTCTAACAGGTATGTAGTGGTGTTTCATACCAGTGATAGTGAGCTTTCTTTCATGTGCCTACTTGCCATCAATATATCTTCCTGGTGAAACACCTGTTCAGATATCTTGCCCATTTTGTATTGGGTTGTTTGTCTTCTTATTACTGAGTGTTGAGGTTTCACATTCTATTGTGTATTGAGCCCTTTATCAGATACATGACTTGGAAAGAGTTTCTCCCAGCCTGTGGATTGTCTTTCCATGTTTTTAACAGAGCTGTTGAAGAACAGCTTTTAATTTTGATGAAGCCCAACTTGTCATTTGTTCCTTATAGATCATGTGTTTGGACAGTTGTTAAATTTATAGAGAATAGCACACAGTGTATTTAACGGGTTTCATAGAGAGTCTTATGCTATGCTTCTTTACTGTACCCCAGGAGGTCATTTGTTATGCCTTAGAGATAATGAAAAATTCCCTGAAACACCTTTTAATTGCATAGTCCATTCCCAGATAATGTTCCTTATATTTGGAGATGAATGTTAGGTTTGCAAGGTGGAAAATAATATTTTAGTTTTTTTAGAAGTTGCACACTGAAGTATTTACGCATGATATATTATGATATTTGCAACTCAAAGGCTTCAGCAAAACAACAACAAAAAAGATGAATAGAGAGAAAAATGTAATGAGGCCAAAATGTTAAAAATTTAAAAATCTTGGTACAGTATATATTTGTTTCATTGTAATATTCCTTTTGATTTTTTTCATTGGTTTGAAATTCTTCAAAATAAAGGCTGAGCAATGTATATTTAAAACCGTGACTTTTTTCCAAAGTAAACAGACGAGTTTACCTGGGATATTACTTTTGTAATATCTCATATACGATCCACATTCAAGTTTCCCCAGTTTTGCCAAAAATGTCTTCTATAACTGTTTACTTCTTTTCTGATTCAGGAAATTATAAATTACATTTAATTTTCATGTCTCTTTACTGTCCTTTTATCTAGAAGTCTTTCACAACTTTTTTTCATCTGTCTGATTTGTCTGATTGTGTTCTCTTTGTACCTTTAGGACAAACTCTCCTGCATAGGTGATGTAATGTCCTTCCCACAGTATCGTGTCAGGAGGTACTGAATTTCAGCTTTTTCCTTTATTAATGGTGCTACATTTGATTACTTGGTTGAGGCTTGTTCACCAAATTTCTCTATCATTAAGGAAATTTTTCCCTTTGTCTTTCCCTTAAGGCTCTGTGACGATCCTGTTTCGCACAACTTTTCACCCAGTAATTCTTGATGATCTTTGTCTGAATCAAGTATTGCACTGGAATTGCAAAATGGTAGTTCCCTACCATTCCTTTTACATTTATTAGCTGAAGTTCTAAGTAAGAAGAGCTTCCTCTTAGATATATACTTTTTAATGTAGTATAAATTTTCATATCATGGATTTTTAACTCTATGTATTGCAATCTATTATTGTCATTATCCTTTTGCTCAAAACTTTGATGTTTCAAATTTGACCTGATCCTATATTTGTTTCACCTGTTTCCACTAGTCTTTGAGTACTGTCTTGCTTTCAAGCACAACTGTAATAGATATTCCAGACTCGCCTTGACCTTTGCCTAAATGCCATGGTTTTTTCTTTTAAAATATATTCTGGGGATTTCCCAAATCAGTATATTGAGAGCATCCTCATTTTTAAAACACTGCTGCATAGTATTTCATTCTAAGAATTGTTTGTTAAACCAGTGCCCTTGTTGAATATGCACGTGTTTCCTACAATATGTTGCAAAATCTTGTACATGTCTTCTCAAACTTGTGCATCTGTAGAATAGATTTCTAGGAGCAAAATTGCTGAGTCAATGAAATGCATACTTAATTGTTGTTAAATGGCCTGATTCTCCCTATATGGATTGTACACTTCGGACTTACACTAACAGATGATCCCTGGTTTGCTAACAGGTAAGGTATATTCCTAAATTTCCAGTGGTACCTCCTATTTTTCCCCTTCCTTATTAGGGTAGAAGTTGCAGCTCCACCTGTGGACCAATTCGGTGGTGATTTTCTAGGAATCAATTCCTGAAAGTCCAGCCTAGAGCCTGCTCTTTACATGCTTCCAATTGTTCTGTAAACACCTATGCATATTGTCCAATTTCACATCCATTTCTGTGTAAAATTCCCAGAAAAGTCTCAGCTTGATTCATATACTTATTTTTGGCTTCCCTCTCTTCCCTGGCTTACTTCCCCTACTCCCACAGGATAACTCCCACTTCCTGGATCACTCCCCAAATGAACAACTTGCATCCCAATCCTTACATCAGGGTCAGCTTTTGGGGACTTAGATTGAGAAAACAATGAATATGCAGTACTCTTATAACTAAGAAAAAAATTCTTTTAAAATCCTGTTATGAGAAGTTGTCAGTGTTTTGGAAAACCTGTTAAATAGGATATTGCTATTTGCTTTTCAATTTGTATTGAAGGTATAAACCTTTATTCACTACTATGGTGAGATCATATTAGATGGATATTTTTCCTACATCTCAGAGCTCACTAAAAAAACTTTTATTCCTCCCAATCTGTTCAAGTCATCTGGAAAAGAACCAGAAAACAAGTTACAAATGGAAGAAAATATTTAAAAAACAAACCAAACCAACAAGTAACTTTCTGCCCCAAAGGAAAGAAATACGTGGTTGTATACTCGAACAGTGATGCTTTCCCATGCCAAGCAGCTCAGTGACCTTCACAGTAACTTGGATAAGGGAATGTGCTCAGAGTAAGTGAAAGGACCAGGAGTCCTGGGCAGAACCAGGAGGTCCCCTCAGCAGCAGCGTTGTAGGAACAGACACCATCTGGAGCCCCACCACAGTCTTGTTGCCCACATAATACCGCCAAGCTTCATGGGTTGGCACATTGCTTCTCCATTGCCTCTTCTAGATGTGTCCTCACCTAAGCTCTGAAACCTTGCCCAGGCACCTCCATCTGACCCATGCCATGTGGACACTGCCTGCCAGACATGCCAAGATGCTGATAAACTCCACCTTCAAAGCCAGGGTGGGAGATCGGGACCCCTTATTTGATTGGATTGGTGTAAAGGGTAAACCTTGCCTTTTGGTGAGATAGAACCACATGAAACTGCCTTGATATTTCCTACTGAGGTGGGAAGTGGTGAAACACTTCCCCTATTACACTATGACTGGTATTACTAATACTGATTTTTTTAGTGCTATGCTTTATATTTAATCTCACAGCAACTCTTTGGTACAGGTATATTTTTCTGTTATTTCACAAATGAGGAATTGGAGATGCAGAAAAAATAAGTAGTACAAGGATGGTATCACTAATGCCTGCAGAACTGGGCCTCTGACACCAACGACTGATGAACACTTAGCAGCTATACTATATACAGCAGAAGTTCTTACTATTGTTACATCATAAAGACAAGCATTGGAAGGGTCACATTTAAAACAGAGCAAAAACAAGGTTAGGGATGGTTATTATGTTGTAGTGTTAAGAATGATTAATCACCCCCCTCACATGGTTTGCCCACTAAAATATGTCATTATTAATTATCCTGATGTTGTTTTGACTCACTTTGATTTATGGCTAGAGTCATGGGCTTCAGAACAGGAGCATTAGATTCCCATTTTAATGTTATAATAAGAATGGGCTTTGTTTGTGCCTTTTCCTGCTCACGTTATCACCAGTGCTATTAGAACAGATTCATGTGGTGTCATTCCTTGTTCCAATTACATTTATCACAATAATATGCTGCAGTATTGGAATTTTAATGGCTCATATATTCTGTGAAACATGATAATAATAAACTGTAATGCTTTGACCTCAACTTTTTAATATTTGATGCACCGTCCATTCCCTACCCACCTATGAAACTTCCTCCTTTTCCTCGTGAAACTTGAAGAGGGATGAGGTTGAATGGATAGTCACTTAAAGAAGGAAATACCGAGTGGGATATGCCTGTTCATAAGCCTATTCAAAGTGCATAGCCATTCATATTCTATTTTGAAAGGAACAAATCACCATTTCTCCTCATGACAGAGACTACAAGGAGAATACAAACTAGAAAAACATAAATCATATTTATTACCAGGATTACAAGAACAGAAAATGACACATTCATCATCAATTCTTGAAACGATGGCTAAACCGAGAGCTGGACACCCCACAAATGCACCTTCTTTCTCCCTGCAGTTGGCTTCATGCATCTGTAGACAAAATGGGAAATGTTAGAAGGTGAATCAAAGACAAATTCAATATCAAAGAACCTATACTATGACTTAGATATGACAAAGGAACAGGAACTGGCTAAGAAATATCATGGCTGTGAAGAAATATCATATACTTCACAGTTGGACTTATCGCTGGGCTCTTTATCCAGGGCTCAAAAAGCAAAAACTACAAATTATTCGTGCTACAACTTTCCATGAAAAATGAAGTGCTGTGGTTTTCTGGTACAAACGATGTTCCTGTCACTGTTCTACAAAACACTGATATCAAATTGAGAAAGCCTGACCCTCAGAGGTGCTGAAGGATAAAAGAAAATCTATGGGAAAGAAGAGAGTGCTGATGGAGGAAGGTGAGTTGAATGACCTTGAGGTATTGCCCATGTTTTACTGTTTGACCCTCAGTTCAGTTATTCTAGAAACTCCATTTTCAACCCCCCAGAGTATATCAGGCTCAAGTGTACTTAGTCATGCAGAATACTTCATACTGTAGTATGCACAGAATGCTAATTTATTAATTTATAAAGATACATACTGCTGCACACTGACTCCAAAGTTTAATGAATGGGAGAGACTGATGATGCCTCCACCCCCACGGCAGAGATATTCCTTTCAGAGATTCAATAGGGAAGAACATCCTATTCTTTCCCTACTAGCATTATTGGCCATTCTTTTTTTTTTTTATCGCTGTTTCTATGCTTTATTGCTGACCACCTTCATCACCTGATACATATCCTCTTTACATTTGTTACTGCTGTAACCCTGGGTAGATGTTCCTTGATTCTTTCCTTCTTTCTTACGTTTTTTTTTTTTTGCTCTATTTTTATGTTTGTTTTGCTTTCTAGTCCCAGTGTACATATTGTATTTCAAGTACTTCTGCAGATGTTTAATCTGTGGTTTCCAGTTGGCATCACAGAGCATTCGTCCCAGAGATACTCTGAAAAAAGTGGTCCCTTGTCAAACAGGTTTGGAAATGTTGCAGATGCTATGCCTCTGATAGGGACTTACAGTGAGCTTTAGCATATTAAAGGCTCTGAGAAACTCTTGACAGGAGAAAAATCCTGAGCTGTCCTAAATTAAATTATACCAGGCCAGAGGGTGGGAGGGAGAGGTTAATCAGTTAACAGAGCCATGGGCTGAAATCCACATAAGACTGTTCACATTCCAGAATGTATGTTGCAGTTTTGAATCAACTTCCGGGGGACTATCTAGAAAGACTAGCCAACCGCCAGATGCCACCACATCCTGTTCACGCGTGAGCACCCCGAACTTGCCCACAGCCAATCCAAAAGTGGCACGCTTCTGCCTTACCGGCTCTGCACCCATCCCAGAATCTCCTGGCTTCTCTTCTCCTGCCCCCTTTATCTACAGCCAATGTAAATTCTTTCAGACAACGTACATCTTTCTTCCCCAGACTCATGGTACAAAGAGCCCCATCAATCCCAGGATGGCACACGTGTCTGTCCTCTCCACCAGCCCTGCTGCTGGTTCAGACTGTGTGTCCCAGGACCTGGTCCTTTTTCTGCCTAGCATGTGGCTCAGTAAACCCTTTCTACAGGACAGTTGGCCACCTTAAAGGCCTGTGTTTCACACTCCAAACCATAAATGTACCTACATAAGCTTGTTAACCTGGTGTTGTTCAAACATCAGTCCAGAGAAACCTTTCATCTTGTAATATCAGTTAACATCTCATAGGAAACACTAATCTAATCACATTTGTTGTGAGTTTCTGTAATCACTTAACTCCCAGTCAGAGTTCCAGTAATGATAGGATTCTGGAATTTTGATGTGTCTGCTATACAGTTAGATCATTATAAGATAATTTAGGAAACAATTCTGATAAATCCCTGATTTTTCTCCCATGCTGTAAATTCATGTATCCAAATTCAGAATAATGTCAGGTGCCGTGTCTTATTTATTTCCTTTCTAAATATTTTTTGGGTTTGGCTCTTCTTCTTCACCCTGAAGCCACTGCCTCTTTTTAGACTCTCATTTCTTCACAATATGACTCACATGCTGCTATGGACTTAAAGTCTGTGCCGCCCGCCACCCTGAAATCCATATGTGGAACCCTATCCCCCGTGCGATGATATTAGGAGGTGCGGCCTTTGGGAGATGATTAGGACATGAGGGTGGGGCCTCATGAATGAGACTAGTGTCTTGTAAGGAGAGAGACTACAGAGATGATCTCTCTCTTGGCCCAATGAGAATACAGCAAGAAGTGGGCCATCGGCAAACCAGGAAAGGGGGCCTACCAAGAGCCCTGCCATGCTGCCACCCTGATCTCAGACTTCCAGAGCTGGCAGAAATAGATTCCTGTTGTTTAAGCCATCTGATCTCAGTTATTCTGTCATAACAATCTCATCTAAGACATTTCTTCACCTGACTCTCCTCAGATCCATCCACATTTTTACCAGACTCTTAAATTAGTTTCTTTACCATTAACAATGAATTTTAAAAGTAATATATAATCATTTTATATCATTTGGAAAGTACAGGTATGGAGAAATTGAAAATAACCCATTCATTTCACCACTTAGAGAAAGCCATGGTTAATGTTTTCATTTGTGAATTGTTAATATGTGTTCTTTGCCCATTGTGGGAAAGCTAGTGCTTTTCTTAACTGATTTTCATAAACAGTTATACATTAAGAATATTAATCCAGGGCCGGTCAAGTGGCATGGTAGTTAAGCGCTGGCTTAGGAAGCCAGCGGCCCCAGTTTGGGTCCCACATATGAGGGCCAGTGACACTGCCCTCAAAAAAAAAAAATATTAATCCAGGTATTTTATTTGTTACACATATTTCTCTTAGCTCATACTAGCTTATCAAATATTTTTGTCTTTTTCTTTAGGTAATTTATTATTACTTTATTTTATAGTTAACCCTTCCATAGTAAAATAATATGTAAATGTGATCCTGTCTCTCCCTTAGAGATAAGCCTGCAGTGGCTGCCCAGACTTCCCAAGTGACTCCGTGTGGTTTTGTTTTTCTTTCCAATCTTCTCAATGGTCCTTCCTGCAATATGTATGGTGCTTTAGTCTTTCCTGACTACATGTAATTCTCTTAAAGAGGTCTGTCTCTGTTCAGACTGATTTCTCTCTATCACAACGGTCCATCCCCCGAAATTGGAAAACCCTCATTCATCCTTTAGGACTTAGTCTAATTTGAATGTCCCCATTCTCTTTCCATAGCATCCTCTGGTTCCTCTATCATAGAAGTTATAACACTACATTATTATCATTGTTCATTTCTTTCTCTCTCTCACTAGTCTAAGATCAGGGAACGAATTCTATTTTCAGAATTCATTACAGTGCCTAACATACAGTAGACTTCAATAGGCAATAGCAGAATGAATGAATGAATGAATGAATGAACTAGGGTAGGTACCCAGCAGAAAGCATGACTAACTCTACCTGGAGAAATAAAGATTTTACAAGAGATGGTTCTTTGCAGAAGCTATTGAAGCATGAATACAAATTTGTTTAAAGAAGATAAAAGACATTTCAAATATAGCCAAAAGTCAGAATCTACTACTTATTTTTTCACTGAATTGAAAGCAATGTGGACGAAGATTTTCTTAGGATAAATATTTTCATGCAGTTATTTGGAGCCATGCTGCCATTCCATGTCGAGAACAATTTTTTTCAAAAGAGGCAGAAAAAACAAAAACTCCCATCCCCACCAAATGGAAAATACATACAAACAGGTGAGAGCGTCTAAAGGGACCCACTGGAGGAAAGTTTCAAAAATATGGAAGACTTGACAGCCTGCTTGAGTGATGTGACCAAGGTTCTTTCTTATCCTCTCAAATAACCACATGTGGCCTTTCAGAAAAGCAGTTTACATATTAATATCAAAGGAAATTTCTCCCTGAAGCAAGATGAAATGAATCAAGCAAAATTGGAAACTGGTCCAAGATAAATATTTTAAGGCAATATGAAAATATTTGGGACATTTGTATTTGGATAAAAAAAAATTAATGAACTGTTGCTGAACCAAAGGAAAGTCAGTGGAAGTATTAAAGGAAAGGTCCTCAGGGAATTGATTTTAAAGTGAAGTGGTACGTGACGTATGCTCAGAGAGCAGCAGGGCATCTCCAGGGCATAGACTGAGTCACCGAAAGCAATGTTTATGTTTATATGTTCATGAGCATTCATTGACTTGAAGAAAATGCAGCACATTTTTCTGATCTCTGATTTAGCTGCCTGGGATTCCATGGTCTGGGGTGACCTGACCGTATAAAGAATGCACGAGCACACACTTCGTCTCAACCTGTCCTGAAAATTCCTTCACTTCCTGCTGTTACGATTTCAGTCCCATCACTGTCACCAACCCAGAGCCATCCAGGTTCTGTAACAGAAATTGTGCTTCAGCACCAAAATCCCCTCTACAGGGGTCACTCTGGGGTTCATTCACCCCACTTTAGTGTTGGCTTCTGAGAGCTACTGCTTCATCCTTCACTAGGGGCTGCCGCTTGGGAGATGCTACCCCCAAGGTCATGCCCTCTGCTGGTGCTGAGGTGAGACTCAAAGGCCTAGCTTCCTATCCTGAATTTGGGACCATTATAAATGGCCATCCCAGCTGTAGGTTCCCCCTATTATTTGCCAAAGTCTAATTTGAATCTGTATCCCAGCTCAGCCTGTACTTCTACCCAATTTTGATTTCATCGTTTCTTCATATGTGTTATTTTTTAATGCAATCCCCAATAAACTGTATGCAAATTTCCTTCTCACACAGAACCATCTCCAGGGACTTGTAACAAGGGTGGTGGAGTGGTTCTAGAAAGCAGAATTTAAAACGAGGATTTGGAGCTGCATCACCCTCTGGCCAGGTCCCCTGTGGGAACCCCTTCACAGGCTGGGAGGAGTCCTCACAGCCCTTGGCACATGATACACTACAGCTGTGTGGTTTGTGAAGGCTTTCACCCATGAGAACTGGGAAGGGATGCCAGTGGAAGAGGAAGTGCCAGCTGGTACAACACCTCAGATTGGAAGGACATATGGAAAGTGGTAATTACAAGGACTGCACACGGGATCGCAGTTGCTGAGAGTTACTCGTGCGGTGCAGATGACGATGGGAAGTTGAGTATTATGATCCTGGCTATCTGCTGCTCTGTAATAAACCAACTTCAAACTTAATGACAGTGCTTGTTTGGTTCACAAATAAATATACAATCGGGCAGGGCCCAGAGAAGATAGTTCACCCATCTTCCTCTCAGCACCAAATGGAATGGTTGAAAAGCTTGAGACTGAATTATCCATTGTTCACTCATATGTCTGGTGGTTGATGCTGCTGTCCCCGGAAAAACCTTCGTGGGGCCCTTCCATGCATCTGCTTGGCTTTCTCACAGCATGGTACCTGGGCTTCCAGGGCAAACGTGCCAAGAGGGGAAAGAGAGTCAGGCGGAAGCTGCTCTGCTTTTTAGGGCTTGAGCGTGAAGGTCGTGCAGCATCAATTCAAATGCATTGTTTGTTAGAAGTGAGTCACAAAGACTGGCTGGCAAGTCAACATGTTCTGATATGTTTACAAGCATCAGAGTGATTGATCACTAATGTAAAGCAAATTGTAAAATCGGAGGGCCTATCTATTGCCCATAAAAAGATTTTCATCTTCTCTACAGCAAGAGGACAGGAAAAACTGAAGATCAGTCTCAAGACTTTAGAGGTTACTAAATTCTCAACCTTAGCAAGTCTGCTAAGCCAAGGTTATGGTCTTGATTAGGAAGGAGAAGGAGGCTGAGTTTGGGGATAAGGACATCTGCAACACTGGGTGTCTCTGGGATACTCAAGAACCTCAAATCCTCAGGTCATTCTGAACTCTCTGGGCCCTCAAAAGTGGCCCACTCCTTCCTCTCAAAGTGTAGCATTCCCCCCACCCTTTGGAGACAATACAGAGGCACCTGCCTCGCAGTTCTGACTTGGCTAGATGAATGCTGACCCCCATAAGAAAAGAAAGAGGCTATACCTTGGAGAAGCTCTGGGACCTAGTGAACATGGAGAAGAGAGGCTGAGGGGAGGAATCAAAAGGCTCAGGAAAGTGACATGCTGGAGAGATTATAAGCATGGAGATGCCTCAAATGGACTGTGTACAATGGGAGGGTCTGGAGGAAACTAGCCTCACTGAGAAGCTAAGGGTTTCTCTCTTGTATAGGGCAGGCTGATGGTCGGAGACGCTGTTACAGCACTGTGTCCCTGACAGCAGTGAGGATGCGAGGATATGGAAATAATGGAGGGCAGTTGGTGGTCCTTACCAGCCAAAAGCAAGGGAATAAAATGATCATAAGAGTCAAGGTCAGGCAGTGAGAATGGCCTGACCCACAAAGAACTACAGAGATGGTTAATAGTACATGAAGTCCCTAAGGATAGCATAGATAGACAATCAATGTGTACGCTGCTCAGGCTAGAAACCAAGAGAAATCAGGACGGTCAGGAGGCTGAGGAGGCCTCAATAGAAAATTCTGATCCCTTGCCCAGTTGTTGGACCTGAACCAAGTCCGAGGGTCCAAGTAAGGTGGCCCTGACCCCTACTTCATCACTGCCTCTCTTTCAGTTTGCATCTATTGTCGTATATGTGGGTCCTCAGCTGACAGGGGAAGAAAAAGGCCAATCTTGGTTGAGAATGGATTGGTTTGGTATGTGGGCACAAGCCAAAAATAAACTTTTGCTGTCATACAGCTCCACTCCCAGGTGGCACTGAAAACACAGGTGAAGGAAAATCCTTCTAATTACCAGCCATGTGGGAAATATCCCTGATCAGCTACTTTATGAAGACAGATAAGTGATCTGTCATGAATATGCACAGAAAACTATAGACAGTGGTGAATGGCATGGCTTGTTGGTCAGGAGTCTAGAAGGAGAAATACAGGTGGAAAGAGGTCTCGGAAGAGCCATGTGGATGTCCCTATGGGAGTGGGCACAAAGTGTGAAGACATGTGCATCACAGATTGACAGCCACCTGAGAGCATTCACCATGGAAGAGTCCCTAAACAACCACATAGACAATGGCTCAGTTGGTTGGTGTCAGACAGCCTCTGTCAGCAGCCATCTTAGTCCTGGCCCAATACAGCCACATCAGAGAAGGTTCTATGTGGTTCCAGTATCATCAGCTCCATACATAAGGCTGATCTGTTTCTGCCCCTCTGAACCTCCAAACTGCCAGCAATGTATGTCAACACTGAGCCCCTGACATCCTGTTCCTAGAAGGAAATATCCCTAGAAGGAACAAATAAGCTATTGGACAAATGAACTGAATTGGACCTCTTTCCCTTAGAATTAGCCGGAAATGGCACCAGTGTTCAGCTTCTTCCTCTGCTCAGTCCAACTTCCATCACCTCCTCCCTGGTGATGTTTATAACACAACCCCTAATAAAACTTCTGCGTATAAATCCCCATCTCCGAGCCTATTTCCAGGGAATCCACCTTAACACAACGTTAAACTTTTCATCCCTCAATCAAAATGAAATGCTAGACAAAAACAAACTAATTTATTGTGCTGTTTGCAGACTCGAGGATGGTTCCAGTTTAGTTCAATGTCATATTTCAAGCCCCCAGTTCTTTGCCTGTTCTACGCCCAAGGCGCACAGCTCCCCGTCTCTTCATTTCCTTATACAACCTGGTCCTCCCTGCTCCACATTTCATGTCTTGTTGTTTCCTTTGTTTTATTCGCATCTATCTATTTTGTAGAGGTATAAACAGTTCATAAGGTGATGCCATAATTAGTATACAGTTTGATGATGTCTATGCTTGTATGTATTCCTATAATCACTGTGCAGAGAGCAACACACCAACCATTTCCGGCACCCAAAAAGTTTCTCTCACACCCCCTCCCACTATATACCCATCCCACACCTCCGAAGAGAACCACTATTTGAACCTTATTATCGTTGAACTTCAAATGGGATGAACCATATAGAATGTGGGGTTTTTGTGTCTGTATTTTTTTTTAACTGAACATCGTTTCTGAGATTCATCCATGCTGTTTTGTATTTCAGTAGTTTGTTCATTTTATCCCTATAGTTTTTTACTGCATGAATATGCTACTATTAACTTGTTAGTTGGTGGGCATTTGGGTTATTTCTGGTTTGAGGTTATGATGTAGAAAACTGCTCATAACACTCTCATGCATGCATTTTTGTGGACACACAAAATTTCCTTCTCTTGGTATGAATTGCTGAATCATAAGACAGGCCTTTTCTAGCTTTAACTGAAATTTGCAAACAATTTCCACAGGACTTGTGCTATGTGACATTCTAGTGGGCAATATATGAGAGTTCCAGTTGCTTCACATCCCTGCTCACACTTGGTATTGTCATGTGTGTTACATGCTGTTGAGTCAGTTCCACCTCCTGGGGACACCATGAATGAATAATATCCATGATATCCTGTCCTCAGCAGCCCTATTCAGCTCCTATAGATTCAGTGTAGGGCTTCTTTTATGGAGTCAATTAACTTCATAATTGGTCTTCGTCTTTTCCTGCTGCTATCTATTTTCCCAGCATTATTGTCTTTTCCAAAGAGACCTGCCTTCTCCTGATGTACCCAAAATAAGACAGCTGCAGTTTTGTCATTTTGCCTCCAGCCATGTTTCAGGCTTAATGTACTCTCGGACCCACTGTTTCATCTTTCTGGTGGTCCAGGGTACCCATAGAGCTCACTTCCAACATCATAGTTCAAATGAATCAGTTTTTTTCCTGTCAGTCAGCCTTCCTTACTGTCTAACTTTACATCTGTATGTACTAACTAGGAATAGAGGGTGTGGATGAACTTAGCCTTGGTCCCTAATGACATATCTTTGCTCTCGGTGGTATTTCCTAATTCTGACATTTCTGCCCTTCTGAATCTCAGCCTTCTCTTGACTTCTTGGCTACAGTGTCTATTTGAATTGATGACCAAACCAAAGTAAGCAAAATCTTTAACAATTTCAATTGCCTGTGTTGAACTTGTGTACTTTTTCTGTAGTCGTGATTTTTGTCTTCTTGATATTCAGCAGCAGCCCTGCTTTGGTACTTTCTTCTTTCACTTTCATCAGGAGTCATTTCCAGTCATTTCTACTTTCTTCCAGGAAGATGGTGTCATCTGCACACCTTAAGTTATTGATATTTCTTCCACCAATTTCCATTCCTCTTCCCTCTGAGCCTAGCCCAGCTCCACAGATTAAACAAATAGGGAGATAGAATGCACCCTTGTGTGACACCTTTGCCTACAGGAAACCATCTCTGGACATTCTGCCCCGACAGCGGCTTCCTGCCCACAATATAGGTTACACATCAGGATGATCAAGTGCTGAGGCACGCCCATTTTTGTCAGAGCTGCCCATAGCTTTTCATGATCCATGCAGTCAAAGTCTTTACTGTTAGTCTATAAAACACAGAATAACCATCTTCTGAAATTCTTTGGAGCACACCAGTATGCAAGGAATGTTGACTATTAAATCTCGAGGGCCTCTTCCTTTTCTGAATCCAGCCTCAACGTCCAGCATGTCTTGATCCATATAAGGTAAAAAGCTTTGTTGCATCACTTCGAGCATCACTCTACTTGAGCAGTGGTCCAATAGTGTACTCCTTGGCATCTCTGTTCTTAAAGACTGGGATGTAAATTGAGTATGTCCTGTCTGTAGGCCAGTTTGTTTTCCATATTCATTGACATGATCTTGTGAGGATTTTGACAGATTCTGTCCCTGTGGCTTGAAATAATTCTATCAGTAGCTCACCTACCCTTGGTGATATATTTCTTCCCAACACTTTCAGGGTACCGTTCACTGTGCTTTCAAGAATTACAGGTTCTGCCTCATAGGAATCTTCTTCAGAGGTGTCTGTCATCCTTTTGTGTCTTCTGTATAGATTTTTGGTGTACCGTTTCCACCTTTATTTTCTCCTGGTCGGATCATGTGCTTCCTTTTTGGTTGTTCAGCTTTCCTAATCTAGTTTTCAATTTCTTTTTTTAAAAAATTTTATTGTTAGTTTCAGATGTGCAAAACAATGCAATAGTTATCCTTTCCGCCCCTTACAAACTGACAACCCCCCTCCCGCATCCACTGCCCCCCACCCCCGAGATCATATATATCTATTATAATTCCATTGACTCCATCCCCACACTATACTCCACATCCTGTGACTATATATGTATTAAATTATAGTTGACATATAATATTATTCAGCGGCAGCTTCAGATGTACAGTGCAGTGGTCAGGCCTCTACACCGTCCATGAAGTGGCCTCCCTGACAAGACATGAGTCCCTCTGGTCCCCTAAAAAATATTTACAACATTATTGATAATGTTCCCCAAACTGTCTTTCCTGTCCGTGTGGCAATAATGAAGTTACCAGTTTATGTTTTCTCATCCCTTCCCCTTCTCCCTCATGCCCACCCCCGTCCCATCTGGCCTTCATCAGTTTTTCCTCTGTGTCTCTGAGACTATCTTTGTTTACATTGCTCGTTTATTCAATTGTTTAGATTCCACATATATGTGAGATCATATGGTATTTGTCTTTCTCCGACTGACTTATTTCACTTAGCATAATGTTCTCTAGGTCCATCCATATCATTGCAAATGGTACGATTTCTTTCTTCTTTATAGCGGCGTAATACTCCAATGTATAAATATACCACAGTTTCTCAATCCAGTCGTCTACCAATGGGCAATTCGATTATTTCCAAATCTTGGCTATTGTAAATAACGCTGCAATGAACATAGGGGTGCATATATTTTTTTGAATTAGTGTCTTGGGTTTTTCAGGATAAATACCTAGGAGTGGAATTGCTGGGTCATAAGGTAGTTCCATTTCCAGTTTTTTGTTTGTTTGTTTTTTGGTTTTTTTGTGTGTTTTTTTTCTTATATTAGCTTCTTTTTTTATTTTATTTTTTAATTTATTTATATATTTTTTAAATTAGCTTCAGGTGTACAACAAAGTGCAATAGTTACACTTTTTACCCCTCAAACTCACAATCGCCCTCCCCCAGTTTTTCCCCCCATTCCTCCCCCCCATATCATACTATCTATTACAATTCCTTTGACTCCCTTCTACCGTATAATCCACATCCCATGACTATCTATATATTCAATTACAGTTACATACAATATTATACAACATCAATTTCAGGTATATAGTGCAGTGATCAAGCCTCTACTCCACCCATGAAGTGGTCTCCCTAACAAAACATGTGACCATCTGACACCCCACAAAATTTTAACAACATTATATTCCCCGAACTGTCTTTCATATCCCTGTGATAATATTATAGTTACTTATTTATGTTATCGAATCCCTTCCCCTTCTCCCTCATCCCCGCCCCCCTCCCAACTAGCAACCCTGTTTTTCCTCTATATCTATGAGACTGTTTCTGTTTCTTTTGCTCATTCATTCAGTTTTTCAAATTCCACATATAAGTGAGATCATATGATATTTGTCTTTCTCCGACTGACTTATTTCATCAACATAATAGTCTCTAGGTCCATCCATATCGTTGCAAATGGTACAATTTCATTCTTCTTTATAGCGGAGTAATACTCCATTGTATAAATGTACCACAGTTTCTTAATCCAGTCATCTACCAATGGGCATTTCGGTTGTTTCCAAGTCTTGGCTATTGTAAATAGCGCTGCAATAAACATAGGGGTGCATATATTTTTTCGAATTAGTGTCTTGGATTCCTCTGGGTAGATTCCCAAGAGTGGAATTGCTGGGTCATATGGCAGTTCCGTTTCCAGTTTTTTGAGATACCTCCATACTGACTTCCATAGTGGCTGCACCAACCTGCAATCCCACCAACAGTGCAGCAGGGTCCCCTTTTCCCCACAGCCCTGCCAGCACTTGTTGTTTGTTGATTTATTGATGATAGCCATTCTGACCAGAGTGAAGCGGTATCTTATTGTGGTTTTTATTTGAATTTCCCTAATAATCAATGAGTAGTTTTTAATTTCTTTTATTTCTTGAATCTTCTGGTAAGGATCTCCTGCTTTTCCTTTTTTGGTATTCTCTTCTTTTCTGTACATTGACCATCATAATAGTTCTCTGTGTCTCTACATGATAGTCATTTAGAAACTGCATTTTGGATTCTAACCCTGTTTTGTCCCCTTTTACTTTTGCCACTCACTTGTCTCTAACCATTTTTCATGTTTCTTCTGTCATGCATTTCGATTTTTCTTTCCTTTTGACTTCTGGCATTGTCTTTTTGTTTCCTTCCCTAATAATATTTCTAGTTTCAGTCCACATATCTTGGTCAATTAAGTTGAATCATGCAAATCTGTTTTTTCATGTGAACTTTAAATCCATCGGGAATGTTATGTGTATCACATTTCATTTAGAGCTCTTCTTTGGCTTTACACTAGTGTTTGATATTGGTTCACGGTCGTAGCACAGTCTGCTCCTGGTCCTCTCTTCGCAGAGAGGATACAGCCCCTCTGTCTCCTGCTTCCAATCACACAGTCTATTGGATTTCCATATTGGCCATCTGGTGATGACCATGCATATATTGTCTGTCCAGTGGTGGGAAGCCATGTTTGCGATGGACAAATTCTTGCCTTCACAGAAACCTACAGGGTCAACTCCTGTTTCATTTCTGACCCACGGTCCAAATTTCCCAACGACATTTGATTCCGCTTTACTTGTGTGTCCTACTTGTGTGTTGCAGTCACTTGTAACTGTCAGCATGCCTTGTTTGGGTGTGTGATCAGTTCCTTCTTGGAAACTTGTGCAAAAGCCTTCCACTTCATCTTGTTCAGCCTCTGCAGCTGAGCATAGACTTGAAGTGTGGTTATGTTAGCAGGTTCTCCTAGGAGTCTAACATTATTCTCTCAGACCTTGTATTGTAGCTATATCTTGCCTCAATATTAAAGCCCGAGTTTGTCATTTCCAGAGTAGAATGCTTTGTGGTTGCCTGACTGGAAATGTCCCATTCCAGTCATCTTAGTTCGCTCACACCAAACACTGCAATGTTTAGACGTTCCATCTCTTGCTTTCCAGTGTCCAGTTTACCTTGGTTCCTGCCTCCGATGGTCCATGTTCCAATCACATGGGCGGGGCAGCGTCGCGCTTTCCTTGCTCCTTTGTGCACATCAGCCGCTAGACGTCCTTCTGCCTTTGGTGTAGTTGCATCATTAGCAACAATGACATTCACACGGGTTCTCTGTTTTTCCCCAGTAATGGTCAGGGAGCTCTCTGTCCTGGGAGTCTCATATTCTAGCACTATCTCATATTTCATTTTGGAGGGTTTTCAAGGGGAAATGAAAGATTATAAAAGAGAGAGAGAATAAGAAAAGCAAATGCAGCAGTGGTTTACCACTGGGATCCGAACCACGTGTGCTCAGGTCCAAGGTGTCACAATTACTAAGTGCCTACACAATGGAAGCACCCCTGTGGATTGGAACTGTTAGACTTTAAAATGTTTGCTATTCTGATGTTTGTGCAGAGGTCATGTATTCTGGTTTTAGTTTGCATTCCCCTGATGACTAAAGAGGGTCTGTATAGTGTCCTATGCTTAATGGCATTTCGATGGTGTCTTTGGGGAGCTATCTTTGTCCTGTTTCCCCTCACATTATTGTTCCATGCCTGTTCCATATTCTGGTTGGAGTGAATGAATTTAAATAATAATGAAAAGAATCAAGAATAGGCAGACTTTATCCCAAGCTAAAGAAAGAATTGTATAATGATTAGAGCCACCTGCAATGCACGGGCTTCCTGGTGTTCTGTGGTATCAGAGTTGGGTGTGGTATCAGACAGATCAAAGAGAAATAGGGCCATTTCAGCATTGCAATCCTGTGACTTGAAAAGAGCCAAGAAGTAGTAGAGTCCCCAAATGTTATAATTTGATGTAAAGTTATTGCATGGGTCCTTCTGTGTATGTTTCTCAAGAGGAGCCTATAGTCCCATTTTCTCTATTGCTTAGAAAGCACTTCAATGCTTACCAAGTCACCAGTCTCCCCATTCTACCCACTTTGTCTACAGCCTCTCGGAAAAAATACTTACTAAACGTGGGCACTCCAACCCCACTTATCCTACTATGAAGCAACCAAGTCACAAACAGGTTAAGTCTTCCAATTTATTAGCGAGAGAGCCAGGACGGGAATCCCTAGTTCCTGCCTCCCAGCCTGTGTCCCCCAAATATGGGGTTGCCGTGACCGTAAATATGTACATGAGTTTGATTTAGACTGTGAAAATAGGCTTGTGCCACTTTATTCATGAATACATGTCCCCAGGAAGAGGACAAGCAATGGCCCAGGCTAAACTGGCAAAATGTAGGGAACGCTGATAATCAGATTTGGGGGACTATGTGAAAAATATATTTGCATATATAAACTACTTACCTGTTATCAAATCTAAAGAAGAGACAGAGAAAACATGTGGAATCTGTTCTTTAATTCCTAATATTCCCAGAACAAATCTCAATCATTTTATCTCAGATATATTAAGAAAATAAATATTCCTTTTAGACTTTCCCAAATCCAAAAGGTTTTTGGCTTACAATATTCCCAGAGTTGACTCTGGGGTCATACATTATGCTGATCAGTGTATTCCTATATATTTCCGCATCTGCGAGACCCCATTGGCCATAGAAGTCAAGGGTCTTAGATCGTCATCAGACATGTTTATTGTTTTATTGGAGTTCTCATAGCTCCACCAATGGCTGCTTCGCTAACATGCCCCACCCCCACCTCCTTGCCGCATTTACCAAAGTCTCCTCATCTCCCCTGAGAACTGGAGACCCATTTCTTATTATTGTGCAGGAAAGCTATACAATCCTTACATTGCAGGGTCTTTTCAAAGGTGGGTCTGATCCCGTGGCTTTCCTGAAAAGGTAGTATTTTTTTTCCTTTCAGGTTTAGAAGTCTGGATCAAATCTCCATGCAGAAAGTTTCTCAGGATCACAAAACTTTATGCTATATCCACAGGTCACTTTTACCCACCCTGATTTTGTATCTTCAAGTTAGGGATCCTGTAACTTCTCCTGATCACAGAGTGACCAGCACTTTGGCAAGCCCCTCTGCAAATGGGGGGGAAGACAACCCGCCTTCCTTCCTTCCTCCCTCCCTTCCTTCCTTCCTTCCTTCCTTCCTTCCTTCCTTCCTTCCTTCATTACTCCTTCCTTTCTCTCTCTCTCTCTCTCTCTCTCTCTCTCTCTCTCTCTCTCTCTCTTTCTTTTTTTCTTTCTTTGTATGCCTTATACAGTTTATACCCAGGTCTTTCATGCAGACATAACCCTAGATGTCTATAGAGTGGGGAGGGGAAATGGATTTCCAGAACAATCTCATTATCACCTTAGATTGCTAAAGCACTACCTCAGGGAAGAAGTTAGAAAATTAAATGCTTTAAATGAGAATTGTGGGGTGCCACAATTCTCAAACGACTATATAAGAGTAAAATCACTGAGGAAATATCAACTATAAGCGCTGGCTTGAGGTATATTGTTGAGGGCTATGTAGCCCAATATTGAGGGGCATGCAGGTTGACTTTAGTGGGCTTGGTGAATCTGAAAGTACTGTTGATTAGACATGTGTTCCTCAAATTTGTATTCCCTTGAAGCCTGTGTTTTTATTACAAAATGTATGTTTTGTTAAGGTTTGTGAGAACTTTAGGTACAGTTAAGCCAAAATTAAATATCAAAAGTGAGATTCTCTTTAGTATTCACACCCAGGATTACAGATTATGTAGAAACTGAGTCTGGGTCATAAAGAGATTATCATAGATGGGATTATAGAAAAGGTCACAGTGTGCCCTAAGGAGAACAATTATAGGGACTAAAGGTCTTAAGAGAAAAATACATCAAGACCATGTGGAACTTAAACTTGTAATTGGATAATGGTCAAAAGTCCCTATAAAAAGGACATGTTATTGTAATAAAGGGTGACACTTCTTCTCTAAACTCCCCCAGTGTCTCCACCGTCCCCCTTCTTTATTTTCCTCCCTCATTTTCTGCCTTTACTGTAACAAAAATTTTCTGTCTTTCGTATCACCGACACCGTGTCCACCTTCTTGAACCCTGGTCAGCGGAGGCTGGTCCCCCGCAATATATTTTCCGAACAATCTGTGTAAATATCTTTTTAGGAATTGAAGTTCTAGAAGAATCTGAGAGAAATACCTGTTAATTCCGTAATGGAGCATTGCACCCCACTGTGCCCCCCTCACACACACAGATGTTGCCCTTCTTACGATTCCCTCCGGCTTCTATTATTCATTTTTGTTTAAAAGAGCAGCCAGTTCATTTTCCCCAGATGTTGGCAAGGCAGAGGGAAGTCCGCCTGCAGCCATCGGTGGCCCTGCCGGCCCTGGGAGGCCCCCCGCAAATCTAACTCACATTGGCCTCCCGGTGTGCGCTTAAACTTTTGAGAGCTGACAGACTCCAAGGCCCATACCTTCCAAAATCTGTGTTCCAAATCCAATTTGAAATTTAACAAGTGTCGGCCTTGTCTTCCCGACAGGAAAAAAAAAAAAGAATAAGAAACCCTTAACTATTTACATTTATTTGCCATGTTTCTCCTCCTCAGGGGAAAATTTAGAATGAAGACAGATGTATAAGCCTGTTCCTAAAAGCTGACATGTCCAAATGGCTTTCTGGCATAAATTTTTAAAAAGTAAGTAAAAGGTTTGATTGTTTTTAAAAAGTAATCTATTTAGGTCCAAGAAGCATTCTGACTTTTATGCGGGTCATTGTCCCGTGTTGTTTTCACATCTACCAGCCGGTCCCATGAGAGAAATCAGTGCAGTGTCTCCAAATTACATACCGCTTGGGACAGAACACCCCTTGTTAAAACCCAGTCAAGCCAGGGTTAGCTCTTGCCTTGCCATGCCCTGTCCCTCCCCACACACCTCATCATTCCCCAGGGAAAACCCTACAATTATACAGATGTGCCCCATGCATGACAAAGATAACTAGCATTGAACCCTGGCTGTGTGCCAGGCATTTCGCATAGATTATTTCACTTTGTCCATGGGGTAGACCTGCTGCTCTATCCATATGATGCAGAAAGTTGATCCGGGGTGATCAGGCCGCTCGTCCAGAGTTAGCCAGATGCAAAGGGTGACGCCGGCCTTCGTACCCAGACCACCCCATTCTGAAAGCAGCGGTCTCCCCCTTAGCTGTCAGAGTCAGCTAACAGAAAGTGTTCTTTAAGGCAACTCAGGGCCAAAATGGGGCAAACATATCTAGTATAATGAGTGCCAACTATTCAGTATGTGTTGGCCAAAAAAAAAAAAAAAAGAGGAAAAAAAGGTGAAAGTTACATTATAGGCAAAATATGAACGTTTCTGCACACTAGATGAGGTTCTGGCCACATCCACAGCCCTGTGCTGAGATGGGCTTGCCTTTGGGTACTGTAGCGGAGCCATAGCTGCAGCCGCGAGGGAAAGCTGCCCCTGCAGCCCCACAGGCCTCCTACTCTCCGTAGGACTCTAACTCACTGAACTGTTTTTCCCAGAGGCAGAAAGGCACTTCAACCAGAAACCACCCCCACCTCTTCACGGGGCAGCAGCAATTGGATGGAGGAGAAATGTACCTGACATGTAACACCGTAGGTGGCAAAATCTGTCCAATACAGAAGAGACTTGAATCTGGGAGACTCTGCTTTAAGAGAAGGGGACACAGAGATGGACAAAGCAGGGACACAGGCAGGAGACAAGCTTAAAGGAGGAGTGTTTGCAAAATGAGGACAGCAGAGAGCCAGGAATGAGAGAAGTCCTTAGGGGAAGATCCAGGGAGCAACCACATGGCCCTCCTGGCAAAAAGCCTAGACAGGAAGCCGCAGTTGTGCTACAAGAAAACGGGGATCTAGACCCATAGCCTCTCTGCTTGGACCTACCACTCACTCACCCCTCCCCAAGCCTCTTCAAAAAAAGCTGTTAAAACTTCCCGAGGGCTGCTGGTATTGCGTAGGGAGGGGCATGCAGAAACTGTCCCCAACACTGCAACTCCAGGAAGGCATCTACAAATACACCCTGTGGGACAAAAAAACGCAGGGGCGACCACCAACTTCGTTGCCTAATTAACATTTAATTAGTTAATTATAAAATGTAGGTCATATTTCCATATGAAAAGATGCTGACTGTCATCAATTATCAGAGAAATGCAAATTAAAACCACAATGCAATATCACCTCACACCTGTCAGAATGGCTATCACCAATTAAATCAACAAACCAGTGTTGGAGAGGATGTGGAGAAAAGGGAACCCTGGTGCACTGTTAGTGGGATTGTAAATTGGTGGAGCCATTATGGAAAACAGTATGGAGGTTTCTCAAAAAATTAAAAATAGAACTACCTTATCACCCAGCAATTTTACTTCTGGGTATTTATCTGAAGAAATTCAAAACATTAATTTGAAAAGGTATATGCATTCCTATGTTCATTGCAGCACTATTTTCAATAGCCAAGATATGGAAGCAACCTAAGTACCCATCAATAGATGACTCGAGAAGTTATACACACACACACACACACACACACACACACACACACACACACACACACACAGAGGAATATTACTCAGCCATTAAAAAGAATGGAATCTTACCATTTGTGACAACATGGATAGACCTAGAGGGTATTATGCTAAGTGAAATTAATCATACAGAGAAAGACAAATACCATATGATTTCATTTATATGTAGAATCTAAAAACAAAATAAATAAACCAAACAGAAATAGACTCAAAGATACAGAGAACAAACTGATGGTTGCTAGGTGGGAGGAGAGTTGGGGACTGGGTGAAAAAGGTGAAAGGGATTAAAAAGTACAAATTGACATTTATAAGAATAGACACAGGGATGCAAAGTAGAGCACAGGGAATACAGCCAAAGATATTGTAATAACTGCGTGTGGTGTCAGGTAGGTACTAGGTCTACCAGAGGGAGCACTTCGCAAGTTCCACAAATGTCTCGCCACTGTGCTGGACACCTGGAACTGATGTAATACTGAATTTCAACAGGAACTGAAAACACTATAAATTTAAATTAAAAATTAGGTCACATTTTAAAGAATGAATACACATATAAACATATTAAAGAATAACAATAAAATGAACATCCATATAATTTCTCAGCAACTTATAAAATGAAAGATAACTGTTACCTTGGATGCTGGTTTTTGTTTTGCTCGTGAATTTCTTTCTTTTCCCCGTTCAAGCACTCTTCAGAATTTTAGTTAATCATTGTATTGTTCTTTGTGGTTTACTCACTTTGATTATTCTTTAACAATATATTGTTGAGGTTTTTAACTTTGTATAAATGAAATATATTGTAGGTTTTCTTCTGGATTTACTTCTTTTATTCAATACCATGTTTTTGAGGGCTATGCATGATGATACAAATAGCTGTAGTTCGTTCGTTGCTTTATTTCAACTAATGTATAGTATTCCATTAGATAAATATAAACAGAAAGTTTTTCTCTCTCCTACAATTAATAAGGATTTGAATAGTTCCAGCTTGCTATTATGAACAATGGTACTGTCCACTTACTGGGTCTTGTCCCCATAAGCAAGAATTTCTTTGTATTGTAGTCCTTGGAATAAAGTGTCGAGCCCCAAAAATACATATCTGTTAAGCTTTCCCAGCTAACAACAAACTCTTTTCCAAAAGATTGACTACCATCAAGACTAATCCTAGAAGCATAGGAGGATTGTTTTTACACTTGTTCTTGTCTAACTAATTTTTGCCAATTTGGTGAGTACAAAATTATATCTAATTTTTTTAATTTCCACTTTTCTGATTATATAACATTAAATATATTGTCATATTTAGAAGCTTCTTATATTTCTGTGAAATTCTTCTAGTGTTTGCTCATTTCTTTATTTTTTGTTATTGATTCATAGAAATTTATTCCAAATAATAATCCTCTGTTAATTACACATGAAGCAAATACCTTCTTTAAGTTTGCGATTTGTTTTGAAATCTCTTGATGATGTCTTTTAATAAACAGAATGCTTCATTTTAATGTACTTCATATTATCCAATAGAATCTACCAATTCCTGTGTTTGCTTGTGGGAATCGGTCACGATATTTTGTGATGCAATACCTGACACAACTGTTCTTGACTTGAACTTGGGAACTAGAGAGTTAGAGAGGCAAAGGCCCTGGAGGAATCTCTCGGGGAGTGGTGACACTTACAGGAAATGAAGTTTGCAGGGCAGCAGAGACAGGAGTGCTCCTCATGGTGACCTCGGCCGATTTTCAGGGCTAACAACTTTGGTAGTCCAAGCTAGCACTCTTAGGTGTGTACTTTGGGGGCGCGCGTGTGTGTGTGTGTGTGTGTGTGTGTGTGTGTGTGTGTGTGACCTCCAAGCCACATTCTTCAGCCTTGTTAATATTCTGTGAACTACCCAGTGTCTTATTAATACATTTCATTTGTGTTTGACTCAATCAGAGTAGATTTATTTTGCTTGTAATCAATGCTGGCTAACATGGTCAATAGCAGTCTATTTTGCAGTATAAGCCATTTTTCTGCTTGCTATTCCCTTGTTCTCTTCTCTGCAAAAGCTCAAGTGTAACAAGCTCAGTGGGGGCCATAAAATAGCTCCACAGTGATCAGTGAAAGCTGCCATGCTCATTCGCGCTGTCTCCACCTTCCAGCAGAAGCTGTGTCCCTTCCTTAGTTCGAAGCCCCCAGTGTTCCCTGTCCCAACCCCCGCAGCCTCCTTCTTCCACCACATTCCTGTCTGTAGTGTGTCTCAACAGGTCCCAATTTGGGGGACTGAATGACACTCACTTGTTCTCAGGGTGATGCTTTCAGCTTTCTCCTTCAGCTGTCCTCTCTCCCCAGGGCATCTTCAGGCTTCCGATAAGCATTGTCATCATATGCTTATCAACTTCACTCACTCAACACAATCGCTGTGTGAGTTCTATGGCAATAACATTGGTAAATGTGGAAACAGCTATCGAAAATATTTTATGATGACAGATGGATGGCAGTTTTGCAAATAGATTCAGAAATCCTCTCTCAGTCGTATTACTCCTGAAATGATATTTTTAAAGCACTCCAGTGCAGCTTTATTTCAATTCAAGCCTCGTAAAGAACAGGCACACAGAATACAGCATGGAGTGAAAGGATTTTTACAGAAAGCCTTTTATGATCAATTTAATGGATACAATAAATACACTAAAAATATGAGGTGGTTTAAGATAAATGGAATCACTTTAGGTCATGATCTAAAGCAACTGTCAGCAAGGCTTGAGTCAATCAATTTTACTATTCAAAATATCGCTTAATACAATCTGTCCACTGAACAGACACTGCGTAAAAAGTGCTAAAATAGGCTGGGTGTGGGATACAAGACAGTACATGGATGGGCATGAAGTCTTCCCAGAAGAAGTGAAAGTCAAAATGGGGGACAGTAAAGAGTGGGGTGAGGGAGCTTTCTCATGTAGAGAAAAAAAGCACTGAGCTACAGGAGAGAAAATGGCACTTTGGGTAGTTCGGCATCGCTGGAGAGCCAAGTGGTTAGAAGGGAGGGGATGCAAGCGACAGGGTACTGGAAAGATAAGGAGAAAAAGAGCTGAATGGGCCTTGCTTCTGTGCTTAGTGGCACGTAGCCCACGAGTTAGGGTTGACAGCAGGGCGGCTCTGGAAGACCTTCAACATGGGAGTAACAAGGTTGGCTCTGTACTTGAGAGAAATTACTCTGGCTTCAGTGTGAACAATTAAGGAATCGAGAATGAGGTGGGAGACTTGAGAATGAATTTAACAGGCTGTTGCAGTAATCCAAATGGGGAGTGATGGTGGCTTGAACAAAGGGAGGAGCTGTGTTCAGAAATAAGCTGGTATATCTGAGAGGCAGTACATCCGAGGGGGGGTATATCTGAGGGGCAATATATCCGAGGGGCGGTATATCCGAGGGGCGGTATATCCGAGGGGCGGTATATCCGAGGGGGGATATATCCGAGGGGCGGTATATCCGAGGGAGGATATATCCGAGGGGCGGTATATCCGAGGGGCGGTATATCCGAGGGGCAGTATATCCGAGGGGCGGTATATCCGAGGGGTGGTAGAGAAATAGAACAAGTAGGACTGGTTAGCTGGTTGGACATGGAGGAGGAAGAGAGATGATGACACCAAGGTTTCTAACTTGACATCTGAGCGATGCCACCATGACATCCATTGAGAAAGGGCACAGAAGGAAGAGGAAGTTGAGACAAGGTTGAGTTGGAGGGCACTGTCTTTTCTAAAGCAATAGAAGGTCCCCAGGACGAGCTATGTCTCTCTTGTTGATGGATGTATATGGATGCCCCCCAACTGATAACATATAAATTAGTGCTCAATAAATATTTATGGGAAGAATAAGAAGTCCAGTGCGGATTCGTTTTCCACTGCTTTGTAACACATTACCAAAAACTTAGCAGCTTAAAACCACTTCCATATTTTAGCTCACAGTTCTCTCGGTGAGAGGACCAGGTGGGCCCTCTAGGGGCCGCCAAGATCTCATACCCCTGGAATCAAGGTGTTGGCCCGGCTGAGCTCTACTTTGAAAGCTCTGGGAAGAATTTGTTTCCAGGCTCTTTTGGGTTGTTAGCGGAACCTAGTTCCTTATGGAGGGTCTGAGGCCCCATTTCCTTGCCGTCAGCTCAGCCAGAGCCTGCGCTCTGCTCCTACAAGCTGCCTGCATTCCTCCCAACTAGCAAGGACACGAAGCCCTTCGTATGCTTTGGATCTTTGGGACTTCCTCCCTCTCACTGGCCAATGAAAACCCTGCTTTTAAGGGCCTACTTGACCGAGTCAAAGCCACCAGATGATCACCATATCTTAAGGTCCACTGACATGGCATAATTAATTGCATGTTAAAAATCCCTTCACTGCAGTACCTAGATTAGTGTTTGATTGAATAACCAGGAGACAGAGATCCTGGGGCCATCTTATAATTCTGCCTACCACTGAAAAGAATGGGCTAGAGATATAATTTAGGAGTTACATGCTTACGGATATATGGAGGTTATTTTTACTGAGAATATTAGAATAAACAGACCAATTGATATTTACATGAACTTATTAAACTATGGGTATAGTGTGTATATTCTTATTCACTAATTGATATATTTATTTTAACAAAGAAAGGATGTCTTAATTTTTAAACTTACTTATGAATTTGGATGTTATTTTGTAAAAAAAAAAAAAAAAGAAGAAGAAGAAAGAAAACAGGCTTTTGGTCATGTTTCATTTTTTAAAAAAAGATTTTCTCCTAAGGTTCATTCTAGATTAGGAACTGTGTGAAGTGACCTGCAGGTGAGTCCTGAGTCCCGCCATGTCCCTTTATTACAAAATAGCAGGTGAGTTTAGCACAGAGGGGAGAATGTGGGTTCCGGGAAGGGCAGGTCAGAGTGTGGGACTCACCCCTTTCCCGTGACCTCCAGGAAGGTGCATGCCTTACCTTACCCGCCCCCGCCAGAAGTTAGGTCTCCTCATCTTCAGAGTGTTAGTGACAATATTTGCATCATTAAACTGGTTTAAGAATTAAGCTAAACTGTAAGTGAAAAGCCTGGCCTATGGCAAACGTTTAATAGAAATGAGATCCCTTTCCCTAGATTTTGTTTTGTGACATTTCCTAGACTGTGACTTACTGTTCTGTGTCCCTTGGAAGGTGCCAGCCCAGGGCAAGCCACGGGGTAAGTTAGGACTCGAGTTCTCGATTTTGCATTCAGGGCGGGCACATGCTCTGCGGGCATCCCTGTGGACTGGCACTCAGCTTCTGTGCCTCTCTCCATCCTTCCCTGGCCATCCGGATGGATCAGCCACTTTCTGCTTCTCACACTGGACCCGCCTTTTTCATGTCTGTCTTCTAAGGCTCCATCTCCTCTGAATGACAATGGTTTTGCTTTTGGGTCAGCTCTTCCATCTTTGATAAAAATTGAAGAAGCCTTGTAAACAATTTCTTTGCAAGCACAAAACCAGTGTCTTTAATGCATTTACTTACAAAAACCTATTTGATGTGCCTTTCGCATCTCCTTTTCAAAGATGAGAGAATCAAATTTGTATGTGTGTGTATGTATACTGCTGTATCTATCTCTATGTTGGGGGTGGTGTTAAGAAATTACCCACACAAATGGCAAGGCCACTCATTAATCTGGGTTTTAATTAAACTGTAGAAAACAGCTCAGTTTAGTATAAACAAAAAGGTGGTGTTTTGAAAGGACATCAGTATTCTGCAGAGTTACTGGACAGTCGGGTGAACCAGGCGTGGGTGAAAGCTGTGCAAACAGAGGTGACGCCCAAATTCCTCTAGACGAGCTGACACTGCTACTCCGGAAAAGTCACCTGCTGTGACTGCAGGCTGCAGAGAGGGGCTTTCTCCAGTCCCAGCGTCTGAAATCACAAGCTCCTGGCTCCAGTCCTAGGATGTGCCTGCCTAAAACATGCTTGTGCCCGGGCTGCAAAACAGACTGGGAGAGTGAGCTGCTGGTGTCGCGCATGCTTAGTTACTAATTAAGCGAAATCTGTATTCGTTTCCTGTGGTTGTAATAACCACAAACTTGGTGGATTAAAACCACAGATACGTATTGTCTCAGCTCTGGAGGCCCAAAGTCCAAGATCAAGGTGTCCTCAGAGCCATGCTTCCTTCTCTCTAGGAGGGAATCCCTTCCTTGTCTGTTCAAGCTTCTGGTGGCTGCTGGCTGGAATTCTCTGACTTGTGGCCACATCACTCCGGTCTGTACCTCTATCTTTACATTGCCTTCTCTGCAAGCATTTCTCAAATGTCCTGCAGCCTTCCTCTTGTAAGATGTGATGGCAGGTAGCGCCCACCGATATAATTCAGGAGGATCACTTCATCTCAAGAGACATAATTTAATTACTTCTGCAAAAATATGGCCATTTAAGGTAACATCCACAGGTTCCTGGTGTTAGGGCCTGATATCTTTGAGGGCCAGAGGCAACAAACTATCCTTTACCTTAGAACAGACATCTAGATGTACTCTACACCACTGGGCACTAGAAATTTCACTCGGGTGGCAGGCCCCCAAAATCTTGTCAGATTTATTTCCCACTCTCTGACATATAAATTCCTTACCAATATGTATAATAGATGCTAGGTCTAATCAGAAAAGAAGCAATGAATTCTTAAAATATGAGAATCAGATATGGATCATCAAAAAGAATGGTGTCTAGTACAATTAGTATTCACGATTTATGTATAAGATTCTACAGATTTTTGTTAGAAGCATGTCATAAATTTTGTGAAGCTAAATTGTACTTGGAAAAACAAAGTCACCAAAAAAGAGTAGCCAAGCTTTTCTGTTCCCCTTCTCTTCTCAATCCCTGATATTTCCAGTCTAAGCCTAAATGCAGGTGGACTCTGGTACAGATATGTCAGGCCTAAAATAAAGGAACTTGATAACTTTCTACCAAGTCTAGAATATCCTTCCCAAAGAAGGAAGAACGCATAGAAGGCCTAACCATGACGTAATGCATAGTGTTGATTCCATGGGTGGGGACTAGGTTCTTCCCAATGCATCCATAACCCACCATTTCACACCCAAATGTTTGTATGCATTGGTTGAGTAATGTTTCATTTGGAGTGATGGACCACAGGAAGACATTTTCTGCTTCCTCAATGGCTACAGGTGAGGCCTGTCAAATCCATCACAAGTTCTACCATTCAAGCCCTAGAGAGAGTATACTTTTTTGGAAGTCGAATAAACAGAAGTTATAAGACCCAGAGTGACCATCAGGCCAAGCACACAGCAGGTGCCGTGAGTAGGGCAATGAGATTAAGACAGGTCACATCTAGCTTGTGAGGGAATCAGATCAGAATAGCAGTGTTCTATTTATTACAGGAGAGTCTGATAGAGCTGGAAAAATTAAAACACCCAAAGTTTCAAAAGCCGGGATGGAGATTCTAAAACCCAGGTTGCTTATAGATTTTGAAATTATCCTTTTCAATAGATTACACAATCTAACAAACGACATATGGGTACATGGCTGCCCAGCTAATGCCGGCAACTTACAGGCTCCTTTGCAGTGAGGTGTGGCCACGTTCTAGTCAGTGGGATGTGTTTAGAAGGGATGATCGTAACTTCAAGGCTGTGCACTTAAAAAGAGGGCACATCCTCTCACTTTCCCTGTCTCCTCTTCTACTCATCGGATGTGTTTAGCTGAGCGTGACAACCGAGCTAGGGTGGATCCTTGTAATAGCAGGGGCTTTGTCTTCTCCTTCACCATTGTCAGGGCCTCCTTTCCCTGCTCAGCCGCAGCGCTGTCATTGGACACACACAGGCTCAGGCCTGCAGAGCCCCTCCGCCAGCCCTGACCAAGGGTCTGTATATCAGGCACCCACCACCGAGGCGGGTGGGACAGAGCCGATGCATGATGCCTTCCTAGCTCGTGGTCTCTAGTGCCCCGCAGAGGGCCTGAAGCCCTGGTCGGTCTTTGACTGACAGCCTCTAAATCACAACCTGTAACCTGGCTGCTAGAAAATGGGTGTCTAGCTTACATGTGTCCTCAGATTCATAAGGTGGGGGATCTTTTTAATACGGTAAGAGTGTTCACATGTGCTAGATGGCCAACAAAGAATGGATACCGATCACCACTACAAGCATGGAATATGCAAGCCACCTACTCTATTGCCCAGCCTACGAGGTGACCAACACTCACAGAAATGGATGCTTAAACACAGAAGCGAACAATCAGCTTCCAGCTGGGATCCGTCTTAATACTAACAACTCTCTGTGCAGCTGAGAGCCTTCCCCAAATGCCAGGCTATGTGGCTGAAGCCATGCCAACTACCCTCATTCTTGCGAGCCCCCTTTTCCCCCGAGTAAGGACTTCCTTTGATTGCTTTTCTAGTTGGTCACCTGTTCTCAGTCTATGCAGCGTTGCCTCCTGCCTGACTTTAAGCGTCTTCACACCTAAGGGTCTCTGGGATAGCTGAGGCCAACCTCCCTTGTCTCCTCCCAGCCACTTCTGTCAAGGGCCAGGTCTATGGCTGATGGTACAATTGGGTCAGAACCCAGAGTCTTTCATCCTGTTTCTCTATTGAAGTCCATTATGTCTGGAAGCCCAGCTCTCTGTAATCCTGACAGCAATAAGGTGACTTAATATTTGATTTCTAGGAGTTTAGAGTATTATATTAATGCTATGTGAAGGTGGAGTGACCTCAGAACCACACATTTGCTGAAATGTAACTTGGATTCAGTAGGTCTATGGTGGTGCTGGAATCTGTCTTTTTCAAAGCTCCACGGGTGGGGTCTGGGATGGATACCCCAGCTTCTGCACCATGCTTTAGAATTGTGTGACGCCTATTGACAAGCAACCACAGAGATGAAAGTGATTTAGGCCAAGAAGTCAGGGACCAGCTAACCATTTGGAGGAAGCAATGATTTTCCATATAATAAAGCAATGAGCTTGGGATCATTAAGGTCCCTTCCAACTTGGAAATTCTCAGATACAAGATCCAATGCAGAGCTTGCCCAAGATATCGGAATTCATGGCGAGGCAGGGAAAAAACACAGCTGTGGGTGTAGACAGGCATGAGGGTGAACTCTGCCTGAGTCATTTATTAGCTGTGGGACCACTGCCAAATTATAAAGAAACAACAATGTCTCATCTGGAAAATAGGGATAATACTGGCTCTCTCTTCCATTTGTCACAAGGTTAAAAGCAATAACATAGGGGTGAAAATGGTGCTTGCTCCTTGGGGTTGATGTGAGGATTAAATGAGTTAATACACATCAAGCAACCAGAACTGTGCACATTACAAGTGTTCATTGTTATTATTATTTATTATTATCTTAAAGACTCTGCACAACTATTAGCACATACTAGATGCCCCTCAATGTTTGTTCCTTTCTCTTCACCAAGACTCTGGATAATTAATCTATCAAAGGACTTTGAGCAGAAAGATCCTAAACTCAAGGAAGGTGTTAGATTGTTTTTAACGGGCTGAATGATTTTGAACTCTTCTTTTATCTCTTCCAGTTGATTTAAATGAATCGTTTCTTCCCTGTGTTACAAGTCTCCGTGGCTGTAACAGAAAGCACAGTGGCCCTCACCCTCCAGTTGGTATATAAAGCTCATTCACTCAATATTGACCATCTGCTGCCTGACAAGCGAGGGCCTCTCTGCTGTTTTGTGGGCAGGATAATCAGGTTACCTGTGGGAAATGGCAGCCATCAGAGACAAACGAGCATAATGTATGGTCTGCATTAAAATCAGCTGCTGCCAAATTAGGAGTGAGACCACAAAAATGTTTTTCTAAGCACAAAACAGGTTACAGTTTTAACAATGGTGTTGGTAATTAACCCATGGAGAGTTACAGATGTCCAATGACTCACTGTTGTGAGCAAATTCAATTACCTTGAGAGATGGGCTATGCTGGACCTTAGAGGCTATGGATGGATTTTCACAGTCATTTCCTGGAAGGCTGATTACATGCTACTTCAGCAGAAATAGAACTGAACCTGGATACAATGGACAGATGTGAAATTAACGATGAAGAGACGGAAGTCCACAGAGATTGGATGTTTTCATGCCAATGAATAATGAGTATTAACATTGTATTTGCATAAAGGTAGGTAATCAAAACTATAGAATAGCTTTTATTGGGACATTTACAATTGAAACATTTGGTGATTGGATCTTCTACATCCTTATACAAACAAAGGTTGCATGTGACAGAAAATGTCTGCAAGACTGAAAGGTACATGGGTGCAATGAGCAGAATGCTTGAAAACAAGGTGGCGAGAAAATCTAGGAAGTATCATGATGGCCAAAGTCTACATATGCCTTACACCCACCGAGAGATGGGAGAGCTGGGTGGTTAAACGAGTGGACTCAATCTAGGCTGTTGGGGTCCAATCAGCAGCTCTGTCTCTTTCCAGCTGTGCATCATTGAGCCTCAGTGCGCACCTTTGTAAAATGGGTTAATAAAAGTTGGTATCTCCCTCATACGGATAACATTAACTAAAGTAATAATATATTTAGAATGGTGTCTATACAGAATTAGCAGCACAAAATATTAGCATTCTTCATATACTTCAAACCCTCACAGTGATATTAACTGAGGGACTCCAGTTTTCAGTTTTAAAGCATGCAACAGCTGGGTGCTAGTAGAAAAAAATTCTGGCAATGGGGCAAAGCAAGGGCCCAGTGACAGGGCTTTCCATGGGGTCCACATTTTGGGAGTCATGTGGTCACCTGGTGATCTTTTACACTCATTTTATTTTATTCTTTCTTTGAAAAGCTCATTTCTAATTCAATTCTACTGTAATCTGTTATTAATAATAATCAAAATTGCCATTCATGTTCCTTGCTGGAGTCACAGCCATTTTCCATTACGACACATGGCAATTGAAACCACGATTCTCGTCTTTTGCTCTGAAAAATCTCTGATTTAATGTGCCCGCTACTTTATGTCTCTTTTTCTTTCTTATGCACAGCTTCTGCACCCAGCCAGCCAGTCTAAATGCACAGCTTTTCTCTTCCCATATTCCATATATATTTTAAGCATATTTTTTCTTCCACAAGCAAAACTACTATTGTAAGTAGCTTTGGGGTTATCTGTTTGATAATGACTCAAGACATGGTCAGATTAAGATTTTTACCAATCTCTGGCAAGATTGTGGGGCCTTTCTAACCTACTCCACTCCCCAAAATATGCAATTCAAAATAAAAAGAATACTGCACCATAAAAACACATAACAAAGTGCAACAAAATTCTGACTTTCCCCCGCTGTGATGACTAGTTAAGTGGTATTTTGAAATATCATGTAGAAAATGTTCTCTTTTTTGATATGCATGTCTCCTGGAAAATTCTTTGCCAATTTTTCCTTGATAGACCTCAAATTCCTTAACATTTACCAGACTCGTAATGAATTTTCCCTTCTTGTGGGAAATAAGAGAGATTAGCAAATTTGCTGCCCGCAGTCCTAAAATAAATCAAACAATGAATTTCTATGAAAGATAAATTTCTCATTATTGCAATTAAATGGATTACATCATGCTTGCAAAGCTGTGAGAAATCAGTGCACGAAATTATGCTGGTTTCCTGTTAATATCACTTGAAAAAAAAATCCCGAGAGGTATCTGCCTGTTGTTTCTACCTTAAAAAGGTAACGAAGTATTCACTGGACTTCACCATGTCAATCATTCATACTCCAAGAGAGGTTATAAAATGAATCCAAATATCTACTCCTGGAAACAAATGTTTTGTTATAAATCAGACTATTTGTACATGTGTCATAAACATTAAGGGGTACATTTCTCTTTGGACACTTTGGAAACAAATGCAAAATCCCACCAGTAGGGGCTGAAACCAGTATAGTAACATGTTGGTTATGTGCTGGCCATGTGGTTGCATAACAGTGTTTGGAGGAAAAATTAAGTGGATGCAAGCAGTAGCCCTTTGGTGGCTGAGGTTCTGGGTGACCAGAATTTCCTGCTTCGTTTATTCATTTGCGTTTTTATTTTTCAGGCAGGTACAATTAGGCCTAGTCAAAAGAAGGCATGATTAGACTGCCAAGTACCTAAATAACTCTGATTCACTGGTGCCTTGGCAGGGACTTAGTTTGCTCTTTTTCTGGAATGGTGGTGCCTAATAGATGACAAAGCAGGAAGAAGACAGTAAGATCAGGCAAAGGACAGGGAGGACAAGAGGAGAGGGAAGGAGAAGATGGAGAAAGAGGAAGACAATAAGAAAACATACAAAGAAGGGAGAAAATCCATTGAGTATAAATTATGTACTAGACCTGCTTTCTACACAAACTCTCCCTAAAGTCCCGGTAAGGAATATATTTTCATCCCTATTTTACAGAAGAGGCATCAGAGGCTGAAAGTTCGGTAATTTTCACTGGATCACACAATGGCTCTTTTCATAGTGATATACTTTTCATCTCTGTCTCGGGGACGATTCCTTGACTTCTTCAGGCGAATTTCTTGATCTCTCCATTCTCTATGCCCACAAGCACTTTGTACAGTGATCATGCTGCTCTAAGTGGGAATTACATTCCTTTCCCCTAAGACTAAGCTCTCAGGGTGTGGGAAAGTCTCACTCATCTCTGTGCCCAGCGCCCATGCGCAGCACTAAGCAGAGAGCACATAAGAAGCAAATATCTTCGGTGAGAATGAAAGAAGTATGAAGTCAAGTAGTGTTTGATATCTCATGTTGAAAATGTTGACAGTACTCTAATAAAGACATAACTCATTCTTTATTACAAAAGGCCTGCTGCTATTAAACCAAAGCAGTAATTTGGACCATTATAAACTCATTAAAAAAAAAAAAGTTTGTTAGAAAACACTTTCCCAAAAATTTTAAATAGTATTTCTCTTTATTTTTTTTAAAGATACTTTTACTAAACTTGAGTAAATTTACTCATCTATTGCACTAAATCGTTACTAATCTTTTGTGCAGCCAGTTCAATTAAAACAACTGAACTTTCTGTGTAGTCTAAGGCAAGGAAATGTCCTTGTCTTTTTCAGCTCCTCAGGGAACTTTGCTGATCAAGTGATCACAATTTATTTAAATAACATATTTTTAAGAGATTTTAGAAAACATTTGTATTCATTTGCTACAGTTGCCGTAACAAAATGCCATAAGTTGTGTGGCTTAAACATCAGCAGCTCCGGTTCAGGTCCCACATATGAGGGCCAGTGACACTGCCCTCAAAAAAAAAAAAAATGAGAAACTTATTTCTCAGAGTTCTGGAGGCTAGAGTCCAAGATCAAGATGGCAGCAGGGTTGGTTTCTCCTGAGACCTGTCTTATTGCCTTGTAGATGGCTGTCTTTCCATTCCAGGATTTTCACATACTCTTCCCTCTTTGTCCTAATTGCCTCTTCTTACAAGGACACCAATTATATTGGAGTAGCACTCACCTGAACAACCTCATTGGAACTTAGTCACCTCTTTAAAAATCCTATCTCCAAATATAGTCATAGTCTAAGGTACTTGGGTTGGAGCTTCAACACATGAATTTTTCAGAGACTTGATTCAGCCCATAGCAATGCTAAATGCTGACAGTCCTTCCATGGGATGGCTCCATGGGAGAAGAAGAAACTATGAACAGGGTTGAATATCTCCACCCATCAGGGCAGACCCCACACTGCTCCCAGTGCACCCTATGTTGGGTTGTTAGGTTGGCTGAGGCCTATTAAATGAGATGGAATTTGCCAGGAAATCCCAAATCTACTCCATCCTTTTCAAAAGGAACTCAGGGATTTGGTGCAGTGAGAAGTCTTGTTCTTTAGTGAATTATTCTCCAAACTTATCCCAGTCCCATGAGCATCAGAGGATGGGTCTGTGAATGTCACCTCATAAGCCTCTCTGTCATCTCAGAACTATGAGAAATATAGTTATCTGCCGAGCAACAAGCTGTGTGGGGACTATGGGCAGTGGTAATGGCTGTGGGGTTTGGCCTTGGTGCTAACAGATGCACAGCCTCCCCTCATGCAGAAGAGGAGAGTTTTCTGAGGACAACTGACTTGTGGTGTTCATGAAGGAGCTTCGCTGATTAGTGACCAGAGGCGACCAGTGGTATTCTGAATGGCCTCAGAACAGACCTGCTGTGTAAGGCTGTCCCCTGAAGTTACGGCTTTGTCCTCTATCTATTTGTGGTGTAATTAGCAAGTTAAAATAAAACTCTTTGGACAGGTGTTTTTGTTTCATGACTAAGAGCTGATAGCTTTGAAAATTGCAGTAGGTTTTTATGAGCACACATTACTTGCTGGAATAGATGCATTGCACAACAGTGCGGGTTCTTCCAGGAGACATGGGCTGAGATCAGACAGACACTTAGTTAGACATAAATATTCCTGGTCACCGAAAGCCCGTGTGTAACTGAAATGCCCAAAGTGAAGAGGGAGAAGACAAACTTACTCCTCCTGGCTGCCATCTGCTTTAGGCCACCCCTACCAGCAGCTGAGGGGTACAAGGCTGAGAAGTGGCATACCTTGAAAGGAGCATAATCTATTAGAAACTCTAGTCCCAGCTTTGGAAAGTGTGAAATAGCTGATGAAATAATCAAAGGTGCTTTGATATCTCTCAATCTGGCTGACTTTTTTTTTAAGGTTTTATTGGGGAATTGGGGAAAGGGAACAGCTTTGGGGAATTGGGAAGGGGAACAGACAAGTTGTGGTCCTTTTTTGTTCTTCAGTCTAGTTGTGGAAGACGTTGTTTCACTGGCCCATGTTGGTATTATCATTGTGCTCTTCTCGGGTGAGGCAGATCGGTCACTGGCCTCTGGACAGCCACTCATGATGGCTCTTGGCAGCTCACACTGGCTGCCAACTGCTCACGCTGGCTGCCGGCCACTCACTGTAGCCTATGGCAGCCCACTGCAGCAGGGGCTGCAGCCCACATCGTGGCTGACTTCTTTTATAGTTGTTGCAATGGGTAGAAGCCTGATCTCTTTTAGGATTTATATGGAGAGAGGCTTACCAAAGAGAAATAGAATTTGAGAACTTTCTAAAATGTATTTTGAGTTTAAAAAACAAAAAGGTTTTGAAAAAAAATATTAATTTTAACAAAAAGGTTTTGGAAAAAACTTAATTGCCCTGAAAATTGATTTTCTCCCAAAATTGTTTTGCATATTACTCAAATTTTTTATGCATTAGTGGTCGAATTGACTGTAACAAGGGATAATGAAAGATATTTCATAATGATAAAGGGATCAATCCAACAAGAGGATACAATTCTTGCAAATATTTATGCATCCAACATAGGAGCACCTAACCATATAAAGCAAATATTAATGGACATAAAAGGACAGATCAACAGTAACAATAAGCAACATATCAACTTTAACATGCCATTGACATCAATGGATAGATCACCCACTCAGAAAATCAATAAGGAAACAGCAGCCTTAACAGAGACATTAGACCAAGTGGATTTAATTGATATTTTTAGAACATTTCAACCAAAAGCAATAGCATATACATTATTTTCAAATGCACATGGAATATTTTCTAGGATAGACCACATATTAGGCAAAAAAATAAGTCTCAATAAATTTAAAGATATTGAAATCATATCAAGCATCTTCTCCAATCACAATGATATGAAACTAGAAATCAATTGCAAGAACACTGAGGGTGGCTGGTTAGCTCAGTTGGTTAGAACTCAGGCTCATAACACCAAGGTTGCCAGTTCCATCCCCACATGGACCACTGAGCTTTGCCCTCCACAACTAGATTGAAACAACTATTTGACTTAGAGCTAATGGGTCCTGGAAAAACATACCATTTCCCAATTTAATATGTGTGTGTTTGTGTGTTTTTCAGTGATATATATACATATATATCACTGAAAAACACACAAACACATGGAATCTAAATAACATGTTACTAAACAGTGAATGGGTTAACAATGAGATCAAGGAAGACACCAGAGATGCCTTCAGACAAATGAAAATAAAAACACAACGACCACAAAAATCTATGCAGCAAAGCAGTTCTAAAAGGGAAATTCATAGCAATACAGGCCTACCTCAAGAAACAAGAAAAATCTCAAATAAGCTATCTAATCTTACACCTAACAGAATTGGAAAAAGAAGAACAAACAAAGCCCAAGGTAAGTAGAAGGAAGGAAATAAACATCAGAGTGGAAATAAATGAAAGTCAGAATCTAAAAAACCATAGAAAAGGTCAATGAAACCAAGAGCTGGTTCCAAAACACTAATTCATAAAGATACGTATATGCACACCAATGATCATTGCAGCATTATTTACAATAACTGAGATATGGAAGCAACCTAAGAGTTTATCAATAGATGAATGGATAAAGAAGAAGTGGTACATATATATACAATAGAATATTACTCAGCCATAAAAAAGAATGAAATGTTGCCATCTGCAACAACATGAATAGACCTAGAGGGTATTATGCTAAGTAAAATCAGTCAGACAGAGAAAGACAAATACCGTATGATTTCACTTATATGTGGAATCTAAAAAGAAAGACAGAAAGAAAGAAAGAAAGAAAGAAAGAAAGAAAGAAAGAAAGAAAGAAAGAAAGAAAATAAACAAACAAAACAGAAACAAACTCATAGATACAGAGAACAAATTGTCACCAGGTGGGAATGGAGTTGGGTTGATGGGTGAAAAAAGTGAAGGGATTAATAAGTACAAATTGCTAATTATAAAAATAGTCACAGAGATGTGAAGTATAACAGGGAATATAGTTAATCATCTTGTAATAACTGTGTAGGGTGTCAAATGGGTACTAGACTTATCAGAGTGATCACTTCATAAGGTATATAAATGTTTAATCACTATGTTGTACACCTGAAACTAATATAATATTGTATGTCAACTGTGGTTAAAAAATAAATTTTAAAAAACAAAGGCTCTTGAAAAATATTGATAGAGTGCTCAAATATTTTTGCAAACTGACCTATCAAATGGCGGAAATGATTAAGTCAAACATGAAGAGAGAGACAACATATAGGGTCATCATACAATTGGAAGGAGAACCTTTACACCTCTTTCAAAGTGACCATTTGGTTTATCTCTGCTCATTATGTGAATTAGTGCATAGATGCAATTTTTTACTAAATTTTTGTTAACTATAAGAAATATTCCATATCTATAGGTAGTTTTTCAGGGTAAAGTCGTAACCCAATGTTTTTTTATCTAGTTCCCTTGAAATGTTGGTCACCTTTTAAGTTCTCCTAATGTGACTTGTTCCTGATGTCAACAGGAACCCTTGTCTGCCTATTAACCTAAATCTCCTCATAATACAGTTATTTCTGCACATGTTCATGGTTTCTGACAGACAGAAATCTCCTCTTCCCTACAACTGTGTCTTCCTCAGCCTTGCATTTCTAGAATCTAGTACAATGCTTGGCACTTTAAATGCCTGGGGAGGAAATACAACTTATCTATAAGAATAAGTACCTGACCTAAACAATGGTCCTACCCTTTCTTCTGTGGTGGCCACAGGGCTAGAATAGAGGTCAGATTGAGTTGTGATGGCAGGGGGCCTCAGAATTTCCCACGTAATGACCCGATCCCTAACAGAGCTCATCCTCCGAAGCACAACCCCCACCCACGTAAAACCTGTGTGTTGATGTCTCTTTCCTCCCTTCTCCCAAGGTCTCCACCTGGAATAGCCACTAGAGAAGTCAGTGCCCCACCTTTCCTGTGTACCTGGATGGTGTCTTGTATTTGGGGGTGAGGAAGTGAGAAGGAGATGGGTGGAGGGAGTGATGGGGTTTCTACAGAAAGAGTAAGAACTGTATTTATTCATGGGAGGGGCCAGGATTGCAGGGGAAGTTTTGTTTTTAGCCTCCACAATAACAATTATTTTACCTTTTAAAGGAGGGTATAATTTATAGTTAGTTCCTAGAGTGTTATCGATACAGAGTTCTGCCCTCATATTTTAGCAACTACAACCAGAGGGTAAGCTTATTTTACAGAAATTAGTAGGAAATTATCACATTGTTCTACTGAGAGCCCATGCTGGAAGTAAGCTCAGAAACTGTCACATCTAAATAGAACTTTATTCATCTCATCAATTACTTTTTGATTCTTTATAACCTTGAGGGCCTTAGATTCCAAGACCTATTTTAACCATCCTCAAATTACTGAAAAAAACACTCTTGCATTTGCTTAAGGCTGATTTTAGTGTATTCTTTATGAAAGGCTGCTAAACTTATCCCCAGACCTAAAAATCTTTTGGGGATTTTATTGTTTTCTACATGTTAAAAAAGAAATGCCCATATTTGTTTTTGAATGATCACTATGTGGCCTTGAGAAGAGAGTAGCACAGCTCAGTCCTCAATATCTGTCATTGCCAGAGCTCCGGGTTAAAGGCTGTGGGTCACCGGAACTCTCTGGTCCCAGCCATCTTCTCAGAGCCCATGACTTACACTGAAAGATTGCCAACTCAGCAGGTGCGGGAGAGAGAGAGACCCAGGCAGGTGCTAATAAAAAACGTGGAGAAGAACAAAGGGAGTATTCTGTGCACTCATCAAAAAATGCCACCCATACGAAGTGAGCTTTGCCTGGGAGGCACGTGGCCTTCGTCATGGCCCACTGGGCAGAACGAGATCAATACCATTGTCCTACTGGGCTCAATGCACACTATTGTAGCTGCTGTAATGACTTCAATGACAGAGCAGGATAAACGCCATCGGGTTCCTCTATCCTGAATTGTCCGCGTCATCCAGTGGCCCGCCTGCCGCCTTTCCCCTTTCCATGTCTCAGATTCAACACAAATCTCCCATGATTACACTGCCCTGTTTTAAGGATCTCCCAGCTTCTACATTTGTTTATTTTCCAATATCCTGAAGTTGTATCAACATATAAACATGTATGAGGGGCTGGGGGTGCAAAAGAAAAAGAGGCCGATTCCCAAAAGACTGACCGACTTAATTCATTCTCACCTGCCTCCCAGGTGCTCCTAACATGTTTGTGTTTATAAATGAGGCCAGGGTGGGTTTGGGTGCTTCTCCATCCCACAGGCACACAGGTTTTGCACGATACATAGGTTTCTTAGGTTGGAAAGGAATCAATCAGATAAATGAACGCTCCCTAGGGAGAGAGTGATACAGTCAATGGTTTTCTTCCTATAATATATTATAAAGTAAAAGCCTGGTGTTTGGGGCAGAACAATTCTTCCTTAGACAGTCTCCCGCTCTGCGGGCTAATTAGTAACCCTGCCCGCCTCACTTCTGCCCTTCCTACCCCCAACCCCTGCACTGTGATGCCCGAAAAGCCCCATACCTCTCCAGATACTCATGATGAAGACCCACCACCGGAGACAGTCGTGCTTACAATAGAGGGAGCGACAGCCGCCATGCAGCTGTGCCTGCTCGGTGCTAAGCTCTGTACCCACTGCCTGCTCCCGCCTAACCCCAGACAGACCAACCTCTAGTGAACTTCTCCATGAACGGCGGGGCACTTCTCAGGGTCTGCTGGAGGCCACAGCTCCGCAGGCCAGAGTGGAGCGACTTTGTCTGCCGTTGCCAGTATGCATCATCGTTTCCAGAGCCTCCAAGCTCCTTCAAGAAGCCACCTTTTGAAGACAGAGATTCTTATGTGGCCTCCTTTCTGCCACAGGTTAAAACTGATTTCAAGGTCCTTTGAATTCAGACTCCTGGTGCTAGGAGCTTGTCAAACACTTTGGGTTTTTTTTCTCCCCATTGTCAGAAACGCTAGTAAACCAGTGTGGGCCAGGATGGTTGGAGACCTCTAGATACCCTGAATTCTCAAGCCCTTAGTGTGTCCTATTATTAGCAGCTGAAGGAAATGCTTGGGTGTAAACTTTCATTTTACATTAAAACATTGACAGGCATGTTTTAAGAGTTGGCAACGGCAGACAAAGTCGCTCCACTCTGGCCTGCGGAGCTGTGGCCTCCAGTAGACCCTGAGAAGTGCCCCGCCGTTCATGGAGAAGGCCTCCTTGCTGAAGACATTGGCAGCCATGGAGCTTAACTGCTTTCTGTTTAAATTCGCTGAGATTTCCTCGCTTGGGTCTCAGCCTGGGATGGCCTAGAGCATGACCAGCTTATCTTTCTGTGTAGTTTCAGTAGCACCAGGGAGTCTCATCTACTCCCAAATATTCACCCAAACACGTTCCTGAAATTCTATCACTAGAGGTTGGTCTGTCTGGGGTTAGGCAGGAGCAGGCAGTGGGTACAGAGCTTAGTACCGAGCAGGCACAGCTGCATGGCGGCTGTCGCTCCCTCTATTGTAAGCACGACTGTCTCCGGTGGTGGGTCTTCATCATGAGTATCTGGAGAGGTATGGGGCTTTTCGGGCATCACAGTGCAGGGGTTGGGGGTAGGAAGGGCAGAAGTGAGGCGGGCAGGGTTACTAATTAGCCCGCAGTGGGGGAGATTGTCTAAGGAAGAATTGTTCTGCCCCAAACACCAGGCTTTTACTTAATAATATATTATAGGAAGAAAACCATTGACTGTATCACTCTCTCCCTAGAGAGCGTTCATTTATCTGATTGATTCCTTTCCAACCTAAGAAACCTATGTACCGTGCAAAACCTGTGTGCCTGTGGGATGGAGAAGCACCCAAACCCACCCTGGCCTCATTTATAAACACAAACATGTTAGGAGCACCTGGGAGGCAGGTGAGAATGAATTTGGGAATCGGCCTCTTTTTCTTTTGCACCCCCAGCCCCTCATACATGTTTATATGTTGATACAACTTCAGGATATTGGAAAATAAACAAATGTAGAAGCTGGGAGATCCTTAAAACAGGGCAGTGTAATCATGGGAGATTTGTGTTGAATCTGAGACATGGAAAGGGGAAATTGGCCCACCTGCCACCACTGACAGGAGAACTTGGTCATTGCCTTCATCCGTGTTTTAAACCAGAGTCCTTGGTAACATTTCACTTGGAAAAACCAAAGTTTCCAACTGTTAAAAATGTTTTCAGCCCAGTGTCCTCTGCTCTGTTTAGAACAGTAGTATTCCTTACTCTCTTTATCGGGTTAGATCTCCTAGCAGACCCTAAGGCTGGTTTGAAGGGTAATATTTGGCTAAGAAAAAGAAGGAAATACTCCTAAGTATGTCATCTTTTTCTTCAAAAATACAGTAAAGATCATTTTGCTTTATTTTCTAGGCATGCTTAGATGCACTTATGCTGAAATTTGGGGGGATAAGTCTTAAAAAACCATTTGCTTTCATGGATGCCTCTTCTTCCACCATTTATCTATTCTCCATCATGCACTATAGACATTCTAGATGTTTCTAGGGGAATAAAAGAAGGTAGCCTACGTGATAATGAGTTTAAATGAGTTAAAGACTTTCAACTATTCCTCTCAAGAACCTGCTTGTCAGGATTACACAAGAAACAACCTGGACTGTTCCAGGGCCTCCAGTTTTGCTTCCAACACCAGTGAGAGGACACCTCTTACAGTCAAAGAGAGCAGGACCTCAGCATGAACTTGCAGTGAGCTTGAACTTTTCCAGGGCTGCATGGAAGGGAGACATAGGCAATCCTATGTGCCTTGCGGTTGTGAATGACTCAAAGCTATTTGGTGGTTAACAATTACTGTGTCCTATTTGGGAGATATCAATTAGTCTCCATTAGTTAGAGATTAAAAAAAAAAGTCTGTCGATCTTCTTCCCCACAGCATCACTGCCATGTGATATAAGGAGAGCAGATCTCTGACCCAGTTCTGACACCCATACCAGCTTTGCTTGGCAAACAGGCACCAAATCATTCACAGTCTACTTCATAAGCTCAGTGGAGTAGCAGCTCTGTCTTTTTAGCACTCCAAAAAATACCTGTCTGAACAATTCACTCGGCAAAACTCCGAGACCAAGGTTTGCACCTGAGACAGGTTAGAACCCTGAGCCAAGGTTGCCTTCTCAAGAGTTTGGGCTACCAAGTTTGCTGGATTCTCATGGTACCTGTGTGACATTTCTGGGCAATCCACATACTTCACATGCTACTTATTTTACCAATGAAAAAATATTTCTAATATCCATTATGCTAATATTGGGTTGTTGGAAAAGTCATGACACATTTTTGCAATGAAAAACATAGAAAAAATACATCATGACTTTTCCAACAACCCAGTATTAACTGGAGTTAAAGTCTTTGATGTCCACTGAAGGTAAAGATAGCTGAAGTTCTTGTAACCACCACTCTTAATTTGGACCTTTGATGGAGAATCTTTCAAATGTTTATTAATCTCCAATGGGACCTATATTCCAGGTTACAGTCCATCAATTGAAACAATTGCCCCATGTCTAGAGTCAAAAATATAAATTACATGTTCATATAAATTACATGTTCTACGCTAAACTATTTAAGATAAATTATAGGTAATATAAAAGATAAGTTAGAAAGCCACAGACTCATCAGACAGGATTAAGTCATCCCCTCACTGAGGTTAAAGGAAAGAGATATGGAATGGAAGATTACTCTGCAGTAAAAAGGAATGAAATCTTGCCATTTACAACAACATGGATGAACATAGAGGGTATTATGTAAAGTGAAATAAGTCAGACAGAGAAAGACAAATACTGTATGATTTCACTTATATGTAGAATCTAAAAAAAGAAAAGAATAAACAAAACAGAAACAAAACAAAACAAAACCCATATATAGAGAGAACAAACTGATGGGTATCAGAGGGGATGGAGGTGGGAGGATGAATAAAATAAAATAAATTTTTTTAAAAGAGTAGGAATGAGAAGTGGGTCTGTCCCTGGTTCAGCTATTAACTAGCCAGTGACCTTGGGCAAGTCAGTTATGAAGGTCAAATAAGTAAAAAAGGAAAAAAAAATAAGCAGAGACAGCAAGCATTTTATGGTGCATATTTAAGGAAAGCGTCTAAGAAACAGGGTCCAGGAAGTTGGGTTCGATGTACTTTCCCTGCCCCTCCCACTCTGCGCAACCCAAACCCCTGGAAATTATATCTGAAACCAACGTAAGCAGACTCTTAAAGGTGGAAAGAAGAAGACAGACAAAACAACTGGGGGCTCCAGGCCCTGGTAGAGGAGGGAACGGAAGGACATGGGGGTGAGTTCCTTGGCTTTTCTGTTTGCCTCAGCATCCCACACTGGGTGATGGAGAAGCTGGCAATCTTGAAATGCCAATAGGTGCAGACAGAAGAATAAATAAAAGCCCCCCGAAGCCCGCTCTTTCCAGCCAAAGGACAGGACAAGGGGTAGACCAGCAAGACAGAAAGTTTTTGTCAGTTTAGTCAATTTATAGTATTCTATTTTTTTATTTTTTTTTGAGGGCAGTGTCACTGGCCCTCATATGTGGGACCGAACCGGGGCCGCTGGCGTCCCAAGCCAGCGCTTAACCACCACGCCACTCGGCCGGCCCAAGACAGAAAGTTTTTAGACAATAATTGTCATACTCCAGACGACTGCCACAGAGGAAACTATGGCTTCACCTTCACCCACGCCAGCAAAAGCTGAGTGGGAAGCCCAGCACCCCTCCCTCCCCAGGCTGTGATGAGGTGCTCTAAGCCCCCTCACACACACCTGAATGGTGTCAGAGAAGATGGAACTGTGACCCCACCTTGGCGGAAATGAGGTGCCCTACTCCTCTCCATTGGGGTGGTGTCAGCGGAGAACGAGTGGGGAGTTAGGACTTTCCCCAGCACCCAGAGGTCACGAGGCCACACTCCCCTAACACTGTGGTGTGACGGAGGAGTAAAGAGGCATTTCTCCCAGTAGAGGCCTGACGAGGGCCCAGGATGCCCAGCCCCACCCAGCAGTAGCGAGGGAACCTCTGGTGTCAGTGGAGGCTGCGTGGGGAACACAGATGTCCACCCGTCAGCTGGTAACAAGGTGAGCCCTCCCTTACTTCCCCGGCTAGATCACTGACTGGGAAAATCAGCTAAAACAGGTGACAGCCAGAACTTCATAGCATAAAATTCAAAATGTCCAGTTTCAATAGAAAATCACTTGTCACAGGGAAGTTCTCAAATTAAATTTTTAAAAAAATCAAAAGATGCCAATATCTAGATAACAGAGCTATTAGAATTGTCTCACAAAGATTTTAAAGCAGGCTTCATAAAAAAAAAATACTTTAGCAATTATGAACATAGTTGAAAAAAATGAAAAATAAAAAACAGAAAGTGTCTGCAAAAGAATAGAAGATATAAATTTTAGAACCGAAAAATAAAATAACCAAAAAAACAAAACAAAACAAAAAAACACTTAATGGATGAGCTCAACAGTAAAATAACAAGGGCAGAGGAAAGAATGAGTAAAACCGAAGGATAGCAATCCTGCTTCCAGTTATATTTCCAAAGAAATAAAACCAGTTTCAAAGAGATGTCTGTATTCCCATGTGGAAACAAGCTACGTGTCTGTTGATGAACGAATTGATAAAGAAAATATGGTACAAATACATGTTCAATGAACTATTATTCAACCTTTAAAAAAGAAAGAAATCCTGTTATTTGGGACAACATGGATGAACCCGGAGGACATTATGTTAAGTGAAATTAACCAGACACAGAAAGACAAACACTGCATGACATCATTTATATGTATATAGAATCTAAAAGAGTCAAATTCATAGAAGCAGAGCGCAGAATGGTGGTTGCCAGGGGCTGGGGTTGGTGGAAACGTGGGGAGATATGGCTCAAAGGGTACAACGTGCCAGTGATGCAGATGAGTGAGTCCTGTGGACCTAACGCACAGCATGGAGGCTCTAGTTAATAACACTGCATCGTTTACTTGTAATTTTCTAAGAGAGTAGATATTAAGCGTTCTCACATATACAGACAAAAATGGTAACTATGTGAGGTGATGGAGATGTTAATTAGTTTGATTGTGGTAATCACTTCACAATATATATGTATTCCAAAACATCACGCTGTACACCTTAATTATATACAATGTTTATTTGCCAATCATACCTCAATAAAGCCGGCGGAAAAAGAGGCAAAATTCAATGTCAATTTGTGTGTGCTACCTGAAAACTTCCCCCGCTCCCACATCTGGGCTCACAGACTTGCCTCTGTCTTTACAGCAGTTCTCACCTGATAGTATTGTGCTTCTGATTCTGCCTCTACCCACTCAAAATTGAGAGTCCCCAGGGCCTAAGGCAAGGATTTTGAACGCCCAGCACTTGACTGGCATGTGGTTAGACGTGATACGTGTTTATTCTGTGAATGAGCAACGAAAGGTCTCTGGGTCTACTTACAGTGTGACACCAGGAAGAGAGAACAAGGCTACTGTGGGGCCTGCACCCCAATCAAGCCCTTCCACCCAGGGAACTGCTTTAGGCCAACTCTTCATTTGTAGAAAGGGTTAGTAAAACCTACCTTACAGGCTTATTTCCAGAATTAAGTGAGATCATTTAAACAAAACTACCTGATATTACAGCTGGCAGCTATTGTTAGCACATGCACATTGCAAGTGATTGGTTGGATGAATTTGTCTGCAATTCACATTTGAAAACCTGAAAACAAACGGAGAAATAATACTCTTAATCCAAACAGATAAAATGCCCATTGTTGACTCGGTCCATCTTAACTTTGTAAAGTGAACTTTAAATTCATTATTTAAAATGTCCTTGGTGCAACATGGCTGCCCCAGAAGAGCGGGCACCCTGACCAGCCCCGGAAGGTCATTTGCATATAAAGGAAGGTTCTAAAAATGGGTCAGTAAACACCAAAGCCCACTAACACTTATGAACATTCTCATTTTTCTTATTCCTTAGGATTATTTTTACCTTTGTCTTTCACTTCAAAAACAACATCTGTGAAAAGCAAAGGTATTTTCTTGCTCCTTTCTCCTCTCAAGCCATTTGCCAGCTAAGAGGGAGATGGGTTCATGTTTCCTGAAATTTAAAACTTTGATGATGATTATCACTTCAGAACCTATATTGGGTCCAGCAGTTCTTAATCTATCTCAGAAAAACTACATATAAATTTATATAAAATTTTTCTTTTAACCACTGAAAGACTGGTCTTGTCATCACATATGAGAAACGAACTCAGAGAGACAAACGAAAACCATCTTGGGAGCTCGAGTCCAACTTTTTAACAGAACAAAATTCAGAATTGGTTGCTTTCAGAAGATATTACATCCAGCAGAAGCTATTAAGCCCACAGATTTCATCAGGCCTGTGCTCTAAAGGGATCTTTCGGACTAGGAAGCTACATACGAAGTAAACATGACAGAAATTGTCACTCCCCTTGTCATTCCGAAGAGCCATCTGCTCCTGAGTTAAAGCCATTTTCTATTAAATTCACCAGCATGCTAATTAAAGAATGCCTGGAGGACTGCAAAGCTGCCAGATGCTATGAAGATGTATCACTGTCTTCTTATGTGGTTAGGCAAACGTTTAATTAAACCTGCAGCCGCTGCGTCTGCTCCATCCACCAACACAGCTAAATCTCACTCACCTGAGAAAATCATTTCATAGTCGTGTCTTTCAAGAGGTAAAACAACCTAACACAGACTTTGCTGAAATGGTTAATGCCTGTGTGCGTGATTTAATTAAATGCAGGGGTAATGACGTCCCAGCGGCCTGACCCTGACTTGCCTTGGGATTCTTCTTGTGCGTCCTCAGAGCTAATCAACCCCCACCCCTCTATGGTTTCCTAATTTGTAGGCATTGCCTTCCAGAGAGACAGGGTAGAGAGGTAGGGTGTTCAGCCTGTCGCTACTACATTTTACTTGGGTGTATGAGTTTCGATGCATTTAAAAGGCCTCTTTTTCAAGAAAATAAGAGAAGTTTGAGAAGAGATGGAAATGAAATGCCATGCCAGGTTTGCTTGTTATGGAACTCTTGCTAATGACTAACAAAATCACCAGCCACCACTGTGGGCTAGAGGGGCCCCTCTCTTCAAAAAATTTTATAGCCATTTTCTTTGTCAACAGATTGTGTTTGAATTTTGGACTTAATGCACATTCTTCTCCTTTTTAACTGAGCACAACATTTTGATCATCAGTGGATTTTAGCTGGAAAACATGCCACGTATCACAAAACTAAAACAAACAAACAAAAAGCATAAATATTCATGGAAGCTAACTTTGGGCCAGAATAGAGACCACTGTCTCAATGGCAAATCTTGAAGACTGCATCGTCTTTAGGCTGATGGGTTTTTAGGTCAATGCCTTAAGGATCACATGCAGTGCAAAGCGGGGAGAGGGGGTTGGGAAGCCCTAGGTCTGCAGAGAGATGAGCTCCACTGCACCCAACTTCGCCTCCTTGCCTGGCTGGTCCCTGGAGTGCTGTCCCAGCAAAGCTGGTGACATGGCTTACCTGAAAGAGGTGGCAGGGTGTGCCAGTAAACATATGGGAGCCATCAACTGCCTGGATTTGTGCTGCAAAATGAGCCCAAAGAGTTTGGGATTCTACTGGCTCTCTCTTGCCACTATGCTTGGCATCCTAGCAAGTGCTCACCAAGCACGACCAAGCCATTGGTTTCCTTTCGAAGTTCCGGCACCAAGGCGGGTCCCCTCATGGCAGAGCTGGGGAGAAATTCCACAGTTACCACCCTGAAGGGTTGTTATCACAATGAGTGGTGGCTGCGGTGGCATGCTGGGCTTTTGGCTTTCTTTCTTGCTGAGGACCCTGACGGAAGTGTGCTTAGAGGAAAGCTGTGACATTGTCAGTTCGATGCAGTGAGTATTTTATCACCCTGGCAATGGGACAACTTGATGCCTCACCAACTAACCCGAGAATAATGACCCCACTCCACCCCAATAAAAAGAGCTTCAAAGGCAAGAGTTGAGAACGCCCAGGAAAGCAGTAAGAGAGGCACACAGGGGAGGGATGAACCACCGAGGCCTGAGGTCTGCGAGCCTGCATCCTGGAGTGCGTTTGGACCTATTCTCCTATGACAGTGTCAGCCTGCATGATTCTGAAATCCGTGGAATTAAGACTTTTCTTTTTGGGGTTTGTTGCTGTTTGCTTTTTTTTTTTAAGAGTATTCACCATCCCACCGTCACACCACTGCTATGTTTTGCGCGTGGGACACAACCCCCAGCACACTGTTCTCTTTCTTATTTTTCATTTGGTTAGAAACTAGCACAGGAACTAAGAAGACAAGACGCAATTGTGTTGAAGCAACATGATGGGAAAGCGTTAGACAATCACCTGGCCTGTCTTAGATCAGGCCTCACAGTGTCCTCCTGTCTGAGTATTAAACTAACACTTCAAATTAAAAGAGCCCATCAATCAGGAGGTTACCCCTTGACTTGGGCTTTTCTGGGTCCAAATGTACAATTTACTGCACCCTCCCCATTGGGAACAATCCGAGAAAATGTGTGCTGTGAATGCAGTTACCCAGTGTCTTCTGTCACAGAGTACGCTGGACTTGGAGATATTAAACCTGGAGCTCCAAATACAAAGGGGGCCCGCTGGGTTCTTTCATCAGGATCGCCTGATCAGGTGAATTCTCTCTGAGAAACTGAAAAGCGGGGAAGTAAATATCCTTACAGAATTTCCCGCTCGTTCTAAAAACACACTAAGTAAACAGGTTTAAATTCTTGAAAACCTCATTCATGGAAATGAAGTATCTGTGGTGACAAATGAAGAGCTATTCATTATCCTGTGAGTCACATAATGAGGGAAAAAACAATGCTAATCGTCAATTATGGAAAAGTAATGGAAAATTGCTCTTGACTCATAAATATGGCACTTTTAGACATCTGCTTAGGAAGAAAATGGGTTTTGGGTTGATTTCCAAGCATGGGATCATTCAGCTTAACTTTCCTGAGATGGCTGGTTGTGGCTAAGCATATAACTTGTGACTTTGTGCTATGACAGGCTGACTGATCTCAGCCTTATTAGTACCATCTGCTAACCAGCTGAAAGGTACAGTTAAAAACAACAATAATTTGTAGAGAAAGTGTTACATGTATTTTCAGGGAGGCTCCCAATTATAGCTCTCAACAATAGCCAGAAGTAGCTAATTCAGGTGGAATAATGTATTAGTCAGCTCAGGCTGCCATAACGAAATATAATACCACAGATGGGATGGCTTAAACAACTGGAATTTACTTTCTGAACTGAAAAAGAACAAATATTTAAGAGCTTATTAGAAGGTAGCTATGAGAAAACCTGTGAAGTAATTAGATGGAGGGAATAAGGAAGAAGAAAGAGAGTCGAGTCGAGGGTAACTGGCTGGTGAATGGGACTACTAGGCTGGCAGTGGGGCCGTTCGCCATGAGAGGCATACAGGAGGCAGAGGGAGTTTGTGGCGGGAAGTTATCAAGCTCCATTTTGTTCATGTTACATTTAAAGGGCCTGTGATACATCCAAGTGGAGGTGCCATTAGGGCCCCTGGAGCTAAGGGAAGAAAAGCGCTGGAAATTTGGGTACCACTCATCAGTAGAGGAAATTGAAGCCACTGAATGAGAAGCATATATAGATGGAACAGACTGCAGAGAAAAGTCATAGAAGGTCAGGACTTTGTTGAGAAATATTTATGAGAAGAACCCAAAGAACATAATTGTGACCTAGTCTAAACTTTACTGTTGAAGAAAAATACATATTATCTGTACTAAAGAGCCATTAGAGACTTAGAGATTAAGTCAGATTTTCATAATAGTAATAAGATTTAAAAAATAGGTTTTAAAGATCAAAAGCAAGGTCAATTCAAATTCTTCTGTGCTTTATATTTGAGAAATCGAAGCTACCTTAATCTGAGAGAATATTTTAGAACTTTTATTAAAATGTCTACAGAAAAGTACACATATCATAAAAGTAGAATTTGATGATTTTTTCATAAATGAAACAAATTCGTTTAGCCAGGACCCAGAAAAAGAAATAGTACATTACCAGCACCTTAGAAGCCTGTCTGTGCTCCCATCTAGTTACTACCCCACAAGGTAACAGTTGCCTCATCTTCTAATAGCACAGTTCACTTTAACCAGTTTTGTGCTTTATATAAAAGGAATCATACAGCATCTACTCTTTTGTGTCTGGCTTCTATGCTCAACTTTATGTCTGAGGCATTCATTCATATATCACAAGATATATGTTGTGCATTTATCACTGCACAGAATTCCACTGAGTGACTATTTCATGATATAGTTATCAGTTTTAATGCCAATGGGGCATTTGGGTAACTTCCAGATGGGACTATTAATGCTGCTATAAATATTCTACAGTGTGCTTTTGGTGAATATATATAGTAGTGGATTGCTGGGTCATAGGATATGCCTATATTTAGCTTTTCTTTTCCAAAGGGGTAATGCCAGTTTCGACTCAAACAGTATTCTGTGAGTTCCGGTTGGATTGAAAGTTTTCAAATAGGGGCAATAGTTGCAAAGGGATTTTTTTTTTCAACAAAAAGAAAATGGTCAAATCCCCAAATTAGTTATTTTCTTCTTATTTTAATTTTCCATGGGCTAAAACCCTAATAATGGAAATAAGAATGACTCTAGTACTTTACATATAATTTTTATTAAATCGCTAGTAAACTGTGACCCCCTTGTTTTGTAACTGAAAGCTCACACTCTCCAAGCTACCATCTCTGTAAAGTCTGTCCTCTCAATTAGCAGTGATGTCATTCAAACTCATTGTCACTTTCTCCTGTTCATGTTCCAACTTGTATTTTGGCTACACTGTGTATCTTATGTTTTCTTATTTATTACTGGCTTGAGGGCCTTTTCTTTTTTTTTATCATTGTCTATTCCACATAGGCTTTTGTCCATAAAGGGAGATTTTCATACACAGCAGGTTCTCAAATAATGTCATTTTGTTGTAATGTTGATAAGAAAAAAATCAATCCTGACTGGGCCACTGTCTGTGTGGCTTTGTTCTGGGTATGCTGGTTCCCTCCCACACCCCAGAGATGTGCACCTTAGGTGAATTGGCCTAATTGGGGCCACTTAAGGTCTTAGCTGTCCCGGTCTGAGTGAGTGTGAGTGTGAATGCACGTGAGCCGTGTGATGGAAGGGTGTCCTGTCCAGGGTGGGGTTCCATCTGGTTCCCTGAGCTGCCTGGAGGCTCAGGTCACCCAAGACCCTGTACTGGGACAAGCGGATTGGAAAAGAATTCTCTTCCTTGATTTTAGTTATCCTGTATTCATGTGTGTATAGGTCACATTTATTTCAGTGTTTAATATCAGAAATGTTTTGGGTCATTATTTACAAGTTTGGTGATGTTTTCATGAACAGAAATATGCCGTAGGAACTTAACTCTTGTTTATACCAGTTAGCCTGTGATAAAACTGGTTTCATTATATGTCCTTTTGCTTAAAGTCAGTTTCCAAGAACCTATTGACGATGTTAAGTGAGGACTTACTGGACTTATTCAGTGAATAAATAATTGTCACATTTATTGCGACAGTTATTCCTAGCGCCACCATATATCAGTATCTCCTTGCCTTAGAGAACCAATGACTAAAGACTTGATTTCATAAAATTTTAGTCTGAGTCTCTCTTCCTCTTGCCCCAGGGACCAGGGTGTGGGAAGGAATGTGGAGGGAGGGCAGAGAGTCAACCAGTTCTGACTGTTCAAAGGAATGTACGGCAAGATGCTGTCTTGAAGCTCTGGGAATTTAAATGTCAGAGGGATTGCTGGCAGCTTGGGTTTGCATATGCAGCAATGTTTAGGATTGCTCATATGGTGTGTGATTCTGGTGGGCCTACAACTGACAGTGCCATCTGTTCCTCGCTTTATTGAGCAATGGGGCTTACTTAGCCTGCTCTCTCAAAATGAGTGCTAGTGCACAAACACACACTCACACACACACATACAAACACACACACAAACACGCACACTCACTCACACACACGCACACACATACACTCTCACACACTCACATACACTCACACACATGCACACACACATACAAACACGCACACAAACATGCACACTCACACATGCACACACATACAAACACACACACAAAAACGCACACTCACACACATACACTCACACACAAACACGCACATGCTCACACGCACGCACACACTCAAACACAAACACACAATAACACGCGCGCGCACACACATACGCATGCACACTCGCACGCACACTCACACACTCATACACACGCACACACACAACACATACACACGCACACACACAAACACACACAAACATGCACACACTCACACACGCACACAAACACACACACAAACACACACACACAGCCCCAACCTCCTCTCCAGCCTAAAAAGAAAACAGTTGATTAACTTTCCATTTCAGATTTTAGTCTCAGCAGGAAATTGAGATGAGTCAGGTATTTGAATACAGCTATGGTGAGCTGCCCCTCCTTCATGGAGAACTGTGAGGTCCTCAGGGTTTAGGAAACCAGTAAGCATAATGTGCAAAGCCACTCAGTGTGGAAGATGAGTTATAATGACAGATGGCAACAGTCAAAAAAAAAACAAAAAAAAAAAACGAAAGTAGTCCCTAGGAAGCAGTATGCTGCAAGGGTATCAGCAGCAGCCATGCAGAAGCTGGCCACGAGAAATGTAATAACATAGCAATACGAGATGACAGAACCAATATTTAAGAAATATGAAGACAAACTATTTTATTAAGTATACCTGTATATCTACCCATTGTTTAGAAATAGTAGTTATTTCATCTTCTTCATCACATACAAAAAACAACGGAGCTCAGTGTTCCACCGATGTTGCTGCGTGGTAGGAGATCGTGTGCCCTGAACAGCAAGGGAGAGGTCCGGCAACATGATTAATGAGCCACAGAGGCAGAGAACATATGTCTAGTATTTCCTGTGAGTGTCCCAATTGTATGTAACTTCATTGTTGCCAAAAAATATGACTGAAAGATAGACTACATACGTGATAACATAATTTGATTTTTACACAATTTTTACATGAAAATATTTCACAAATCAAGAAAAGTCCTTTCTTTTTTTTCAGAATAGAAGAACACTTTCTTTTGGACTCAGAAAATATAGCCTGTCATACTGATAGCCTTGAGAATGTTAGATGTATGCTGGTGTCACAACGTGTGAGAGGCTGGGAGCAAAGGTCATTTTCAGCATTATGCAATAAAAAGAAAAAAAGTTAAATAATGAGTTAAGCATACACTTAAGAAGTTAGAAAAGGAACAGAAAAATACCTAAAGAAAAGAGAAAGAAAAAATAAGGGTCAAAACAGAAAACAAAAGTATTATAGAAGAAATCAACAGAGGCAAACGCTGGTTCTTGAAAAGAAAAATTGGATAACTCTGGCAATACTGATTTTTTTAAAGAAAGAATTGCAAATAAGCAAGATTAGGAATGAAAAAGAGAACATGAGCGGAGTACAGCAGATTATTAAAGAAAGAAACACAGAATGCACCTCTAGCTGAGTGAGCCCAGGAAACCCCCACATTAGCCTCTCAGCCTTTCTCCTCACTGGCTGCTGCTGATTTTGGTTCACTCTACCTGATAATTTGCTCTGCAAAGCTGAATATTCCATTGCTCAGGTATAAGCTCACCTTTTAGTGTATTGAGGCTTGTGGAATCTGTACACTTCTCCAGTCAACAGGGTTGCAAAAAGAAAAAAAAAAAAGGCTAAAGTATTCAAGCACAGAAGCTGAAAAAAAGGAAACACTCGCCCAGCCATAGCGCCGCCTTGTGTATGCAGGGGTGCCTGCCTGTCCCATTTCACTCCTAGTCCTCATTGCCTGGCTGGCTAATACTCTTACAGCCAGCTGGATATGACTTTTGCCCGTCTATCTCTGTACTAATCTCTAGGGTACAAATAGCAGATGGCTTACTTTGGGCAGTTTTAGAGATCTGAGAAAATCGATTTTTTTTTTCCACTTCGTGGTTCTGATGAGAGCTCAGGAGCTGCAGTGTAAACTAACTTAAAATAGTTCTTTCTACCACCATTGAACAGGGGAGGTTTACAAAGCTGAGGGACACAATTAGTAGACACAACTGTAATATCACAGTTGCCATCTCAGTTGGGTCCAAATACTACCTCCTTTTCTGTTATTTTCTTTGAGGTTAAGTCTTGATTTCTTACGATGCATCATTTCTGTCTTGACAGGCTATTTGTGTTTTCCATGCTTTGTGTGGCTGCTGTTTCAGCTTCCAAATGATAGGATCAGAGGTGTCTCTGAATAATTTTACATTCAGGAAGGGTGTTATTTTTTTTTTTATATAAAAGCATAAATGCATAGTGCCCTCATCAGGCTCTGCAGACACATGAAATAAAACTTCCACACAGTGAGAGCACATTTTCTTTATAGTGATCTGTCTCTTCACTTGAAAAGTGAAAGAAAAATGAAGAACTGGATGAAATATTAAGCCTTTCAGCCCTGCTTGAGTAATGGCCTGGGTCGTCCAGAGAGAGACTTTATCCCCTTCTGAAGTACCTAAATTAATACTCTGAAGTACCTAACTTAATATTCTGAAGGATCACAGGAAAAGGTATCATGTTTGGGGACTGATGATTGTCAATTTCTGTAATGCAACAAAATACTTAAAGGCACATTGTAAGATCACTGAATTAATAATGACCTAAATTCTTCTGTTTTTAATATCAAATCAGTGTAGTTTTGTGTGGTTTGAATGAGAGATTTATACCAATCACCATTATAATTTTATTTATGACATTTTTCTGCCTTGGAATCACTGTGCCTATAAATGTACTCACTTTCATTACCTTGAGGTAGTGCAAGGGAGGGATGGGATCATTATTGCGAATAAATGAGATGTCATTGGTGAGGAGGTAGGGAGAAAATGACTGTTTCCCCTTCATGTATGAAATGCTGTCTCTTACTTTCTCAAATTGGTGGAAGGACCTTAAAGCATAAGGAAAACTAGGGCAAGCCCACCCCCACCCCTAACCTGTAGACTCCCTCTCTGTGCCAACTATTCCTTCTTTCCAATTTTTAAACTTTACCCTCCTCTCAGCAAATATTTCCAGTTCTCTCCAGTCTTAAAACCAGACACGTACGTGAATACATTCAACACTCTATCCTTTCTAGCTAGCTACTACTCTTTCTCTTCTCTTCTAAGGCACGTTCCTTTAAAAAAAAATTGCATCTCTTTATCTTTCCTTCTTTACCTCCAATATTTCTCAGCCCACATCAAATTGGCCCCACTTTTTTCTAATTCCTTCACCGAAATTGCCATGACCAAAGTTACCGAGGACCTACTCTTGGCTAAACCCAATTGTCCTTTCATTATTTGACCTGTTTTTAACATGTTTGAGTGCTGACCACATGCTCTTGAAATTATTCTTCTGGGTGCTATAACTCCTGTATATTATTCTCTCCTGAATTGCTTCACATCCCTCTGGCTACTCCTCCTCAGTGCCCTTTGCTAACTCCTCCCTTACTCTCCTCTTAAGACTTGTTGCTCTCAGACTCAGGTTCTCAGTCTTCTTCTATTACCCTTTCCACTTTCAGAGTGATCTCACTTCTATCTAAGCAAAGATGTCTCCCAAGTCTCCATCTTCAGCCCAGACCTCTATCCTGAGCTCCAGGATGGGATGTAAGACATCTCTTGTTAACTATACCACAAGCAACCTCAAGTTCGGGCCATGTCCCAAATTAAGTTCATTGCTTTTTTCTCCAAACCTGTTGAGACTCTTTGATTTCCTTTTCCAGAAACCTGAAGTCATTCTTAGCCCCTTACTGCCCTCAGCCTCCTCATCCAATTCCAGGGAATCCAAGTGTCACAGATGTGAACGTCATAAGATTACTCATTCCATGTCCCCCCTACATTTCTTGTTTAAATTATCTCAGTGATTTGGGGAATCCTTGCCATTGGTCATCTTTGCCTTTTATCATCCCTGCCATATAGTCTCCCCCACAGTGACCAATGTCACCTTTCCAAAATAGTAAATTTTACCTTGATGTTATACCTCTGTTTCACACCTGTCAGTGTGTTCTCACTGACACTAATCTTATACCTAAACTGAATACTATTCTTAAAACCCAAACCTACCACCGTAACTGACCCTCCCATAACCTAAGCCTAAATTTACCCTAACCCCAACTGTATACCTAAACTCAACCATGACCCTAAAACTAATACAAAACTTCTAAATAAACTTTCAGCCTATACCTAACCATAAAACTAATCCTATATTTAACGCTCTCCATAACACTCAACCTAACCCTAATTCTAACAATAACCTCATACCTAACTTCACCATAAACCTAAACCTAAACCTATACTGAACTCTAACCTATCCCTAACCGACCTGTATCCTAACCCTAACACTATAACTAACATAACCCTCTCCATAAATCTCACCCTAACGCTAACCCTATGCTCAGCTTCAACATTAAACCTCACCTGAACTTAAACCTGGACCTAAAGTCTACCCTAACCCGGTTCTTAAACTCCACTGTACTCTGGAGGTCACCTAACGATATGCTCACCACCTGCCTACCCTATTCATTCACTCCACGGAATAATCATTTCTACGTGTGTCTCACGACTCTTCACTTCGTGTTGATATATAATAGTCAAGATGAACGGTTTATAAAAAGAATGTCATGCGCGCAGGTGAGGGAGAGGGACACATTATCCCTATGTGTGGAAGTGCAAAGAAGAGAGAAGCACAGGGAGGTACACACGACTTCTTGACACAACTGATTTTGACTCCCACCAAACAGGCCAAAGAAGTTGGCTTCCGGATTCCTTTTCTGAAAGTAACTGGATGGCCTTTTCAGAAGTGGAAACTCTTGGCATTTGAAAATTCCCAGGGGAATTTGGGGCAGATCCCAGGATAATGTTGATGGGATTGGCAAATGTGCCTTTGTAATGAGTGTGTGAAGGCCAGCGTGAGTGTGGGTGTGTATGAGTGCGAGTGTGCACCCACGCCCAGAGCCTGAGCCCCCGCTGTCAGACTGGGTGGCTGGCGCCCTCTAGGGCGAGGTGGAGCTGCTTTCCCTGGGAACTCAACCCTGTGCACTCAGGCGGCCTTAGCTATCCCATGCTTTGTCCGGCCAAGTCCAGTAGAAACATCACAAAGCACCCTATGTGACTTCAATTTTCAAGCAAACGCATGAGAAAAAGAAAAAAGAACAAACCACACACAGATGATCAAGTGCACTTTTATAACTTTGAGTTTATTGAACTCAAGAAATCCAACATCCCCATTAGAAGTGAAATCTGCACCAGAATAATGGGTAAGATAGGTTCTATCCGGACACACCTGGAGAAGCAGAGGTCCCCTTGACTGTGGGGTGTGCACTCAGGCACCAGCCCCTTAGAAGAGTCGTCTCTGGACCTTGCTGGGTGGCCTGCGGCGCACCGCGCTGCAGGTCCTGGTCCCGGGACTCGGGGAGGTGGGCAGAGGTCTGAGCGCAGGGCCCGGGCTGGGCCCCAGGCCGCCAAGGTCCAGGCTGAATTCGGCCGGCAGAGAGCGCCTCCCCGGCCTGGGCCTGGGCAGCCCGGAGCAGCCCTGCGGGGCGGCGGGCCTGTAGAGGGGCTTGAGCAGGAGGGTGCTTGGCGAAGGGGGGCTGGAAGCCCGGGCCTGGCGAGCAGAAAGGGACCCGTCTTCAATATTGATCTTCCACGCGGTATCGGCCCCCAGCGGCAGAAGCCACCGGGCGTGGGCGGGGAGCAGATCCTCAGCCCGCCTCAGCAGCGGCTCCGGGACGATCAGCACCGTCACGCCGCCCAGTGCGAGCTGCAGGGCTGTCTGCGGGGCCAAGACCAGGCCCTCGTCTCCCAGGCGCAGGTGCAGGTCTGTTCCCGGTTCCAGGATGACCACGAAAGTGTGCGTGCTGGGAATCCGCCACCCCTGGGGACAGGAAAGCTCTGAGTCATTGGCCTCACCAGTGGGGGTGGGGGTCTGTGTGGGTGGGAGCCGCCAGCTCTTCAACCTCCCCAATGAAAACTGGGGGTGGCCCCCGCACCGTGCCATCATGCACTCACCCATCTGGAAGGCCATCTCCTGCACGGCCCTCCCACTGCCCTCCAAGGACTGCCCGGCTTACCTGGGGGGGCTCGGGGGCCAGTGTTGGATCTGGGCACGGAACCCCTTGCACCGCGGCTGGCTCAGCACCTGTGGAGACAGCGGAGGGCGGAGCTGAATGCTCGGCCCACACAGTTTTAAGAGTGTTGAGGGTGTGCCCTGGGGAGAGCCCAGAGCCAGCAGAGATCCAATCAAGGGGGCCGCCCCAGACATTCCGGAGGAAGCAGCTGCTCCTTTCAGGATTTGGTGTGTCCCTGGTCCTCTAGCAGCTGACTCTTCAGAAAAAGCAGGGAAAGCGCCTTACCTGTGCTGGGATCCTGTTCCACCTGCCGACGTTTTGTCGGATTCCACTGGGCGGTGGCCGACCTAAAGGATACAAGGGACCCAGTCAGTCTTGTACACAAGAACCCAGCATCCACTACCCACCTGCCTGAAACTCCATGTCCCCCTCCCGCCCACATCCTCTCCCTGAGTCCAAGGCCAAAGGCATGTGCCACCCGTTTCAAGCGACAGCTTTTCCCAAGGTGCCCCAACACCCACCTCTCTGCGTCCTACCTCACCCGTGTGCAGGGAGCTCCCTGGGCTGGGCACAGGGAGAAAACCAGACACGGTGCCCACAGAAATAGATGCCTCCTTAAGGAACTCCTCCACATGCGAAGGAAGGAGGGACCACTGCTTGGGTCCCAGAAACAGGGGCAAGGTGTTGGGATGCCCAAAGCGCCACACCTGTGTGGGTGAGGGCTATATATGGATGGAGACTTAGGGGGAGGGGAAAACGGCAGGAACGGTTGCCTTTCTGTCTGATGGATGAAAGACCCCTAAGATCATATGGTACAACCTCCCTTTCTGCAGACGGGACGAATTCCAGGTAGGGCCCGGGGGAAATGGACTGAAAGTGGGGGCAAACCCCAGAGGGCGCGCTAAGAGGTGGACACCACCTCCCCACCACCTGGTATTCTCTATGGGTCCCATGCCTCTGCGTCTCCTCAGGCGCACAGTGTCCAGCGTCACAGGAGGCCAGGGTCCCCATCTGCCCAAGAGCCACCCACTAACACACACACACACACACAGGCCACACAACCTGCACACAAGTCACCCTCCACCATGCGCACGCCCCTACTGACCTGCTCTCTCCTGCCATGGCGTCCTGCCATCCTGTCCGCGGATCACTGGGGCTCCGTGGACGCCGGAAACCGTACATCGTGAAGGGTCCCCTGCCTCCGCCGTCGAGGCCACCCTTCGCGGGGTCCTCCTACCGGGCAGTCTGACCTCTCGGCCCACAGATCCTTGGCTTCTCCTGGGGAGTAGTGACCGTCCCCACGCTGGGCACTCACAAGGCTTGAGTTTCCCAGGACTCGCTCCTTGGTTTTCCTGGACGGAGGCGGATGGCGGAGTGCAGGGACAGACTGAGCTCTGGAGGGAAATCCTCCCAGGGTTTTCACAGATGGGCGGAGATAGAGACGTGTGGTCATGGTCTGAGGTGATTGGTTGGCCTCTGTCCCAAACAGTGGGCAGGGCCAGCAAGCGGTGGGGGTGCGAGGATGATGCAGCCAATAGGAGGGGGATGGGATCAGATTCAGCCTACCCCCTGGAAAGTCCTGCAGCCCAACCTGGCCCCTGACTCAACCCCCATACTCCGGAGACCACCTAACATTCTATCTGTCTGCTCAACCCTGTTCATTCACTCCACGGAATCATCATTTCTACTTCTCTCTCGAGTCTTCACTTGCTAAAACTCATAGTATATTGATTTGGTAAAGATGAACAGGTTTATAAAAAGAGCATCATAGGGTGCGGTGGGGACGTTATCCCTAACGTGTTGAAGTGCAAAGAAGAGAGAAGCAGAGGGAGGTACACAAGACTTCTTGACACAACTTCAGGTTTTGACTCCCACCAAATAGGCCAAAGGAGTTGGCTTCCGATTCCTTTTCTTTTTTTTTTTTATATTTTATTTTATTTTTAATTAGTTTCAGGTGTACAACACAGTGCAATAGTTATACATTTTACCCCTCAAAGTGACAACCACCCACCCCCAATACACCCCCCCACACACCCCCGTATCATATATATCTATTACTCTTCCTCTGACTCTCTTCCACAGTATAATCCACATCCCGTGACTATCTATATATATTCAATTACAGTAGGTATACCACCTCCACTTTAGTAAAACAGTGCAGTGATCAAACCTCTACTCCATCCATGAAATGGTCTCCCTAACAAGACCTATGATCATCTGACATTCCACAGAATATTTACAACATTATTAATTATATTCCCCAAACTGTTTTTCCTATCCCAGTAGCAATATTGTAGTTGCCTATTTTTGCTGTCTAATCCCTTCCCCTTCTCCCTCATCCCCATTCCTCTCCAAATTAGCAACCCTGATTTTTCCTCTATATCTATGATACAGTTTCTGTTTACTTTGCTCATTCATACAGTTTTTCATATTCCACATATAAGTGAGATCATATGGTATTTGTCCTTCTCTGACTGACTTATTTCACTCAACATTATAGTCTCTAGGTCCATCCATATCATTGCAAATGGCACGATTTCATTCTTCTTTATAGCGGAGTAATACTCCATTGTATAAATATACCACAGTTTCTTAATCCAGTCATCTACTGATGGGCATTTTGGTTGTTTCCAAGTCTTAGCTATTGTAAATTGTGCTGCTATGAACATCGGGGTGCATAACTTTTTTTGAATAAGTGTCTTGGTTTTTTCAGGATAAATACCTAGGAGTGGAATTGCTGGGTCAAACGGTAGCTCTATTTCCAGTTCTTTGAGATACCTCCATACTGACTTCCATAGTGGCTGCACCAATCTGCAGTCCCACCAACAGTGCAGCAGGGTCCCCTTTTCCCCACAGCCCCGCCAGCACTTGTTGTTTGTTGATTTGTTGATGATAGCCATTCTGACTGGAGTGAGGTGGTATCTCATGGTGGTTTTTATTTGCATTTCCCTAATGACCAGTGAGGTTGAACTTTTTTTCATATGCCTGTTGGCCATCTGTATGTCCTCTTTAGAGAAATGTCTCTTCATATCTTCTGCCCATTTTTTAATTGGGTTGTTTGTTTTTTTGGTGTTGAGTTTCATGAGTGTTTTATAAATTTTGGATATTAACCCCTTATCAGATATATCGTTGGCAAATATATTCTCCCATTCAGTAGGCTTCCTTTTTGTTTTATTAATGGTTTCCTTTGTTGCCGATTCCTTTTCTGAAAGTAACCCGACGGCCTTTTCAGACCAGGGACCTCTTGGCATTTGAAAATTCCCAGGGGAATTTGGGGCGGATCTCAGGACAATGTTGATGGGATTGGCGAATGTGCCTTTGTAATGAGTGTGTGAAGACCAGCGTGAGTGAGTGTGTATGAGTGCGTGTGTGCATCCACGCCCAGAGCCTGAGCCCCCGCTGTCAGACTGGGTGGCTGACGCCCTCTAGGGCGAGGTGGAGCTGCTTTCCCTGGGAACTCAACCCTGTGCACTCAAGCGGCCTTAGCTATCCCATGCTTTGTCTGGCCAAGTCCAGTAGAAACATCACAAGGCACCCTATGTGACTTCAATTTTTGAGCAAACACGTGGAGGGAAAAAAAACAAAAAACTCACAAACACAGATGATCAAGTAACTTTTATAGCCATTTATTGAACTCAAGAAATCCAACATCCCATTAAAAGTTAAATCCTCAGTGAATGTGGGTGGGGGTGGGGCGCTGGTGTGTTTGTGGAAGCTACCTGGGGACTCTTCCCACTCCTTTGCATGGAGACATACAAGCGCTGTAGAGATCATTCGTCACTTTTGACTTTCGTTGTTGTTGTTCTATAGGCTTTCCCTGGTCCTTGGTCCCAGGCATGTGCAAGGTTCCAGGGTTTCTCTGTGGACCTTCCCGCTTGTGCAGGAATCACCAGAAAACCCAGATTGCTTAGTGTTAGTTGCAGGGCTGTGTGTGGGGTCAGCAAACCTCTGAGTCCTTGGCCTCCAAGGGAGTCTTACACAGGGGTAGTAGGCAGGGAGCTGCCATCTCTTTATCCTCCCCACCCTACACTTTGTTGGCCACATGCACATTGCGGTTATTCTGCCACCCATCTGTAAAGGTATCATCCGATGTCATTTGAGGTCCGTATAATGAGCACTAATAGTCCACCTGTCACTATGCTTTAACATGTGGACTTCCCTGGGTTGTTTTCAGGGCAGCCATGCTTCTACATCTGTGAGTGGCTGGACATGAAATTTGTGAGATTCATCCTTACTCTGCTGCCACAGTTATTTGTGACATTTTATTGCTGAGTTGAGTTCCATTGGGTGAAGACACCACAGTGCCTATCCATTCTCTGGCTGATGGGCATTTGATTAGTTTCTATCAGAGAGCTGTTTTGCCTCCAGCTGTTGTGGCCAAATTAGGACATGTCTGTTGTGGACAGTGGTACAAATGTTTGTGTACAGAAAACAGAGTAGGCAGGTATATAGTTTTAGTAGATGCTGCCAATTTAACCTCTCACTAGTCATACACAAATGATCTGGTTGCTCTGCAATCTTGGTAGCATGTGGCATTACTGTTTGTTTTTCTTTTTCTTATTTTAGCTAAACTAATGTTTGTATTTTATTATTTCATGATTTTTATTAGCAATTTTGTGAATTGAAGAGATTAAGCTTTTCTACATTGTAATTGAGTGTTTTTTATATCATGTTTATGTAGTGTGTATCCCATTTTTTTCTCCTGAGTTTTCAGTATATTTTTTATTTGACAGAATTACTTACATAATTTGGCTTGATGTACTTTATCAAATGTATGTAATGCAAACCTCTCCTCCCACTCATGTTTTTCACCTCCTCTGTCTTGCTGGTGAGTTTTGATAAATAGTGGCTCCCCATATATCTTACAATCCAATAGATCCCATAATTTTATCCTATTTATTTGAGTTTTATTGTATGGAAATGAAAATATTTCCTCCTTATTGATTGTGAAACTGTTCTTCTAATTTTTTAAGCTATGTATTGTGTTTGTGTTAGAACTGAAATTAAGAATACAAGTAATTAAGAACAAACCTGGTTTACTAAAATGTAAGATATTTCAAGAGCAAATATGCCAACGAAAGCACAGGATGATCAACTCTGGAAAACTGATGACTCAGTTAAAAGAGATGCGGGATGTGACTAAAAAGGGAGAAGAGAGAATGTGGGGAGAAATTGATATCAAAATTGAAAATGCACAAGCATGTTTCAAATAGATGAAAGACATCAATTCACAGATGCAATTCACTCAATTTTCCCTAAGCAAACTATATGCACAGGAAACAATAAGTAGTTATACTATGGGCCAAAAACCAAAGTTAACATAAAATATTTCAGAGCATACAGAGTTTTTAAGACAATATATGATTAGGTCTTGATGGTTTGAGTGTGAATAAATAAGGAATCTTATGACTGAATCACAGTTTATTATCAGCAGAGACTCCTCTGTTGCCTCTTCCAGCTCCAGTTGGTTCCTGCATCCCTCAGCTTGTGGCAGCACAGCTCCAATCTGTCTCTGTTTTTCATATGGTTTTCTTCCCTCTATCTTTCTCCACTTCTTATGAGGACATAAGTCATTGAATTTAGGGTCTACCCTAAACCCAGGATGAGTTCATCTTCCGATCTTTAATTACATCTGCAAAGACCCTGTCTTCATACAAAGTCTCATTCTGAAGTTCTGGAGGACTCCATTTTTTTGGTAGATATTTTTCAACCCACTACCCCCTCCCCGTTCAACTTGGAGTGGTGGGAAATCCATCTTGGATGAAAATATCTTGTGCCTGGTGAGACCTGAAAGGGTTACACCAACATCAGTCATACAGAGGATGCAGACAACCTTTGTGGTTGAGTCAGATCTGAGTGGTAGTAATATTGTAGGGGTCGTTTTCTTCTAAAGCGCTTGATTCACTACAATGAGGATAAAATCGTAAGATATGTATTTTTAAACTGTGATGTTGATTCTTACATTCATCCAAAAAAGAAAATTTACAAAGTTAAATAAGAATTTTTGAACACCAAACAAACAAAAACCATGAGGAAGAATAAGAAAAAGCTGTTATGAAAACATTTTCCCAGTTACATTAACAACATGGCTTCTTCTTCATATCCTTAGTTATAGGACAGGCATTTCATTCAGCTAGTCTTCAGATGGTTCTCCACGTTGATGGTTCTATAATTTAGATGTAATTTTGATGAGCTCATGAGATGAGGCAAGCACAGGATTTACCTACTCCCCCATCCTGAACGGAGTGTGTTTGCTTTTTCAAGAAAAAAAATTCTATCGAGGCATTCGCACTGTGAAATATTCTAACAACACATTATTTTACAGAATAAATTTGAACATTCCTCCTGCCCCAAAGACATGGGCAGTTTGAGATGTGTCCTTCTACACTTCCTGGAGTATCTGTGTGATATTACTTAAACCTTTTAAAGCCCCTGTGAGGGCTGGCCGAGTGGTGCGGTGGTTGAGAGCTGGCTTGGGACACCAGCGGCCCCAGTTCAGGTCCAACAATGTGAGGGCCAGTGACACTGACCTCTAAAAAAATTAAAAATAAATAAATAAATAAAGCCCCTGTGAAGCAAACACTGATATCACCCTCATTTTACAGGTGTGCTGAGTGAGGTTCAGGGGAGTCAGGCCACTTGCCCAAGGTCACACAGCATGTGAAGAGGATAACTGGAACCCAAGCCTGTCTGACTCCAATGCTAGGAGGATTCCTTTCATCTAGAGGAGGATTCCTTTCATCTCAGCTAAAGTTGTAGCTTATTCATTCAATCATTCAACAAATATTTATTGGACCAGGCTATGTGCCAAGTGAGTGATATATATGGGGCCCCACTGAAATTCGTGGTCGAGGTAGGTGACACCATCCATTGTGAAGGAATCAGATGAGCACCGCTAGGGGGAGAGGAAAATAAACAGAGCTGCCTGGGTGGATGCCAGAGGAACTTAAACATCCATATTTAAAAATATAGTCATATGATTCAAAATGCTAATAGTTCAAAGGGCAGATAGTAAGAAGTCTCCCTCCCACCTTGATGCGCAGGCCCCCTGGTTGCCCCTACAAGAGCATCCGTCCTCAAGGGGGTGAAAATCGGTTGAAAAGGAGGCCAAAAAAGTCTGGTTTGATGTATAAAGCACAGATACGCATGGAATATATAAATAAACATATTGTACATCTGTGGCATTAAATTTGCATTGAGGGCAATTAGGAAAAATGTCTAAAAATGTTTGTTCCTTAGGGTGTAATAATGAAATAAAGCTTGAGAAACTGTTCTGGAAGCAGCAGCCACTGCTTGGGTTTCTTAAGAGATCCTCCAGAGATATTTTAGGCATTTTCAATAAAATATTTATATATCCACGTATCCCTGTTTTTACATAAAATGGTAACATACCAACTGGACCTTCTTTTCTCACTTAAAATGTATCTTGGGGATCACTCCATGTCAGTGAACACAGCTTGTTGGTTTCTTTTTTCACAGATGCATAGTATTCCTTTATGTTTAAACAAAATTTATTTAACCTGTTCTCATGGATTGGCACATAATGTCGGAAACACAGCTTTGTGGTGTGTGCTGTAGTGTACACTGGATACCTGTACTTATGTCATTGCATACATGAGTGATTGTATCTGAAGGAGAAATTCCTGAAAGTGCGTTAGCTGGGTCACAAGGTGTGTGAATTTGTCATTGAAGTAGATATAGCAACTTGCCCTGCATGGAGGTTCTACCAGCTTCCTTCTTCGTTGTCAAGGTACAAGAGTGCCAGTTTCCCCCCAGCTTCACCAGCATGGGGTGTTATCGAACCTTTTGATGTTTGCAAATCTGAAGAGTTAAAAATGGTATTGCAGGACAGCGGGGGTTTTTTTCAGCTGAGCCATCCTGCCATCTGTTGGCAGCTTAGCAGCAGCTCTGCTCAGGTTGAGAATCGAACCGGGGATCCTGTTGCTCAGAGCTCGCACTTTTGAGCAAGTTCTTAATCAACTGAGCCACTCGGCAGGCCCTTGCAGGATAGTTTTAACATTAATTTCCCTTATTAGGTTGAGACTCTTCTCCTGTGACAAAGAACCATTTGCCTTTTTCTGTGGGTTCAAGGTTCATATCCTTTGCTAACTTTTCCATGGACTGTTGTGGTATTTTTCTTGTTGATTGTTTCTAAGAACTCTGTATATATCATGAACACTATCTCTTTGTGTTATGAGTTATAGTTTACTCTGATTGTGATTTGTCTTTTAAAAATAGTGTTTATTTACTTTATTTTTAAAATGTCATTTGTTTTGACTTTGTTCAGGGGTTTTTATCTTGCACATTTTTGTGGTTATTGTTGATGTTTACATGAACTCAACTGTTTTCATCATTCCTTTGATGGCATCTGAGCTTTGTATCATACTGAGAAGGGGTGCTACCTTTGATAAGATGGGAGGTGAGAAGAAGCATCCTGAGTAGAGGGAATAGCAGCCGTAAAGGATGTGAGGTTGGAAGGGGGTTTGGCATGTATATTAGTCATGATTCTCCAGAGAAATAAAAATAATAAGATGCATATGTAGAGAAAGATAGGTTTGTTTAATGTAATTGGCCACGAGATTATGGAGGCTGAAGTCCAAAACCTGCAGGGTAGGTGGGCAGCTGCAGACCTAGGAAGAGTCCAAAGGTAGTCTGCTATCAGAAATCCTCTTTTCTTTGGGAAGGTCAGTCTGTATTCTATTAGGGCCTTGAATGGATTAGATGAGGCCTACCCACAGTATCATTTGTAATTCGTTTTACTCAGTCTACATTGAAATGTTAATCTCATCCAAAACCAAAAAGAACACCTTCACAACAACATCTAGATTGGTGTTTGATCAAGCATCTGGGCACCGAACCTAGCCAGGTTGACTCATAAACTTAACCATCACAAGCCCACCCCCTGTCACCTCAGCACGCACATCCTTAAATCAGTCTGTTGTGGTACCCGATGGGAGCCTCCTGCTCCTCTCGCAGTTCCCACAGGCCCAGCAGTTCAGGATGGAGCCGTGGGTCCACATGGAGAGAGCAGACTCAGGGGTGGGGATGGGAAGGGGGCCAGGTGTCTGGTGCTCCCAGGGTCCAGGTGGAGAGGGCAGAGGTTTACCTAAAACTTCCAGGAGGAAGTGAGATTTCTAACAGACTGGAGGTAATGAGCTCCCCATACCTGAGAATATGCAAAGGAGAGGGCATATGTCCACAGGGTTGTAGAGGAAACTTATGCCCCCAGAGAAGGTTTGGAGCTGGGGAACCACAGTCTGGCCTAAATGAAAGTCCACCCAGCAACTCTCAATTTCTGTAGCACCGGAGACTCAGACTGTCCCACATCCCGTGTGTGTGTGTGTGTGTGTGGGGGGGGGGTGGCAGTGCCCTGACACCGCGGTGGGGGGTGGGTCGCACTAGAGGTCTGGGATGACTGCTCCGGGGCAGCCACTGTGGTTCTAAATTGGACGCTGCTCTCAGCGCCTTGAGCTTGGAGGTGCTGCCTTCTTGTGGAAAGAATGAGAAGCTTCCCTCACTACGCTGGAACCTCCGGGGGTTCTTGCTGCTGCTGTAGATGGAGGCTGCCTGCCTCGTGGGGAAGTGAGGCAAAGCAGCACTCCAACACTGCGTGGCTGTGGTCTGGAGATCCTGGCCTGCTTGTGGGGCCGTCCCCCCAGGAACTGTGTTTTTAAAGAGCAGTATTCAAGTATGACAATAATACTCTCTGTGTTTTCACCATTCAAAGTGCTGTTTAGTACAGCACGGTAGGTACAAGGATTGGGTGGGGTCAGTGCTTCACAAATATATGAGTTTTCACTTCAGAAAGTTCCTGCATGAAAACAGTGCCAGTGCTGGCAGGAGAGAGAGAGAGAGAGAGAGAGAGAGAGAGAGAGAGAGAGAGAGAGAGAGAGAGAGAGAGAGAGAGAGAGAGAGAGAGAGAGACTGTGAGAGATGCTCAATAAATTTGAAGGCATGAGTGATTCCTTGGACAGGAGAAGAGCGGACCCAGCATGAACACAGATAAGCTCTGCCAACTTGTGCTTATTTTTTCAATACACTGGGAAGATGTGTCCAGGCTGCTGGCCGGGGTCCTGGCGTTCACTGGGCTGGGCTGGCCTGGGCTGGGCTGGACGATGGCGTGAAGGCAGCAGAGCCTGCCTCTAGCAGGGGCCCAGGATGGCTGAGGATGAGGATGGAGCGAGGAGAGAGGCCCAGGGCTCCCTGTGCGGACAATGCCCAGCCTCCCCGTTGTGGGACAGCGTGAGGACATCCTCAGAGCAGGTCCCAGAGAAAGCCCCTGGGGTGGGGTGGCAGGAACAGGCTGAGCAAGGGCTGGGGAGATGGAGTAAGCAGCCAGCAGAAAAGGAGGAGATGGCGAGGGACAGTCAGGACACCCGGCCACGGGGGACATACGTGAGGTCGGCGGGGAGGGGGCCAGTGTCTGATGGAGCCCCCGCCTGGAGTGTCTGCCTCAGGTCACGGCGGGCTGAGCAGCCAGCCCGCTGGTGGCTCCGCAATGAGATAGAGCCTGGGGTTTGGTCCTGGGGGCGGGTTCCGGGGAGTCTGAAAACCCCAGCGTAGGGTGTCCTGGGGTTTCATCACAAGGAGACCCTGGGAGAGGATCTTTGGGGGTGACACAGTGGACGGTCTGCAGCATGTGTGGGGGCACCACAGGCGGCCCCGGGGTTCGGAGCCTTCAGGAGGGGCTGAGGCATGGGGACAGGAGGTGCACTGAGAGGGGCCTCGGGAGTGTATGACCGGGACAGATGTGGGGCAAGGGTGTGGGCTGACAGCATTGGGGGCTGTCCTGGGAGTCTGGGGTCTCAGAACATGGTGTTCTTTGGGGATGGGCTTTCCGAGCACCTGGATGAGGGAACAGATTACGCCGGGAAGGCAGGGTTAGGGGGGACGGTGGAATTTGAGGGATGGGCTGTGGACACTGGGGATCCTTCAGTGGGCCATTCTAGGGGCGACCTGGAGAAGCAGAACATGGAACTTTGTGGTGAATGTGGGCACTCAGCATTTGGGGGGGTTCTGGGGTGCTCAGAACATCAGTGTTGGAAAATTTTGGGTAATCAGACAGGGAAAACCAATGAGGGGAATTTGAGGTGCTCAGACCAGGGATGGCTTGGCAAGTGGATCTGGGGGTATGTTTGGAGGGATTACAAATGGGGGGCAGGTTATGAGGGTGGACCTAGTCGCTGCAACATTGTGGAAAGATTCTGGGGGGTGCGGGTGATGGTTGGAGCATTCTGTGCCGGTTCCTTGAGGGCATGGGCTGCGGGCCTGTGAGGGACATAGCGAGGGCATGCATTGGGGGGCTTAGAACCCAGAGGGTTCTTGGGGGCTGTATCAAAAATAATAGATGAGGGGTGAGATTAGGGGGTCCAAATGTGGGCATGTGTTGGGGTGGGTTTGGGTGGGGTTCCAAGTTGTGAGTGCATTCATGGGGCTGGGCTGGGCTGGACAATGGTGTGGGTGAGGGGAGGGGTGGATCATGGGAGAATGCTTTGACAGGGCTACTGGGTCTGTGTCTGTGTTGGTCCAGGAGAGGACCAGGCTGGGCCCCGAGGGGAGGCAGGACAGCCAGCTGGGTAGCGGAGGACCCCCCACTCCCACCCTGTCCCTCATCATCAGCATTTGGGGTACACGATGTGGGCCCCTGTTCCTTGTACTGCTCCTGTAGGACCCAACAGGACTGGAGGGGCGCAGCCAAGCCAGGGTGGAGCCCCAATCCGCACCAAGAAGTCCCAGGTGGGCCGGGCCGCCTCCACCGCATGACCCTCAGGGGCAGACTGCGCAGCAGCTTGACCCCCAAGGGGCCCTCAAACCCCAGGAAGAGTAAGAAGCCCCCACAGAGCAGCACATTCTGGGCCGCATCCGCCCTCACCTCCAGGGGCACCTTGGGAAGACTCTCTCTGGCCACAGCCCTGACACCTCCGGGTACGGGAACAGCTCCTTGCCCAGTGTGACTGACGCAGCTTCAGGCTCTGCCGTCACTCTGGCTCCAGCCCGGCCAGCTCCTTCTGGAAGTCGGGAGCCCCGTGGCAATAGCAGTGCTGGAAGCCCTCCACGGCGTCCAGGTCCTACTGCCCAGCAGCACCTCGGCCACGACGGCGGCCACCTGGGTACCCGCCATGTCCACACGCTGGTTGGCAGGGGGCAGGTGGTAGCGCTGGAAGATGGGGCCTTGCTTTCAATTACCTTGGGTAAAACCCAGAGGTGGGATTGCTGGGTCATACAGAAATTCTATTTTTAGTTTTTTGAGGGACTATCACACTGTTTCCCAGAGCGGCAATACCATTTTACATTCCTACTACCAGCAGAGGGTTCCCTTTTCTCCACTCGTCAACACTTACTATTTTGTGTGTTTTTTTGTTCTGTTTTGTTCTGTTTTGTTTTGTTTTGTTTTGTTTTTAATTATAGCCATCCTAATGAGTGTGAAGTTGTAATAGAGTTTTAAGCATCAGCACATTCGAAAGATACGCTTTGTTCAGAGGGACTATTCCGTTAAGAATTGTATAGAGTGTCCTGGGCCCACCTTTTGGTGCTGGTAGTGATCCAGTTGTGTGCAAAAGCACATCTGCAGGATGGACCTTTGACCCCATGAAGGAGTATTTCGGTGAATTTGGGTTACAGCCACTTAAGACAATAATAAACATTGTTTTTTTGCTTTTAAAGAATCATCGTGGCAAGTTAGGCGATGTTAGATAACAGCTTGGAATGGGTAAATTCTCACTGCAATTTTATGACATAGAAACGAGTAACTACGTCCATTTTTCTGATGAGAAACAGAGGCTCAGAGAGGTGAAATGACTTGCCCAAAGCCACACAGCGGGTACGGAGGCAGGAGCAGGATATGAATGCAGATCTCTGAGATAGTTCAATGACTGACTGGGTCCTAGGGATGGTGAGGTCTTGGATTCATCTGAAATGTTGTTTGGGGCTCGCTGAGCCTCAGTTTTGCCTTGGGTAGAAAGGGGATATTGCGTCTGGCACATAACAGGTACTGGATTCTCCGATACCACAGAGAACAGGTAGAGAGGTCATGATTAGAGGCAGCTGGGCAACGATGTGGTTAAGACCACAGATCCGGGACCAGCTGCTGTGGTTTAAACCCCAGCTCCTCACTTACTAGCCGTGGCAAATGACTGGCCCCTCTGTGCCCACCAGGAAATTGGAATCACAGTACTGATTTCAAAGGGCAGCTCTGAGGATGGACGCGCGGTCTGTGAAGTGTTTAGGTCAGCAGGTGGCACACAGTAAGTGCTCTTTGAGAGTCTGTTACATAAATTACAGGTAGTGTGATCTTTGGGTTTGCATACGTGTGTGTGAACAAATGATAACTGGAAACATCTGAGCAACAACTTTGAAATGGTATTAGGGACTTACTTAGGTATTTCTCTTGAAAGCGCATTTCTTGTGCAGATATGAACCAGCATCACATGTGTGCCGGGAACTCATTGGATGCCCACGTGGGCCAGCACCTCTTTCCACCTGTGTCTGAGGTCGCAGGGAGATGAGATGTACAGCCTCCGCCAGCAGGGGGCGCCCCAAACCATCAATTTCTTTTCCTTTCCTTTGTTTTCTTGCTCAGTGCTCAAATTAGGCTACAAATTAGGATCACCAAAGGAACTTCAAAAAATCTCCATGTTCTGACTGCACCCCAGACCAATTAAATCAAAATCTCCGCAGATGGAGACCAAGCATTGGTGGTTTTTAAAGCTCCCAGATCTCAATGTGCAGCAAAGATACTGATCTGAGTCACCAACATTCTTACATTCTTACTTCCCACTGACCATCAGGAAGGATGGACAAGACCCTGGGGCAGTTCTCAGACCAGCGGATCCTCACGCTTCACTGTGTATGAGACTCTCCAGGACGGCGTCTTAACACAGAGATCTGGTCCCGCAGAGAAATTCTGATTCAGCAGGTTGGGGTGAGGCCTAAGAATCTGCATTTGTCACGAGCTCCCAGGTGCCGCTGGTGCCGCTGGTTGGCAGACCCCACTTCCAGCAGCATTGTCTGCAGCCTTTCAGACACCTGGGAGATGAAACAGGAACCCAATAAAGCTGGCATTGCAGGATCGAATTATTTCATTTCTAAATAAAGTTTTTATTTCAAAATCTTAAATTACAAAATATTGAAGGCTTACAAAAATTACACACACACAGGCAGTCAAAGCATCAAAAATACATAATAAATCACAAAAGCCAAGGTAAGGAAACAACCTAAATGTCTGTCAATGGACGAATGGGTAAAATGTGGTGTGCACACAATGGAATATTATTCAGCCACGAAAAATAAGAAAATCTTGCCATTTGCAACAACATGAGGGAACCCTGAGGGCATTCTGGTGAGTGAAATAAGTCTGATAGATAAATACTGTGTGAGCTCACTTATACATGAGATCTAAAAGACCTGGAGAACAAATAGGAATGTCTTTTTATTCTGTATGTTTGATTCTTTGACACCTTGTTGACCTGAAAGAGACTGTGCCTCCCAGAGATAGCTCATTCTTAGAGATAGCAAGCTGCTGTCCTGTGAGTGCATCTTTCATGTGCAAACCGATAATGCAGAATCCACACCCCAGCCACCCCTTTATGGAGTCCTCTCACTCAGGGCCACTGTCCCCTTGCCCGAATGACCCCAGACCCAGGTGCCAGACAACCAGGGCCAGCCCCTACACCCCAGAGCACTGCGGAATTATTCAAACTAGTCAAACCTAAGCCTGCTTTCCTGCCTCACCCATTTTTCCTTGTGGAAACACAATAAGGCTCTTGCCCACATCCCCTCCCGCTCCCCTGACCAACCCTGGAGCCTCCACATGCGGTCCCCATGGCATGGTGTGCCCCCTCCTCTTGGAAATTGGGAAAAACAAGTTGTCTTTTCTATGGCAATTATCTCCTGATCTGTTGGCCTCTCCATGCCTGAATAATAATAATAAGAGTTTATTTTAAAAACAAACTCCTTCGCCCATTCGTTTCACTTGGAACTTTCAGTGGGACTTGGATTGTCTGGCATTTTTAATTCATTCATGCCAACGCTCTCTCCTGCATGCCTGCGGTTAATTAAGAACTTAGCAATTGAATGTCAACTGTAATTGAGAAACAAAACAAAACAACGGAGCGTAATTGTTTTCCCATGCTCTACTGGGGCAAATTATAGATGGAGGGCACCTGACTCCCGCCGCGGAGGAGGAGGAAGCCAGAAGAGGCCGTGATGCCTTCCCCGGAACCTCCATCCTTTGACCACTAGGTCATCACTGCTTGGGTGAAGGAGGTGCTGATGGGCAGAGCTGGGAGTGACCCATCCCAGGGTTCCAGGGAGGTGTTAGCAGGAGTCTGGTGTGGGAGCGGATGGGCGTCTCTCCCTGGGTCTACGCCCTACCTCAGCGCCTGCAGAGCAAGGTAGGGAAGAGCCTGGCTTTCCTCTTCGTCTCGTGCCAACAGGACGTACTAGTCACTATAGGGCCTGTCTTCCAGCCGGCAGACCAAACATCTGGATAGTTCTCATCTGCTTTCTACTTGAAGTCCACAGCACTGTGCGTATTGGTGAAACAGGCTCTCCAGATACGACGGAACCGATCCCGGCGCTGTGTGTCTGTGTCCGGGGTTGCTGGTATTAGCAGTGAGTTTGGGGCAGGTGTGTTGATGAGAGATGAGTCATCCTCCTTTTTCTTAGTTTTTATTTATTTGTTTGTTTGTTTGTTTGTTTTGAAATCCAAACTCTCCCCATTTATGAAAATCTTCTCTCAAGACTGTCAAACACACACAGCGTTCCTTGAACAACACTTCTGTTGGGACATCTGACCTACGTCAGGCTGAACTAGCTGACAGCTATCACCCTAAGACCCCCGCCCCGACCATCTTCCTGCAGGTTCTTTTTCTGGTTGAATCTTCTGTTTCCCAGAATCTACATCTTCTCTTTAGATTGATGCCCCATTTAGGTGGCCACAAACGTCCCCTGAGGAGTGCAATGAGGCAAATTTTTTTTTTTTTTGAGGGCAGTGTCACTGGCCCTCACATGTGGGATCCGAACTGGGGCCACTGGCATCCCAAGCCAGCGCTTAACCACAGTGCCACTCAGCTGGCCCCAAGACAAATTTTTTGAAAACCACGGGTCTAACTATGTCTCTGCTATTCTTACACTGAAATGCTATTTGGGCAGCTGTAGAATTCCAGGTTGGAGTCATTACCCCTGAGCATTGGGGAAAGATTGTTCCATTGCCTTCTAGTATTTGATGTTCAAATACTAGTTCAAAAAAAAGTTCAAAGCCATTCTCGTTCTTGATTTTTGTAGGAAACCTTTTTTGTTTGTTTGTTTGTTTTAATCTCTGAAAACGTATAAGGTAGCATATTTTTGTTTATTTTGCTGAGTATTTTTTCAATCTTGGGACTCACAATTTTCATTCTGTGAGATTTTCTTGCATTATTTCTTGAAGTTTCTTGCTTTTCTTTTGCCTATATTTCTATACTCCTGAAATGCCTATTGTTTTAATGTTGGCCCATCTGGGTTGATTCTCTGATTTATTTATCATTTCTCTTTTTTTAAATTTTTAAAAAATTTTTTCAATTACAGTTGACATTCAATATTATATTAGTTTTAGGGGTACAGCATAGTGACTAGCCATGTATATAATTTACAAATTGACTTATTCAAGCTTTCTCTACCTGTGTTTATAAGAAAAATGGGCCTACACCTTTTTTTTCTTTTGATGCCTTTATCCAGATTTAGAACCAAACTGACACCAAGCTCTTACAATAAACAGGTTGTTTTACCTCTTATTATTTGCTAGATATGAATGATCTGTCCTCTGGAAGAGCCCACCTGTGAACTGTCTTGGCTCATGGATCTTGTTTGAGACAAGTGAGGTCTTTGACTCTCATTCTTGATCTATTTCAGGGTTCCATTTTTTCTTGGGCCAGGCTCAGCACTTTTTATTTTCCCAGAAATATGCCATTTTATCTCAAAGTCTTCTTTAAATATCCTTGCCGAATATCTCAGCCAGTCGTAAAGAAAACCTGGGACCCATTTGTGCCACAGGATCATGAAGAGCTGCTCCCTGAGGCTGGAGTAGGGCAGTGATGGGCAGGAGGAGAGACCGGGCTGAGCTCTGAGATCCCGGACCCAGCTGCGCACCAAGTGCCCCTCTCTCTTCCCACCTGGGGAAGCTGATGCTCTCTATGAAGGGGTGGGCAGGCTTCCCTGGAGAGAACGTCAGAAAGACACCTGCACTCAGTAACTCTGAACCCTGTGCGTACTTCTGGAGGCTTTTCAGGGACCTCACCTGAAGAATGGGTGTGGTGATACCTGTTTCAGGTGTGTGCAGAGGATAAAGTGGATTGTGGCATCTGCCTCAGGTGTGTGTAGGGGACAAAGTGGCTTGTGGTCTCTGCCTCAAGTGTGTGCAGAGGATAAAGGGGATTGTGGCATCTGCCTCAGGTGTGTGTAGGGGACAAGATGTGGACTGTGGTACCGTTTCGGGTGTGTGCAGATAATAAAGTGGGCTGTGGCATTGCCTTAGGTGTGTACAGAAGATAAGATGGATTGTGGTACCTGCTTCAGGTGTGTACAGGGGGGCAGAAAAACAAGAACAAAGAAATGAGTCAAATAGGAAAACAGTAGGAGGCATATTTAAACCCAACCATATCTATAATCACTATAAGTGTAAATGGCCTAAGCATTCCAATTAAAAGGCATAAACTATGATTGAATTAAAAAAATCAAGGTTCCACTATATGCTGTCTACAAAAAACTTACTGCGTCCAGGCAGGGAGGGAGTTACTGCCCTTTATAACTCCAACTCAGAGCCTCTAGGGACAGACCTTGATTCTGGGAGGGGAGGAGTCAGAGGGAGCAGGAACCCCAGTCAGCAGCAGTCCTTGCTCCAACAACTTGCAAAGTTCCCAGGAAGTACCAGGACCCATATCTGCATGCAGCAATCCCCACAATACTCCTGGCTTGTCTGCCACCATATTACTCATTAAGAAATTGGGGCACCCAGGAAGCTGGGTGGAGTTGGGGGCTGACCAAAGGCCTCAGAGGGAGTGGGGAAGAAGTTGACTCTGACTAAGCTAAAGCTTTTCCTGTCTTTACCCGGCACCCCCACCCCAGTTGTCTGCTGGCCCTAGGAGGCTAGGAGTGGGTCACAGCACAGACATATGAGGGGGACAGGGAAATTGTCATGTTTGCATGGGGGCCCACTCAATCCCCTCTGCTGCCCCTCCCACCAGGCACAGCACTCCCATTAGAACTCCACTGATATCATTGGGGGATGTGCCCCATGAGTGACAGGCTGCTCAAGGCTGGGACCATGCCATCTTCACCCTAATCCCCTGGCTTGGCACACAGTTGGTCCTCAATGAGGTCCTTTGACGTGTCTGTGCTGCAGGGGTCCTGGGGTCTTGTGTATGTGTGCCCTAGCCACTAGGGTCACTGTGCCTTAATTTCCCCGCCTTGGTCCAGGATGTGGGAGGGAAGAATGGGGGGCAGGGGCGCTCAAAGACTGGACTTAGCCAGCACCACAGCCAAGAACCGCCTCCACCCTGCTTCCCTCCTAGCACCCTTAGGTGCCTGATTTCACCACCTCTGGGTCACTCAGCAGAGGTAACTTTCCCTGCTGGGGTGGTCCTGGTCTCCGCCGTTTTCTTGCTGCTCAGGGTGCTACGTCTTCACTGCCAGCCCAGTCATCACTGGTTTAAGAGCAAGCAAAGCGGAACTGGAAGGGGATGTCTTCTTGGGCACCACCCGGTCACTCCATTCCCCTGTTCCTGCCCCCATGAATCCTGCCCAGAAGCAGTGGCCACACTGGAAGGTTTGCTCAGGCTGTGCCCCTTCCCCTTCTTGTCTGACCCCACCTAGCTGTCACCACCCAGTGGGGCAGTTTATAGTGGATCTGGAAGCCAGGCTCCCAAGGTCACACCAAAGGGCCCCTCACAGATGTGCTGGGTCACTTCCGGGCCCTTGCACCTGCGACACCCGAGTCCACGCAGGCAGCTTGGGGAGCCGGGAAGACCCAGGTATTCCCTCCTAGGTGATCGGCTGGGACCAGGTCCTCTGTCGCCTGTTCTACCTCCCAGGCAGCCCGACACGTACCCTCTGCTCTGTTTGAGGTGGACCACCCCAAGAGTTGGAGCCTGGCGTGTTAAACTTCCCTGCATCCCAGGCCCCAGAGGAACCTGAGAGAATCGTCCAGGGTGAGCAAAATCCTCCCTCACCTGCAACCTGGGGGGGGGGAGGGGGTCCCTGCATGGGGGAGGGGCGGGAACTGTAGGGATGGGTAGAGATCACTCTAGAGCCGCTGTGGGCCCCCTTCCTGTCTGGCACCACCTTGAGCCCCAGCACAAACGTGGCTCCTAAGGGTGGGCTGTGCACGGCCCCGCCTGGCGGTTTCCATCGTCTGTTCTCCTTCTAACCTCACCTAAACCCGTGAGAGGGGCACAGCGGTGTCTGGCCCCATTTCACAGGTGGGGAAACAGGCTCGGAGGAGAAACCCACCGCAGCTCCTCCTCCAGGGTGACATCTGCAGGGTGTGGAGCCCACCGGACCAAGGGTGAAATTTCCTTTCCAAACTAAGAGGGTCTGCGGTGTGGAGTCAGGGACCACAGCCAAGAGGAGGGAGAAGAGGGGGCTTGGCAAACGGAGGTGTGGATTCCAGGGCAAGGCGATACGGGGAGTCTCCTTGGGTCCCAGGCGGCCCTGCCGGTGTCAGCTCTGGGCTGTCCCACCCAGCGGCTCACAGACTCCGTCGCTGGGAAAGCAACGCGGTGCACCGTTTCACCTGCTGCCCAGGCACAGCCAGGACCGGGAGCAGAAGGTGGCACTCCTGTGCCCACGGGGGCAGAGGACCAAAGCGCCACAGGCCACCTCCGCCTGCAAAGTTACGCAGGAGCCGCAGGGCCAGGGCGCGCGGGGCACAAAGGGTATGGGGTGAGCCCACGGCTGGGGATCAGCGGAAATCGTCCAACGGGATTCCTTGGAGGATTGTTAAAGGCTCTGAAATGGAAAGGGGAAAGCTTGGGAAACCGATTCCGTTGATTGCTCCCCGAGGCAGTCCCCACCCCACCAAAAACAAAAACAAAAACAAAAAACAACCACCGGGCTGGAGCCTCCCGCGCTGCGCCCCCCTGGCCGTCGGGGAGCCTCCCGCGCTGCACCCCCCTGGCCGTCGGGGAGCCTCCCGCGCTGCGCCCCCCATCCGTCGGGGAGCCTCCCGCGCTGCGCCCCCCATCCGTCGGGGAGCCTCCCGCGCTGCGCCCCCCATCCGTCGGGGAGCCGCCCGCGCTGCGCCCCGCTGGCCGTCGGGGAGCCTCCCGCGCTGCGCCCCCCTGGCCGTCGGGGAGCCTCCCGCGCTGCGCCCCCCATCCGTCGGGGAGCCTCCCGCGCTGCGCCCCCCTGGCCGTCGGGGAGCCTCCCGCGCTGTGCCCCCCATCCGTCGGGGAGCCTCCCGCGCTGTGCCCCGCTGGCCGTCGGGGAGCCTCCCGCGCTGCGCCCCCATGGCCGTCGGGGAGCCTCCCGCGCTGCGCCCCCCATCCGTCGGGGAGCCTCCCACGCTGCGCCCCCCATCCGTCGGGGAGCCTCCCGCGCTGCGCCCCCCATCCGTCGGGGAGCCTCCCGCGCTGTGCCCCGCTGGCCGTCGGGGAGCCTCCCGCGCTGCGCCCCCATGGCCGTCGGGGAGCCTCCCGCGCTGCGCCCCCCATCCGTCGGGGAGCCTCCCGCGCTGCGCCCCCCATCCGTCGGGGAGCCTCCCGCGCTGCGCCCCCCTGGCCGTCGGGGAGCCTCCCGCGCTGCGCCCCCCATCCGTCGGGGAGCCTCCCGCGCTGTGCCCCGCTGGCCGTCGGGGAGCCTCCCGCGCTGCGCCCCCATGGCCATCGGGGAGCCTCCCGCGCTGCGCCCCCCATCCGTCGGGGAGCCTCCCACGCTGCGCCCCCCTGGCCGTCGGGGAGCCTCCCGCGCTGCGCCCCCCATCCGTCGGGGAGCCTCCCGCGCTGCGCCCCCCATCCGTCGGGGAGCCTCCCGCGCTGCGCCCCCCATCCGTCGGGGAGCCTCCCGCGCTGCGCCCCGCTGGCCGTCGGGGAGCCTCCCGCGCTGCGCCCCGCTGGCCGTCGGGGAGCCTCCCGCGCTGCGCCCCCCATCCGTCGGGGAGCCTCCCGCGCTGCGCCCCGCTGGCCGTCGCTGCTAGATCTCGCTGAGCGCATGCGTAGTGGCCCGCACAGGTCGGCGCAGGATCCCGGTGAGGACAAGAGGTTCCTGTTCCGAGCGGCAGGGGGCGCCGTGAGGCTCCGGCACAGCTTGGAGCCCTGTCCACCTGCGGGAACAGCTCGTGGTCCAGGGCCCAGTGGCTGAGGAGGGGCTTTGGCGTGGCTTTCCCAGATGCTTTTGTAAAGAGTGAGCATAGAACCTTTCGCTTTCTAGGAAGTTGCCTTGTGCTTTATTCTTTACTTTCTCGTGTAACGCATTCATGGATGCTGTGGTAAAATGGGTGTCCGAGATTATATATATTTAAGGTGGACAGCGTTAGAATTCAATAATTATATGCACGACCGAGTAAGTCTAGTTGCCATCATCACCATACAGTTGATCCACTTCACTGCTTTCGCCCTCCCTCAGCCCCTTCTCATGTACTGATGTATATTTTAACAAGAATTAATTAGCAAAATAATCCACTTATGAGGGTTTTAAGTGTTAAATTCATAGCATCTTGTATTATTTTTTAAGGATTCAGAATTGTTTCCGGGGAGAAATCACACTATGGTTTCAGATGGAAGGGAAACATATACAGTCGAGAAATTATATTTAAAAAATGGGGACCCACCCATCTCCTGTGGAGCCATATCCTAGCCCCAAGCAAAGGAAAAAGGTTGCACACCAGCCCTTCTTTCTCTCATTTGTATTGTTGATTTTTTCTACAACTTTAAAATAATTGAAAAATATTGAAAGTGGAAAAGGGTATTAAAATCCACAGCATTATTTTAATTTCAATATTTTATTTGTACCTAAAACAGATTTTGTTATCCTTTAGCTTTCTGGCTTGAAAGAAGCTAACTTATCAATGCTATTTTAATATGCCCTTCTTAGCTAATCTTGTTTTCAAAGGAGTATTACCATGTTAGACATTTACTCACGAACCAGAGATGAACAAAAAATTTTATTAGTTTCACCTTACTGAATGTTCTTTGCTAGACCCATCTGTCAATCAATTTGTTAAAAACCATGATAAGAAAATCAATGGGGGGCTGGCCAAGTGGCACTTTCTTTAGGAATTGGCTTGGGAGGCCAGCTCTGAGCAGCAGGGCCCTGGTTCGGATGCCACAGTAGGGCCAGTGACGCTGCGTCCTCTACAGCTAAGATGGTGAACAACAGCTCGACCTGGAGCTGGGCTGCTGTGAGTAGCAGGCTGCGGCATTGGCTGCAGTGGGGCTGCAGTGGGCTACAGTAAGCTACTGGGAGTGGTCTGCAGCCAGAGCGAGCCGCAGTGAGCAGCTATCCAAGGGCCCACACATGACTGCCTCACTTGGGAAGAGCGCAATGACGATACCAACATGGGCCAGTGAAGCGATGTCCTCCACAACTAGACTGAAGAACAAAAGGACAGCAACTTGTCTGGTCCCCTTCCCCAATTCCCCAATGCTGTTCCCCTCCCCCAGTTCCCCAATAAAATATTTAAAAAAAAAAAAAGAAAAGAAAGAAAATCAATGGAACTTCCTAATTTGTCATATAGTAAGCAAAATTCGTGAATCAGGTTTAGAAGATCAAAACATGATACTTTAAAAAAAAAAACAACTATTACACGCTGCTTAAAACCATCAACACTGGGTTGGCAGAGTAGCCCAATTGGTTAAGAGTTAGTTTAAGAGCATGAGCTCTGAGCAACAGGGCCGCGGGTTTGATCCCCCCATGGGCCAGTGATGCTGTGCCTGAGCTGAGCTGCCGCTGAGCTGCCAACAGGTGGCAGGATGGCTCAGCTGGTGAGAGCACGTGCTCCTAACAACAAGGTTGCCTGTTCTATGGTGGGCTGGCTATGCCCGCCTGCAACTAAGACTGAACTCGGCACCTTGAGCTGAGCTGCCACCCGGATGGCGCTCAGTGGATAAAGCATGTGCTGTTAACAACAAGGCTGCTGGTTCGACTCTGGCATGGGATGGTGGGTATGCCCACCTGCAACTAAGATTGAACACAGCACCTTGAGCTTAGAGGCCACAAGCTGCCAACGGGCAGCCAGATGGTGACTGGTGCCCTCCACAACTAAGACTGAAGAACAACAACTTGGCTTGTCCCCCTCCCCCAATTCCCCAATTTAAACAAAAAAACAGTCAACGCTGAAATATCTACAGGACTTAAATTGCCAGAATATTTAATAGCCAAGATACACTCTCACAAGAATGTAACCAAACGATTACACTTAGAAACAGATTTTGCACATACGCCTTTAAGGGGAGTTTTAATTCCTACAAGAGAGTGATGAACACGTTCATTCCCTAAAATAGCACTGTTCTTATTCACAGAGGGAAGTAGCACTCTTAGAAACATCTTTTACATGTGTGCTGTACAAGTTGTTAAATACAACATATATAAGAAACACATCCATACACTAAAATACTGTGCTTATTCGTGTATAAACTACTGTTCTTAGAAATGCATTTTCTACATGTTTCTTTTTGAAGTGTTTTACTACATCACAGCATACTATACTGAACACATTTCTAAAATAACACTTTGCCGATTAACATCTATAACTAGAATTCTTAGAACTGTCCCTTTTACATGTGCCTATAGAGAATTTAGTAAATGCAGCATAGTTTTGTGGACATATTCATTTACTTAATGAATACATGTGCATATTTGTATAGGCAGCTACTGTTTTTAGAACACCTTCTGTAACCAAGCCTCTATTGAATAGACAGATTCCTTCCCTGAAGTAACGTACAGTAGTCCTTCGTTATCTGAGATTTGGGTTTCCTGGGTTTCAGTTACCCATGGTCATCTGTGGCCTGAAAATATTAAAGGCAAAATTCCAGAAATAAACAGTTCGTGTGTTTTAAATTCCACGCTGTTCTGAGCAGCATGACGAAATCCCGCACCGCCCTGCCCCATCCTGCCTGGGACGTGAATCACCCCTTTGTCCGGTGGATTCAAGCTGTAGAACCTCCCTGCCTGTCACTTAGTCGCCCCCTCGGTGATCAGATAGATTGTTGTAGCATCGCAGTGCTTGGGTTCAAGTCACCTTGTTTTACTGAAGAATGGCCCCAGAGTACAAAAGTTGTGATGCTGGCGATTCCGACATGCCAAAGAGAAACTGTAAAATGCTTCTTTTAAGTGAAAAGGTGTGTATGTATAATACAAACTTTATAGTATATTATGGGACTTGATACTATCTGTGATTTCAGGCATCCACTGGGGTTCTTGAAATATATCCCCCACGGATAAGGGGGCATTACTCTACCAGGATGCAACAAAATTCTCTCAACTGAAGAAATATTCAGTCATGACATTACGTAGTGCAGCACAAAGTAATGTCTACACTCTTTCAATGAAATACTGTGCCTTTTCACATATACAACTGGTGTTCTTAAAAACACCCTTTTTTAAGACTTTTTTTCAGAAAAGTTTTGGTTCATGGCATAATTGAGAGGAAGAGAATGCCAGTACATCCTCTGCCCCCACACATTCAGAGTCTCCTCCAGTATCAACAGCCCTCACCAGACTGAGGCATTTCTTAATTCATGAACCTACATTGACACGTCATCATCACCCAAAGTCCATAGTCTACATTGAGATTTACTCTTGGCATTGTACATTCTATGAGTTAGGGCAAATGTGTGATGACATGTATCCATTATTATAGAATCATACAGAGTATTGTCACTGCTCTAAAACCCCTCTGTGCTTCACCTATTTACCCCGACCCCTCAGCCTCTGGAAACCACTGATGGTTTCACTGTCCCATCGTTTTGCCTTGTCCAGATGTCACTTAGCTGAAATCATATAGTATGTAGCCTTTACAGATTGAATTCTTTAATTTGGTTATATAAATGTAAGGTTCCTTCATGCCTTTTCACAGCTTCATAGCTCATTTCTTTTTAGCACTGAATAATATTCCACTGTCTGGGTGGATCACATTTTATATATCCATCTAACTACTGAAGAACATCTTGGCTGCTTCCAAGTTTTGGGAAATTATAAATAAAACTTCCAGAAACAGCTGTGTGCAAGTTTTTGTGTGGACATGTTTTCAACTTATTTACTTTGGGTAAATACCAAGGAGTGTGGTTGTTGGATCGTAAGGTAGAAGTATATTTAGTTTTGTAAGAAGCTGCCAAAGTGTCTTCTAAAGTGTCTGTACCATTTTGCATTTTTCCATTAATGAGAGTTTCTGTTGGTCCACTTTCTCACCACAATGCAGAATTGTCAGTCTTCCAGATTATGGCCATTCTGATAGATGTGTGGCAATACCTCATTGTTTTCCTTTGCATCTCCCTGATGACATGATGTGGAGCATCACTTTATATGCTTTTTTAGCCATCTGTTTCTTCTTTGGTAAGGTGTCTTAGGTCTTTGGCCCATTTTTTTAATTGGGTTGTGTGTTTTCTTATTGTTGAATTTTAAGCATTCTTTGTACATTTTGGATGGCAATTCTTTATCCCATGTTTTACAAATATTTTTTCCCAATCTATGGCTTGTCTTCTCATTCTCTTACATTGTCTTTTGTAGAGCAAAATTTTTTTAGTATTAATAAAACTGAGTTTATCAATTATTTCTTTCATGAATCATGCTGTTGGTTTTCTACCTAAAAAGTCAATGTCATCATGTCCAAGTGTCCATGGTTGGTTAGGCTTTTCCCTGTGTTATGTTATAGTAGGTTTATAGTTTTCCTTTTTTTTTTTTTTTTTTTTTGCATTTTACAGTTAGGAAAGTGATCTATTTTAGGTTAATTTTTGTGAAAACTGAGGTCTGTGTTTACATTCATTTTTTTGCATGTGGAAATCCAGTTGTTCCAAAACCATTTGTTGAAATGACTATCTTTGCACCATTTTATTGTCTTTGATTCTTTGTCAAAAATCAGTTGAGGGTTGGCTGAGTGGTGCGTTGGTTAAGAGCTGGCTTGGGACACCAGTGGCCCCAGTTTGAATCCCACATATGAGGGCCAGTGACACTGCCCTCTACAGCTAAGATGGTGAAAAACAGCTCTACCTGGAGCTGGGCTGCACAAGTCCTCAAGGACGGCATACCTGCAGCCCCTGCTTCCGTGGGCTGTCATAGGCTACAGTGAGTGGCCAACAGCCACCGTGAGCAGCTGGCAGCCTGTGTGAGCTGCCAAGAGCCACTGTGAGCAGCCGTCCAGAGGCTGGCGACCAATCTGCCTCATCTGGGAAGAGCGCAATGATGATACCAACATGGGCCAGTGAAGCAACGTCCTCCACAACTAGACTGAAGAACAAAAGGACAGCAACCTGTCTGTTCCCCTCCCCCAATTCCCCAATAAAATCTTTAAAAAAAGAAACAATCAGTTGACTATATTTTGTGTGTTTATTTTGGGTCTCTCTGTTCTGTTGTGTATATGTTTATCTCTTCTTTCACTGATTTGATTCTTGTAGCTTTATAGTAAGTCTTGAAGTTGAGTTGTGGCAGTCCTTTAACTTTTCTCCTTCAGTATTGTGATGACTGTTGTGTGTGTTTTGCCTCTCACATAAACTTTAGATTTAGTTTCTCAATATTTACAAAATAACTTGCTAGAATTTTTTTTTCGTTGGGATGGCCTCCACTCTAGAGCTGTAGTTGGGAATAACTGACATCTTGACAATAGTGAGCCTTCCTATCTATGAACATGGAATATCTCTCCACTTATTTAGTTATTCTTTACTTTTATTCATCAGAATTTTTCAGTTTTCCTCATATAAATGTTACACATATTTTATTAGCTTTATACTAACCCCTTCATTTTGGGGGTGCTAATGTGTATGATATTGTGTTTTCCCAAAAAAACTTTACTTGTCCATTGCTGATATATATGAAATTGACATTTTTTGTATTAACTTTGTATCCTTTATCCTTACCATAATTGTTTATTAGTTCCAGGAACTTTTTTTGTTGATTCTTTTGGATTTTTTTACATAAACAATCATATTATCTGTGAACAAAGATAGGTTTTTTTCTTCATCTCCAATCTGTATACTCTTTTCTTATCTCATTGCATTAGCTATACATTCCAGCATGATGCTGTAAAGGAGTGTTGGGAAGGGACATCCTTGCTTTGTTCCTGATCTTTGCATAAAAGCTCCAAGCTTCCTACCATTAGGTGTGATGTTAACTGTAGGTTATTTGTAGATACTATTTATCAGATTTTGGAAGTCTACTTCCAAAACTAAGAGGTGTTTTGTTTTTTGTTGTTTTGTTGTTTTGTTTTGTTTTTTATCATGAGTGGGTATTAAATCATGTTAAATATTTTTCTGCATCTATCAATATAGTCATGTAATTTTCCTTTGTAAAGCCTGTTAAGATTAATTACATTTATTGATTTTTGAATATTGAACCAATCTTGGGGTAAATCCCATTTGGTCATGGTGTTATACTTCTTTTTATATGTTGGATTCAATTTGCAAATATTTTGTTGAGAATTTTTGCACCTATATTCATGAAGTATATTATCTGTGGTTATCTTTTCTTTAATGTCTTTTTCTGGTTTTGGCATTAAGGTAATGCTGGTTTCATAGAAGAACTTGGGAAGAATTCCCTCTGAATTGCCTTTGTTTTTATCACCTGAAAGAGATTTTAGAGAATTGATATAATTTTTGTAATTAAATTTTTTTGGGTGACATTGACTAGTAAAATTATATGGGTTTCAAATGTACATGTCTATAATTCAAAGGGTGCCAAAAAATGTAAACACATTTTAAGAAAGGAAAAAACTGTATTAATATATACTGATAACAAAAGCTGAGTACAAGTCATGTTTGACTTCTGCAATTATAAGAGGTGCTCAAAGTGGTTCCCATCAGTGTCCAGACACTTCTGATTATGGTGAACTACTGCTTGAGCAACGTTGACCAGAGTGTTAATATCTCTTAAAATGAGTATACATCTGTTTGGCACCCCTGGTATATTATCTATATATCGTATAGTATGTTCACGAATTGGTATAGTTTTGGTCTCAGAACCCCTGAGGCTGGTGCTTTCTGTTTGAAGGAAACTTTTTTTTTTTTTTGATACATATAGGCCTATTCAGGTAGTCAGTTTCTTCTTGTGTGAGTTTTGGAAGCCTGTATCTCTCAAGGAATTGATAACCTATTTCATCTAGGTTATCAAATTTCTGGGCATAGTGTTGTTCCTATTATTCCTTTATTGCCTTTAATGTCCATGGAATCTTTAGAGGTGTTCCCTCTTTCATTTCTGATCGTTGTAATTCGTGTCCACTCTCTTTTTTCTTTGATAGCCAGCAAAAGGTTTATTAATTTTAAGCTATTTTCAAAGAAGCACCTTTTGGTTTTTTTGATTTTCTCTATTGACTTTCTGTATTCAATACCATTGATTTCTGCTTAAATGATTATTTTTTTCTTTTGCTAACTTTGGATTTAATTTGCTCATCTGTTACTACTTCCTAAGGTGGAAATTTTGATAATTGATTTAGATATTTTTTCTTTTCTGATAATAACCATTCAGTTCTATAAATTTCCCTCTAAGCACTGCTTTCCCTGGATACCACAATTTTTGATAAGTTGTATTTTCATTTTAATTTAATCTAAAATGTTTTTAAACTTCTTTTGAGATTTCTTCTTTGACCCTCATGTTACTTAGAAGTGTATTGTTCACATCATATATTTTGGGATTTTCCAATCATCTTTCTGTTATTATATCTAGTTTAATTCCATTGTCTGAGAACCGTTAATGCAACTAGCATTCTTTGAACCATTTTTATACATATGCCTTTTCAAAATGTATTCAATGCAGTTTATATGGTAAACACATTTTATTTTTCACTGAAACATCACTACTTGGGCACAATTAAATTTTATCACTCATAGAAACAGCTTTTCTACATGCAGCCTGATAGTGTATTCCATGCACCCAGTGTGCTGAACACATTGTCTCCATGAAGTAACTCTGTACTTGTTAATATATACAAATATCGTTCTTATAAACACCTTTCATACATGTGCCTTTACAGAATATTTTAAATGTAAATACAAAATAGTTTACATGCATGTCAGTGTGAATACATTCTTTCAGTGAAATAACATTGTTATTCAGGTATACAACTAACATTATTAAAAACACCTTTTTATATATGTTCCATTACAGGGTGTTTTAAATGCAGCATATGTGATGAGCACATTCTTTCAGCAAAATAGCACTACCTGGACTCAAGGAAATTCTATCACTCCTACAAACATTTATTATATATGTCACATTACAGAGTGCAGGCCATCCACCAAATGTGGTGAATGCTTTCTTTCAATGAAATAACATGGTGCTTATTCACATACATATACAACTAGCATTCTGCAGAGCATCTTTTTATACCAGTGGCTTTACAAAGTTCATATGCATGTTGTGAAAATCTTTCACTGAAATAAAACTATATTTGTTCACATATAAAACTTGAATTATTAGAAATATCTTCTATATGTGAGCATTTACAAAGTGTATGAAATGAAGCCAATGTGGTAAACACATTGTTGAACTGAAATAACACCACCCGGATACAATAAAAACTCTTAGAAACATTTAAACATGTGGCTGTACATGTGTATTAAATGCAGCATAGTGCAGTGAACACATAATTTTTATAGAAGTAACTGTATACACCTAGCATTCTAATATTTTTCTCATAGTGTCCTCATTTTTTAGTTGTTTGAAAATTCAACTTTATTATTTTTCTATTCATAAAAGTATATGCTAATCATAAAAATGCAAGTAATATAGAAATATACAAAGTATGTACAAAATATATAATAAAGAAATATACAAAGTACAAAGCCATATTATTCTGCAATTGAATCCCTAGCAAAGAATCACTGGTAACAGATTATTTTATAACTTTCAGAGCTTTTTCTATATATACACATGAATCCACATTTATAAAATTTTAATATAAATGAGTAATACAATCAATACTGTGCTACAGAGTTTTCGTAATGTGACATATGTTGACCCCAAGAATGAATGTAGCTGTTAAAGAGAGGTCCTGGTTGCTAACTAGGCTCAAATGTATAAACAGAGCTTAGCAGCCATTGCTAAACAAGGGCCTCTTATGCAAGTCATGCTTCAGGGAGAAGCCTGTGCTAAGCTGCCTGTCTCCTGCACTGACTTGCCTGCCTGCATTGTGTTCCTGGCATCTGAGTCAACACTTGTAAAGGAATTCCTGGAATCCCGTTTCAACCAATAGGACAGACTTTCCCTCTCCAATCAAATCTGTGCAGCTATAGCTCCATTAACATCTTCACTGACCAATCAGAGCAGCTCCATTCCAACAAATCAAGACAGTGCTTTTTAGACCAATCCAACTGAGAATTTGGAGTCCTAATTTGCGTAAGGACAGACCAATCAGGGACGAGGGGTGGGGCCTTCTATCTGTAAAAGCTCCCATCTGGATGGAGGAGTGCCCTTTTCCTTTTCTACTGAAGACTGTATTTCTCCAGTTAGAGCTGAAACACTGAAGACATCTCACTGGACCAGCCTGGAACACAGCAGAGCTGTGCTGAAGAGGGGCCGGGCCACAGAGCCAACTCATAGCCATGCTGTTCTACAGCAGTGCCATAACATAATTGAGCTATTTGCACTGAATAAAGTTTCCTTCTTCACTGCACCCCAAAATTGGGAGTTCCTGTTGGCACTGAATTGGCGCCAATGAGCGTCAGTTGACACATATTTCATGGACATATGTAATGCTCAGATATGTAGATCCATTTTTTTTTCTTTTTAGAGGGCAGTGTCACTCATATGTGGGATCCAAACAGGGGCTGCTGGCGTCCCAAGCAGCTCTTAACCAATGCGTCACTCAGCCGGCCCTGTAGATCCATTTTTAAGGAATTGCCATAAGGATAATCATAAACAATTAGAAATGTTGTTGAGCAGGTTAATGGGGGGGAAAAAACAGTTAACATGCATATCAATTTTTTTTTCATCTTCATTCCATCTGTTTTCTGAGGCATGGAAATGTCGTATTAGCATGGAACATTGCTTCCTAATAATTGAAGGTGGTGGGTTATAACTCTGTACTCCCCATAGGTGACTTGCAGGGCCTGGGCTGTGCCCGTGCCTATGGGAGGGACTGGGCCTCCCAGTGCAGATCTGGGAAGTGATCCCCCATGTTGGGTTTGGGGGAGAATTGTAGACAAGCTGAAAGCTGCCTTACCACACACACTAGGAGCATTACATTTTATTTAGTTGAGTACAGATCACATTCTATAGTTTCCATACTCATAATTGTGGTAATGAGTAGTAACTTTTTTATAGTATTGGTTTTTCATATTTTATTAAATGCAGTAACCTTGGTGAACACATTCTTCTTTTTTTTTTTTTAAGATTTTATTGGGGAATTGGGGGAGGGGAGCAGCATTAAGGAATCAGGGAAGGGGAACAGACAAGTTGCTGTCCTTTTGTTCTTCAGTCTAATTGTGGAGGACATTGCTTCACTGGCCCATGTGAGCATCATCATGTGCTCTTCCCGGGTGAGGTAGTTGCTCGCTGGCCCTTGGACAGCTGCTCACTGAGGCTCATGGCAGCTCACGCTGGCTGCCGGCCACTCACGTGGCTTATGGCAGCCCACTGCAGCAGGGGCTACAGCCTACGCCATCGCCAGCTACTCAGGGCAGCCCAGCTCCAGGTGGAGCTGTTGTTCACCATCTTAGCTGTAGAGGGTGCAGCATCACTGGCCCTCATGTGGGATCTGAACAGGGGTCCTGCTGCTTAGAGCTGGCATCCCAAGCCAACTCTTATCCAGCGCGCCACTCGGCCGGCCCCAACACATTCTTTTATTGACCTAGCACTACCTGGATCCAATGGAATGTTATCATTCATGGAAATATTTTTATACATGTGACATTACATAGTTTATTACATGTACCCCAGTATGTTCAACATATTCTTTTAATGAAATAATACTTATTATTTATAGATACAAGTGGCAGTTTGAGAAAGATCTTTTATATATGTGTACTTAGAGAGTGTATTAAATCAAGGTATGTCTTGATCACAGTATTCACTGAAATAACACAACCCCAGTCCAATTAAATTCTACTATTCTTAGAAATACCTTTTATTCATGTAACTTTACAGAGTGAATTCTATGCATCACAGTATGGTAAACACATTCTGTCAGTAAAAACACACTGCTTTTATATATAGATACAACTAACATTCTTAGAAACAGTTCTTGTATTTTTTCATATTGCATTAAATGCAGCACAGCGAGGTGAAGTAACATTACTTGGATACAATGCAGTTTTATTACCCATAGAAACATGTGTTATACATGTGACCACACATTAGTGTGCTCCATGTGCCACCCATTGCTGAACACATTCTTTCAATGAAATAACACTGCAGTTTTTCATATATAATTAACATTCTTAGAAACATCTTTTCTCCATATGACTTTTCCAAGTGTATTAAATGCAGCACAATGTGTTGAACACACTTATACTTTGAAATAACACTGTACATATTCATACCTACAGCTACTATTCTTGCTATGAGATCACATCTGACTGCAAGGCACTGCCTGTGACCCCATCTGAACACTGTGGAGCCAGCAGCACTGTCCAGTTGGGGAGCACAGCCTGTGGTCCTCCCTGAACAGGACGGATTCAGAACCCAGCCTGCAGCCCAGCTCAGTTGTGGAATACAGCCAATTGCATCACCCCACCAAGGACCACAGTCCATGAGCCCACTTGACAGGTCATTACATACTCCAGCAAGGGGCCCCACTGGACTGCGGAGCACACCTAAGTGCCCTGCCTAGCCAAGGAGCTCACCCGGTGGCCACAGTTAAGGAGCCCAGCCAGCAGGCCCACACAACCATCATGGAACCCAGTCAGGGGTGTGCCCATATCTCAGAGCATAGGCAGCGGTCTCACACAGTAAACTCAATAGCAAGTCCCACCTGCCCATGGATGCTACCAGAAAGTTCATCTAGTACACCAAGCTGAGCTGCCTAAGTGAAGGTATTTCCCTGCCAACACAAGCCTGTACAGTTTGAAGAAGAAACTACCTGCTCAGATGTGCAGATGAAAATGCAAGGATACCAGGATCATAAATAATCAGGTAAACATGGCACCACCAAAGGAAATTAATAAAGCTCCAGTGACTAGCCATATAGGAATGGAAATCTATGAATTGTCTGGCAAAGAGTTCAGACTTAGCCTCTTAAAGACATTCAGTGAATTACAAAAATCCACACACAACTCAAAATTAGGAACACAGTGAATCAACAAAATGAGATGTTTAACAAATAAAATGAAACCAACCCCCAGATATCCTAGAGTAGAAGAAAGGAATAAATGAATGGAAAATTTTAATAGAGGCCTTAACAGCAGACTCTGCCAAGTAGAGAAAAGAACTGGTGTACTCAAAGACATCATTTGAAATTACCCAGTCAAATGAGGAAAAAAAAAAAAAAAACCAAAAAAAGTGAAGAAAGCCTATGAGTAGTAAGGGACACCAGCAAGAAAAATAATTAATATATTATATGACTCCTGGAAGGAGAAAAAGATAAAGGGCATTCTATTTAAATAAATAGTAGCTGAAAACTTTTCTCTCCCAAACATGGAGAAAGAAATAGACATAAAGACTCATGAGGCCTAAAACAAATCCCAAATAGGTTGAACCCTAAAAGTGCTACCACGAGATACATTATAATTAATATGTCAAGAGTAAAAGAGAATTTTGAAAGCAGCAAGAGAAAAACAAGTCTTTATATATCAGGGAGCCTCCATTAAGACCAAAAGCAGATTTCTCAGCAGAAGTTTTGCAGGCCAGGAGAGACTCAGATGCTATATTCCAGATACTGCAAGAAAAAACCACAAAGCATGAGTATTATACCTGGGAAAGCTGTTCTTCATAAATGAAGGAGAGATAAAGACTTCCCCAGATAACAACAAAAGCTAGACCTGCCTTATCAGAAATTCTCGAAGGTGAATTTAATCACTTTAGCCTTTATCACTTGTCAACCTTTTCACTGCCCATGTGGTATTGTAATTACCAGTTCACTTGCTTTCACTGGAAACAGTGGTATATGAGTTCCTTAGGTTCAGGGATTGCGTCTTATTCTTTATATTCCTAGTACCTGTTAAACTACCTTGCACATGCCTGATACTTGTTTGAACTGAATTGAGCTCATCAGTTACTTAGAGTTGTTAGAAACCCAGGGTCTCAGACTCAAGCGCTTGGAAAAGCCAGGCAGGAGATGTGTTGTGTGAGGCCAACAGGTGGGGAAGGTAGCCAGCGGGAGGGCACATGGCCCACCTCCAGGGCGGACTGCCACTGCCTGGCCCTTGTTGGCCATTGCTATGGGAGACCGCTGGCTGGGCAGGGCTAGATCTCTCCCACCTGTTTATAAGAAAGCAGAAATTCAGATTTTGATATGAAACCTCCATTTTTAAAGTGTTTGAAACTAATTAAAATAAATACAGCCAGTGCCGAACCACACTACATGGTTGGATGGCTGCCAGTTTGCAACCTCAGCTTTACTTCACACCTTAAGAGGTGGGGATGTTTGTCTCCCTGTATCTGAGCATAATACCCTCTAGGTCCATCCATGTTGTTGCAGATGGCAAGATTTCAGTCTTTTTATGGCCAAGTACTATCATTTTATATATGTACAACCTCTTCTTTATCCAGTTATCTATCAATGGATATTTATCTTGTTTCATAAATCATGTCAATGTCCGACCACTATGCTGCACACCTGAAACTAATATAATATTGAATATAGGCTGTAATTGAAAGATAAAATAAATAAGTAAATAAAAAATAAAAGACACTGTAGATTAAAAAAAAAAAAAAAGAGGTGAGGGTGTGTTTCATGTCTAAATACCCCAGCCAATAGATTGGAGCATCAAACATATTTCTGCCTGAAGAAAAGGGTAGTGACTGCATCCTTGTCGGATTTCTGGGTCATACCTGTAAGAGGTTCGCAGGGTTTTTTAAAGCCTTCTTTGTAGTTGGCTGTTCACCCCAGCGAAATCAGATCTGGGTTCCCAAAGAGTTTTGCCTTCCCTTGTTGTAATATTCGTAATGATGCATTCTGACTTTTCTGCTCTGTTCCCTACACATTTGTCACCATTTCCGTTTTTAGCTCTTCATGCTGGAAGATCTGAGGCTTATGTGGAAGATTGATGTTTAATGCCCCTTGTGTTCTTTCTAGGCTGTAACATTTGCATGCAATTAGGGCACTTTAAAAAGAGGAGACCACGGGTTTGGGAAACAAAGAATCTTCTGGGCAGAAGAGCCATTGGAAAGGACGGCCTTTAATTTTGTTAATATCCCATTTACATCGTGGAAACCCTTGTGATGCTTTCTGCGCTTTGAGTGCAATGCTGCTGTGCACTGTTCCAGAGACGGGGCCTACCTAGTCCGGCTGACCCAGGCCTCACTCAAGGCGGAGAGCTGGTGGGAAAGCTCATGTTCTCCACTGGCCAGCGGAGGCCGCTATTTCCAAGTTGTCAGAGGAAAATCTGGCTACTGTTCACCGCACTTCTCTTTTGTTTGGGGGAGGGTTTGGTCAGAGTACTGGCAGGAGAAGTTTTTTATCCATACATTTCTGTGGTTTCCAAATGGTCTTTAAAAATCAGTTATTTTTATAGATTATGTTTAAAAGTGCCGACGGCTTGAGCTGGCTGCGTTAGATCATTATTTATGGAGTGATTACAGCAGCCATTTACTGAGCACCTAAGCAGTGCTGGAGCCTGTGCCCCACACTCGACACACGTTATTTCTAATACCATCTGTCTTCCAGGGCTGTTGGGAAGTTTCCCTCAGGTTCCTGGAAAGGGCAGCTGAGTCTGCTAAGGACACGGCCAGTGGAGATGGGATTCAGGGCCATCTCTCTTCAAAGCCAGACTCTTACTTCAGTCTCTTCGGAGCTACATTCTCCCCCACCCAACCCCACCCCCAAAAAGGAATATTTTAGCAGCTTGAAACAGCGATCACTTAAAATGTACAAGACGCGTATATATGTTTTTTTTTAAGTAAAGTCTTAGAAATAGCTTGCTGTTTTTCCTTTTGCAAATTTCAGCCTCTTGTTTGCTTGAAGAAGACACACGTGACTTCTTGGTTTTCTGTGGAAATAGGAGCTGTGATGTCTCTCAGTCTTTGCTCCTTCTCCACATGAAAACACACAGTAGTAATACATTATTTCAAAAAAAAAAATGTGTCAAGCTTATGACCTATTTATTGAGTGAAGTTTATTTAAAAGATTTCTTATGTAAGTTTACTTGTCCAACTGGAAACTTCATAACTTAGAAAAGAAAGGGACTGTTTGCAAATGAAAAGCTAAATCTGTTTCAGTGCGCTTTTATTTATTCATGTTTTAAAGAACCAGAATGTTCCACAAAGCTGTGGAGTTGTGAGAGGACAGCTATGTTCACCGCCAGGCACTGTGGGGTCAATTTGATGCCCTGTTCTCACTAACACGGTCATGTGAGAAGAGTCAGAAAAGGCTTTGTGTCTTTTGGGTCTACTGAAAGAGGACATTTGGTTCTTGCAAACTGGCCCAGCGCACTGCTGTCCATCATTCTTTTGAATGTTTTAATCTTTTGTGGTTGCTATTAATTATTATTATTATTAGAACAGAAATGTATATTACTCTTTTAGTTCTTAATTAACAAATTAATAAGACAAAGCTGGCTTGTTTTTGTTATCAGCAAATATATAACAAGTGTTTGCAGGGCTAGCAGTAGCTCAGAGTAGCAATACTGCAGCTCCCGAGGTGGAGAGAGACAGTGAGTCTAAGCAAGCATTGTGTGGTGGTGAGAACAAGAGGGTAGTGGCGTGGGATTCTACTTCAGAGAGGGTGACCAGGGAAGGCCTTCCTGGTAAGGTGATGTTTGGCTGCAGGTCTGAATGAGGTAAGGGAGGAATATGTGGGTGCCTGGGGGAAGAGCTCCAAAAAGCAGAAGGACCCCAAGCCTAGAGGGAGCATGCCTGATAAGGTCAAAGGATAACAAAGTGGGAGGGGTGGCTGGGCACAGTGGGTGAGGGGAAGACTGGTGGGTGAGGGCAGAGATGTCGGGGGGAGCCGGTCACGTCAGGCCTGGTCACCCACTCTGCTCTGCCTCTGAGTCAGGGTCAGCCACTGGGAAATCCTGAGCAAAGCAGTAATATGGGCCCACATATGTTTCTAAAATTCAAGCTGGCTGTTCTGTGGACGTAGCCTGGCAAGAGCAGGTGGCGGGTAAGAATGAACACAGGGAGCCCCATTAGGAGGTAACTGCTGCAAACCAGGTGAGAGAGGGTGGTAGCTGGGATGAGAGCGACAGCGGTGAGAGCAGAGAGACACGGACAGGTCTGGGGCCATTCTGAAGGAAGAGTTGATGAGGAGGGCAGGTGGGCTGGTTGTGGGATGTGAAAGAAAGCAAGTCACTAATATTGACTCCAAGGTTTTTGGCCTAAGCAGATGATGGAATGAAGTTGCCATTTACTGAGATAGAGGAACGGGTATATGGGAGTGGGGGATGAGAGTGGGAGTGGGGAGTAAGATGAGTTAGTTATGGTTGGCTGACTATAACTGAAAAACTCAAAAAAAAAAAGAGGGCCAGCTGAGTGGCTCGTTGGTTAAGAGTTGGCTTGGGAATACGAGCTCTGAGCAGCAGGGCAGCTGGTTCAGATCCCACATGGGCCAGTAACGCTGCACCCTCTACAGTTAAGATGGTGACCAACAGCTCCACCTGGAGCTGGGCTGCCGTGAGTCACGGGTAACAGCGTAGGCTGCAGTGGGGCTGCAGTGGGCTGCCATAAGCTATGTGAGTGGCTGGCAGCCAGTGTGAGTGGCCATCCAATGGCCAGCGACTGGTCTGCCTCAGCGGGGAAGAGCACAATGATCACAATACCAACATGGGCCAGTGAAGTGATGTCCTCCACAACTAGACTGAAGAACAAAAGGACAGCAACTTGTCTGTTCCCCTTTCCCGATTCCTCAATGTTGTTCCCTCCCCCAATTCCCCCAATAAAATCTTTTTTTTTAAAAAAAAGGAAAGAAAGAAAAATGATGGCTTAAGTAACATAGAAATTTAATTTTCATAAAAGAAGATCTAGAAAGGTTGTCTCAAGGTGTGGTCCTCATTCTTGAGGTCCCACGTGGCTTCTAGAACAAGAGCCCTCATGTATGCATTCCAGGTGGCACGAGGGAAGGAAAGGGGGAATAGTGTATCCCCTCCCTTTTAAGGAGATTTCCTAGAAATCCACACACTTACCCTCACATCTCATTGGCTGAAGTGTAGTCATATGGCCTCATCTGGGTGCAAGGGAGTCTGGGAAATGTCTTTTCAAGGTTGTGTATAACCTCTAAATAAAATTGGGGGTCTGTAGCTGAGGTTGTGAATGAGTATTAAGGTAACCCGCCAGCTCCTCCCTGGAGTTTGGAGTTTAATTTTGGAAGAAGAGAATTCTAGGCTTGACTCTGGCTGTGATTTTGAGTGCCGATTCCACACCACTAAGCCTCTATTTCAACTGCAAAATAAAAGAATCTGACTGAATTATTTTTAAATTCCCTTCTAACTGTAACATTGCATGAGTCCTTGAATTTGTCAGTAAGGTAAATATACAATAAGGTAAATATAAGTTTCATAAAAGTGAAAAAAGTCTTTGAAGAAAATATTATGCAAGAAGATGTCTATCAAACGTCTTAAAATTTATTTTTGTAATTGATTTAATTCAATCTTATTCATGAATGCAGTTCCATTCTTCTGTTTTTTCCAAATGCTTTCTGCATATGGGTATAGATGATTTTAATATCCTGAAAATCATCTGAAAAGAAGGATATGAATTTCATAACACGAGTATGTATTGGACGAACTTGACACTTCATTTCTAGTAAGAAAAAGTAATAAAAATGTGAACAATCAAGTATCCCATTACTTACTCCATATACACATCTCTGTTAGCTTCGTTTATCCACTTTTGACCTGTTCAATCAATTTAGTGCCTGTATTCAAAGCCACACACTACAGAATAGCTCCTTGCACATCAAACGCTTATGCCCTTCAAGGGAACTGCAGCTCATTATGGGGAATACAATCGGAATGGGCCCAGGTGGGCGTGCTCAGCCATGAAGGCATCCTAGATGGAAGGAAAGGAAGAATGTTCCAGTTCAGTTGGAGATGAGATATGGTGACAGAATGGAAAGATCATGGTATTCACTGTTGAGCAGACCTTGGCTGAACCCCGAATCTGCCCCTCACCAGCTGAAACCTTGGGCAAGTCCCTTAAGCTATCCGGGCCTCATGTTCCTTATCTGTAACAAGAGACAGTTCTACTCTCTCTAGGGTTACTGTCTGTACTGAATGTGTGTGTATAGTGCCATCTGCAGTGACTTCTATAAAAGAAGCTGTCATGGGACATGGTAGTCTGTGCTTCCATAAATAACAGGCCCCTGCTCCTGTCTGGGAAACCAATGTTGTCCCTCGTCACTTTTGAAGCTGTCAAATCTTATTTCCCTTGTTAGCAGCAATTTGATCTGCATTTTATATCACCTGATTCTGTTTCCCTACAAACACCGTGAGAGGCATAAAACCAACTGAAGTTTCTATGGAAAAGCAGTTGCATATTGATGAGCGCGACCTAGGGTACAACTTAGTGACCTGCTAACTGTGGCATCTTCGCTTCCAGGGACCACCATTAAGGATGACAAATGCATTGGGCAGCCCAGGGCTGTTGCAAATGTCCCTTCACTTCCGTTCCCTCCCAGCACCCAAGTTTGTCAAGTTTCCTTTCTAAATAGAGCTGCATTGTAACCCCTTCTGCCCACGTCCACCAACCCCAGGCCCCTCAGCCTCTCTCTTGGGGATTTCCGACTATTGCCCCTTTCTTAATCCATTCTCCATAGGACAGCAAGAATGACATTTCCAGGAGAGATTCAACCATGGCAGTCTCCCACCTAAAATCCTACACGGTTTGGACCCAGCCCTTTCCCATCCCTGGCCTTCCCTCCCCTCACTCTGAGGCTCCAGTCACCCTGCACTTCCTTTCCTGACTGGGAGGGGTCTTGGTTCTTCTAATTTCAGGACCGTTGCACGTGCTCCTTCCGCTGGCTGGAAAGCATTTCCTCAGTTTTAACCAGTAACTTCTTATCCTCGAGAGATTATTCATCACCCCCTCAGGAAAGCCTTCCTTTGCCCTGTAGACTCCCGCCTCCTCCCACTTCGCATCCTCCCAGCACGGAGCACTGGTCCTTCGGGGCCTTACCATTGTTTGTAAGCTCGAGTTCATCTGTCTGTGTGCACCACCCATCAGAAGCACCCAGGACAGGGCCTGGAATGTGCGAGGTGCTCAGTCAGTACTGTGGCATGAGGAGGGGTAGTGCTCTGGGATACAGGCCTTGGTGCTTCCACCTGCCAGTCTTAGCCATAGCCCCCTGACCTCTGTGAATGAGTTTCTGGGGGGCCTGCATGTCCTTTAATAATTCCTGCATCCACTTTATTAACATGTGCATTTATTCAGTCATCGTTCACTGAGTGTGCTTGGGCACTAGGCACTGTGCTTGGTACTGGTGCTACAGTGGCAAATAGGACAATTCCTGCCCGCCCGCCCCCGCAAAGCTAGGCATTCAGAAGGCTTTCTGCTAGGAGAGCAACATGGTTGGATCAGTGATTTGGAAGGTCACTCTGGCTGCAGGGAGGGCTCAGGATGGAGTCAGGGGGACCCAGATGGAAAGCTGGTCCAGTGATTCAGACAAGAGATGATGAGGTCTGAGAGGGACACAGCTCTGGAGATGGAGAGAAGCAGTTACATAAGGCACTCAGGAGGTAGGCGGCACAGACCTGGGATTCTGAATATGTGTGGGGGGGGGGTGGGGGGGACGGGAGGGGGTGGGAGGGAGAAAGGAGCCTAGGATGACCCCAGCTTGGTGGTGTCATCATTCATGGAGTGGAAACACAGGGGGAGAGGGGAGAAAGCAGGAGAAGGGAGGGAATGAGTTCAGGAGAACTCGCCAAGCCTTTGCACAGCTTGTTTCTACAGACTCTGATGAACCTGAAGCTTCATTCAGAAGAGAATGGAATTTCTCTTTTAGGAATAATCAGTCTTTCTCAATCCTTAACTCCGGGCAACTATCCATCTGTTCAACATAGTTTTGCCTTTTCCAGAATGTCATGTGAATGGAATCTTACAGTCTGGAGTCTTTTGCTTAGCTTAATGCTTTTGGTTCATCCATGTTGTTAGGTATCTCGATAGCTCACTCCGTGTTATTCTTGAGTAGTAGCGCTCTGTGCTGCGGATTTACCAGAGTTTATTCATTCTACTGGTTTCTCATGTGGGAGGATTACAAATAGAGCTCCTAAGAATCTTCATGTACAGGTTTTTGTGTAACAGAGAATTTTATTTCACTTGGGTAAATACTGGAAGTGGAATTGCTGTCTTATGTGCGTTGTGTAGTAAGCATTATGTTGAACTTTTTAAGAAAGTGTCAAATTGTCTTCCAGAGTGGTGGTTCCCTTCGGCATCCCTTCCAGCCATGTATGAGCATTCCAATTGCTCCACATGCTTGCCAGCATTTGATATCGTTAGTTTTTTTATTTTATTTTTATTTTAACCATTCCGATAAGTGGTGTCTCAGTGTGTTTGTGATTTGCATCGCTAATGACTACTGATGATGAGCATCTCTTCATGTGGTTATTTTCCATCTGAATACTTTCTTTGGTAAAGCATCTGTTCACATCTTTTGCCCATTAAAAAAAAAAGGTTGTTTTTCTTTTATTAAGTTGTAAGAGCTCTTTATGTATTCGAAATACAAGTCATTCGTTGAATATATGATTTACAAATACTTTCTCCCAGTTTGTGTATTGTCTTTTCATTCTCTTAACAGTCAGTGCCTTTTGCAGAGCACTAAGTTTTAATTTTTGATGAAGTCCAGTTTAACGATTTTTTTCTTTTATGGATGATGCTTTTTACATCATATCTAATTACTCTTCACCGAATCTGAAGTCACAAAGATTTTCTTCTATGTTTTCTTCTAGAAATAATAGCTTTGTATTTTATCCATTTTGATTTAATTTTTGTATTGCACATGAAATATAGGTCGAGGGGTTCTTTTTTTTTTTTTTTTTTGCATGTATGTGTGCAGCTGTTCCAGCACTAGGGGGTGGGAAGGAATTGTTCTGTTGGTTAAAAGACTATCCCTTCTCCAATGAATTGCTTCTGTACCTTTCACAAAATCTATTGGCCATAGATGGGTGGGTTCCAGAATATTCTATTCCATTGAGGTATATGGATATCCCATTGCCAATACCACACTAACTTGATTACTGTAGCTTTATAGTGATTTTAAAATCAGGTAGTGAGTCCTCCAACTTTTTCTTTTGCAAAATTGTTTTGGCTATTCTAGTCCCTTTGCCCTTCCACATAAATCTTAGAATCAGCTTGTCGATTTCTATGAATAAACCCTGCTGGGATTTGAAGTTTTGTTGAACTTATAGATTAATCTGAGGAGGGTTGATCGGAGTTTGGTGGATTTTCAACGTACATATCTGCATATGTTTCGCTATATCTATACCTAATTATATCATTTTAAGTGCTATTATAAATCGTATTTAGTTTTTTTTTTAATTGTTTATAGCTAGACAACATAAATACAACGGATTTTGTGTATTAACCTGGTATCCTGTAACCATGATAAACTCAGTTATTAGTTCTAGGAGCTGTGTGTGTGTGTGTGTGTGTGTGTGTGTGTGTGTGTGTGTGTGTTTTGGTAGATTGCATGGATTTTTCTACATATGAGGTATGATCAAATAATATGGTGAATGTTTAAATTTTTTAAAAATTACAGTAAAAGACACATTGCCATTAATCCCCGTCAAAATTCTCCCCTCACTTTGAACACACTTATCCCATTGTTCTTGCCACTTTCTGAAGCAGTTCTGAAAGTCCTCTTTCATGAGTGACTATAGTTGTGCTGTCGTAGCTGCTCCGATGTCCTGAATTGGTTCAAAACATTTACCTTTCATGGTCATTTTGACTTTGGGGAAAAGCCAGAAGTCACACGGTGCCAGATCTGGTGAATAAGGTGGATGAGGACACACTGCAATGTTTTTATTGGACAGAAATTGCCGTACCAAAAGTGATGTGTGACATGGAGTATTGTCATGATGGAGGATAATTGATGGCACACTCTAAAACACACCTTCTCTCCACTGTAGCTCACAGCTGACTGCACTGGACAAGTTGAAACTTGTCACACACTGTTACTAAGGTTCGATGCACTGCTTTCTGTATTGAAGATCCCTGCCTTTCCGTTGGATGGCACTCGGCAGCAGCATTCAACATATTTTGTGGTCACAATGGAAAGGCTCCTGTGTCACACATCACTTCTGTATACCTTTTATTTCTTGTTTTACTGCACTTGTTAGGGCTTTCTTTATGATGCTGAATCAGAGTAGTGAAAACAGGTATCCTTACCTTGTAATTGACCTTAGCATTCAGTCTTCAACACTAAGTAGTGTAAATGTGTAATGTTAGTGTAGGTTTTATTTTGGTTTTGTAGCTGCCCCCTTTCTAGTTAAGGAAGTTCCTTGGTATTTCTAGTTTAAGTTGGTTTATATTATCTAATCACATTTGAGATATTATCTAAAGCATCATTATTGGTTCCTTGTGATTGTGTTCCATATTGGGATTCTTTAAGGTTTTGTTTTGTTTTTAAAAGAACATCTTGGAGTTATAAAATGAACTCGAGAAATGATGGGAGAATTAAGGTATTACATTAGTCATCATCATCTCTCATTTTCTTATTGATTTTATTTTTTTCCTCCTTCTCGTTGAGTCTCCATGAAAGTCCTAGTGTGATCATCATTATTTGGCATGTAAGTTATCAAGGAATGAGGGTTGGTGACTTGCTCATGTCCCTCAGCTTGATAACATCAGAGTCACAACTATTATAGAAGTCATTCTGTGGACTGCCCTCAGTGAAAGTCCCAAAGTGCAGTGAAGGAAGCCCAGCTTTGGACTCAGGCAACAGTCTTTTAAATTTTAATTAAATAAAAAAATATATATTGCAATGCAAATAAATCACATGACATAAAAAGAACCATTTAAAAGTGAACAATTAAAAAAAAAGAACAATTCAGTGAAAATTAGTTCATTCATAATGTGCAACCACCACCTCTATCTAATTCCAAAATTTGTTGATTACTAGAAAGGAAACCTACACCCATTAAACAGATACTCCCTACTGGACTTTCCCCCAGCCCCTGGCAACCACCAACCTGCTTTCTGTCTCTATGGATTTCCCTGTGAAGATATTTCATCTGAGTGGAATCATAGAACAGGTGACCATTTACTAGCTTTTTTCACTTAGCATAATGTTTCTGAAGTTCATTCATGTTGTAGTGTGTTACCTTATCCCTTTTATGGCTGAATAATATTTCATTATTTATATATCCATTCATCCATTGGTGAACATTAGGATTGTTTCCATAACAACGTTCTTTTGGGTAGATACCTAGGAGCAGAATTGCTGGATTGCCAGATTATATGTTAATTCTATATTTAACTTTTTGAGGAACCATCAAATTGTTTTTCCACAGTAACTGAATCAATTTACATTCCCACCAGCAGCGTATGACGGGTTCTAATTTCTCCACATCCTCACCAACACTTGCTGTTTTTGGTTTGTTTGTATTTAACTTATAGCCATCCTAGTGGATGTAAAGTGATACGTCATTGTAGTTTTGAATTTTATTTCTCCAGTGACTGATCATGTTGGGCATTTTTTCATGTACCTGGGGGCCATCTGTGTATCTTTGATATGCTTGGAAAAATGTCTGTTCAAGTACTTAGCCCATTTTTTGATTGGGTTGTTTGTCTTTTTATTGTTGAGTTGTAAGAGTTCTTTATATATTCTAGATACTAAACCCTTATCAGATGTATAATATGCAAATATTTTATCCCTTTCTGTAGATTATCTTTTCACTAGCTTCATAATGTACTTTGATGCACAAAAGTTTTTAATTTGGTGAAGTTCAATTTATCTGGGGTTTTTTTTTTTCTTTTGTTGCTTGTGTTTTTGGTGTCACATCTAAGAATCCATTGCCAAATCCAAGGTCACAAAGATTACCCCAATAAAACACTCCTTCTAAGTGTTTTAGGGTTTAAGCTCTTGTATTTAGGAAGTTGATCCATATGAGTTACTGTTTTTGAGTAGTTCCTTTTTTTGCATATTGATTTGCATATTGAGTAGATAGTATGAGATAGGGATCCAACTTCATTCGTTTGCATGTGGGTATCCAGTTGTCTTCAATATCCATTTATTGAAGAGGCAATTCTTCCCTCCCATTTCTATCCTCTGGATTCAGAAACAATGGAGAAATGCATTGAGAAGACTGACAGATAGATGAAAATTAAAATGTCAGTTTCACTACTGGTAGAAGCTGGATTGGAGGATGTGGCTTGAACACGTGGCCTCCTTTTATTTCCTACACGTGCCCTGCCCATTACTGCAAAACCAGACTAGCACAGCCTCCCCCGAAGGGCAGAGCCTGTGCAGGGAGCTGGCTGCCAGGCTGCCAGCCGATGAGCATCCAGCTCCTCCACAGGGCCAGGTCTGAAAGGGGAAGGAATCGGGGACCCCAGGGGGTGAGGCACTTTGGTTCCATACACCAGGTATTCCTCTGTGAGGAAGAACCAGTGAGGGTGGGAGGAGGGCCAGAGAGGTTCTGGCTGAAGTCCCCCAAGTGCCAGGGAATTAGGTGCCCCCTGACAAACACTCTCCCTCCTCTGATGGGGAGGCCGGCACGGCGGGGGAGGGGGCTTACAATGATACAGTGACGGCTTTACGGAGCGGGGGTGTCTGGGCTATAGCCAGAAGGCTGAGAGGGGCCCTTGCCTGCTGGACAAGCTGTAGAAGGACAAGGGTGCGCCCAGGCCCAGAGCCAGGTATAAAAAGGGCGAGGGCAAGACGAGGGTGGACCAGCAGGAAGTGGCAGGTGGCCTTTGCCCTGCTGGCTCTCTGAGAACAAGCTTCCTCTCCCTCCATCTCCTTTATAGTCAAGGAATCAGGGATTGAGCACAGGACCCAGGAGGCAGATACTCCACAGGACAAAGACTGGCGTGCTTGTGCGCTTGCCTTGCCGCCCGGTCCATGGGGGCTCAGTGATGTTCTCTGAACTCACATCATATCCCTCTGGCTGCCACCTGCCCCACCTGCCCCGCGGGGAGCAGGCCACTTTTCCTTCACGCCTGTGTCTTCTAACGGTGGAGACCCCAGTCTGAGTCACCTTCTCACTTCCCCAAACCTCTGTTGGGAGCATTCCAGAAGGGATATTTGCACAGCCTGATGCTCTCAGAAGCACAGCTCTCTGTAAATAGTTTTATTATTAGAAGTCAATGAATTTTTAAAATGTCAATTCTGGCCTTTTCATCGTGACCGAGTGTAACTCGTGTCTGCATGCACTTGGCTCTCTCCTCCTCAGGAACATTGCAGGCAGCAGCTCTGCGCTGGGGACGGACTGCAGGCAGCAGCGAGGCCTTTCCCGTGACACCTGAACAGACTCTGACTATTTTCAGGGTGTTTGTATGAATACAAAGGTGTCTTGGTTTATGACATATTTTGAAATGTAATGAATTGTACAGTTCTTAGTGTGCCTCTTTTTAGTTGTGGGGTATGGAGAGCTTGAAATAACCAATGATCATTCATTCATTCATTCATTCACTTATGGGGTAATGACTACATGCAAATCCTGGTAGCACCTGGCAGTGCAGGATGACTGAGAAACACTCACTGTTGATGGCGAGATGCAAACTGGTCCCAAAGATTCAATAGGCATTTGCCAGGGTGGACATGGGCTGCGGAGGGGAAGCATATGTCTGAAAATCAAACTTTCAGGGAGATGGAATGCTATGACACAGGGACAAGGTTTTTGAAAGTTCAGATAAGGTGATTGTTAATTTAAAAATACTTGGGATGATCTATAATTGGGCAATATTTGAAGAAAGTGATTTTGGAATAAAATACTATTTTTCATCCATAATTTATTAAACAATGGTTACCTGCCAATGTTTGAAAAGGAGTGGAAGTAATTTACAATAAAAATTCCTGATTCTCAAAGTAAGAGAGAGCCCCGTTCTCTGAAGTGGCAGCAGAGGCTGTTGGGAGCCCGCCTTGGTGACCCTTGCTCTCCCCGTGTGCAGCCATTTCCTGCACACCTGCGGCTCTGCCTGAGGGCGTCCCCAGGTGAGCCCAGCCTGCTCAGGGCAGGCTGAAATGCTGGGAGGTAGTGCCCTAGCAGCCCTCGGTCAATGACAGACTGCTGGAGGGTAAATACCCCAACTTTCTCAGGTGCCACACGCTCTGCACCATCTTCCGGAGGCCCCGGCGCCCACATCAGTATCTTGCTCATTAGTGCACTCCATGTGGCTTCCGTCTCATCTCTTCCTCACTTCTCCACTTCCTTACCAGCACTTCCGGGGATCACCTCAAAAATAAACCATTTATCTCAGGGTCTATTTCAGGAGGAACCCAACTGTTATGGATTGAGCTGTGTCTCCCCAGAAGATAAGTCCTAACCTCCCCTCCTCCACCTATGTACCTGGCCTAGTTGGAAACAGGGTCTTTGTAAATAAAATCAATTTAGCACAAGGTCATGGATTAATGTAGGCCCTCCTCCAATATGCTTGGTGTCCTTAGAAGAAGAGTATGGACACCGGCAGGGAAAAGGTCACATGAAGACAGAGCCGGAGACTGGCGCGAGCTGCAGCTATGACCAAGGAACACCAGGGACTGCCAGCAGCCACCAGGCACTACGAGAGGGGCGTGGGAAGGCGTCCCCTCTCAGAACCTCCCCAGGAAGCGATCCTGCTGACACCTGGCCTCCAGAACTGTGAGACAGTCAATTCTTGGTCCTTGGAGCCCCCCAGTCTGTGGTCCTTCGTTACAACTTTCCGACGAAACTAATACACCAACATATGACAAAAGTGAATGTTTCCTTCTCCTGAATTTTCCAAGCGTCTGAGGCTGTGTGGCCGTGTGCTTCTGCGTGTCTTCCTGCAGGAGTCCACATTGTTCCTGCTCTGGGTTCAGGCTGTGAGGATGGGACAGTCAGGCAGAAAGCAGGGAAGGAGGCAAGGGGCTCTTCCCGAGGCCTCCTGGGTGGTGACAGCCGGTGAGAAAAACAATGACCAGATTTTACAAACAGAAAGGATTGGAAATGCCTGATGCTTCTGTAACATTTACACATCTTTTCTACACACATCCACCAAACCCTACGCTCACATGCAACTGAGTTTGCACAGCTTTGAAACGCTAAGGTATATTGTTTGCCGTCTTCAGATGAATCGTATCACTAATTAAATACTGGCACAGGAGTTTGTGCAACTTTAAAACTTGCTTATGTCAAATTATACATTCCAAATCTCTTGGCTGTTTACATTTCTATTGCATTCCAAGAAAGAAGGAAAAGAGAGGGGAGGAGGAAAAGGAGGGAGGGAGGGGTGGGAGGGACAGGAGGGAGGAGGAGAAACACACTTGCCATCATTGAGCTCTCTTGAAAAGTATCTTAGTCCTTTATCAAAACCCAATTCCAGCTTTCAAACCTTGAAATGTTTTCTTTCTTTTATCCACCTTTTTTGAGCCAGTTACCTCTTCCCTGACTTGCATGTCAGTACTTTCCTGTAAGGAGTAAGTCTGCTTGTCAGTGTTTGACCTTGAGCCCAGAAGATGGAGGAAGGACAGAGGAAAATAAGCACAGCCTGGTAAAGACACCGGAAGCCCACTCCTGAGCCGGGGGTGGGGGGACCCTTCAGATGTCTTTGGTACCTTTGAGTTTTCTTCCTGGACGGTCACCCCCCAGGCCAGAGTCATCAGATCGGTACCCAAAGCAAAAGCCAATGTGAGCCTGTGGCTGAAAGTGGCCACACCAATTTGGAAGTCTCTTTCAAGGATTTGATCCTGCCAGTTTGCAGACTGGGGTTGCCATAGTAACTCTCCAGGGGGGCATTTTCAACTAGGCAGAGACATTCCAACACTTGGAGACAGTTGGTTAAGAAAATCTATCTTGACAAATAGTTGGCATTTTCATTGAGGCAGAGTCAGAAACTCTGCCAGCAGCTCTGAGTGACCCTTTGAGCTGGAGAAGCAAGTGATGAAAGCCATCCGTCATGTTTGTAATCAGACTCCCACCAGGGAAAGCAGGGCCCCTCGGCCCCTTGGGCAGGTCTCTCTATAAGAAAGAGGCCTAGCCAGCCATAAGTGCTGTCAAGATCTTAAGGCCATGCTGTTGATTCTTCCTGAAAAGGGAGACCAGCCTTCGCTTTCTTCACTCTTATGCACTCATTCACCCTTCCCATCTTCCTCCAAAATCTTCCTGCCTTCCCAGGTTCTTTTCCTCTTGGGCGATGTACCATATTGGACGTTGGATTCACCCAAACATGGATTTCAAGCCCCAGTGTGTGCCCTTCTTACTTAAGCTCTCTGAGCCACGATCTCCTCATCTGTTAAGTGGAGATAGTATGGTGGAGGATACTTGTGAACAGCAAATGGAACGACACCGTGAATGGCTTTGCCCAAAGAGGGCACAGAGCTGTCCAGTAGGCATTGGTTCCTTCCCCGATGGCTTTTCGTCTTGTTTGTAGTGTTTGTGTGAAGAAGGGCAGCCATAAGTGAGAGAGAAATATGTCATCCCTCTAGTTCTGTGGGTGTTTGGCTAAAGCAAAGGAGTTTGATGGTAGTTACTGTTCAGGGGCAGGAGTGACCCTCAGGATAAAGGCACAGTATCCCAGGAGAGTTGGAACGGATGGGGAGAAATAGCAATCGGTCAACATAGTCTTGTGGTGACCAGTTCCAGCGAGGCCAGCTTGCTGCAGGCGGAGGCAGGGCCAAGGCACAGCAGCGGGAATGGACTTGATGCCACTGGCTTTAAAAATGCTTACGATGGTGCGTTTCATGACCTGTGTATGTTGCCAGTTCCTTTAAAAAGTGTCACGGTGATTTCTTGAGGATGTGAGTCCAGATGAAAAAAAATAACTTAATGCAAGTGGTGCATTAAATTAAGAAATAAATCCATTTCAGTTTTTTGTTAATAGCAGCAGTGGCATTCTTAACCCAGGTGAGGTCTACAAAGAGAAAAGGTGCCGTGAATTTTGAAGAGCCAGTGAGCAACGTCCAAGCTGTTAAATCCCAAAGGTGACAAACCTCTTTTCAAGTCGCCTAGAACTAGGATCTCAGGCACACACAGCACTGTGAGTCTTCAGGTGATCTTTCCAACACAGCATTTGGGTTTCTATCTAAAAGTTTCCATATTTTACCCATGAAGGTAAATACTTCTGTGTGGAATTGCACAGTCATTGAACAGCTGTGTCTCTGATGTAGTTGCTTTTCATAGTTGAGCTGAAAAACATTTGAGGGTTCCACTTCTCAGGGTACCCATTCCAGGAAACACGCCCCATCTCACCCCTCAAGACTTCTTCTCATCTACGGGATGGGCTCCAGTGAGGTGCTGGGGAAAGCTCTGTTGTAAAGGTGGCTGAAAGGATGCTTTATTAAATCACCACTTACAATGCAAGTGCAGTAAATTCTTCAGTGAATCTTCTACTGCAGGTTTTGGGCTTTTCTTTTCTTCAACGTAAAAATAAGAGGGGGAAAAAGGAGCAATTGCAATGAGACTCCGCTTGGTGTTTTTCAAGCCTGTGGCAGTTCGTTCCCAGCTCTACCTCCCGAGAAAAGCATGTCAGTCATGGAACTTGGGAGCTGAAAGCAAGAGGCCTCCCAGGAGCTCCGGTCCCAGGTGTGGGGACAGGCGCTGGCAGTCACGAAGAGGCTTCCGCTGTCCTGCAGTGAATGGGACCAGAGGTGTGAGGTCCCCCACGGGGCAGACCGGGCAGTCACACGCCCTGGGGGACAGGGGTGAGCCTTGCTTCTGGCCGCAGCACACGGACTCCCCGGGAGAGGGGGAGGGAACCATATTTCCTGAGGTCCTCATATGTGATGCCCGCCCTACGTGCCTTGTCCTCCTGAGCCCTCACATGCACCCTGTCAGCATGCAACTCTCTCTGCCCGCTTCACACACGGGACAACAGCTCCAAGGGAGTAAACAACTTAGGGACGTTAACGCAGGTGGGAAAATGGGGGCCACGAGGACTCCACAGCCCTCCCCACTCCTGCGAAACCACAACCTCCATTCGGTCACCTCCAGAAGGGACCAGCACAGGGAGACAAGTTTTTTTCAGTTCGGGTGGAACAAAAGGGTGGGAAAGCAGTTACGAAATGCAGTGCCACCAGGAAACACTGTCAACCCAGTGGAGGCCAGGTCCTGAGCGCCAGGGTGACGCCTACTGCTCGTGTTGGGTCATCCATGGGGAGCCATTGAGGATGTGTGAGGAAGGGGTGCTGCTGCCTGATGTTTAGGAAGGTTTTGGGGGCTGTCATCCGGAGGGTAGAGCCAAACGGAAGGACTTCAGAAGGGTCCAGTGGTGTGGCAGTGATGTCGGCTTCAGGGTTTGGACTTGCTCTGCTTTCTGAGCAGTTTTACTGTCTCCCATCTATACATATCCCCTCACAGGAGGAGGCAGCATGGCCACGGGCCAGCTCTACCAAGCGCTGCCGCTTTGTAGCTGTGTGATTGGGGCAAATTACTGTCCCTCTCTGAGCTCAGCTTCCTCTTCTATAAAATGGGCATAAAGATGTGCACCTCATGGGGGTACTATGAAAGATACATCAGAAAAAGTTCATTTAACACTTGTATATTCATGTAGATCTCGATAAATGACAGCCATTATTATTACTACTAGGAAGAGGTATAAGCTCTTGGCTTTTTCCATACAAGCAGGTCTGACCAGAAGCAAAAATGCAAAATAAGTGAAATTAGTCTTTGGTCTCCTTCCATCTCTATCCTCCATCCCCAAGCTCCAAAAACTCCTTTGGTGGCAAAACCTGACCGGAAATCAAGGGCGCTTAGTGGCAGACTTTATCTTAGTGTGAAGACTCACATGCTTTCTACTGACGTGCCAAACAATGATAGGAGAGTGGCCTCAGGTGCCCCTTGTTGGTTGCACACCGGAAGTTGCTGTGAAGGTATTTTGAAGAAGCGATTAACATCTACAACCAGCTGACTTTAAATAAAGGAGATAACGCTGGGTTATGTGAGTGGGCCTCTGTATTCTTCTGCTGGGGCTGCCGTAACACAATATCACAGACCGGGTATTAAACAACAAATTATGTCTCACAGCTCTGCAGGCTGCAAAGTCCAAGACTAAGGCACCAACAGGGTTGGTTTCTCCTGAGGCCTCCTCCTGGACTTGCAGACGGCCGCTTCTCCCTGTGTCCTCACGTGGCCTTTCCTCTGTGCATCCGTCCCTGGTGTCACTTTCTCTTCTTAGAAGGACACCAGTCCTGTTGGATTAGGGCCCCGCCCTGTGACCTCATTTAACCTCCGACCTCTCTGTAGAGACCATATACAGGGTTAGGATGTCAGCACCTGCATTTTGAGAGCACACAGTTCAGTCCATCACAGCCCCATCTAGTCAGCTGAAAGCCTAAGTGCAAAAACAGGTTTCCTGGAGAAGCAGGACTTTGACTCACGACTGTAACGGAAATCCTGACGGAGCTGCTCATCTGCTGTCCTGCCTTACAGCTTGTGGACGTGGCAGCCGCCAGTCACATAAGCCAACTGCCTAAATCAAATGTCTTGATACACACACACATGCGCGCGCACACACACACACACATGCACACACACACATGCACACACACACATACATATATACATATACATGTATATGTGTGTGGTATATAATATATGATATACAATAGAATACATATATACTATTTGGCCTAGAATACATCTATAATATGACATATAACAGAATACATTTATAATATGTGATATCTAATAGAATACATACATAATATATGACCTCTAATAATAGGGGCAGTGCCATGCACGCCTGTCTTCCAGCCTCGCCATCAGGGTTCTTGGGGCGGTGCTGTCTGGCAGCTGAAGGCCCGGGACCTGAGGACACAGGCACATCCCTGGGGCTCAGGGGGGCTGCAGGGCGTGGGGGGGAAAGGTTCGTTCTCCAGAGCAGCTCATTCAGTGTAGGTTTTTACTCAGTAGGGACCCGCCCTCTGAAAGCAAACCCAGTTTGACTAAGTGGAAACGCCGTCCTATTGTTTCCCTAGGTAGCATGTTTTCTCAGTCCTTAGTGATCCGTCCTTTCTGCCACCCTAGCCACTGGCCTCCTAAATGCTCTCAGGTGTGGCCCTGAGGTAGTGACTAAACCTGTGCGACGCTGTGAGTTTTCTGCCTCCAGCAGTGGATAGAAATCGAGGGTTTTGCTGGTAAATGACTACTCTGTCTGAATATACTGAACACTGAATGAACTGTTTAGAGCTTTGGAAACATCCTAAGATACCTTGGCGCTGAAACATCCCCCCATACTTGGCCTCTTCGTGGTCGGGAGAGCGTCTCATTCCGAAAGGAAGCTTCTGTGTGTGTTCGGCACCTCAACACAAGACGCAGAAGCCGGGAACGTGGGAATGCGCTCACATCTTCGTGCCATGGAGACTGGCTCGGTTACATGGCACCCACACTCAGCAGCTGAAAACCACCGAAGTTCCACTCTTGTTCATGCTTCTCATCACCAGGGGCTCTGTTCTGGGTCATCTTTACACGGGGACCCAGCCTGACAAAATAGCCTCTCTCTGAGCATTTCTCACTGCTGCGATGGGGGAAAGTAGAGTGCCGGAAATAGCGTGTAGCATTAATCACCCCACAGTAATGCAGTGTGGTTAGTAACGTTCACATCTGCCATTCACCCCGGATTGCAAGCTCCTCAAGGCAGTGAGCAGTATATTATGCCCTCTATCACCCCAAGAGCTGGCTATCCCGCACAGTTCCCAAGGATGCCCAGTAAATGTTTGATGAGTGAATACATGAATGTCCTTCCTCTTGTCTCCCCTCCATGTTGCATTTTGTTTTGAATGAAGAGGAATAGTTTTTTGGCTACAAGTAACCACCTTTGGTCTTGTGAGAGCTACTATATTTAAGATAGAGTCCAAAGAGCTCCTGCTGGACTGACCACTCAAGGCCCTGATTTATTTTGCCATCTGAGTATCCCAGCCTGCCCTATGCTGGCCATATGTGGCTATATGTCATGTCAGGGTTTCTTGTCTGCAAATCTCTCTCTCTCTCTCTCTCTCTCTCTCTCTCTCTCTCTCTCTCTGGCCATGCAGTTCAAGTGTGTGAAATGTCATCAATAGGGGGCAGTTATGGACTGATCCCTATTAATACCTCCCTGTGTGAGAGCTGATGCATTAAAACTTTCTGAGGGAAAAGGTTGATAATAGCCCCTCCAGGAGAAGGCACCGTCTAAAGGATGGGAGACTGCGAGAGACGTGAAAGCCAGTGAGGGGGAAGAGACGTCTAAACATTGTGCAGAGGTGGAAAGCCTAAGTGAAGTGGCAGGCTGGGACGGTCCCTGGTGCCTCGGGGGGAGGCCACGAGGGCGGCAAAGGGTTCTAGCAGAAGATGTAGGTCCTGGGATGAATCGTGCCTCCCTCGTGGTGATGGCAGGACGGCTGTGTGCCGAGGCCACATGCCCGCGAGGCAGAGGAGCACAGCCTGGAGCTGACACCTCAGGTGGACAGAGTGGTCACGCTTTGGAGACAGACAGACCGGGCTCTGACCCCAGCTCCAGCCTGCTCCTGGCTCTGTGACTCTAGGCGTGGTCTTTATTTTCCCTGAACCTCAGTTCTTCTGTTGAGTGGGATTAATCCCATCTCATGAGGCTGATGGGAGCATTTAGGAGACAACGCGTCTCGGTACTGAGCCGCGCAGGGCAGGTCACAGTGCTCAGGCACCTGAGCCGCGCAGGGCAGGTCACAGTGCTCAGGCACCGGGAGCTTTCTATCCTGTCGCCTGCTCCAGTTTCCTTGGAGCCCACCCCACCCCTCACAGCAATGAGAAAATTCTTATTTTATAAAAGTACCATCCTTACCTTAGGAGCGTTTAGACCAGTATTTTCCAACTTTTTTTTTTAATCACAACCACCATCAAAAATACATTTGAACATAATCACGTGTGGGCTGGTGGGGAACATGGGGGCAAGCCCTGGCCTCCATGTCATCAGGCTGAACATGCTGGACTCTCACGCCCAACGCCCCGCTCGTCGGGGTCCAGAGAAACTGCCCCGCAAGCGTGCGAGGAAAGCAGGCAGAAGGTTCACAGCAGCGCTGCCCGTCAACACAGGAGCTGGAACCAGCCTCGGGTCGCCAGCCCTGGGGCGGCTCCTATCTCTTGGTGCCTCAGAGGAGGAAAGCTATGCAGCAGTGAAAACTAATGAACAGAATAAATCTCACAAACATCACTGAGCGGAAGAAGCAAACCCCAGAACAGCTGTCTGGAAGGGCTCAGTGACAGGCCAAACCAAGCCTTGTCTTTCCTGATGGACACGTGCATGGGTGGTGGAATTATGAGGAAAGCAAGGGGCTGATTGTCAGAAAAGTCAGGGTATGGCTGCCCCTGGGGGGAGGGGCGGTGAGGCGAGGAGGGTGGCACAGGTGGCTTCTAAGGTACCATCTCTGTCCCAGTTGTCAACTGTAGTCGGGGGGGAATTCAGGTTTGGGGTTTAGTAGCCTTATATAAATGGTATATATGCTTCAAGTAGTTTAATTTATTTCACAATAAATAGAAAGATTAGAACATCAGCAGAAATGCATTTTATGCCCCATCCCAGGACACACATTTATGTATCTGTGTGTTTACACTAAGACACAAATTTCGCCAAGAAACCTACCTTTATTACATGAGGTGTGTACCCTGGTATGTTTATTGTATTTGGTTCAAGGCTAGCTTTCAATGCTAGTTGTAAACTTCTAAACTGATTTCAGAACCCCACGGCGGATCACAACCTATAGTTTAAGAAGACTGCCTTAGACTAATGGAAACTACCAATATTGCACCTTGCCCAAATCCGAAAGGCTATTTGAAATACTAGGCAAAGCCCACTAGGGCAGAGACAGCCCTTGTCCTTGGAAGGGAGTCACCGCTCCTGAGCAGCCATTTGCGTTTCAACAGCAGAGCTCTTCCTCCGGGACACCTGTCCAGTAAGTGCTCCTCTGCATCAGGCACGGCCCTCAGCTGATTGGAACAGCCAAGGAGAAAGGTGGGCAGACGCGGCCGTTCGGGGGCTGTGCTTCCCAGAGACACACCAAAGCGTATCATCATGAGAGAAGCAAAGGACACTATCCACAGAAGCAGCAGGGGCTGACAGTGGCATCTGAGGGCCAAGGAACGCAGAGGTGGAGGCCGACTGAAGCTGAGCGCCCGGGACAGAGCGCTGTGGCCGGGGGCTGTCCATCTGCAGAGGGCACCTGGCATAGAGGGTGGCTTGTGGATGAAAGGGCTGCTCGCTGGCCAGACAGCAGAGCGGCGGTAGGAACAATCAATGGATGACCAACGAACACGCCTTTGGGGTCTCGATGACTCAGACGGTTCCTCTCTAGGGCTTCAGTATGAGCATCGCTTTTAAAGTTGAGTGTGACGCGGACAGCACAAGCCACCTCCCACCCATGTCAATCACATGTTTGCGCTAAGGAGACCAGGCTCCTGCTTGGATGGTCTCCTTGCTGCCCTCTGGCTTTCCTGTAGACACTCTCTAGTTCAGCAAATGGGGACTCCCAGACAGGCCAAAGCTGGAGTCCATGGGATGCTGTCACCAGGGACCCAGCCCATCCAACAAAACCCCATACAGGTTATCTCAGGAAGCCTTCTCCTTGGGCTGGTCCCAAGTTCTTCTCCAGAGAGTGACCAGAGGAGGGCAGGCTCTGGCTGCTTGTGAGAACTTTGGGACATACCCCGTTGAAGCCTTGAAAAGAAAAGTGGACGGAGCCTCCTGTGTTATGCCAGAGAAGGCGGAGTGGGCTGCGGCCCTGGTCCCGCACTGAAACACAAGAGGGCAGAGCCCGGCTTCTGCTAAACGCCTGGCTGGCAGACAGACAAGATCAGAACCTTCACCATGAGCCACCAAGAGGCTCAGAAGTCATCTGGGCTCCAGATGGTCTCTGCGGTGATGCCAGGCAGCTGGAGTCTGGCCTAATCAGAGGGATGCCTGCTGTAGGACTAGGGCAGGAATGAGGAAAATAAGAAAGAAGTTCCTCTGTTTTCTTGTCCGTCACTGAAAACGTAGGGCCACAATAATAAAACGTAGGTTCCCAGGTCCCTATCATTCCAGCAGTCCTCTCCCAAGGTAGGGCGGGGAGACGCTTGGTGAGATTGCGAGCACTCTGTGAACCCTTATCAGCCTGTCCGCTCAGAGAGGCCGTCCTCAGGCTCCGCCCGGCCAGATGCGCTCAGAGCCTTCAATTCCATCCGGGTACACAGCAATGCAGACAATTAGGAGCCTTCTGGCCTCTGAAAGCGTCCATGAGAAAAGATCTGCTGAGATGACATGAAATGAGCCCCCTTTGTCCCCAGAAATCTGTTCATGCTCCTTTGTGTTGTGGCTAGGAGACTGATGTTGCAGAGGTGTGTGTGTGCACATGTGTTTCTCCAGAGAGAGAGAGAGAGAGAGAGAGAGAGAGAGAGAGAGAGAGAGAGAGAGAGCACGCTTCTGAGAAAGGCCAGAAAGGGATGGAAACACAGTCTGTTAAGCAAATGTTCAGGAGACATGCTCAGGAGTCAAGTATATCACCTTGCAGGGATCAAGCCTTCCCTTACGGGGCCCTCCCCACAATAGCTGGGGCTCTTGGCCCAGTCTCTTGCTACTAACCTTCTTTATAGAGAGGACCATATATACATTTTAGTTAGCCCCTGAAAGGAAAACCAGGTTTGAGAAGATGAGTCTGTGTGAAACAAAGGCAATGCTTCACAGTAAGTATCCACTCCTTGATCATAACAGAAATTAAGCTGCTGTAGGTTTTTCCTATCCTACTTGTAAATGCGCCCAGAGGGTAATAAGGCATGAGCACATCCAGTAACTCTAATAATTGAATAATAAATAAGCATCAAGTCAAGAGAGACTGGCTGAGGGAGCCATGCCAACAGGCTGGAGCAGCAAAGCACCTCGCCAGGCGACACAAAGGCAGGTAGAGGCAGATCAGAGGAAATATCAGGGCGACCCTCTACAGATTCCCTGACCTGGTGTTTGTCCAGGACACGGGGCTGCAAACAGACTGCTAAATGCACACCTAGCACACACCAGCGACCTGCTTGCAGCTGTAAATGAGCCTGCGGAAAACATAGATGCTTTAGTGAGGGTTTAAGGCATCCACTGGCCGCTGCAGGGCAGTTGCCTGGAGTACTTAGACCATCACAAAATTGGATGCACTCTGCCTTCAGCATCAATCAGCTTCTTCCCCAGGGGGAAAAAAAAAAGTGTGTGTGGTGTGGGGGCAGGGAATTAGGTTATTGAGTTGAAAGAATTAACATAATGGAAGGAGATGGGAGCTGCACAAAGTGTATGAATTCATCGGCATATATAACTCACTCCTGGAAACTTTCTTCTTTTTTTTCTTTATGATTCCTGGCGCATTTGGCCCCATGATTTGGGGCATGTCTGAGGCTCCATTGACATCTGAGGGGAGGGGGCAAGTGGAATCCTTCAAGGAGGAAAGACCTAGGGGCGCGAGAAGGGAAGGAAGGGCTGGTGAGTGTGAGGAAATGCAGAGCTCACACTTCTTATGCGAGGGGCAGCCTCCCTCTCCCAGGAACTTCCGTTGGGTGCCATCGCCATCTTTGATAGAAACACCCAGAGCTTGCCCCTGGCCTTGTTCCTTTGGGCCAGCAAATTGTTGTGCATCCTGTTAATGTTGTGAACGCATCCTTCCACGTGGTGACAGAATGCTAGGATATGATTAGGAATGGAAGATGCGATCTCGGTTTCCGTCCATAATGGAAAGCTAAACCATGGAAAAATAATTCTGTGGGTGTACATATGTTGGCCTAACAGCTCTCTGAATTCACTTTACACACGTAGGGTAGTGCAGGGTGTTTGGGACAGGCTGTGGCTGATGGTTGGCAGTGGAGATGATGATGGTGTTGCCTTGCAATGGTTTGGTGTAGTGTTTCCTGTAAAAGGGATGGATTCAGTGATCTGTACCATTCCTTGTAATCTATGGAAAAGCACTTTACTTTCCTATTCAGTCCAAAAATTCTATCACTTTGAGTATTGTACTGCTCAACACTGTGTACGTAATAGTTGAATAATAAATACCTGTGGACTGAATTTACAAATCCATTTCATAGAGTCTAAGTGGAAAGCCTAAGCCTGTGCCACCATCAGGCAGCTTGCTAACGGTGCGGTGCAAAAGGAAATTGACTAGGCAAAGCCCCAGATGGAGAGCACAGCTCCTTGAATAATGAGCCCTCTGGATTTCATGGCTAAGTTCACCTTTCCTGCTGGTGGGAGAAAAATAAGAAAGCATCAAAGTGGTGATGTCAGGGAGATCAGAGCCAACTCCTTTTTTCAGAAGAGAAAAATCACACACATCCATTGAACCACTAGGAGCTTAAAAAATTAACTTGTTTTTCTTAAAGAGCTCCAACTTCTTGTTCTCTCCATCAGTGGAAGTGAGTAAAATTCAAGTGGCTGCTGTTCATTCATTTATTTATTCATTCAATGATTCTTTTTTAATGGAACATCTGTAGGTACTGTGTCTCGTGAATGCCAAGCCTGTTTAGAAACTGTCAGTGCGCTCAGGGAGCTTGCAATCTAGTAAGAGTCCAAGAAGTGTTCATATATTACTACAGCACGAGGCAGGATAAGAGAGATGGCATGAGAGAGACACAGGTACCCCAAGGTGTCAGAGCTGTGGCAAGACAAGACCTACCACCTCCATCCTCACATGAGAACGGGGCAAAGGGAGAGATTGGGGTGCCAACTGCCCAGCCTCTGAAAGCTGATCCGACATTACAGATATGTGTGCAGGGTATCAGCCATCCTACCCTTTTTCCCCCTGTATTGACTCAATATTTGCCGCCCCTTTAAGACACAGAGTGACCTTTGGCTTCTGCCCTGCATTTCAGGATCTAGAAGCCCGAGACTACTGCAAGCGGCCTTAACAATTGTGCAACCAGGAAACTAAGTCTCTGATTACAGGTCAACAATCCAAGAGAAAAGGGTACATGAGTAGGTGTGGACATTTCTGCAGCATCGTGATCTGAAAGTGCTGTTTTCTAGGTTATCTGCACTCTAAGTATTCAGGGCGAAATGTCCCAGCTTTATCGAGAAAAAACATCATTCCAAGCCCTGCCATTACACTGACTAAAAATAAGATCTCAGGGTCTGCCAAGAGGAAGAAAAATATCAACCCTCCTCCTGGCAAAACACACACACACACACACACCAGGTTTCTCAGTGCTACCTTTGTTTATATTCCTGACTTCTTGTTTTCACCATAACCCCAGAACGTTCTTGATGAATTTAGGTTGATAAACCTCAGGGAAATACTGTCGTGATGATAACTGGACCAGGGCCTCTTAGGGAACGAAATGGGTGCTTACCCCTGCTCTAGCTCATGATCTCAGGTCTTTAGAGAGACCTCTCCAGTGTTGTTGACATGTGCTGGGGTTTTCCTTTTTACAGAGAGGAAATCAATCTGAGAGGTTACCACTGCGGGGGCCCAGCCTCCGCTGACCAGGGTTCCCCTCAGGTGGAGACGGCGTCGGCGAGGCAGGAAAATAAGGGAGACAGTGGAGACACTGGGGAGTTAAAGAGAAAAGGAAAAAGTGTCACACTTTATTGCCAGAGCATGTTCATTTTATAGGGATACTTGACCATTGCCTCAATCACATGAGTTTGGTGGTTTCTAGTTCCCAGGATTTACTCAGTCTTTACTTACCTCTACACATCCCTAAAGAGTGGTTGCCATGACTACCTAGCCATTATCCCAAATTCCAGCAGCTAGACTCACAGGGCTATACTAAGAGGACTAGGAGTGGCTGTACTTAGGGTAAAACCATCTAAAATCTATTCCTATGTAAATACAATACTTAACATCTTTTGTCCTAGGAGGGCTACATCTGTTTCTCAGTCAAAGCTTCAGTATCTGTTAAAGAATTTAAACAAAGTTGTTAATTAACATACTCTATGGTTAGGGAAGAGCTGCCTCTTACTGGAACTCTCATGGCCTGAAGACCTTTAATCTTCAAGGAGACCATTCACAGCAGGGCCCTTAGGCCACAGGCAGGCTTCTTGGTCTATGTAGTCAGAGGTCTGTGCCTCAGTTTCCAAGGGGTTTGAGTCCCCAATATCTCAGCTCAGGGGTCCCCTCGGGTTGTAGCCTGTTTTAGGGAGTTTCCTTCTCTTTAGGAAATCTTGCCCCGTCGCTGGCTTACACAACCAGCTATCATCAGGGTACCACAGGAACTTGTCACAAATGCAGTGAGTATATTGTCTCCTATAGGAAAGGCACATGGGTTCATAGAGGCAGTAGATATTACATGACCAACCCTAAGGCAGCACTCCTAATATCCAGTGCTGAGCAGGGCAATGTGACCTTGTCAGATGTCGGCTCCCAGCAACCATCAAGGTGGATGTTCAATACCAGTGGAGAGAGAAAATCACCGAGATCAGGCTGAGAACAGTCTTCCTCCCCAGAGGCCCTGACAGGCCTCAAGTATACACAGCACTCACCCTTCTAATCAAGGGTGGGCCGATCAGAGGATAGTAAATACCTAAGAAAGGCATTTCCCTCTTATTTTGTAAATTATACAAGTAATTGTATGCTCAGTGTAGAAAAATAGAAAATACAGATAAGTCAAAAGAGATAAAACAATCAACCCAAAACTCTCTTACCCAGAAAAAAAAACACACTGTAAATATGTTGGCATATATCCATTGCTATAGATTGAATGTTTGTGTCACCTTTAAGGTGAAGGATAGGACTTGGAGGTGAGGTCTTTGGGAGGTGATTCGGCTCTGCCCTCACAATGGGATTAGTACCGTAAAAGAGGCCCCAGAGAGCCTCTGTGAGGACACAGGCAAAAGGAGGCGGGTCCTCACCGGACACGGAATGTGCCCACACCTTGACCTTGGACCTTCCAGCCTCCTTCTCAGAGTTGTTTATAAGCCACTTGTCTCTGGTATTCTATTATAGGGGCCCAAACGGACTAAGACATCCCATCCAAACTGTTTCATATATATGTATGTGTTTTTTTAATAGAATTAATATTTAAGATTTTGTGACCTACTTTTCCCCTTAATATATCATGAATATCTTAATATATATATATATAATATATATATATATATAATATATATATATATATATATTACACACACACACACAATTACATCATTACTTTATTATTTTTAACGGTCAAATACTATTCTATTCTCAAGATGGACTACAATTCATCTATTCAATCCTGTATATATTTTTTTAAGACATTTGGGTTGCTTGCAACCTTTCGCTATTAAAAGTAGACCCTAATGATTATTTTTATAAGCACATTTTGCATACTGGTCTGCTACTTCCGTAGGATTAAACGCCTTCCAGTGGCATTGCTAGGCATGTACACATCTTGACGGCATCGCCTCTATATTTCTAAACTGTACCCCAGGATCTTGTGCCGATTTACACTTTTAGCAATAGTGTCTGAGACAGCTTCCTCTGCTAGACCCAGGAGAGGCACCTTTTAAAATCCCGTGTGTTGACCCTTGGACTGCCCACCAGGACATGCCTCCTCCCTGACTGCAGGGTACAGCGAGAGCTCTGTCCCACGCGTGTGCACCAAACAAAGGAAGATGGGCAGGCAGCCAGAAACTGAGAAACCCCTGAGAGGGGCTGTCAGGATACAGTGAAATTTTGCTCAAGAGAAAGAAAGGGAGAGAAAAGAGCAAGGCGTCCGCCTCGGGGACAAGCAGCTTGGTTTTCTCCTTCCTCCCTTTCTGTTTTAAAAGCAGCAGCGCTTTCTGTCTATACAGCATTGTTCTTCAGAGCAAAGTGCCCAACGAGGTTTCGGCTTTCCATCCTTTTCCAGACTTGGGTATAATTGACGTCTGTGTGCTTCCACATACTGGGAGGGCCAAAAAACATATACACATTTTAAGAGATGTTAGCTATATATTCCTTTTTGAAGTTGAATTGAATTACGGTAGCAATGTGTAGTATGACATTTGCTCAAAAGATGGCGTTAATCAAATGAATACTAGCACCACCATCCAACAGGGAGGACAGTCGCAGAAAATGGCAGAAGCACGGTGGTCATTCGAGGAGCACAAGACCATTTTGAAGTGGTATTTGAAATTCGGGAACGTTCTCCTGACTTAGCACCCCTTGACTTCTACCTATGGGGGACTTTAAAGGATGTGGTGTGCCTTAGAAAACTGGCTACGCTGGCTGCACTTTGGGAAGAAATTGAAATGACATGTACAGCGATACCAGTGGACACTTGGATCAGTGTTGCTCAAGCAGTAGTTTGCTGTAATCAGACGTGTCCGGACGCTGATGGGAACCCTTGTAACAGCAGAAGTCAAACATGACTTGTATTCATCTTTTGTTATCTGTATATATTGAGTATTACAATTTTAATACAATTTTTTTTCCTTTCTTAAAATGTGTGTACAGGACCACCGGTTAGCTCAGGTGGTTAGAGGACAGGGCACAGTGCTCATAACACCAAGGTTGCCGGTTCGATTCCCACATGGACCACTGGGATGCGCCCTCCACAACTAGATTGAAACAACTACTTGACTTGGAGCTGATGGGTTGTGGAGAAACACACTGTTCCCCAATAATTCCCAATAAATTTTTTTTAAGTGTATACATTTTTTTGGCACCCTCCTTAGATCATCATAGCATACGGTCTCCACAACCTTCTTTGGCACAGGACAGTGATCTGCTTCTCTGCAGATTGGGACACTTGTCTAAATGGCAGGGCAGCATGTTGAAACTCTAGTCCCCAAGCTAGCGCTCCCTTTAAATACTTTCCTCTTTCACTTACTGTTGAGGACATTGGGACAAAGACTTATTAGCCCCAGGATCTGTGGTAGAAACTGCTTCTTCGACATAACTTCTGGTGTCAGCTTAGGTTGCGCTTTGTGTTACTTTCTCCTAAAGAAGGGTGCAGCACAAACGAAACAAAACCGAATCTGGCCCCAGCTTCTCCACAGGTGCGCTGCCGGAAACTGCATGCATGGAACCCGCTAATGTGAGCGACTCTGTGCGCCGTGGTTACTGACGTGTGTGGAAGAGCCAGTGTTTGGGCCCCTGATGGTTAATAGTATCTTTCAACTTGGCTACGCCATGGTACTCAGACATTTGGTCAAACATTATTCTAGCTATTTCTATGAAAGTACTTTTTGTCCAAAGAGCTTGCCATGTAATTCATCAGATTTTGAGTAATGCAAATTACCCTCTGTCATGGGGATGGCCTCAGCCAATCAGCTGAAGGCCTGCATAGAAAAAGACTTGGTAGGAAATTCTCCCTCCAGACTGCCTGTGAACTTGACCTGCAGCACCAGCTATTCCCAGAGGCTCCCAGCCTGCTGGCCTGCCCTGCGGAGTTGGAGCTTGAACTTGCCAGCCTCCAGAATTATGTGAGCCAATCCCTTAAAATAAGTCCCCTCTGCCTGCCTTCCTCTCTCCCCCCAAAGCACACACACACACACACACACACACACACACACACACACACACTTCTACCTTATCCAGCCGTCACTTTCAAATCCAAGAAGCAAGCATAGGTGAACTCCATTCCTCCCCACCTTTCAAAGACATGCTCAGATAACAGGAAGGTTTCAGGTGCTGTGCCAAATTCACAACCCAGCACTAAAAGGTTAGCCTTAGCGCCCCAGTGACAGAAGAGGAAATGAAGGCCTGGGGCGGCTGGGCTGTCTGCCTCTCACCTTGTAAGGCTGATTCCAGCTAAATAATATGAGGAACTCTAAGCAGCAAGCCTCAGGTTCAGATCCGGGTTTCCCTGAATTTCCTGACTCCCCAGTTCAGGCCCTTGACCTCTGTGCCATCCAGCCTGTTAGAAACGTGGTTTGGCATTTGAAAAAAAATATTCAGGCACATCTGGGGCCAAGCAGGACTCTTAAATTCTGTTTGCTGCTGAACTGGTGAAGACTTACCCAAAGGCTGTCCCAGCTGCTGAACACATGAGAAAGGGCGTCTTCCCCTGGGCCCGGGCTCAGAGCTCTCTCAGTCTCTCCGAGTGAGAATGGCTGATGCTTACCGCCTCCCACTGATAGTTCTCGCTCTGTCTTGTCTCCAGCTCCCACTCCTTTCTCAGAGCTGGGCTCCAGCCCTGCTTAAACAGCCCCTGACCAGGCTCCCTGAGGTTCCACAGGGGCTGCCTTCGGGGTGGGTAGCCTGTTGGCTGCCCTGCCTCTTAGGCACCAATATCTCCAGCACACTCCGCAGACTGGCTGCTTGCTGTCTCTCCTCACTGCCCCATTCCCCTTCCTTCATCACCTTCTTTTGCAGATAAAAAGACCTGGAGGCAGGAGCCAAGGGGAGGGAGACCAGTCCTGCGATCCCTTTCTTCTCATCCTCCCTCTCAAGTCCACACACAGTGAAGTCATAACAAGCATCTTTCAGCCATGTGAATAGGTGTTGCAGCAACTGTCACGAGAAAACAGTAATGTGTTTTAACACTCAAGAGATTAAATCTGTGAGAAAGCCTTACCCACCGCTGTTTGGAGCCATGGGAAGGAAAATAACAGGACGACAAGAGGCACTGGACACCCTTTTGGTTCCAGATAGATTATAATATGAAAAATACCATTTGCCTTTCATGGATGACACTTCAAATGTTATGGAAGTGTGTTCACCCAGAAAACATCTGATATTTTACAATATTCTCTCCCATTTTCCCAGGAAAGAGTCACGGAATTATTTGGCCTCTCTATTTCTACTGGTTCCTCCTCTCCACGTCTTCCGTGATGCCAGTAGCAGCTGCTGGTGCCTTGGCAACACTACAGCATAAACTTGTTGCTCCTCGACCATCTGCACCCTACCTGGGCTGTGTGGAGGCTGTTGATTTCCTTTTCCTGTTTGTCATCTCCCAAATGTCAGGCTTCCTTCAGGCACTGGCCTTCCTGAAGGCTAACAAAACTTCTCTACCCACCTCAGAGCTGGAAGGGCTGAGTCATTCCATAGGATTCGGGTCTTTCCCATAGGACCCTGAGTCTATATAAGCCTGTTACTAGGGAGACAGGACCACCAACACATAACAATCCAGTGGGATCAGTTAGTGTTCGTGTAGAAAACAGAATCCCAACCAACAGAAGCCTGGGGCCACCATGTGACAAACCGCAGTGTTTTATTAAAATAATATGTTTTTATGACTGCAAACTTTTTTTTCTTTTTAAGATTTTATTGGGTAATTGGGGGGAGGGGAACAGACAAGTTGCTGTCCTTTTGTTCTTCGTTTTAGTTGTGGAGGACATTGCTTCACTAGCCCATTTTGGTATTATCAATGCGCTCTTCCCAGGTGATGCAGTTGGTCACCGGCCACTGGACAGCCATTCACCGCGGCTCACGGCAACTCACAAAAGCGCGCACGCCAGCTGTTGTCCAGCCCCACTGCAGCCTACGCCATCGCCGGCTACTCACAACAGCCCAGCTCCAGGTGGAGCTGGTGTTCACCATCTTAGCTGTAGAGGGCAGTGTCCCTGGCTCTCATGTGGGATCTGAACCAGGGCCTTGCTACTCAGAGCTGGCATCCCAAGCTAACTCTTAACCAACTCGGCTGGCCCTATAGACATATTTTTATTAATTTATCTGTTTGTCCTTATTTCAAAAGGGATATAATGCAGTGATTATAAAAAAAATAATATTTGCATTCTAAAACAAACTTGGAAAATACAAAACAATATTTAAAAATTACAAATAATCCTGCTACCCATGGATAGATATTATTACAATTTTCGTATGCTGTTTTCTTTTGTGCTATATGTTTCTTTAAATGATAAGATGGATTGTTTTATAAATACAATTTTATATCCTAAGTTTGCTCATCTAATATGCATTGGACATTTTTGCATGTTATAAAAATTACTTGAAAGATGATTTCTCTCTCTCTCTCTCTCTCTCTCTCTCTCTCTCTCTCTCTCTCTCTCTGTCTCTCTCTCTCTCCTCTCCTCTCCTCTCCTCCAGCCCTCTCTTTCTCTTTCCAATGTATTTATTTGTTAAAGAACCCAGTTATTTTTCCTGTAGAGTTTCTTACAACCTGGATTTTGCTAATCAGATCCCCATGTTGCATTTACCATGGTCCTCTGTCCCCTCTATTTCCTAAAACTTGGTGGCTAAATCTAGAGGTTTGATCAGATTTCATGTTTGTTACTTTGGCAAGAATGCTTTGTAGATTTCCCAGGAGGCACACAACCCCTGACTGTCTACTGTGATATCAGCGACCATCGACAATCACTGCCCAGATCCATTATTTCACTAGGAATTCCAAAAAGGTGATGTTCTCATTTTCCCGTTATTTTGTCATTTGTTAACGGGAGTGCTTCGACAAAGAGAAGCTTCTCCTATTGACTTGTCATACTGAGGTGCAGTTCATAGAAGAAAGGCAGGATACGAGCCTAATTTATGATTTACCAGTTATCAATGTAATGAATTAAGTATGATCCAAAGAGAACTAATTAGTTTTCCTAGTATCATTATGAACGCATGGATTTAAACATATTGGCTGTGTTTTATTTTTTATTTTTTTAGATTTTATTGGAGAATTGGGGAAGGGGAACAGTGTTGGGGAATTGGGGGAGGAAAACAGCAAGTTGTTGTCCTTTAATCTTAGTTGTGGAGGAGGGCACAGCTAGCTCAGCTCTAAGTCCAGTCACCATTTGGCTGCCTGGCCGCTCAGCTCAAGGTGCCGTGTTCAATCTTAGGTGCGGGGTGGGGGTGGGGGGTGGGGCGCAGCCTATCATCCCATGTGGGAATTGAACCGGCGATTCTGTTGCTCAGAACTCATGCTCTTAACCAACTGAGCCACTCTGCCAGCCCTTGGATGTGTTTTAATCCATTGTGGTTGTTATTCTTCAACGTGCTCTAGTTGTCCTGTCTTCAGCCAGTGGGAACCTCTCCACATGGCTTTCTGAATCTTTAAGAAGACCCAGGATTTCTTTCTAAGATTTGTGTGTGTGTGTGTGTGTGTGTGTGTGTGTGTGTGCCCTTACTTTCTGATGTGATGAGGTATTCCAGACTCATCTTAAATATTTTCTGCTCCAGGGCTGGCCGAGTGGTGCGGTGGTTAAGCACTGGCTTGGGAAGCCAGCGGCCCCGGTTCGGGTCCCACTTATGAGGGCCAGTGACACTGCCCACCAAAAAAAAAAATATTTTCTGCTCCAGATCTAAAACTAGCTCTTTCTTCAAGATCTAGTCTGTTTTTAAATGGGAAAATATATATAGAAGCCACAATCTGGGTTCTAAGGTACTTATTTTTTGAGTTCTTTTCTGTGAACAGAATTATAAACCTTTATGTTTGCTCTCCCCCCATCACCTTCACCTTCCCCCTTTGGCTTCTCCTTAACATAAAATATGCCATTGCAATCACTGCCATTTGCATCCAAGATGATAGCGTTTTTCTTTAACCTCATCAATCGAAACCTGTGGCTCCTTTCTCTGACGCCAGTGACACCAACATAATCACTCATTTGCTTCATCAACAACACACTCGCATCAAATTACCCTCAAAAGTTAATGGTTCGGAGCGATGATAAACACTCATTATATCAGTTTCTTGGGATCAGCAAGTCAGAAGCAGCTTAGCTGCTTGGTTCTGGGTCTGAGGCTCTCGTGAGATTGCACAGTATATAAACCAGGGCAGGGCACAGTCATCTGAAGGTGTGATGGGGGTGGGGAGATCCACTTCCAAGGGGCCTACATACAGGCCACCAAGCTGATGTGGGTGTAGACAGAAGACGGCTCTTTGAGGGCTGCTCGAAGGTCCTCAGGGCGTGATTTCTGGCTTCTCCCAAAGTGAGTAATTCCAGAGAGCACAGTGCAAATGGCAGTGTTTTTGTTCCAGCCTCAAAAATCACACATTGTTATGTCTGTTACATTCTGTTGTTCATCTGGCTTCTATTCTGGAGGAGAATTAGTCTCCGCCCATTGGAAGCAGATTGTCAAAGAATTTGCAGGCATATTTTTTTCACTCTCTGGCTGCAGCTTATCTACATTGTAAATGTGGAATACACTCGTGCCTTCCAGAGACTCCCCAAAAGTCTCATTCTTTGGCAGCATCAGCTTGAAACCAGGATCTTGTTACCTAAATCAGGTCCAGGCATGGGGCGAATCCTCGGGTGTCCTAGAGAACAGCTCATTGAGTACAGTTTGTCGCAACTGAACACCTATGCTCTAAAGAGGAAAGTCATGTGACACCCCCACACACACAGACACACAACACGCATGCACACAACACACAAAACACACATTCATGCACACATACAACATACACAAAACACAGTACACACAAGTCACACACACTCACACCTACAGAATGCATACACACACACAACACAACACAACACACAATGGTGGGACAAACATAGCATAACTACTGTGCAACACCTTCACCTCCCCCATTCTAAACAGAGGAAAGCAGGCGACACACATAGCCCCAGAGCAAACTCCAGGGGCAAATGTTGGAAGTTCCTTGACTAGAACGCAAGGCCTAAAAATGCGTCTTCATCGCTCTCAGCTCCAGCCTCTGAGCTCTTGGTTCCACTGTCTAGGTCATCCTTTCTTTTTCATAAATGGTAGCCCTTGTTTTCCGCTGAAGCGTTTTCACAGCTTGCTTCCCGTCTGTAGAAGCTTCAGGATCCAAAGCCCTCTTATCATTTCGTATTGACTCTGCCCCTTCCAATCCAAACTGGTGCTATTTCTGCCAGTTTACTTCTCTTGAAAACTTCCTGGATCTTCTATGATGCTTGTTGCAGCCCACTCAGACAAAATCATATTCACAAAGTCTTTCAAATTAAGCCTTTCTTTCCCCTTGGCCTCCAACTTTTTAGGGCCCCTTGGGCTTTCGTTAATCCCCCCGCTGCCATTCACTGCCCACTTCCAAAGCCACATCTAAATTTTAGGGTGGTATCACGGCAGCCCCCTACTCCTTGTACAAATTCTGTATTAGTTATCTATTGCTATGTGACACATTGTCCTAAAACTTAGTGGCTTAAAGCAACACAAACATCTATTATGTCACAGTTTCTGTAGGTTAGGACTTTGAGAGCAGCTTAGCTAGGCAGTTCTGGTGGGGAATTTCTCATGAAGCTGCAGTCGAGTTCATCCAGGGCTGAAGTTGTCTGAAGGCTCGACCAAGGCTGAGGGATCTACTGCCAAGATGTCTCATTCATGTGGTTGGCAAGTTGGTACTGGCTGTTGGCTGGAGACATCTGTCCCTTTCCATATGGACCTCTCCAGAGGGCTAATGGAGTGTCCTCGTGACATGGAGGCTGGCCCCGGAGTAAGGGATCCAGGAGAACAACGGGGAAGCCGCGGTTCCTTTAATGATCTAGCTTTAGAAGCCATATATCACCATTTCCACACTTTCCATTAGAAACAGGTCACTAAGTCTGGCTCACATTCAAAGGATGGGGAGCAGGCCCCACTATTTGAAGGTGATAGATTTTTAAACACTGTACCACTAACAACATAATTACTAAAAGTAGTTAAATTTGTTGAACTTTGTTTTGTCCTTAGAGTATGTATATTTTACTGAGAATTTATAGTCATGTTACTATGTTCCAAAGTCACTTAACATTGTCCTTGCTGTGTGCATATGCCTTCTACGTGAAAAACAGTTGATTTGCTTTATTTGGCTTTTGGCTTTTGGGGATTTCTTTTTCATTTTCATTTTATAATTTTATAAAATAGTTTCAAGGTTTCGAGGTCAAACGATGGAATGAGGACATTCAGAGGAGTCTAGATTCATTTCTGCCCCTCCCCGCTCTACCTTTCTCTCCTCTAAAGTAACATTGTTTTCAGTTTTCGATTTATTCTTCCATTAAAAAATAAAATAAAATAAAATAAACATGTATCCCGCATTCTAAGGTAAATATTTGCATGTTATGCTCATGGTACTTCACATTTTTTTAATCTACCAATATAGCCTGAATTCATTCATAGCAGTGTAACTGTGGGGTTTTTTAATGGCTAATAGTCACCATTACATAGGTGTTTATAGTTCTTTCAACCAACCCTCTACAGAGAGAGAATGTGGAGGTTTCCAGTCTTTTACTGTTACAAATAGTGCTGCAATGAGTAGCTTTATGCATGTCTTTCTAATTTTTTTCTAGAAACATATTTTATAGCTGTAAACTATTCCATGCTGTAGATGGATATAACTTAAATTACTTAAGTCTGCTTCTATTGTGGACATGTAGGTTCTTCCTATTTTTTCCAGTAGTATAAGTGATACAACAATGAACATCCTTGTACTTAAATCATTGTTGACATTTATGTTTATATCATAAGAACAGATTTCCTAGAAATTTAGTTAGTAGGTCAAAGCTTCTGTACCTTTTGTGGGCAGTTGATGGCATATTGTCAAATTTTTTTCAAGGAAAAAACACAGCAAGTTACACTCTCAGAGGCAGTAACTCTCAGTATCTGGTAGTGGAGAAATCTGGGTTCAAATTCTGCCTTTACCATTTATGGTTGAGTGACCTGGGCCAGTTAACTTTGCTGAGCCATAGCTTCCTTGTCGGAAAGTGAGAAAAATAATACTTACCTCATGGGGTGGTTGTGATGAGAAAAATAAGATATTTGACTACAGATGCACTTGAATACACAGGCCAAGCATGTGGCATGGTATCCAACATACAATGCACCAAGCATTTCAATGTCTGTTGTTATTACTTTTATCACCAGCTGATGAGAATGCCAGTCTCACAGAAGATTCATCAGCCCTGGATATTATTGTTTAAAAAATAAGCAGCACCAGTTTGACAAGTGAAAAATGATATCTTGTTTTAATTTGCATTTCTTTGATTTCTGGTTCTATTGAACATTTTTCATTTATTCATTAATCTTTTAATTTCTTCTTCAGTGTACTCTGTTTATGTCCTTTGTCAAATTCTTCTATATAATTTTAGTTCTTTAAAATGCATATGCAAGAGTTGTTTAGTAGGAATACAAATCTTTTGCTGTCATAATTGCTGCAAACATAGCTCCCAATATTTTGGATTTTTTTCCATTTTTATCTTCAGGTTCACATGGCATTTTCCCTGTGTGCCTGTCTCTATATTCAAATTCCCCCCTTTCCTAAGAACACTGGTCACATTGGATTAGAACTCGCACCAATGACCTCATTTTAATGTGCTCACCTCTGTAATGACCTTATTTCCAAAAAAGATCACATTCCAAGGATCTGGAGCTAGGCTTCCACATAACCTATTTTTAGGGAAACAATTCAACCTACAACAGCCATGAAACTAGAACACAGGTCAAAAAACGTAGACTAAATCTAGCCTTCCACAACCTGTGTCCCTGTCAGCCATACCCCTTGCCAAGGTCACCACTCTCCCGATCCCCTGCACCGTGGATTTTCTTGTCTGTGCTCTTGACCTTCATTCACATAAATGGAATCACATAAGAGGATGAACTCTTTTCACTCTGGCTTCTCTACCTCAAGTCTGTTTGTGAGATGCATCCATGTTATTACATTGTTGCCCATAGCACAAGTTCATCCTTTTTCATTTTTATGTAGTGCTTAACAAAAGGAGGAAAAGTGTATGTAATTTACCCATTTTATTGTTGCTAGATACTCAGGTTGTTTCCAGCGTTTAACTACTGTGAATATAGTCACTATGAGACTACATTAGGAATGTGTTGCAATGCCAATCCTAGGCCAAGCCCCTTGGTAAGCACATGCTCACATCTCCGTGGGTCCATGGAGTAGACTCGTGGGCTCATAGAGTGGGTATATGTTGAGCTTTAGTAGACGCACCCAAACAAGTTTCCAAAGTGGGTCCAGCAGTACAGGAGAATTCGGGTTGTTCCCCATCCTCGCCAGCACTTTGGGTTGACTGGGACAACAGTATTTTTGATGAGTAGAAGCTAATAATGATAATAATTTCTCATTAAAGTTATTATGACAAGTAGGCATTGGGCTGGTCATTTAACCTGTATTATCTGATTCAGTCTCTCAGCTACTTTTCAAGGGAGTTCTTAGCTTCATTTTACAGGCAACACACCTAAGTGTGAAATTCACTCGCCCAAAGTAACAGTAGGTAGCAATTGAGGGTTTGAATCCAGACATCTGATTACCAATCCCAGAGACTTTCTAGTCTGAACAAAATGTAAATCTGGTTGTCAGGAGGTGAAGGGGAGCCCAGGTATCATGGTGGAGCCTAAAGGGATTGGCGTGGCCACTCCAATGGGGTCAGCTTAGTGGTCAGAGGTGATCGCCGCTCTTCATCTCTACCTGAAGGCTGGTTTGTGCCGCCCTATTTGGGGGATATTAGGCCTGAGAATCTACTGTTAAGGCGAGCTCCAGACATTTCCCAATGGATGACTATTCTGAGAACTGATTCTGAGAACAGATGGGTGTGCTTAATAGTCTAAAATAGAGAGATATCGACCAGTTTGGGTATACAGAGGTAGCTCAAGGGGTTACATCTGAGACCAAGGAAAAGAAATCGTAAAAGCAGGTCAGTGGCACTGTTCTCATCGCTGCCGTCGATATGCCCTCTTTAGCCCTTCAGCCCTCCCCACCAGGCCCAGCTCTAGGTAATATCAGGAGCGCTGACCCATAAGCACGTAGCACGAGCCAAGTTCACTCTTACCATGCCCTCTGCTTGCATGGACACAGATGGTATCATGAATATCAGTGGGGGAAAATATTTCACGAGGCAAAAATTTAAAAAATGCTGCCAAATAATCAAACTTCCACCAAACATGCTCAGTGGACTCAAGTATTGAGAGTCTGCTTTGAATGAAGCACTATACTTGGTCCTTCCAGGTGTATCATCTTAGTCTTCTACGATCTCGAGAGAGAAATAAATTTCTATTTTCCCCATGTGACACGTGTGGGAACCGAGCCTCAGTGAGGCTAAGAACACCTGTCTGACATTATGCAAAGGGAGAAACAAACAACACAATAGTTCCAATCTAACAAATTTCTCAGGAAGGAGAAATTTGGACCTTTAGAAATTATGTGTTTTTAAGAAATCTATGGAATTACATGCTCACTTTTATTTTATAAAAATGTAAGGCAAGGAGCCAGCCGAGTGGCTCATTGGTTAGGACCTGGCTTGGGAACACGAACTCTGAGCAGCAGGGCCCCGGTTCAGATCCCACATGAGGGCCAGTGACACTGTCCTCTACAGCTAAGATGGTGACCAACAGCTCCACCTGGAGCTGGGCTGCCCTGAGTCCCTGGCAAGAGCGTAGGCTGCAGTGGGGCTGCAGTGGGCTGCTGTAAGCTACCGTGAGTGGCCGGCAGCCAGCGTGAGTGGCCGGCAGCCAGCATGAGGTGCCATGAGCCACCGTGACAGCCATCCAATGGCCAGCGAGTATCTGCCTCACCCAGGAAGAGCACAATGATGATACCAACATGGGCCAGTGAAGCAACGTCCTCCGCAACTAGACTGAAGAACAAAAGGACAGCAACTTGTCTGTTCCCCTTCCCCGATTCCCCAACGCTGTTCCCCTCCCCTAAATCCCTAATAAAAATCTTAAAAAAAAAAAAAGAAAAGAAAAGAAAAAGTAAGGCAATAAAGAACACTGAATGTTTTCTTGCTGAATGCTGGAAATATATTCTGGAAAATAAAAACTTTAGAGAGCGAATCCTGCTATTGCGGGGTCAGCAACCTTATTCACACACCGTTTAATGCCCTTGTGCAGGGACTCGCGTTCTATGACAGTAACACACTGACGAGGTCCTGATCGCTCCAGGGTTGTCATCTGCTAGGTTTGTGCCAGTGCAAAGAATTTGGAAAGTACACAGCTTCCGTTTTAATTGGCGTTTGGTTTGTTTGTCTCTTAAAACATTGGTTTGGTTTTAAATTCAAATAAAAATGACCACCTGGGCTTTATCTCGGTTTCAGGAAACCCGTCCCCACTTTTTTCCCTCTGTTTTAATCTGTTGCTGGTTTCACTGCCTGACCAAGTCACAGACATAGGTGTCCCCCGCTGTGAGGAGACTGTCATACGTCACAGCCCTGGCATTGCGGCCAGAGCAGAGCGAAAGCCATTCCAGAAGGAGCAAAGGGTGCACAACTCTGGGTACAAATTCACACGTGTAAAAAACCCATCCTCACCCAGACGCACGGGATCTGGGCAGGCTCCTCGGGAGAGAAACAACTGAAGAGGGAGACAAAACACCCTCAGTCCTGCTTTAGTCCCAGAGGCTGGCCAGCCCCAGAAGCCCTAAGACTCCTGGCGGGCTGCTCAGCTGCCCCCCCCCCACCTGTGGGTGGGTGGAGTGCTCTGCCAGCCCCATTCTGGGGGGGGCGGGGTGCCCTGTGAGGGTGGGGTGCCCTTGTCTGCCCCAGCTCCAAAAGGGCTGCAGGCTGGCTTTCCCAGAGGCCAGCCAGAGATGTGGCATGTGTGCGCTCACTCTCTATTTTACTGTCTCCAACAATCTAATTAGCAATTTGCTGCCCACCAATATGCAAATGAATGACAGGCAAAGGCCCTCGGCATCTGTAATTATTTCTCGGATTTACAAGCCACTTTCCTCTCTGTGTAGGTTTTTTATTTTCTGTGTGCATTCATGCATTCGGGATTTCATTATTTTCAGAAGCATACTCTGGGTATTTTGTGCTTTAATATTTTCAGGCTTCAGTAATTACAGTTGTATGGCTATATATATATATATTCTTTTTTTTTTCCTTGCCCGGGATTCATATATATATATATATATATATATATATATATATAGAGAGAGAGAGAGAGAGAGAGAGAGAGAGAGAGGAGAGTAAGCTTTATCAAGGGGCTGAAATCCAAACTGCAGAGAACCCGAGCGCAAGATTGAAAGATGCTCGCTTCTCCTCCTGCCAAGTCCTTATCTGGAATCTTGTAATATTTGATTTTCTCCCAAGCAGCTCTGGTGAGCCGCGCCGCGATCTGCGTTATCCATCTGCCTACTTTGGAGCCGGCTGCCGTCCTGTTTGGCGGTTTAAACGGTGTATGTTTCTGCCAGCGCATTAAGAAAGGCTCTCGTGTTAAATTAAGTCAATTAATAAATGGAGACACATTAAGCAATCAATTTTGTCAGCCTCTCTCCCCAGCATTATGTATGGCTGGCTGTAATCACAAGATAAATGCTATGCACTGATCTATGGTAATATCCAATAAGACGTTGTCCGCCAGGCTCAATTCATCAGGGAGTTCCAGTCGGGGAGGCATTTGTTATTGGCTGTCTCTGGACCTCAAGGATAACGTTTCTGTCCTTTTGATTGGCCTCCTCGCTGCCGCAAGATTCTAACCGTCTTATTTTGATGATGAATATGAAGGCAGGCTAAGCCGGGCAGCGGCTGCCCCACTTCCACAGCCCGAGGACTCACAGCCGCCCCCGCGGCCCTTCCTGGGCCAGCGACCCCCCACAAGTTGGGATGCTTTTCTTCACCCAGTGCTTTGGGGCTGTGTTAGATCTCATCCACCTGCGCTTTCAGCACTACAAGGCTAAGCGGGTCTTCTCCGCCGCGGGGCAACTTGTCTGCGTGGTAAACCCCACGCACAGCCTAAAGGTGAGCTGCTCCGCGCGGTTTGGGTCCGCTCCGGGGGCGTCCCCGCTCCGCGCGCGGGGCCCGCGGAGGCCGGCTCGCTGGTGCGGGGCCCGCTGGGTGCCCGCAGAGGGCGCCCGGCCCGTCTCGCTGCCTGGGGGCTTGGCATTCTCCGTGACGGTGGGTTGACTTCCCCTGACTGGCACCGACAGCCGGAGTGGCAGTCTGGGCTGTTTCCCCCAGGCCGCCAGCCTGAGAGTGGGGAGTGGGGAGGCGGTCAGAAGTGGGGGCGGTGGAGGGGGCAGGGGGCGCCCCCCTCTCTCTCCCCAATATTTGTGGGCAAGTGTTCTGGAGGCAGGATTTGAAAAGTTACCCAAACTGCCGTGTGCCGCATGTGTTGGAAAGGGCAGGGGGCGCGTGGGTTTTGGAAGCCCCCTCTGGGTGCCACGGGAGTCATAGGAGCCCCCCAGACAGGACCTGGGAGTTGGCGAGGGGCTCTTTCTGCAAAGTGTTTTTCTTGTGCTCAGACTCGGCGTGTGTGTGTGTGTGTGTGTGTGTGTGTGTGTGTGTGTGTGTGAGGGGGAGAGAGAGAGAGAGAGAGAGAGAGAGAGAGAGAGAGAGAGAGAGAGAGAGAGAGAGAGAGAGAGAGTAGGAGAATGAACATTAGGAGTTTGTGTTCTCTGCTCCTTGCCCTGCGGACGGGAGGAGGCGGCCTGCTTCGATTGTGTAATAATGAACCGGGCTCCGAGCTGCCGCCTGAATCACCCCAGGCGGCGGCATGGGCCTTGTTGCCCGCTACCGCTGGGCTGCGCGTCTGGCGCCGCTGCCTCTGCATTTGTGCCTTTAGGTCAATGCCCTTCAAATGAGCAGCCAAAAGATGGGGTCCGGGAGGACCGCACCTCATCCCAGCCAAGTCTCATGGGGAAATGAATGAAGAGGCGCTGGCAAGGGGTGGTGGGGAGAAGGGGAAGGCGGTGCAGTCGTAGGAGGGGGTGCAGGGGGCGCGGAGGGGAGCACGCAGCTGACCTCTCCCCAGATGTGACGCTCTGAGCCATCATGGCTCTGTACTAATATAAACGATGGGCTCACTGGGAGGCGCTTTCTACCCAGAGTGGGGTGACAGGGGGGAAAGGCCTGTCTGCAGGGAGAGTGCTGGAATGCTCTCTGAGGGTAGAGCAGTCATGCTCATTGCTCTCTGCTCTGGGCCGCAAAGAGTCCTGCCTGTCGCACCTCACTTTATAGACTACCAACCGTGTCAGACTCTCCTCAGCCCCGGCACTGCAGGTCAGCACTGCTCAGTGCCTCCAGCCACCTCTCGCCCCCCAATTCCTGGGAGTCCCTAGGAGGGACAGCTGCCCGGAGCCCCTGGGGCCGTGTGCCAAGGCCAGTGCTGGGTGGAGGGTGTGATGGACTGCTATGGAAGGGCTACGGTACACCCACCTAGAACCGTGGTGCCCAGCTGTGACCAACACCATCTCATACAGCCACCCCCACTTTCGCGTCGCTGTGGTCTCTGCCCCTCCTCTCGCTATTTCTTTTCCCATTCATGGCTTAGTTTTATAAATGAGAATTCACCACCAGTCAGTCATCCCTGGCAAAGCAAGTGTATGGTGTACATACTAAAATATAACTCTGGATTACATTTCATGGCCACTTTTGAGACCACATTCAAACTCCCATTATTTTGTCACTTCACATTAGTTAGTTCCCTATGGCAAGAAATTTTGTTGACTCCTGTTTTGCATTTCAATGCATTTAAAAATTGTTTATGAGATTTAGCATTTCCAGAATTTGAAATTATATGGTTGATTGGCTGCAGCTCATGATGGAGAAAGAGAGGGCTGCTAAGATCTTGGTGTGGGGTGCGGGGAAATGCGCCTGTAAACATTGTTCAGTGATGTGTGCCTGGATATTGACAAGTAGTCCTGCCTGGACCCAGGAGTCTAGATTCAGGGTTGGAGACCCTGGACCATGTCTGACCAGCTGTGTGACATCAAAAGACTGAACCCCTCTGAGCCTTTTCTTCCTCCCCTTCAAAATGAACCTATGAATACCTATCCTGCCTCTTCCATAGCTCTGTGAGGCTGAACAGAGATACTAGAGGTGGACCTGCTTTATAACACTCTCCTCCAAAAAAAAAAAAACATTATGTTATTGCACAGAATACGTAGGGGTCCATTAGGAGCTTCAAAAGTTGTCACTTAAACCCTTTGGCCAAACCACATTCTCAGTAACATAAAAATAGGTGACATACGCTTTGAGAGGCTATTTTCCATGGCTCACTTTTTCAGATGCATTCTCATTTGGCTTTTCATTTCCCATCAAATAAACCACTTAAGAGACTTTGCTCAGAAAAGCATCACCACAGGTAAACAAAGCAAGTTGAACGTTGCTAATGTAAGCGGGGAGGATAGGTGGGGGTTTGGGAGGGTGGCAGGCACTCAGGACTCAGAGCCCCTTAAGCACCACGTGCCCACCCACCATCCAGGTGGCCCATCAGGTAAGCTTTACCTGCTTCTCAAACCTGGTAGCTAACAGTCACTTGCAGAGATGTTAAAGGAGCAATCCTATAAGAGCACTGCTGCCCCTGTGGCTTATACTAAAAAGTGCGTAAAACCTCAAGAGAAAGCACTCCTTCTAAGGATAAATTTCCATAGACAGGCCACAGAAATATGCCTCAGATATAATAAACTGTGATCACAAGGGGAAAACTATTCTTTTAAAGAAAAGTAAAGCTATTGATCTGTGGTGCTTCCCTCACTTTGTGTGACAAGCTGGGACACGAAGGGTGACAGAGGACAGACAGCCTGCACCCTCGCTTCCAGTTTTCTGGGTGGCGTGTAGCTACAAAGAGAGCTGGGCAGCCTGCATTTTCCCCTGTGGGAGCATTTTTGCATTTTGTCCTTTACTGGGCTTTCCCGAGAATGCTGACAGTATTCTGGGACCCGAGGCAAGTGCTGAGTTATAATCAAAATTCACTGACTGAGCAGAGAAAATCGTGTATTTACCATGCTTCCACAGGTCACCTCCATTCTCAGCCTTATTACTGTCATTATTCAGTGACCTGGGATTACTGCAAAGCTGATGTCTTTCCTTCTAAATGCACCAACCTTCCAGGCAATGCAGGCACCCCAGTTAAAGCCATTACACCCCGCACCCCACCCTAATTAAAAGGGCTGTTCAGTGTAGATGGCTGGAACCGGAGGGACCTTGGCTTTAAACAGGTCCAAGGCAAAGGACGTCTAGCAGAGCCACATCTGGAATGCAAATGACACTCCGTTTCCCCGCGTCTGTCGGCCTCTGCCTGTGGGGACGGCTCCTTGCACTGACGCTGTCTCCCACTTCTCCTTCCCAAACCATGAATGTGAGCGCCAAGGGGGCAGTGTTCCTGGCTGGCTGCCCTCTGCTTCTTCTCTCACAGAGGTTACTGGAAGGTGGCCTGTGGGCCTCAGGCAGGCCCCGGTGAGGTGAGGTGAGGAGGGCCCGGGCCTGGCCCCAGCACTCCCTTCCCCCTCTCCTCTGCTTGTTTCCAAACCCAAAAAGCCTCTCTCCTAGCTCCGCTCCCATCCACACTACCTGTTTCTATAACGCCCTGCCCTGGGCCGCCCTCCCTTCTTCTGCCCCATGTCCAGAGGTGGCCTCTCGGGGTGGGCTGGCCAGCCCCTGCACCCAGCCCTCTCCAGGGAAGGCCAGCAGTGGGTGGCAGCAGGGTCAGCGCTCCACGCTTCCCAAGCAGACGGTAGCTGAGCTGAGGCTGGCGGGGTCACTTCCTCCTCTTACCCACAGCCCTTGATGAACCACCTTCTGAAAGAAGACTAGCAAAGCGCTTTCTGGGAACCTTCCAAAAGGCCCTCACGAGTGCCAGCGTCATCGCTGGGACCCACAGCGCCCTCCCCAGCACCCAGGCCTGACGGTGCAACCTCCCCTCCTTTCCTGGGAGGCTCTTCATGCATCTATCCAGGCTTCCCAGAGCTCTTCTCTATGGTAACCAGTTAACCCTGGGTTTACACACACGCGAGCGCGAGTGTGTGTGCGCACGCGCACACACACACACACACACACAGTGGTGGGAGTGGCATAGGGGACAATAACGGCTTTAAGTGCTTGATAGGTACCAAATCCAAGATTAGGGCATTTAGTATCATGACTTGAAGCATCCCGGTGCCTTTCATTCTGAGACCACCTGTGTGGATGAAATGTGCTGAGTGATGGGAGGGTCGGGTGGGGGTGCTTGAAGGAGGTGGGGGATCATCAAAGGAGGAAGCCCAGGAGAGAAGCGTGGCAAAGCTGAACACCGTCCCTGCCCCTGTCAGGGATGGGACAGTCCTTGGCAGCCCAGTGCATCCTGGGGCTTTCATTCACCCTTCCTGACACAGCGTAGCAGGCAGCCTGGGGACAGCTAAAGACCTGAGTACTGTTTTTAGAGATTTGTGGCTTTGGAGTATTCAGCCGGAATGCGTACGTTAAAGCCTTCAGAGGCCCCAACTAGACCTTTAATAGCGAGCATGTGTTCCTCAGTTCTTATTGACCCAGCCACCTCTGAGGGTCTCATTCCCAGGCCTGGGGAAATGTCACCATCTTCCTTTTGCTGCCTGGTCTTGAGCCTCTTCACAGCTCATTAGCAGCTTCCAGGGGCTGGCGAGGCTAAGGGAGGGGTCTGAGCACAGAGCGCTCGCTTTCCTGGGCCCCCTCTTCCAACCCTTTGGTTTCTGTGAATATTGTATGATGCTCCACTCTGCAGGCACAGAGCAGTCATGGGGCTTTTCTGGTTAATAGTGGTTGCAAATGAGGCTCCCGAGTCACATAACTGGATGCCCTGAACCCCAAGCAGCTGTTTGGTGAACTGTGGGCTGGAGATGGAGTTGCGGGGTGGGGGTGGGGGTAGGGGCTGGCTCTGAGATGAGGCAATCTGATTACCTCTATTCTGCATTTAGCCAGCAGCCCCAAAGTAAATTTTATGGAACTCCTTTCACCATGGTCCTTCAAGCTGCAGAGACTGTTTGGAAGAAATTAGAAAACAGGTACCGAGAGCCCTCTCTGAAAGGCGCAGAGAGGTCAGAGTTACTTGGATGGCTTCCCTGGAGTAAGGCAGGATTTGTCTAGCAATTAACAGTCAGAAAAAAAATTAACTGTCTGTGAAGGTATTTTACCTTCAGCAAAGTCATCTTGACTCAACCAGTTCTGGTCCCCAAAGGGAAAAGTTGACTTGTTTAGACATTAAATGTCGCGTGGAAGGGGTCAGCCTGGAGAATGGAGACCTGTCCTCCCACGGGGGTTACGGCCCAAGGAATGACGGCGAGAAGGTCGGAGCTGGAAGGTTATTTTATAGCCGAGGAAACTGAGGCCAGAGAGGGGAAGTGACTTGTATGTTTCCTTAGACTGCTGTAACAAATGATGCAAACTGGGCTGCTTACCACCAGAGAAATGCATTCTCCCCCGTTCAGGAGGCTAGGAGTCCGAAGTCAAGCTGTCGGCAGGGCCCTGCTCCCTCTGAGGCTCCAGGGGAGAGCCAGCTTGCCTCAGCCAGCTTCCGGTGGCTCTGTGTGTTCCCAGATTTGTGGCCGTGTCACCCCGACCCCTGCCTCTGTGGTCACATGGCCTTCCTCTCTTCTCTGTGCCTTTGTGTGTCTGTCTAACAAGGATCTATGTGATTGCATTTAGGGCCTACCTGGATAATCCAAGATAAACTTCTCTGGAGAGCCTGAATGGAAGCACACCTTTAGTTGTATAATAGTCCCCCTTTTCCCAAAGGAGGTAATTCTCACAGGTTTCAGGCATTAGGATGTGAACCTATGTTTGGGGGGGGGGCCACCATTCAACCCACTACAGGTCTTTTGCGAAGTTAACCTATTTCCTGACAGAATTAGAGCCAGAATTTAGGCGTCCTAATGACAGACCTACACCTCTACACTGCACTTGGCTGCCTTCAAATTGGCCCAAACTGTGGTCCTTGTGTGGATACATGCTGTGGGAGCAGAAAATCCAGGGACCCCCTTCTGGTACCCCATCACTCTGCCGTGGGCCAGCAGTATGGCCCCATGGGCTGTACCCCACAGCCTACCCTCTCCTCTTCACCAGACCCACATTTCCATAGCAAATTAGAGCCTTCTACATCACCATCCCCCTTAAATCTTTCCTTTTTCAAATTCTTTTAAAAGTAATACAATTCACATGGATGCATGCACATCATATCTTAAAAATCAAATAAGAAGAGACACAGTCAAAAGCATGGATGGAACTTCACATTTTGCCCTTGGTGCATATTTTATAAACCCACCCGATTAACATGGAGAGAAGCAGCAGGTGTGAGGAAAACCCGGACTCTGGGAGAAACAGCCCCTGAATTCCAGTCCAGACAGTGCCATGTGCTGAGGTGTGGCTTTGAACAAATGATTCAGCCTCATCTATAAAAAGGAGACAAGAATGCCTTTTCTGTGGCAGCTGTGAGGATTACTGGAGCTCACATAAAGATGCTGTCTGCCACAAAGGAGCAAGTCAGTAAATAGCAATCGTTGTCAACATGGTCACTGCGATGAAAGCAACCCCACCTGGCCCTGCTGCCCTGCTTCCCTGCTTCCTCCCCCTCTGCAAGCCTCCGTGCTGCTGCTCCTTGGGATATAAATTGCCCTTGGCCTAGAAGAGAATTTTGAATAGAACAATTTCTTGCCTTACATAAAAGTCAGCTTTGCCTTTACTGCTTGACGTCAAAGAAAGCACTGAGCCCTGCTTAGGTGCTGAGCCCAGAAGTCCAGTGGGAGGGGGACCGGGTCTCAGGAGGACAGGGTTTCCGTGTTGGGACGGGGCTGAAGAGTTGGGTCCCGCGTCGTTCACACAGCCAGGAGCTGGGCACATCAGTGTTCTTCTCCTGGAACCTTTCCGGTGTGATCACAAAATACGGTGACTGCTGCCCGAGTGCCATCCAGCGGAAAGGCGGGGACCTTCAATACGGGAAGCGGTGCATCGAACCTTGGCAACAGTGTGTGACTCTGTTTCAACTCTTTCGGTGCAGTCAGTTGGGTGTGAGCTACGGTAGAGAGAAGGTGTGTTTCAAAGTGTGCTGTAAATCATGGATCATGAACAACAGATTAACATGAAATGGGCAAAAGGTTTCATCCTCCATCATAACAACGCTCCGTGTCACACATCGCTTCTGGTTCAGCAATTTCTGTCCAATGAAAACATTATGGTGTGTCCTCATCCACCTCATTCACCGGATCTGGCACCATGCGACTTCTGGCTCTTCCCCAAAGTCAAAATGGCCATGAAAAGTAAACGTTTTGAATCGGTTCAGGACATCAAGGCAGCCACGACAGTGCAATTAAAGACACTCATGAAAGAGGACTTCCGGAACTGCTTCAGAAAGTGGCAAGGACGATGGGATAAGAGTATTTGAAGCGAGGGGAAGTATTTTGAGGGGGGGTTAATTACTATAATAATTTTTTTAAATGTAAACATTCACCCTATTGTTTGATCACACTGCGTATATAGCGAGGACAGGGATGAGGCTCCAGGGGAAGTCCCCAAAGCCAAGAAGCCATAACCCGACTTTCAGGTGGCAGGATGGACCATGTGCTGCTACAAAATACTACATTTCCATCTTGACGGTGGGTCCAGGATGAAAGAGTCATCAGCAAACAGATTTGAAAGCAGCCTGGTGTTTTTAGTTAAAGATAATTTTGATAATTTAGAGTTATGGTCTAATGGGAAATGTCAGCTTCCCTTGCAAGATGCTGTATATCTTAATCATTTCGTGGTCCTTTAATGTATTTTTAATCAGGAACCCATGATTAGGAAGGAGCTGTGTGCTGCAGGGCTGTCCCTAGCCACGGCACTGGGAACTCTGGCCAGAAGAGAGTGCTCAGGCCCCACGGGACAAAGCTAGGGAGTGTCCTCCATGGAGGAGAAAGGCCATTGCAGACCACATCGGGAGAGGGAAGATGGGCTTAGCACGGCCTTCGGAAGGCCCCATAGAGGTGGAACCAAACCCGGATCAATAACAGATGTTACGAAAGGCTGGCCAGCAAGTCTAGCCACCTGCCCAGCTCTGTAGCCAAATGCCACGGCCCCTCAGATCTAACTCCTCTGACCTTGACAAGGATGTGTCAGAAAGTCTGAAGCAGGGAGCCACTCGGAGCCTCAGGCCCCCTTTCTGTAAACAGGGCCCACTGTGCTTTATACTAAGGCAACCTGACTGCACACACGTCCTAAACCCTCGGACAATAGTTTTCTACTATCTCAGTTATGCATGCAATCATCATCATCATCATAATTAATAATAATAATAATAATAAACAATCAGAGAATGAGGACCATTTATTGAAGGCATGCCATGTCCAAAAACAGTGTTAAATGCTATCTATGTATTTGATTCTCACTAGGAAATGGTATATTATTGTCATTCTTCATCGTACAGAATATCAGAGCAGAAAAAGGCAAAAGAGCTTGTTCAGTGTCACACAGCTCTTAGTGGCAGAACCTTTTAAAATTAAAACCCTGTGCTTTTAAGCACTTCCTGATAGGTCATCCCTGAGTGTTCTTTTTTTTCACAACGAACAAGTGAGCAACTTGCTTGGCCATAGGACTGAGTGTATTACATTGCATTTAAAAATACTGACCTGAGGGCCGGCCGAGAGGCGCGGTGGTTAAGCGCTGGCTTGGGAGGCCAGCGGCCCCGGTTCGGGTCCCACATAGGAGGGCCAGTGACACTGCCCTCAAAAAATAATAATAATAATAATAATAATACTGACCTGGGACCCTGTCTCATTCACCCTTGTGTGTATACATCAAACACACACTGGATGCCCTCCCCCACCCCACCCCCACCCCTGGAAGGGCGGCCCTGGGAGCCATGCTCCAGGCTTCTCTGTGCTGTCCATGGATTCAAGCCCGTGGGCTACAGCGGTGACTTTGTTCCATTCTCCTGCTTCCTGGAATCGCCTCCCAGATAAACTCCTGCACCCACATCTTTATCTCAGGCTCTGTTTTGGGGAAACCAAGTGAGGATTAATAATATGTATGTTTTTTTCATAGCTAACGTTTGTTGAGCATTTGCTAAGTGCCAAGTGCTGTGCTAAGTGATGTACCAGAAAATTGCCCTTTTTCTTTGACGTCCTCAGAACAATGCCATTGGTTCAGGCCCGCATCACCCAGGAGGAAGCCGAGGCGCACGGAGATTGAGTAACTCATGCAAGGGTGCGTCCAGCGAGTGGTAGCATTTAGCTGGCGCTGTAACCTCGCTGTTAAGCTGCCCTCTTGATCACAGAATTGGTTGTCTGGAAGCTTCTACAAAGAACCCAAGCATCCACATTCAGGCTCCATAAAAATTATGATTTGCTTAAAATGCTTGAGGAAAACCTTTGCAACAACTTTACCTAAATCCCCAACTCAAAATCATCCTACAGGAAAGGAAATTTGTGCTCTATGACCATTAAAAAAAAAAAAATAGGTTACATGGATTGACAGGTGGACAGAAAACCTGAAACAAACAGTGACCCCCAAATCTGGGACATGTGATGGTCTTGTCAGCACCTGACTTGTTTCTCAGTAACAAAGTTTCCTCAGAAATGCAGATGCTCTGTAAGCATTGGGACAGCATCAAACAGGCGGCCTTTTCTCTGAGAAAAGAAGAAAAGAAAGAAATCATTTTCTACTGAAGCAAAAGTGTCCTTGAAGAGAACCGTGGCTTTTACCGTGTCACACCTGTCCTCTGAGGGGTCGCAGGCCTTTGAAATTTCCCTTCTCAACAGCAGCCATATTTCATTATTACATTTATTTTTTTAAGCAAAGAGGAACAAAATCTTGATGACCATTTTCTGCTTAATTTAACTCAGCCTGTCCCTTGGTTCCTAGTAAGCCCTTCCCCTAATGCCCTTCAAACATCTTCTCTTTCCGAAACGGCTGTGGGAAGACTTGAGTGAGGGAGGCAGCAGGCGAGAGGTGAGCCTATCAGAGGAAAGTGAGATGTTTGTGAGGCTCGCTTCCCGCGTGCACGCTGGAGAAATTCGGGTCAGGGTTCATACTGCCTTCAGGGAGCGTCAGGGCACTCAGCCAGGAGCTGTGCAGGGGGTCACCACAGTAAAGCCCAGAGCCACTTCATCCAGCGGCCCCCACATCTGGGGAAAGTCACAGAGGGCACAGAGGGCTCGCAGGGGACACTGAAGTGGAAGGAATTAAGGGGATTCTGTGAGGAAGATGCCTCGGACATGAGAGATGTGCCGTCACGGCCATGCCGACCCCTGTGACTCCTGCCCATCAGAGCTCCTGATGGGGAGGGGTGGAGGAGGGGTAACAGGGCAGTGCTGGCATTGAAGGACCCTCGACCACGCCCGTGCCCTGCCCAGCCTCCCCACAATCTGGAGGGCTGATAAGCACGTTAAGTAGCTGCCTCATTGAAGCCAAAGCAATACATCTGTTTATGGTAATTAAATAAATGCCAGTTGGACCCTTCTCAGCATGCTTACTGCAGCGAGTGCCAGATACACGAGGCTGTCCAAGAATCAGAGAAATTAGAGGCAGAAAAGAGGCTCCCAGGCACTTTCCCAGCCACCCCTTGAAAATTCTTGGCCGAGGAAGTTTCCTCAGAACCACGAGGCCAAACTTTTATCCCCAGCCTGGCTCAGTACCGTAGGGACTTGAAGAAGTCATTTAACCTTGGCTTCTCCATCTGTCAGGTGAGAGGGTGACACTTGCTCTGTGCCTCTCTCTGAGGTGACCTTGGTGTGCAGCGGTGGCTCTCTACCAGTGGTCTTATCCCCATGCTTTTCAAAAGGGGTGTGAGGCAATTTACACCAAATGGTGGTGTGACAAGGTAAATCAAATGGAAGTAAAATGGAAAATGCAAGTAGATTAATTGTATGGGCCTCACCCCTTTGTCACAGGTGACAGAAATTTAGTAGAAAAGTGAAATTCCACAGGTGTATTTTAAACACTTCTCAATGTACTGGAAATATTGTGGCCTTTTGGAATCAATGTGGCTTCAAATTCAGTTGAAATATTTATAACTGTGTGACCCGTGGCAAGTTACTTAACCACTCTGAGCTTCATTTTCCTTGTCTATAATAATGTGACATTAAGGAGTAAATGTGACAAATGTACACAAAGGCACGTAGACCAGTGCCACGCACATGACAAGACCCTCATAAACACTGATTTCTCTTTTCCTCCCTACTTCTCTTCTTCCTTCCTTCCTTCCTCCCTCCCTCCCTTCCTAACTTACTTCCTCCCTCCCTTCCTTCCTAATTTCCTTCCTTCCTTCCTTCCTTCCTTCCTTCCTTCCTTCCTTCCTTCCTTCCTTCCTTCCTTTGTTTTCCATGTTAAATAAAGAAGCCTCCAGGAAACATGTCCGACACTATTTGATTACTGGGTTAGAGAGGAATCTCTGAGGATGAGAGGGAAAGAATCCCGTCAGGCAGGAAAGGGACACCTTTTCAAGATGCGGAATGACTCAATTAACTTATCCAAGTCGCCACATGAGTCTTTTAAATTCTCTGCATCTTATCTTCATTATCTGCATGTGGAATTAATAAGATGGATTCCTGCCTATACCTCAGATCTCCCAAAGCGATCTGGGAGGAGAAAAGGGGACGCTGAGAGGTGTTTTCGTTGCAGGGAGTTGGGAATCCAGGGCGGCCGTAAGGGCAGCCGGGGCACCACGCCAGACAGCTGTGGCGCTTCCCACAGAAGAGTGCCTGAGCCGCCCAGCGGGCGCCAGGACCTGCTGCTCTGGGACATGGTCCACCACCCATCAGAAAGTAGAGATGACCAGTGCAATGCCCTCTTACTCTCTGAGGTCACGTGGGTATGTCCAGGCAGGCAGAGGTGGTGTTGCAGAGTGACCACCAGCGAGAATTCCAGGGCAGAGGAGCCGCAGAAAGCAGCCCACGTGGCCTCCTCTCTGCAGCCTTTCCTGATAGCCTCTCCCCATGCTGCCTCACTGATGCCTACAGAGGTGTAATCACAGCCCTCAGATTCTTTCTCTCTATGCAGCCATTTGCACATCTGTGTCTCTATTGGATGGTGAGTCCCCAAGGGCTCTGTGTCCCCAGGCCTAGAATCCATGACTGGCCCATTAGATGCTTAGGAAATGGGGGTCTAATGAATGAATGGAAGGCTCAGGACTGTGAGAACAAGGCAAGGAAGTGGGAGAGCCGAGCCTGTTATCAGGACAGAGGCTCAAGGACAGGGAAGGAGAGGGAGCCTGTCTCGCAAAGCTGCTCTCAGCTAGAAGCTCTGCGTAAGGAGGACAGTCGGGTTACAAGACCAGAGCTGGACAAGCGGTGAGGCATGGCCCCAATCCCCCCAGAGCCCTCCTGCCTAAAAACAGTGTTGGTTTTCTGAGCATGGACTGGATCTGGGCTGACGGTTGGGGTCAGGGATACAAGAAAGCATAGTGTGATACTAAGTGTTAGACTCAACATTATTATGCCTCAGTTCTCCCATCTGTGAAATGGGGATAATAACAGTGCCTGCCTCCTAGGGTTGTCGTGAGGATGAAACGAGTTGATATAGTAAAGGGTTTGGAACAGTGCTTGGCACAGAGTAAATTTTACTCTTCGGTGACAGCTATTATTATTGCTGCTGCTGCTCTCATTTTTATCATTACCAGCTGTGAGTAGGGCAGCAAGGTCCTGGCGCTGATAAGAAAGAGAACGAGGAATCTAGTGATTCCGGGCTTTCACTTACCGTATCATCGCTGTTCTACCTTCAACTGGTGAGGAACTGGTCATCTGAAAATCGGTTCTCCCCATGCTGTTGAGAAATGTTTTAAGTTCTACTTTTTTTTTTAAAGATCTTATTGGGGAATTGGGGGAGGGGAACAACGTTGGGGAATCAGGGAAAGGGAACAGACAAGTTGTTCTTCAGTCTAGTTGTGGAGGACGTTGCTTCACTGGCCCGTGTTGGTATCGTCATTGCGCTCCTCTCGGCTGAGGCAGATTGGTTGCCGGCCTCTGGACGGCCGCTCACAGTGGCTCTTGGCAGCTCACTCCGGCTGCCGGCCACTCACGCTGGCTGCCGGCCACTCACTGTAGCCTATGGCAGCCCATGGCAGCAGGGGCTGCAGCTATGCCGTCCCGGGGACTCACAGCAGCCCAGCTCCAGGTGGAGCTGTTGTTAGCTGTAGAGGGCAGCATCACTGGCCCTCATATGTGGGATCCGAACCGGGGTCCTGCTGCTCAGAGCTGGTGTCCCAAGCCAGCTCCTAACCAACGCGCCACTCGGCCGGCCCTAAGTCTATTTTATTGACATCCTGGGGGAGAGTCACTCCTCAATGGTGCCATAAAAACAAAAACAAAAAACCATGGGTTTGGAATTGGTTCGCTGAGCATTCCGATGAATCAGGGGCTCTGTAGCTTAGGTGATGGGGAGTCAGTCTTTATCTGTCATTGTAGTCTGTCTTGTGCACTCTCAGACCTAAGGGAACAAAAGAACATTAAAAAGCCCCTTTAGTTGTTAAACAAAAGTTCCTGTTTGTTTTTAAACACACTTATAAAGCACTTACTATGTGCCAGATACACCGTTCTAATTACAAATAGTAATCCACTTAGTCCTCAAAATGCCGCTGTGATATAGAGTGATTACTACCACTACTTTACAGATGAGAAAAGGCACAGAGAGGGTAAGCAGAGCTCTCACAGCCACACAGCAGTGAGAGCCAGCGCCAGGATCGTGGGTGAGCTCAGGCGCCTGGCCCAGAGCTCCTCCTGTGTCGCCTCTTATGCCACCTGTCCAAAGGCCTGAGTTTGGGCAAATGCACAAGAAGGTAAGGGGCCACTGCAGCCCAGGGTGGGTTGAGCTGCCTGCCTGTCCCAGAGTCCCCCACCCAGAACAGCTCTGCCTTCCATGCTGGAAGGAAAGGGGGTCCCACAGACCCCACCAGATGCCTAGGACTGACTCCGGGTGGCCCAGCTTCGGAAGGGAGGTTTTGTTCCCCAGACACTGAGCTGAGAGCCCCAGAAAACAGCCCCATGAGGGTGAGGACAAGGACTGTCTCAGCCATGGGCCCTGAGCTCCCTGGGAGCCCCGTAACCTCAGAGCCCTCTCCCTGCCTCCTCTTCCCCTTGAGGCTCCACTATTTCCCAGGTGGTCTCCAGCCTCAGAACAAGGAGGGCTTGGGGCCAGGGGGTTCCTTCATTGCTCTAAGCAAAGGGAGGAGGCCCCAGGGAGCCTGTGGATGCCAGTCAACAGGCCCGTGTGATTGCCGGGCAGTCACAATTGGACAGCCTTTACTTTCCCCTGATAGAGATAAACGTTGATAACCCAATGATGATGGAAACATTGTAAAGCGCCAAGCACAGCACGCTCAGTTACAAAAACCAGGAATAATTGCTTCAGCGTTGCTGCTAAAAAAAACCAATGGTGGAGTCCAGGATAATTCTACTAAGAAATTGGCATTCAGGGATTAATTGTTTAGAATATAATGGCAGCTACAATCCAAACTAATGAGAACAGAAGGCAGTTTCCAATTTGAATTTCGGGAATGAAATAGGCTTTACCAGGTTGGCTGGCACAGAAAAAAGAGAATGGAAGGTGTTTTTTTTGTTTTGTTTGTTTGTTTTTTTAATTTTATTTCTAACCTTAGTACTGATTGGGTGAGAAATAAGAAAGCATTTCGCAAGAGCAGCTTCTGAGGAGTTTAGCCTAAAAATCTGCGCAGATGCCTCAGGGAACTTCGGACTGAGGGTCGAGGACCTGGCTAAGCTGTCCCCAGAGGCCCTGAGCAGGTCGGTGGCAGCAAGGCAGGGGTGGGGAGGGCAAGCCGGGCAGACCTGCCCTTGGCCTGCCGCAGGCCACCTCCCTGTAACCCAGTGGACAGCAGCACTTCCCCTGCTGGGCTCAGTCGCTTCTTGTGAGGGTCAAACAAGGCGTATCTGACAAAGTGCTCTGCGATCCCTATGTCACAGTGTGGGTGGGAAGTATTATTTCTCGTTCTTTTTTGTTTGTTTGTTTGTTTGCCCAGCCCTGCCGTGTTCTAAAAAGGACTCCAGGCCACGTCTATTTTGTTTCTCATTTCTTGCAGAGCGATGAGCGCCCTGCAGAATAAGTATCAGGGCAGGCAGTGGTTCAGGACCAAAAACAGACCCAGGATGGTTTGCTGGGAGGGCACCCTGGAGGGAGTAAAATCCTTGCGAGTTCTTCAGAGTGCTTGAGCACACTATGGATAATGGCGGAGGGGGAAAGAAGATGGGGTAACCCATTTGTTCATGTGTCTGTTTATTGAGCTTCTGCCATGAGCATCTGTTTAGTGATTGAGGGCCTGCTGTGGAGAGTGGCACTGGAATAGAGAGATTTAAGAACCCTCAAAAGACACCTACATAGCTGGTACCTCATGGGAAGAGGTCCCTCATTCTTCACCAGTTTCCCAATTCTTACCCAGTTCCCTCCCATCCCCGCCCCTGCTTTCTTGCCCATGCTAAGTAATAAGGATGCTGAACCCAATCTGCCTGAATTCTTCAACGAACTGGAAGGCACACTCCTTGAAATCCCCCCACAAAGGAGGACTCCCCACATTGCCTCCCAGACTTGAGTGGTCAGCATAGGTTCTGTGCCTGGATTTAGACCTGATGCTCTTAGGATACAGACAAAGTGAGTGGACAGTCATGAGTGTTGGCCGAGGATGTGGAGAAATCAGAGGACGTGTGCACCGTTGATGAGGGTGCTGTGAAAACCAGCACGGAGGTGCCTCAAAAAATGTAATGTATAATTAACCATAGGACCAGCAATTCTGCGGCTCCGTAGGTGCCACAAAGAGTTGGAAATGAGCACAAACAGGTATTTGAACACTAATGTTTATAGCAGCATTATTCCCAACAGCCAGAAGGTGGAAACAGCCCAAGTGTCCATCCACAGATGGATGGATAAGCAAAACACGCTCTGCACAAGCAGTGGACTATTACTCGGCCCTAAAAAGGAATGAAAATCTGATAACCGCTACAACATGTCTGAACCTTGGAAATATGATGCTAAGTGAACTAAGCCAGACACAAGAGGGCCAATATTATATAATTCCACTTATATGAAATAGCTCAAATAGGCAAGCTCAGAGACAAAAACTAGATTCGAGGTCACCAGGGGCTCAGGGGAAAGGGAAATGGAGTTATTACTTAATGGCAGTTTGCATTTTGGGTGATAAAAAAGTTATCAAAATAGATAGAGGTGGTACTTGTACCACATTGTGAATGTACTTAATACCACTGTATTGTACACTTAAAGATACTAAAAATAGTAAATTTTGTGTTATATATATTTTACCATATATTTAAAGAAAAAGAAAAGAAAGACACTTCACTTTTCTAAGTGAGTACAAAGTCCCCAATCAAAGCTGGGCACGGCAGGGCCCTTGCTTGCCTCATGGCTTCACTCCACAGAACTCTCCTCTCTCTCTCTCTCTCTCTCTCTCTCTCTCTCTCTCTCTCTCTCTCTCTCTCTCTCTCCCCCTCCCTCCCCCAACCACCTGAGTCTGGTGCAGCCTGTTTGATCTCTCCAGTTTAGTGCCATTGCTCATAGTAGGCCCTCAGTAAATCGATATATGAAAGTCTGACAATTAAGTTTACAAACTCATCCTAGAAAAAGTGCTCCCTACCTCATTGCTGAATATCACTGTGGTCACCTCTAAAGTAGCACCCTTGGGAAGCTATGCACTGATGCCAGTGCCTAGTCCACACTTCAAAGCCATGTTGGAATCCTTTTCTGGAATGGCCATCAAAGCTGTCATCGTATCACCCTTGAGGTCCTGAATGTCATCCAAATGTCTTCCTTTCAATATTTCCTTTATCTTCGTGTAATGAAAGTCATTGGGGGCCAGATCAGGTGAATAGGGAGGGTGTTCCAATACAGTTATTTGTTTCCTGGCTAAAAACTCCCTCACAGACAGTGCCGTGTGAGCTGGTGCATTGTTGTGATGCAAGAGCCATGAATTGTTGGCGAAAAGTTCAGGTCATGTAACTTTTTCACGCAGCCTTTTCTGCACTTCCAAATAGTAAACTTGGTTAACTGTCTGTCCAGTTGGTACAAATTCATAATGAATAATCCCTCTGATATCAAAAAAGGTTAGCAACATCCTTGCAACAAGTTCGCAAACTTAATTGACAGACTTCATATGCTGGATGAAGTGAATTTGAGAATGAAGAGAATTGTCCTTTGATTGAGGCAGGTGACCTGAATTCTGTGGTGCCACCCTCAGACCAGACCTGAGGGAACCCTAATCCCCAAGCTCTGCAGGTCCCACCTGGTCCTCCCCCTGGTGTGCCCCACCCATGCGGGAGGAATCTGCAGCCCCACGTGAGCATTGCTACCTGGAGCATGCGCCCCCCTTTCCAGGCCCCTCTCTGGGTATCCGGAGCTTGTCCTCTGCAGACCTGTCCTCCCGAGGGTGCGCCTGCCACCAGCATGCATGCCCTTAGGCCTGCCAGGGAGTCCAGGCTTTGTTTTTGTGTTGACTGTGGACAGAGCTTAGAAGGACAGGCTGGGGTGGCCACATACATGCATCAGGTATGGGATGGAGCCAGATGGGGAGAGAAGAGGGTGGGCTCTCCATTCTTGTGTTGCAGAACTCAGAGCTCTCTAAATTCAGGACTGGCCTTCTAACATATTATGATGTTTATTTATCAAGAAGTGAAGAAAAACTCTGCCTCATTTAACAGTCTGTTGGCTTGGTTTGTAACTCCAAAACACTAGACAAATAGTCTGTGGGCCTTTATTTGCCCCGGGTCTCCCTAACGTTAGGGGGTGGACTGTCGCACCTCAGCCAGACAAGAAGTCTCACCACCAGACCAGACAGACCTTGGGAGACAGTTCTTGTGTTCTGAACACAAAAGCCTATAAAAATTCAAGAAAATTGCTACTCTAAATTAGGAATATATATAATTTATTAGAAGGCCTGAGAGAGAGAAGAACTTCTCTGGGGACAAACACGCAGGAAGGGAAAAGTGCAAGATTATTTTGCCTCTAACGGACTGATGGAGATAGATGTCGGAAGAGGGGTTACCTGGAGACGGGGGTGCAGGGGAACTGAGTGGAAAGGGGCATGTGAGAAGCTCCCAGAATGCTGGGTGGTGGTTACTGGCTCAAGCACATGTTAAAATTCACCAAGCTGCACACTTGAGATTGATGTACTTTACACGCAAGTGGGTTTGGAGTCCATCCGGTTGGGCTTGCCTGCTCTGTGCCCTTGAGCAAGGCACTTACACCTCAATTTACTGACCGCTTGGTAGGTGTGATGAGCATTTTACCTCCTAGCCCTGGAGCCGGCACCGTCAGGGGGCTCCTTTATCCTATGGGCCACGTGAACTACTATCAAATTAGCTGTTGCTTATTAAAATGCTCGAACCTGCTGACCTAACAATGAAAAGGCCATTCACAGAGAGAAGCAAGCAAGCGTTTATCTGAGATCAGTAAGAATAGCTATTCGGGCATCATTCATTCAGGCAGAAGCCCAAATAGGGTTCCGAGAAGGAGACAAAGGCAAAAGGGAATTGATGAGCAGGGGAAGGGGAACGGTTACATCCACAGAAGGAAGATGCTTCTACTGCTGCAGGTAACACAACACGGTGATGTTCATTCTAACCACTGGTTTTAATTTTCAGTCCGGTAGTCATAATAACTGCTTTCTTGTTATCTTTGCAAACAGTTCTTTGGGAAACAAGGTGGCTTGGGCCCAGTCTGAGGGCTGTTTTGGCCTGTTTTATCCTCCAAGGTTTGAGGCACAAGACTAGCCAGGCAGCTCCTCTGGGGTGGCGGCTCTGGCCCCGTTTTAAAGTGGTTCCATTTACATTGTTGTTTACAAAACTTCGAAATGTATGGATTTTTTTGAAGGTACAATTTTTCTAAATGCAACAAAATGAGTTAGCTCTGTCCAAAGCTGTCCTCCTTTCTAACTATTCTGTCAATACCACCTGCATTCGCTGCCTGACTTCTTTTTTTTTTTTTTAATTAGTTTCAGGTGTACAACACAGTGCACTAGTTATGCTTTTCACCCCTCAAAGTCACAACCCTCCTCCCCCAATCCGCACTGCCTGACTTCTTGGAAACCACGCCCGGTCTGGGTGTCTCCTTTTCTGCATGATGGGCAGGTCACGCGTCACCGTGGGGCCTCACCATGCCACCGGAATTCAGTCCAAGGGGAACTGGAGTGCACTGTTGAAACTGGCTCATTGAGAAGGACATTTGCTGCTCCCAGGGTGGCCTTCACCTCCGGCCCTGAAAGAAGGCAGGTCTATATTTGGCTCCTTCTGGTAGAGCCCTGGCTCTAATCTCAAGCCACACGGAAGCTCAGCAGGGGGTGGCGAGGACATTCTAGCTATTCTTCTATTAGGTGAGCTGGGAGAGCAGTTTTTGAGCCTCACGGAATATTGATTATGCTTTCTTTATTATACTTCTGTTAAATTATGCTGTTCTCTAAATTCAACTTCAGAAGGAGAACTAGGCTTCAACACAGAGTCCTAGAAGCTTCGAGAGTAGCATTCATACATTCCAACCTTTACCTGGGGCCCTCCAAGGACAAGGGACCATCCCAGGCACAGTGAGAGGAAATGAAGGAGCTCTCGGCCTCAGAGAGCTCAGCTGGCAATCCAGGTGAGGCATCAGGAATGTGAACTTCAGACATGGATGGACATGTGATCAGCGAACCACAGTACAAGTCAGGCCAGGACACATATTCAAGAGGAGGAGGGCAGGACACAGACCCTAACAGAGTGTTCCCAGATGCCAGGCACAGAGAGCTGCTTTGCTTGTATCTCGGTGAGTCCTCCCAGCAACCTGGCAAAGCAGTTATTTTATTTTCTTTTACAGGTGAGGAAATTGAGGTTCAGAGAAGCTAAGACCTCGCCCAAAGTCACAAAGTTTGTAAATGGAGCCAGAATTGGCTCCATAGTTTGTAGGGCACAGTGCAAAGTGAAAATAAAGGGCTCTATGCTAAAAAAAAAATTAGCATGGCAGTCACAGCCATGCATCAAATCAAGCATGGGGCCCTTTTAAGCCTGGGGCCCTGTGTGGCTGCTTGGGTTGGAGGCCCATGAAGCCAGCCTTGAGTGGGGGAGCTGCCAAGAATTATGGAAGCATAGAGGAAGGACGAAACTAATCTTGGTTGAAATGACTGAGCTTTACTGATGCAGGTGGCAGGAACCGGAAGGGGAATGTCACTTTAGTTTCATATAGTCAGATGCACGACTGCTCTGCTGATGCTTTTTAACCACAGCAAGACAGAGCCAGCAGCTTAGGTGTCCCCTGAAGCCTATGGGACTTAGGAGTCTGCCCTGGGAGCAAGCTGCCACTTCTCAGTTCTATTCTATGCTGTCTGTCACTTTCCCAATTCCTCTGAGAATTCTGTAGCCCCCTGGACCAGCTCCAAGCCTGGATGAGACATGTCTGCATGGTTCTCTATCAGTTAGGAGTAAGATCAGGTGGAATGAACAGGACAATCGAGCTTCAGTGGCTGGGACAAATATAGGTTTGTTTTTCTCATAAACGAGTCTAAGAGTAGATGTTTTTTAGCTTTAGTTCAGGTTCTCAAAATGTTGCTATTGGCTTCTCTGTGATTCCCTCATCCTTCCTGTCATGGTGTCACCTCATAGTTGCAGTATGCTTGCTGCAGCTCTAACCAACTTGACGGAATTCGAGACAAATAGAAAGGGAAAGGGTGACACTATGCCCAAAAAGGAAGGCAGAAGCTTCCCAGAATCCCCACCTCCAAATTGTGGTCCTTAAGTTTTACCGAGCAGAGCTGGGCCACACAGCCACCCAGAACTGCCAAGAAGGGCAGGGAAACAAAGAACAGGGGTTGGCACCCAGCACGAAGTGCCCTCTAAGCTGCCATGAAGTACTAGTAGCTATGGAAAGGAAAAGAACTGGTATTGATTGGGCACTAAAGATTGTGGATTACTCTACAGACTAATCCAGCGCCCTGTTCCTTCCAGTCCACATGTATGCCCCCAGAGACAGACCTAGGGGATCCCCAAGTCACGGTTGGCCTGGATGTCAATCTGGGGGTACCTGTCACCCCAGGAGTGTGGGGAGCTGCCAGCCTCTGCAACCCATAGCCTGGGGTCCCATGTCACTTCATCTCTTCCTTTTGGGATACAGCCAGCCCTCCATATCCATGGTTTTCACATCTAAGGGTTCAAACTACCATGGATAGAAAATAAGTTGGTTGACTCCACAGATTCGGAACTCACGGATATGGAGGGTGTGCTCGGGCGCTTGAGCAGCCTGACTTTGGTATCCACAGGCAGTCCTGGAACCAACCCCTAGCGGATACCAAGGGAGGACTGTTCTTACAACTCAACATGGAAGATTTAGGTCTTTCTGAGCATGCCCTACCTCTCCCATGGAACTGCAAACTCCCAGAGGGCATGTTTGATTTGAAGAAGTATATTTAATGATGTCAACTGAGTTAGGAGCTGTGATTGTGCTGCAGTCCATTAACATGGAATAAAGGCTACAACACAGACCTGAGAGGGATAAGAGAAAACATAGTGTGCTTGTCACCACAGCTTAGAGAGTCAAGGAGACCTTTCAGAGAAGGCTATTGATTCATCCGTCTGTCCATCCTTCCATCCATCCATCCATCCATCCACACTCACCCACCCATTCAAATATTTATTTAGCACTTACTATATGCCAAGCACTGCCCTAGGCTCTGGAGACGTATTGGGTTGTCGGAAAAATCATGATACATTTTTGTAACAAAAACCATGGAAAAAATATGTCATGACTTTTCCAACAACCCAATTTAGAGAATAAGATAAACTAGTCTCTGATGGGGTTGACAATCTAGCCTAAGGAGGAAGAAAAAAAAAAAACAATAAGTAAATATATCAGGTAATGGTCAGTGCTTACAGAGAATTAAAACAAGCATCTGACAATTGGGTCACCCAGGAAAGCCTTCTTTAAAGAAGTGGCACATGAGCTCAAATCTAAATGCGAAGAATGTTTCCGGAACGCATCCTGCATGGCTCAGGGGACGGGCAGAAGCTAAGGAGACACCAAGAAGCAAAGCAACAGGTGTGGGGTGTTTGGGGCCAGAGGCAGGAAGGCCTCTGGGTGTTGGGTTCTGGCTTTGTCTGCACGTGTGGGAGCCTCTGAAGGAAAGGCCTCCTGTGGACAAAGCAGGAAAATGACAAAGGCCCAGTGGCTGAGTGCATGACTGGAGCAGGGGAACAGGACACACACATGAAGGGTCTTTGAGAAGGGTCTCTGCCCGAGGCAGTTGGGAATTCCCTGGAGGGACAGTGAGTGGGGAGAGGTGTCTTCAGGGTGTCAGCAGTGAGGGCCACTGGGGTGGGGGGCTGCAGGCCCACAGGAGACCCGTTAGCGTCATTGTGATATCCAGAAGAGAAATGACAAGGAACCACCCTGTGGAGGGGGCTGGGCGGTAGGAAGCAGTCGTCTGGGAGATAAGTGGGAAGTAGGAGTGTGGCTGAGTTTTCATCTTTAGATGCTCTGCAGGGCCTACCCAGTACCTTACCTATGACAGGTGCGCACTGACGTTTGTGGCATGAATGAACAGGTGATGGGCAGGCTCAGAAGCTCAGGAAAGCAGCAAGGAGGGAAATCATTTGCAGAGACAGAAAGTGCTGCCTCCTGTCACTTCTTGCTCACCAAGATGTTTCATAAAGACACTGATTACCTTTACCTTGGCAGGAAGGTGAGCTGGGAGCAGTGGCTCATCTGGAGCACTAATTTGCAAAAATGTGAAAGGGTCAATGCAGATGGAACGCCCTCCACCATGGGGTGAGGTGACACCAAACACATCCCGTCACTCAGCCAGGCCGGGAGCTGGGCTGCCGGCTTCGGTGAAATCATCCGGCGGGTTACGGTGAGGGGTGTGATGGGTTAGCTCTGGTCTGGAGGCTGTTCTTACTCCCCTGCCTTTTCGTTCACATCTCCAGTCCCGTTTATTAATGCGATGCTCCCAGAGTTGAGACAATGATTTAAAAGCTCCAATGTCGTTGCATTCTGAAGCCTGTCTGCCATCAGACTGATTGTAATGAGATTTGGGGAGGAGCTGGGCTCTTAGCTGGGGTCAATTCATCGCTGGGACAAAGTGCTGGCATGGAAACGCCCTGGAATTATTAGCACTCAGAGGACAGCTGAAGAGGCCTATTAATGTGAGCTGTCTGGGGAGTCCTGAAGTATGAGGAGCAATTATATTTCTTATTTATCTCCTCCGGCTTCATATTTAAGGGTGAAGGAAAGATGGGGAGGTTAGCTCACGTAAACATCAATAAATATTTATTAAGCTCCTCTAATACTGTCGTACCGCCTTACCTTTGCCTAACGTTCGGCGCTCATGAATGTGAACACATGAGCGCATGTTTGGTCTCTCGCTCGCTTCTCAGCCCAGCTCTGGGGACAGCAGAAAACTGCCTGTTGTTCTGGTTGTGTTTTTTAATAAATGAGGAACTTCAGGCGCAGACAGAATAAGTCTCTTCCTCTAAAGGTGATAGAGCTGGATTTAAAGCTGGGTTTTCCAGCCTCATTTCTATTATCGCAAAAATGTAGCAATAAACTTCATAAATAAATAAATAATAAACAAATAACCTGGATTTTCCAGTTCCAGTGCCCTGTTTTTACATGACACCAGTTCTTTATGTGCCCGGCTCAATGTGACGCAGTCTGGGGGTCCAGGGAAATTTAGCACGTGCTCTGTTTTCTACCAGTGGTTCCCGAGTCTGCCTGCATACTAGATGCATGTAGGGAGCTTTCAAAAAACAAATGCCAAAATCTGAATCCCAGCCCCAGGGATTGTGCTTTCCTTAGACCAGGGCAGGCCCACACCCTCCAGCTTGGCGATGGGACAGAAGGGAGAAAATGGTAGGAATACGATGGGTACTCTGTTACTACTTGTACAAATAGCAACGCTTTCTTGACAGCCTGCTGCCCAGCCTATCACATTCGATCCTACTAACAACCCTTTGAGGCAGAGGACACTGTTGACACTTTTAGGGGATTTACTATGGGATAGCGAAACAAACAAAGGTTTCGGAGCTAATAAGAAGTAACTTCCAAACCAAGGTCTGCCAGTTTCTATTTGTGCGATTTTGAACAAGTCACTTAAACCTCTTTCAGTCAAATGTGTCTAGTTTTGTAAAACGGAACATAAAAATTGGTCCTACGTAAAAGTGGAAGAGAGCCTATCTTCGAACTTCGTAAGATTTGCTATGTGAGCCACACAAACACCGTCCCATGGATACTACAGAGGAGAAAACTGAGGCTCAGGTCCAGTAAGCAATTTGCATAAAGTCATAGATCACAGCCCAGGCCTTCCAAGGGACAGATGCCCTCATTTGGATGGTTGGATAGAAATCAGCATCCACTCACTCTACTGTGGGGCCTTTTGGACTAACCCAGTGGAGGGACTCGCACATACCTGCTTGCCCTGGAGGCTTTTGGGTCTTTCTGCCTCCGCCTTACTCAGAGGATAGTACCAAGCTTGGCGGAGAGAAACTGGAAAGACTTCCTCCTGTCTTTAGAGAGCAAAGGTTTGGGGCCAAAATGTTTCCAGAGCTTGGGGAATCACGGAGCAGACTGAGCTCTCTAGGGCCCAGAGTGTACATTCAGATAATTGGAGAAATTTAAAGCTGGAAGGCATATCACTTGTAGGTTCCATGAAAGACAAGGAAATTGGAAAAACTCCAGGGGTAGAATGGGACTTCAGGTTTCTGAAGCCGGGGCTGTAAAAAGCCTTGCTGGGGCAGGCTCACCTTGCCTGCAGCGGTCCAGTTGAAATGGCGCACTGAGTGCTTTGAAGCTTGTGGGGACACAGCGGCTCTCAGCACTGGCAGCATATTAGACTCTCCTGGGGGAGTGTTCACATGACTCCAGAAGTAGAGGGAGGGTAGGGGTAAAGCGGGGACGCCAACACTGATGAAGTCGGCACTCTGGGGGTGGGGCCCAGCAGTGAAAGCTCCCGGGCAATTCAAACTGTACAGGTAAAGCTGAGAGACTGCCATCCTGAAGTACCATCAAATATGAGCTGTAATGACGCGATTATGCAAGCAGATCCAGGACTGACAGAATGGGGTGCCCATCGTCTACTAAGGTTTGAATAAGAGCTAACAGGTTTACTCTACAGAGAAGGCGCCAATTAAACCTAAGAATGATCTGTCTGCCCAGAGGGGCTTTAAACGGGGCCCTGGTGCTCTCTTGAGTGGCGCATTGGTTAAGAGCTGGTTTGGGACGCCAGCGGCCCTGGTTCGGATCCCACATATGAGAGCCAGGGACACTGCCCTCGAAGCTAACAACAGCTCCACCTGGAGCTGGGCTGTGTGAGCCCCGGCGATGGTGTAGGCTGCAGTCCCTGCTGCAGTGGGCTGCCATAGGCTACAGTGAGTGGCTGGCAGCCAGTGTGAGCTGCCAATAGCCGCGGTGAGCGACCATCCAGAGGCCGACGACCGATCTGCTTTATCTGGGAAGAGCGCAATGACGATACCAACATGGGCCAGTGAAGCAACGTCCTCCGCAACTAGACTGAAGAACAAATGGACAGCAACTTGTCTGTTACCTTTGCCCAATTCCCCAATGCTGTTCCCCTCCCCCAATTCCCTAATAAAAAAAATCTTTAAAATAATAATAATAATAATAAAACCAAGTAGCATATGCTTTAAAAAAAAAAAAAAAGAGGCCCTGGTGTTGGCCTCTCTCTAGGGTGACCGAGCATAGACTTCCATGGACTTCCATGGGGGCCCATGTGACCTCCAGTCTTCATCTGTTCTTTAATCAAGGAAATAGAACCACCAGGGATAATTTCTAAGGTGGGGGCTGAGGCCATGGGGCAGCTTTAAAACCAGCTCCTCCCGTCAGAACAAGAATGCGTCCCTGTCTCCCAGAACGGCTGCACACCCAGCTCCCACACAATGAGTATTTGTCATCTGTACTGAGGATATTGACTCTTCAAAAAGTAACATTTTTCTGATTCTATAAGAAAAAAATACACATTCATTTTCAAAATCTGAAAATCAACAATATAAAAAAAATTTAAATCACCTATCATTTCATGGCCCAGAGGCGATCATGATACATGTTACTTTTGCCTTTTTTCTTAGTCTTTCTATATATTTGATAATAAAAACTTCAGCTCACTTTTTCGTGGTATTGATCACTCAAGTAATAATCCAGAGCTGAGGCTTAGATGAGAAAAGATTCAAATTCAAATGCGATTTATTTAGTCACAAGATTAAGTCCTTCTAGCTCAGTGTGTTTTCACGTGATCCAATATGTTGCCTACCATATTTGAAAAAAATAATAAACGATAGATAACTGGGGAACTATATATACCTCTAAGAAATATATGTAGGAGTTGAAGAAAAAGTCCCTAAATCACATACCAGAAAGATTGCAAAATTTTCTGCTCATGTTTCCCAAATTATGAGAACAGGATGTTATACAGGTCTGAGTTGAGACCCCTATGTCTTCAGAAAGTGCCCTGTCACAGCAGCTGGGCAGGTCTCAGGGCTAATGCTGGGGAGGTTGGACCCGTCGTTCCGGGAGCCAGCCTTCTCTGAGGTGCCCTGGGTCCCACGTGTCACTTGCAGCAGGGGACACATGCCCTAAGCACGAGGCATGTAGTCCAAGCTCGGAGCACACAGGTATGATGCATTCCCTGTAATGGCTGCTGGTGGCCCTCATAAATCACTGCCAGCTCTTCCCAGGCCCCCGCTGGGCTTCGGGGAGGGTGGTGCCCAAAGATAAGAGCCAGGAATCAATCTGCCTTGCGGGGAAAAAGAACCCCCAGGTGTGTCAGTGAACATTTGTTCTCTCTCCCTACCCGGTTTGCTGAGCAGCAAACACCCCCTTCACTGCCTTTCGGCCCCACTTCATTGGCTATCAACCCAGCCTTGGAGAACAGGGGTTTCCTGGGGCCACATCTTGGTGACGATGTGACAAAGAGGGCCACACAGCCATTGATATAATGCTTGCCTGGAATTTCCATCTCCGTTGTATAGTTACTTTGAACAACAGTTAAAATTCAATCTGGCAGGCCGGCTGAGTGGCGTGGTGGTTGAGCGCTGGCTTGGGAAGCCAGCGGCCCTGGTTCAGGTCCCACATATGAGGGCCAGTGGCACTACCCTCAAAAAAGAAAAATCCATCTGGCGCTTTCCCACTTTAAAGTCTACCTATTGTGATGGCACTAACATTTTTCTGACCACCTATTATATGTCAGGCACTGTCCTAGGTCCTGGGGAACATGGTCCAGATGGTTCAGTTGGGGAGACAAGACACCAAATAAATCTAACGCACTGCGATTGGGCTCTTCATACCTGTATTCATTTCTGAGGGCCGCACTAGGGAAGGACCACCACAAACTAGGGCCTTAACTGCAGAAAATGTTATCTCACTGTTCTGGAGGCGAGAAGGCCCAAATCAAGTTGAGGCAGGGTTGACTCCTTCTGCAAGCTGTGAGCAAGGGTCTGTCCTCTCCCTGCTTCTGGTGGCCTCAGGAGTTCCTTGGCTTGGCAATGGCATCCTCCCAGCGTCTTCACATGCTCTTTCCTCTGTTCATGTTTGTTTCTGTGTCTAAAATCCCCTCTTGATAATGGTATTGGATTAGGGCCCACCATAACGATCTCTTTTTGACTTGCTCATCTGCAAAGACCCTACTTCCAAATTAGGTCCTATTCACCAGCCCTGGGGGTTAGGACTTCGACTGTTTTCCAGGAGCACAGTTCTAGCCACAAAGGTGCCCGGATACATGTACAAAGCACAGAGCAAGGAGCAGCAGGAGCTGCTGGGACACTTTGGGGAGGGGAGGATCTTGCAGGAAGGGGGAATGTCACCTGCAAAGGCCCAGGGGCCAGGGGCAGCCTCCTGGAAAACCAGGCCTGCAGCAACATGACAGAAACAAGCCCCACAGGTGAGCTGTTCCCTGGTGATACGCTCACTCAGAGGACCCCAGAACCTTGGGGCCAGGGAGAGAAGCCCTAGGGAACCAGAGAAATGGAAGAGGCGGTCCAGGTAGAGAGTGTTTTCTGCAGGAAGCTGGTTAGGATGTTGGTGGAGCAGGGGAGCACTGCTGCTCGGGTAGACTCAGCAATTGCCCCCTCCTCAGGAAGGCGGCCATGCAACGTGCATACATGAGCAAGTTAGCTGTGGGCGAGTGGGGCATGGTCACCCTGGGGACCCATGGCAGACAATGTGGAACACTCCACAGAGTTGTCCCCTCAAGAAGGAGGAATCTGGGCAGTTTTCCCCCAGTGTCTTCTCATCCTTTGTCTAAGCTGCCCCTGGACAGAGTTTGGGCACTTGCCGTGGCATGTCTGGGAATGGTGAGTGCCAGGGGATGTGGCGGGTGTAGCACACCATCTCCCACACACATGCAGGGGACAGTGGATGCTGACAGGTGCACAGAGGCCGAGAGTATGGGCTCGGGGCTCCGACACACCTCAGACCATATTCTCATCTCTCAAACAGGAAGAGGCATGCTGCCTGACTCATGGGAGAGTTGGGACGAGTAGATATGTTTATAAATATGAAATGTGTATATTAAGTATTAATAGATATTATACATATTAAAGTGCTCACAATGACCCAGACACTATTGTAAGTGCATTATGTAAATAGCTCCTTGAATCCTCAGTAATAGTAAAGGGCCAATGATATTACTATTCCTCTTTTGCCTATAACGAAATTAAGGCACTAGCTAGTCAGCAGCAGAGATGGGGTTTGATGGCCTCATGCAAATTCCTAATCATTTCGTAGCACTGTCTCTTTGCAATGAAATAACATTACCTGATTCAGTGAAATGATTAGCTGGTTGGTAAGAAGTGGTCAGTGTATTGCTATTGTTGTTGTTGTCATTGTCATTATTGCTCATTGCTGCTACCTTTGGGCAACTGTCCTGTGTAGCAGACACTCCTTTCCCATTGTCCTTGTTCTCTGAGCCAACTTCTCCAGCCACACTGGATTGGCTGTCCCAGAGCAGGTGAGAAGCAGTAAATGCTGCCCAAAGAGAAGAGGGCCCCTTGTTGAATGCACGAGGTTCAGAGAGCAGCCCCATGGGCCTTCACCCCCTGGCAGAGGTGGAGGTGGGCAGCCTGGAGAAGGCCTAATTACAGGTGCAACTGGGAGTGCTGCTGTCCTGAGGCTGTACCGACACTCACATTTGGACAAATGCCATCCCTCCAGGATTTCCTAACTCAGCTGCTCTAGTTTATAACAAGACCTTTAAAAATAGATGCCTACACATAATTTTTCAGTCCACATCTTAGTGGAAATAGGTGGCTGTAAACACCTCTCTTCTTTGGCTGGGACATGAACAGGTTTTAGCGAATAAACCTCACTTTGTTGTTTTTACTCCAGTCTAGTCATCAGCATCCCAAAGAGAAGACGACAACAGAAACAGGGCCACCAGGCTGCCTGGCTGGGGAAGGGGCCCCTGGAGTTGCGTGATGTGATGGCACAGAACAGACACACAAGTTAGAAGCAACTTTGACCTCGGCTCCGGTCTCAGTCTAGGCCCAGCAGAGTGGTAATACAGAAAGAGCCCGGCCCGGCTGCCTGGGTGTCTGGACTGCCTCCCACCATTTGTGTGAACCTGGGCAATGCAGCTGAGCATCCCTGTGCCTCAGTTTCCTTGTCTTTAGAGCAGAGTTGATGATTCCCAATGCATGGCTTTGCTATGAGAATTCATTGAGATGGTGCATGTAATGTGCTTACTGGGGGGCCTGGCTCCTGGAAAATGTTACATAAATAGTGCCTGTTGTCATTCTTATTATAAGGATCCCCCATACTGCCATGTCACCTTAGCAGCCTCTGCCAGTTGTGTGACAGATGAAGAAACCGAACCCCAGGGTTAATCGAGTTGTCTAGACTCTAGAGTCTCATTACAGGCTGGTGTGAAAATGGAATTCAGAGTTGTTTTCTTTCTACCAAATCCTCTGAGATCATAGTGTGTATATGTGAATGAGTAATCAGCAGGAAAAGCCAGAAAGCATTGTCTTTCCTGGTGGATACGATAGAATGCTTTCAAATGAAACAGGCAACCTGAAGGTGCCAGGGCTTAGCCCAGTCAGGTTCCCTGCAGAACAACTAATAGAGTCTCCTACCTACCTACCTACCTACCTACCTACCTACCTACCTACCTATAGAAAAAGAAGAGGAATCTATCTATAGGAAAAGAGAAAGAGATCTATTTTAAGGACTTGACTCGTGTGATTATGGGAGCTGGCAAGGCCAAACTCTGCAGGGCAGGCCGGCAGGCTGTGGGCCCAGGGACGAGCTGGTGTTTCCAGTCAAGCCTGAAGGCAGAATTCCCTCCTCCTCAGGGGAGGTCAGCCTGTTTTCTCTTAAGGCCTTCAACTGATTGGCGGAGGCCCACCCACATTATGGAGGGAAACCTGTTCTACTCAAAGTTTACTGATTAAACATCAATCTCATCCAAAATGGCTGGATTGGTGTTTGACCAACTACCTGAATACTTTGGCCTAGCCAAGTGGATAAAGTTAACCGCTACATCCAGGAAGATGAAATGCATCAGCATAGCCCCTTCCCAGCAAGCACCCACAGTGATAGATTTTTGTTTCTGCTGCATCGTTGTGGGCAAATAAACTCATGACTTTCCCCAGGAGCCTAGAAGGATCTGAGCAGCGTGGGGTTGTGGGGAGGAGCTGAGATCTGGGTGGGCGAGAGAGAATAAAACATAGATTGTAGCATCACCTTTGCGTGGGCTGTCCCCTGTACCAGCAAGCCTGCTCCCCTGTTCTCTTTGCTTGCCCAGTTCTTGCTCATTCTCTGAGAGCTCACTTCTCCTGGGATACTTTCCTCAGAACCCTGAAATGGTGTTGATTTTCCTGTTAAATATCCTCTGGCACTCAACAACCGCCCCCCATGCAATGGCCCCTCCCCCATGTAATGTAATTGTTTAATAACTTGTCTGTTCCTCCCACTGGATGCTCAACATCTCAGGGACTACACTCCCAAAACACTTCTTGAATGGATGGATGAGTATTATGGACTGCCTGTTTGTGCCCTTCCAAAATTCATATATCACCCTAACCTCCAATGGGGTGACATTAGGAGGTGGAGCCTCTGGGCGGCCATTATGTTTAGAGTATGAGGGTTGAGACCCCATGATGTGATCAACGCCTTTGTAGGAGAGAGGCTGGACCTCCCCCTGCCATGTGCCGACACAAGGCGATGGCCACCTGCAACCCAGGAGGGGGGCAGGGCTCTCGCTGGATGCCAGGTGTTCTGGCCTCTTGATCTTGGACTTCCCATGCTGTGAGAACTGTGAGACCCAAATTGTTGTTTAAGCGCCCCCTCTGTGGTACTCTGTTCTAACAGCCTGAACTAAGACAGATGCGTGAGTGAAAGAATGACTGACTGACGGAAGGGAGACGGCTGTGGTCACCAAGCTGGCCAAAGGGGCCTGGGATGTCAGAGCCCAGGAACAATGTTCTCCAGAGCCTTAGTCTGCTCAGCTGCTAAAACAAAGTACCACAGACGCAGCGTCTTACAAACAGCAGTTTATTGCTCACAGTGTTAGAGGCTGGAAGGCCCCGGAATTAGGGGGCCAGCATGAGGGCCCTTTTCCGGGTCATGTATCTATCTCCATATGGCAGAAGGGGCCAGGCAGCTATCTGGAGCCTGGTTTATAAGGCACTAACTCCATGCATGATGGCTCCATCCTAATGATTTAAGCGCCTCTCAAAGGTGGCCCCTGCTAATACCATTGCATTGGGCATTAAGATTTCAACCTGTGAATCTGGGGGGGAACACAAACATTCAGACCACGTACGCATCCAAGGCTTTTCCTCTCGCTCCCCACGCTGTGGAAGCCAAACAGCCTCCTTCCCACCCTTAGCTTCCCTTCTCAGCGGCATGAGGGCATCCCAAAATAAGACCTGAGGGCCGCATGTGCCAGAACCCAGTCCTGGGGCAGGCTCACCACGCCCCTGCTGGATCTGGCCAGTTTGCTTCTGAGGGTGGACGGCACCCGGCAAGAGCCAAGGACCCTCCACTTCCCAGCAGCTGCAAGGAGACCAGGAGGCCTGGGCTGGCCTCGGTTCTCTAGCTGCCCTCCACTCCTTAGGACTGACTGTGGCCTCACATCTCCAGTCCAGGAGGGGCTTGGCACCTCTATTTGCTGTCTGCACTTGAGCCTGTGAAGATGCCCCAAACTTTCCCTGTGTTAACTCCCTTTGCGTGTCATTGCCAAAGCTTGTGTGCCACTAGAGCATCAGAAAATCCTGGGCAAGTCCTGCACACAGTGCTAGGGCCTTAGGCCTGTCCTCAGCACTCAGAGAAAGCCGCCTCACTTGGCTGCTGTTTGGTGTGAGGGGTAAATACACACCGCCCCCCACCCCACCACCAGCACCACCACCACCACGTGAGTCACAGAAAAGCAGGGTGTGAGGAAGCTATACCCAGGCTTCTAGGGATTCTCTGTCATGATAATGATGGTTGTAATCACCATAATATGAGCCCCTGCTGTTCCAGGATGACTGCGAGGTTTAATGGGATGCCACGAGCCCTTGGGGAAAGCTCTGAAGCAGCCAGATTTTAACCACTTCCAGGTGAAATTGTTTTTAGACAAGCATACACTAGGAACAGGACCACATCCTGGCTACCACCCTGCCATGTCCTAACTATGAGGCCTTAGGCCAGTCGTGTAACCTCTCTATTTCCTGGTTCATCAGATGGGTGCACTGGGTTTGTCTGTCGTCTCTTGTGGGATTTGGATGTGTAAGTGAACACCTGCGAACACCCCAGGACTATATCTCAAGCTTGGCCCTGTATTATCAATCCTGCGGTCAAGTTTCCACATCAAGCTGCTTGGGGATCCACTGGCAGCCTTTCCTCAGAGGTCCCTGCATCTGCTCAGCCATGACCGACTTGCTTCTTCTCCATCTCCACCAGTGCTGGCTGGCGTCCTTTGGATGAGTGGCTTTGGGCTAAAAGGAGCCCATGGAAGGGTCTGGCTCCTGTTCTCTGAATGGGCCCCGGCAGCCAGGCCCAGATGACATGCCCCTCCCCATCAATGGCTGAGAAATCTCGGCCTTCCCATGGAAGTCCAGTGAAGTCACACTCAGGTCCTCAACCCTTGTCACAAGGTCAACAGTTCTCTGGCCCCCCCAGAGACCGAATCACCTTCCCTTTAGAAACTCTCTCCAAAGTGACTTCTGAGCCCTAGGTCAACAGAGGTTGATATACATGAGGAGCAGAAATTAAACCCAAGAGCAGCAAACTCCAGGAGAGAATGGCCCTGGGACCCTCAGAAAGAGAAACCAAGGCAGGCAACAATGAAAGCAGTTACCTGCTGTCCCACACCATAACCTCATAGCCTGAGAGCCTGGTTTCCTGAAATGCAAAGAAAATGTTACCCACAGGTTTCATTTAGAGGGCATTAAATGTGCTTTTCGGGATCTTCTAGTTGTTCTATCCACAAAGCCTAATTATGGAGTTTTCAAAATCTAGGGAGGCATTCTCTCAGGAAATGTACTCACTACTACCACCCTTCATCCCCTCCGACTAGCCCTGCCTCAGGGTCATCACCATCACCATCATCACCATCACCATCATCACCATCACCACCATCATCACCATCATCACCATCACCATCACCACCATCACCATCATCATCATCATCACCATCACCATCATCACCATCACCACCATCATCACCATCATCACCATCATCATCATCACCATCATCATCACCATCATCACCATCACCATCACCACCATCACCATCATCATCATCACCATCATCGCCATCATCATCATCATCACCATCACCATCATCACCATCACCACCATCATCACCATCATCACCATCACCACCATCACCATCATCATCACCATCATCACCACCATCATCATCATCATCATCATCATCATCATCATCATCATATCACTATCATCAACCACCACCAACACCGAGCAGCAACTTCTCTGTCCCAGGCCATGTGCTAAGGTACATGAGTCTTTTAGTTCTTAAAATCACCCTATGACAGAAGTTTTGTTATCATCCTAATTTTACAGACGAAGCTCAGAGGGATTAAGTAACTATTTCCAGGTTGCACAACAAATGAGCAGCTGCACTGGAACTCAAAACCAAATCTCCAAAACTCGTGCTCTTAACTTCTTCACTATTTTACCGCTCTTGGGTGTAACAGAGTACTTCCTCAACCATCTTCCCATGGAAGCCAACGAGAAGGGTCTGGGCATGCAAGCTGTGCATTCTCTTTCTGACTCTGCCCGACTTCAGGAAATTCTGTCCAGGCCCTTTTAGGGACCGTATGTGCAGACTCTCGCTCTAACTAAGGGTCCGTGGAGGTGACAAAACAGAGGGCCAAGGTGGGGGTGGGGGTGTTGCTTCATATCTCCAGAGCTGGTGGGAACTGAATTGGTAGTGACAATGCACAGCCACATTTTAGCAGTGGAATTTGTTCAAAGTAGTCACTCATAGAGCTGATACTCAACCAATTCCAGGCGCTCATTAGTTACCCGAGTATAGCAACACATTGTTTCTCTAAGGCTTTGCCTCAACTCCAAGCCTAAAAGCAGATCAACAAAGCTCCGGGCAAATGCTGGGCTAAAATTCTGTGGTACATTGGTCCCTGTCGCAGCATTTTTCTATTTTCAGGGGTGATTTGCTCCAATTCCAGGGCACATCAATACCCCATGTCTAAGCCACCAAACACCAGCTGCTGGTAGCAGAGTTTGAAAAATTCCTCATGGATTTTAAGTATCCAGAGTGGATTGCAGCAGCACTATATCAGCCTGACATCACACACCAGAGTGGAGATATATGTGAGCTCCTGGTAGAAACTATTCCTCACCTGGGGGCTGTGTGAAAGCTGACTCCCGTGTGAAGCAGAAGTTCGCCCATCCTTTCAGCCAACTAGCAATTGTGGAGCATCCCCATGTATGCGGCACAGGCCAGCTGGCCTCACCTCCATGGAAGGTGGAGGAGGGGCTGAGCAGCCAGAGGACCCTGTCCTGTCCTGGGGGAGGACGCAGAGCCCAGTTTTGTGGGAGGGTCCGGATGTTGGCTGCAGGCCACCGTGACCCTTGCTGAACGACACCTTCAGCTTGTTGCCCCTGGACTCTGCAATGGTTTAGGAACTTTGGGTACTGTGGGTCAGGACGAGCCCAAATAAGGAGCCCACGGACGAGTGACAACCCCGGGGTTGGGCTGCTGATAGGACAAGTTCTAAACGGAAGTGTTTTTGTTCTGTCTTTGCTTTGTTCTCTCTCTCTCTGTCTCTCTCTCTCTGTCTCTCTCTCTCTCTGTCTCTCTCTCTCTGTCTCTCTCTCTCTCTCTCTCTCTCTCTCTCTCTCACACACACACACACACAATTATTTAAATAACATTTCTTTTTTTAAATCACAAAACCAATACATTCTCTGTAAGGATGCTTATAAAATATAGAAAACCACTAAGGAAAAAAATGGCCTATAATCCCACCCAAAGATAATCACAATTAATATTCTGGTGCTTGTGCTTCCAGTAAATTTTTAATGCAATGTTTGACTGTATTCTTTATAAGAAGAGCATTAAATAGCATTATGCATATACAGTTTTATGGTGTTTTAAAAAAATTACTATATTACAAGCATTTTACGAGGTCAGTATGAAGATAGGGCCTTCTTCGGTAAGCATTTGGGGCCCTGTTCAGCTCCGTATTCCCTGATTCGAGTCTTGGCCAGGCCAGAGGGAGCTGGTCCCGATTGCTGACACGCCTGCCTGAAACTTGCCTTGCAGTCTCCAAGCAGCTGGTCCTGCCAATGTGTCAGAGTCATGTCTGGCAATTTCTCCACGAGGCACACCTCTCAACCTTCAGTGGGCATTTATTACAATGTCCAGAGCTTCTCATTTCACAGATCTGCAGGCACAAAAAAATGTGTCTAGTACTTGTAATGATTTCCAAAGCACAGTCTATAAATTTCCAGTGTGTAATGGAAATTATGGAGTCCATTGAAAGGTCTCAGTTTTGCCCCCAACAGCCCCCAACAGCCCTACCCGCACTACCCTAACTCCCAGCAGCTCAGCCAATTACCTTGAGGCAGCAGCCACTGAAAGGTCAAAAGCTATGCTGAGAAGCCTCAGGATTTATGTCCACTTCAGGACTCATTGACCCTCATCGACTTCTTTTATGAGTCAGGACCAGGAAGGGGCCATCAATATCGTTACAACAGGGTTGGAAGCCCACTCATTCACCAGTGACCATGCCACCCAAGGCACAAACAGAGGGTACTCTGGCTTCAGAGGCTCTTTGCTCAGCAAAGCTCTTTCAGATGCGAAATGGGCATAGATCTTAAACATATTCATAATTTGAGGTGTGTAATCAATGCAACATTCTTTTCTCCATAACTGAATTTAATGTATATTTGGGGTTCCTGTTCCATCAAGAGTAGAAATTTAATCTTAGCCACGTTGGGGCATCCCCACTTTTGCCCAGAGTTGTGTCCAAGTTTTCAGGGACCTATGAAGTGATGTTCTAGTAGATGTCTAACAATCAGATCTCTGGGAGGGAAGTATGCATGTACATATGTACATAATTTATTATAAATTTTACTAATATAAAGGACGTGTGACACAACTTTAAAAGAAGAATAAAATATACAGTATTCTTCATTTTAAATTCCCTATAGCCACACAGAGTGCCTTCATTGGTTTTGCTGAACTCTTGTACGCATAGTCTACCTATGGTTGCAATTCAACCATCATTTGACAAAATAGTTCACAATAAGAAGTCACCACATCACTGACGAACCTGTGTGATTCCCATGTGAATGTTAGTTGATATTTTCTTTTGTGTTAACAAGATGAAAGTGAAACAGTAAAGAAAAATGTCAGAATATCTCTCATTAATGGCATGAATGGCTGACCTCTTGGCTGAATCAGATAATTTTAGAACACTAAAATAATATATCCTCAGTCTTTAGTGCTATTTAACACAACGTGACAGCTACATACATGACACACTTTTAAGTTTAATTTGCCTTCACATTTCTCCATCACTTTCTTCAGTCTACTTTAGACGATCAAATAACAAAACAAAACAAAAACCCAACAGAAAAGTAAGCCCTGGTTTCCAGCATTTACCAATGTCCACAGTGTAAATACTTCCACCGTGGCCAATTTCCAGCTACCAATGTGACATTGTATGTGAAGTTGGGAATTTTGCTGCCCATTATATAATAAATAATAAATACTATTATTTATTAATAGTATTTCCACCACACATAAAGATCCAAATACAGATTTATAGGTATGTAAATAACCTGAAGAACACGTATAATAGGTAAACAGGAAGTGATGAGTTTGGAGTATTTATCACCTTTGTTTTTACTGTAATTTATCTAATTGTTAGTTTATATAATTTAATTTTAATAATGGCTGTGTTTAACACTCAGCTCACAAAACTCCTGAAACATTACCGAGTAGCTTTTGTGAGCTGATGCACGCGCTGAGCCTGTGCTGCCAACAGTTGTGTTTGGTGGTCATTGGTGCCATCGAGTCTCTGCTCATGGCTCTAAGCAGGTGACTACGGTGGCCTGTCTTCTTCAGGCCCACTAGCTCTCCCTCAGCTCGCTTCTGTGCCTCTGGATGAATGGGGTGAAGGTTTTAAGGCTCCTTAGGAGGCCTGGGAGATTCTGTTCTCTAGTGATATGCACTGCTAACTTTCTGCTAGACTAGATCTAGGCCAATAAACCTTTTTGCCCTCAGTGCTATTCCATTGATCTGCTTGTTGTTTTTTTGTATGCCAGAATCACCCTGTTTTAAATACTGTAACTTTGACCTGAGTTTTGCCACGTGTTCGGCCAGCATTTTTCACTACTACTCATTTTTCAGTAACATCCTGACTATACTTGTATTTTTATTTTTTCATATACATGTTTTTAATTAACTTGTTTAATTATGTGGTTTTAAATATATATATATATATATATATATATATATATATATATATATATATATATATTCGCGTATTTCTCATGATCCTGTTAAATGTATGGCATGTCAAGCACGAGGAATGGAATGGAAGACCCTAGGTCTTATTTATTATTTTATCATCAGAACATATCACAGCTCCTGGCACATGGAAGATGGCTGATAAAATTTGGTGAATGAATGAAAGACTAAAACTCCCTCTTTAGGCATATCCACAGACACTACCTGATCACCTCCTCCTTACCCACCAGTGGCCTGAGCAAGACCGAGCTGTATAAATGCAGCCCTCGCTTTCAAACTCCTTAGAAGACGAAATCCCTCCTGCCCACGCCCTGCTGAGCCGCGTTAGGGCCCATGGCTGCTTGTCCAGAGCGCTCGTTCCACCTTCTTCGCTTGCCTAATGCCTATGAATGTAGGATGGCAACGTGCTGAATGCCAAGCTGGAGCTAGCTGGCTGCTTTCATGAGACTCCCCCGGCCTCATGTGTCAAACCATTGCGTTATCCTAGAGCGTGCCCACTGCCTGGCACATGATGTGAGCTGCAGCTCCCAGTGACAGCGATGTGGCTCCCCATCCAGTGTCTGAATACCTTTGCTGGGAATTAGCCTGATAACCCAGAAGCTGTTCCCACTTTCCTTTCTGCCTGGGGGCCACAGTCCACGATCCATAAGAAGAGTTCACTCAGTAGTTCCTTCTCTGCCTCGCCCTACCTCGCTCTATCACCTCACCATGGTCAGATCAGGGTTCTATGGCTGCCACTTTACTGATTTTCTTTTTTTTACTCTTTGTACTGATTTTCTGTATTTGTACTGATTCTTTTGCATAACATCCGCAGTCTCTTTGAAAAGCATTTTTCCCTCCCAGTACCTGCACCTGCTGGAGTCGGCATGGCCAGGCTGGCAGAACCTCCATCAAAACTCTGCCTTGCTGCCCCTTTGTGTCTTCATCCACTGGCCTTGACCCATGCCTGGGACATGAGGAATATCAGTCAGCAAATGCTATCAACTGGGAGACAAATGCACATGACCTTACCGATATTCAAAATTCCATGGGACATGTAATTGTAAATTACAATTACAAAGGTATGAAAACACTTTCTAAAATGCTAGTGATGGTTCAGGGTAACAGTTCTTGAGTGCAGAGATACCATAAAAATGAATAGCGTAACACAGTTTTAAATGCCTGTTGAGCGCAGGTGCGAAAGGTTCTATCCACACATATCTCCACTGTAACTGTTAGTCATTCTGTTAGATGGCATGATGTTTTCAGTGGGGCTTCTGTATCATGGTCATATACCCAGGCTACAGAACCAATCCCTTCCCATCTTCGACCCTAGACTTGCTTTCCCAGCCCTTGTAATCTGGTTACATGGGTCCTGTGCAGCCTTATTTCTCATTGTTTGCTGAGGCCTCACCAGCCCATGAACAGACTAGCGCCTTCCAACTCAGGAGTGCCCTCCTCTCATCCCTCCACTACCAGGCTCTCTCCATTGTTTCTAACCCATTGCAAGGCTTGTCCTCTGCACAAGCTTTCTCCCACAATTCAAGCCATTTGATTCTGAATGGAAGACAGCCTATTTCACTCCATGCACTCAAATTGCAGAAACATATGGCTTCACATATGGCAGGTGCTGGTGAGCTCCCTGGTGGACAAAACAGCCACGTTGATGGCCATGTCCCCCTCAACAGGTCACACGGTGTCCAGCACATTCTAGTTGCCCTACACACTGATTGATAAGGACCCTGCAGAGCAATGGCCCTGAGCCAACCGTCAAAGTGAACACAGGCAGAATCTGCCCTTCTCATGGGATGGCCATGGAAGTGAGGCCCCTCCCCCTCCCCGCCGGGAACATGGTGCCGGGAGAGGTCACCCACAAAGACGATGGTCCCTCATTATCAATTCAGTCCCCGTGGAAACCCTTGCCAGGGCCCTTAATTTCTTGTGTTAAAACAACAAACGAGGTGACCCCAGCACCATCTCTAATAGGAGGCATGGGTCAACAATTATTCATTTGTACTAGTGCTTTTCGCATGACGGGCTGAGATGAAAATTTGTCCTCTTCCTGGCAAGAGCTATAAATTAGTTTTATGCTACTGTTAAACCCAGAGGCAAAAAAAAAATAAAAAGTAGGGGGAAGGGATTGGAAGTGGGGGAGGGTCAGTGAGTAAGGCCTGACTGCTTCCAGCGACAAAGCTGCTTCTTGGACGGTGTGGACAAGGAGGAGGGGACAACAGAGGATAATGACATTGGGCCACAGAAGGAATTGATGCAGAGACGCTGAGACAAGACAGTGAACCCTTTGAAGATCTAACCAAATGTTATTTTTCTTTTTATCCCCACTAACTGGTAGGTTTACCGAATACATTAATAACTGATGGGGTGCATACAGCAATTGTGTGTTTCTTAGCCAGATCTGAACGAAACCAATGATGCCACACCCATATGAGTTCATGAATTCGCAAAGGCCAATGGCACCAATAAAAACAATGCTGTTAATCTGTGCTTTTTTGGCATGCTATTTTTTCCATAAGCTAGTAATGGGGAAGAAAAAGCTATCCGTATAATACTTAGGTATTTATGTGCAGAAGGCATTGAAAAAAGTACACACCACAATGTTAATAGTGGTACTGTCAGGACAGCGACATTCTGAGTTTTCTATTCTCTCCTTCATACTATGCAGAATTTTCTAAAAATTTTGTGACAAGAATACATTTCCTTCTAATCAGAAAAAAAATGTTTTTTAAAAAAATATCCATCAGCCTATAGTTCTCTGTGCTAGAATAAAAAGAACAGTGGTATAGATCATCTAGAAGATGGGAAAAAATCACCCATGCTTGACTTTGGAATATGTTCCATACATTTCTTCCCCAGAAGATTTATCTTCCTAATTATGCTTTGCTCTTTACTTAATATTAGGATTGGTTCTAAGTCCCTGAGCTCCCTTGCCAACTAATGAGCTGAACTGGATGGCAGGAAAAAATCAGCTTGGAATGAAATGAAATGCGAGTTGCAGATAACCCACAGGCAGGCGGGTAGCTGAGCTCGGGCTGAGCCCCCAGCGGGGGCAGGAGGCTCTGGGGGGCCCCAGATCCCACACTCTACAGCCAGACTCCCCAGGAGCAAAACCCAGCTCCACTGCTGCTGACCCTGAGGCCTGGGAAAAGACCCTCACCTTTCTGCACCCTCGTTTCCCTGTATGCAAACTGCTAGTGATCATGGCCTCCTCCTCCCCGCCTCCGGGAGCCCCAGGAGGATTAAAGGGGATAACACCTGTCCTGTGCTTAGCCTGGGCCCTCAGCAGGTGTCAGCCAAGACAGTTCTGCTTGGGGCATGGCCTTCCAGGATTTGTATTCACAGACTACTTTCTTCCAAACGATTTGAAAACGCTTCCTCGCACTCTCTCGGAGCGGGGCAGGCACCGTCCTTCTCATTTTACAGCCATGGAAACTGAGGCCCAGAAACCTGACAAGAGCTGCTTCTGGTCTTGCAAGACATGGAAGGGCTGTGGCCACATCTCGGTTCCCCATGTGCCCCGCCCCCGCCCCTCCCATGAGTTGACAGTTTATGCCTCAGTCTCCTTTCCTAGCCAACACAAGGACATGGAAGTTTCAACCCAAGGCCTGTTCATAAAGCCTTCTGAAGATTAGCCAGGGAGTTACTGGTAAGTGCTTGGCCAAGTTCAAATGCTATGAAAATGCCAAGTTCTAGTAACGGGGGGACATTAAAGAGACGCCCATTCATTTTGAGTCCTTGTCGCGAGGCTGGTACATTAGCAGGAGTGGGAATGAAGACCTGTCAGTCTTCAGTGCCATTTTCAGCTTCCCTTCCTTCCAAAATAGTCTCTGATGTTTTGTCAGCTGCGGAATGGGGGACGGCATGACGGGGAGGATAAAGTGCCTCCGAACGCCCTTCCCCTGCAGGTGATTCGTACAGAAATCAGACTCTTCCTCACCCCTCAAGGCACCTTCTCCTCCCTGTCAGGTTCCACAGGACAGGGAGGGCGGGCAGTTTGCACTCAGACCTCTACCAGACCCTGGACAGGACACCACACTCATCCTTCTCCTACGAACCCCTTCCTGACCCCGAAAGCACTTGCTCCCCTACTAGAAAAGTCAGCTCCATGACCAGAGGGACCACGTTTGCCTTGTTCGCCATTTAATCCCCAGCACCTCCCATGGCGTATAGTAACTGCTCAATCTATAGTCGGTGAATGAGTGAGGGAATGAATGAATGGATGAATTAATAATTAATCCACTACATAACAGCAGAATGGTATGGAAATCAATGGATGCCACTGAAGAGGGTGATATTTGTTTATGTATTACTACTACTGAAAACTAAGAGCTCCCTCTAAATTCTGAACACGAAAACCCAATTAAACTAAAGAGTAAGAATTACCAACAACCGTTTAAAAAGTGGGAAATTTATGAATGAAAGCTAGAAGCTCTCTCCTAAAAAATGAATTTAAATACTGTGAAAAGGAAGAAGATAAACCAACTTCGCATTCTGTACTTAAAAATTCCCTCACAGCTATGCTTCCCCTCGCCCTCCTGGGAGGCTGGTCTGTGTTCCAGGCTCTGCCTGGGCGAGGAGACTCCACAGGACTGACAAGTCAAGCCGATACCTTGCAGAATGGGGCAGCCCTCCGTTAGGAAGGTCCTTTGGAACCTGTAAGGATAGGAGGCTGTCAAAGAATCGGAGAGGTAAGAGGAGTGTCTGAGGTCACCAAGAACTGTTAGTCTGATCCCACAAGGGAATCCCAGCAGGATGTGAGAGGGCGGGAAGGTCTGGGCAGGCGAGATCCTCAAAGTGTGGCCTGTGACTCAGCAGTTTGGGCGTCAGGGAGCTGGTGAGGAGGGCGGAGTCCCAGCCCCAGCCCAGACCTGTTGAATCAGTCTGCATTTTCACAAGGTGCCCGGGTAATTCGTGCACACTGCCGCGTCAGCGGGGAGGTGAAGGGAGAGGTTTTGCTGCTGGAATTCCAAGGGCCGCATGGGAGATCCATACATGTGCAGGGCCTGAAATCGGGTGAGTTAGGTCAGCCGAAGCTTTGCACATGCCTCTCGTACAACACCCCCCTAGAGCATAGGAACAGCAGAGAGAGGAAGCCAGGGCCGAAGCCACAGGTGCCGTGGGGGCCGCACCCATCCCAGCCTGCAGCTGGCTCAGCCTGGCGAGTTAACGCTCCTTCCCCTGGGCCGGCTGGAGAGACTGGGACACTTGTAGGAAGTGGGCAACCTCCAATGGCGGAACTGTGAACAAAACAGGACCAATGTTGAAGTGTAGCCACGGTGAATTCTGGAAACACACATATGGACCCAATTTCAATTGCCTTGAAGTACATTGGGCTAATTATCTTAGCAGACACTAATAAATGGATTCCTTAGAGACGCACAGTGACTTTAATAACTCAAAGATGAATATTGGAGGAATGAGTTATTAAGGTCTGGCCAGACTGCCGACCTCCCAAGCCCAGGGGGCAGCAATTCTCCCTTCGGCTTTCCCATGTCTTCCCTCCAAGCCTAAGGTTTTTTATTAAATATATACCCAGAGACTGGGAAAGCTTTAGAGCCAATAAAACACCTGCCCCCATCTCACTTATGGGGCTTTACTCAGAGCTGTCTTAGCTTATCGTGGTGGTGTTGTAGAGAGAAAGAGTGAATTATTTAGTCAGACATGTGCGCCTGTCAGGGGTAGCCTCCTTTCAGCCCTTGGTGAGCTGTGGTACTGGTTTCAGTCCTTAGCCCCTAATCTAGTCTCAGAGAGAAGGCTAGGCCTGCACCACTCCAGGCGTGGCTGGGAATGTCTTCACTGCCTTTTATCCGGTTCCCAGGCCCTGCGTCTCCCTGGAACTGTCAACCACGATCCCCCCACTTCTAAGCCCATGTGACTCTTACTCTCTGGACACCCAGGACCTGTCTGTCCCAACTATGACTCCCTTCCCCAACCCCGTTCCCCCTAAGTATCAGCATCTCAGGCAGCTAGATCAATACATGGTCAAATGAGCACATGTGACAATGAAAGAAAAGGCATTCTTCCTCAAGCCCGTACAATATGCCCATTTAATAGTGACCCGGAGATAATGGCCACACACGGCCACTCCCCCTCTCTCTCTTTTTTTTGATGTATAGCATGCAGTGAAGTGAATTTTTATGTATTTCTCAGTGGATATACATATATAAATATGTATATTATATATGTACACATATCTATATCTGTCTATATCTATCATCTATATCTGTCTATCTATCTATCCATCTATCCATCTATCTATCTATCTATCTATCATCATCTATAGGTATACCCATGTAACCACCACCTAGATCAAAGTTAATATATTCCTGGCTCCCCAGAAGCTCCCGGCTGTCCCTTCCCAGTCAATATGCCCCCACACAAAGATAACCATTGTTTGAGCCTCTGTCATCATAGATAAGTTTTGCATGTTTTAGAACTTCATGCAAATAGAATTATTAAGTATGTAAGTATTAAGTATGTCTAGCTTTTGTTTATTCACTGTAGTTTTGAAATGTATCCGTGTTGCTGTGTAGCAGTAGCTCATTCTCTGTCATAGCTGTGTGGCACTTAAATGTATAACATATCCATTTAAAGGACATTTAGGTGGCTTTTAGATTTTGGGCTATTATGAATTAATCCTTCTGTAAATATTCATGTATGTTTTTTGATCACATAACATTCGTTTCTATCAGGTGTCAAATGTAACTATAAAGATTCTGAGATTTTCCTCTACTTGCAGGCTTGAAAATTAGCCTGCCCCAGTTTCATGGATGCTGGTGGAAGACACAAGCTCCTGGGTCAGAGATGAAGGGCATCTTGTTACCCACAGCAATAGCAGCAGCCAGAGTATCTGCATTTTTGTACCAGTCCTTGAGACCCAATTCCCACAGGGAAATGCAGAGAGGGCTAGATGATGCCTGCACACACAGTGGGTTGCATTACCAAAGCTTAGGAAGCCGAAATCTTTTCTAATGGATAGTAAGCATGCCTGCCCTTAGCTCTGGAGGGAGAAATTCTGTGTCTCAAGCATGTAAGAACATCGGTCTTTTGCTTCAGAGGGAGACACTACCTCTATATTTCAAGGCTGCTCACTATACAAACATCCTTGAAAAGATAGTCTGGAACAAAAGGCAGCCAATGCCTGGCTTGCAAGATGTACAGAAGTGCAAGGGCCCAGTGGAGACTTGTTTCCCAGCAGGAGTATGCCCAGGAGTAGAATTGCTGAGTATTTTAGCAAATACTACCAGAAAAGTGATTGTACCAATTTATACTCCCATTGGCGATGTATGAGGCTCGGCTGCTCTACACCCTTGCCAACACTTGATATTGTTGATCTGTTTCATTTAAGCCATCCTAGTATGGCCATGCCTTTGTTTTGTCAGGGATTCTTCCGCATACAGGGCTGCTTACCTATTATTTATAATGATGGTTCAGATCAACATGAATATTATTACCAAGTTTTTACCTGTTAACTATATATTAATAGCCATATGGCAACATGGTAATGGACAACATAGGGGTGAGGCTCTGGGGAAGCAGGAAGACACACAAAGCAAACCTCTCTCAGGGAACACATTTTAAAGATATAGAAAGTACGAGGTGGTTCCTGAGCTGGGAAAGCTGCTCTTAAGGGAAGATGATGCCTATGAAATGCCTTTCAAGCCCTGCCACCATGGGTAAGAGGCCTGAAGGATAGGCGTCCTGTGGAGGAGAAAGGGGCTGGGAAAGCCACTGGCCAGAGCTGCTCATAGGCATGTCTAAAATGTCTAGCAGCGCAACACTGACCAAAAGGCTATTAAATGATGATGATGATGAAGGTGATACCAATCATTTCTTGAGTACCATCTACATTCCAGGCACTAAGCTAGGCTCTACATATATTAAATTACACTGTACATTGCAACCAGCATCCATTAGCCATGATGAGATGGAAATATCCAGTGAAAGGCTTGTTGCTAGTGAGAACATTGGTCCTGGGTGAGAGCTGTCAGGGAGTTTTAAGGTTGACTTGGGAGAGCTTTGGTATGTCCATGACTTCATCTAATTCAGATATGAGCCTAGATTTACGCAGGGTGGATTTCCTCCACTTACATGTCCGTCAGCTAGCTATTCACTAATAATAATACTAGTGATGATGATGATGATGATGATATCTTCTTACTCTGGGCTAGGTACTATACCATGTACTTTGTATATCATTCAATCCTCACTTCAACTGTATGAGCTGTTATAATTCCGATTTTATAGAGGAAGAAACTGAAGCATAGAGAGGTTGATAGTCCACAGTGTCACAGCTTTTAGTAGCAAAACCAGGATTCATAGCTAAGTTTGTCTGACTTCAAATATGTTTCCTCCTACTCTGAAGCAGTGTCTTTCTTTCTATTCTTGGTCAAAGGGCACACTTCTATTTTAAGGACAGGCCTATGGGAAAGCCTCATTTGCTGACGATGATTCTTGGGAATTCAGCCTGCTGTTGGAAGACGGTCTTTTTTGTGACGTGACCTGGTCCTCTGCTCTCAATTCGTGCCTCTCTGGTGTGATCCCATGGGTGTGCGTTGATAAGCCTCCTAGGAAGGAGTCTAGGCCACAGCCATGGCTCTGTGTAGACACAACACAGTGTGTCCTGACAGTGAGGCCACTCTCAGGCTCGGTCATCCAGGTCAGAAGCAAGTCGCCAGGTAGGAAACCAGAGCTCTGAGGAGAGGTCCTGGGCAGGCAGAGGGAACCCCTGCTTCTCTCACAGCCTTGCCATCTTGGACCTGGAAGACTGAGAGGAGTGCAGGCGTGCAGGCATGAATGCATCGGAGCTGGAAAATTTGGAAATAGACTGGGAGCCAGGATGGGACAGGCCTGATATTGTACCCAGAAGATGAGGCCTGCCCCTAAGCACTGGTCCAGCGAGGGAGCTCAGGATTGCGTCTGCTTTATTTTACTCTGAATCTGCAGATAAGCAGCTCAAAGATATAGCCGGGATCAGAGACACATGTGAATAAGTGCCACCATCCAGGGACAGCCTGGTTGCCTCCCGACACCAGCAGTTCTGTAGTGTCAGCAGTCAGAGGCTGTGAGAAACCCACCACCAGGTCAGAGTTGCCCAAAACTCTGACAGGGAGGCCAGAGGCATGGTGAGGGCAACAGGAATAGTCAAATCAACATTCCAGCAACACGTACAGTTTACTCAGCTCCTCTAAGATGGAAAAGGTTAAGACCCAGCAGAATGTATCCATTCATTCACAAAAAACTTTTATTGAGCCTTTTTACAATAGGTACCAGAAAGTGTTCTAGAGATACAGCAGTGAAAATAGCCAAGTTCCTCTTCCCTAGAAACTTACATCACAGTAGGGAAGATGAAGAGCACACAGATAAACAGATGGCCTGCACTATATGTACATTATGATTGTATACAGTAGCCCCCCCCACTTACCTGAGGTTTCACTTTCTGCAGTTTCAGTTACCCATGGTCAACTCTAGTCCGAAAATATTAAATGGAAAACTCCAGACATTTTGAGAAAGAGGGACCACATTCACATAACTTTTATTACAATATATTGTTATAATTGTTCTGTTTTATTATAACTTATTGTTAATCTCTTACTGTGCCTAATTTATAAATTAAACTTTGTCATGGATATGTATGTATAGAAAAACATAATGTGTATACGGCTTACCACTATTGGCAGTTTCAGGCATCCAGTGGGTCTTGGACTATATCCCTTGAGAACAAGGGGGGACTGCTTTAGGATTGATAAATTTTATGAAGTGAAATAAAGCAGGGTAAGAAGACTGAGAGGTTGTTTTTTTAATAGGTAAGGGAAGGACAGCCTCAGGGTTAAAGTAAGTATGGGGCAGGACTTGAGTAAAGTGGGAGGGAGCCACGTGGGTACCGGAAGTGTTCTGAACAGAGTGCAGAGGCCCTAGGCAGGTAGACAGCAAGGTCGAAGAACAGAAAGTGGTTCATGTGCTTAGAACAGAGTGAGCAAGGGGGTGTGGGTAAAAAATGACGAGGCCAGAGAATTAGCTGGAGGCCAGTGAACATTGGTTCTTGACAGCCAAGATAGGGCATTGGGTTTCATTCTGAGTGTGATGGAAACCCATTAAAACATATAGTGAGAAGAGTCACAGTCTGTATGAGGCAAGTACGGACACAGGAAGACTCATGGATTAATTTCCTAGGACTGCCACACAAATGACCACACACTTGGGAGCTCAGAATAACAGAAATTTATTCCTACACAGTTTGGGAGGCCAAAATTCCAAAATCAAGGTGTTAGCAGGGCCACTTTCCCTCTGAAGGCTCTAGAGGAGGACCCTTCCTGGCTCCTCCTGGTTCTGGTGGCTCCCAGCATTCTGTGGCTTGTGGCCACATCACTCTAGGTTCTACCACTGTCTTCACATGGCCTCTTCCTCTGTGTGTATGTTTTTTCCTCTTCCTTCTCTTTCAGGGACACTTGCCACAGGTTTAGGGCCTATCTGGATAATCCAGAATGATATCATCTTGAGATCCTTAACTCACTTACATCTGCAAAGACCCCTTTTCTCAAATAAAGTCTCATTCACGGGTTCCAGGAGTTAGGATGGAGACATATCGTTTGAAGACCACCTTCCAACCCAGTACAACTAGTTAGGAGGCTATCATAGTAGTCCAGGGAGGAGATGAGGGTAACTTGCCCGAGGTTGGTGCCAGTCAGATGGTGAGAAGTGGTTAGTGTCGGAGTGACAGGTCAATGGGGAAGAGTTATTTATTTATCCTCTCCATAAATATTTCTTGGGTGCCTACCATGCTCCAAGCACGGCTGACACGCGGGGTGCAGTGGGGAAGAAACAGATGTAAGGCTCACCCTCCAGCAGCTCACATTATGGCCCAGAAGCTGGACATTGAATAAGTGTGTTGCACGTTATGAAGGAAACATGCAACAGACAGACAGGACCTAGTCAGAGAAACACTTGAAGGAGAAATACAACTTAGCCAGGCCAAAGGGTGCTCTGGAGCAGTGGATGCGGAGGGTGGTGGGTTCTGGCAGAGAGAGCTGAATTTATGAAGTTCCTGGTCATGACTTTAAAGAAACAGACAAACAAAGATGGCTTGGGGCCTTGGGCAGCCCGGCCATCAGAATGTCTCAGACCATCTAGGACACACCTCTGCCCATGCACCTCTGTTGACACATCTGCTTCTGACATTTGCATTTGCACATGTAACCCTTTTTAGCAACCCGCCCCTTTTCTAAGGTTGCACCACTGGCTCCTAGAAGAGTGACCCGTTACATAGCCACACCATTGCCCATACCTAAGGTTGTCCAGGTTGGCTGAGGTTGTGCTCCCAGTGTGCTAGGCCTCCTCCTGCAGTCACCCCCGTGGTCCTGAAGTCATCTTATAGAGATGTCGTAGTTAACGGGGCTTCAATTAATTAAATTTTAACCTTTAAGCGGCTGATATAGTCACTGGGTTTCACTTGCTAATTGCAGATATGAAAGCCTGACTACACAAAAAGTTGCTTTTAAGAAAGTCTTTCATCTACAAGATTCATAAAACTCATTAGCATGCTCAAATCCTCACCGATGAAAGGCAGAGCCGAAGAGTAAATAAAGATGGAGCAGCACTCGTCTGTGGTTTGACGGCAGGCCCACCCCTAATACTCACAGGGCTCACGGCCAAAGTGCAAATGGTGGCCTATTTACTGTATTTCTAAATGCTTACAAGTAAAAATCAAGGCAAGAGGCTCTTAAAATATGTTCTACCCTCCTACCTTAGTAATTATCCCTTTACAACGACCTGGATGGCAACAGCCCTCAGTCCTGACATGTCTTACTTTCTCCCAAGTGAGACACAATCCTACACTGCGATGAATCTCATGCAAAGACAGCAGGTCACACATCCAAGCTCTGCTCACATCCACGCCCAAATAGTCACCCATTGGCCACACCTTATGTCTAATGGTTCATCTTCCTTACACTGGATCCCAGAAATAGCACAGACTGCAGGAAACTGACTCAGAGGCATTATGTAGAGAATTCCAGGACCCCGGAATTCTGCAGTGTGATCTAGAAGGGTCAGTTCATGGGCTGTGGGTGGGCACTGCCCATTAGTGCCCCATCTCATGGGGAGGGGTATAGCAGGAAGAGGGCAGTAATCTTTGGTTGGACCGAAGTTACTTCCTGGTGGCTGTTAACAGGCAATGAATAAGGAAGTATGGGTGTGCCCCGCCTCTTAGGGCAATGGTCCTGCCAGGTGTGGGAAGGGAAAGTGGGCCTCAGTCAGTCTAGGAGGTGGGCAGATTCTCTGGGTTCCCCCAGGAGACCAAATTTCCCAAACAACTTGTAAGAAACAGTGCTATTGAGAAAGGGAACGCCTGAGGCTTAGTGCAATCTCTCTAAAAAGGAAAAGCAAAGAAAATGCCTCTCTGGCAAGAGAAATTGCTTTTTCAAAGCTTTTGTTTGATGTCCTGTGATGGCAGCTGAGCGTGCGTCAGCGCCCTCCTCCTGGTCAAAGCCCAGGCATATTCTGTGTCTCATCACTGTCGGGTTCTGGGGGAGGAGCTGTCGGGGCACCTTCCTGCTGCGCCCACAGCTGTGGACTCACACAGAGACACACGCACGCACGCACGCACGCACGCACATACCGTTTCTACAGCAGCCAAAAAGGAAAGGTAGACAAACAGCCTATTCATCATGAATATGGTCCAGAACAAGGTTCATCTATAAATCACTCATTCATTCAAACAATAAATACTTATTGAGAGTCCCCAAGACGCCAGACACTGCAAAGTACTGAATTTGCCCATCACGGGACTAGTCATTGGGCAAACGAAACACAGCCCCTGCTCTCAATGCTTCCCTCCTAGTTGAGGAGAGAAGGCTTTTCAGTCCAAGTTGAAATAAGTAGTGAATTGTATAAACAGATCTTAACTGCTGCCTGAGCCACAGGACAGGGAGGGAGGCAGGCAGCATCCCGGGCTTAGAAGGGCTGATGGTCTCACACAGGTAACACCAGCTGGGATCATGGCTACCGCACCTGAATAGAGCCGCTGTGATCCTCGTAGATGAAGCTGTCACTGGTGCATCGATAAGTGCCTCAAATATGCATCTAGTGTATGCCGGACCCTGTGAGAGTGGTGAGGACATGGGAATGATGAGGCCCCATTCCAAAGGCACCCAGCAGGCAGGAAAGCACACATGTGTAAGCCAGCCAGCCAGGGCTGGGCAGCCAAGGGCCAGGATCTGGGAGCTGGAGAAGGGCCCTGGGAGCTCCAGGGCTGAGTCCTGTGTGTTGTGTTCACAATGTCCCCACATATTCCTTCCCAGCCCCTCACATGGCCAGGGACTGTATTTATAAGATGACCAGCTTGGGCAGCAGGCTTTTAAGAGTGTAGACATCTGTCTTGTCCCCTTTTTAAAGCTTTTCAGCCATGAACTTTGGTTTTAAAAAGTTTTGCCACCAAAATTTTACTCTTTTATCAGTAATACTCATTTTCCTCTTTTCTAATTAGTTATTGCATTTATAGCCCAAGACTCAAGGCTTCTGTGTGTTTGCTAACCAATGTCTCCTTGCTCAATTTACATAATTTGGATCACCAGTAAAGAAACTGTGTATGTAGTGACATCAGAGGCAAGGTTTTTTGTTTGTTTGTTTTTGTTTCATAATTTTTTTTAAAAATTAGTTTCAGGTGTACAACACAGTGCAATAGTTATACATTTTACCCCTCAAAGTAACAATCCCCCACCCCCAATTCGCCACCCCACTCCCCCCCATATCATATATATCTATTACTCTTCCTCTGACTCTCTTCCACAGTATAATCCACATCCCGTGACTATCTATATATTCAATTACAGTAGGAATACCACCTCCACTTTAGTAATACAGTGCAGTGATCAAACCTCTACTCCATCCATGAAATGGTCTCCCTAACAAGACCTATGACCATCTGACATTCCACAGAATATTTACAACATTATTAATTATATTCCCCAAACTGTTTTTCATATCCCAGTGGCAATATTGTAGTTGCCTATTTTTGCTGTCTAATCCCTTCCCCTTCTCCCTCATCCCCATCCCCCTCCCAATTAGCAACCCTGATTTTTCCTCTATATCTATGAGACAGTTTCTGTTTCCTTTGCTCATTCATACAGTTTTTCAGATTCCACATATGAGTGAGATCATATGGTATTTGTCTTTCTCTGACTGACTTATTTCACTTAACATAATAGTCTCTAGGTCCATCCATATTGTTGTAAATGGTATGATTTCATTCTTCTTTATAGCGGAGTAATACTCCATTGTATAAATATACCAGTTTCTTAATCCAGTCATCTACTGATGGGCATTTTGGTTGCTTCCAAGTCTTAGCTATTGTAAACTGTGCTGCTATGAACATAGGAGTGCATAACTTTTTTTGAATAAGTGTCTTGGTTTTTTCAGGATAAATACCTAGGAGTGGAATTGCTGGGTCAAACGGTAGCTCTATTTCCAGTTCTTTGAGATACCTCCATACTGACTTCCATAGTGGCTGCACCAATCTGCAATCCCACCAGCAGTGCAGCAGGGTCCCCTTTTCCCCACAGCCCCGCCAGCACTTGTTGTTTGTTGATTTATTGATGATACCCATTCTGACTGGAGTGAGGTGGTATCTCATGGTGGTTTTTATTTGCATTTCCCTAATGACCAGTGAGGTTGAACTTTTTTTCATATGAGAGGCAAGGTTTTGATACACCTAAAGATGACATTAGATCACCATCAGTCCTTGACTCAGTGGCCAGATATAGGAACACTTAGGCAATAAGCTCCTGGACCCACCCCTAAGGTTAAGGATCTCTCTGAAATACTTTAACCAATGTCCATAGCTTGAAACCTACAAATTTCATCACAGTCTATTTCTCGCTTCTATTATGCTGCCTAACAAACTACTGACTTCACCAATGAAACCCTCTGCGGAAATGTTAATTAGCAGCATCTGGTGTGGATCAGAAATATGGATGCTAATTGAGGTAATTGTAACCATACTCTCTGGAGTGTGGCCTTTCCAGTAAAATGTTAGGTGTTCACCTCAAAGTGTGAATTCCTGATTAGGGAATTGACAGCCCCTAGAGTGCAGGCTAAAAATGTACACATTTATATCCCATTCTCTCCACTAAAGTATTTTGAAGAAAATTGTAGATATTATCATGCTGTCTACAGAAGACCTCATCCATGTGCTCCTGTCTGGGGGGAAACGAGCGTAAGATACACTTTCTAATGAAGATGCTGTATTCCCATGGATAAAAGCCCCGTTGTTGCTTTCTATCTTCATTTAACTTAGTTCTTAACTGTTTGGAAGCATCCCAGAGTCCTCTTGGATTTTGTGGGCAAGTGTACAGTCATGCTAAGTTTGAAGGAGAAGTGGGGAGCCAGGGCACCCCAGGGAAATGGGCTGGGCAGCACTGAGCTTTCAGCCTTGACCGTCCTCTCCAGAAACAGCGAGTTTTCATGTGGCATAGACCTGGGAGCAGCCACAATTGTTCTCTCTCCGCAGCCGACCTGACTCCCAGCTTGGGTCAGGCCTTGACTTTATCCCACTACTCTGACACCTGCGCTGAAATTTTACCCCACACACCTGCTCCTCCTCCCAGACATGCATCCATAGCATCATCACTGCCTTTCGCCCTTCACCCAGCACCAGAAAACCCTAGGTAGTTCACTCTCACAAATACCACGGCTTGAGCAAACTCAGAGCAAACAAACGCCTTTCATCTGAAATTGGGTGGAAAATCCTCCTCCAACGGAAACGCATTAGCATGGCCATGTTCCTGGAGACAACTGCAAAGGGGTAGCCATCCTCTAAGCAAAGGAAACAGACGCTGGAGTAAGGGTCACGTATTTCTCCGGGGCGGGTTTCCCCTTCGGACTCCAGCGTTCGGAGGGATCATCGTTACCAACCATGGGAGTGTGGCTGATCCAATTAAGGAAGTGTTTTTAAATTCAATTACACCCTCAGTGGAAATGGTCTCACTAATGCTCTGGGAAAGAATTATACCCAGTCCATAAAGCCTTACATTTTAAAACCCAATTTTGCACAATATTCTAAAGGTTAATTCAAGACCTCTCCTCCAAATGGAAGTTAACGACAGCCAATGGAAAGAAGGCATCTGTGGACTGGCTGGGGTTTATCAGTCGGTAAGAGTTCATCAGTTTTAATTAGCGTAATCACTAATGTTGCACTAACAGTTTAGTGAAGGAAAGTAATTACTCACACATCCACTGCATTGGATGGAAAGATTAGAATTCATTTTCCAAAACGATTAGCGTTTTGCCAATTAAAAGAATTCCTTCTCCCTTTCAGCAGTCCTGTGACCTTGCTCACCCCAAGACCATTTAAATAAAACGTATTTGCATCAGAAGATGGAGCAAGAAGAAGAATTAAGACTGTTTATTCTTGGTGACTTCTTGGGGTGCAGCAAGCTCGTGGCTCTCTATGAGTTTATATGTCTTGCTCTGTCAGCAGTCACTCACGTCCATCCCTTTGGATTGGAGCCGTGGCTGCTTTGTTACCCTGCGGCAATTAAGAAATGAAAAGGCTAGTGGAGGACGAGGCCAAAAGTTAGGACAGGAGAGTCTCGATGCAGTGATCACTGCCAGGGTCTGATAGTCGGACTGCTGTGCAGACTCTCGGCGGCTGGCCCCATCCTGGTGCCCCCTTAGAACAGGCTTTGTTGGCCGGCCGAGTGGCGCAGCGGTTAAGCGCTGGCTTGGGAAGCCAGTGGCCCCGGTTCGGTCCCACATATGAGGGCCAGTGACACTGCCCTCAAAAAACAAAACAAAACAAACGAAAAAAAAAAAGAACAGGCTTTGTTGGTGCTGCACACAGGAGCTCCCTAAAGCACAGCTCTGTGTCTCTTGCCCCCCCCCATGGACTCCTACTGTGGACTGGGTGCCACCTTTGTACCTCAGCTCAGCTTCCGAGACTTGGGCAGTATGGTCTGACTGCTCGTCATCTCCACCAGGTCCTCCATCTACCAGCCACTCAGAACTTGCCATTTCTTTTTTTTTTCTTTTTTTTTTTTTTTTCTTTTTGGAACTTGCCATTTCTTAACCATCCCGTGTTCTTTGATACCCGGCTGCATCCCACCTGCCCTTCACCCTGGGAACGCACCTTTGGCCTATTCTGTCAGAGCCTCCACCCTTCACTTCACACTGACCACAATGGCTACCTCCCCCATTGGTACCGGCAGGGCCCCGCTGCATCCCGCATTTGTGCATTCTCGTGTATTATTATTCGTAATCATAGTGAGCTACTGGGGCAGGAATGAGGATCTTACTCTGTGCGGTATTCAGACCCTTGCACATGGTAGGTGGTGCATGCATATTTGTCAAATGGCTTAATAAGTTGTAGGCTGAGGCCTATCCCCCACCCCCTCCTTCAGCCTCATGAAATCTCAGCCCAGGAAGCCCAGCCTGGTCAGATCAATGAACATCACAGAGGAGGAAATGGAGACGTTTGCATACAGGTGGGCATTCCCTCTTCACCTGTGCACCTCACCAAGCATGGCTTCCGAAGGGAGCAGACCCTTGCTGAGTGCGTCTCTGGGCTCCCTTCTGGTGGGTCTCTGATTGGATTTAGCCAGTGAGAGGCCCTGGCAGGAGTTTGGAGGCAGGGAAGAAAGGGAGGTCAAGGCATTTCTTCCCCTCCCCGCCCCACAGCTTTGATTCCACATCTCTCATGTTCGCTGTACAGAATAGGATGGAGAAGGTGGAAAATAATTAGCCAGGAGACTGCTTCTCGGATGGGAATTTCAGGATGTTTGTCTTCGTGGATCAGCACAGAGACAGGAGGCCAAGCGTCAAGTGCGACCATGGGCTCACATTGGCCTGTGCTCAGCCCAGAGTGCTGCCCAGGTGCTAAGGTCAGCTGACCAGGGTACACGCAGGTGGGCATGGACTGAGGCAGGAGGCCGCCAAGCCTTCACCCCAAAGCACATCTGAATGGAAATGCCATCTGGATGTAATACTGAATGTGGTTTTAAAGCTGCTTGGCAGCATTGTTTCATTTGACCCCCTAACAACTCTTTGAGATAACTATTTGCTGATGGGGAAACTGACATAACATTCTGGCCGAGTAGACCATGAATCAGACCAGAGGCTGCTGGATCCAGCCTGAGGCTGTCCCAGTCTATGATCTATGTCACCTGTAACTGATCTGGGTTCCATTCCCAGCTGCACTCCTTAGTAGCTGTGTAACCTCGGGCGAGCAACACAACCTCTCTGTGTGTCAGTTTCTTCACCTATACAACGACATAATATGTTTCTCTCATAATTGTTGTAAAGACTAAGTGAGAGAGAGGGGGGCTTCTCAGAGGGTGGGAGAGGGGACAGTGTTTGGGGCTTTCCATGAGAAGCCAAGACCAGATCCACTCGAGTTTAGCAGAAGAGGCTGAACTTCTGCGGGGCCCAAGACTGATGGAAGGGCCTGGGAGGGGGCCCCTCACACCTAGTTCATGGAGTGTGTGAGTCCTTGGCCTGTATAACCCCAATGGATGGGAAGAGCCCCAACCTCCGCCCTCACCCACTGACTAAATGGTACATGCTCCAGCCGGCAAGTGGGAACTAAGCCAGGTTTATTTTCTCTTAAAAAGGAAATTGATCTTTTTCTGTGAAAAATTAAATGAAACAATTTATGCAAAAAATGCCTACTTTCCACAGTGCCTAACGCTTAGTAGATCCTACATGCTGGTTCCCATCCCTGAATTTAACACTAAAGGGTAAGTCAGATGCACTACTGGCAGGACTCTGGTATACCCTGGTTCCTTCATGGGCCCAGTGTGTGTGCAGGACGGGTGGCAGCAGACTGCCCAGTAGCTGCCATCCACAGGTCTGTGGCATTCCCGGGGTGGGGAAGGCAGGGAGGGGAGATGCAGAAACTGACAGCTGGGGTGAGCAACTCCAGTGCAGGGCTAGTCTGCGCCCCCCTCCTTGCCTGCAGGTCACCAGACCATCCAAGCATGTGTGTGTATGTGCATGCGCATGTGTGTGTGTGTCCCCGCTGTGTGCCCTAAGGAAAGAGACTAGCCAGGCCTCAGCCGCTGGCCACACGCTGAGCCCCGGGAGGCAGAACGTCTGGCAGCAGTGGTGGTGAGCATGGAAGACAGACCTGTGCCCTGGTCCTCTGTACAGCGAAGCCAGGTGCAGACGCAAGTGCCCGAAGGGTTTGGGGAGCTAGGGCAGAAGGGACACTCTCTACCTGAGGGCAGAGCAGAGAAGGCTGCCATGTGATGGCCTCATGCCTGGAGGGCCCACAGAGCTGCCATCTCCACAGAACAGCCTAGATCCTGCAGGCTAATTAAAAAAAAAATAAGAACTCAAGGAATGGGGGGCGGAGAAGGAGGGGAGGCTGGAGGCGGGATAACTGGGGAAGGAGGGAATGCTGCTGCGCTCAGAATCAGGTGTGAAAATGAATCCCAAACTTCCCCTTAAGAGCTTGCCGAGACTCCTAACCGCAGGCACATTACTATGGGAAGCCTGTTCCTTCATCTGAAAACTGTGAATCACAGCCCTCATGTCACAGGGAGGACCCTTGTGAAAACCAGAATTATATGCTCACTAATGTCTGTGTCACCCACACCAAGAAACCTGGTGTTTATTTTGCTCAAGGCTGTACTCCTAGCTCCTGTAGGGTCTGGCCATAGCAGGTGGTCAATAAATGTTCACTGAGACCTGATCAGAAGAAGCCATCACAGCTCCTGGTGTTTTTAAGGGCATTGTGGACACACTGCCATGAGGAACCAAAGGTCAGGAGAGTCTCGGGGTGGAGGCTGTCTGGGAGCAGTGAGCCCAGAAGGGCAGAAGCATGCCTGGTGGGGCCACGTCCCAGGAGTCCCAGGCGAGGCTCCCTCCCTGGAAACTATGGCCCAACTGCACATAACCAGCCCTGTGTCCCACCAGTTGCCTGAGGACCCAAGAGAGGGGCTCCCAAAATAGCACAGCCCTGATAGCACTGGAGGACAAATGGGCACTCATTGAAATTTTGTTTTAAAACTAAAAGCAGGATAAAGTAGGGGGGAATAATCCATTGACATCCAGGGCCAGCACATAAATATCAACAGTATCAGAAAGGCCAAAAAAAAACTGTTTTGTTCGTTACTACTAATGACCATCATAATGCTTATTATTTGAGGGGGAAATTGCTTCTTTGTTCAAGTATCTTATTAAAGAATCAGAAAGGCATAAATATTGCATTTTCTTGAACTGAGTTTTCAGAATCTCAACCACCCAAGGTATTTACCATGTCCCTCCTCTTTCTTTTAGATTTAAAATAGATGTTCCAATAGATTTGGAACATCTGTCCTTGCAGGAGGAATCTTTGAAGGAGCTTCTGTTTTTAATTGGGTACATTTAGGTTCTATATCAAAATGAAATAATATAGAGAAGGCTTAAATTTCTCAGCATGCAAATTTAGCAAAACGTCCAAAAAACAATTCTGTCTCCAAAATATCTGTCCAAACAGATAATAACCATTGTTGGCAAGGGTGCGGAGAAATGGGAAGCCCCTTACATGGCTCCCGGAATGTCGAACGGCGCTGCCGCTCTGGAACACAGTACAGCGGTTCTCCCCGGTTTTTAAGAAATACAGTTTTCTGCACCTGTGCCGGAGAGCCTCCTTTGAACACGTGGACCACCAGGGCAGCCCCAGCCGGGCTGCGAGGCCGGCCTCAGGCCCGCTAACGCTCTTCTCTGTCTCCTCCAGGGCGCGTCCAGCCGCAGGGCCGGCTCTCAGAGCTCCCCGGAGCCGGGCAGCCGCGCCCCCCACCACCTCACTCTCCACCACCGGCAGCAGCGCCGCGCCCCCCACCACCTGCGCCAGCAGGAGGCCGCCCAGGTGACCCCCTGCCTGTGCCCCTCCTTCTCCTGCCAGTGGGAAGGCCACCTGGAGGTGGTGGTGCCCCACCTGCGCCAGATACACAGGGTGGACATCCTTCAGGGGGCCGAGATAGTCTTCCTGGCCACGGACATGCACCTGCCCGCCCCGGCCGACTGGGTCATCGTGCACTCCTGCCTCGGCCACCACTTCCTGCTGGTGCTTAGGAAACAGGAGAGGCATGAAGGGCACCCCCAGTTCTTCGCCACCATGATGCTGATTGGGACCCCCACCCAGGCCGACTGCTTCACCTACCGCCTGGAGCTGAACAGAAACCATCGGCGCCTCAAATGGGAGGCTACCCCCCGCTCTGTCCTTGAGTGTGTGGACTCCGTGATCACTGATGGCGACTGCCTGGTCCTCAACACCTCGCTGGCCCAGCTCTTCTCCGACAACGGCAGCCTGGCCATCGGAATTGCTGTCACAGCGACGGAGGTCTGCTCCTCAGAAGCTGGGATGTGACGCTCACACACGGCCACGCCTCCACCACGACACTCTGCCTGTGCCCCTCGGGCCTCCGCGGGCAGGACTCCAGACCCCTTCTCCTTCCTTCCGTCCCTCCCTCGTTCCTTCTTTCCTTTCTTTTTTCGTCTCAGGTACTTAAGGGTATTTAGTATTTGTCTGCCTGGGCATTATATTATGTAAACATCCTGTGATTCAAGATCTCGGTGTGATACATGTCCTGATTAGTTGGTATAGTTTTATGGAACGTTTTCAATCAGATTCAGTCAGAATCCTTATTTCCCGCCACCCCCAATTCCCTTCTCCATGGCTTCCAAAATGAGGAAGAGTCCCTGAGACCACGAAGCACACTGTTAGGGCTGGAAGGCGATTTAGGATCCAAACCATTTCTTCCTTCTCTTTTCAGCCCATTTCAGGGTAAGCTAACTGGAAGTGTGCGAGACGGGCAGATTGCGGGGGGCACCTGGCCAGCTCAGAGATAACAGACACAACCGTGGCCCTTCCCGGGAACCCCAGGGTCAGAGCTGAGCTGCTGGGTGTGAGGAGATGGTGCCTCCTCCGAAGGCCAGGGCACCCGACTGGAGGCACCATTATGCTGAGTCCTGTGGGTGGAGCCCTCTTTTGGCGGCTGTCGAGGGCTTGTTCTCAGCCTGTGCCATCTTTTCCAGTTCTGCAATAAAAGTCCTCAAGGTTTTGGTGCTTTCTTGAAAACGCCTTTGCCCTCCCTTGAGCAGGTAGTAAAAAAGGATGGGCAAGCTGTGGGGAGAGAGAAGCAGCTGAAAAAACAAAGGATGCCATTACTCATGGACTTCTAGGAGGGCATTCCCTCCTCAGAGACTTGTATTACCATGTTACAAATCCATCAGTCCTTTCACTAGTGTGGAGCACTTTTGTATCATGCAGAGAACTCACCGTGCTCTTGATACCTCATAAACCAGAACCACAGCTGACCGTCAAACACAAGCCACGTGGAGGCTGTGGCCAGGGGCTCTGACCTGGGGAGCTGGCCCAGTCCCTCGTACACCGGGGAGGGTCCCTTTTCCTTTCCTTACTCTCTGAAATGCTCTGAGGGCCCCATTCAGCACACAAACATTCTCACTGGTCAAGTATGTATTCGGCACCCTGTCGGAAGGTGAATGAAAATCCATATTGCCTCTGTGCAGATGGCTTTCTCTTTGATTGTCAGAACAATTCGTCAACATCTTCTAATGGAAGTCTATCGTGTATTTGAAGAAAATAGGCCTGTTGAGTCAACCTGGTCTCCTCTGCCCAAGGCTGAGTACCTCTAGGCCTTCCCAGCCCTCTTCTCCCTCCTTGTCATTTTTGTTCTCCCCTTGGCCCCTCTCCAGTCTCTGCAGAAGCAAGGCGCCCAAACCCCACACAACGCTCATTAGAACTGAGTGGGCCATTTGCCAACCTAATGTTTCTCTCTGCCTCGTTTTTTCACCCTGACCATCTCTGCTGGGTCCTGGCAGGCCTCCCAGGGAGCACTTAGTTTCAGGCAGTTTGCCCTGGCTGCCCATCAGCAACCTTTTCCCTACCAAAAATAATCGATCCTAAAACACAACACCCTTCCCTAATGGCCAGGTAATTCTCCAGCCACCCGTGCCGCCGACCCCCACCCCCAGCACCAGAGGGGTGGTGCCACTCAACAGGATAACAGAGCTTCCTCTGGTCACACAGTAATGGCTGGGACCCTGGGGCTCAGGTTCCTTCCGTTAGAACTCTAAGGGAGCCAATAAATATTGTGTCATTTACTGAGGCAGGTCAGCAGTCCCAAGGAAAATGTTGTCGCCTCCTTCCCTTAGCACATTCGGAACACCTTACCAGGGCACCAGCTGCCCGCCAAAATCCACACGGATGGTCAGGAGCGAGCTGAGGCTAGCTGGCCAGCACTGAGACAGGTTGGCTCCCTTCGTCCCTCCCTTTGTCCCCAGGCCCTGCCCTAGCACCTCAGACCTCCCTGGCTGCAGGTATGTCACCTCTGGGAGCCACAGTTCCTCCCCTGGTTTTTGGTACCCAACCACCGTGCTAATATTTGTGTAGCATCACAGGTGCCCCAGGTAAACAAACGAAACCTCAGTAGGAGTATGATTAGTGTTCACACGGTCTTAGGGCTCCTGCAAACACCACCTCGGCCTTCTGTTGTGCCAAGTTCCCTGAGCCAAACCAGGAATAACATAGAAGTTATTGTCATTGCACATTGTATGTGAGTATGTGATCCCACACTGGAACTATGCTTCGTTCCTAGAAACCAAATTTAGAACAAAAGGTAGAAACGTGTTATTTTTGTTCATCTATGGTGCTGCCAAGAAGGCCTTTCTCTCCACAGCCATATGTGAAGAATTGAAGAAAAAGGAGCCAACTAAAAACAATGAGTAGGAATAGAGAATGGTACCAACAAAGCACATTGGCACCATTCTTTATAGTCACACAAGCTTTATAGTCACAAAGGGCCCCTTCATTTGAGTCTCAGGTTAATCTTCACCAGAATTCTCACTATCCTAAAAAAAAAAAAAGAGGTTTAGAGACATGAAATGACCTTCTCAAAGCCACACATCATGGGGGTCGGACTACAACTAGAACCTGGTAAATTGATGGCAAACTTGGTGTTCTTGCAATAGGAAGATTGATCCAAAATATTCAGCAACATCCCCACCTCATCAGTGGCCTGTGGGCCTGGGGGTCGGCTGGGTCTTGGTTCCAGGATACTTGGGGGAACCGGGAGAGAGATCAGCCTTGAGAGGCATCTCAGCTTGAAGAACGGGTCAACCTCGCAGCAGGAGGCAGGTGGAGCCCTCAGGCCCCTTTGTGGGTCCGTCAGCCACTCCAGGCTCATGCTGAGGTTCCCAGGAGTCATTCTGTGCAGGGCGCTGGGATATGGTTGCCTTGTTCCCATCTAGGTGCTCACTTAATGACACCCTCTAAGTATCTGCATTTAAAAAGCAGGCCTAGGGAGACTGTAGCACTTAATAACAAAAACTAAGAAACCAGTGTTTGTCTTCGGGCATCTGTAAAAATGATATTTTCAGGAGGTGTGGAGAGGACATTTCTCAGCCCCTCAGGCTGACTCTACCTAAATGATCAATGCAGAAGTAAAGGTCAGACATACAAAGATTGTCTTCAAGAATCGGACTCTGCGTGATCTTACATCTAAGACAGATCCCATCACTACCTGTGGTTACTGTGGACATTTTAGAAGTAGATCAGGTTCATAATAACAGTAGTTAGTACTCATAGCTACTATTAGACATTTTAGGTTCATAATAATAGTAGTTAATACTCATAGCTACCATTTGTTGAGGGTTTACTATGTGACCCAGTGGGCTAACGATTTAGTGTACAATATCTTATTGAATTCCCATAGCAAACGTATAAAGCAACTACATCATTGTACCCATGAGACACTTGAGCTAAGAGAGGTTAGACACTTGTTTAAGGTCACACAGCTAGGCATGGTAGAGCTGGGCCTGAAACCCAGCATGTCTAGCTCCAAAGTCAAGGCTTCTGACCAATATCAACCATGTCATTTCAATGAATTCCTGGACCCGAGGCTTAGAAGAACCAGTGAGAGAGTCTGAATGGCACAGAGGCCTTCAGTACTTTAGTACTAAATGTGCCCTTTCATTTCTCCTCTTTCTCCCTCTTTTCCTAGCCCAAGATGGAGTACTGTGCTACAGGTGGCTTGTAGACCAGTTGTTAAAATTCTTTTAGGAATTTTGTGAGTTAGTAGTTAAGCACAGCCATGATTAAAAATTAAATTATATAAATTTACAATTATTTACATTAAAAAACAAAGGTAATAAATACTCAAAACTCATCACTTTCTAATTATTTCACTACTTTTTTATTTCCTGTGCTCTAGAGGCTGTTTCCATCTATTATATCTGCACAGTGAACATACTATATAATGATGTCCTACAGCCCATCTCCCAAGTCCACGTTTAGTGATATAGCTTGAAATTGGCCATGATGGTAGTATTTACACCATAGAAATTGGCAAGTGCTATAAACTAGGGCTTTTCCCCTTAGAGAGCTGGTTGTTAAAGGGTTACCAGCATACCACTATCTAGACATCTCTGATGCACACGGCGGGGTGGAAACTTTAGAAGGATGACTTTCATAGAAAAAGCATGGCTCCCCAAAACCAGCCATCCCAATCCAAAAAGTAAAACCAAGCTCTCCCAAACTAGAATCTCCTGTTACTTGTTCTTATACGTCATCTTTCTTATCTTTACATGTAGACCAAAACCCAATCTAAAGAGGTATTTTACTTTGAAATTAGAGATTGGAAATATACAACATCTGAGAAGGGCACAGTGAACAGTGCTTTCAAACATCACTTAAAATGTGTGGCCACAGAAGTGGGACTCATCCACAGCCCAAAGCTGAGGGACAGGAAAGGGAATGATTCAAGAGATGAGTCACCTAAAGAACAGAGCCCAAGCCTTACCTTCCTACTCTGGCTATTACACTTCATTGCAACCCAACAAGGACTCTGTTCTTTGTCCATAGCCTACCCAGAGCAATACTCTTTCTAAATTAGAGGATGGTTCCCGCAGGGATAAAAGTCACAGGAACCTGCAAGCTGAGTGCCTTGAAGCAGGTAGAAACTCCAAGGTCAATAGTGAATCAGTTACTCTGATCCCAGTGGTTTCAATGGAAGGCATGCAAGAGGTGAAGCTTGCTGCAGCTTCCGCTTGGGTCCACTTTCTGGTGGAAGGGAAAGGGACTGTGGACTGTGGGCTGGACATCCAAGAATGATGCTGATTCAAGTCCAGCTACAAATAGCATCAAGAGGAAGAGCAGAGTCTTCCGGTAGATCGTTACACCTTCAGATGATTTGCTTGGAAAATTTCCTTTAAGAACTGGGGAACTGTCAGTTGTGTTAACCTGGAGAAGGGCCAGTTAAAAAAAATTTCACTGAAGAGAGACGAGAGACTGCTGTAGATAAGCATTGATTTTTACCCCCAATCAGGTTATCACATGGGTTACCTACACGGGTTAGCGTTTGTCTTTTCCAATATGTATGAAAATATTTACCTTGAGTGCTATACTATAAACACTCCCCTCCTTTTTTTTTTTTTACCATTTTTTTTAGAGGCATGGAGATAAGAAAGAGAAAGGTAATCAAGAACCATTTTACTTGATATAAATTGGTGTATGTAAAATTTTATAGGCTTTCTGATGATGATAAAGACAAATCAAACTGAGAGAGTGCTACTGTATCTCTACCCTGTCTCCCATGAAAAAAATGCCATTAAATTGCATTTGATATTGTTTCCTTGAACCATTCGGAGTTGTGTTTTGTTGTTGTTGGGGGTTCTTTCTCCCCACAGGCTACTGTGCAACATGAGGGAACAGAAATGAAACGCTATGAGGGAAGAAAATACAATTATCAGAAATTCGCCAGCTGCCACTTTTGACTTATGTTTCATTATCTTCCCCCCCTTTCCATTTTTGCTTCCATTTTAAAGTTATAATTGGATGTAAGGAAGAAAGTGCCGGTGGAGGTGCAAAAAAGCACTGGCAACTCGTTTGCCCCGGCGCTGTTTCAGAATATAGTGCTGCCCCGAGAAGAGGGCCGGAGCCTCCCGCGCTGGGTTGCCGAGAAAGAAACCTGTCCGCCCCAGCACCCTCCCTCCGAGAGTCCCTTATCTCAGCTCTCCCCTGCCTCTGCCTGAGGACAATGATCCTGAAATTTCCTTCTGGGCTTATCAGATCAGCTGTCAAGGGATAGCTTCATGGTTTAATTCTTTAATCTCAGGCTACTGTTACTTACTTGCAGGATCAGGATTGAGCAAGGGTTCTAATCCTATTGCCTGTCAATTCATTTTAACCTCTATCTTCTTCCCTACCTTCTTATTCCCAGAACCTGTTTCCTGCTCTCACAGAGACTTATAGAGAATGCCTTGATCTGAGCAATCAAAACTGACAGCAGGGCCACCATGAATATTCATGAGCCAGGCTCTTCTCAGGCCAAGTCCTCCTTCTTGGGACAATTCTGTACCCATTGGGTCCCAGATATTTGTCTCTCCCTCCCCAAGAGCCCTCAAAGACACACTACAGAGCGGCTCTGCTGAAAGAAGAGAGAAACTGCCTGGAATTCAGCAGGGGAGGGAGGCCCAGCCCAGGCTCCACCCTGAGGCCTAGAGTTTTAGTTCCCAAACTTCAGTGTACTTAAGAATTATCCAGAACTCTTGATTTCTGGGCCCCGGAACCAGAGATTCTGATTCAGGATGTCCACCGTGGAACCAGGGTTCTGATTTTTAACACTCTCCCCACGGGATTCTTCTAGGGCTGTTTGACTGACCATTATACTCTCAAATCCAAACCTGAGCACACTGGTGAGAAAAGGGGCCACAGAAAACAAAGGAGCAAATAAAGTCACCTGAAGAAGGGAGCCGGTCCTTCTGCAAGAGGAAGGCAGGGAGAAAGGTGAGGGAGGTGTCCGTGGTTACCTTGTGATGGAGAAGGGAAGCAGAGGGGAGCAGAGGGGAGCTGAGCAGGAGTTCCCTGAGGCCAAGGGGGACAGAGAGCTCTAGTCTTCTGTCCTTTGGGGATGGAGGTGGAGGGTGGTGGGAACAGGAGCCGGCGAAGCCGCTGTGCAGGCAGATGACCCATGACCAGGGCTGGCTGATGGATGCCTGTGTGCAATGGTGCCCAGTGCTGAGTGTCACATAGTCTGGTGTGATGACAATCCCTGCAGCCTGGTGCGATGAAGGGACTGAGTCAATTTCCCTGTGATCACAGCAGGGGCTTATCCTCTAAATCCCAGCAGGTCAGGATGATAACTCATATTTAAATCTCCACCCCTGGCCCTGACAGGGAGTTACCAACCAAATCACCAGCGAGCCATTTATGTCTCCTCCAAATCTCTCTGGAATGCCTGAGCGGAGGTCACCATTTCAGGGCCATCCGCGGGGAATGTGAATTACAGAGCTAAACCCCACGGAAGCCTTGCCTATGGGTGAGAGCGAAGGAAATCGCTGGACTAGTTTCTGATCAGCCTGCAGGCAGACAAGATGTACTCTGCACACCTGCCCCAAAGGGGCCAGTGGAAAAAGCACCTGCAAAGGGTCAAAACTGGGGCCTGGGGGTCATTGAATTTTCCAATCTCTCTTCCTCTTCCTGGGTTCCAATTCAACATTCACTGATACACAGGAGGTAGGCAGTTCTTGATTTTTAGGTCTGACTTGACGGACGATTCTGGGAATTACAGACTTGAAAATAAAAGGCAATTAAACAGGACATTAAGCACCCCAATATATCGAAATGCTCCCAGATCATTTAAAAGGGGAGCCCAGCACACATCCCAGGGTCCTGCTTTCTGCAAACAGTGATAGGATGTCTGGACCCATCAGCAAAATTCAAGGAAGTTCTCCCAAAAGTTTGTGTCCACCCCCTGAACATCCAGCTCGGCACCCATGAACCCAGGAAAGGTGCTCTGTGGACACAGAGCGTCAGAAAGACCATTAAGTTAGCACCCTGGCGGCTGTAGCAAAGAGGCCACTCCCCATGGGGAGGCTGTGCTGGAGAAGGGCCCTCCCCGGGAGTGGGCGGAGAACAGGGCTGCTCCACACAACGCGGGGAACCCCGCTCGATCTGAATTTCAGATACACAACAGCAACAAAAAATATGTTAGTGTATCCTGTGCAAAATTGGGGACATAGTTATACTACAAATGTATTTCTTGTTTATCTGAAATTCAGATTGAACTGGGTGTCCTGTATTTTTATTGGCGAAATCTGGCAAACCTAGCAGGAAAAAGTCCATCAAGTGCATTCATTTTATTGTGGATGCAGATTGCTGCCCCCAGCACACACTCAGGGGGCGGGTCCTCCCTTGTATACTCTGCCCCCAACCTGGGGAACCTTAGAGGGTGTCCCATGCCCTCTGGCCACCAGGCTGGCAGGGCCCTTTTCCTCAGGCCCCACCACCACCTCCAGGGGCCTGTGTTCCAGAGTCTCAGTGCCACTTGGGTAGAAGGAAGTCATGGCCATTTAAAATAGTCCCAAGTCTCTGAGTGCCACTAAGAAGGGCACTGCAGGACAGAATGTGTGGGTGCCTTCATCTCAAGCAACAAAACATTACTGAATGTCTGCTGGATGTTGGGGTCACTGGAGGATACAAAGGGAGGGGGAGAGCTGGTCCCCGCCCTCAAGGAACTCCCCAGTGTACTCGGGAGACAAAACAAATGCACTAACGCCTGTCAAATGCTCCAGCACTTTCTAAGCAACAGCCCAGGAGCAGAGGATGGGTTTGGCCAGTAAGGACACCACGAGCCCAGATGTACTTAGACAGCTTATGATGTTCAACAATAAGAACATTTTGCTGGGTGCAGGTTCCCTGAGCACCAGTTCCAACAGGATGATACAGGGAGGGCCAGGCATTATCTGTGCACAGAGTGGGTTGCATTCAAGAGAGGAACCCTGAGATTAGGAGACTCTGATCTTACATGGGATGGCCAACAAACTGCCCATCCTCCCCTCTGGGGAGAGAGATTTTTTTTTTTTTTTTTAACCCCAGAATGTAAGCGAATCTCTGAGAAGGGAATATCTCTATCTACTATCCAAGAATATAAGTAAATTTGCTCTAGAAGGAGTCACTGTCTATGTTTATATAACATCCCTGAAAAGATAGTTCTGAAGTAAATTGGCTGTTCATGCCTACATGTGTAGAAACATGAGAGATTCATAGACAACGGTCAACCAACAGTATAATACAGAGTCAATGATATGATTAGGACTTTAACGGGCATGGTTTGATGAAGAGCTTGATGGAAGCTGACATAGTTAAAGAGCAATAACTTGAGATTGTCCCTGAAGAACTTTTAATACTCAAGACTAGCAGCACATCATTTTATCTGCTAAAATAGGGGTTGCCAAACTCTTTCTGTAAAGGGCCAAATAATAAATATTTTAGGTTTTGCAGACCATATGCCCGCCATTGCAACTATTCAATTCTGCCACTGTAGTTTCAAAGCATTCGATAGACCATACCTAAACGAATGAGTGTGGCTGCAAATAAAGTTTTGTTGAAACTTTATTTACTAAAACAGGCATCCAACTGGATTGGTCCTATAGGCTAGTTTATCGACACCTGCACTAGAACACACAACAATTAGCATCCACACAGATGCAATGGGGTGATCAAATGTTGGAAGTGCTGGAAGGGATTCATTCGAGGGGAAGTGATTTGGATGAAGCAGCAGAGAATGATGAAAAAAGTGAAAGAGGAAATAGCTATATTACCTAATTCCTAGCATACTTTATCACTATGAAATTGCATAATTGGTTAGGGACTTGTAGTTAGAGTAACTACAAACTATATAGGTATTTTGAGCTTTCTCCCAAATATAAGAATGAAGTTAGGGGCAGCCAGTTAGCTCAGGTGGTTAGAGCACAGTCCTCATAACACCAAAGTTGCTGGTTTGATTCCCACATGGGCCCAGGAACTGTGCCCTCCACAACTAGACTGGGGACAACTGCTTGACTTGGAGCTGATGGGTCCTGGAAAAACACACTGTTCCCTAATAAAATTTATTTTAAAAGAATGAAGTTAGAGTTCTGTTAGAATTTAATCTGATTCACCTCCAAGATTCTAGAAGAACTAGAAATTTCTAGAAAGCCACAGTAAGCCTTCCTTGTGATAGTTCCTATGTTCTCTAAACTAAATGATGAAAGGGACTTTGAGCCTGATGGTCAGTGACCTTTCTATAATACCAGGATTAAGGCTTAATTATAATAATGTTTGGGGGTCGAGGGGGCATTGATGGATAATTCTACAAGTAACTTCCTTGAGGCAGAAAACAGTCAAAATACAAGAGTCTATCTTGGGAAATCCAGTTCATCATAAGAGAAAGCGGCTTTGGCATATGACAGACATGATGTGATGCTGCTCAAATATCTTCTTTCCCAGTGTTTTCAGATATACCCAGCTTTGATTGAATCAGGTATGGTAAGATGACAGACACAGAGACAACACAACTACCTTTGAAAGAAAAGGTTATTACTTACAGTTGCCAAGAGGAGGGAGGGTACACCATGCCACACAGGGCCACGCAAGGAAGCCGGGTTGACCAGGAGGCAGGAGGAATGAGGGGAAAGACTCAGTGGCAAAAGCTTGTATGGTAGCTTTTCATGGGAAGGAATGTGTGAGGCAGAGTGCACAGCTGAGTGGTTTAGTGCTGGCTAGTTGAGTCATTTCAGTGGGCTCTAGGCTACAGGACGGTCTCCATCCTGCACTTGGCCCTGGGGTGACTTAGGGCAGGGGCGGTGTGTTCTGGACTTCAGAGGCCTGACAAAAGGAGGAGCTGGAGTGTGGGATCAGGATTGGTTGGTTTGCACGTCAGAGGCATGCTCACCATCGTTTGCTATCTCAGGAATTAGCTAGCTGACCTTCGAGGTAGTCCCTTCCTGGTTCCTCAAGGCCCCAAGGTATCAGAGCATCATAAAATATAGAAAACAGAACACATGATTAAAACACCTGGCTCCTGGAAATTTTTCTCTAAGTGTCTAGACAGAAGAAAATGCAGCCTAAACACATTTGAATGTCTTGGAGAAGGTTGCATGGGCTGAAAGAGTTGTAATCTTTATGGAAGAGTCTCTTTTCATACTCGGGTGGCTACTGCACAAGCTGTGGCTGAGGCCTGAACTCAGGCAGTGGGGGCAGTAGGGCTTGGACACAGAAAATAGCCTTTCAAGACAAACGTTGTTCAGCCTTCAGCCCTGGGCACGGTGCCCTCTGTAGCTGCGCAGTGCACAGTCTGCACAGCTATACACGGTAGCCCTGAGTGGGAACCACCAGGACACACGGCAAAGCCAAGATTTTTATTTGCAGACAATGACATCTACTTTGTCATTGTTTAAGCAGAAAATAAATTAGGGAGTTCCCAGGAAGGCCCGAAAGGAGGGAACGCCCAGCTCTCCTAGCTGACGTACACCGCTGTTGCCGTCTGCTTCCCAACACCTTGATGCCAGGGACCAGACACTAGGACAGAAACTCTGCCCAGATGCCCCAGAAGAGGGAAGGGCATAGCAGGGCATCTACCCCAAAACATCGCTGTAGAAGTTCAGGACATGCCACCCCAAAATATGCCCCTTCGCTATTTTGATTGTGTTGAGCTGTTGTAGGCACTTAAAAATCAGCAAATGCAGGGAGAGGCTTGCTCTGAACTGCCCTTATCTGCCTACAGACAGGCCCTCTAGAAGGAACTCGGCTATCATAGGTACCTTCCCCGGCAATTTCATCAACCAGAGAAGAGTGACGTCACGGGATAGGCAGCTACACGTGGACACCACACTCAGATAAACTGTCATAAAACTGTACTACCTCTCATCTACTCTCTATGGGCCCGTCAATCTTTCCCTTAAAATGATTTCCGCCCCGCTAAGAGGCCTATGTCCCCCCTGCACCCTTTCCCTATTAAGAGGGCACTAAATCCTGAGTTCTAAGCCACCTGGGCAGTTACTCGTTTTTCCTGGGCATCTCCAATGTGTGAATAAGGTACACATGTTAGTAAGCGTCTGTTTTTCTCTTGTTAGTCTGTCTCTTATTATGGAGTCTCAGCTAAGAACTCAGAAGGGTAGAAGCAACTGTATGTTTCCTCTCCTGTCACGGTGCTTGCCGGAGATCAAATCCCTAAATCACTTGACTGGCCCTAAATGCCAGGGAACCAGAAATACAGGTCTCAGCTTTGGGGCTCTTTGCTCCGGAAGGCAAACTGAAAGGGGATCAGAGTCGGAGCGAAGCAAGCCAAGTCACACTGTCTGTCACAGAAAGAATGAGAGACCCCAAATTGAGGATTAGAAGCAGGTCCTACTGGGATTATCGTCTGAGCTCTGGATTGTACCCACGCTGGTGTAAGCTGGGGAACAAGGGGTGAGAAATCTGAAGCAGCAGCAAAACCCTTTAAGTAGACTGCACTTTGCCAATAGACCTTATTCCGGAAAAACTGAACTAAATCACATGCTAAGTGCTGCATATAATATTTATTATTTTAAGCACCCCATTGTGAATCCTTTGGCAAAGTGAATAATCATCCTTCTGTATATCTTTCACATGAAGCTGGGTTTAATATATGAAGCTTTCGCACCTCAAGGTATACCATCCCCTTGGAGCCTGTAAAAGAACGGAACATCGCAAATCTCATAAAAGGAGACCATAAAAAGTCACAGTTTTGACGTAACAGGCATGATATAACTGCAAATGTAAAACTGGCGCCCATTAAGCTCCCTGCCTTCCAAATTAAGAGCCGGGACTTCTCTGCTTGGACATGGTGGAAAGACCTGTGTGGTCCTCTGCCAGGAGTGTCTGCTTAGTCGCCGAAGTCCTCTGAGTATCAACTCCAGCGTAGGTCACGGGCGGCGGCCACATGTATGCTCGCCAAGGTACTGGATGGGAGGCATAGGGACGTAACGCTGTCATACAACGCAGCACACAGATGGTAATTAATACCTCACTCTGTCCCCCACGTCTGAGGCTGACTTGCTACGGTGTCAGCAACTCTGACTTCTTTTTTTTTTTTTTAATTTTTGCCTGGAGAACCAGAGGCCAAAAGCCTCACATTATGGAAGATCTCGCTTTCAGCTCCCTCAAATCTCAGCTCATAATGAAGATTGGTTCTTGTTAATAGAGTCCCACACTTTCCCCCAGTGCCTTGTCAAACAATAGCACCGTCAAAGCCATAAGGAAGATGCTGCACTCTAGGCATGCAGTAGTCCAACCGTGGGGAGGGGGCTTGTTTATTACCCTGTCTAGAGCAGACTCCAATTATTTATGGGCCATTTAGATGCAAATGTATCGTTCATTTAGCATACACCGTGCATATGCAGACAATTGAAGCAAACAATGGCTCTATAAGGATATCCCCACCAATCTCCAAATATCAACTGTGCCTTTGCAAAGGGGTTTGAATTTTCTCTGAATTGATCAAACTTGACAAGTAATTTCTACCTAATGTTCAGGCTAGCCTCTTCTCTCTTCACCATCTGCAGGTGAGAAATCCTATTTTCTGCTAGTGATGAAGTAACGCAAAGGCTACAGACAGAGGGTAAGAAAAAGGAGAGTGTATGCACTGGACTACTTCGCCACAGAAAAGAAAACCATTCTGAAGGATCTATTTGGTTTGGTTGCTTTGAAATTACAAAACGTTTCCATTTGACACACCGCCCATCCCCCAGCCCATTTATGCCTCCTGCGCTGCTGCAGGAGGGGAAGCTGTGAAGAAATCTAAGCCATCTTGGTACAAAGGGAGAGTGCTCAGTCCTGCCGGGAATTGCAAAAGAACCACTGCTGTTCCAACAACTCTCAGAATCAATGAAAACCAGATTAGGGAAAAAGATACCAAATTTGAAAGCTCACCCCATCCTGGAGTTGATTATCAAAATGTCAGCTTGATTCAGTTGTGCTAAACAATTGGGTGAATGGGAGAAAAGCAAGGTAATAAGCCCAGCAGGTCAGAGATGAAAACGGAATTAAATGAATTTTTCGACAACAGGCTCAGAGGGAGGGGCTCGGGGTCTGCAGTGCCTTTGAATGAGCTCTAAAGATCAACCCTAAGTATTTTAACCTCACCACTCAACCCTACATGGGCTTCTGTCCTGGTGCCACGCAGGTGACATTTAAACACACACACACACACACACACACACACACACACACACACTTTGCTCTGTCCATGTCCAAATGGAGAGATGATAATCTGTGATCTGTCCTCTGCCTCCTCGAGGAGCCTTACTTAGCCCATCAGAAGCCTCTGCTGACCCCAGGAGACCCTTTAGCCTCATTACTGGAAAACAACAAAGTGCCAAAGCATCCTTTAACTCGTGGCCTTTGTTTTACTGGGAGGCCCACCAATGCCTAGAATCAACTGACAATCATAAAGTGGCAATGGTGTGTACCAGGAGCACTGGACTAGGTGCCTTTAAATCCCTGAAGGAAAAAACAAATCTGCATACTGTTTGTGTTAATTTAACAAATTCTGTAAAATGTTGGCTAGAGTATAATTCGCTACGTTCTAAATGGACCTCATGCCAAATGAATTGTAATTCCCTATCCCTACCTTTATTTCTTCATCTACCTCATGCACACACGCTGTGTCCACACTCATTCCCCACTCCCCACTCCTTGCAACAGTCCAGACTCTTACAACTTGCTCCTTCTACTTCATAAACTTCCCATGTCTCCCATTTCTGTGTTCCGGTTCATCCCTCACAACTTTACCACCTTGGCTCTCTCAAGTCACATATCGCTAAATTCAGGGGCTTCTTCTTGTCTTTGTTTTACTCAAACTCTGCCACATCTGATGCTGTGGGTGCTCATGGGTTTCTGGGAAATTCCTGAGCACTCTGTAGAGAGGTCCACTAGGCCCCTCAAACTCAGTTTGCCCAAAGCCATCATTGACCCGCATCCGCTCCATGTTGGGGGCATCCCCACCAGACCGTCCGTTCTTCACCCGGAACCAGAAATCCCAGAGGCACCTAAAACCCTTCACTTTTCCTCACTAGCTTTCCCTGTCCACCTTGGCACCCTCTTGGTTGTTCCCATGTCACTGGTTGTCCAAGACTTGTCCCAGACTTCAGAAAATCACACCACAACAGGCAGTATCACTCAAGGTATTCAAATTACCGTACAAAACGCTTCCCATTATATTATGTTGTGTTACAGTTGATCTGAGTAACAGATATGGATAAAAATATCTGACTACTTCATATTGAAATGAATGTTATTTGATTGTAAATGACTTTCTGGATGTTTCCCTTTGTATTACACTTGGTGCATTATAATTTCTGGAGTTATGAGAGTAAGTTAATTATATTATTAGGAACTTCATTTCAGATGGGGTTGATGAATGCTGATCTCTCTTAGAGCTTGTATCTCGCTGTCCTTTCCAGGCCCACTGCTTCTTTTCAGATTCTTTCCTAGGTACTGAAATTATCACCCACCCCTCGCCCGTTCCCTGTGTCCAGCTTTGGCCCCCCCAGTCAGTCCTCCCTTTGCACGGCCAGGAGGACGATCATCATACAGCACACTGCACACCCTCTCAGTCTCCTCTTCCCAAGTCTTCAATGGCTCCCGTCTCGAGAGGCAATTCTGCCTCTTACGTGTGCCACATAAAGCCATCGCAATGAGGTCCGTGATCCCTTTCAAGCCATGTCCTCCCCGAGTTCCCCACACATCACATGCTTCAGTAGCTCAGTTACTGGGGTGTGTTGGCTCCTCTGGACACTTGCTTATGCTGCTCCCTTCATTTGGCTTCCCTTTCTCGCCCACCAGGCCTCCAAGCTTCAGTACATGGGTCGCCCCTTGGCACAGCCTTCCCTACTCCTAGGTCCCCACCCTTTCTGAATGCTTTCCTTAAGTCCCGTTAGAGTGGCCAGTTCACCCCTCCTTATGCCATTGTTTAGTTGTTTACATACCTCTCCCCCAATGTGTGTGTCCCTGAGTCAGAATTGCCCCGCTGATCTTTCTATCCCCTTCAGTACCTGGCACTTTGTCAGAGTGTGTGCTCAAGAAATGCTTATTGATAGTGTCAAATGGGTACCAGACTTACTAGGGGGATCGCTTCGTAAGTTATATAAATGTCTAACGACTATGTTGTACACCTAAAACTAATATAATAGTGTATGTCAACTATAATTTAGAAGAAAAAAAAAAGAAATGCGGGTCGGCGGAGTGGCGCATTGGTTAAGAGCTGGTTTTGGGGATGCCAGCGGCCCCGGTTCGGATCCCACATATGAGGGCCAGTGACACTGCCCTCTACAGCTAACAACAGCTCCACCTGGAGCTGGGCTGTGAGCCCCAGCGACGGTGTAGGCTGCAGCCCCTGCTGCAGTGGGCTGCCATAGGCTACAGTGAGCGGCCGGCAGCCAGTGTGAGCTGCCAAGAGCCACTGTGCGCGGCCGTCCAGAGGCCGGCGACCGATCTGCCTCATCCGGGAAGAGCGCAATGACGATACCAACATGGGCCAGTGAAGCAACATCCTTGCAACTAGACTGTTCCCCTCCCCCAATTCCCCAGTAAAATCTTTTAAAAAAATAAAAATAAATGCTTACTGAGTTGAGTTGAAATAGCAAATCCTGTTAGAACTCAAAATATTTCTGGAGATAGACCAGTTGGGTGAGACTGACGGAAGGGAAATCTCGATAGCCCTATTAATGAAACTAAATTAAGGGCTTAGGGTTCCCCTAGGAAAGGCCTCTGACATTTCCGTCCTGTTATTTTAATTGAGATTAAAAGTTCACATCAATAAAACAACAAGGAATAAATGCCCCATTTTCTTAAAAGGCCATAGCGTAATGCCAATTTGACTTACGGAACTCTGCTGGATAGCAACCCCACCATTATCGCAATTTCTACCCCGGAAGTCTCTCCCAGTGGGACTGTTGGAGTTGGGGTGACTCTACTGCCAATCTTCTTCCAGCTAAGAGTAGGACCACACTAGTCATTAGTGTTGGGCTTTGGGCCAGAGGTACCCATGGGGGCAACGCTCCCCACAGTCAGCTCTCAGCAAAATGACACACAAGCATCTGAGCACCCAGCACACAGCACTGCCATTCGCCCCTTTGTGGGGCTCCAGGGGCTCCTACACCTGGTCTGAATCCTTCCCAGCGCCAGTCCCACTTTCCCTTTTGCCTCTGTCAGCTCTGTCCCCCTGGCCCACTTTGATCCTACTTTCTCCATCATCCTCATTTCACCCACCTTTCCCTCGCTCTGTTCTCCTGCAATGTTCAGGCCCTGGGGACTGTGAGGCGCCCTCTCTCTTCAGGGTCTTCATGCTGATGCCTCTGTGTGGAACGCTCTCCTCCTGCCCACCTACCTCCATTCTTCTGGATAATCCCCACCCCTCCTCATGCCCCAGGGAACTCTTCCTGACCCCTCTGGTGTGACACACGGCTCACACTGGCTGCTCCCAGCTCCTTGTGTCCTGATGCCCAGTAACTTGTAATACTTAGGTTGCTGTCTGTCTTCCTGGATCTGTGTCTGTCCCTGGGGCCCAACACAGGGTCTGGCACACCGCAGAAAATCAGTAACTATTTGTTGAAATGAGTTGCCCGACTGGGCGGGTCTGCATATTCCATCTGAGTATCTTCCTCAGGCCAATCATTGTTCCCAAAGTTTATGGAACAGGCCTGAACAACGCGGCAGAGTCTCTGTTGTCAAGGGCCTTATGTTACAACAGAAGGAGACAGATTCTAAAAAGACATACACAGGTAAAAAAGGAATACTATTACTTCCAATAGTGATGGTTCTGAAAAGTTACAATCCTCCTTTTTCTTTATTATCCTATTTAGGTTGTTAAAGTTACACAGGATCCAATGCCCTTGAAGCCCAGGGTCACCCAACACCAGAACAAAATTAGGGTGATGTTAGCCAGGAAGAAGCAAGACTAATTGCCTTTGGATCAATAGCCAGGTATCCGCCACCTTTCCCTGTGCTGGACTCATCTCTCCTGTCATTTCCGTGTCCATGTCACAGCTCCACCTCAACTCATCTTTGATCCCAGTTATTCACAGATGTCTCCATCTCTGCTTGTGAACAGAAAGACAAGGACCATCACTTCTTGGACCCAGCACACGCCCCAGCACATAGTAGGAGCTCAGTTAACACCTGCTCCTTTGGATCACGCTGAACTTGAAGGTTAGTATGCAAAAGGTTAAGCACAAAGAACCAGAGCAAAGAGCAACTTGACAGCTGTAAAACCTGAAAAGGTAATTCCACGTGATTCACCTCTTCGCCTTTTTAATAGCAGCTTGAGTCCCTGTTGGCAGATTTGAGGACTGTCAGGTGTGACACTGGTGCAATTCTGTTATTATTCAACTATCCTAGCTCTTTGGTTCAACTCTGCTCACTTCCTCATGCCTAACCCCAGACCCACCACCTATGTTGATGATAATCTCCTCTGGGGCCCGCCACAGAGGGACATGTGCCCTACTCATGCAGGTTTGCAGAAGTTGGTGCCCATGGCTCCACACAAGCTGTCTCCATTCTTATATAAGTCACAGCTGAGCCTGGTCATAGAGATTGGCTCCACACAAGCTGTCTCCATTCTTATATAAGTCACAGCTGAGCCTGGTCATAGAGATTGGCTCCACACAAGCTGTCTCCATTCTTATATAAGTCACAGCTGAGCCTGGTCATAGAGATTGGGGCCATAGAGAATGTGAGGCAAGACAGGAGCATCTTGTGAGCCTAGATTAGAGGATGTGGCATCCAATTGTCCCCTTCCTTTGTCCCATGGGGGAGGGGGCATTTGCGAAAAAGGAGAAGGAGAGAGATTGCAGGCTGTGAAACCCCAAAGCGGGTAAGGGGTGCAAAGGCAGAGGCAGGAGAGGTGGTGACCTGGGAAGGAGAGGCAGAGTTGAGAATTACACTGGATTGGTGCTCCTCAGACTTTAGGGTACCCACGCATCACCTGAGGATCCTGTGAAAATGCAGGTTCTGACTCCACAGCGCTGGGCTGAGTCTCAGATTCTGCATTTCTGGCAAATCCCTGTGGACGGCTGTGCTGCTGGGCCTCAGATCCCACATTTATAATAAAGAGTCAGAGGGTTTCTCAGGCCCCTTCTGCACTGCAATTAAACCTATGGTTCTCTGAAGGGATGGAATTGGGGTGACCACACTGGCTTGTGGGTACTGGGAAGAGGAATTGCTATTCAGTATTCAGCCATATGCCAGGAAAAAGGGAGATTCTAGAACTGTATAAGAAGGAGGGTCGCTACAGCCTCTGACACACTGACGTTGAGTCATCACCCACTGTGCGCAAAGCACTGGGCTTGGCACTTTGCGAAGCACCACCTATAAAATGGGCACACTTATTATTTCCACTTTATAGCTGAGGAAACTGAGGCTCACTTAGGGAGGCTTACATAACTTGCCCAAAGTCACCCATCTCGAAAACGGCCCAATTAGATTTTGAACACAGTAGGGCTAAACCCAGAGCCATGGTTTGTACTCACTTGTCCATGGCCAGGTGACTTGAGTTGAAATAAGAACTCCATCTCCTCCTGGCTGTGTTCTCTGGAGTACACAGCAAGCGTTTGATAACAGTGTCTATTATTATCATTGTAATTATTACCAATTAATTATGGAGACCATGAGGCAGATACCGTGGGATTTAGAAAGCAGAGGGAGGAAGGGAGGACCGCTGGGGTGTTACGAACCTCCTGCTCATGGGAAGCCCTGAGCCGAGAAGCATGGCCCCCGTTCTCTAGTCTTGAATCAGTCATTGTCCCTCCTGAAGCAGCAGACACCCCGCAGAAAAGCGATGAGCGGGGCCAAAACTGATGTCAACCTCAGAGCTGTCATTGTCATCACACGCGTCTACAAAGGATGGGACACATTCATTACTGCAGAGACAGGAAAGGACAGACACACTGACCGCTTGGCAGTTAGCCAGCTCATGCAGGACAACACAACAAGGCCCTGCATGGCACATAACAGTTGATTAGAGAAGGCCTTGCGAGCTGGTACAGGGCCGGGAAGAGAGGAAGGTATGTGAGGCATTCACTTCAGGTGACATCTAAGAGGATGTCAAAATATCAGTAACCAAGATAAATAATAGCTTAGTGCAATATTTTTAAAGAACCAAAACTGATGCCCAAAAAATCCATGATGAAAATGTCAGAATTGTGAACAGACCAGATCTGACCCTGATCTGACCCTGGGAGTGAGCCCCTCTCCGGGCCCAGCCTTCATCCCAGACTGCATCGGACAAGAGACCTCACCCCGATACACCAAGAGGTGTGTCCGCCCTTCAGAACTGCAGGTACCTGGGGCAGGAGGGAGCTGTCATAACCACCCAATAGCCTGCTGGGCGAAGGTAGTCGGAGCGGTATTTACGGAGGATAAAATGTCAGTACTGGCCCAAACTCTTCAGAGTCAGCAGGGACTCGAACTCGGCAAATCCGCTTCTAGGAATGTATCCTAAGGTGATAATAACAGAGGTGTAGGAAAGCATTCATCACTGAGCAGTTTATATGAACCTAAAAAACCACTCAAATGGCCAAAAATGAGAAATTGGTTTCCAAACAATAACAAGACACCCATATAGTAACGTACTGTTCTGCCATTAAAAATGATGCTGTAGAAAGATTGTTAATGGCGTGAGAAAAAGCTTATGGCATTGACACATGACCAATGTAACTGAATATGTATTATGAAAACCATTGCTAAAGAGCAAAAACTGAATACCTGCGGGGGCAGTGGGATTATATTCTGTATTATCAACATTGTCTCAAATGAATTGCTCTTGTGACCAGATCTCGGCATAGTATTTTCTTTTTTTAAGAAGAAAGAGCCTGAGAGCCAGTCGATGGTGTCCTGGGAGATGGAAGAGACAGCCAAAGAGGGAGGGAAGGAGAAGATGCCGGGGCGGCAGTGGGCACAGGCCGGGAGAGGGCGCAGCCAGGCTGGCCGGGGCAGGGGGCGCCCTGCTAAGCGCGCTGTCCGCAACCACACTGGTGGCCCAGGGACAGGAACAAAGGAAAGGCTCGCTGGTCTCAGAGGGAGAAACAGCTGGCTACGCAACTGCCCGTTCCAAAATGCGCTGACCATCCCAGATCCTGTGCACCTGCTCCGTCAGAGAAGGGAGGGGCACGAGCCTCAGTCGGAGGCTGTGACAAAAGTTCCAGCAGCTCCTCTGATTAAAACTGCAAATCCACCACTCTCCACCTAATCCCTCAGTGACAAGGGAAGATGAGCGCAGAGCTGTGGCCCTGGTAACTCCTTCTATCCCTTCAAGCTGCATGTAAAATTTCAGGCGCCTCCCTGGAGACCCCAAGCTGGGCCATTGCCACTGCCCTCCCACTAATTGGAAAACTATAATAAGAGAGTAAACATTGCCAATTCTGATGCCATAATAACCTGAATAATGGAGCAGCCTGCCCTTGCTCCCTGATCACTCTATTTGTTTACGAAATATACTTGCCTGGCTTGAAAGGATGACTGATGGGGCCACTGTAAACCCTGCATGTGTAACAATCATATCTGGACTGGGGGAGAACTCTTGGTCCAGAAAACCTTCAGACTCCTGCGGGCTGGGATGGAGGCTTTGCAAATTTGAAGGACTCCCTTTGGGGACATAAAGACACGCAGCTTTCTTTGCCACAACGGGATCAATAAAACCACAGTGGGAGGAGGAGGCGGCGTAAACACAGGTGCCTGGGTGAGGCGGCAGCTCCTTTCTCCTTTTTGTTCCAAACCCTCTCACATCTGGTGTCCACGGTGTCTTAGGAGGCTACGGCCATGTGAGGCAGAGGAGGTGCCCAGGGCTCCGTGGGCGGGGAGGGCTCAGAGCACCCCCACGCAGGAATGGACGAGCCTCCCAGGCTCCCCACCTGATCACCGGGTCCAAAAAGCCAGGCCTGCCTGCCCCTCCTGGGGAAGACACAGCCACCACCCCCAGGCCATGGAGGAAACAGCATTCCTAGCCCCCGGTGGCCCTTATCAGTCAAGTGACAAGGCAGAGGCCTCAGGACCCCTAAAACAGAATTCACAATTTCCTAATTGGTATTTTCCCAGAATTGTCTGCAAGGCCCTCCCACTTTTATTGCTGAGTTCTGTGGTGTTAGTGAGATGTGGAAAAGGCCAGGTGTGCAAAAGACCACATCAGGATGTTTACTGTGGCCAGTCCTTCTACACTGCCTTTTTTGCACAAAGGTATGAATACAATATACAAAAGTATGAAATACAAAGGTATTAAAACAATCCGGGGCTATTAAAATGGTGGACAATACTAATGGAAATGTAATAGAGTAATATACTTTGAAAAGTATCTGATTAACACACCAGGAATGGCGTTAATGAAATTTAAATGAGAAGTCAGCTTGCAGCAATTTTACAAGTACTCATTATCTTCAGTCCCAAACCATCTAAATAGACGTCTCCCCATTGATAGCCACAGTCAGAGGGGTATATGTTACTGAAAGAACCAATCCCCAAATAGGCCACGATGGTTACTTTTGCACAAGAGCACCAGAGGCGTTAACTGTGGAGCTGAGACTTCACACCAAGGAAGACATTTTTATGGGTTCCTAGTTTTACATAAGATGATAGGTACACTTACAGGTGCACCAAAGGAGAAGGTCTCTGACAAATGGAAAGCAACGTCCTGCAGATGGTACTACTTCCCTTCACCTGCAGGAATAAGCACCGGACAGTGAACTGCACTTGAGCAGCAGAGAGCGAGCAGGCCCAGGAGTGAGCCCGGAGCCACCTGGCGGGGTGTGCACAGGCCTGTAACAGAGAAGAGGAGGGGCCGAAGGATGGAGTGGGGGGAAGGGGAAGAAGGGAGGCCCTGGCAATGTCCTTCATGTGACCTAATCTGGTCACCCCGCTTTGTAAAACCCTGCAAGCTGGGGCTGCACAAAATTTTTAGGAAGATGTTTCCCCAAATGTACGCTAATTCTCTTCCTCATCATCATAACGGCTAAGGCTTATTAGAGCAAATTTTCTCAACTTTCCATTAGCATATGAATCACCCGTGGCTCTTGCTAAAATGCAGATTCTGATTTGATCAGTCTGGGTCTGGCCACTGGCTGAGATTCCTGCATTTCTAACAAGTTCATAGATGATGTGGAGACTCCTGATCCCATGGACCATACTTGGAGGAGCCTCTTCACAGGTTACCGTGAGCCAGGCACTGTTCCAGGTCCCTTATCCACAGTGCTCACTCATCACAACAAACCTCTCAGGGGAGTAGCATTATTTTTCTCCCTTTTGGTAGGAGGAGACATGTCAGCACAGAGAGGTTATTTAACTTGCCTACAGTCACACAGCCAATTGAGAATAGAGCCAGAATTTGATCCCTGGCAGTCCAGTGCCAAAGTCCGGGTCTCTTTAACAGCTGACATTTAAAAATCAGGCTAAGGGGCTGGCCAAGTGGCATGTAGGTTAAAGAGTTGGCTTGGGACACCAGCTCTGAGCAGCAGGGCCCGGTTCGGATCCCACATGAGGGCCAGAGATGCTGCGCCCTCTACAGCTAAGATGATGAACAAAAGCTCGACCTGGAGCTGGGCTGCCACGAGTCACCAGGGATAGGGTAGGCTTCAGTGGCTTTCGTGAGCTGCAGTTAGCAGCTATCCAATGGCCAGCGAGTGACTGCCTCACCCGGCACGAGTGCAAAGATAATAACAACATGGGCCAGTGATGCAACATCCTCCACAACTAGACTGAAGAACAAAAGGACAGCAACTTGTCTGTTTCCCTCCCCCAATTCCCCAATAAAATCTTTAAAAATAAATTAATTAATAATAATAAAAATCAGGCTTAATTCTTAGAGCTATAAATGCCTATACCCCCTAAACCACTCTGAAGCCAAACACCTAGGTTCAGGTTTCTGCTTGTGGACATCTCTTCAACACATTTCTTTGACAACATTTATTGAGCAACTATTTTGAGCCAGCCCCTGGGCTAAGCTCTAAGTTTGTAGAGAGCAGGCCCTGCCTTCAGGACTGGGGGAGGCAGGCAGGACACTGGGACAAGTGACTTGACAGCTCTGATGCAGAGTGACCCACCCCAGGATCGCAATTTGCATCAACTATACTCATGTGTCCAACACGCACCTAGCTAGGTTATTGCTTTCTCCTTCCTAAGGTGGGAGAGAAGGAATGGGAAAATAAGGCTTTTTGCAAATGCCTAATACATGCTAAGCCTTGTACGTGTATTACCTCATCTAACCCTCACACCAACCTGAAAGAGAGGTGATACTTTCCCCACATTAAAGCTGTATCAGTCCAAGGTCATAGTGCCAGCCCCGTGGCAGTTGCCATTTGAACTGACCTATAACTGACCCCAAAGCTGCTATTTCCCCATATGCCACTGTTCCAGTTACGTGTTACTGCCAAACTACCCCAAAACCTAGTGGCACGATACAGCACCATGTGTTTATGCTCAGGGGTTCTGTAGGTCAGGAATTCGGACAGGACACCCCTGCCCCACCGCGCCTGCAGGACCCGCTCTCAGGGGGCTCCTTCCCTCATGGGTCAGGGGCCTGGCTTAGAAAGGCTTCAGCTGCAACTGCCATTCCAAGTGCCTCCATGTGGCTTCTCCAGCGTGGAGAAGTCTCTGCACAGTCAGGCTCTTTACATGGTAGGTCGGGGCTCCAAGAGGGAGTTTGAGAATTAAACCACAAGCCCATGACCTCTTATTCAGGATGCTTACTGGGAGTTTGAGAATTTAATTGGGGGAAGTGGTAACCGCTTGGGTTTCAGGAGGCTCTCTGCCCAGTCAGACTCTAGAACACTCCACCTCTGGTTTTTATAAGCCGCAGGGCTCTGAGGCTTGTCTTTGCTGATGATGGAGTCTAGGAATCTCCTATGTGGACACCAAGTCACTGGTTTCAAGCATCAGCGTTTGGGGAGCATATAAAAATTCAGAGTCCTACATCACATCGCCAGGGTTTTGATTATTTTCAGGCAGGTAGCCATAGGTTCTAATAACCCATCAGTACAGCCACAGTGGGAATCAGTAGGAAAGTTGCTAGGTCCCCCAGGATTAGATTTGGGGAGGGGTAGTCAACAGGATGTAAGAGGCCTTTGCTTTGGTGATTTACTGATTTATTCAGAACTCACGAGTCTCCATTTCGACCCCATATCACTGCCATACTTTTCGCTCCAATGAAACAGAAAACAAGAAATATGGCTTAATTTTATTTAAATAAAATTTAATTTTCTGGAAAATGCAATGGAGTATATTCACCCAGCACTACTGCATGTTACTCTTCAATAATGAACGAATAAAAGTAACCACTTGATTAAACTCTCTTCCCTGTCTGCTTTGGATGCATTTGGGTGTTTTACTTTAAAACTCAGGCAGTTTACATTCAATAATCCAACCATATCAGCAGGCACCCAACCTGGGCTATCTATTTTGAGATCTCTCACCTTGAAAGTCTTTTTACTACTGATCTCTATTTATTTATTGCCCTCCCTCCCACTGCCCCAAATATGAACCACACATTGAAATATTTTAACTATGATTCTTTGGAGAGGTGGGGGTGATGAGGTTATGCAGATATCTGCTCCTGGGCTCCGTGTGTTGACCCTGAGGAGAGCCCTTACGTGTTCATTGCCATCATAACCCTCCCACAGGTCCTAACGGGTGAGAATCAAAGACAAGTTCATGGCAGCCTAGTGCGCTTATTTTATGTCTGCTTAAAAAGACAAACTTTTTGAGCAGTTGTTGACACAGTTTTTTCGTTTATGAAGGATGAAGGAACAAATCTGCCCAAGGCCAGGCCCATAAGAGATGCCACTAAAATTTGAACCCACATCTCCAAAATCAATTCCTTTTAGTCTTTTTCCTTGTGGAGAACACACCAAGGTAATCACATTTGCAGTTCAGCCTTTTCCCACAATCCGTCAAACTGGGAAGTAGTGACAGGTCTCTCACCTCCTCTGCTCCAGGTCAACGTGTGAGTGACGAGCGACGTCCTACACACTCCAAAATCAGCACAGACAGAATGAAATGATTCCACTGAATGAGGGGTAGGAAGGAGTCCCACGGAGCCCGCTCTTGTGAACACATAATCAATGGATGGTACATAACATGTTTACAAATCTGTTCTTATTCTTCACCCTTTGGAATCATGGTTCCATTCAACCCCCTAAATCACTATGAATGAAAGATGCCCTAAGCCTTGCCTTGTGCCAACTTAACAGCTTCGCTATTACAATCTTGGCAGCTGGCATGTGAACGGGGGATGAGGGAAGGAGAGAAGCAGAGAAAAATGGACGGTGCAGCCTCTGAAATCAGGAAGACCACCAGCCAAAGCGAGTGCATTCTAATGTAACACACTCGCGTCAGACTCAGTAAGGTTGGCATGATCCCTGGTCACCGTGCTACGAGCGGACTCCGACTGGTACGAGGGGCTCTTTCTGAAATCCTCTTTCTCATAGTCATTCACACCGAGCCTTCTGGGGGTCACTGATGCTGTGTGCCAGTATTGCTTGTTCTCCCCCACTTTGGGCTCATGTGGGGGTGGCACTTCCTGGACTCCTCTAGTTGAGGGAGGTCAGGGGACCAGTTTTGGCCCATGTATTATGGGTTACTTCCAGGCAACCTTTCATTGTAGGCACAACAACTCCCAAGACATTCTTTTCTTCCGGATGGCAGCTGCCAACTTCAAGATGGTGGCTGCTCTGACATCGTGGGTCCTTCCTTGAGTGATTGCTGTGAACAGAGGCCCCTCGCAACCTGGAATAGGCATGTAACATGCACATATCTGTGCACACGTCCATGACTTATGGGCAAGTGTCATGCATGAAAAATAAACCTTTATTGTTTAAAGCCAGTGGGATTTGTGAGCTTTTGTTACTGCGACACACTCAAGCTTTTGAACCAGAACAAGTAAAAAAACTGGGAGCCTTGAGATCACAGGAAGCCTTTGCCAGAATTATGAAAGTTATGAATCCCTCAGATTGCTGGTGTTCTAAGAGGACCTCTATTTCTGGAAAGCGGCAGCATGAAAACCCCAAAGCCCTGTGGAGGCCCATTTGGGTTTATGGACCGTCTCATGGTTCTAGAAGTTATGACTGTCAGTACTTGATGTACGCGTGTGCCGTGACTTCCTATAGGATGCTTAATAGACATCAACACAGACTGAAAAGGAGGTATAATAAGCATCAGGGGCAAAAGCTGTGCAGCCCTTCCCACTAACGCAGTGTTGGGCTGGCTGCTTGGGTTCAAACAAATTGCAGTCATTTACTAGCTGCATGACCACCGGGCAAATGGCTTAATCTCCGTTGTTTTCACCTACCTCATTGTTGTAAGGAATTAACAAATCAGTGTAAGTAAAGAGCTTGGAACAATGCCTGGGACATAGTAAGCACTATAAGTACCAGTTATTCATATTATTAATGAATTAATAATATTATCCTTAATTTTTTTCCCGCCATCAGTGAATACTTTTTTAAAAAATTAGACAGGTAAATCTGAATAAGCCTAGATTTTTGTGGCTGTAAAAAAATATATTTTTTCAAGTGAAAATACAGATTTTTAATATATATTTTTTAGTCTCAAAGAATTTGCCAGCCTTTCTGCTGTGACCATTCAGATGACAATGCCTAGCCAGACCACTGTAAAGCACCGTGCTGCCACCAAAAGTACGCATGTGTCAACCCAGGTGTTCCATGACACTCAAAGCCAATGTTCGCTATTGGCTATTGAAGAGAAGTGGCTATTATCCTCGGCTCTAGACACCATCATTTGTAGAGTCCTCTTTGAAGCTTAGTACTCACAGGTCCCCAATTCTACAGGACTTATTGAAATGTTCAGATCTTTTGAGATGGAGACTTAATTTTTAACTTCTGGTTAGAAGTGCTCTGTTTTGTTGAATGACCATGAGTTTGAGTTGTAGAGAAGCTTGAGGGACAATCAAATGGTGCATCATTTTTCATGTACTATTCAGCTCAGGCACCTGACTTTCTGAGTATCTGGCACTAAAATATCTAATACACTGGAGGGACTCCCAGAGCTCAGAATGCTGGCTCCCCAAGGTGCTAGGGACTGATAGAAGGAGGAACACTGGCAGCCCCATCCATGCCAGGAAGGTTGGGAAGATAGTCATCCCCACATCTTCAATCCCACTCAACTCCTCCAGTTTTGGTCTGTCGTCCAAATGTGAGTCTGCTCAATGGGTTACAGAGAAAAAGGAAGAAAATGAATGAACCCTTATTTCATCCCTGGGATGTTTAGCACAGCTCTGCTATTTACTTATTTATCTTTTCTAAGTCAGATTGGTTGAGGGAAAACTTACATCCAGTAACATGTGCCCATTTTAGGGGCACACAGGTTCAGAGACTTCTCCAGGAGTCCTCTTGGAATTCACTTCAGTAGCTCAGGTTCACACACACAGCTCTGACTTCTGGACTTGTATTCTTGCCCTTCAATCCCCCAGACAAGTGATAAAAACCACTTTTGAACACTTGTAAGTAAAGGGCATATGAGCTTCAGTTTTCTATGAAGTCCTGAGAGACTGAAATGGCATCTTTCAACTCGGCAGAGTCATTTATATACGTATTAATAACGCCTTTTTATTTTCTGTGTTTCTTATCCACATACTTGGACATCTGGGGCCTTGCTGACCCTGAAGGAACTGCCCCTGCCAGAGCTCACCAGTTCCTAGAGATAAAGTAAATGACTTGCCTGCAAATATGCCCTATATATGCAAACTGTTGACCTTAAACAAATACACAGCCAGATATTTCTCCATCAAAATGGGTTTCATTCAGCAACAACGAAGAATTGCAATTCGGGACATGCAGTCCAATGGTGAACCATTCAACAGGAGAGAAACCCCCTTTTACGGACTCGGGAGAAGCTATTGTAAAGGAAGAGTCCATTGGAGGAAACTGAAAGTTTGAAGTGTAGTGACTTCCCATAGGTTGAGTTATGGCGGTCATTTTGGCTGAGCTGCTACTAAACAAGGAGGAACCTTTCCTTCCTCCTGCTGAGGTAGTAAAACAGTATCATTTCCTGTCCAAGAGGCACAGTATCTTTCTTCCTGTTGGGGTCAGTAGTGTGTGTTGAGTGACACATGGGTGAGAGTTCTTTTTCAGCCCCCCAACGCCATTTTAAATGAAGTCTCTGTTTACTAATTTTCACAAAACTAACCAATCCAACGACCATACCCCAGCCACTTCCTTTATCAGGCTTTTACACAGAGTCAATCCCCCAGGGCCAGGTATCAGACAATTAGGGACAACACCTGTCCCCTAGAACCCTCTGAAATTATTCAAACTAGCTCATCCTAAACCTGCTTCCCCTGCTTTATCTTGCATTTCCTGCAGAAACCACAATAAGGTTCCGGCCTACCTTTTCCCCTCACTCCCTCTGCTCCTGCCCAGCCCTGGTGCTGTCCTGTGTGGTCCTGTATGATGCCGCATGCCCCCTTTGTCTTGGGAACTGTTAGTGATAAGCTGTCTGTTCAATAGAAACCATTTCCTGTTCTGTTGGCTTCACCATAATAAAATCTACATTTTAAAATATACATCCAGGGCCGGCCGAGTGACACGGTGGTTAGGCGCTGGCTTTAGAGACCAGCGGCCCTGGTTCGGGTCCCACATATGAGGGCCAGTGACACTGCCCTCAAAACAACAACAACAACAAAAAATAAATAAAATATACATCCACATGTATGACAAAGTACATGTCCAACTGACTACTTGAAGAGCTCTCACCAAGAAGCGTTCTCTTCCACACCAGCTACACAGCTGTCACATGGGCCAATTTATACTCGTAGTCACAGTGCCATTGAAAATATAAACAGCTTAGGTAGGAAATGGTTTTGTGAAAGTTAACATAAAATTCATTTGTTCAGATATGTATTGAGCACCTATTATGTATCAGGTAGTACCAGAGATTCAAGAATGAGTAAATTGTATTCCAGACTTCCAAGAGTTCCTAGTATAAAAAAAAAAAAAATCAGTACCCATACATCACCTTATATTCTATGGAGTGTAGTGGACAGTCACCAGTCCTGGCCTCTTATTTGTTGTGTTATGAGTGGAGGGGAAGCTCAGGCAGACCAGCAACAAGGCAGCTGGAAAGGAAGCTAAAAGTATTAGCAAATGTAAAGGATGAATAAAATCCTTCCACTCCATGCACTCCATGACCACCTTCCCTTGTTTCCTGAACCTCCAGCATTCGGCTTCAATGTGTTAGTATTTACCTTACACTTCCAGGATTTTTTTTCCCCCAAAAGCAAGTGGCTGTCTTCTGGCTCATAGCCTACACGATTTGGCAAATCTGCCTCCCACTTCTTGGCCAAGCAAGGTACAGAGTCAAGCCAAAACAGACTGCTGGCCCAGAAGGCTTTCACACCACAGGGGGCACCGCCCAGTAAAAAGTTCCAGTGAGGGCTGCTGGACATAACTGCTTTTTATTAAATGTCCACCTCTCCGTGTTAAGGCATAAGGAAGGAGAGTCCTTGCTGGCTCCCTGTCACAAGTTTTATCCAATGAGTTGTAAGCAGAAGAGATACGTGTTAGTCATTTCTAGACCGAGCACATAATTGTTGAAGGGGGACTCTAGAGCTGTGCTGCCCAGTATGGCAGCCACCAGCCACATATGGTCCAAACCCTGATGTGCTGTAAGTATAAAGTACTCATATTGGATTACAAAGAGTAAGTGTCCAAAAAAAGTATCTATAAGAAAGCAAGAGTGTATTTTATATTGATTATATGTGGAAATTATACTGGGTTACATATAGTACATTATTAAAATTAATTTTGCCTTACTTCATTTTGCCTTTTTAATGTGGCCACTAGAAGATTTGAACTTGCACATGTAGCTTATATTATGTATTTCTATTGAACAGTACTGCCCTAGAGCTCTTTTTCCCTCTGCTACAAAGATTGGGAATGTGCCAGGTAAGGTTACCTCTGGTGGCCAGCGTTTTGGGGTGGGAATGACAATTATGTGGAGAGAGCCCTGCAGCTATCCTCAGAGATAGCAGCATAAGCAAGAAATTAACCTTTTATTAGTCTAAGCAACTGAGATTGGGTTTGTTCATTACCACGGGATGACTCAGTCTATTCTAATTGATACAAGATGGATGAAGACACTAGAGGCCAGTCTGGGTGGAGGTGTGGCAATACATGTAATAGGAAAGGGACACAGGGGAGGAGGTGGTCCTTATGTCATGGTCTTGCCTGTGACCATTCCTGCGTGGGTGCGCACACGTGTACACACACACACACACACACACACACACACACACTTATTTATTTCCTACAGAAAAGAAGGCAGGTCATGAAATGCTCTTCCTGCCCAGTGACACTTCAGATCACCAGGGTAAAAAATGAGGCTGGGGCCGGCCAACTGGCGCGGTGGTTAAGAGCTGACTTGGGATGCCAGCAGCCCTGGTTCAGATCCCACATATGAGGGCCAGTGATACTGCCCTCTACAGCTAAGATGGTGAACAACAGCTCCACCTGGAGCTGGGCTGCAGTGAGTCCCCGGGACGGCATAGCTGCAGCCCCTGCTGCAGTGGGGCTGCCATAGGCTACAGTGAGTGGCCGGCAGCCAGCCGTCCAGAGGCTGGTGACCTGTCTGCCTCACCCGGGAAGAGCTCAATGACGATACCAACATGGGCCAGTGAAGCAACGTCCTCCACAACTAGACTGAAGAACAAAAGGACAGCAACTTGTCTGTTCCCCTTCCCCGGTTCCCGTCCCCCAATTCCCAATAAAATCTTTAAAAAAAAAAAAAATGAGGCTGAACAGGTCTTATAAAGAACTTGGCTTGCAGGCATAGCTGATGCTGGGTTTTCGCTTGGCTGTGTAACAGCCTCACGTGCTGAGATGTTTTTAGCTCATCCCTGTCCATGGAACCACTTCTGATATTTTACTTCTGGAGCTGACAATGACCATAATGCCTCTTATCCTGAATCTTTGATTCATTCAGTACCCGTAGTGATAGTGCAGAAAAAAACAATCCTGGGATGAACACCTGAAGGGAATTCTGTTAAAGGGTCCAATACAAGGGCAGATTTAGCCATTTGGTGTTCCGTGAACATTGAAGTCAGCCATCACATCCTGGTGAAAGGCGGTATGAATGGTGTTTCTGCAGATGAGCTTGCCAAGAAGCAGAAATCCAGACTCCCCTACCATTTACCTATCCACCACCTCCCCCATTCCTGCCACCATTACTGATGTTTTGGCTATCATGGAATATTTGATTCACAGTGGTTTAAAATAGAGATTTCTTTTTTTCATATAACAAGGAGCTCAGAGTTAGTCAGTCCAGGGCTAGTGTGGCAATTCAACAATGTCACTAAGGACCCAGAGTCTACCCATCTTCGCTTCTGCCTTCCTAAGCTAATTGGCATGTTGCCTCATGGTTATAAAATGGCTGCTTTAGTTCCAACACCATCGCCACCTTCAAGGCAGAAGGAGAGGAGAAATTAGCTTCAGCCCTGTTAGCTGTAGTACAACAGGTGGGGCAGAGGTCCAGGCCTCACACCTGAGGAAGGGGCATACTTTAGAGAGAGGAGTATGGGGGGCGATGTATTTGCTTCTCCTGAATCCATGAGCCTTGACTTGGGGCTTCATCAGCTGGAAAGAAGGGGTACCTTTAAAAAAAAATTTCTGTTCAGAGGGGTTTTCTCTTTGCAATCTGCACAAAAGCACTATTCATATTGGTGGCCTTGGGCCTAGTGGTCTTGGTTGAAGACTCTCTGCTTCACGCCCCCGGGGATGCCCCCAGTTAGCTATAATGTCACTTTTAAAGGAAAAGTGACCAACAGTTTGGAAAACAGTGCTTTGGAGGTGAGAGTGTGTCCCCCACCACAGGTCTTCCCTGGATCCTCCCAGCCCTGTGTTAACCCCAATCCTCGTGTCTTTCCCATGCCGCCACCACCAGCAGCAGCACAGAAATACACCACCATCCAGAAACAGGACAGGTTCTTACCTATCCTCAGGGCAGCTGACTGGCAATTCATTCCCACCAAAATGTCAGCGGATAACTGCGGAGCATTACACCCCTAGGAGCACCTGATATTAACAGGCTAACAAGCAAGTAGCAAAAAGCTTTTCCTAGAGCTCGGGGCATATGGCAGTTATGGAGCTGAAACTGAGGGAAGAGGGCAGCTCTCTGGAGGCGGCCTGTTCGGATCACTGCAATCCACAGCCAGTTCTGGTTCCGGTTCCGGAGGCAAGCTGGGATTTTCCACCCCCGCCGACCCTGAGATGGAAGCAGTACCCATTCCGCGAAGACAGTTCCCACGTGTGGTATTTCTGGCTGGGTAAATTGCCCTGCAGCAGAGAGAGCTGGTGCTAATTTCATGTTCACTTCTCATCAGCTGAAATGTTTTTATTTTGGGAGGGAATCCACGAGCCATAATTATTATTGATCTCTGCAACAGCAATCAGAGACAGCTTTCCTGTGCCCTCATAAGAGCAGGGCCAGAAATAGAGGCAGTGTCATCTCGGCCAATCAGGGCTTCTTGCCTGAAAATGAGTTTATAGCCTACTTGCTATATAAAGAAAAAAATAAAGTTCTCCATAGTGAACTTGGATGCCCTAATCCCTCCCCTGTCAGCATTTAGGGAGTATTCACTGGGGACCTAGCCTTATAGTCTTGGAGGATGTCTTACCTGACTTTCAACAGATGGATGTTAATGGGATATTTATTTACAGAGTAAAATTAAATTGGAGCTGCATCTTAATGCACAATTTACATAATCGGCTTTGTTCTGAGCTGATGAGCTGTTTTCAATAGCACTTGGGACCTTTCAGTCACAGCTGCCTCAAAGCCGCAGCCACTGAAAAGAGAAAAGGGAGATTAAACAATTTCCTAAAGCTAGAAGTCTTGATGAGGATCTATTATCCCATCCTGGAGACGTCATAATTTCTCTAGACACTGGAAAAGGATAAAAGATCCATGTAAGCTTGTTGCTGTAGTTCAGGATCAAAAGAAAGACGTTCAAGTTGCGTTTGGAAGCCATTATAGTCATGGGTAATCTCCAGGCTTACCCTCATTCCCATCAAGTTTACGGCATTTGTTTTTGCATCATGCCTCACACTCCACACAACACAGGTAATTACCAATGTGCTCCACCGTGTGCTGCTTGGGGAGCCTGGAGGGAATCTTTCTAATGACAGATTTCATTGTAATACCTGTGCATATAAAGCTGGTCTCCAGGGAGAGCATATCGTAGGTGAGACAAGCACAGGGTCTGGAGGAGGACACACTCAAGGGGAGAACCAGGCTGGCAAACTGGCTCCTTACCAAAGAACCGTTACCCCTTGTCCCAAGCCCAGCCCAGAGAGCAGCGTATTGACCAAATGCTCCGTGTCCTTCCAAGCCATCCGACCTTGACCAACTAACTCCCTGGTGACTAGCACTGCCCCTGAGAGAAGGCATGACAATGAACACTTCCTGAAAGCTCAACTCCTTTAAGTGTGCTTTGCTTAGTCCTACGGACAACCTTAAGAGATAGCAACTATTACTGTCCCTACTGTCTTTGACAGATGAGGAAACTGAGTCTTCCAATAGTTAAGTAATTAGCCCCAAACCCCCCAGCAAATTTAATGGAATAGCCAGAATTTGAATTCATTCTGTCTGGCTCCAGAACGTGAAGTGATTACCCAATGCTCATGGAGCAAACTGCATGGACAGTCCTGTTAGAAGACCTGGTTCCCATTTATCAATAGAAATAAGTGGCTTAAAATGAGACTTTCATTCCTCCAGGCTCTATTGGCTAACTTTGGTTCTTACATTGGGCCAACATGTAAAATCCTTAAAGGGAAGGTTGATTTAAATGATTTATCCATTCATTGATTCATGTAAGCAATAGTTAAGATATAATAGGGAGGTCAAAGCCATAACATTCGAGGAGCAAGCAATATACATTATTGGGATCCCTATACATTTTGGATTTCGTGATGTCAACCAGTTGTCTAAATAAGCTCCAATTCCAACAGAAAGGCTTGTATACATGAAACATATTCCTAAAATGCACTGAAATCATTAGAGACAACCAAACATAGTAGGAGAAACATTCCCCTGGGAGCCTGAGGTCTGTAGACTTTTCCACTCATTAGGCACGTGACCCTCAGCTCGTGGACCTATGTTTCATGATCCGGTAAATGACTATTGACATCCTGTTCATGCCTGAGAGCTCAACTCAATTCCACTGCAGACTCCACACTTGCTATGGGGTTACCCAGGAAGAAACAGATGAGAACAAGAAGATGGTCGTTTCCCTATGAAGTCCTGGAAGGTGAGCCCAGCATAAACATGATGCAAAAATAGGGATGTCAAACTCTACATTTGACTCCCTAACGTCTCACTCAGAGTGCCCTTTCCTAGGTCCAGTCTGCTGGGGGCCCAAGGTCACTAACTACACACAATCTAGTCCTTAGTCTCATAGGCGCATGTACCAGATCATTTCTGTATCTTACTGCTTTACTAACATTGGCCTCATCTGTCCCTTCCCCAGGGATCCTGCTCTCTACCCCGTACTAATTAGGCACTAAATATTTGGGAGAACTTTCTCAGGGATATTTTCCCTTTTAATAGGAGTCCTCTAGAGATATAGTGCTTAAATTTCAGATGTGTTTCTAAATAGCGGCAATTTCAACCCAAGACAGCAAGTTGAGAGATGACTACTCTAGTGGGTTGAATGGTGCTCCCCCACTCTAAAAAAAAAATATGCCCATGTTGTAACCAGAATCTATAAAGGTGACTTCATTTGGAAAAAGAGTCCTTATGAAGAAATTAAGATAGGATCTCAGGATGAGTTCACTCTGGGTTACTCAGATGGGCCCTAAATCCAATGACAAGTCCTTATAAGAAACAGAAGAGGAGAAAACACGGAGAACTGCAGTCTCCTCCGCCTCCACATGGATGTGGAGATTGGAGTGATGTGGCCACGAGCCAAGAAATACCTGGAGCCCCCAGAAGCTGGAAGAGGCAGGAAGGAGTCTCCCCTTGAGAGTTCGGTTGTACTCTAGAAGAGCGGACTGCGTCTCTCAGTGGCAGCAGCACACCCTCCCACCAGCCTCACATGCCCACATTGAGAAGAAGGTGGGGAGCAAACCCCAACATTCTTGAGACCAGAGATTGGGAAGCTGGGTCATGCGGAAAATGCAAAAGAATAAAATCTACACGCTTCAGAGAGAAAGAAAGAATTTCCTAGAATATTGGAGAAAGGTTTAACATAACAAAAGGAAGTGATGGAATAAAGAAATAATGGAATTAAAATGAGAAAAGAAATACTTAGATGAATAAGCAGCTGCAAGAGCTAAAATGAGTCTGCAAAATGATTTCTATAAGTAAATGATGGAAGACTTGTCACTCAAAACACTTAAAGCTAAATCAGTGTACAGGATACAGATAAGAGAAGTGAGATGAAACACCACCATCCCCTGGGGAGCGGGCATGATTCACATCATTCAGAAAGAAAAAGAAAATGACTCTTTGGGAATAAAACAGTTCTCTGACCTGAAGAACCTGCGCGTGATCTTTGTGTAGATTGAACTTCCCTGGGAATTGCTTGTCTAACCCAGATTTTTAAAAGTGTTCAACTTTCCTGGGAGCACCTGATCAAGGTGAGGAAAACACCCTCTGTCAGCAGGACAATCAGATTACCATCAGGACCATTTCAGCAGCCGGAAGGGCTGACTCCTGGAGACCAGAGGTCTCTAGGGGCTCCAGCAGGTGGAATGCAGGTGGAGTCTGTGGGCAGGCCCAGGGCCACTGTTCTGAACTGAAGCTTCATCCCACCCCCACGACAGGGCAGATGACTGTGAGAGCCATGATGTGGTCACTTGAATGAGCCCATTCCTGGGGAGCCACCTCACCAACCTCCTGAGGCCACAGCTGCTCATCTGGAGGAGGAGGCAGCAGGATGGGGTGCCTTCATCTTCCCAGTCACCCTCACAGATTAGGCCTAGCCACGGTTGCAAATCAGATTTTATTCAGGCTTTGCACAAGCTCCTTTCCTGGAGTGAGGGACCCCATCAGCAAATAACAGTCCTGCTCCATTCTGCTTGTTTGGATCACATGTTAGTGTGCTGGAAGACACATAAAAAGGAAATGACACGGGGAATGCCTACTGTCAATTTTATCTCTGTAGTATGTGCAGAAATAGTCAGGAGCACTCCATTTAATCTTTTTTCTTTATATCTCCCAGATCAATGTTTGCCTTTAAAATGTAAGACCTCCAGCCTTCCCACCATGGCCTCTCAGGTCCTTTGTGATCTAGCCCCTGCCTCCCTCTTGAACCCGTCACCACTCAGCTCAGCCGCACTGGCCTCTATGCCAGGCTAGTCCTGCCTCAGGGCCTTTGAATGGGTCAGTCCCCTGCCTGGAAAAGTCTCCCTGGTTCCTCACACAGCAGATCCCTCCCTTCATTCAGGTCTCAGCTCAGATATCTCAGAGGGGCTTTCTGATTTCCGGTTTCCAGTCCGGGATGTAAGGACTATGGAAGTTTCATTCCCATTTTTCTCACAAGAAAAACCCTTTACAAACTGAACATCAACAACTCTTCTTAGATCTATCAGAGAATTGAAGTCACAGGGAAAACCACTGCCCCCCAAACTGGAGAAACAGAAAGGAGGATACAGAGAATCACAATTGCTTAGAGCAGAAGCGTCCATGAGGACCAGGGCTGGGGATGGGAAATCTGAACTGTAATTGACGAATTGCTGGAGGCTCCATGTGGGCAACTCCATGTGGGCAACTCATGACCCAGTCATGGGGGACCCTCACACTCTTCACAGTAGAGATGAGAGAAAAGCCCACTCATTCTTCTAGCAGGGGGAGGGGCAAGTAGCCATTTTGAAAGACACCAGAGCATCTGTCCTCTTGAACAAGGGCCTGTCCTCAAGAGAAACGATTTTACCAGAACCTAACCTACCTTGGGGACGGGAAATACCGAACTCCAGCCCCATCCAGCCCTCTTGTCCCACCTAAAGAGGGGAAAGACTGAGAAGCAGTTGTGAAGGTCACCAAAAGGCTGAAGCTACAGGGGTGTAGAATGACCCCCTCCCCCGCCCCTTCCCATCACATCAATAGGGATTCTATACAGGGGGATACAGCTTAAGAACTGCACCGCTCATACTTCATTCACGAAGTCTCCAAGAGGCCCCTCCTGATAATCCTGTCTAAACCACCATACACTCTAGTCTAGCAGCTCATTTCCTATTTTTCTTCACAGCAGATAGCTGAGATCTTGCTTATATGATTACTTGTATATTGTCTCTCTGCCCTATTAGAATGTAAATTCCATGTCTGCTCTACCCCTCAGTGAACCCCCAGTACATATAACAGAGCCTAGAACATAGTTAGGTTTTTAGAAAATATTTGGCAAATCATTTAGTGACTGAATAAATGCAAGCCCATTAGCATATGTCTTGTTTTTATCTGCAGAACGTGGCCAGTAGAAGTGAGAACAGACCAGTTCCAAGCCTAGATTCCAAAAGGCTTGCACACATGGCTTTCTTTCTCTTGGATCTTTGCCTCTGCCATGAGACTCAGTTTGGGGCAACTGGCTGGAAGATGACATACCACAGGGAGAAGACCCAAAGGGCCCTAACTGATACGTCAGCCAACCACCGGAAGTAAAGTCCCCTGCCAAATGATCCCAGGTACATCAGCAAGTCCAGCTGAGACCAGAACTGCTCAACTGAGCCTAAATTCAAGCCAATAAGTATTGGAATGGGGTTCTACACAACAGGAGCTAACTGATAGAAGCAGCTGCCACTGTTTCCTCTAGAAGAAACCATGACATAGAAAGGTTAAAAGTCACACAGTAAGTGGGAAACTGATACATACCTAGTCTGACTCTGCAGTCCACACAGCCAGTGACTGCTACGCAAGGGACATGATGTTCACTGGGGACAAAGCAAGGGGGGAGGTGATTGGGCTTTGGCACCCACAATCCAATCATGACCAGGGGAGATTCATTACAACCACCTGGCAACATAGGTGTCCCTGTCCTTCCTCCATGCTCCAACGACATCTTCCCCAGAGCTCTGTCTGCCCTTCCCAGGAGGCGAAACTCTCCTCTCTGGATGTGACCTCCAAGAGATAAGGTTAAATTATGTTGAGTTCAAAAGGAGCCCAGTGGGGCCCCTGAGAAGCAGTGCTGTGTTAACTAAACTCAGAAGGCCGGAAGAACCTAAAGTAGCATCCACATTGAAGCTAGAGACCCATAATAGAGTTTCATTTTATCCTAAAGACCATGGAAAGGTAGTGATAAATTTTTAAAAAGGAGATAACATGATGACATACACACTTAAGAAAAATCTGTCTGGCTGCAACATGGAGAATGGGCTGGAAGTAATGTTGGCGATAAGGAGATTCAGAGCTGGAGCACTCACCCGGAAAATGGCCGTGGTCAGGACTAGACTTCCCCCCATGGGAACAGAGCAAAGTCAGAGGCTTCAAGGGCTATTTAGGAGATAGAATCAATAGGACCCAGTGTTGACTGAATGAGTGAAGGAGAGGGAAGTGTGTGGACAGCCCACTCACAGGTCCGTAAAAAGGAACTGGCAGCCAAGAAATCCTGTTCCATCCCACACAGTGTCCTGAGTGACAACAGACCCATTTCTGAAAAAGCTGGGACCTACTGTACCCACGGAGCCATTTCTGATGGAGATCTGTGAATCACCCTATCTGCAAAGAACAAAGGCAGGCTTAAGGAGAGAAAATGCCAGAAAGTAAACAGCCACTTGTCTTGACAGCACCTAGAGTCACCTGTCACCAACTCCAAATTCTGTTCTTGGTTACAAAGGCCATTGTTTGAACAAAGAGGGTAAGGAATCTGGAAAGAACTGTTTATCCAGAGCAACTGGTAAGAGCCCAGGCTGGAGAAGATGGGCATGTGAAAGAGGGAGAAGGTAGGCAACCCCAAGCACACTCTGCTACCGCCAACAACTCAGGGATTCAAAGTTACCAATGGGAAGAATGAGGTTTCCAACAGCTGTTCTTGGTATATCCAGAATATTCTAAAGGACATTTCCCATCTAACAAATCAGAAATTCACCTCCCAGGACAACAAACTGGTGGTTACTGAGGACTGAGAAGTCTCTGACGTCCTCCATCAGACACCTTGTCCCACGGTACCTTGTCCCCAGCTGCTAGCCGTACTGCCCAACCTAACACTGAGTTCCAGCAAGCATCCATGCAGATGGCGGTCACTCCGTTTTATGCAAAGTCCTCAGAAAGGGGAAAAGTTCAAGAACAGAGTCTAGCATACGAAAGCGTACGAGACTTTCTTCAGGATTGTTTGGTTTCTGATTCCTACTTTTGGCACTCCGCTAACGTCATGACTGCCCTTGCATAGATGGTTTTCCTCTTGGAATGCCTTCCCTGAACTAATTTCAGGGAGCTTTAGTTTCCATTAACTAGCCAGTTGGTTTAGGTTGTGAGTCTTCTCTATTCAACCTGACCCCCGGTTTATGGGCACTAGACAGGTATATGGATTAGATTCAGGCAGTTTGGTGGGAGGGCCCTCGCTGACCCCAGCAACCAAGAATGCCAGCCAGCCAAGCCCAGGGCCACCAGAAGAGACCAGGAAAGGCACAAGGCTTAGCTCTCTAAAAACAAATCTTAAAGACTTAGAGGCAAAACCTGCCCCACAAAGAGAAAACAGCCTTGGTCATTAGAGAAGGACTTAAGGTTGGGCCAGGAAAGACACTGAAAGAGATGAAAAAGGAGCAGATATGCTTAAAGAATGAAATTTCATTCATTTCATTAAGTGGGTTTGCACCCACTGAGCGTTACCTGATCTCAGTGGGTGATGGCTTGTACAGTGATGGCTTGCACTGTACAATGAAACATTGTTTTGAAGTAAATCTCCCCTTCTCCATAAAAAATGATATTTTATGGCTCGTCTTGCTAATTTTTCACACAATTAGAGTCTGACAGAGAAAGTTGACATTGTTAAATAGTATTAAGTCCCCTGAGCTCCCTCAGCTTGCAAAAAAAGCCTCCAACTGCTGTTATGTAGATTAATCCAAGTTACATATTTCTAACATAAACAAGGGGAGAGTGTGTCTTTTGTCTTCCAGTTGTCTAGTCTCACGGAAACCAAATTGGTTTCATCAAAAAACAAAAATGAAAAAGCCTCTGCACCCTGGGGTTATTACATTGACTTAAACAAAGTATGGTATTTCATGATGCGCTGCATGATGTATTTACCAAATTCAGGGGAAAAAAAAACTGCCAAGGGCCAAAGACCCATTAGCAACAACATCCTATTAATCAGCTTTGGGTGGCAACAGGGGAATAAATTACTCAGCCTCATACACATCAGGCTCTTTCCGCCCTTGTGTGTGGATTAAATGTGTAGTCGCCCGCTGGAGAGAGGAAATATTCCTATCATTATTCTCCCTCATTTGGAATTTATGATGCTATTTTGGATAAGACTCCTCAACTTCCTAAATCTGGAAAAAAGGCACCAAAACTATTTTTAAAACTCAATTTTTAGAAACCAGGTTTAGTTGGCAATGTGATCTAATAGAAAGAATTTGCTATCTGCCATCATTAAGTCTGTGTTGAAGTCCCAGTGCGGCTCTTCCTAGCTGGCTTATAAATAACCTCTGGCAATGCCTTGGCATTCCAGCTTTCAGAGCTGTAGAAACAATGATAATGCCCACTTCACAGGTACTGGGGGTCAGAGGTCACATCAAGTGGGAGAGCGATTGGCAAAATGCTCCATGGGTGTGGACTGCTGCCTTTGGTTCAGCTTCTGGAGTTTTCCTTGGCTCAGCATCGTATAATAGTCAGCATGAACAATGGACCAGGAGTGAGGATATTCCAGTCTCAAACTCACATCCATCACAACGATCAATTTTCCCATCAGCAACATGGGCAAACCCCTTTCCCTCACAAGTCCCTACTCACTTATACCCATTACCAGTGAATGGAGCATTATATTGAGAATCAGGTGCTTAATTCACCTCACCACAGTGATTCTTCAACTTGCTGTGTGTTTCAATCACCTGGGGAACTTTGAACCCTCCCAATGTCCAGTTGTACCCAATACCAATTAAATCAGAATGTCTGGAGGTGGAGCCCAGAAATCAGTATTTTTCAAAGACCCTGAGGCGATTCCACCATACAGCAAAGTTTGGGAACCTGTCCAGTTTTTTTTTTGTAGGCACCTGAGGGTTCTTTCAACTTCTTGGTTCTACAGTATGTCCAACTTTGAAATGGGGATTAAAGCCCAGGACACCAAATCTAGAACCTCTACACCTCCCTCCAGTGATCCTGGCTTCCACGTACCCCACATCTTACATCCAACCAGAAAGTGTGAACCATGAATAAGCAGAGGGCACCCAGGGGTAGGGAGGTGAGCCCAGGGTCAGCGGGAGCACAGAGCACCACTTCCCAAACTGGATAACCCAAGCAGGGTGAGGTACAAAGAGATTTCAAGGTCAAATAAAATTGGGCTGTTCTGGATTCACCAAAGCTAAGCAGGTTTCTTCAGACCCTTTAAGTCGGAGTATGATTATAAATCTGCCAGAGAGGACCATAGCAGCATGGAAACCTTCATTTTCTCAGAGCATTTGAAGGACGAATGCTTCAAGGAATATATTTTAAGAAAGCTAGAGCAGTGTTGGGAGTAGGGGACAGGGATTTTGTCCACTGGGGGACATTTGGCAATATCGGAGACATAGCTGACTGTCATAGCCCAGGATTGGGTGGCTGTTATTGGCATCGAGTGGACAAAGAAAAAAGATGCTGATAAACACTCTACAATGTGCAGTAAAGCCCCCACAACAAAGAATTATCCAGCCCGAAGGTCAACAGTGCAGTTGAGCAGCCCTGGTGCTGAGTGACCTCTTCTGCCACAGGCCATCCCCACACCATAGCCTCGAAAATGGAAGATGATGAGAAAGCAAGAGAGATAGGAGAGGAGGGGAGAAAAGAGAAGAAAAAAGGAGAAAATGAAAGAGAAAAACAGAATATAATGAAGGAATAGACTGGGGAAAAAAGAGGAAAAAGAAGGCAGATTCATAAATGCCACAAAGGGGAAGCAACCTAGGTGCCCGCAGGTGAGTGGATACATAACTGTGGTCCATCCAGACAATGGAATATTGGTCAGCACTAAAGAGAAATGAGCTATCGCCTATGAAACGACATGGAGGAACCTTAAATGCATATGACTAAGGGCAAGGTGCCAATCTGAAAAGACTACATCCTGTGTGATTCCAACTCTATGACATTCTAGAAAAGGCACAATTATAATGACAATGAAAAGATCAGTGGTGGTCAGGGGCTTGCAGGAGGGGAGGGGGAGGGAGAGGAGGGATGAGTGGAGGGAGCACAGAGGCATTTTAGGACAGTAAAAGTACTCTGTGTGATACAATAAGTGAATACATGTCATTTATCCATTTGTCAAAATCCATAAAATGTATGACACCAAAAGTGAACACTAATGTAAACTATGGACTGTGGGGGGTGATGACGTGTCAGTCTAAGTTCCTCAGTTGTAATAGATGACCCTCTGGTGGGGATACTAATAACGGGGGCGGCTCTGCATATGGGGGGGCCTAGGGGTATATGGGAAATGTTTGTACCTTCTGCTCAATTTTGCAGTGAACCTAAAATTACTCTAAAAAACCAAAAAGCAAGGAAAAGCCAGGCAGGACAACCCCCTGGGTCGCTGGACTCAGCCTCCTGGTGGCTTTATTACGTGTCTGAGTTTAGGAAGGCGGAGCACTCCGCCCCTCAGCAGGCAGGGGCTGGTGGGTGCCTGGGAGGCGGGCCGGGGCTGCCCTCCGGCCGCAGGGCGCCGGCCTCACACCCTGCTGGGCTTCTTGGGCTCCTTGTTCTTGGCTGGCAGGAAGGCGTACAGCTCCTCGATGAGCATCTCCATGCGGGCGGTGACCTCGGTCACCGTGTCGATGACCAGCTTCTGCTGCAGCTTCAGCTTGCTGCTCTCCCACAGCGCCGTGTCCTCCTCCTGGAACAGCCTGTGCCCCGCGCGCAGCAGGTGCAGGGCGCGGTTCTCCTCCCGCAGCAGCCGGTTCTCCTCGCGCAGGGCCTGCAGCGCCTGGCTCATGTCTCTGAGCAGCGCCCAGGGCTGGCTGCCGTCGCCCAGGCCCGGGCCCGCGGTGCCCGGCTCCTCCTGCGCGCAGGGCCCGGCCAGGCTGCTGAGCACGTGGCGCAGGGCGCGGAGCGTGCTGCGGGCCTCCTGCGCGCAGTCTGCGGGCCCCTTGAGGTCCTCGAAGGGGCCGGGGCGGCCGGGGCCCGGGCCGCTGAGCAGCTCGTCGCGGGGCGAGGCGGCCGGCTTGCCCCCCTCCGCGGGCGCCGCCTGGGCCTCCGCCTGGGCCCAGCAGGCCCTCCTGCGCCCCGGCCGCTGCTGCGGCGCTCGGCTCTCCTCCCCGAGGAGCTGCAGCGCGCTGCCCTGCGGGCCGCGGGGCGCCGGCTGCACGGGCTCCGGGCCGGGGCTGGCGGCCCTGCGCTCCTCCTGCTCCTCCCAGAGGGCCTGCAGGACCTTGTGCTCCCGGCGCAGGGCCCTGTTCTCCTCGCGCAGGGCCCTGTTCTCCTCGCGCAGCGCCCTGGTCTCCTCCTGCAGCACGTGCTCCCGGGCCAGGCGCTTGTGGTGCAGCTTGTGGTGGAACGACGGCGCCGGGGAGACGTGCGGCGACTGCAGGCGGCAGGTCTCGTTCACCCAGCGCCCGTCCTGGAAGACAAACATCTCGTCGCTGAGCTGCACCCGGGGAGGGTTGAAGTCCAGCTCCAGGTCCGCCTGGGAGGTGGGCCGCTCCATGGGGTCCAGGGGCACCGAGGAGAAGCGGTTCAGCGGGTAGGAGTGCTGGCTGACGGCCCTGCGGCTGGGCCTGGGCAGGGCGGCCCGCCGGGCGCAGCGCGGGCTGGCGTACAAGCTGTGGAGCCTGAGGAAGGGCTCGGCTGTGCCCCTCTGCGGGAGAGAAGAGGGGGGCCAGTTAGTGGAGGAGCTGGACAAGGCCCAGGCCACGACACCCCACCAGGAACCCAGTCTGACAGTCTGCTCTGAACCCGCCACAGCTGCACTTTCGCACGTGGCCTCTTGGGGACCTCACAAGGCGATCCGGTCGATGCTCATTATCCCCTGGAACCCTGGCTCTATAAAATCGCCAAGAAGTTTGAATTAGTGAATGCAGAACCGTTGCTACTAAGAGTAACACAAAGTGAGGTTCCCGCCAGGCCCTGGCCACATTTCCATCAGCCAGTCAACATGTAACCTTATCATATCGTGAAAGACGCCTTGCGTAATAGGCACTGTTGATTCATTAACACCGAACCCTCTGCCAACAGCCCCGTGGCTCACACCTGAACGAAGTTGACCTAACACACCTGTTTTCTTTGGAAGGCACATCACAGCCTCTTTTGCACAGGAAGACTACACAGCAGGTCAGCACAGCGCTTCAGGGCCGTGTTACCCAGTGAAATCACCAGCAAAAAGCCCAGAAACGTGGCCCTAAATCAACTGTGACAAGGACACTATTTTGTGGCGTCAGAGCAGAAACAAGGAGGCTCCTCAACGGAAAACGAGTGTCACGTAACTCAAATGTGTCACCACGCTGTGCATGTGCATGAATGACCACGAAAGTGCCCTGTGTATTGATTTCAGGGTTACAAACAAGTTTTACGGGGAAAAAATTTCAGGCAAATTCACAAATATGAATCCATCCATCATGAGAATTAACTATATATTGTGGAGGTTAAAGACACTGATTTTGAAGTCAAGTAAATATTTGGAGTCCTGGCCCCCACTATTTTATTAGTTTCAAGAAGACGGGAAAATTATTCGAGTTTTAGTTTTTACATTTTCAAATTGGGATAATTGCCTCTACTGCCTGGTGTCATAGAGATATTTTTAGGATTAAAAGAGGTAATGTCCAAAGAAGCACCAAGCGTGGGCTTGGGCATGCCTCTCTGACCCGAGCGGAGGAAGGCACACTGTTCTCCAGCTGCCCCAGCTGCAGATGGGTACTCACTATTGGTCTGGGCACAGCGGCAGGATAAATCACAGCCCCCCAAATTGCCATGTCCAAAATGGCGGTGCTGTTGGTCAGCCTCCCCTGCTCTCGTGCCCCATTCAGGCTCATTGTCCACTCTTAGACACCCCTGAGTCTGTCCTGCCAGCAGCTCCTTTAACAGCTACCAACACAAAGCAGAAACTAATATAAAGTAATATTGAATGTCAAGTATAATTTAAAAAACAGTCATGGAGATGTAAAGTACAGCACAGGGAACACAGTCACTAACACTGTAATAGCTCTGTATGGTGTCAGAGGGGTAGTAGACTTGTTGGGGTGATCACTTTGTGAGGTGTGTAAGTGTCTCATCACTATGTTGCTTTGTACACCTTAACTTTTTTTTTTCTTTTCTTTTTTTCTTTTTTAAAGCAGAGTCCTGCTGGTAATTTTGGAAAGGAAATGCACCATCACGGGCCTATCACTGTGCAATGAGAGTTCAGCATGTAGTAAGGAATGCAGCAGGGGGTGCTCAGCAGTTCATAAATGAATTCGCAACGGCAGCCATTTGCCTCAAGACCACCGCATGGAAAGGGGCTCGACCTCCAGGGCCTAAATCCAACAAGCCAGTAGCTCGCACATCTCCCAGGACAGAAGAATCATCTGAGTGCGTTTTCAGTGCAGGTTTCCAACCTTCCTACTTGCAAGGCTGATTCGCACAGTCTGGGCTTTGGTCCAGGAATCTGCATTTCTCACCAGCTCCCTCAGGTGATTGGCTGCAGGTAGTTGGGACAACTCTAAGCCAGGTGGAATAATGCAGATTTCCCAGGTGGGAGTTACACCGGGGTTAAAGGCTGAGATGTCAAGGCTGGGGTCCCAAGGACCCTCTTCCTGGTTCTGTCACTGATGGGCAGTGTGAAATGTGAAACTGAAGAGCTTTCCACCCTCTCTGAGACCTAGATTTTCCACTCGTGACAAAGAGGGGGTCAAACTCCATGATCTTACAGGCACCTTCTGACATGGAAAATCAGTGAAATGTGCCTGTTAAGTGGAAATCATATGTGCCCTGCTCAGTTTACACCGCTGTGAAGACTAAATGAGATAACGAATGTACAAGTGCTTTTAAAACTGCCAGGTGCCACAGAGATGTAAGGTATTGTTATCAAGAAAAGCAGGTTTCATTAAGGGAAGAATACTGAGGTGTATTCAAAAAGTGGTAAGCCAGGGGAATGCATCCTGGACAAGAGGCAATGGCCGCAGCAATAAATTTCAATAAAAATAAGATCATAGTAACTACTTCTAAATACATGTCAATCCAAATACATCGCAAGGCTCTCCAAATATCAATTCCTTATTTCTTAGGTTATTTTCACAATTTTACAGATACAGAAGCTAGAAAAGAAGTCCAGTTATCTACCATATATCTATGTCTATACCCATGTAGCTATCATCTATCTATACATACATATATATCGTATATGCATATATAGAGAGAATATAATTTGCACAGTGTATAAAGTTGGTTATAATACTTTAAGACCCAAAGAGCTAGATAAATAGAAGGCACAGTTCTATGCGATTAGTTTTGCAAGAAGCACATGTCATTAACTTTACAAGGATGTGCTTAATCTTCTAGATAGCGAGGGTGTGAAGGCATTCTGCAATCAGGACCTTATTTATTTTAAATCCAGCCTCCATGGTTTTTGTAGTTCTCAATTGGGAAAGCACGCTGGCTCTTGTGGCTGAACCTATGATCAGAATGAACCTCACTGTGGGTAGCCCACACAGTGTCCTCGTAAATTTAAGTTCCCTTGATGCAGAGTTCTGGGAAAATTAGCCAACGTTAACAAGGAGTAAAACGGGAGGTCCTCCGCATCCTCAAACTGGAAACAATGAGGGCTCCGTCTCAGCAGCATCTTGCGCTAGACAACATTACCCTGAAGCATGTGGTTTCAGTCAACGGTGCGTGTCCCGATATTGAGAAGGAAAGGGAAGAAGGAAACAAATATTGAGCCTCAATTTTGTGCTAGGCCCTGAGCTGAGCATCCTACCTACCAAATTCATTTAATCCTCACAAACTGACATATTATTATTATTATTATTATTCCCATTTTACAGACGGAGAAACTGAAATTCAGAGAAGTTAAATAACTAGCATCAGTTCACATACTAAGTCACAAACCCAGTTCTGACTCCCTGAGCTTATAAGTGTGAAGAACACACACTGGAGGTCGCCATGGATTTACTGAAGGATTTTCAGAACTTTGGGGGTCAAGACACTTTTTCATTAACTTTTCATTATGGAAAATTTCAAACAAATATAAAAGAGAGAGAGAATAATCCAGCAAGTATTAGATGGGTATATTATTCCACATACCTATCCCCTAGCTCCAGCAGCTATCAAATCGAGGTCACACTTTTTTCATATATACCATCCCCCAACTCCAATACCATCCCCTTGGCACTAGGTTATTTTATTTTATTTATTTTTCCACTGGGTTATTTTAAAGCTAAGTGTAGACGTCGGATCATTATATCCACAAATACATCAATGCATATCTTTTAAACAAAACCACCATACCATTATCATCCTTTTAAAATTTAACAATGATCTCTTAATATCAGCAAATACCAAGTCAGTGTTCAAATTTCCCTGACTGTCTCATTCCTTTTTTTAGGACTGCTTGATTTCAATCAGAGAGAATACCCTTCTTGATCCAACTGAACATCCAAAGAAAAACCACTCGTGCTTTATGCCTGTTCAGAGTATCCTGTGATGGCTTTGAAATTGCCCTGTGATTTAGTCAGCTGTGATCATTCTATATCCACATTTTGAACGGGGTACCCAATGAACTTTTGACTGTCCCCTCAACAGAAATGCACCAAATAAAAACTTAACGTGGGCCGGCCGAGTGGCGAGGTGGTTCTGGCTTGGGACACCAGCAGCCCCGGTTCGGATTCCACATATGAGGGCCAGTGACACTGCCCTCAAACAAAACAAAACAAAACAAAACAACTTAACATGCAGTGGTGGGCCCCTCGCTATGGACCATCTGAGTCTCTGGCCCTGTCCTTACGCATGCCATCAGGTGGCCTTGGGCACACCTTCTCACCCTCTGACCTTGGTTTCCACTTCTGTATAATGAAGGCTCAGTGGCATCATGTCTAAATGCCCTCTTACTCTAACTTTCTCTGGCCCAATGAATCCGGGTTTGTAAATGGGGCACTAATGTGCCCCAGCAGCTCTCTTAACAGCCTAGTTGACACCTGGTCCATCCCTTCTGTTAAATGGTCAGCACTTCTCAGGCAGACCCTGGTGTCTTCTCTGTTCCATGCCCAGAGCACCCGGTCCCAAAAATGTTGGTGGACTAATAGGTTTTACTTCCTTACCCAGGAAACCAGAACCTCCTCTTATGACTGAGTCCTATTATCTTTCCTCCCACTGCCAAACAGAACGAAGGAGGCCAAGTCCAGCATTGCCTCATGGCCTGGTTTCTAATATAGACCACAAAAACATCCAATATTATCCAAGATGAAGTGAAAGTAAAACAGCACCTTTTCTATTTCTGAAAGTGTGAAGATTTCAAGAAAAATACTAAATATGCAGGCATTTCAGATATGCCAAGGATCCTGACTGAACTTTCGGGAAACATTATGCCAAAACAAATTCTTTCTGTCCCGTGGTACTTTCCCAATGCCGGTCAGACCAGCTGGACTTGGTCTCAAAGGAAAGCTCTCTCTTGGCCTTGTGGAAATGGCTCACCCTAATCTACTTCTATTCTGCATGTTCTTGTAAAAATTCCTCCTCTACACTTATGTTAATGAATCAACTAGCATTAATTTAGCATCTGGTCTCAGATCCTGCCCTCAGGGAATGTCCAGTCAACTTGAAAAATCAGTGGATAGCAGCAATTATTTCTTGGTGCAAATGAGAGAGATCAAAGTGCAGCAAGCATTAAGGCAAGAGGGTATGGGGACCTGGGGAGCGGACATCATAAAACCTGGAGAAAGTTCTGTGTCTATGCTGTATGAGTACATGACCTTTTCAAATTGCTTCATTTCTGTGCCTACATTTCCATTTATAGAACATGATTCAGAGCCACCCCATATGTTTGTGCAGGTTGTACAATGACGAACTTTAGAGGGTGCCATACACAATTGTTGTTGCAGTGCACAACCTGTACAACCATCCACAGAAGCCTTATTAGCATCTATCCTATTTCAGAAAGTTTGTTATAGAGTTCAAAAATAGAAAAAGACTTTTTCTTTGTTTCTAGAGAGCTACAGATAGGCAAGGATGTACTGTGAGTTCGGAAGAGAAGTTGCTTAGTATTTCCTTAGAGGAAGATTTATAACACTTACTGAATGACTATTATGTGACAATGTGCTAGTTGATTTCCGTATTCATACGTAATATACCACCAAAAGGAGCTATTATGGTTCTACCTCAGGTCACAAAGCCAGCAAGGGGGTGGAGCCAGGGTTTAAAACCGGGATACCTGACTCCAAACTGCATGCTTACCGTAGCTCTTCACAATGCCTAGGTGTTGTATTTTGCATCTGTTGATATCGTTACATTGCAGTGGTTCTCTTACGTTCTGTCTCAAAGCTCCCCAGATGAATAAATTGCAGTTCTCTAAGGACAGTGACCTGTCCCTTATCTTTTTGACACCCCTAGCCCTGAACACTAGGACAGCACATTTCATATTTGGCAGAGATGTAACAAGTCCTTGTCAATGAACAAAAGAACCAAAATGCACTGGGAGATAAGGAGGAGATACTAGGTTGAAATATGTGAAATCTTTAACATTTTGGGCCTCCATTTGGGGCCTAAAAAGTGGTGATTTCATTTCTCTTAATATACTTCGTCTATCTGATAAAACTATGTCCTCATTGCAATCCATATCTTTTTTATTTTTTTATTTTTTTGAGGGCAGTGTCACTGTCCATGGGACCAAACCAGGGCCGCTGGCTTCCCAGGCCAGCGCTTAACCACTGCGCCACTCAGCCAGCCCACAATCCATATCTTTAAACAGCAGAGCTGTTACTGCACAATATAAATGCTATTAACAGCGGGTTGTTCCCCATGTCAATTCCACAAAACTGTAGGTTCACCTGTATGGCCTTAAAAGAAGTTGTCCCTGCATACAAATGACAGTGCATGCAAGCTCGTCATGTTACTATCTTGAACTTATAATCTGACGAGGGGAGAGGACCCCACATTACCAGTCATTTGGGCTCAAAAGTCCCATCTTTGCATGCTCTTGAGAAAGTCACTCAGCTTCTCTGAGTGTCACCTCTAAAATGAACCCAAATGTAGCCATGCTGCCTACTTCCTGAGGTTGTTGCAAGGGTCCCCGAAGGTGGTAGGCGAGCTGTCACAAAGACCAAACAGATGGCCAGTCCCGCTAGTGAGGCTTAAACATGCCTGGCCTAAAGCACAATAGCAAACACTGAGTATATTTCTTTTTGAAAGGACTTTCCAAAAGGCCATCTGAGCTAAGCAGACAGGGAAGGCACAAGATCCTAGACTGCCTTAGCCTGTGCTTGAAGCCAGCTCCTTCTCAGTAGGTCATCTCAACCGGTGGTACCACTGGGTTGGTTTCGTCAGCTAAACTAATCTTCCTTTGTTGTCCTTGAGCCCTGACAAGAGATATAGGCCAACAAAAAGCCCCTGGAACACCCGGGAAAGTTCTCCTAACCCTGGGAGGAAGAGTCGATGTCAGCACAGTCCAATTACCCTTGAAAGAAGGACTATCTCTTCCCTGATCTGTGGGAACTGCCCTCACATATGGACACAGACCAATAGGTAGGAGAGGAAAAGGTTGGCTTATTCATGGAAGAATGGGATATGAAGATGGGTACAGGTTGGAAATGGGATATGAAGATGGGTACAGGTTGGAAATACAGTTGGCTATGGGAGTCATGATACTTTCCCATCAGGCCTTGCTAGGAAGGTGACCAAGGGACTCTGCTCCCAGGAGGTGTGCTCACAGTTGTTACCTAGGATGGGTTAATGTTGGGGGTCCAGGAAAGGCCTGGGGCACCAGCATCTCCCCCAGATGCCTGAGTCCCATCCTGAGGTGGGAGTCCTTTCTTAGGATCAGGCCTGGCCCTCTGCATCATCTTCTTTTTAGATTTTTTTTTTTTTGATTGGGGAATTAGGGGAGGGGAAAGTGTTGGGGAATTGGGAAAGGGGAACAGACAAGTTGCTGTCCTTTTGTTCTTAGTCTAGTTGCAGAGGACGTTGCTTCACTGGCCCATGTTGGTATCATCGTTGCGCCCTTCTGGATGAGGCAGATCGGTCGCCGGCCTCTGCATGGTCTCTCACTGAGGCTATTGGCAGCTCACGCTAGCTGCCAGCCACTCACGCTGGCTGCCGGCCACTCACTGTAGCCTATGGCAGCCCACTGCAGCAGGGGCTGCAGCCTACACCATCGCCGGGGCTCGCACAGCCCAGCTCCAGGTGGAGCTGTTGTTAGCTGTTGAGGGCAGTGTCACTGGCCCTCATATGTGGGATCTGAACCGGGGCCGCTGGCGTCCCAAGCCAGCTCCTAACCAATGCACCACTCAGCCGGCCCTCATCTTCTTTTTAAATAAGGGGGTCCTGGAAGGACCAACAATGGTGTGTCTTTGTCAGATCACTGGCCTTCTGGCAAGTGGACAGCATGGTGGAAGAGAGGTCAGTGGACAAAACTGGGGGTGGGACAAGGGCAAAGGGGAGGTGATAAGACCAAAGCTTCTTACTGATGCCACGGGATTTATAGGAAACAGGACTCTCTGATGGAACTTTCTGGAGTGCTTTCTGGAGTTGGTAGCCTCCCATAACGGGTTTGGGAACAGGACTGGACAGTGACTACCAGGCTTAGCTGACAGTCTGAAGGTCTCTCCACTCCTGGAGAAGTGTGGCTACCACTGACCAGAAGAGATGTCCAACATCTAGTAGACTCCAAGCCTGCTGACCAGGTTTCTTTTGTTTTTTTTTGTTTTTTTTTTTTTTTTTTTTTTAACAATATAATTTCTTTAAGCATTTCTCTTTATTTTTTTATTTTTTATTTTTTTTAAGATTTTATTGGGGAATTGGTGGAGGGGAACAGCGTTGGGGAATCGGGGAAGGGGAACAGACAAGTTGCTGTCTTCTTGTTCTTCAGTCTAGTTGTGGAGGATGTTGCTTCACTGTTGGTATCGTCATTGCGCTCTTCCCGGATGAGGCAGATCGGTCGCTGGCCTCTGGATGTCGCTCATCGCGGCTATTGGCAGCTCACGCTTGGCTGCCAGCCGCTCACGCTGGCTGCGGGCCACTCACTGTAGCCTATGGCAGCCCACTGCAGCAGGGGCTGCAGCCCACACCATCACTGGGGCTCGCACAGCCCAGCTCCAGGTGGAGCTGTTGTTAGCTGTAGAGGGCAGTGTCACTGGCCCTCATGTGGGATCCGAACCGGGGCCGCTGGCATCCCAAAACCAGCGCTTAACCAATGCGCCACTCGGCCGGCCCCAGGTTTCTTAAACACCTCCTTTGCCAACAGTACAGAGGGTTACAATCAGAGAACATTCAGCCATCTGAGGTGCTTTTCAGGCGGGAGTTTGAGAGGCCCAGGATGCTGTAAGAAGAGCCAGATGTGTGACTGATGTCCAGACAGGCTGACAAGGCTGAGGCTCATTGTCATAGTTTCAAATCAACTCAGCTCCCTGGTACCGTGATACAGTCAGTGTTGATTTTCATAATTCACAGGTCAATGTGATTGATTTTGATAGAATTATAAAGATGCCATGATGTATGGCAGTTTCAGCTAATTGTTTAACACAGAATCTCATGAAATCTTCCTCCTAACAATTCATTCAAATTTGCAGAGACATGGGCACTGTCAGTTGGTTCCATAGCTTCTGAAGAACGAGCCCAAACAAAGCGGGTTGAGGAAAGGCCGCTGGGGGCGTGAGGGTGCCCGGAGGGGATTTCCAGAGCTCATTCTGACCTGGTGTCCATCCTCCATTAGTGATGTACCAGTAAACAACACCTGAAATTCGCACACTGTGCTCACCAGGGAAATGCAAATGCCTGTGAGAACTCAATCATTATGTACAAAAGGAACCAGGGGGGCAGCTAGCTGGGGCAGGAAATACCATCAATGGCTTGCAAGTTAATGCTCAGCAGGGAAATAGATCAGAAAACACAAATACTTAATGCGGGGAAGAAAAACTGGAAATCAATAAGACCTGAACAGACCTCAGGATGATAACAAATAGCGAACCACAGGCATTCACAGTGTAATTGAGAAGCCCCTGTGCCCAGCAGGATTGGGAACTAGGAGGCCAGGGGCGTTTCCTGGAGACACAGAGCTGCTGCTGCTGCAATTCCCTCCTGAAACGGAGGGACTCTGTCCCTGCAGATTCATGCAGGGAGCTGGGGGCACGCAGTTAAATGCGGAGAGAGGAAGCGTTATCTCCTAAAAGCAAGAGAAGAAGCAGAGGACCAAGACATGACCTGGCCCGGCCTGGTGGCATATGCCCAGCTATAGGCATAAGGGACAGAGTGGGTTCAAGCCTCCGACTCCAGCTCTGCCATCACCAGTGGGATTCCTGGGATCCTGGGGTTCCCAGTTCCTGTACTGACACAATGTCTACTTCACAGTTGCATGGCCTCGTGCCCCTCACATGATGGAATCAGTGTTCAACCAATAGTCCTTCCTCCCTTATTAACCACATCAGTCCTTTCCCCCAGCCTTGCTGGTGACGCAGTTCACATAATCTAAACCAGGGATCAGCAAACTTTTGAGATCGAAGAGGCGCCAGGGGTCAGCAAACTGCGGCTCGCGAGCCACATGTGGCTCTTTGGGTACATACATGTGGCTCTGAAGTAAAATTGAAAATGAAAATAGAACTATCATAGATTCATTTATAATATTACTTTAAATTTTCCTTATTTGTAAAAATATATTTATGGCCCTCAAATAATTTTTAAATTGTTGTGAGGGACAGGATTGGCTCTTCCACCAGCAAGCTTCTGCGATGGAACATACCCAAACAGCCGCATGTGGCTTGCGAGCCACAGTTTGCCGATCCCTGATCTAAACTTAGAGACACTCACACCACTGCCCCAGTACCCCAGCCTAAAGCACCCTGACTGGTGTCTGACCTGCTGCATGACTTGTGTCTCCATGGCAGGTGCACCCATGCGGCCACGTCTGCTCATGTGAGGCACACATGCCCAGGCAGCAGGTACCCACTCATCCCATGCCCACCTGGGCCCCAGCAGCTGCACCGGGCCCCTCAGTACAGGCCTCAGAACAAGCTTGAGCCAGCTTACACAGCTCCATTCCCCTTCTCTCCTCCTCCATGCGGGGCTGTTTCCGGGAGGAGGCAGGCAGAGTTGTGTTAGGTGTAGATGGAAGACTTCCAAATCCCTCCATCACATGACCACCGTTTCAAACCCTATTCCCACCCCCATGTCCAACCCATCCTCACATTGGCACCCTCTGCCTGTCCTTTAGCAAAGCAAAGATTGACTTATCTGGGCCGAGAATGATCCCACCATCAGAAGAGTAGCAGCCAAAGGAACTACATACATATTTCATGCGGAAAGAATCGGACCAATAATGAGCTTCCTACAGCTGTAGGGACCCTGTAGGTAAGCATCCCATCTAATGATCGGGAGAAAGTTCGCTTCTGGTCTAAGCTTTAGGAGCTGACCCAGAGAAGTGGCTGCTCATTACAAAGTCATAAGGATAACGCGAAAGCAAACAGCCAGCATGTCCTTTCGTCCTGTATTTCTTCCTCCTGCTGAACACATTTGCCTAGATTGCTACAATTACCTCCACCTATAGACAGAATGCTGAAGGTTTTCTTTCTAATCGTGTTCTTCAGAAAATTCTTATGATAAAGCTTTAGAAAAAAGAAAGATCCACATACACATCTATATCTATCTATCTATCTATCTATCTATCTATCTATCTATCTATCTATCTTTCTATCTATCTATCTATAGATACAGATGCTCACGGCCTCCTGGTGATCGATCCTGTCCCTACACGTCCCTGGACAGAGCTTTCACACAGTTACCTCTGCACTGGATTCCTCCACCCTACATTTCAGCCTCTCTGGCTGCGCCGCCATGGTTTTCCAACTGGGCCTTAGCTAACTCTGGAGAAGCAAGGCTGCCCCCTTTGTGACATAGCAACAGTAGAAACAATGCAATCAGGAGACCCCCACCCAGGAAAAGCTGCTTAGCGGGGGAGCCCTGAGAATCTCCCACCTGTCAGGACTAGATCCATTCATTGGCCCCTGTTCTGGGTCCCTCGTGCCCATCCCCTTACATTCTGTGTATTGGGTGTATAGGTGGCCTTAATTCTCTTGACACCCCCAAATGGCCCAGTATTCCTTGGTCCGTATTAGGTTTTCTCCTCATGGATTCAGTCATATGCATTTGATTCCAAGCCCAGTTCTAATTCTCCTCTAGAAATCCAGGGTGATTGCATAACAACTACCAGAAGAACTGATTTAGAGAAGATTGGCTTATTTCGGAGTGTCATAGAAACTTCATGTGTTAGGGCTGAATGGTCTTACCAGATCACCTAACTCACTCTTCTCACTCGAGAGAAGAGGGACCCAAAGCCAGATGGCTAAGTGACCTCCCCCAGGCACACAGCTGGTTGGTAGCTGACTGTTCAACAACAGCTTGCTAGAGTTTTAAAAGAGGAGGGTTATTCTGACTAAAACTGGCAGATTACATTCTTCTGTGATTATCCCTACCTGAGGTAGAACCACATTGATTGGAATTTCTAGGCTTTCAGATCTGGTATCTGTTTTTCTTGTACAATGTGGCCTCGAGTGCTGTGGAAAAGAGAAAATAAAATGTGTACTTCCCAGCGCATCCCCCAGGCCTCAACTGCTCATCTGAAAAACAGAGGGCTTTCTACTCACTTATCCCCTCTTGTCAATTATGTACACTATGAAAGTCTGAGTCTCAAAGAATGTGAAGATGGTATCTGATAAGAGGCTGTGGCGATGTCTGAACAGAAATTAAGATAGGTATCATAGTTGATGTCACAGCCTTCTGAAAGCCTTGGGGGCAGACATACTTACACCTGCTACCTTTTCTAAGATGATTATTTCTATCTCAAGTAAAAAGCCATACCAGTGTTAGGTGCCAGGTATAGGTCCTACGCAGAAGTTGGTCACCAAAACACTCAGAGCATTCCAGAGGTGACATCACAAAACAATGTGGTGCTTTTCAGGGCTTCATGGTCTCTCTCTCTCTGAGCATCTCAGGCGAGAATGAGGCATCCAACAGTCAGGAAGAGCTTACCTTGGTGTGACCATGTGGCTGGTCAAGGTCAGTGTGACACACAATAGCTTCCTGTTTGGTCACCTGGGCTGCCATTCACATCCGCCCTGCCAGGCTGAGCTGAGACCCCTATCCTTTCTCCATAGATGGCAGCTTCTGCTTGGAGTTGGATCACTTAAGAAGGCAAAAATGCAAACTGAACTCATTCCAGACCAAGAGAAGAAATGTAGTGTAAGATGTTTTCTGACACAACCAATTCTCCAATTCTCTGACACCAACTGCACATCTTGCAATTCATCTCAATCCTAACACAGTCTACCTGGAGGTGATGTCAGGTCCCATCATTAAATGGCTCAGTCCCACAAGACAGCCCCCACTTCAGACACCTGTCACAAGTCCCAGGCTGCTGGTACTTCTACCTGGCTATCTTGGTGGGTTTTCACAACCCACTCTCAGGTTTCATAATTTGATAGAATAGCCCACAGAACACAAAAACAAAAACAGTTTACTTATAACTACACTTTGATTGTAAAAGACACAGCTCAGGAACAGCCAAATGGAAGAGATGCTTAGGGCAACGGGGGATGGGACACAGCTCCCATGCCCTCTCGGCACATCACCCTCCCATCACCTCCACGTGTTCGCTAACCCAGAAGCTCTCCAAGCCCTGTTGTTTAGGGCTTTTTAGTGTGGGTTTCATTACAAAGTCATGATTGATTAAATCATTGGCCTTTGGTGATTGAAAATTTCCAGCCCAGAGGTGGAGGGGAGGGGGCTGAAAGTTCCAATCCTCTAACCGTGTGGTTGATTCATCTGGCAACGGGCCCCCATCCTAAAGCTGCCAAGGAGCCCCACTAAGAGTCACTTCACTGGAATAGACTCAGGTGTGCTCCAGAGGAGCTACTTGTAAATAACAAGATACATCCATCACTCAGGAAGTGGTAAGGGTTTTAGGAGTTCTGTGTCAGGAACTAAGAACAAAGGCCAAATATATATTTTTATTATACCATATGGAGAAACTGTATCATGACCAAAATGCTGACATCTGGGCTTCAAGAAAAGGGCAGCCCAGCCCCCTGGCCCCAATCTGTCCAGTCGTTTGCCTCTAGAGACTGTTAGCTGGAGCCCTCTTGTGTATCTTCAGCCTCTTGTGAGACAGAGAGCTCCAATGCCATATTATAATGCCACTGCAGGGGCGGGGCGGTAGGCCAGAGTCTGAGATCCAGGGACACTTAAGTGCCCAATGCATCTCCCACTCCTAAGTTGCAAGCAAGTATCACTTTAAGAAAATCCAATACACAATAATTCAAAGACATACATATGGAAATCACATTATCAAAGAATTCCTCATTTTAAATGGGAACTTCTCCAAGGGTTTCCTTTTTTAATTTTATTTATTAATTGTGGTTGAAATATATAACGTTAAATTCACCATCTTAAACATTTTTAAGCATACAGTTCCACGGTGTTAAGAATATTCACATTGCTGTGCAACAGATTTCAGAACTTTTTCATCTTGCAAAACTGAAACTCTATACCCACTAGACACTAACTCCCCTCTCCCACCTCCCCAGCCTTTGCCAACCACCTTTCTACTTTTGATTTCTATGATTTTTGACTACTTTAGAGATTCATGAGTAGAATCATACAGTATTTGTCCTTTTGTGATTGGCTTAATGGCTTATGGCTTAGCATCATGTCCTCAAGATATTCCATATTGGGGCATATGACTCAGTGTCCTTTTTTAAAGCTGTATAATATTCCCTTGTATTTCTATACCACATTTTATTTATCCATTCATCCACTGATGAACATTTGGGGTGTTTCCACCTGTCGGCTACCATGAATGATGCTGCCATGAACACAGTGTGCAAATATCACTTCGAGCACCTGCTTTGAATTCTTTGGGGTAAGTACCCAGAAGTGGGATTGCTAGATCATATGCAGTTTTATTTTTAATTTTTTGAGGAACATCCACATTGTTTCCCAAAGCCGCTATGCCATCATTTGACATACCCACCAGCATCACACAAGGGTTCCAGTTTTTCCTCATCCTTGTCAATGCTTGCTATTTCCTGCTTCTCCAAGGGTTTCTTTAAGTGGTTAATTCTCATACTGTCTGAAAACACAATTCAATTTCCCCTTATACACAGATCTCATGGAAACCTCTGCACATCTACCTCTGAGGCTGAATAGAAAGACTCAACAGAGAAGGAGGTAGCCGTACTCATTTACTAGGGCTGCCCAAACAAAGGACCAGGAACTGAAGGCTATAACGAACTACCACAGGCTTTAGGGCATAAACAAGACATTTATTTCTCACCACTCTGGAGGCTGGAAGTCCAAGGTCAAGGTGCTGGAAGACTTGGTTCCTGATGAGACCCACTTCCTGGCTTGCAGATGTCCACCTTCTCACTGTGTCCTTACATGGGACAGAGAGAGAGAGTTATGATCTCTTTTCCTCTTTTCTAAGGACACTAATCCCATCTGTAAGCCTTCACCTAAAACTGTCTCCCAAAGGCCAACCCTCCAAATACCATCACACTGGGGAGGAGGGCTCCAACATATACATTCCGTCCATAACACTACATGACTTGGGCAAGTCACCCCATCTCTCAGAAGCTCAGCGTCCTCATCTCCAAAATGAAGAAATTAAATCGAATTCGAGACGACTTACATACAGAAATCAACACTTAGCAAGCTCTTAATAAATAATCATTGTTTTGGCGCCCTCGTACAAAATTGCCTTGCTCCCTTTAATCCACAGTCTCAAGCAGTGGACACACTGGTGCTCTATTAAAAAGGCTTGAAGCTGCAGCTGGTGTGAGGGCTGTGCGCTTGCTTCACTGATTTGCTTTTTGTTTAAGGGAGGAGCACTTCGAGCCGGACCATCCTGGTACTGGCATCTGCCTGTTAGCTGGGTTCCTTCCTCCTCTACAGGACACTTGCATCCATAACTCGGTCCTGAGGAGCTTCCGTGAGAGTGCACCCCAAATGCCTATGATTCAGATTAATACCATCATCAATCATCCATGTTCCGTGAGCTCGGAGGTGGCCCTGCCTGGTGGGTTTCTCATCTAAGCAGACAGGTAGAACAGAGACAAAGGAAAGGGCAAGTGTGCATCTGAGTCCCCAGGCTACCCTCACCTGCAGCTTGTCTGGTGATGAATCACAGGGAGAACTCAGCAAGCAGGAGGGTCCATTAGAGAGCACAGGGCCCCCTGCGCTGCCCCAGGGAGTCCCGGGAACGGCAGCCCTTGGTCCAGGAGTCAGAGGTGGGCATCGCGGGGTATGTTCTGACCTTTCTCTCCTCATTTGTGAAAGGATGGGACGTTGTGTGGATGTAGTAAATTATCATGATGCTTGTCATCTGCAAATTGTATGACATGTTTGGGAACATTTGTTATTTTTGCTCCTTAGGGCAGAGGGTAGCTGTATGCTGGAGCCCAAGAAGCAGCCCAAAGACAGCCAGGCTTTGGGCCAAACAGCCCTCTGGAAGCCGGGGGCTTACCTTCTGAGGAAGCGAAAGGCAGCAGCCAGAAAGAGGTTGCCGATAAGTCCATCTGGCAACAAATGAAGACAGACTGCTGGAAAACCCTGAGCGTGAAGAAAGGAAAGAGAAGGGCAGCTATCAGGGGCGCTGCTGAAGCGAATGGTTGTCTATGTAAAGAATCACCCACATTTGTGGGGATGTTGAAGGAACCCACAGAGGGGGTTGGTGCAGAAAGTAGGGCAGTTGGCACTTTCAGGTTCCAGAGATAACTAGGGTAGTAAACCCTTCTTGGTGAGGTCAGAAAGGAGACCGGGTGCAGGACAGTTCCCCAAAAGCCACATCAAATCTTGGGGGCCTCTAGAAACATCCTCACAAACTTCCCTCCTCAATCCAGGAGCCACTAGAAATCCCGCCGAAGTTTCGACATTTTCCTAATATCAGTTCATTTGTTAACTCAATCCAAGAGTAAGGCTCTATAAAGACTATGACTTCACCGATATGTAGAATATAAAAACAAAAAACTAACAAAGCAAACGAAAACAAACTCATAGATACAGACTACAGAATGGTGGTTACCAGAGGCTAAGGGGGGTGGGGGAGGGCAAATTGGGTCAAGGAGATCAAATATTTGGTGACAGATGAAAACTAGACCCCAGGTGGAGAGCACAAAATAAAAGTACACAGATATCGAATTATGTTGCACACCTGAAATTTGTATAATGTCATTCACCAATGCTACCTTTCTAAAGTTTTTTTTTTTTTAAAGACACCCAATGGAAAAGACTTTCAGTCTCTGAGAAATTCTCTTTCATTTTGGAAAAAGTCAAAAGAGGTGACTGCATGGCCCCACTCTGAGACCATAGCAGCCTGTCATCGCGGGCAGGCAGAAGCGGTGGAGTGGACCTTTCCAAAGGAAGAGGCAGGCGGTCTCCATTCCAACAGTCTCGACCAACAGGCAAAACTGAAGGCTTTGTTTATTAGCGCGACTCTAATCATGATTTATGTGATTCTGTACATTTCAATCTCAGCAAAATTTAAAAGTCATCAAATTAGTTAAGTGTGTAATCCTTTCACTTAATTGTCCATTAGTTGCTCCTTAATGATAATGGAATGCTTACCAAATAGCAATCTCTGAATAGCGCCAAATAAATGGATTAAAACATTCCTTCAAAAACTAACAAGGGTTCTGTTTGCCCAGTTTCCTCAGTGAGTTTTCACGTGTTCAGATCTCTGAAAAGTGGATCCAAGATTGGACTTGCTTTACTCTGAAGAAGGACAACCTCCTCAGATGGTCGTGTCAGAGGAAACACTCCCTGTGCACTGGATATTGAAAAGGCACAAACTCTCAGACCACCTACATGGGAACCCCGTCTCCACCCCAGCTAGTTGGATGACCTCTGCACTTACGTTTGCTAAACCTCAGTTTCTTTGGTGATGAAATGGGTGTGGCTGTTCTTACACTTTAGGGGAGTGGCGAGGGTTAATCTAGACACACAGGCGATGAAAAATTTCCAAACAGTGGTGAGCGGGCTTCGCCCATAATGGTGATCAATAAATATGTATTAATTGAAAAGCTCAGGTGAAATGAAATAGGTATTAACAAACACTTGTGCGTCATCTCCGAGCAAGACATTATGCTTGGTAGGGAAGACCAGGGAAGAAAAGGAGAAAAAGAAAGGAGAGGAGAAGCAATCCGAAGCCATCTCTTGCTCTCAAAATCAGTGTAATCTAATTAGAAGAATTAGGGGATATGATGATAATAATAGCCAGTATTTATTGAGTGCTTGCTATGTGTCAGGCACCATTATGGGTTCTTTACCCATCATTTAGTCCTCTCAACAATCTTGTAAGTAGATGCTATGGCTTTTAGCCCCATTTTGCAGATGAGGGAACCAAGGCACCAAGTAGTTAATTGCCTAAGGTGGCTGAGTGAGGGTGTGAGCTCCAGTTCTGCACCTTTAATATTGCCTGGGGGTGGGGGTGGGGGGTGCGGGTCCTGGACTTGGAGTTGGAGGTCCAGGTTTGAACTATCCATTCATCTGTGTAACCTTACACACAGGAACTAGCCTCTCCGAGCCAGGGGCTCGGCTCTTTATCAGGACTGAACAACAGTCCCTACTGCATGGTTTGTTGTGAAATAAGACAGCTCTGACTACCCCGCGGTGTGTCTAACCAAGTTCAAATGCAGCTGAGTCTGCGTGGCCACTGCTGTTTATAGACCAGAGCTTCTCTCCCCTAAACATGCCCTGAGCTCCGCAGATGGAACCTGGGCACTAGATATGCTTCAGACCCTCATGAAGTTGACCCAGACTATTTCTAACAGTATATTGGAGAACTACATATGAACTTCGGTAATCTACAGGCAGTGGGTTTTTCACAGGAGAGCCCACCAATATAATGTTTTGAATGCAATCCCCTATAGGTATATGTCTTAATTTATAAATGTGATGTTTTTTTCAAATGTACTATTATAGCATGTGTATTATAAAACATACCCAAAATTGAAATTTTTACAGTAAAAACAAAGATTAAATAACTGTTTTATAATAATGTTATTTTGTTCATTAATAATACAAAAAATCTTTTGCTTTCACAAACAAAAAAACTATGAATAGTAATATTTTAATGAGCTCAGTGTAATTAAGTGTGGTCCCCTCTTTCTTAAAATCTTAGTTTTACACAGAGAGCCAAAAGTCAAATTCCAAGTTCAGCCCACTTAGATTTTTTAATTTAATGCCTGTCCTTGCTGAAAAGGGTCAGTCACACAAAAACCTGTAGATCCAAATGGAAAAATCCACTACTGACTGCAAGTTCTAAAGAGCAATACTCAATATTCAATCCTCTCCCCAGGTAATGCCAAAGTTTTTACTAAAATTCACATCTGTGTTCAAACTGTTTTCTTCATTGAATAAGTTTTTTCAAATAACTCGGGTGGGGATGAGAGAGAAGGGGAAGGGATTAGACAGCATAAATAGGTAACTACAGTATTGTCACAGGGATATGAAAGACAGTTTGGGGAACATAATAATGTTGTAAATATTTTGTGGGGTGTCAGATGGTCACATGTCTTGTTAGGGAGACCACTTCATGGATGGAGTAGAGGCTTGATCACTGCACTGTACACCTGAAGCTGATGTTGTATAATATTGTATGTCAACTATAACTGAATATATAGATAGTTACGGGATGTGGAGTATAGTGTGGAAGGGAGTCAAGGGAATTGTAATAGATATGTATGATATGGGGGGGTGGTGAACTGGGGGTGATGGGTTGTCACTTTGGGGGGTAAAAAGTATAACTATTGCACTGCATTGTACACCTGAAACTAATTTTTTTTTTAATGTTTAAAAATAAATTAATAAATAATTCTAAAATCTCTCACTTATTGTTAAAACATCAACTTTTTCTTGAAGGCAAAAAACAACTGTTTGGTTTTCTAAATAATAGCTCAATAGCACTGTTAACAGTCACTTGTCACTATGAGAAAAGGTCAGCAAATTTAGAACATTTGTCCTTTTGTAAAAAGAGATGACTGCAGAGTCCCCTGTGACGCATGAGACTGATGGTCATTCTCTGTCTTGGGACAACACACTGCGAAGCTCCTGGCAGTTTGCACAGCTCTCCCGCTTGTTAAAATCAGATTAATTGCATCCATGGTCTCGTCTAGCTCACTGTGCATTTCTGGCTTCACTGGCTGTGTGGCAATGGTTTGACTCTGAATTTTACACGTGAGGAAATTTCCTGAGTGGCGCCCCCCCTGTAACCTCACCCTGGTACCCTTTTTAGATTCCAGTCAAAGCAGCCACTCCATCAAATGTTATTTTAAACAATTGTTCCATAAAAACAGTGTCACTAGTAAAGTGATTTACGGTTGAGATCACATCTTTTCTGGCATGTTTCTCTATAATTGGCTCAGGAAAACACATCACTTTGTATATTTTATTATTTTGAAGGGGGAGCTACATCGGTACCTCACTCAGCTGAACAGCAAACACTGCTTGATTTGTTTCAATACTTGTTTCTTTAAAGCTTTCTCTGCCTCTATCAGCAGTATTTGCTGGCTAAGGGCTGCGTGCTTATTTCGTTCCATCACTCAAAAAGGATTTATTGAGCACTTGGTAAGAGCCACTCACCGATCAGGCTGCTGAGGAAGTAATGAACAAAATCAAGTTCTCATGAAGCTGTGCTCCCGTATGGGAAGACAGGTGATAAACACATTTTTAAAAATCAAATATATGTGAGGGGCACGCATGCTAAAGAAACGTTCACCAGCATATTGGGATGGAGTGTGGTACAGTAAGCCATTTCAGGTGATAGGAAAACCAATCTAGGTGACATTTGACTGAAGGGCTGAAGGTGCTGAGGGTGTGACGCCACGAGTACCTGGAAGAAGGGCGCATCAGCAGAGGGACAACAGGAGCAAATGTCCTGAGGCAGGAACGCGCTTGGGGTGGCCTCCCCGCCATGAGGTTAGTGTGACGGTGGGGATGTGGTAGGACAGAGGCAGAGGACTTTTTCCTGACCAAGATGGAAGCCACTGGAGGTGTGCCACAGAACGTGGCACGATCTGACAGGGCTGAAAAGCCTTCTCTGGCCACACCACAGAATAGACTGCAATGTGGCAAGATAGGACTGCAGGACCAATTTCAATCGTCCAGGCCAGAGATGGACAAAAACGGTAGCGGGAAGAGGATGAGAAATCATAAGGGTTTACATACATTTTGAGGGAGAACCAATGAGATTTGCTGGTAGATTTGGATGTTGGGAAGAGAGAAAGGAGATAGGGTACTACAAGGTTTCTAACCCAAGCAGTTGGAAAATGTACTCGCTTACAGGGGCGAAGACTAAGGATGGGGCAAGGAGGCGGGATCAAGAATTCAGCCTGGACACGGTAAGCTGGAGAAGACTATAGACGTCCAAGTGAAGGGGTTGAGAAACCAGCTACTTATAAAAGTCTAGAGTTATAAGGGAGGCCTTTGAAATGGAAATATAAATTTGGGACTTGTCAGTGTATAAGTGGTATTAAAAGCCTTGTCACTATATTTTTCCATATATTATTTCAGCCGTACTTATTGCAGTGGGAAGAACAAGCATTTCTCCCCACAGTATGAAGCTTTTTTTTTTTCACTACTAAGAAAGAAACCTCAAAAAAAGCTTTTAAGCACTTTCCATTACACTTATTAAAATTTTTAAGAATATTACATTGAAAAGTACATTATTTTAAATCAATGCAGAAGATTGTAGACACTTTTATTGCCTGTTTTTCTAACACAATGGCTTCGTACTCTTACTAGGTCATATCCCAAGACACAGTTAGGCGAGCGGCATCATTCATGATGATGGGTATAAATTTGTATTTGCACAACTACTTAGTGAAGTCACTGAACAAGAGATAGTTGAAGCAGCCAAGATGTCTTTGAGTAGGCGAATGGACAAATAAATTATGGTAAATGCAGACACATTATATATTAAAATATATTTTTATATATTCTATATTATTTAGTGCTGAATGGATGTTATTCAGCACTAAAAAGAAATGAGCTCTCAAACCATGAAAAGACATGGAGGAATCTTAAGCCAATCTGAAAAGGCTACATACTGTGCGATTCCAACTCTGTGACATTCTGAGAAAGGCAAACTATGGAGGCAGTAAAAATAGATCAGTGGTTGTCAAGGGGTGCGATGGGGGGGGAGGGATGCATAGGAGGAGCACAGAGGGTTTTAGGGCCATGAGACTATTCTGTATGATGCTATCAGTGAATACACACCTTTCCCAAACCTATGGAAAGTACGACACCCAGAGTGAACCCCAATATAAACTGTGGACTTTGGGTGACTGTGACGTGTCTGTGCAGGTTCATCAGTTCTCACAAATGCACCATCTGGTGGGTGGAGCTTTAACTGGTGGGGAGGCTCTGTGTGTGTGTGAGAGGGGCGTGACGGAAAGCTGCATACTTTCCCCTTAACCTTGCTGTGAATCCTAAACTGTAAAAAGTTAGTCTTAATGAAGAGATGAAAATTAAAATTCAAAAGAGCGTTCTGGAAGTGGAGCTGTCACTGCTGCCGCTTCTCCTTGCGCACTTATTCTGGCCTTATTATTACCTTCTATCGCCAGTCTCTTTGCAGATATCGTCCTAAGCCACATGTCCATTTCATAATGAGTAGTTCAGTTAGGACCGGATAGCATCACCCAAAAATTCACTTTCCTCAACATACGCATTGTTGGAGTACACGTAAAAGGAAAGGTGTCTCCATGACCCCTTGGGGGCCCTCAGCTTTCTCTCAGGTCCCTTACCAAACAAGAAATATGACACTGTCGGGCCACGTGAAGGTGCCAGTGCCAGTCCATGAATATGTCTTAGGAGAGCTTACTTTCCCTCTCATTTTGGGGGAAATAACAGAAATAGAAATTGGAATGTTTTCTTCCCACACCCCAGGGTATCTTGTGCACCTTTCCCAGTCCTCAGACTCTGCCTTGATCTAGTTTGTTTCATTGTCACAGGAGGTGACAAATGGCACTGCTACCGAGTCAGAATGAGGATTGGCCCTGGCTTCTTTTTTCTTTTATTAAGTTTATTGGGGTGACGTTGGTTAGTAAAATTATATGGGTTTCAAGTGTACAATTCTATAATACATCATCTCTATATTGCATTGTGTGTTCACCACCCAGAGTCAGTTCTCCTTCCATCACTATATAGTGGAACCCTTTACCCTCATCTACCACCCCCCTTACCCTCCGGTAACCACTAAACCATTGTCTGTGTCTATGAGTTTTTGTTTTGTTTGCTTATTTGTTTGTCTTTTCGTTTGTTGCTTTTAGTTTTATATCCCATATATGAGTGAAATCATATGGTCCTCAACTTTTTCTGTCTGACTTATTTCGCTTAACAAGATAATCTCAAGATCCATCCATGTTGTCACAAATGGCAGCATTTCATCTTTCCTTAGACTATTACTGGCTGACTAATATTCCATTGTATATTATATACCACATCTTTATCCAATCATCTATCAAAGGATACTTCAATTATTTCCATTAGCCACTGTGAATAATGCTGCAATGAGCTTAGAAACACTTAGCCATAAAGATATACGACCCCAGCTTCTGAGTAAACAGAATTCCTTCTAACACCTCAATTACCATGCACTGCAGTGACACAGGACAATGGAAGATCATACTGAGTTCCCAAGCTTAAAAAAAAATCATTAGGGCTGGCTGAGTGGCGCAGTGGTTAAGTGCTGGCTTGGGAAGCCAGCGGCCCCGGTTCGGGTCCCACATATGAGGGCCAGTGACACTGCCCTCAAAAAAAAAAAAAATTCATTAAAAAGCCAAAATAGCTTTTGTTAAAATTTAAAGGCTATGAACTATTAAAATATTAAAACTATACTAATCTTCTTGTCTGAAGTAACTGACATTGTTATTTTTGTAGGCTGGTCAAAAAACTTTTATTTTTGCGTGTCGTCGTGGCCTCCTCAGTAAAACTGACTCTTCAAAGGGCATTAAGAACCTGAACTTCTTTCCTGAGGAAAGTTTTATATCTAATGTATAGTCAGAAATTAAGTGAACTTTATTATAGGTGCAACTGATGACTTTGAGTTTTACTCAGAAACAAAATAAGCAATGTCCCCTCCTCAGAGGAAATGAAGAAGTCAGTGTAAGATAAAGAACCTTTATTTCTACAGTAAGACTGGGATGTGAGGTGGTGGCAAGAATGTGAATGACTCCCCTCAACTATCTGGGTCCAAATTACGTGGCCACCCATGAACACAGATGGGTCCCGAAATCTAGGGTCATATGTCCGGGCCTTCCTTTCACTTCACAGACACCCAAACCAGAGAATACGCTGAGTGGCCTGCTGTTGCCAAACAAAGAGCAAGTGTGCGATCATCTGAAATGCATTGTGCTGCCCTTTCAGCAAGCGCCAGCACAGGTATTTGGGCAACCTTTCCCTTTACAGTGGAATTAGTTGATGGGACCCCAAGGAGAAACACTGCACTGAAGGGCTCATGGTTCACCACGAACCATGACCCTGCACAGAAAATGCCTCCCTGAAATTGTGGAGGAACCTACAACAAACCCAGGTGCAGAGCCATAAATGTGAGAGAGAAGGGGCATGAGAAATGTCTGGATATTTATCCAAGAAGCAAAGACACGGTTCATTGAGATGAGTTTGCCTACAGGTAAAAAGAACGGTCCCAAATTCCCTAACAGGAGGTGGCTGGTTTTGTGCTTGCCACCTCCTGCAAGGGCTCAGATTTCCTGAAGTCCCGTCATTTTTCTCAGGCCTGGGAGTAGGGGAGGGTCCCTGCTCCTGGTGGGCTCAGCAAATCACGTCACAGTCTCCAACTTAGGAGTCTGCTCTGCACCCTTCTGTGCCCCAGGAGGCAAGCCTGTGTGTGTGTGGACTGCACTAACAGGCTCCCTTGCCCTCTGACTCCCAGAGTCAGGCATGGGAGACAGGGAGGAAAAGGAGATAAGGAGAAAAGGAGATAAGACAAAGACATTCTCCTTGACCAAACTTGATCAGGCTCCTCTGAACCCTCTTTTTAACCAGGCCTCAACCTTGGCCTTCCACGTTCATCTTGGCATTGCCCAGTGTTAGCAAGAATTCCACTAAGTGAGTATATTGAGATTCCTCACCCCACCTTGAGAGCTGATCTTCCTCCATATGTGATCAAATCTCTCGGCCCCACATGCCCCAGGTGGTGTCTAACCACCCCGGCCACCCTTCAGCAAGGGTCCTGTGAAATCGATTTCACAGGCATCCCCCAGCCCCAGTGTTCCGCCTTAGTCATTTTCCACGCACAGCCCCCTGCTCTGCCATCAAGCCCCACCTGCTCATGCTATTTTCAGACTCGAGTCCAGTTCAACACTGAGGCCTCTTTTCCCCTCTTGCAGTGGTTCCTGAGTCGTCTGTTTTTACAACTTTCACTTCTGTCCATCTGGTTTTCTTTAACTGTATTCACTCCCTTGCTCTCTCCCTGTGGGGTCACCTTGGCCTGTCTGTATCCTCGCCCAACATCATCGCTCCTCTGGAGATGCCTGACTTACCTCCCCTTCTAGGATTTACTAACTGCTCCCTTGCCGCCTCCCTCTGACCCTCGGGTGGTAAAGGACCAGCTGCTACCAGCGGCAGGTTACAGCACTAACCTGTGGCTCCCAGACCCACAGCTTCATGAAGAGTCTCTTGGTAAAGAAACTCTGCTGAAATGATTCTATTTCGGCACTCTGTGTGTTTCCTGCTGGGCCTCTGATTAATAAGACACTACCTTCAGGGCACGCTGCCGAGAAAACAGCCGGGCGTCCAGCAGCTGCAGAGAACAGGAGGGCTGACTTAGAAAGGCAAGTTTTCCAGTGACTCCTGTACTGTTCAGTGTCCCAGAAGAAAACAGATGCCACCCAAGTTTCAGATAAGTCCAAGAAAAGCTTACTATTGATAAAAGGGTGAGTAGGGGGCAGGACAACCATAGGACATAGTGCAGCCCCTTTGGCTACTCACAGGCCAGTGCTCCCACCCCAAGGCCCAAAGAGGGGAGGGAAGGCCATGGTTATTGGACATGGAAGAACGCAGAGAGGAGCTATGTCTCCATGATAAGGCCACAGCCAGCCCAAGGAGACAGCGCGGAGACAGGCAGGAGGAAGTCTGCCTGACTGCACCACTCCCTGCCCTCTGCCCTCCTGTCGAGGGTCCCCACTGATCAAACCCAAGAAGCCAGAGAACACGAGCACTTCTCAGCACCCTGCAGCCACAAGAAGGGCAGAGGCTGGACCGGAGGAGTGAACAAAATAACCAGCACGACTCCCACGTGGAAGGACCCGGCTACTTCAGAATTTGCTCGAGGCACATGTTTAATCAGATACGAATTCCCCAGAACAACCCTCCCACACGCCCCCAATCACAGTGAATGTGTCTGGGGTAAAGCCAAAGTAATACCCGCTTTCTTTCTTTAAAAAAAAAATTCTTTAAATGATTACAACGCACAGCCACGTTTGGAATCCCGGGGATTTCAAAGCAGATCACATCACCCCTTCTCACCATAAGTCCAAGCCCAACAGGACCAAATTACTTCAAGAATCTTTCTTTTTTTTTTTTTAATAAATTTTATTGTGGAACAGGACCCATCAGCTCCAAGTCAGGTAGTTGTCTTCAATCTAGTTGTGGAGGGCACAGCTCCTTGGCCCATGTGGGAATCGAACCGGCAACCTTGGTGGTATGAGCACTGCGCTCTAACCACCTGAGCTAATTGGTCACCTGCCCCCAAGAATCTTTCATAAAGGGACTGCATTTTGTACTAATCCAGTGTTCTGTCTGGGGCAGCACTTACCAGGCAAAGGAAAAATTGTGGCACTTTCTGTCCCCCAGCACTAAACTTTAGGACAGCTGAGCCTAAAGATAAGTTATGTACATGTGAACATTATTGTCCTTTTACCCCGAGTGGAAAATATGAGTAATAGCTCCAAGAGAAAGACCTGAATCCTTGAAAACTCTCCTTAGGAATCCAGACCCTCAACCTGAAAGGGTACCAGGCTTGAATGGCTACAGGGACTGTGTTTCCACAAGGACTATCCACTGGCGAGGCCCATCATTCAGGAGTTTCAGTTACAGATCGTTCTTCCATTATGACCACTGAAGTGAAGCCAAGAGGGGGAAAAAAAAAAAAATTGACAGTCTGAACTGTAGAAACTTGGCTTCAGGAATGCCTATTAATTCAGTACAATAAAACGTACAAACTCCTTGTCATCCTCAAGGTGCTCTTAAAATTGAAACTGATTCTGTGAAACTGCTCTCACCTACCATCATTAAAAGAAAGCCCATGCTAACGCAACTCTTCAGAGAAAGGACATGAAGACAAACAGTGTCCAGGAATGCAGAGTGTTAGGGGGCCCGGGGCCTCGAGGAGAAACAGAAGGTGTACCCCCAGGCCAGAGCCTGCATTTGCCTGCCGAGAGGTTCTGGGTCTAGCAACTGCTCATTTTCTAGGCAATTCAAAGGAGGAAATAGCTCAGAATTTCCAATCGCCCGGCACAGTTAAATGGCAAGCTGTTTCCCACAAAAGTAGTTTTCCCGTAAATGCACCTGACATTAAAAGAAGCTTGGGCCAGGGATGTGGCAGGGGGTGTGGAGAGAAGACATTTATTTCCTTCCATGGCCACAGTAACAAAAAGATTTCATCTGACTGCAGGAGTTGGGGGTGGAAATGTAGCTTAGGTACATCCATGTAGTAAATGGGTCCCCAGGGCCATGAGGGGATTGCTAGATCCCTGGGTCCTGTTCCCTGACAGTCTATTAATCTGCTATGGAACCTTGAGCCAAGGCTCTTAAATGTCTTCTCTCAATTTCTCAACATAATAGATGGGAATAAAAATAAACCTGCCTTACAAATCCTATCTGGGTCAAAATTCATTTTTCTACAGGATGTCCCACTGTACCCAATAGATATGTCCCAAACTGTGAGGATGTTTACCACGAATGAAGAATCAAATAGTTGTCCAGTGGTTTTTAACTACTTTTAGCTACTTTCAAAGCATTTATTTATGAGAGTGGCTAAGCAACCAGGTATTAGAGAACAGTCAGCTCTGTTTTCTTCCTGTAGCAAGCACATGTTTCTGGTAGATTACCAACATTTCTCCTTTCCCCTTAATTCCTCTTATCCCACGGCCCTTCCCCTCCACCAGCCAGGACCTCCTGCAGTTCCTACTCGTGTCAGCGACAGCTGGCTGATCACCAAAAACATGTGCTTCCACCCCTCCGTGGAGTGAAGATGTCACTGGGAAGTGACTGCCCAGCCGGGACTGCATTTCCCAGTCCCAAGAGCTAGGTGGAGGCCATGCGACTGAGTTCTGCCCCAAGGAACATGGGTGGAACTCATGTGCTGCTTCGGGACCATCTCTGCCTGGTCACCAGACAGACAAGGAACAGAACAGGATGCCTCATTCAACAGGGAGACTCCTCCAGTCAGTGCAACAAAACAGGTGTGGAGCTCTTCCTCTCGGTCCTTCAGTGTCACGTCCGTCCCTGAGAGTCAACGTGGCCAGGTGGCTCCTTAGCCAGGGCCTGGCACGTGCCTCTTTAAAATCAGACTGAGCATCTATTGAATGCCTACGATGACATGCCAAGATCTTTCACATACAAACGCAAAGTCTCATTTTTAAGAGTGGTCGAATTCTCTCCATTTAACAGAGGAGGGGGACCTCTGGTCGAAGAGATGCAGGCTATTGTTCAAGGTCATTCGAATAGAATGCAGCAGTGCTGAGGGCTGAAGCCAGGTTTCCCAGCTTTGAATGCAGGGATGGTGGCATTATGCCGCAGCCTCCTCTCTGGACAGCAGGCCCAAAGGGATCCCCAGCTCGCATTCAGCTGTCACCCTCAAAGACTCAGGCATCCAACACAAGATCTGAGGATGACTAATTGCAACCCACCTGTCTCTAAGGGGCACCCTACTTGAGATTTTGAGCAAAAAAAAGTTTTCTCCAAATTATTTGACCCGCATGAATGCATGGGCCTTAGGGCCTGACCATCTGCCGACCATTATCCTTGTCTGACTGACCACTGGCAGGTGTCAGGCCAGCCGGCCTAGATTAATTAGTTAGCATAAACCAAGTTCAGTGTAATCAATCATGCAAACTTGAGCCCTTAATGTCCAATATTACTAAAAGCACACCATCAACGTGGAACACTATAAAGGATTAATGATTAAAATGGAGACATGAATAAGGCCTTGAATGCACCTGATTCATGTTTGAACCAAGCCTGATATTCCCTTGCCCAGTGGGGACTCGCCCTACTCACTACTGTTATCAATGAAAAATTCATGTGGCCTGAACACATGGATTTCCCACTGTAGCACAACCTCCAACATCCCCTCGGTGAACTCTTCCCTTTGCTCCTTGCAACCAATTAGCCCAATACATTCTGGACCTACTTGCAAGACACAAGGAGCACACTGCTCAGGTTACCATGGCAGCCCCTCAATGGCCCCCTGGAGAAAGGCCTCCATTTGCAAAGCCCATCCCCTCCATTATGGGAATACAACACATTTATCACCTTTGCTTCCCAAGGGGGCTTCCAGACAGTCTGTTCTATTGATTGTTTCAGCAATTTACCAGATAGGGAATTAGAGTTCTGGGTTGGTAATTTCCTGTGTACTTCTTCCTTCACTCCCTAAAGTTTGGTGCTAATTTAATCCTTGTAAGAACACTGTGCTGCTTGGATGCCCTGATGGTGATTAGAGGGCTGATTATTTATCTGACAGACTGATCAAAACTCTCTGACTCAATATGGTCCTGGCTGATGGCAGACACAAAATCAGGCACCAAAAGCTTACTGAGCCAAAAGAAAGAACAAATAAAGTAAATGCCAAGGGCAGGAAAGGGAAACTTTGCATTGTTCTCTGAAGAACCACAGAGCTGGACTTGGCCAGGCAGTGGGACCTCGGGCAAGGGAAACCACAGAGGCAGACACCTACCTCCCGCAGTTCAGTTCCCGGGCCAGTGTTCAAGTTTAGTGTAAAGCATTACAGATTTCCCCCACGGTCCGAAAGTAGAGCGCTTCCATGAAACTTCTCAAAAGCCAAACCAGCCAAAAGCGAAGAAGCAGTTACCTTAGGGTGCATCTTGCTAAGGGATGGCAAAATAAATCTGCCGGGAGCAGACATCTGACAAGGCCACACTGCCCTGCTCAGCACTGGATATTAGGGGTGCTGCCTTATGGTTGGTCAAGTAATGTCTCCTGCCTCTATGAACCCATGTGCCTTTCCTCCTACAGGAGACAATATACTCACTGCATTTGTGGCAAGTTCCTGTGATACCCCAATGAGCTAACTACGCAGCCAAAGACGGGTAAGATCTCCTAAAAGAGGGGAGACAACCCAAGCCAGGCGGTAGTTCCATGGTGAACCCCTGAACTGAGATATTGGAGACTCAAGCCCCTTGGAAACTGAGGCACAGACCTCTGACAAACTCAGGCCAGAAAACTCAGGCCTGTGAGAAGCTAATGCACTTGCCTAAGGGCCCTACTGTGAATAGTCTCCTTGAAGATTAAAAGTCTTCAGGCCACGAGAGTTCCGGGTAAGAGGCAGCTCAAAGACGTCCGCTGACCATGGGTTTGTTAATTAGCCTTGTGTGGATTCCTTTGCCCAGTGCCTTGTTGCAGCAACAGATACTGATGCTTTGACTGAGAAACGGATGCAGCCCTCTGTAGGATAAGAGAGGTGTGAGACCCTTTTGGTTGCTAGGTATTGTTATTTACAATCGAATAGATTTTAGATGCTTTTACCTTAAACACAGCCACTCCTAGTCTTTTAGTATAGCTCAAGTATACTGTGAGTTTTATGATTGTGTTTAACTGCTAGGATTTAGGATGATTTCTAGATAGTCGAGATAGCTTTAGTAAACATTCTTTAGGCAATATATGTCAATCCTTAACATAAGATAGTCATGATAAACATTCTTTAGGTGACATACAGAAACTGAGTCTGGGTTTCATGGCAATTATCATAATAAAGACAAGGTAATCCTTTAACGGAAGAGTAAGTAAGTCACAGTGCACCCTGGAGAGAGCAATTACAGGGAAGTAAAGACTCGAGTAAATCCTGGGAACTAGAAACCACCAAACTCATGTGATTGAGACAATGGTCAAGTATCCCTATAAAAAGAACATACTCTGGCAATAAAGTGTGACACTTTTTTCCTTTTCTCTTTAACTCCCCGGTGTCTCCCCTGTCTCCCTTATTTTCCTCCCTCGCCGACGCCGTCTCCACCTGAGGGAACCCTGGTCAGCGGAGGCTGGGCCCCCGTATAAATCGCGATAAAGCCCAGATGCTCAGACACAGTTCAGAGCTCCGGGGCTGGATGCTGAGATGCTGAGTGTGGTTCCCAGGAAGGAGCTCCGCGGGGTCCCTCTCCGAGCTGGGGGTGCAGCCACCTCTATAGGGTCCACTGCAAAGGGAACGCTGAGTACTATTTTCACCTTTTGCCTTTTTTTTTGTAAAGGGGGAAATCCTCTTCGAATTTCTTTCGGTTAGCGAAAACAGGTCCTGGTATAGGTCTTTCAAAAAAAGAGAAGTGGTGTAGAGTGAACTTTCAAAAAGCAAGGGATACCTGGATTTGGTCAAATGTTTTCAATCAAGAAAAGCCAAGAAACAGCCATCAATGATCCTCACAGGAAAGGAATTCCAGCGGTCACGGCTCCTCCTGCTCCCCCTCCTCCCCTCCCCCGTTTTTCCCTAATGCCTCTCTGATCATTCTGCAACGTTTCATTTCCTGGGCTGAGTGACACGGCACTACAAATTCTCCTTTGAACTCGATCCCCAGCTCATGGGTGACTGAGACAAGGCAAAAGTGCCCAATAAATTTCTTCAACCACCTGGTCCCCAAATGAAGGACTGGCCAAGAACCTTGGCAAAGGATAGGCCATTTGGGAAGCGGACAAGTACTTTAAGGTGGGCCAAAGCTCTTTCATCTGTGGAGTGCATCCATCATTGCACCCCTGCCACCCCACAGGCTTAGACGTTTTTCCTAATTGCCCCGCTCTATGAAACTTTAACACCACAGGTATACAGATGCTGTGATATACAGATGTGTGTGTGTTGTACATATATCTGTGCTTTATACACGAAAAGAGTGAGGACTTGTTTGGGGCTCTTTTTGCCTCCCAAGAATAAATTTAGGCCCTCTTAGGAGCATTACTGCCCCTTTTTTAGGGAAAATACAGGCTTAAATTCACACTAAAGCTGTGTTGGTTTGCAATCAAGGCCTGTCCTGTTGAGTAGAGAAAGCTGGGAGTCTGATAAATAGTAAAAGGGGCCAATTAAGGGGGAAAAGGGTACAGAGGAAACAGGGGACCTTTATATTTATGGTCTTTATAATACAGTCAATGGCCAGACTTGAAACTTGGCCTTATTACTAACACAATTTTCATTCATTTATGAAAGGCATAAATATCACCCCCAATTTCTAAAATGACTGCCTTTCCCACAATTTGGCAGGCTCAATCTTTAAAGAAAATGTTATGCCAGGACTGACTGTGACTAGTAAGAAGCACCTCTGTCTGAGCAGAGAGCTCCCTTCCTGGGGTTCCTGTTCCCGGCCTCTGTTCTCACAGCAGCCCTTTCCCCCAATGGCCTAGGCCCCTCTCCCTGGCACTCTATGCCATCCAGGCTTTATTACAGCAATTTGTGATTAGCCAGGAGTATTTTAGACCCATATTTTTATTCCTCATCTCCCTGATTGATTTTTCTAAATTATGTGTCAGCACAAGGTGTTTAAAAAAAAAAAACACTTAACTCAGCAGCAATTAACTGCAAAGCTTTTAAAGCTTAGTTTTCATCGAGTAGGTTTTCAAGAGCCAGAAATAATATCAATAATACTGAAATCAAGTTGTATTTTACTCCTGGTTAAAAAGGCAGCAAGTGGCTTGAAAAGCACTATTATCTAAGGCAGTATTTGCTAATCTTTTCCTTGTCTGCCTTATTTTTAGCTGTCAAAATGTTTTACACACACACACAGAATCCATGGAGGGAAATACAGTTGGGCAGAATGTAGCTGAAGTGGGCATTGCTCATAAAGATGGTGTTTGGGAGACTGTTCGAGATCTCTGAACATTTTTGGAAAGCCAACATTTTATTTTGAGGAATGCTTCCATATAGGGCAGTTGGTGTCATCCTCATCCATTTTCTAGAACTGAAAAAGCTAAGCCTCTAAAAGCATAACTCTCAGAAGGGTTATTCCCAGACACTTGAGAGTAAAGAGCGTGAGCAAGGACAGACATGGACAGCTGCCTCTTTCTCAAACACAATTTGAAGAGCCCCCACTTTGCAGGCGGCTGAGAGACCTGGTTATTTGGCAGCAATGGTGAGCAAAGACCCCCTTCTGGAATTTGGCATTCATTCAGAGAATAGAGCTTCACTTATGGGGCGCATATTAAAATAACTGCCTCCAAGGGTGATGCACAGTTGCATTGCTGCAAGCAAGGGAGAAGGAGGCTGAGGCAGCTAATGTAAGAAGAATCTACAGGTCATCATTTAACGTTGCAAAAAGATGGAAGCTGACAACTGGCAAAATTGTCCCTCCCACTGTCTCCCACCTATCAGTCACCAAGTGGCCACTTAAAGCTTTGTTTTCCCATTGCCCCTTCCAAGTCTGCCCTTGAAGCTAATTTTAACCACAGTTCACCTTCAACTTTTAAGTACAGGAATGTGAGGAGCTATGGGGGAGGGAGTGTTGCGGGGGGAGTGGGGGGCGGTGTTTGGAGTGGCCACTCTGTGATTTGGCCTTAGAATTCTCCTTCAGAAGATACAAAATTAAACCTTTATTCCTCAGCTAACTTGTCTACTTGAGCTCACACACCTAAGCTGCTCTTCCCTCACAGCGCATTTTATTTTATTCGATCAAGGCCTTTTAAAGTCTTCCTGCTTCCCTTGTAGCCTTGGCCACCAGGAATCTCAAAGCTCAGTGCTGTCCAGTTGCAGTTAACTGGCTTTAGCACCCATCTCCCACCACTGTTATCTCATCCCTGTCACACGCTGCCCCTCACCTCACGCCCATGACACACATTATTTGGCCTTTGTTCTTTTATCCTTACTTGGATGTAACTTCCACAATAAGCCACCCCATAGCCTTTTTGGTGAAAATACAAATAAGCCTGAACGAAATGATCTTTAACTGACTTTCTATTACGGAGCAAAGTCTTTGAGAGAGCCGTGTTCACATCCTCCTTAAGAAAGGTGGGTCTATGGGTGGCAGGTTTCAGCGACGTGATTAGCACAGCACCGAAGAATTCCGAAAGCCTCTGCACTGGGACCGGCTGAGTGGTGCAGTGGTTAAGAGCTGGCTTGGGATGCCAGTGGCCCTGGTTCGGGTCCCACATATGAGGGCCAGTGACACTGCCCTCAAAAAATAAAAATAAAAAACCCCTCTGCACTGGCAGCCTGCTCCGCGTGAACGGAAAGCCATTTCGGCGTCCCTGGGCCAAGCTTCCTGGCCATGAAAGGGTGACGACGCTCGCTGCTTGTCCCTGTTACACTCGTGTTATGAGGATCATTGCCACAGCATCTCTCAAGTGCTTTGGGCTCCTCAGGGAACAGCGCTCTACAACTGTAATTACCATTACTGCTGGCAGCGAGGAGCCGCTGTGGGCCTTTCAAGGAAAAGTTGCCACTCGGACACACACACACACACACACACACACACACACACACACACACACGTTCGATAGGAGCTGCGCAGAGGCTGGGGCGCGCGCATTTCGCCTTCTCCTAGGGGCTGACTCCCACCAGGGCCAATCACCGGTACAAAAAGAGTTCTCAAGGGCCGGCCGAGGGGCTCAGTTGGTTAAGAGCTCCTCAAGAGTGCGAGCTGAGCTCTGAGCAACAGCAGTTCGATGCCCGGCCAGAGCTGAGCTGCTGTTATGCTGCCAACAGGTGGCAGGATGGCTCAGCTAAAAAAAAAAAAAAGCAAAACAAAAAAAGAGTTTCGAAATGCAGAAAGATTCCAAGAAGGCTGAAAACAACATGCCATCACCACTACCGTTAAATAAAGACTTGAAATACCCAACAGTGCTCAGTGTAAACAGGCAGACTGTGGGGACAGCAGGCAGCAGGTAGCCAGGGCCTGGATCCCATTCAATTAGTGTACACAGACATACCCCTTTTCCTCCTTAGGAAATGCTTTTATAGGACCCCACTCTCTCCCCTGGAAAAACCTGTATATGGGATATCCACATCCATCAAGCTTTCAAGGATTTTTATGGCGCTTTTAAGACTCCTTCTCCTGAAGCCTGTATTAGCTCTGTTAAGGAGACTCCCGGGTTCAAGGCCATTACTTTGTCACCGGCCTCCTGACTGCAGCTGGGTCAGAATGCCACCAGCAGATTGCTCTGTGGATGCCTCTGAGTCCTCCCCAGATCTGAAACATGGCCCTGTGCAGCCAGCGGCAAATGGAATTTTCAGGCAGTATTTTTAAAATATCAGGTCTTCTCAAGATCTTCTGTTCAGAATCTTTTCTTCCAAGTCTTTTCTAACCTTAAAAAATGCCAGGACAAAGCCGGCGGCCCCGGTTCGGTCCCACATATGAGGGCCAGTGACACTGCCCTCAAAAAAAAAAAAAAAATGCCAGGACAAATCCTAAATTCAGATGACATGCACTTGATCCCAGAAAAAGTATTGTACATTTGCCCGCTATTTTAAAAATCCAGGTAACGCACATGTAAGTTGGTGTAGTAACCATGGCTAAACAAAAACATCAAGAACTAAATGAAATGAGATGGTGTCTGGGTAAGGAGACCGTAAAGCCAAAGCAAAAGGCATACTTGACAAAAAAAGTTCATATATATATATATATATATATATATATATATATATACACCTCCAAGATTCGTTTGGGTGCAAAAGAAAAACACACTGTACTTAGCGTCTGCTTTTGGTGTAGTATACATAACTGCCAGGAAATGTGATTTCAGAATATCAGAAATTCAACTGTGAACTTACATTAACACTTAGGAAAAGGGAGGGAAACAAAGTGACAGATTTCCTTGGAGTCTTGGGGACTCTTTTGGAGCCAGATTGCTGGGCTGAGACAGCTCATCATCTCCGTGAGAACGTGAGCTGCAGGCTTGTCACCTTCCCCGCTCTGTGCTCATACAAGCTGAGCGATTATGTGCCTGCCTTCCCCTGTCAGCAGCCCCTTTCCGGGTCTCGGTGATGCAGGAGAGCCAAAGAAGAGTCCTCTCAGGACACTAAGGAAGGACTCGCCCCAGCACTCTATGACTGGGTAATGGCGGAATAAACATCATGGATGATTGGCACCTTCACGTGGAAAAAACAATACAAGCCTCACTAACACAGAAAACTGGCTTGGTGACTAAAGGCTCCTCAAGTGCAGCATTCAGCTAACAAGATGCTGCTCTTAGTTGCTTCCATCTCCTGGCCTGTCCCCAGGGACTGCCACCTCATTGTCCCGCATGATCAGACTTATATTGATCCAGCCAGTCACTTAAAATTGGGAGCACACCTTTAGCGAATGCTCTCCCCCAAACTCTCCTGCTGGTCATGAACCCTTGGGTAGCAGTTAGCCCTGGTCTGACTCTAGATGTCCAAGTGGAGTTCCATCAATGCGTGATAAGAAATAATAAACATGTGCAGTTGATTTATTAAAAAACTAGATTATGATATGCCTGCACTACTCTATTTCATATGAAGGTATAATTTAATCATCTCACCAATCCTGTGAACCTATCACTATTCTCCTTTTTTTAAAAAAATATTTTAATGGGGAATTGGGGGAGGGGAACAGACAAGCCACTGTCCTTTTGTTCTTCGTTCTAGTTGTGGAAGACATTGCTTCATTGGCCCATGTTGATATTGTCATTGCGCTCTTCTTGGGTGAGGCAGATCGGTTGTCGGCCTCTGGACGGCCGCTTACAGCGGCTCTTGGCAGCTCACACTGGCTGCTGGCCACTCACCCTGGCTGCCGGCCACTCACTGTAGCCTATGGCAGCCCACTGCAGCAAGGGCTGCAGCCTACACTGTTGCCGGTGACTCACAGCAGCCCAGTTCCTGTGAGTCTGTTGTTCACCATCTTAGCTGTAGAGGGCAGTGTCACTGGCCCTCATATATGGGATCCGAACCAGGGCTGCTGGCATCCCAAGCCAGCACTCAACCAACGCACCACTCGGCTGGCCTCACTATTCTCCTTTTAATGGACAAAGCAACAGAAACAAGCTAAGTGATGTGCCCAGGGTGATGCCACTAGTCAGGCTGACTCCAGATCCCATGCACTTCACTTCTACACTGCTGCTCCTTGATGGGGATAAACATCTCCCCTCCTGGCACTGGCCCCCTGAAGCCAGCAATATCAATGCAGGCCACAACATCAAGGTTCTAGATCACTGAAACCCCCTTTCTGCCTTCTCTCAGACCTTCCCACATAAAGGCTGCCAAAAGGGCATGAAGGCCAAAAGACAAGACAAGTGCCCTTGGAAACCTGTTTTCTGGTCCCAAATGGGCACTCTTCTCCCTCCCTTTCTAGCACCTGCCATGCAACACAATTGTACACAGGCTCCCACACCAAGGACTCCATTTCTCCCAACCTTGGTGGCTGTCTCTGTCACTCATCCTAAACAAGCATTGATAAGGAGGTTGCACCCTAATGCATGTGGGACAAGGTCAATTCTAGAGTTCTTCCATGCCCAAATTTCCAAAACTGAAGTTCCTTCTGGCTGACCAGGGAAGTGAATAAGCCCGTCTTGTAGCCAAGATGCAGCGCCACTGAGGTGTGGCCCCAAGGCCATCCACACAGGCACAGGGGCCTCTGGGGCTTGGTTAACATCAGGTACAATGAGCCCTGTTGACATGGTGGTCATGTAAACCCGCAATCAAAGAAACCATTGAAACTGGGCTGGGAAGGGTTTCTAGGCCATGTTTTCCAAATCCTGGATGCATTGTGGGAGAACATTTTCCAAACCAATTCTTGAAACTTGGTCTTGTAGTGTCAAATCTTATTTAGTTGTGGTGGTATTTTTTTGTCTTTAAAAACAAACTTTAGGTTTGGGATCCAAGATGGTGCAGTAGATAAATTCTGTGCTTGCCTCATCCATGAAAACATCAAAATTACACCTAAATTATAGAACAATCAACCTGGAGAATCATCTGAAGTCTGCCTGAACGGAAGTTTTATAACTAAGGATATAAAGAAACTACATCAAGAATGGTAGGAGGGGTGGAGATGCAAACCAGGCTGGCCCCACACCTATGTGTGGTGGATGAAAATTGGGAGGGGAATCTTGGCCACAGAGGTTGCCAAAGAGGAGCAAAGGACCCCAGCCTCACACCAGGCTCCCCGACTAGCAGTACTGGTACCGGGAAGAGGAGTCCCCACATCTGACTGTGAAAAACAGTTGAGATGGAAAGCTGTGGGAAACTCAGATGCCCTTTTAAACAGCCCGAGCACAGACTCACTCGCAGGCACTCACCCTGGGCTCTGGTGGAGAGACGATGACTCAGGGGGCATCAGAGACGTTCAGGAAGCAGACTGAGGTGCGTGGCTTCAGGTGAGGGCTGGAAGGTAGTAACAACTGTTTTCTATGTGAGGTCCTTTTCCTGAGCAGCTGGCAGGCAGGCGCCGTCTTTGTTGAGCCCTCCCCCTCCCACCAAATCTGACTCTGATTAGTGGCTCTGCTAACTCCACCGTGCTGACTCACTGAGACACTGCCACACCCAATTCCCATCCACAGGAGGCTTTACTAGCAGCTGAACTATATGGGAGCTGGCAGCTGGCAGCAGGTCTCAGAGTATCCTGGCTTTTTGCAGAGTTACCCCAGACCTGGTACTGGTAGCAGCCATCCTCGGTTCACAGTAAGGCCCCTCCCACATGCCTCCAGGCCCAGCACAGGCAGCGACCAACCATTGGTCACTTTGTAGCTCCTACCAGGTATTCCCCAGCTAGTCACAGGCAGTGGCTGACCTGGGCCTGCACTGCAGCCCTTCCCAAGAGGCCCCAGAACCAACATACTTGGAGGTTGGCTTCAGACCACAGCAGAGCACCACCCAATTAGCCGCACAAGCGGCAAACCCAAAGAACGGTCTCATCAGGCACCAGAGCCCACTGGGGCAAATCCCCCTCAGTGGGGTAAGCCCCCTGTACAGCAGGCTGTAAGCTGTGGATGTGGCCAAAACCCACAGCCAATCAACCTGAAGGTCAATCCCACCCACTGACATGCCAATAGCAATCAAGGCTCAAACATAACAGGAGGGCACACACAACCCATACAAAGGACACTCCTGAAGCACCCAGGGCAGGTGGCAAGGGAGACTGTAACACTGGGCCTCGCAGGTGATGTCACCTACTACATAAGGCCACTTGATGAAGACTGGGAGACATAGCAGATCCACCTAATAATAAAAACAAACAGAGAGGCAGACAAAATGAGGAGACAAAGAAACATATCCCAAATGAAAGAACAGTAGAAAGCTTCAGAAAAAGAATTAAATGAAATGGAGGCAAGCAGCCTACCAAAGAGAGAGTTCAAAATACTGGTTATAAGCATGCTCAAGGAACTTAGTGAGAACCTCAACAAGGAGATAGCAAGCATAAAAAAAATAGACATAGAAACCATAAAAAAAGAGCCAGTCAGAGTGAAGAATACAATAACTGAAATGAAGAAAGCACTGGAAGGAATCACCAGCAGACTAGATGAAGCAGAAGACTGAATCAGTGATTTGGAAGACAAGGTGGCAGAAAACACCCATTCAGAACCGCAAGAGGAAATAAGTATTTTAAAAAATGAGAATGGTTGGGACAGCTGAGTGGCTCAGTGGGCTAAGAGTGCATGCTCAGAGTAACAGGGTCATAGGTTCGATTCCCACATGGGCCAGTGAGCTGTGCCCGAAGTGAGCTATCGCTGAACTGCCAACAGATGGCAGGATGGCTCAGCTGGTGAGAGTGCATGCTCCTAACAACAAGGTTGCCAGTTCGACCCCCTCATGGGATGGTGGCTATGCTCACCCACAACTAAGATTGAACACAGCACTTTGAGCTGAGCGGCCGCAAGCTGCCAACAGGTGGCTGGATGGTGACTGGACTTGGAGCTGAGCTAGCTACACCCTCCACAAATAAGATTAAAGGACAACAACTTAGCTATTCCCCTTTCCCAATTCCCATAAAAAATCTTAAAAAAAAAAAAAAAAGAATAGTTACAGAGGCCTCTGGAACAACCTCAAGTGTAACAACATTCACATCAGAAGGAGAAGAGAGAAAGCAAGAGATTGAGAACCTATCTGAAGAAATACTGACTGAAAACTTTACTAACCTGGCAAAGGAAATAGACATACAAGTCCAGGAAGCATAGAGAGTCCCAAACAAGATGAACCCAAACAGGCCCACACCAGGACACATTATAATTAAAATGGAAAAGGTTAAAGGTTAAAAAGAGAATCCTAAAAGCAGCCAGAGAAATGCAACTATTAATAGTAAGCTATAAGGGACTTTTCATAACATTGTCAGCTGATTTCTCAACAGAAACTTTGCAGGCCAGACGGGATTGGCAGGAAATAGTCAAAGTGATTAAAAGGAAGGATCTACAGGGCCGGCCGAGTGGTGCGGTGGTTAAGAACTGGCTTAGGAAGCCAGCGTTTGGGTCCCACATATGAGGGCCAGTGACACTGCCCTCGGGAAAAAAAAAAAAAAAAAGCAAGGATCTACAACCAAGACCACTGTACCCAGCAAGGCTATCATTTAAAAATGAAGGACAGATAAAGAGCTTCCCGGACAAGAAAAAGCTAAAGGAGTTCATCACCACTAAACTAGTATTACAAGGAATGTTAGAGGAATGTCTTTAAGACCAAATTTTATACATATACATATATATATATATAATAAAATGGCAATCACTATATATTGATCAACCATTACTGTCAATGTAAATGGATGAATTCTCCAATTAAAAACATAGGGTGGCTAAGTAGATAAGAAAACAAAACCTGAGTGGTGTGGTGGTTAAGCGCTGGCCTGGGAAGCCAGCGGCCCCGGTTCAGGTCCCACGTATGAGGGCCAGTGACACTGCCCTCAAAAAAAAATAAAATAGAAAACAAAACGCTTATATATGCTGCCTACAAGAGACTCACTTCAGATTAAAAGACATACATAGACTTAAAGTAAAGGGATAGAGAAAAGATATTTCATTAAAATGGAAATGTGAAAAAGAAAAGAAGAGATTTGGTAGCAATACTTATACCAGACAAAATAGACTTTGAAACAAAGGCTCTAACAAGAGACAAAGAAGGACTCAGTAATCCCACCTCTGGGTTTTATCCAAAGAAACCCAAAACGGTACTTTGAGGGGACCTGTGCATCCATATAATCACTGTAGCATTGTTTACAATGGCCAAGATGTGGAGGCAGCCTGGGTGTCTCCATCCATCGATGGAAGACTGGATACAGAGGAGGTGGTACATACTATATACAATGGGCTATTGCTTGGCCACGGAAGGGAATGAGTTCTTGCCATCTGCAGCAGCATGGATAGACCTGGAGGGTACTGTGCTGAGCGGAATGTCAAACAAAGAGAGAAAGACACGTGCAATGTGATTTCACTCATATGTGGAATCAAAAGAGTAAAATAAACAAACAAAACAGAAATAAACTCATATATGCAGAGAACATATTGATGGTTGCCAGATAGGAGGGGATTGAGGGGGTGGGTGAGAAAGGGGAAGGGATTAAGAAGCACAAACTGGTAGTTAACAAAATAATCATGAGGCTATATAGAGAGTATGGCATAGGGAATGTACTTAAGAATATTGTAATAACTATGTATAGTGCCAGGTGAGTCTAGACTAGTCACTTCTTAAATTATACAAATGTCTAACCACTGTGCTGTACACCTGAAACTAATAAAAAATAATAATATTGAACGTTAACTGTAATTGAAAAATTAAAAAGGTGGGAAAAGGGAAGGGGAATAAGAGGTTCAAATTTACAGGTAGAAAACAAAAAAAGTCATAGGGATGTAACGTACAGCATGGGGAATATAGTCAGTAGTATTGGGAAATAATATTATGATAGCATAGTATGGTGTCAAATGGTTGCTAGACTTACAGTAATCACTTCTTTAGGTATACACATATAAGTGTTGAACAGCTACGGTGTACACCTGAAACTGATATAATGTTGTATGTTAGCAACATTTTTTAATTAAAAAAATGTTTAAAAATACTTAAACACTAAAAATAAATATCAAGAGATTCTTGTTCCATGTCCTTAAAATGTAGTTCCAAATCCCTCCATGTGTTTTATTCCTGATTCTTCCCTTCGGTTCACAGCAGGCGGACGACGGGAGGTGGGTGCCTTCCCACCACTGTGACTGCCATGCTGGCATTTGCAAAAATAGCACCTTTGTTGTACCTCTAGAGCCTGGAGTCTGGGGACATATTTCCCCTTTGTCCCTTCTTGCCATGCCCCTGAGAAATCTATAGGAATCAGGGATCAGAGACGACATTAACTTCTTCAAAATGTATTATTATAGCCACATGATGATAGCATTAATCAATGAAATTATTTTCATATAGAAACTAAAACCAAACCAAAGTTTGACTTAAGTCGTTATCAACAAGTCTATATGCCGATTTGAATGAGATAATAGATGTCGAACTGCTTTGAGAAAGCTAAAACATTGTGCAGGATAAGTATAAGCTGTGTGTGTGTATATTGTGAGATATATATAATTCATAGGTGTGTGTGTGTGTGTGTGGTGTGTAACTACATAATATATATATTTAGGTGAAATGCTATTAGAATTGTTCAGAGTCTCTTAACTCCCCCTTATAAAAACTCCTGCAACCATTATCAATTTTGTTTTTCACATGCACTCAGATCCTCAGTCGTCTGGGGCTGAGAGCAATTTCTTTCCCATTGGCTCTATCGGCTTTTCTGTGAGGGGATGGCTGAGTGTGATGGCCAGAGGCCTCGCCAGAACATTTACTTGAGCTCATCCCACATTCACTGTCCACACTCACTGACAGGACAGGAAGCTGCTGGCAGAGGCTACTAAGTATTTTTTTTTTTGTAATTGCTATGCTATTCAGTGATCCTTCTTGTAAATGATGTCCTTCTCACAATAACCGGAATAATCAATCAAGAGAGGTTTTCTGCAGAGAACAGAAGGCATGTCACATCCCAGCAAGGACAGTTTCTCACCAGTTGTAGCACAGGCTCCGTCAGCTCACGGGTAACGGCTGCAAGAGCTCACGGAGGGGCCAAAGGGCCAGCTGTCACAGCCGGGATTTAGTCAGAGGAACCCCAGCTGATGGCCTCTCTAAATTCTGACATGTCCAGGCCACTGGCAATGACCGTGAGTTTTCAGCCTCTGTTCTACCTTCAGAAAATCCGAGCCTGGGGAAAAATGATTCAAACAGAAAATGCAGCCCTCTCCCTCAGCGTTCACACTCCTGCCACCACCGGCCAGCTCACTCCGGCCACGGGGCACGCAGCCAGCACCCTGGAGTGACAACTGAGGATGGAGCCAGAGGTGTGTCTGCCATTAACTCCAGGTGGTCTTCGGCCACACTGAACAGAAATTTCAAGGTACTGAATTAGTTTGGATTTTTTTCCTCATTAATTTATTTCGAAGTTCAGAAGCCATATGCTCGTTGTACTACAAGAAACAAAAAATAACCCTTCCACTCAGCATAGCCCTCCTCCGCTGCACCTACACCCAACAATCAGCTCCTTGGAACAATCCGGAGTCCAGAGGCTGCATGTGTTCTCGTGGGCCTTTCTCCTCATTTGTGCAAACGTATGCATGCAGACACACACAGATGCAGGAAGTTTCTAGATTTGGAGTTTTGCCAAAAAAAAATCACGTTTGGTACATTGTTCTGCAACTTTTTCACTTGGCAATATCATGGGCACCCCTCTGTATCCAAGTTCGCGATTGCTACATAGCTGCTCATTTAGTGTGAGGTTGTCAAGCTACAGCCTGTGAGCCTGCACCTGGCTTTGGAAATGAAAGTCTCATGGGAGCACAGTCCCCTTGCCGGCACCCTTCCCCCCACCTCTCCTCCCCGGTTTGTTTCTGGATTGTCTGTGGCTGCTCTTGTGTACCCTACAACACAAGAGGTAAGTAGCTGTAATAGATAGAGATCATATAGCCCAGAAGCCTAAAATATGCACTACATGGCCCTTTAAGAAAAAGCCTGCCAACCCCTGCCTTAAAACATTTATTTAAACCATTTATTTCCTCATCGTTCTGCAGGATAGCAGTTTGGTCAGGGCTCAGCCTGACAGACAGTTCTGCCAATCTTCCCTAGGGTCACTCATGTGCACGCCGTCATTGGACAGCTGAATGGTCCAGATGACTTCCCTCATGTGATGGCAGTTGGTGCTGGCTATCAGCTCGGCACCATGTGTCCAGCAGATTTCTTTGAAATAACTGAGTCGACAGGACCCCCTTTCTAGCCTCTAGCCCCCACTTTCTCTGAGTCTCTGCATGTAGAAAAACCCCATTTTAGCTGATTTACTTAGATAACTCAGGATATGGCCTGAGGTTGACTGGCTCACACGGATATGACACCTGATAGATAATTAATACCAGCCTTCAGCTTCTGTAAAAATACTTTGCTTACAAGAAACTTCTGAAATCTATAGAAACCACCTACAAACTGTAAGAAAAGCAGCTTGCGGTTTTGACCTTTATAAGCTCTTCACCCTGCTTGTTTGGGGCTGTGAGTCTGTTCAGGGCATGAGCCCCCTCACAGTCACCGGCCGTAAATAAAGACTCCAAAACAACTGTTCAGTGTGTATTTATTTGCTGGGTACAACATCTTCCCACGGTGGCAGCATTCCAAGAGGACAAGCCCAGTGCACTGAAGCCTCCACCTGCATCATGTTTGTCCCATTGGCCAGCACTAGTCACATGGCCAGGCCCAGAGTCAAGGTGAGAGGGTCAATACAAGGCCATGGGTACAGAGAGGCCTGACTTATTGGGAGCCATTGCTACTCCTCCCTTCAAGCCAGTAGATATAGATATAATCATGAGATGTCAATTTAATCCTAGTTTTTATTCTAATTCCTTCCATCATAGTCACATACATGCACGTAAATATGTAATTTTACACGAACGGGATAATATGCTTGAGGTTTTAGGACAGTATGTTTCATCTCCCTTTGCTTGCCTCCTCCATCTCCCTCACATCACCTCCAACACACACAGGGAACAACTGTTCACAGCCTAGTGTGTAGCTTTCCATACTTTTCACCATGTTCATAAAATCATACATACGCACAATTTTACATAAATATGATGATGTGATACATGCTGAGTTTTTTAATAACACAGTGTTGATTTTTCTTGTTTTTCCTTCTCTCTGTCTCTCTCTGTCTCTCTCTCCTCTCTCTCTGTCTCTCTCTCTGTCTCTCTCTCTCTCTCTCTCTCTGTCTCTCTCTCTCTCTCTCTCTCTCTCCTTGTCTTTTCCCTCTTCTGTTCTTCATCATACTATCCACCACTCCAACACACAGACACACACACAGACCTGGGGAAGGGGTGGGGTTGGCTACTGTGCTATGATCCAGTCAGTCTCCATCCCACTCTCTTCCCAGTAAGAGAACATGAGAAGCAAACTTTCCTGATGCCAGAGTTCTAGATGCAAATGGATGCCGCCAATCAGATGGCATCACATAAGGTCAGAAAGGTAGAGGTAAGGTGGAGGCCATTTTCCTGCCCCTTTTGGCTGTTTCTACTGGAAAACAAGGCCTTGCAAATGTTGGTTACCCTTTCAGAGGACACGGGGAGGGGCTAGGGTTAGGGTAGGATTAGGGTAGGGTTAGGTCCCGCCTCCTTGGAACTGTGGGGTTACAATTGGGGCCACTTTTAAATCGCAACTGTAAGTGGTCACTAGCTCCTTGGTGTCCAAAAGGTCATAGCAATGACAACAGTGCTGGGTCCTTGACCTCAGCATAGCCGCAGGGAGGCCTCAGGGCTAGTACCTCCCCTTATGGGTCAGGCTGTGATGCGCTAGGAGTCACAGCCCTTCCAATGATTGCGTAAGCCCCTAATTCCTTGTACTAAATGCCTTTCTGCTTAAGATAGAGTAGTTTCTATTTCGTGCATTAATCCTGACTGGTACAATTCAGCCATTCCTTTATTGATGGACATTCATTTTGTTCCCAATTTTTTGCACTATAAACAATGCAGCAATAAATATCCTCAACTTAAACCTTTATTTCTACAGAGTACATTCCCATGAGACTATATTTTGAAGAGGGCAGATTTGAAAGGTATGTATATTTTTATTGTAATAGATGTTTTTAGAACATTTTCCAAATAGGCAGTTAACAATTCTATTCCTAATAACAATTCAGATTTCTCTGCATACCTGCCAGCAGTAAGTGTTATCATTGTTTTTAATTTTTGTCTGCCTATTTTTTTAATCTTTTTTTATTAGTTTCAGGTGTACAAAACAATGTAATAGTCAGCCTAAAGTAGTATTAAAGTAGGATCTAGAGTAATAGCCCATATAGTAGCAACTCATTTTCCTACTAGTGAATTTGAGCATTTTTTATGCATTGCTGGCAGTTAGTTCCCAGAATGCCTACTCATATTTTTTTGCCCATTTTTCCTTTTGTATTTTTTGTAAGAGCTCATTATAATACAGATTTTAACATGTCATAATAATTGGATTTTTAATCTTTATTTTCTCTATATTCTAAAGTCTTGCTCTTTTATATAACAGATTCTGGTTTTTCACTCAATTACAAAAGTTTCCCCAAATCCTGGACTGTATTTGCAGTTTCCCATATTCTTGTTATAAATTTTATTGTTCTGTTTTTATATTAACTTTTTAATCCATTCAAGACTTTATTCTAGACTACAATATAAGTTAGGGAACCAACTTGATTTTCCTCCACATGGAAAGCCAGTTGAGCCAATATGTTTATTAAATAAAACAAACTCTTCCCACTCAGTGAATCTATTTCTGGATTCTCTATGCCACTTTTTCTTTATCCACATGCTTATATCAGGTTGGTTTTATTACAGTGGTTTTCGACTATGCTCTGAAATCTGGTAAGGAAAAGACCATCTCACTATTGTTTTTCATCATTTTTTAGCAACCTCAGATACAATTATTATTCCAAATAAACTTAAGATCACATTATCTAATCCAAAACAAGCAAGCAAAAAAACACAACATTTTTGGGTTTCTAACTAAAACTGCATTAAATTTATATTAATTTCAGGGAACTAACATTTTTATCTTCCCACCAAATATAGTATGACATTTCACTTGTTCAAAAATCACTTTTTTCTTATAGATCGTCTATTCAACTTTTTCATTGGTATGTTATAGTTTTTGCAACCATTGTTAAAAAAATTTTAAAGCTTTACATGTCATTGCTAAAACAGAGAAAAGCTATTGGTTTTGTATATTTAGCTGGTATCTAAACACTTCAGTAAATTCTCTATTAGTTCTAGTTGTTTCTACTAGAGATTCTTAGATTTTCAGAGAAAATAGTCACATGATCTGCAAAAAAAAGAGTTTTACCTCTTCTTTCTCATTGCTTATTTGATTACAAAAACAATCATAATGTACTCTACCGTAACGAAAATTCTGCTGTAAGATAATCAGCAATTGAGCTCAAATGAGAACAAGATAACTTTTTGCCTGGGAGAGGGAAGAACATGGAGGAGAGGTGAATGGAGGATCCCTACATCCCCACTATTCTTTTGGACCACTCTCCCCAATGAAACATGAACTAAATAACTGGGAAATTCTGAATTTATTGCCAATGTCCTAGAAAGTTGAGCCCACAGATATTTAAACTAAAGCACACAAGCTCTATCAAGTATCACCAAACTACAGCGAGGACAGAATTAAGTTAGACAGCAAGCCCAACCCCAAATTTCCCAGCTGTCTGCACAACTGATCTCATTTTAGTAACTCATAATAATACATCTCCACATTCAGCACAGTTGAATTTTGGGGACTTCACTTATTGCATTGTTTTTACAGTTTTTGTCTTGTTTTACTTTGTTTTGTGGGGGTTTTTTAACTGGTCTTACTGCATTTCCTAGAGACTTCAAGAAAATTGTTGACTAATAATGGCAGGAAGAGACATCTCTGTAGTTCTTGCTTGATTTTAATTGAACTAGTTTTGTACTTCATTCTTTATAATAATGTTTGCTGTTGGTTTTGATAACTGGTCTTCATCATTTTTAAGTACCTTCCTTCTGATTAAGGCAGGAATGCATTTAGCTGAAAGTAGCAGAAAACCTGATTGTGGCTTAAACAAGAAATTTAGAGATAGACAATGACTGGTGTTCACTTAGTGGTTCAGCAAAGTCAGGAATGGAATATTTGTAACTAGGTTGGCCTAGCCCTCGCACCTGTTGCCTCATGATTATAGAATGGCTGTGCCAGCTCCAGGCATCACAGCCAAGTTCAAGATTGAAAATAGGGGGAAAGGGACAACACCAATTATACTAATCCTTTTTTATCAGATTGGCAAAAGCTTTATCAGAAAACTCTCATCAGACTTTAGATAACAGTCAGTACGTACCATATTTCTTTGGATCCAAGACTCTAGCTATTATAAGATGCACCATTATTTTATATACCACTGAGAAAGAAAAAAATATGCTTCTAATTAAATTGTAACATAAAGGTTTCTTATAACTTAAAATTTTATCTTATACTTATTGAAAGAGCTCTTTCAGGCTGACTTAGACATAGATTTTTATCATGTTTTACTCTTGTGCATCAATAAGAAGGAAAATATAAGCCCAATAAATTGGGTAGGCACTTCTAAAGATTCTTCACACAAATTTCATATGCCCTAAACTACTCATCAACTCAGTGTTGTCAACGCCTATGTTTTCCCACACAATAGTATCTTCTCTGCCATTAAGAAAGTACTTGAAGGAGTGTTTTACTATCATCCACAAGATTTTCATCCCCCGTTCTGCAAGCTTTTGTACCAGCATCCTTGATCTTCCCAGAAGATGCCAACATGTCTTTGCACGACAGTCCCAGGACTCATATTCCTTCCTGGTCACTTAATGACTTCCTCTGAGATGCTACCCCGGCCGTAAGTGGGCTGTGAAAGCTCTGCAGGTCCCACTGAGGCCTCGCTCACACAGAGCTGCAGACCCGCTGCATCAGAAAGGGGTGAAGAGCTCGGGCTGGGAATGGAAGGAAAGCCGGATGCAGTCCAGACACCGCCTCCCCAGAAAGTTCTCAGCCCTTTACTTTAATGGTGCTTCTTTTTTCTTCTTCTTCTTTTTTTTTTTTTTTTTTGAGAGCAGTGTCACTGCCCTCATATGTGGGACTCGAACCAGGGCCTCTGGCTTCCCAAGCCAGTGCTTAACCACCACGCTACTCTGCCAGCCCGGTGGTGGTTATTTTTTTAAAGGGAGAATATATCACTGGCATATAAAGAAATGGTCAGACTATATGCACCATTCCATTCATTCCTCACTATTGGAACGGCTTCCACTGGGACCATTATCCCACACGACAAGGAGTAACTCTGCATTTTAACAACTTTCTGCCTGTGAGGGCCCACAGTACGATAAGAATTGATGATATAAAACAAGGGGGTTTGGGGCTGGCCGAGTGATGCAGTGGTTAAGCGCTGGCTTGGGAAGCCAGCGGCCCCGGTTCGGGTCCCACATATGAGGGCCAGTGACACTGCCCTCAAAAAATAAAGTAAAGTAAAATAAAGAAATAGAAAAACAAGGGGGTTTGGAGCCAAAGGCTAGGAATGAATTCTGTCCAAACACACTCCACCTCCCCAGGGTAGACATTCACATGGGACCAGCAATGTCAGCTCTCTGAGAATTCATTCATCCAGAATGAGGACTGGCCAGTCATGGTTTAGATGGTGGCATCAGTTCAAGTGTGGTCACGACTTAGCCACGAGCAAGCTCAGTTTCAGATTTCTCACCAATCAAGCTGAAGAGATATTACCTACCTTGAGCGAGCTGTGAAGATTAAATGAGAGCACACAAAAGAAAACATCTCTTCCAGGGACAGGCACAGAGGTGACTCTCGAAGGACGCGTTCCTTTCCTGAAGTGCAACATATTCTTGTGTCCGCCAGCGGGCGCTGTGGCGCGATCTGGCCGGGTTCCCCAGGCTAATGACACGGGTATTAATAGTTCTTGGCAGCGCTTGCAGCCATTCGCCCCACAGTGTGTTTCCCTTGAAGGCTTCCAGGTTCCCTGATGAATGCAAGGACGCGGTCGTTTCTGCTCATCGCATTGTAGTGACAAACTATCTAAAGTGCTTAGCATAGTGCCGGCCACGCACCGAAAAGTACCCAGCAAATAGGAACTATTATTTATTCTTGTCCCATCCCTCCTCCATTTCTACCGTGTGGAAGAGGATACAGCGCTCAAAGGAACCGTGAAGCCAGTGAAGGAAAGGAAAGGGACAAGAAAAGGAAAGAGGTGGGTTGAGGGTGGGATAGAAAGAAAAAACAGAGAAGAAATTCCTCTGATGTAAAGGAGAAGAAACTCCTGCAGCATTTCCTGTTAGATAACAGTAGACAGCAACGTGCAAGATATTATGTCGATTTAAAAGCTGTAGATCACACTGACTCTGCAAACCTAATCGCAGGCTCTGAAAAGCATAACCACCCACCGCATTGCTAGGAGGTCCGCCCTGGGGTACAGTCCTCCACTCCGGGACACTTAAGTACCACATCTCACAACATTTCAGGAACAAATGAATAGATGGGTGGGCATTGCCACTCAGAGACCTACACACAAAGGTTCTCTCAGTTGTAACAGCACCAGATCCTACAGGCTTGAAGCACAAAACGAGTGTAGACCCAGTCCTCTGCAGTGGTTTCTAGCTAATGGGATATAAAGGACCAATCTCTAGGGCTTCAGAATAAAGTATCAGCTTTCCCAGGAGCTCGGCACTCTGAGTATTTATGTTTAGCATCAAACGCTTTGTGCAGAAATAACGGCCGTGGCTCCTGGGGCTCCCTCGGGTATGTCAGAACTCCAGTCGAAGCCCCAGGGCCTCCAGGCTACCTGTATAAGGGACTCAGATTAGTAAGCCAGGAGGTAAAGTAATTTTGGCTGCTGTACAGCTTCAAGTTGCCTTCATTTGATTAGCTTGACCAGGTAAAGGCTCAGTTGTTTAGTATTCCTTCTTACCCCATAGTGGAAAAGTAAGCCAATTATATCCAAAATATTTAGAAGACAAAATCATCATCCAGAAGCCTCAAACTTAAACCTTGGATGGAAATAAAAGATAGGATATGATTTGTCTTAGGAAAAATCAGCTTCCCAGCTGCAAGCTGCAAATATAATGGTGCCACAAACGTGTTTCATGCTGTACTCCGAAACAAGATCTCATGATTCCTTTGGGGACTATAAAAGAAATCTATCATTGAGGCCTTGTGGGCAGAAACACTGATTTAGGGGGTCAAAACACCAAACATTTCCATTCATGACCTCCCCACATGAACCCCTAATTAATTATGGGTGTCCTCATGTGAAAAATACTTTCATAACTGAAGGGTGACTTGTTCCCATTCATAAGCAGACCACAAATCAGTCATAACTCCCAAACAGCATGAGGGAGCTGCTCAATTTGTATCTCTGTTGAACTTCAAATGTTGCATAATTTATATCTAAAATCCACTCTCATACATCTACTAAAAGACCCACTGTGACCTTTGCTCCCAATCCCAACTGCATTAAAGGGGACCATAAATCACTAGAACACGAGACCCAATCACAGTCCAGCTCTCTCCAAGCTAGGCAACTTTCTTCCCCTGATGAGTTCATCATCCCCTAGAACCGGCTATAGACACTGTTCTCATGTTGAGATAATAATCCAGAGGCTCTTTATTTTATGCGGTGGTTCACTCTTCACACAGGTGAACCAAGTGAGTGCAGAGACAATGGAGTGGCCAGGTTCCAGGCAGCCTCCCCGTTACCCCTAACCTCGAGCAGACAACCGTCAGATCCAAGCTCGCCCTGCGATGGACCTGTCCTCAGTGTAACAGAACTCTGCTGTCACATCAACAGACCTGATATCCAAGGAGAGTGCAAGATATCGGGACATGGTCCTTATAGCTAAGGGTCCCTGGACTGTGGGCCAAAGCGAGGTACATTTTTACAGGAAGCCCAGTGTCCTTTCATAACAGCAAAGCTTTGCCTCGAAGTACAAATACTTCTCAATTCCTAAAAGACAGTATTTTGTTTTCTCAGCTTTGCCCAGGGAAGGAGATCTTTGAAAATTTCTCTCAGTCTCCAGATGCAGTTAACTCTGTTTGCTGACAATGCAGATGGCGTGAAGTCCACCCCTGCCCCAAATCACTATACAAGCAGAGTACCAGAGCCTGCGGCCAACTGGTGCAGCAAAAAGAGGCTTCTTCCAGCCGTTTCCAGGGAGATTCTTCCAAAGTGAAAGAACTCTGAGGAAGGCTTGCTCCCACTGCCACCCAGAAGTGGGGCAGCTTGGGGCTTTCCCTGGCAGCCACGTGTCATCTGTGTCTTCAAGGGGGTTTGACCTGCCAAAGTGGTGGCCGAGGGCTGGTAGGCTGGCATGATGACCAGGCCTGCTTCAGACCAGGCATCCCATGAGCCTGTCTACAGAGAAGCAGCTTTCTGGGAGTGGACATTTGTCTGTCCCGGTCAAGTGACTCTGGGTCACTGACCTGCCCACAATGAGGTGTTTGACGGAGGCGCTGTCCCCACCCTCTGCCAGGAACACACACTATCGGCTCCCTGCAAAGGCACACCCGACTTGTGGGTGTCCTCCGTGCAAGCTGGCCGCCCTGCTGACCAGAAGGTGAAAGGGCTGGAACACACCTCCCACCCTGTGGTTTGTTCAGATGTTTCCCAGGCCGGCTATAACTCTACACAAAGGAAGAGCTTCCAGTGGGCCGCCATACACAGGGCGGTAGACCTACTGTGCAACCAAAGGCATGTCAGAGTGACAGTCTCACATACTGTTTGAGTTCTCTCTCTTTTTTTTTTAAAGATTTTATTGGGGAATTGGGGGAGGGGAACAGTGTTGGGGAATCGGGGAAGGGGAACAGACAAGTTGCTGTCCTTTTGTTCTTCAGTCTAGTTGTGGAGGACGTGGCTTCACTAACCCATGTTGATATCATCATTGCGCTCTTCCCGGATGAGGCAGATCAGTTGCCGGTCTCTGGATGACTGCTCACGGCAGCTCTTGGCAGCTCACGCTGGCTGCCGGCCACTCACTGTAGCCTATGGCAGCCCACTGCAGCAGGGGCTGCAGCTATGCTGTCCCAGGGGACTCACAGCAGCCCAGCTCCAGGTGGAGCTGTTGTTCACCATCTTAGCTGTAGAGGGCAGTGTCCCTGGCCCTCATGTGGGATCCGAACCGGGGCCGCTGGCGTCCCAAGCCAGCTCTGAACCACGGCATCACTCGGCCGGCCCTCTCTTTTTTTTTTGTTTAACCTATTCTTCAGCGATTACTTTTTTCTTGTAACCCTCAGCTGGGGTTAAGGGTTCTTAGAGCGAAGTTAGCAATGGGCCAGTTTGTTTGCTCTCCCTTACTTCTGGGCCTGGAGCTCGGTCCCTGACCTCTGTCCCCGCGGGTACAATTCCTTCCTGCGGGAATGCATTCGAAGATGAATCTGAGAGCTATTCAACTCAGACGATGCTTTTCCATTCTTCCATTAGAGAAGAAACAAGGGAACCATCACTCTGGGGGGAAGAAAGCTAATTAATTGTTCACATGTGAAAAAGCAGGATTTTCAAAGTCATTTTTTATTTTATTTTTTGCCCATGTTGTCCTTTAGAGACAAAAAAATCTGAGTTTCAATTGTCAGAGACAGTAACCCTTAGAATGAGAAGGTAGAAATCCAAATGAGAATAGGAATCAAGAATCGTTCCTTACCGCGCGACAGGCGTGATGAGTGGAGCCCCGCACCAGGGGGGACCCTGGCGGAGGTCAGGCCAAGCCCTGGGTGCCTGGGTTCCGAGGCGGAGGGGCCCGGCTTCACAGAAGAAAAGGCGCCTTGGGTGACGGACTGTTCCGCGGATGCTGATCACTGGAGGGACGGGAACAGGGAACCTCCGAGCCTCCATTCGCGGCCGCGTGGAACAATAGGAGGAGAAGAGAGTCACCGGCGTGGTTCTGGGAAAGGCGAGTTGTTAGCAGCCTAGCTTCACCTGGCTCCGCGGCGGGGTAACAGGCGGAGGCTGAGAAGCAAGACGTTATCCCCCAAATGTTTAGTTAGGCCCTGGCTTCTCACTGCCGCCATCAGCCTGCGGGATTGCCTTTGCGTGAGTGATTCTGGGGTGGCGGCTGGAGAGAACAGAAAGCCCAGCTTTGGGAACAGAGAGGGGACAGAAGGCAGGGGTCCCCCACCAGGCGGAGGGCGGGCCAGTTCCCCTTGTCCTGCCTCAGGGGTGGGCGAACAGCAGGCCCCGCCCCGAGAGCCCCAGGAATTGGGGAAGCGGGGAGGTGGGGAGAAGGGGGCTGCTGCCTGCAGAATTATCCTATTTGCATCCCCTGGTTCATTCCGGTTCACCCTCTTACATTCACTGCTTCCTCTTTTCCAGATTTGAAAACAGCTCTGTCAATGTTGAAGAGAAGTCACAACAGTCAAGCTGTCATTTAACTCCTTTCTAATGTAAAGGGACGCGGCTTCCTTCCTTGCAGTGGCTTTTGTTGATCCCATCAAAGGAATCAATTTTACTTATGCTTACTTTTCTGAACTTGAGCCTAAATGAAATATTTACTATTTTAAAAGTGTTAGCCGTCGTTGAAGTCACCATTTGTGGGAGTTTACCCAGTTCATGCCTCTTGTCCTGGCAAAATCATTCACCTCTCCGCTCTCACTGACAGGGTCCCGGTCCAGGTGATAAATCTTGAGCTCACCCAGCATTGCTTGTGCAATGCCTCTTTCCCACCAGCCTCTCCCCTCCTCTAGCCCATTACTTTTTGGTCATACCAAAGATCATTAGTAATTTATTATTCATATCCTATTTACTTCCAACAAGGATGAAAATGGTATATAAGCAGTCATTTGATAAATACTTACTAAGCCTAAAGTTCTATGAATACTACCTGGGGATGGATACAGGTGTGCTCAAAGGTGTTCAAATAACAGTTAAAACTGAAGGCACTGAAAAATCCTACAAAGGGGGAAGATTACTGAGTAGAGACCGGGTCAGACAGTAATTGTCACTCCTTCTGTCTTTGACTTTCAGCTTCCTAGTAGTAGAACCAAAAAGTAAATGACAATGAATAACATCGATTATATTTATTGCCTAAGGAAATACAACTCTGACACAAACGAGGCTTTTTCTCCGGATACTGAGTCTCATAGAATTTAATCATTCATTCAATACATATTTACTGAGCACCTACTATGTTCCAGGCAGTGTGCGAGGCAGTGGAATGCAGAAGTGAACAAAGCAGAGCAAAGAGACCTCAGTCCCTGGCCTCAGGGAGCCGAATTGTAGTAGGGTGAGACAGACAATAGATAAAACATATAGCGGGTCAGATAATGATAGTGCGATGGAGAAAAATGAAGCTGGAACAGAGGGCTCAGAGAGGGGCCTGCAGTTTTAACAGTGTGGGAGGAAACCCCTCACCGGGGTGGCATTTTTGAGAGATGTGAAGGGAAGAAGGAGCAGTCGTGTGTCTATCTGGGGAAGAATCCTTCCAACAGAGGCCCTGAGCTGGGGACACGTAATACCGGTGTGGCTCCAGGACTTGCGTCAGGAACAGATGACGAGGACATAGAATCAAAGATGGAAAGGGAGAGACAGAAAGCGGATATCTTGAGTTTTTTCCTTCATGGGAAATTTTTGCCCATGACAATAAGAAGTGTCCTGACCTGACCTATTTGAAAGGACCATCCTGGACTCTGTGTTAAGCAGAGGTATAGGGGAACAAAGCATAGAAACAAGGAGGCCAGGGCGAAGCTTGTGAACTTTCCCGGAAAGATGAGGTGGTGAGAAATGATCAGATTCTGTGTGTGTTAAAGGTAGAGGCAATAAGATTTGCTAACAGGTTACACGTGAGGTGAGACAGAAAGAAAGTGGTCAGGGTGGTTCTGCAGTGCTTGGCTGAGCAGGGGTTGCTGTTTACTGAGATGACAAAGACCCAGGCAGGCGTAGATGGTGGGGGGGGGGGTGATGGGGGGTGGGGGGGGCCATGTTAAATGGGATACGCCTGTTGGACAGCCAGGTAGAAATGGGTGTCAGGTGAAGCAGGTGGTTAGAGGGGCCTGGGGTTCTCATGAATCCTTGCCCAAGACATGGAATGGCAAAGTGGACAAGGTCTTTAATAGTTATTTTGCCAAAAGTCCAGAAACATTGGTTTTTATTGCCATTTTATATCCACCTGCAGTAAAAGTCAAGGGCCTCCTCTGCAATCCTAGCTGAGTGCAGGCATTTCCAGAAGCATCCAGGTGGGCGCAGTGATTGTCCTGGAAGATGCTGCCTAGAACAAGGAGAGAGCTGCTGAAGCTGGCGGAGTGGCCGCCCTCACGGCCCTCTGTCTGTCTCTCTCTGGCTGTGATTTCAGAGTCAGCCAGAGTGAGCACCTCCAACGTATTCTCTGGGGTAGACGGTCAGGTCTCAGCGTTGACATTTTGCTATCCAAAGCAAAGGAATCTGACAAACTCTCACCCAGATCAAGGCCCATGTCACCTCTACGTGGAGGCAGGTCACCGAGATATTGGAAACACTTTCCAGAGTTGTTCTTTGAAAGGTGCTGTGAAATTCCCTCAAATGGCAGACGCATCCCAAGCTGAGACCTCAGAATGACAAGCTGGTGCTCAGCAACAATTTGCAGTTATCCAAGTTCAAGTGTCATGTTTTCCTGGCTAAGGGTAGGTCTCCAGCAGTGGCTTACACAGAGGATACAAGCTAATCCTTTACCAAGGCCAACAGTAAAAATGTCTGTTGTTCCTCCAGGCCACACCAGTCTGGAGGGGAAAACAAACCCACAACTCTCAGAAATGTAGCACAACTGTCAAAAGTACATACCAGCAACATAAACGGGGAAACTTATATCACAGTTGAGTTTGCTTCTGAAAGTGTAAAAATCATCACCTTTTTAAAGTCCATGAAACCAGGAACTTTGCCTTGTTCAGTCATATCCTTAGCACCTCCCAGAACAATACTAGCACATAGTAACCATTCAATGAAATACTGACAAAGAAATGAATCAATCAACATAAAAAAAGAAAAGAAAGAAAAAAACCCATGAGTGCCATCTTGTGGAAGGCCGTGCCATGACCCACCCAAGATGCTGGTCCCTGGGCAGGGGAACGGACACTAAAATCTCCATGGGACAGAGCCTTAGGGGCCGTGGACTGTTGCGGGCCATGGGCTAGGAAACTTATCTGGAAGCTGTGTTTGCAAATCAAGTACACTTGTGACTTAGATTCAGGTGAGACTGATATAGGCGGCTACAAAAGTTCCCCCAAGCCAGCCCTTGGTGCAGCCTGAGTAAAATTGACAGGTGTAACTCTCAGAAGTAGTATTTGACCAGTCCCGGCCAGCAAGAATTGTTGTAATAACCTAGCCTCAATTTCTTTCTTTGTGCTTCAAGAGGTCCTTGGGACCAGAGAGCTCTTGAGACACCTGGGGCATCCTCCATCTTTCTGTGTCCTCCCCACTCACTGGCACTCCTCTTGTCACCCTGTGACACTGAGATAAACTTGGCTGCCTCTGCTTTTCTCCAACCTCCACACTGGGGGAAGGAAGGCGAGAGGCAGTGGTCAGGTCACCGTCCACATGCTTATCTCCTACGAAACAACCAAGCAGGGGTGGAACCAACAAGAACCACCAAGGTTCCCTGTGTCCCGTGCTCTCCCCTGGAGTTCCTTTCCTGTCATTCCCACTCCCTTCCCAAGGACCTAGCACAGGCCACTGAGAAACTGTATGAAGAAACCCAGAACACACACCCTTGTATGCATGGAGGACCCAGTGATTCCTCAGGCTTTGTGGGTCCCTGGAGTTTACACATTCTGGTGGATCCTCTCCAAGAAAATTTTTTTTTAAATTATAAATACAAATTTAAGTGCATATTTATTTAAAATGGAAAAAGAAATCACAGAAATTTTCTGGCACCTCAAAGATCCAAGTCCTGGGCCAGCCAAGTGGCACATTGGTTAAGAGCTGGTTTTGGGACACCAGTGGCCCCGGTTCAGATCCCACATATGAGGGCCAGTGACACTGCCCTCTACAGCTAAGATGGTGAATAACAGCTCCACCTAGAGCTGGGCTGGGAGCCCTGGCGACGGGGTAGGCTGCAGCCCCTGCTGCAGCCGGCAGTCAGCGTGAGCTTCCATTAGCCACGGTGAGTGACCGTCGAGAGGCAGGTGACTGATCCGCCTCATCCGGGAAGAGCACAATGACGATACCAACATGGGCCAGTAAAGCAACGTCCTCGGCAACTAGACTGAAAAACAAAAAGACAGCCACTTGTCTGTTCCCCTTCCCCGATTCCCCAATGCTGTTCCCCTCCCCCAATTGCCCAATTTAAAAAAAAAAAAAATTTTTTTTAATTTTAAAAAAAGATCCAGGTCCTTTCCTTCTCTCTGTGACAACTGACCAGAAACGCGTACACAGAAATGGGTTGTGGCCTGGTGTCCTCACCTCTCCTGTGCCACCCTGCAACTCCCAGCAAGTCCACTCAAAACACCTGGAGCGTGCAAACTTCAGGGGCTGCCTCCAACCTGGACCCCAGATCAGATCTGTGCACCTGGACTCAGGACAGCTCCTATCCAACCCACCCCACCCCAGCAGCACTTAGAGCAAAGGGGCACCCTCCAGGCTGCTTAGAGGGCTCTGTCACCGGCCAGCCGGAGTGAGTCACCTCAGGGTGCCCCATGGGAATGCCACCCCAACAGGCACCCTGCAGCTCACAGCCCTGAGGAACCCCAAGCCCATGTCGCCATCTCAGCAGCCACCCACAAGCTCAGCACCCGACCCAGGATTCGGGGGGAGGGGGAGGAAGCTGAGGTTGCATAATTTTATAATTAGAAAAACAAAGCTATAAACATTATATACCATTAAATGAAAACTAAAACTCCACTGAGTCTTTGGTGCCCCTCGTCTGCCCAGGAGCCCAGCGTGGATGGGCAGTGCTGCCTGGCCGCTGGCTGCTGGCTGCCAACACTAACAGCCCGCCCTCCACGATCCCCATTCCAGAGAACACCTGACACAGGTAGACAGGCTGCAGACAATGAGAAAACTTCACTTTCCGGCCAGACACTGAGGCTTGGCTCAAACATTTCCCCTGTGAGGACAGAGGCTGAGAAAGGAAAGCCGAATGCAGGTGCAGAAGCTTGGAACTTTAGATGGGCGCCGGGTTGGGCGGGGGAGGATGCCATCGCCATGGTAACCGGGAGGTGAAACAAACGCAGGCGCCCAGGGCTGGGCCTGGATCCCGGCGGCCGTCTGGCTGCGGTAAGGCTTCCGTCCTTAGCCGCCTGTGCTCCAAGAGGCCCTCTCGTCCTCCTCAAAACCCCGCCGGGCAGGAGGGGGTGGGCAGCTGGGCCATCTGGGGAACAAAGAAGCGTCCACACGCAGGCTCCTCTGTTCCTGTCTCCCTTTCTGCCCCTCCCTCCGCTGACCTTCCTGCTTTCTGCTGTGACCTTGCTTCTGCCTTTTGTAAAGGGTGGTGTCCGGTCACACACTTCTGCCAATAAAGGCATTCTGGGTGCCTATCACTCCAGAGATCCCTGGCCCTGAGTTGAAGGGAAAACTGGGTGTGGACAGCACTGCACAGACCAGCCAACTGAGCAGGGAAAAACTTGCCCACCTCCAAAATTCCGGCCCCTGCAACCCAAGCGAATGGCTGTTTCCCCCTCACCTTAAAATGGGAGGGAAATAGAGGTCCTGACCTTCCCAGGAGATGGTGAGGAGTGGCCCAAGGCTGCTGGTCCACAGGTGTTCCGTGATGGCTCAAGGTCACCCTCCTTGCAAGTTCAAACGTGAATACATTTGAAATTCTATTTATTAAAAAATGGCCTTAGGAAAGTATGTTTTAATGAGCGTACTGGGGTATCCATACTGCTAAAACCTGCACAGATTGGTCTAAAGAAAATCAACAGAACTATGACTTCAGGGTTTGCCCCCTGGCACCCGTTCATGTGGATCCCAATCACCGTGGGTATGACACTGGAATGGGCCAGAATAGGCCATCAACTTCCCCAACAAGGGGAGGCAGCCGCCTGCAGCCTGTCCTGCCAGGCAGAGTTATAAACAGAAACTGAGGATCACAACAGCAACGAGGCCTCACATTCGCAGAATACCGGATCCTTCACAGAAAGGGGACCACCCGAGCCGCACCCCAGGGTCCTGCCGCCCACCCCATTCTCTTCATCCACTGCATCTTTGCTGTCCGAGCCCTCAACTCATCTCTCGGTTGACCCTCCATAGCAGGAGGGCCAGTTAAGTGGATGGGGACCTGCAACATTCCAGCCAGAAACTTGATTTGCAGTCAGCCTCCTGGGTGCTTTTTCTTGCTAGGGATCATCCATTCAGTCCACAAGCTTCTGTTGAAGCCCTACTATGTGCCAGGCATGCTAGGCTGCTGTCCTAGGTGAGGCAGACAGTCAAACACCTGAGCACAGCGGATGAGAGCGCTGTGGGAAAACGAGGACGCACTCTTTGGAAGAACCTGCACTTCTTCCCAGAGTGGGTGACTTTGAGTTGTGTTTTTAGGAGTGAACAGACCTGATTTAAAGTGATAAGGATAGTCAAAAGCAATGCCAGGACCCCGAAAAGAAATCCTCCTCAAGAAGAGCAGGCAAAATGTATACTGCCTTCTCCAGAAAAGAAAACAGGATGGTGAATACGTTGGAGCAGAGAGCCAAGAGGAGATGGGGACATGGGTCAGGAGGACACCCAGGCAGGAGGGCTGCTCCGCCCAGGCTCTGGGAGGCTGGCAGTGCCCAGCCTCACTAGAGCTAATTCAGGACCCGCCCCAAAGCCTGGCCTCTTTCTAAATGGACTCTTCATGTTAAGTTATGAAAAAGGGTTAACAGGGCCTCCTTCTGGGCACATCAAGGATTGACAGGCATGACATGAGTCCCACAGGGAGAGCTTTGAATAAGCTGGTCTGATCGGAAGCCAAGTTTTCTCCAGCCTCCTACTGGAAGGAACACATACAACTGAGGCTTCTCTCACCTTGAGAAAGCCAAGCCTTGCCGTCCCAGCACCGCTGATGGAGTTAGGGCTGACGGACGTGGTAAGCGCAGCCTCAGCAGCCATTCCTCTCTCCTCATGGTTCCCAGCCAATGATTGCATCCACTGGTCCTCAACCTAGCACCTGCTGTCTCCTCCTGGACCCCAAGGCTTTACCAGGCCTTTTCACTTGGGGGTTGTGTAGCTCAAAATCTCTTAGTCTAGAAATGTTTGCCTGTGTTCTACCTGTCCTACTAAAAATAGTTTAATAACAGGGTTTATTCTTTTTGCAAACGCCAAATGTGGAGCCAAACATCTGTGCCCCTTTAGATTGATGCCTTAGCCTATTAGGAGAAAGGGATGCTTAGGCAGCACACCCCAAGTCCGGGGGCTTGCCGTCAGCTCCAAATCGTAACAGGTCCCAGGCCTGTTTCCACCAGAGCGTGTGATCAGCTTCAGCTCTGTGTCGGGTCGCAGCCCTGAGCCATGCTCTGGAGCTGAGCTCTGTGTGTGGCTGGCACCCAGCCATGACCACGCACTCGGTGCCTCGGGAGCCTCGCCACACCTGACCACGTTCACGGACGCACTCTCTAAGGAAATAAACATGACCAGCACGCCTCACCCAGGTCTTAATTTTCTGAACTCCTGGCAACAGATGTGGCTCAGGAGCCTAACCAAATCAGGCTGTGCAACCAGCTTTCTGGAAGATTTCGGGGATTCTAGGGAGAGATTCAAGGACAGCTCTCAGCGGGCCCCTGGCCCTGGCCCCAAACCCACTAATTGCCGGATCTCTGTGGCCTCTTCACTGCAGAGGGGCTGCCTTTGGAGGGGCTCCCTGCCTCATGGGAACAAGGATATCAGTCCTACATGGGATAATGGGTCTACAGAGGCCACCCATTCTCTGTCCTACAAAATTCCTTGACAGCTCAACACCTTCTTGGGCTCTGCGATGTGAGCAAACGAGCCGTTCTGCCTGGGCTCTTGAGGACTCCAGTCTTCACATTGGGGACAGCCTCTAAGTGACTTGGTATTGCGCTTGGAAGAACCCATAAGCAGTCATCATAGAAGTCCCTTGGCACTGGTCTTACCAGCCTGCCCAAGGGCTCTCTGGGCATTTTTACGTCACTACTAATACCTTCCCTCTTGCATTCTGTCTCTCCCTGGTCTCTAATTGACAGCTGGAATGCTCCCTGCTTCTCCAGTCCTCGGTGTAAAACCTAGACCCGCTAGCCAAGGCAGCTGAGTTTGATTGTTTGGGGAGGTGCGGGGGTGGGGGAGGCAGGGGAAGCACCCTGCTTGTCAGGTTGGTGAGAGGAGAAAAGGCTGTGACACTGGGCTAGTAGCCTAGGCCCCTCCATAAATAAGCTCCCCGCACCTTCCTCCTCTACCCTTAATTCTCTCTCCATTTTCTTATGGAGACTAAAGCCTCCTCCACCCTGCCACCATCCCTGGGACATCCCCTGGCTAGCTTTTAATTAAATGGGGACTGTCCATTTCCCTCATGGACCCCACACCCCAGAAGCCAGAGGTAATGCTGGCATTTTCCTAACTCCCTACTTCCCCACCCCACTTATAGATAATTACTCTTACAACTCACGTTAAAACTCTTTCCCCTTTTTCATTAATGACATAATCACACTGTACTGAATTTCAGTTTATTTTCTGTCCCACTATTTAAGCAAGAAGTTTTCTTGAGGTCTGTAGGTATACCTTATGCAACCTTGCCCCCATGCCTGATGCTGTCTGGCCCACAGAAAGTCCTCAAGAAATGTTTGCCGAAAGAAAGAAGAAAAGGAGAAAGGGAAAAGGAAAGGAGGGGGACTTGGAAGCTTATCATTTCCAGTAGCACGTTTTCTAAGGTCTGGTTAGTACACTGAATGATAGAATCAGATCCACAAATATTTAAGCAGCCTGAAGTGAGGGGCGAACCCAGGAAGGTGATCCATACAAATACCTACATCCGGTTCAAAAACCAAACTGAAGTTTAGCATGCGCACACACACACACACAAACCCACAGATGGAAACCATAAAAGCTACCTTCAAACATCTGCAGCCCGCCGTGGAGCAGGTCTGCGGTGGGTAGCTGCAGAGAGCTGGCCTGGGAATGCTGGCTGAAAGCCCAAGGCAGATCAAGCGGCAGAAGTCTGAGTAGTTTGTTCCATGCTAAACACAGTGCCTGGCAGTAGGAATGGCGGCTGCGATCTTCCTCCTTGCTGTTATCACCAGCAGCATCCTCATTACTTAGTACTTGTAAGAGCTGTCCAATAGTCTGCCTTAGGAAACGCTGCCTCCCCTCCCTGGAAATCCAAGGTTATCACTGAGTCGCTACCTGTCTGGGGGTGGGGGGTGGGGGGGTGACCTGATTCCTAGCCCCTGGTCTCCCTTCCTCCATAATCCTGTGATTAAAGAACGGTGATCTGTATGTCCTGGGTCAGGAAAGCTACAGATAACGATTCCTGGCTGCGCAAACTGTCTGTTATATAAAGACGGACTCGTGCTCCCGCGTGTGTCCGCGTGTGTTCAGCGCGCCTCCTTCAAGCACACACCCCCCAACCATCTCTTTGACATGGAAAGATAAAATTGCTTAGTGTGAAAGCTCCTTTAAATCTTACACAGATACAGATGCCTGGTATCTTTGGGGATTGCCAAACTACTCCTAGTTTCTGAGAATGAATCTTATTAGAAAGCTGTGTAAGCCCCACTGCTGCTTGACAGAGATGCAGACCAATTCCACAGCGGTCCCTATCACCACTTTGTGTTCCCTTCCTGGGTTGAGTGCTGTCCAAGAAAACACATCAGCAAGCTTGGGCTGGACATGGCCCTCCTATTGGTTTCATGCTATAGTTCTCGAAATGTTCCTTCACATATCTTTATCTCAATTTCCTAATTAAAGAAAAGGAAATAGAAGGATAGGGTAGGAGGAGCTTGTGAGGAAGAATAACAAATGAAATGATGAAGTTGCTTCATTATCTAACCATCCAACCCAATAGAATTACTTATGATAAACCATCAGTATTGCTGAGGAAAATGGAATTTATATAAGATCACTGTGTCTCTATATTGTCTCTTCCCAAAGAATATAGGAAACCCTTCATTATATTACCTAGTTTGTAAAACATTGTGTGTGTGTGTGTGTGTGTGTGTGTGTGTGTGTGTGAGAGAGAGAGAGAGAGAGAGAGAGAGAGATCTCAAATGAAATTACTGACTTCCTACCTCCCAGCATGCTTCTGAATCTTCTCGATTAGAAGTCATCAGCAAATGACCCAAATATGCAACCAGAGGAAATAATCACTTACTTATTCATTTCAACAAATACTAACTGAACTCCTAGATCCAGGCATGACTCTAGGTGGTGGGACTACAACGGCAAATGGGAGCAATGTTCCTATTCTCCAATATACAGATCAATGAACATGATACAAGTGCCATGAAGAGAATCAAACAACATGACAAGACATACAGTGATGGGGTGAGGGTGGAGACAGGGGCGATTTTAGATCAGTGTCCTGGGCAGGTGACACTGGAGCTGAAACTCGAGGAGGAGGAGCCAGGCACTGGAAGATCTGGGTGAATGACTTCCCAGATAATGGGAAGAAGGAGAGGCAGAGCCTGGAGGCGGGATCCAGCTGTGCATGGTGAGAAGGCGGCGAGTGGGGTTCCAGGAGGGCCAGGAGGCAGCAGGGCCACCATGGGCCAGCTCCGAGGCCTTCCGAAACAGCTGGGGGCCACTGGGATTTGAAGCAAGGGAGACGTGACCTAATGTATGGGCTTTAAAGATCACCTCTGAAGAATGGATTACTGGAACTCAGAGCCAAAGCAAGCAGGCTGTTGTAGAGATGGCAGATCCGATGAGGGCGATCTCAGCGGCGGCGGAGAGGGAATGGGGAGCAGCACCAAGAGAGTGCACTGACTCATGAGCGGGTCTGGCAGGAGCAAAGAGAGAAGAGTCGGGGATGACAACAGGTGTCTATGTCTGAACAACTGTGTGAATTATACCAAAGATTCCCAAACTGTCTCAGTGCACAGCACTCATAGTGTCTCAGTGAATTGTTCACGGTGTCCCCCAAAGCCAAAAGAAATCCATAAAAGTGCTCATTTATTAGATACATCCAAATAACCTAATAAATATTTGTGTTGCATCCTTATGTCACAACTTAACACCCAGAAATTATCTCAACAACTGCCAAAAACCCAGCTTTGCAGAAGATGCCATCATTGAAGGAATACAGGATCTAAAGTTAGTCATTCATACAGTATCCAGCAGATGTCAAGTATTGCTGTTTTCCTCAAAAATCTGAAACCTGCCGCGGCATCCCTGAGAGTTCTCTGCGGTGCCCAGGGCGCCTTGGGGCTCAGGCTGGTCGGGCCGTTCAGTGACGGGGTGGGGATGGCAGGGGAGGTAAGTGAGGGCTGCTTAGGTTCGATTTCCATGGTGGGGGGCATTCAAGGAGAGCTTGGCTGACCAAGGAAGGTTAAGGAAGAAAACTATCCTACAAAACTAAATTCTATTCAACAGCAACATAGGGGAAAAAAATCCATTAATTATTGTTCTTGGGAAATGAGGTAGTATCTGGCTAATTTTCTGGGTCACTGAGAACTAACCAGGAAACAGTTTTTTTCAGATATCATTGTTGGAAAATCCCTTGGCTTGGACTCAGTCCGCTCCCTGACATTGTAAGTACATGGGCTCCAGTTTCTGTTCTAGGCCACGTGCATTAGAGGGCTCTAGACACCCTTAAGCCAAGCCAGAAGGCACCCAAAACGGTGAAGAAGGGCCTAGAATCCACGCCATCTCCCGCATGGTTGAAGGAAATGCAAAAGGGAGGGGTCATGATTCACATGTTCATTCAATAAATATTCATTATTACCAACCGCATGCTGGGCACAGTTCAAAAGTCTGAGCAGATCAGGGAATGAAACAAAGATACGTGCCCTCAGGGAGCTTGCTAGGAGACAGACAATACACATCATGAATGAAGGAAGGACTTTGTACACTATGTTAGAAGGTGGTAAATGCTGGGGGAAAGCAGGGCAGGCTACAGGAGATCAGAAGTGCCATGACTGGTGGCAGTCAATAGGATGGTAGGGGCTGGCCTCGGAGATGGGAAGGAGGTGAGGGAGTGAGCCAGGCAGGTTCCTGGGGAACAGACCCAGGGGACAGGTAGAGCAAAGGCCTCAGGTGGGACAGGGCCTGACATGTTGGGAACAACACTGAGACCAGTGTGGCAGGAGCCGAGGGAGGGAGGGAAGGAGGGACAATAGGAAGGAGGTGGGACAGGTGATTGATGGGGGCCGATGAGGGGGGACCCGCAGGCCCTGGAAGGGCTTTGGCTTTTCATCTGTGTGATGGGAGCTTTCGCAGTGTTTGGCGCAGGGAAGGGGTGATGCGACTTACATTTTTAGAGCTGGCTGCCATGAAAAGAGTAGACCTACTAGGTGTTGGCTGCAGTAGTCCAGGAAGTTGTGATGGTGGCTGAGAGCAGTGCGGGGACATGCAGGAGACAAGGAATGGGGGGAAGCAGCCTGATTTCCTGGTCGGTTTGCGTAGGGTGAAGAAGAGAGACCAGGGCGGATGGCGACTCCCAGGGCTGTGTCATCAGCTGCCAGGTGGGGGGAGGAAGAGCGGGGTCTCAGCTTGGACCCGTAAGACTGACCTGTTAGATGTCCAAGCGGAGATGCTGAGAGGCAGTGCAAGGCAGTGGAGAGCGGTCTGACCGCTATCTTCAAACCCTCCAAAGCTGTCAAGTGGAAGTGGAGTGAGAACTCTTTACTGAGGCTCCCCGGGGATGAAACGGTTGATGAAGGTGTGGAAGACAAGGTACAGAAGGCTCTGATTTAACCCAGGACTCCTGAACCACAGCTGTCTGAGCACCAACTGAGTGGCCCCCTAGGGCTGTCTTAGGTTTGTACATGACAACATCCTGGAATGGGGGCTGTGAGTCAGAAAGCAGACTGACCCACTGTGAGGGAGGCTCTGTGCTGGCAAACAAAGCATCACCATGAAACTCCCTTGAGCCAGGCAGCCTTCCCAAGGAGGAGTTCCTGCCTCCTGAGAGTAAGGGAGCTCACCTCTGGCATTGCCCATGGGCCAACATTTCCCCTGGGGCCCAGCCACCAGGGCTCAGACTGACGGACAGATGGACTCGAATCTCTAAAACTCGCTGCTAAGCAGCAGTCAGGACCAGGGAGCAAGGTCATAGAGCAAGGTCATTAGTTCCCATGCCATGGACTAATGAAGGCATCAGGACACACAACACATACTCACACACGCATACACTGGTGCACACACACCTTGAGTGCTGGTTAGGAATAAGTGTGCAATAAACACAACAAAGCTCACACTGTGCCCGGCACTACTTATGAGGATGCATACTGCCTCACTGAATCCTGCCAGGAGGTCATCGCTACTGTTCTCCCCATTTTACGGAGAAGGAAATTCAGGCACAGGAGAGTTTAGAAACTCACTCAAAATCACACAGCTCATGAGTGACCAAGTTGGGATTTAACCCCAGGAAACCTGGCCCAAGACCCTAACCTCCATGCCATTCCGCTTTTATGGAGGCTGTTTCTCATTCCCGCTTCAATTCTTCGTTGCCTGTTGACACAGACCCTCCTCTCTGATTATCTAAAGCAGTGGTGTCAGGTTATAGTGACCATAGACTAGGCCAACCTGTAAAGCTGCGCCCCCTGCTGGACCGCAGTCAACTTGGCAGGGCTGGGAGAACCCATCACACGGTGGGCGCAGGGGCCCTGGTGAGGGAAGGTCAGGCAAGGGAGCCCCCGCTGTGGCAGAGAGCTGTGCCCTAGAACCACGGCCCCTTGAGGGACCCTGCACAGGGCCCAGAGAGCACCCAGGACCGTTGGCACAGGCCTTCATCTGCCCCCATTATCAGGAAGAAGCCAGAGCTTTCCTTTGCTTTGAGAATGTGAAGACAATGACGGTGATAACAAAAAACTGCCCTTTGGTGCTGAGACAGCTGGGGCCAAATGGGGTCCTTGGGCCACTTCCCGGAAACACGCGGCCTCTGATGGTCTACGGGGCAGAGGGCGCAGGAGGAGGCATGAAGGAAAGGTAGGGAGATCTGCTGGCCACGCTGGCAAGTCGTGTCCTGTGTGCCCTTCCATCCCTCTCTGCCCAGGGCCAGCACCTAGGGCCGCAGGGGTTGTACGGAGCAAACCTGCGCATCCTGACCCAGCGGCCTGGCCCCCTGCCCCTCGGACTTTGTCCCCGCCCAACTGCACGCCCCTTGGCATGCATATGGTCTCCAAAGCACTAGCCTTTCTTAGGCCATTCATCTGGAAACAGGGATTGTGGGTGCTGTTATTATTCCTCTGTTCAGTCTAGTCATTAAACCGGCCACTTACAGAGGGAGTGTTCTGTTTTGTTTGTTTTAGTGACTTGTGTCTTCCTCATTAATTTCAACTAAGAACACTTCAGAGATCCTGGCCTCAACCCCTCAGAATGAGAAAACCTCACTGTAGGGAAATCAGTCCCTCTCGCAGCGCGATGTGGCAAGGATTAGTAGACATATTATATATATATAAATCTACAAGACTGTGGCAGTATGTCAACTCTGATAGAAAGTTTTGCCCCTCTTCACTAAATAAGCATATGACATAATCAGTCAGTATACTCGGCAAAGCACACAGCACGCTGGTAATGCTTTTCTTTGTTCATCCATTTATTCATTCCACAGTGTAATTCATTATGCCTGAGCGCCTGTTATGCCCCACACCATGCTGGGTGCAGGCATTCAGTGGTGAGCTGTGTAAACACGGCACCTGCTGCCACCTACCGCCTGGAGCAAAGGTGCCCCCTCTCTACAAGGGCTGGAAATAGAAAGCCAGTGCATGAGGAGGCCAAGTGTGAGAAAGATCGGACCTCTTAGTGCTTTTGTTTTCCCACTTTGGGGAGAGACATGGCTCTATTTTTTGATCAAGACAGAACTGTGGCTCTACTAAGAAAAACAACAGGACATGTGTGATGATAAGCCTGTCTGAGAATCGAGCAGGGGGCAGGGACAGAATTGAAATGGGAAGTGCTGTCCCATTCAAACATGGCAGCCTTGGCTCAGCATCACTGTTTCCACGTGGGAAAGCCGGCCTACGATTGCCCAAAACTCCTATTTCCCAGAGAAGCTGGAACCCTTGATTGTTTTGTGAATTCTGCCAATTCTAAATATTCATTCTAATTAAAAAACAATAAAAACATTATTTAAGTTGAATAAAATATCTGCCAGCTTGCTTTGATTTTAGCAGCCATTTTGTGAAGCGAGAGATGAATGAGCTATAATCAGCTGGTTATAATCAGGCTATTATAAAGTTGACATTTCCTGTTATGACCGCAAAAATTGACCTGCAATCTGTCAGGAATCAGAGTCAACATGAGTCAAGTACTGAATCACAGTCAACACAAGGCTGTTTGCCTCAGACATGGGGTACCTGGTAGCCGCCACTGTTGATTTCTGCCTGACTGGCTTTTCATATACATTTCTAGGATAATTAAAGGGAGAGTGTCTACAGAGCAGTTTCTTTTCTAATCTTTGAAACAAGAATGCAGCTGATGGAGCCTTTTTACAAGACCTGATGAGAAAATAGAAGGCAAGGCCCCTTGACCCTGATGCCACTGATAAGTGCATTCCAGGCTGTCTACAGAACCAGCTGATATTGATCTTTTACCTTAAGCAGCTAAAAAATATAAAAGGTAGAGGACCCCTGATTACCTCTGATGGAGTGGCTGGTGCTTCCAGGCCGTAGGGCTGGACAGATGCCTTCTTCCCCTGCGCTCGCCATCCCCAGCCCGTTTCTCCTTGCATTAGGAGTGAGGGGGGTTAGAAATGGACAGGTATTGTAGGTGGTGTGTTTAGGGTTTAAGTCAAAATGAAGTTGGAGGGGCCTCTTTGGAACAGGAGAGGCTGCCGCAGACATAGCTATGGGCCCCAAGGCTTTCCTGCAGCTCACCTTTGGCTGCAAAGGTACCACTCTCCACCTTCATCTCAGGTGGGATTTATACCTCACCTCCTCCGGAATCCTTTTGAGGTAGCCTCCAGGAAAATCCGCGCATACTCCACCGAGCTGTAAAGGGACAAAGGACAGAGGAAGTCAGCTGCAGTCCCAGCTTCTCTGCGTTTCCTGACCATCTGTGAATGTCCAAAAGAACCCTCTCTTTCTGAGAAGCCCCTATCATATCACTTTCCCAGTCACCGCCCGACATGAGATGCTTACTGATGGGGTTAGAGCTCTCCACACCCAGGCTCTGCCTTTACTTTTACTTGTCATCTCTTTGCCAGGTCAGTTTTCCCTGCCCCAGCAGGGCTGGTTACTCCTCGCCTCACCCTCCCAACCTTCCAAAGTATCAAACCATCCATGAGGCCTTGTCCCTTCTCTTTCCCAAACTTGTAATCAATTCTTGCCCAGATTTACATTCTGTGACGTTGCCTGTCACAGGTGGGTTCTTGGAAAATAGGCTCTAAGATGAAACTGTTGAAAGAGATGCAAAATGTCTATTAGGTGTGGAACGGAGCTTACATTTTATTCTCAATATGAGGGAAAGCCACTGGGGGATTTTTAAACAATGGATATCATGATCTGATTTATATTTTCACAAGAACACAGTCAGGGGAAAACGACTAGCCGTGGTGACAGGGAGGCCAGTTGCGAGTGTGTTGCAGTAATCCAGACTAGAGATGACACGGTTAATGGCAGATACAGTGGAGATGGAGGAGAGTGGGAAGATCCAGAATAGATTTCTAAGCAAGAATCACACATTCCTGCTCTCAGGAAGTTCACATTCTGTTGGAAAGACAGACGTGCAAATCAAGTACTTAATATAGCAAAACAGTTACTTTAAGGAAAAGATCGAAAGTCCAGATGGAGCACAGCATGGGGCAAGGAAGACTGCCTGAGGGAAGCAAGGTGCCCATGGTTGTGCTGAAGCTGAGGATTCAGACGTCAGCAAGCCAGCAAGCCGTTTGCCGAGTGAACTAATGGTTAATGGTGCTGGTGGGGGGTGCTGCCAGCAGAGGTGACAGTGCTGTGGCTGTGGCGGCCCTGTTGCTGGGCCTCACAGACTCCACCTACAGGGGCCTTCACCGACCATGTCTGTGCCACCCTGTGTTGTGTACCTCTGCCACTGTGCTTGTCACTTCGTAAGTGGAAATCTGTTTGCTTAACCGTTTTCCTCCCCAGGTTTCAGGCTCCTGGGAGACAGTCTCTGTCTTGTTTATTGTGGCAGTACATATTTCTTGATGAATGAATAAGTCTTCTCTAATGTTTGCACCACTAAACACTGGTCACACCTTCCCTTTCCAGCCCTCCTCCTTTGCTTCTTAGTGTGCAGGAAGTTCACAGGCATTGCCTTCAGGTGCAGTCTCTCCCCTGGGTCTTCAGGGTAAAACTCCTGTTCCCTCTTTTTGTGCCTTTTCCTGGGCCACCAGGGACCAATCTGCATACTCGAAAGGGCATCCAAAGACGATTGAATGAAACGAGTGAACAAAGATGGATTTAAATCAATATGCAGTAGGCGATTACTGACTAACTGGCTTTTATTCCTCTCTTGATTACCAGGACGATGAAGTGACTTTTACTGCTGCCCAAGAGCGTCACTGCTTCAGGCCTCCCCACCATGTCTGCTGAAACCGATCAGTCATCGGGAGGCTCGCCAGCCCTTCGCTCTCCCACCACTTCCCAGCAATCCACACAGACTTTATTGTCAGAGGAAGAGGGTTCTGAGGAAGAGGTGAGCTCTCCATTGTCTCACAAGGAAGGGTATCTGGAGGAAGATGAGTCTCTGGACCAGGAAACGTATCTGAAGGGAAAGGAGTATCTCAAGAAGAAAGAGTATCTCCAGGAGGAAAAGGGTCTGGGTGGAAAAGATTACCTGACCGAGGAGGAGCGTCTGGAAAGGAGTGAGTATCTGGAGGAAAGCCTCCCAAAGGAGGGTGGCGCTGGTTCGCCACAGAGCCCAGCAAGAAAGACTGAGCCTGAGACCGAGCCAATGCTCAAACCATCAGCCCAACCCTCAGGCAGGAAGCCTCCTGGCTGACTGGGTTCTACTCCCAACGCCGATAGTCATGCCTCAAGGCGCCGTGCCAACACAACACACAGGGACACTCGAACGTAAAGCACCCGTTCATAAAGATACCCCATATTTGTATCTTTTTCTTTTCCTTATTGCACAAGTAATACGTGTTCATTGTGGATGTTTGAGAAACTAGATATATAAGCAAAAAAAACAAAAATCACTTCCATTGAGAGATGGTAATTTCTTTCACACCTGAGTTATATCCTTTCCAGACTATATATAGTGTTTGTTACCTGCTTTTTAAGGTACATTTATTTATATACGTATATATTGTAACTCTATGGAAATATTACATGCTCCTATGTCATTTCACTTATTAAATTTTCTACAAATCATTTGAATGGCTGCATTGTATTGTATAATACAATTGTATAATACAAACCACAATATTTTTAATCGGTCCCTTATTCTTAATCGTTCATTATTTCTGATTTTTGTTGTTGTTACTTTTTGAAACAGCACTTTGATAAATATCCTGATATCTACATGTTATCCATGACCTCTAATTATGTCCTGGAATCCATACCCACAATCTGTTGCTAGGTCAACGGAATCTAGCATGCTTCCCAGAGTGTCCATTGGCTCCCGGAAGGCACCACCTTACCCTGCTGGTGTGTCTTGAACTTTGGAGTGATTTCTCTCATCCCAGGGCTGATATTTTTGCGGTTCTGTTTCTGCAACTGGCAACTTTTCCTTGAGTTGGGTTGTTATTCGACAGTGGTCTCCTTGCACTCTTGTCGGAAGTGGTTGATTCGCATTCGCTGCTAGGCCCTCGTGGTGTCTTTACTTGACTTCATGACCTGCTGGCCATACCCAAGTAGGTGCAGAAAGTTAAAAGTCCAGGTCATGTGCATCATCTCGAGATAGAACTGAGCTCTTTCTTCCTGTTCTGCTACCCTCTGCAAGCGCCTTAGGCAGCTTGAATTTTTAAATCTCCGTCTGATACCCACAACCTACATCCTGAAAGCTTGTCCTCAAGCAGCCACAAGGTGTCTGACCTTGGCGTCCCTCTCCATCAAATCAGATGTATCATCCTGATTCTTACCACCCTCGTGGACGCTCAGCTGGGCCCTGGAGAGGTCATTCCTGGATGGCTGGGAAAGTGTTTTTGGTGTGACCCTACCCTGAATCTCCCTCCCAGAGTCCTAACATCCCTCCTGTGCAAGTACTAAGTGTCGTTCTAATACCGAGACATAGCATTCAGGCCATTTCTCTTACACAGTATGAATTAATCATTCTTAGCATGTCCCCTCTATGTGCTAGACCTTCGTAAATATATTATCCACTTGAGTAGGACAAATACAAAGCTGTCAAAAACAGAACTGTGGATAAAGCAAGAGCTTTGAAAATAAATGCCCTGCTAGCACAAATTGGAGAGGCATGGAACAAACTGTAGGGGAATGCTAAGATGTCTTTACAGGCGCATACAAGGCTGTCTTGGTCTACAGATACCCATTGCACAATAGGTTGACACGAAGATTCTTAACTGTTCAAAATAATTTACATCAAAATTTCCTTATGTAGAGCAATCTCCCAGTATCTTTAAGACGTAACTTTGTTTATCCTTGTTTTAAACCTCAGTGCATAACAAGAGTGCATTCCTGATGCTCAGTAAACGGAAATTGAGTCAAGTTCAATTTCATTCATTTCATAGTCAGACATATACACACACAGATGCATGCACACACCTATGTTTATTTTTTAAAACAGCTTTGTAGATTAATTGACGTCTATAATATAAGCCCCAGAGATGACAGGTGGTCTTGGCTTCCATTTCTCATGCTGATGGATTAACTCTGAGAGGCTAGTGGGGGAACATTGTTAGGAATGATTCTGAGGCCCAATTTGAACTGAGCAGGAAAGAGAGCCGTGATCAACTAGGGATGTCTGCCACAGGACAGGTGCGGGGCTGGGGGAGCAAAAGTACCATTTATTTGTCTATTTGTGGCAGATAAGAGTCTGTTTTCTTCCTCTCTCAGGACCTTGACTGCCTAGTTATGTGCCAGCTCTCTCCCACTTACTAGATGTACAAGGTTAGTCACTTAACCTCTCGGTGTTTTGGTTTTCTTAACGATAATTAGGAATAACCATTGGCCTACCTTTTAGGATATTTGTGAGGACTAAAGGGGTTAAATTATGTGAGGCATTATGAGCTATGCCAAGCACATAGCATTTTATGCCTCTTTAACTGTAAGCCCTTATTACTCCCCCCTCCCCCCATGGACTTGTGAAGGGTAGTTTATACTCCCCTGGCCGTATCTGCCCCCCTTGTGAAATGGACATAAAAAAAGACAAGAGAAGATGCAATGAACTAGCTTGTGGGAGGCATCTGCGCCCCCCACCCACCCAGGGACCCCACAGGCAGCTCCATCTCAGAGGCTCTCATTGCACTGGACAAATCAGGGCAGGGCAGACTAATAACTCTCAGCCCTCTCTCTCTCAAAGGGGTGATTTTCCCCAGGGTTTGTGGGGAAACCCAGTAAAATTAGATGAGCAACTTAAATACAAATGCAGCATCAATTGCCACTGAATAATCAATAACCATATATGACTGATCTCCCCGGGCGGTTACAAATAGTTTTTGTAAAACATGTTTATAAAGGCTGTGGGTTTAGAGTCATATCTTAACACACGGATTTTGACCTTAGCATTATGTCACTTACCTTCTCTAAGGTTCAGCTCCCCGTGTGTGAACATTGTGCTAATTTAAAAACAAAAAAGAGAGCACACACCTGAAAATGCTTTGAAAGCTCCCCACACCATACAATTAACTGTACAGGGAAAAACCACTCTTCTGATCTCACAAGGTGCAGGACGGTGCTAGAAGGAAGAGCACGATCTATGTTACTGCCATGCTGTCACAGAACATGAAACCACCCTGTAATGAGGCCCCTTTTGTTTCTCTGGGACCCAAGACCTCCCCAAAGATGACTTCTGCTCTGTGGCAAATAATGCCATAGAGATGTCACCTATATGGATTCTGAGCCATCGTGGTTTTTGCCTCATCCTATTGTGACACATAATCTGCTGGGTTTGATTTTCTTTACCCTCCTAGCTCCTCGTCAGCATCTCCCAATGCGGTTTGCCCTCAATACTATAATTCAGTTGCCATTTCCAATTGAGAGCTGCTCTCTCGATGACCATTTCCAACAGAGAACCTAGAAAGTTTGTGCATTTAAGAAGAAAGGTACAAGGTATACTGATAAGGCAGGGATCGGAGAGCCAGCCAGCTTGTCAAGCGGGAAAGTTCACAAGTTGTGGCAAAGCTTCCCAACAGCGCACCTTGAATCAGCAACAGGGCCCCCCTACCCCCGGCGGGGTGGGGGTGGGGATGAGAGATGCTGAGCTCTGGGATCAGTGGCCCCCAGCCTCCCAGCCTCCACTCCATTCCTATACAAACAGCATTATTTTCTGTTTGTGTTTCTTGCCCCAAAGAAGGTGGGGAGCACAGTCTAATAGCATAGGGTGTATTTCACAGTCTTTGTCTCCTTTAATTCTCCGGCCATTATTTACCCATCACTTCACAAACGAAGAGCCTGGAGTTACAGAGCGGGTAGGGGCTACTCCAAGGTCCCGGAAAAGAATTAGAGGAGCCTGGACAGGCTTCCAAGCCTTCTCTTCTTTCTCCTCTGATCACTTCTCTTTCTTTTCTCCTTCCCTTTCTTCTTTCATCCTTTGCTTCTGCTTTTGAACACATGAGCATACTTTAATTTTAGAAGAGTGACATAAAAAGAAATAAAATCTACTTTTGCTCATTTTTAGTGGGAAATTTGAAAGGTAGAAAGACATCACCCAACCTGCCAACATCAAAATACAAATAAAGTTGATTCACATTTCAGTGATTTTTAGTCTGTCCCTCCCACCCTTACTTTTTGTATATTTGGTGGTGGTAATCCTTGTTTTGTTGTTTTGTTTCATTTTTACTGTTTTAAACATACTGTCTATACAAGCTTGTATCTTACTTTTTTAACAGTACTGTGACTTCAGTATTTGCCTGTGTTGCTTAATTTTGGGGCACATCATTTTAATAGCCAAATAACATGCCTCAATAATGTTCTGCCAAGTGGGTAAACTATGGATATGTGTATGTGTTGAACATTTAAGTTCAACACTTATATTTTAAATTCAAGTTTTCTGATTCTCATTTCTTTACTATTTCCACTGTGCCATTCTCCTGTTACTAGAATTGATGGCATATTTTATCCCAATTGTACATGAAATTCTTTTTTTTTTTCTTTTTTGAGGGCAGTGTCACTGGCCTTCATGTGAGGGACCCGAACCGGGGCCACTGGCTTCCCAAGCCAGCACTTAACCACTGCGCCACTCGGCCGGTCCTGTACATGAAATTCTTGATGTCATCATTCGACGCAAGCAGACAGGTGGTTAAAAGACAAGGAGGGCCGGCCGAGTGGCGCATTGGTTAAGAGCTGCCTTGGGATGCCAGCTCTGAGCAGCAGGACCCCGGTTTGGATCCCACATTAGGACAAGTGATGCTGCGCCCTCTACAGCTAAGATGGTGAACAACAGCTCCACCTGGACGCTGTGAGTTGCCAGCGATGGCACAGCTGCAGCCCCTGCTGCAGTGGGCTGCTGTGAGCTACTGTGAGTGGCTGGCAGCCAGCGTGAGCAGCCAAGAGCTGCTGTGAGTGGCCATCCAATGGCCGGAGACCATCTGCCTCACCAGGAAGAGCACAATACCAACATGGGCCAGTGAAGCGACATCCTCCACAACTAAACTGAAGAACAAAAGGACAGCAACTTGTCTGTTCCCCTTCCCCAATGCTGTTCTCCTCCCCCAATCCCCCAATAAAATCTTTAAAAAAAAAAAAAAGATGCAAGCACGTTCTTCAAAATTAAAAATAAGTGTTAAACTATTGATATCCCTGAACCTCAATTACCTTCTCCTGTACAGCTGTCCTTCATCCCGTGACACAGGGAGGCCCTTGTGATAATCCAGAAGATTAACACCGCAAACTGGAATTTCCAAAATCATGATTTCATGAAAATTATCTTCTTGAGTTTTCTTTAATTTTATAACATTTCAACCTCATAATTTCTAAAGGAGACCATTTAGAAAGACAATACTAAGGAAAAGTAAAAATAAAATAATTCTATAAATTGGTGCCTCTCTACCCCAATCCCAGCATCACATACTTAACTACACATTTTTAAATAGAAAGAAAGATGGTTTCTTTTTTTCCAATATTGTCTTTCTCTTCTTTTTCCCAACAGAATTCAAGGTGGCTCCTTCGTTGCAAACCCCGTCTAATATTAATGCAAGGTAATAGTTTTTCTTTCTGGGTAAATCGGGTGGAAATTCATGCTTACGAACGACGCTCAGGAGCCTTCAGATTTCCAAAGATGGGAGTCAGGGGGTGGGGGAGGAGGGGTGCAGGGAGCAGGTCCCTGAGGAAGGAGGGGTTCAATCGGGGGCCCCCTAAAAGTCATACACAAAGGACCTCCTAGTACTGCTCCCCTGTGACACTCAGTCACTCACAGGGTGAGGGGCGGGTCCAAAGGTCAGAGCCCGGTCACCCAGAGTGACAGAGGTGAAAGGGCAGGGGTAACTGAGTCTGGAGACGGCCTGAGCTGGGCAGAGAGAGCACAGAGCCCATGGCAGTGCTCGTGGTGAGTGGATGAATGAAGGCCTGAAAGGAAGTTGCAGTCTTCCTGGTTCGGGCACATTTCCAAGGTCTACATTATCATTCAGAGCATCCATTAACCTGCCACAGGGCTGACACACATGAGACGGTGGAAAACATACCTGTGGGATGAATGAGAAATGCCTTAGATGTGCTCAGCTCTAGAAACCAGTGTGAGGCACCCAGTCCTTGTCCTTGTGTCTCGGGCCCCCTGCACTCCCTCCCCAAAGGGGGATGACGGAGGGGTCATTTATCTGCCCTGGAGAAGGGTTTGGTGGAAGCAGGAATGAAATCCCAACTCTGCCGTGTAGGGGAACCACAGATTACAACTTGGGGCCTCAGGGCTCCACGCAGGGCTACCCCTCAAGCCTGCAAGGCTGACCCCCTACTGCTGCTCTCCACTGGCCCTCCCATCGCGTGCCTCACACTTTCCAGAGGTGCAGCAACACGGATCTGACAGGAGCATCCCCATTAAGGCAACGCGTAAGAGGAAGTGGCTTTTCAAAGGCGGGGTCACCTCAGTTACTGACACTCAGAGTATTAAGCAATGTGGCCGTGAAGTGGCCTGACAGTGAGGGGACCATCGGAAAGGCTGTGACTGAGACCAGGCACTCCGGAGTCAGGCTGCCTGGTGTGCATCTCAGCCCCTCCCCCCAGCCAACTGAGTGCCATGGGGCAACCTCTTAATATCCACCCACCCTCGTTTGGTCCTCCCCTGTGGGGGAGGTATTATTATCCAAAAGGTGCAGAAACCGAGGCGCAGAGAAGTTCAGTAAATTACCCAAAGTCACTCCACCGTCGTGCAAGAGCCAAGGTTTCAGCCCAGGTCACCTGACACCAGAGTGTATGTTTTTCTACCAACCAGAGTTCCTGCCCCTTATGTGTTGGTCATTTTCCCTCATGACTGTCTTTAGCAGTTGGGCTAGTTTACATGAGATGACATCAGGGCAAAAACATCCCAAAGACCCCTCTCATTCCTTTGAATTACAGTTTCTTGCCCCCGGTTAAAGGTCAGAGATTCCTGAGGCAGGACATAGTGGGGGTGGCTGGCTGGGGTCTCCCTTTTCACCCTGAGCTACCAGATGGCAGGGCCTGCACCTCACACCCACTCCCTGTCCTCAGGCCCTAAGGACACCTTTCTCCATGACGGGGGTGCTTATAGTGGGCAGACTCGAGGGCAGACCTCAGTGCTGGATTTTAAGCTACTGCGACATCTACTTTGGTACTTTTCCCACTCTGCCTGAGGCAGCAATGAGGCAGGAAGGGCAACTGGAATGATCAGGGTTACGAGCCAGAAAGGATGGAGAATGTTCCGGAACATTGGACTGTCAGTTATGGAAGCCTGGCCATTGGCCTTTGAACCACACACACAGATTCTTTCACTCGAAGTGAAGCAGCAGTTGGCAACTTGGGGCTCTGCTGCCCCAAATGGCACACAGTCTTATTTTCCACAATCCACAATCTGGGCCCTTCTACCCTGGTGACATCTACCATCTGGGACGGGCAGAAGTCTGCAGGAGCTGCAGGGCAGCCACCACCATGTGGCCCAACTTCCCAGCAGGCCATAGCACTGGGCTCCTCACCCGGCCCGTGTCTGGAAGGTGACCGACCCCTGTGCTCCCCTCTGACAGGATCCCAGCTGCTAGCGTCTCTCAGGTGACCACCTTCCTCACAGCCCCTCCTCCCACCTCTGAACCTGCCAGAGAGCCTCCTTTCTGTGACACAGCGCCTTCTGCGTCCTTCATGAAGGATGGTGGAGAATTTCTGGGCTGGCGAGACCAGGGCACGCAGACAAAATGGATCTATGAGAGCATGGGTAAGGGAACTGCACCCGCTGCCCACCCACGGCTGGGCTCTCTGGGGCGTGGGGGCAGAATGCATTCCACGTACGGGAAATATCGGGGCCTAAGTATTGTCACTCATGCTAATCACGTATACCGCTTCCTGTGCCATTGGAAGTCATATCTGGGCTAAGAAGTTAAACTTCTCTACGAGTCCTGCTACCCACTTCATCCACCCAGACTCACCTCAGAGAAAAAGCATCAGCAAAGCGCTGAAACACATCCCTCCTTGAGTCTTTCCCTGTGTCTTCATTAGTCTTCCTGTCCTTGTTCTATGTGAGCACAGGCCCTACTTCCTTCGTGCCACAGGCCATTTCCTTCCCAGGTTACAGACTGGCTCCCAGGCGGGCAGGCGATATCCAGGTAATCACGCGGACAGTGGTGAATGCACCGTGGGCCCACCCCGGAGTCTCTGTGTCAGCGTGCAAAGCCAGCCCTGGGTCAGGACCAGCCCAAACCATCCTATGTGAACGCTGACGGCCGCAACTAGAAGGCATTCAAGAGAGACTTGGGCAGGGTTGCAGTGAGGGTCTTAATCCTCCAGCCAATTAAAGCCCAAAGGCCCCACACTCTGGGATCCTGGGCATGCAACACTGAACAGCATTTCTCAGCACTATTACTAATGTAAATCCAGCCTTAGTAAGATTGACCCATCATGGATTCACAGATTCGTTTCACATCTGTTGTCACGACAGCGGTAAATTAGATTTCCCCATCACCTCACCTCCCTGCCCCCATCTGTGCCTACCAAACTTTATAGTTCAAATGTGGCCAAATGAAATTCAGAGCTGGAAACCCTAGGAGGCAGAATGGAGAGGCAAAGGGCAGCCCACACAAGCCAGGAGTTTGACGGCACAGGTAACACACAGGACGAGGAGTGTTTTACAGGCGAAATCAGTTCACGTGGGACTTTTGTCAGCATGAATGCTCTGATGGAGCCCCAAGAACTGGAACCATTTCAAAGTCAGTAAGCATGACAGCGGGAACAAACCTGAGCATTTATCGAGATCTTCATGAGCGGGATTCTGAACGTCCGTAAAGGGCCAGTACTGAGCTTGACAGGCTGTGGGAGACGAGAAAGGAGGAAGGAGAAGGCCAGGCTGTGGACAGGGGGCTTTGGGACTCTGTGAGCCCACCTCCAGAGAGAGGCCTTCTGGAAACGACTGTTTTATTGGGCCTGTTCATTCATGACCCTTTTGGTCTCTAAGCTTCATTTGCAGAGCTAGTCATGTCAGTATCTAAGTTTGAAGCACTCTGCATACTTGGTCTGTAGAGCCATGTTTTGCAGTTGTCTTTTCTTAAAGCCAACATGTGTTTTACGTGTAGTAAAAGGCTAGCCACCCACCGTAAATGCTTGCTTATCAAATGCTGCAATGTGAGCAGCCTAGACCAAAGGTGTGGACTGTATGGGAGCTTTTAAACCAGGATCAGCGACGCGCCCCAGGTTGCTGAGGTTCTGTGAGGGGGTGGCCATTACCTCAGAAATGGAAACACAAAGAAAAACAAGCAATTCCCTAAAATTCATGGAGGTTTTTCTTTACCCTTCTGCCTACGGTTTACAATCTGTCTCTCTGGAGTGCATTGGCAATAAGTTGGGCAAAACTTGCCGGTAATAGCTACATGATTATATCTGACCAATGGAAGGGGGCACAAAGACTTCTCTGAAACAATTAATAATTATAAGAGAAAGTGATAGAAAGGTACAGGAGGAATCCAGGAAGTAGAGAGCTCCAGAAAGGTAGAACAGCTCAAGGCCGTGTCCACAGGAGGCAAGGAAAGCCAATCCTTCTGCAGTTGAGTACAGGACACTAAGGATTCCCCAGTGCGGAGACACCAAAAAAAAAAAATCTGCTTTCAGTCCCGAGCAGAAACAACCCTTGCACTTGTTAGAGAAATACAGACAATCAAGACGAAGCAATCCAAAGTGCTAGGAGTGTGGGCCGAGGGCCAGCAGGAGCAAGCAGAGAGGACAGCAGGTGTGGTCACTACTGGTCCGCGAAGCCCAGGACTATACGTCCCCATTGTTGGGGCCTATAAAGATGCATGCTGCCAGCCCCCTTATCAAGACCCTGCCTGCATTCTTAACAAGACCCCCACGGGACTCTCACATGAGAGCCTTGGAGGACCACAGAAGCTTAAGTCAGGATGAATTTCATTATTCATCATAGACTTGTCAACCCCAGTGGGTCAGAAATGGCATGTTACATGGCAAAGCCCATCTCGACACATTAGACCTCGAATCAAATATGAAAGAAAAACACCCAGATAAAGCCTTGAAACCTGTTACTACAGAGAGTGGCAGGTGTGACATGGAAGGAATGCTACCAGAAATGCCTCGTGACCCATGTGAGGAAGTGCTCTGAGGGGTGCAGGAAGACTACTTAGGGCCCCATGTGTCCCCCTATCCAGGCATGCAGCAGGGCCATGCACCGAGTACCCAGAAGTCCTAACACACAGCAGTGTTTCCACGCTTTTAGAAATCCTCAAGACTCAGGGCCTGGCACCCTGTGAGCACCTACAAATATTTATAAATACTTGTGAAATTGTTGTCGGATCTTCGTCTGATTGAAGAGCAGATGTGGTGATGAGAGGGTGTCTCCTACTCCCAAAAGCAGACTAGGGAGAAAGAGGGCTGCGTGGAGAAAAATGTGCACATGGAGATACTATAGGGACAAAAATGTGAGTGAGGGTAAACAGAAAGAGGGGACCGCTATCAGTGGAGTAACTTACTCCAAGGCACCTGGCCAGATGGAGAAGAGGGCTGGAAGGCTCCCCAAAGTAGTTCCCTCGGGGGGCTCGGGTTTTGAAAGATCACATGCAGAGGTTAAAACGATGAGAGTGTTACCTACGATAAATGCAGGAAAATGGCTTGAACTTTAAGAATAGTGTCAGGAGAGCCCAGGATAAACTTATTTTTACCAAAACTTAGTAGTAGTAGTAGTAATAGTAGTAACAGCAACAATAATACTGCAGTTAGCAACTAAAGAAGGGAGTCTTTTAAAATATGATTGAGGCAAAAAGGAAGATCAAGGCAGATGGGCCACTATGTAATGAGGGTGGAGGAATGATTCAGGGAAAGTCATGTCCTTCGATTGCTATTTAATTTTGACTTCGCTGTGAAGGAAAATGATCTTCAGATTGAAAAGGGTACAACAAAATTACACAAGAAATAGCAGGAAGCAAAGATTGGTGAAAAGATTGGAAGACATGGCTGTGTCCTGATCTAAAGAAAATACACCCCAGGATACAAAGAGAATTGCTTAGTCATGTTTATGGTTTTTAAGGAATTGTGTCGGAATCCAATCTGGGGCAAATATTGACAGTAAAATGATCACAAGACACCAGCCTCAGATCAATAAGAACAAACAAAGTGATACTGGCTTTTAGGTCACTTTTTGGCCAAGTTATTAGATCTGGGAATGGTGGTAAGGCAGCAGGCCCAGATTCCACAGTGCGTTTCATTTTCAAAGCCTTCCTGATGTTCCTGTGGACAAGAGAAATATCAGGTGGATGCTAATGTGAGATGATGGAGCCAGCAATGCTGAATGACCACCCAGAGACCACCCTGTTTAAGGTTCAGGTCAACCCAGTTTCCGGAGGGGAGCCAAGGGCTCTGTCCAGCACCACATCTCATCACAGACTTGGATAGAGATGTAGCAGGAAGGTTATATTTGTAAATGACCTAAAGGTGTTGGGTGGTGGGATAAGGCAATCAGATTCTGAAAGAACTTGACAAGAAGTTCTGAGAGAAGCACGGGACCAGAGCTAGCTAGATAAAATAGAATGGTAATTTACATTAGAGGCTGCTCCTAGGCCCACAGAGAAGTACAGTGGGAAGGCCTTGCTTGTTGGCAGTGCTTTACTCAACCACAAGCTCCATAAGTCAATGGCATGATGGATGTGACTGCCAGCAAATTTAATATAACCACATATCATTGAAAGATGCTACAAAGGGGGATTAGTCCTACTCTAGCCTGCACTGGGGGACCAGCCCAGGGACAGCTGTTTAGTCTGGGAGCTACCACACTTGATGAGGACTGGCTGGGACTCGGAGGGGAGGGCAGGCAGACTTGGGGACTACCATACGAAGAACCGTTGAAGCCAAGAGGGTGTTGAGTCTGGAAGACATGTGACTCTGAGATAGGATCACTGCCTTTGAATATCTGATACATAAAATATGTGCCACACAAAACCCAGGCCTGACCTCTCCATCTGCATTGAAGGGCTAGCACAGAACTAGCTTCAGGGAAATATGTTAAGGAACATACATTATTCCTAACAGTCAGAGCCATGCCACGGTGGAATGAGGTTTCTTGAAAGCCGGAGAGTTCCTTTTCTGTAGAGGCACTCCGCCAGCGGAAGGCCCAGCAGGCACTTGGGTCTGTGGCAGCATCTGGTCCCAGCACTGCAGCCCCGGTCAAATCCCATGGGCCCATGGGGCAGTTTGCCTGTGATTTTTCATCACGGGTCTGCTTCTCTCTGCTATTAAGCATGGAGTGCGTGCGTGCATATGTGTGTGTGTGTGTGTGTGTGTGTGTACACATGTGTTTAGGAGTAGGAAGTCGGAGAGGTGGGGATGAGAGAGGCAAAAAGAAGTAGGGACTACAGAATTCCAGAAGACACACAATAAGGGCCACCAAGAACTTACACAGGTTCTGAAAAAAGACAGTAGCTCCTGTTGTGTATCTCAGTGGATCTAAACCAGATATCTCCCATGCTTCCCAGCGAGCCCCCATCATGCAGCTTTGGGGAGCAAGCACACCAGAAACGCCACACTTCCTACCATGACAGGCACTCCCCGCTATGTGTCTACATGGCCTTGGAGCCACGTGGCTCTGTGTTTCTACAGCTATTCCTTCTCCAGAAGGAAGAGTTTCTCTAAGGTGCCCCCTCACTCCCAAACATCTTCTCTATACTGAGGACCCTAACTGGCCCCATGGTGACCAGAGGAGAGAACCTCCAAGGGGCTCCATTTCCTGACCACTGGTTCATTGAGTCCTACAGAAGAGGAGGGGCAGAGGGAACATCCCATATATGCCAGCAGTGCCCTCCGGGCCATTTTCCCATCTGTTAATTAGCCTTGGGTGCCAACAAAGAACCTCAAACCCTGAATGTCCCATATGAACCCACCAGACATGTGATGTTAAAACCATTAATGGCTACCCTCTTCTGTCTTTCAACAGCACCTGTTAAATCAAAACTAAAAGCAGAGAAAGAAAGCTCAGTACCGATACTACCCACCTTAAAGTCAGACTTAGAAGGTACCGTTTTAATTTTATAATTTCATGGTGATTTTAAATGATTTGCAACAGTTACACATCCATCCAAGAGAAGGTAAGAAGCACAGAATTGGCTTGCCCTTAACCAAAGAGAGTTCGCTTTGGGCCATTTTAGACGAGACAGCCTTAAGTAAGACCGGCCTGTAGCTGAGGCATTATTTCTAGGGCTTGGTGTCACAGCTCAAGGCTCTACAAAACTAAGCCAAAGGGTAGCATGCTTTTAAATTTAAATTAAAATTGGATTTTGAAAGGGGAGGAAACAGCACTTACCACTGGAGTTAGGGGGAAGGTAACAGGACAACCACACTCAGTTCACTCCGTGACACTCACTGCACACCTAAGGTCCACTGGGCAAACCCGTCACAGCCTCTCAGAACCTAAACTCTACCGGGCAGGATGAAATATGAACAAAGGGAGAGGCATCAATATTTGCTGAGCAACAGACTAAGGCCTCAAAGTGCTAAAGATCGTGGAAGCTTCTTACCCCAGAACACGGGATCTCCCCAAGTCTCCCCAGACATTTAAGAGGTGATTTTAAATCGATTCCCTCAGGGACCCCCGCACTCGTTCACCATACCACATTCCATTAATAATTTTTCCTACTCTTTTTTCAGAGCATATTATCACTGAACTACAAGAAGAAGAGAAGGGTGAGAGTCCCGCATAATATCCCCGAACATCCCTGCTCCCCGCAGTGTCCAGGGCTGGGGATGGAGCCCCAGGTAGATGGGTGTCTTGGTGGTCCAGCCTGTACCCAGTCCAGAGAGGACCCAGGAATACTCTGGGTACACAGCCCTGGAACCTGGAATGGGAGATAGAACAAGAACCAGAGAGAGGGTCTTGGAGCAAGCCAGTGTGACCTGCGATGGGACCATCTCTATGCTGGCATAGGGGCTCCCACTTTTAAAGAGGGTCAAGTGGGCAGCAGGACTTGACTGGGATGCATGTTCCCTCCAGAGAGCTCATCCGATGGCACCTGGGTAGGGAATAATTGGAGCCCCTACAAATGGCGCCTTAAGGGCTTATTACATTTTCCGTAAGGAAGGGGTTAGTGGGATCCTGTGGTGGGAGAAGGACCAGGGAGAACCCTTTGGTGGCAGAATCATACATCACTCCATGAAACATGCCCTGCCATGAACCAGGCCCATCCTGTCAGACAGTCATTTAAGGACTATGCTGTGTTGTCTGTCCTTCGGCGTGGTGGGGGCTGGGGTGGGGGTGGGGGATTAGGGCTTCCAAAGGCATTCACTGGCTCCCATAGACTTTTTAGCTCACTGGCTTGGAGATTCATCTCTTAGACTTGAATTAGCAATTATGAGCCATATGCAATTCTGGAAATTGGCCATTTTTGACAAAACTGGCAGGAGATAATCATATTTCTCAGGATGTCCAAGAGAAAGTCACATTCAGAATAAATATCTCTCAGAATAGGATCTAAAGCCCTTTCCACAGCCTGCGAGGTCCTGGTGAGCTGGCCCCGCCCCTTCCCTCCTCCCCCTTCCTCCCCCCTGCCTCCCCCCTGCCTCCCCCTGCCTCCCCCCGCCTCCCCGCCGCCTCCCCCCGCCTCCCCCTGCCTCCCCCCTGCCTCCCCCTGCCTCCCCCCCGCCTCCCCCCCGCCTCCCCCCTGCTTCCCCCTGCCTCCCCCTTACCTCCCCCTTGCCGCCCCCGGCCTCCCCCCTGCCTCCCCGCCGCCTCCCCTGCCTCCCCCCTGCCTCCCCCCTGCCGCCCTCCATCCCTTCAGGCATAGTGTGCCTCTTGAAGGTTGTCAGATCCGTCAACCATGCTCCCAGTCACTCACCTCAGGGCCTTTGCACCTCCCAGCCTCCTGCCAGGAAGGCTCTTCCCCAGCTCTCTGCCCCTTGCTTCCTTCAGGACTCATGGAAATGTCACTTTCTCAGAAAAACCTTCACTAGCCACCAGGAACACACACTCACTTTCTTAAGTCAGCCACTGAACCTTACCCTTTTATTCCTATTTTATTACCATCCCCAAGTTGAATATTAGATAATTTCATGAATTTAAAGTCTTATTGACGACGTATGCATTTTTATTTAAAAGGGCCATGGTAAATGCTGTAAATCTATTACCATGTTTGTTTTTGTTTGTTTTCGGCTCCTTTCCCAAATGCCTTTCCTGTCGCTGTGCCTTCCAAAATTGGCATTAGTCTTTCCAGAGAACTTTTTGGACGACATCTTAAATGAGCCCATTGACATGCTGGGAGCTGAGGACGTGGATGACAATGTAAGTTGGGTAATAACTTGAGACCACTTTGCTCCAAACGCTGGGGCAGCTGGCAACTGCCTCTTGAGCTCTGGGGTTCACAACTTCCCTCCACTGTTAGCACTGCCCACGTGAGCTTTCCTTATAACAGGCAAAGGTTTAAATGACACACATTCAATCAAGGATAGTTGAAGGAGGCACTGGTGGCACCCTGAGGCCCTGGTTTCAGAGTGCCCTGCAGGTAATATGTGCAAACACCCTCAGGACTGCTTCTGAAGGCGGCAAAGCCAGAAACAAAACGTGCCAGTTGTCTAGATATCAAGGCAAATCATTCTGTGTAGGAACCCTGGGTAACAACGAAGTCATTGGGCCAGCCAAGTGGCTCAGTTGGTTAAGAGTTAGCTTAAGAACGTGAGCTCTGAGCAACAGGGCCACCGGTTCAATTCCCACATGGGCTCAGCTGTGCCCGAGCTGAGCTGCCGCTGAGCTGCCAACAGGTGGCAGGATGGCTCAGCCGGTGTAACAACAAGATTGCCTGTTCGATGGTGGGTTATGCCCACCCGCAACTAAGACTGAACTCGGCACCTTGAGCTGAGCTGCCGCTGAATGGTTCAGTGGATAGAGCATGCGCTCTTAACAACAAGGCTGCTGGTTCCACTCCCACATGGGATGGTGGCTACGCCCACCCGCAACTAAGACTGAACACAGCACCTTGAGTTTAGAGGCCACGGGCTGCCGATGGGCAGCTAGATGGCAACTGGTGCCCTCCACAACTAAGATGGAAAAACAACAACTTGGCTGGTCCCCTTCCCCAACTTGCCAACACTGTTCCTCTCCCCCGATTCTCCAATTTAAATAAACAAACAAACAGTGAAGTCATTGTCCAGAAAGATGGACTAGATGGACTTTTCCCACTAAGTACAGCTTAAAATCCTAGACATTATATGGAAAACAAACATAAGACAAAGAGAAGAAGGCAGTCTTGGGGACCTCAGGATCCCAGGAATGATGAGGTGGAAAGTTTCCTTTTTACCTCATATAACCCTGACTGGGTGCTAGAAACGACAGCAACCCAGAAACCCCAACAAGCACTGGCAGCAAACGCCCCAAGAAAGGCTTGCTGCCTCTAACCAAAGGACCAGGCATGGGGCAGCCTCGCAAGACAGAAGCTTTAGACAAGGACCAGCAGTGAAGCACCTGCCCGGCTCTGCAGTCCTGCTAATGCCACCCCTCCGAGGGGCAAACAGCACCCCGACATGCAGCTGGTGCCTTTCCCCAGAGGCACCCAGTATCCTCAGACGACATGGGGAGTCAGCACGGTTTGACTACGCCTTACATCTACCCGGCGTTGTGCTGCCCTTACTGCCTGATTCTTCCCCAGCTGGTACAGCCCAGGGGCTCTAATTTCCTGTGTCAGACCCCCGAGACTCAGAACCCTTGGTGCTGCTGGCGGAGGCATTAGTACACGTCCTCTCCGCTACGGCAAAGGAACGGTCTCAGGCCTAGGCACTAACGCAGCCACAAGACTGAAGCCGTGTGTCTGGAGGCCAAAGGCAAGCAGATATAGTTCTCTAAACTTATAAAAAAAAAAAAAAAAAAAGGAAAAAAGAAAAAAGCAAGAAAAATAAGTAGGTATTTCTTTTTTTTTTTTAATTGCAGAATTTTCTGGCCTCAGTTCATATTTAGCCCTAAGTTCCTTACTTTTCACACTTGTTTCTATACACATTGCATTAATAATAATTGCTTTTCAAATACTGAAATACCACATTGGAGGAAGGAGAAAGGGTTGCTTCAGCTTAGATTCACTGCATTGGGTTTACTAAGACAGGAAAGTACAGGTGGGCACTTGGGGAAGATTTTTCCAGCAAGAGTTGAAATTTAAAGGAATTGTTTTCATTAGAAATTGAATTATTCAGAAACCTGCAGCACACCTGTCAGTTGAGGTTTTGCTGTCCTGGGTGGAGCTGCTGTCACAGGCAGAGGTGAGACCTCACCCATGTAGCTGTAGGAGGTTCTGAATGAATGTGGCACTTTGTGAGGGCCCCGTGTGACAGGTGGGCTTCTCAGGCGAGCTCTGGTCACAAGCACCTTGCATGTCAAGGGCTTTGCCCAGGTGACAAAGTATGGCACAGAGTTGGGGGATACTGTCCCCCCGCTGTTTATACCACTCTGCCTCCAAAGATCGGCGGCTTAGGAGGACACTGAGGCAGCATCCACGGCCCGGATACTCGCACTCTTGTGACAGGCAGGCAGCCCTACAGCTCGGCGAAGCAATACTTCTCCAAGCAATGTTGTAGGCAGCAGGTGTGGACAAGTGAGGCCAGAGCAGGACAGGAAAAATTCAATGCCATGATGCCTGCAGCTGAAAGAATTTTGGGGGAATACCGGAAATACAGGGGTACGAACAGGGGAAAGGGAGCTGCAGTCCGCCCATGGATGGCGGCTGTCAACTGAGACTGGTTAGTCTGACAACTCGACTCCTTTGCTGCCTTTAGTTCACTAAACAACCTTGTGTCGTTGAGAGGCAAGGACCCCACCTGCCTTGACCTCCACCTGCCCTGAAACACTGATTCCAGTGTTAAAAGATAAACTCAGGCATATTACACATTTTAAAAGTTTGTTTGAGCATCTATCAATTGGAATTGGCCGTCACCAAACCAGGAAGTGGTTAGGAGCTGGGGAGAGGATTTTATAGAAAAAAGGCAGAAGCAAAGCAAGGAAATTATCGATTAACCATAGGGTAAAGCTAGTTGGCTGCTTGTGATTGGGTGTACTTAGGTTTCAATGGTGTAACCACATGGTGCAACCATGTAAGCATTGACAGGCTTAGATTTTGGTTCGCTTATGTAGGTCATCACAGCCTAGAGCCATGTCAGTCTAACGGCCTCTTTGTCTAATTAATTTAACACCAGCAACGGGCAAAGGAGCAGTGCAGAGGCTGGGAATCAGACAAGCCAGACCTGAGGCACCCAGCTTTCCCCACAACCTAGAAAAACTGGCCAACCACAGGCTTCATTCTTATCTCACATGCAGCTGTGGACCTGTTGGTCTTCTACTTACTATAGGAAACTAGTAAGTTAGTGGCACACTATACATAATCAGATGTGGAACAACAATAATGACAGCTTGTACCCGCATGGCACCATGACAGATCCGTGGTGTTCCTCAACAGCAAGCCAACTTCCACCCACCAGCAAAAGAAATTCTTAGCATGGTCAGCCATGCTTAGCATGATGGACTTGGGGTGGAATGATCAATTTTACAAAGTGAAAAAGGCGGTTTGCAATGTCATTACTCTGGAGGAATCTTAAATACAGAATTGTCCCCTGCAGTAAGGTGCTAGGTGCTTTCCCGAAGAGAGTCATTCTGCACACTGAATAAATCCGCAGCCGCTGGGAGCTTTGCCATTCCTGGAACTCAGAAAGCCTGTTATGCTCTTAAAGCACGGAAGCATTTTCACTTTAGATAGCCATCTCCACATTTGGTAAAAGGAGGTAATTTTATGCTCTCAAAATATTTCTTGGTACGCTGATATTAAAATAAAAATTCTTGAGGGAATTGGGGAAAAGAGGGTATGATGATAATGGAAATGTTCTTTAAAACAAATCTTGCTAGCCATCCCACTGTTCCTGCTGTTGTGGTTTTTGAATAATATGTTGAAATCTCACCTGGCGCCTCTGGGAGTCAGGAAAGTGATTAATTAGTAAAGCATTCATTCTGATTTTCTGGGTATTTTATTCTGTGATCCTTCTATAGCTTTTTAACAGTAACTATCAGTCAGTGTTTAGGACCATGATCGAAGAAATGGCTGCTCGCAATGAACTGGAAGAGGGTATTGACATCCCCCTGACGGGCGACCTGGGGAGTGAAACCAGAAGGAAACTGGGACTTGTGTAAGTGACGGGGAGCTGGAGGCGCTGGTCAGTGGGTTCAGGGAGGCCAGGGGTCGCAGCAGGGAAAGTGTAAACTGGGCCCCAGAGAAAAGGGCAGGGCCAGGGCCAGGCAGGTCCCCTGTGTCAAGGAGGCACAAGCCAGGCACAGGGACAAGGGTAAGAGGACAGGTCCGGTGGACAGAACAACCTGGCTGCCGAGGAGGTCTGCAGGCTCGGGGGGCGGCCAGGATGGAGGCAGAGGCAGGCGGCGACAGGGGCTGCGAGTCCAGGGCGGGAAAAGTCTCCAAGGGATCGTGAACTTGTACAAAAGTCTGGGAGCAAGGCTCAGACCCCTGGGCCTTTGAAACAGAGGACAATGGGAGACCAAGAGCCTGGGCACCTGCCCAAGAAATCCCCCCGCTTCATCCTAGGCTAAGCCGATGCAGGTGCATGCTCCCTGGGGAGGGAGGCCATGAACCTGAGTCATGGCGGAGCCCCGATCTGGAGTGGGGAATGATGAAGTGATTGCCAACTATGGCTGGCATCACGCCTTCGAGGTGGCATGGCCCCAGGTCACAGAATGTTCTGGAACCCCGTTTGTACAGCCAGCCTGTGGTGCATTGTTTTCACCCAGCTGTCAGAAACCTTGGAGAGCAAGGTGTGTTTTCAGGCCTCCCGTGGATCTCTCACAGACTCACGGGCAGGGGTGCCAAGGAAGAGGCTGTGGGGGGTAAGGGGGTGCCCTGCACAACCTCCTGGGTGAGTTAAGGCTTCCCCAAAATCAGGAAGAGAAACTGACTGCCGGCAATTTCATCTTTGGGCTCAGTAGCATCCTGGGGCTAGGGGCCCCTAAGGTTTCTCTAGGAAAGGGGAAGCGAAATGCACAATGCAAAACACAAAGAGCATCCAAGCTTTCAGATACACATACAGCTGCAAAAACAAACGCCAAATAACGTCCCAGTGAATCACTGCCTCCCCACTTCCTTCCCACGTAGCCTAGAACCAAGGCTCATTCTAACCTGACTGCACTCGAGAAATATTTCCCGACTCTGTGCTGCTTTTTACAGTCGTGTGTGCCCACAGTCTCTGCCACTGAGGAGCTGGCTGGTAAGGGTTCTCCTAGCTGCGAAGGTGGGCGAAGAACCAAGAGAGAAACCTTCCCCAAAGGGCATGGGGTGCCTGTGCCTGGATCCTCTCACTGGAGTTTTAACTCTTGCATGTATCTGGCACCCGCTCTTGGCCTCACCCACTCGCTCCTTGGTCCTCATTCTCTCACAGATGATGGTAGGCTAGGTCACTCTTCCATTCCGTTCACAGCGCTAGCAAACAAAACAAATAACATTTGGTACAAATGGGCCGCAAAGAGCTCATTTTCAAGTCCCACTATTGCTTCTCAAGTGCAAACAGTAAATCTCTGTTTTCTGCCAGGTAAAACAGTTCAGCCCTTCCCAGCAAAGAGTACTTACTTCCAGGCATTGCTTGGGGTTAAATTATCACACTCTCTTCAGGAATCTGACCTGAGAACTTCAAACCTGCCATGTCAAAGACCTTCTCATGTCTAATTAAGCCTGGGAAGCTCACTCCTGCTGGCACATGTTGCCCTGGAAACACAACCATCCAAGCCATAGAAAAGCCAGGGTGACTCGCTTTGTGTACTGACATGACAGGGGATTCAGGGCTTGATTAGTTTGAAAAGCTGTGCCTTTGTGTGGCTTCCATAGTAAGTCATTTTGAGTGAGACTATTGGAAATTATCCTACTCAGTGCAGAGTTCTGTCCAGTTCACGAACAAGGCTGTCTTTCCAAGTGATTCCCAAACTTAACCTTTACTGGGATGCACACGGCCCTAGAGAAGTCAAGTATGAGCTTAACTATGAGCTTAACTCAGAGTCAGCCTTGTGCTTGGACCTCCCAGCCCTATCCCGGTCCCCAAGGTGACCCTCGCTGGGTTTACTTTCAAAGGTTTGGGGTCAGCCCAGATGTCCAGGTTGAAGGCCAGTTAGAGGCCAGGCGGGAAGCACTGAGTCACTACCATGTGCTGTCCCTTTATTCCTGAATGCTGACTGGAAAGAAAGCTGGGACCAAAACCACCATCAGCCCAACTTGACACCTATGGAAAAAACTCAGCAGGTTTCTAGAACTGTCCACACTGTGAAGCACAGCAGGGAAACACGGGTTTAGTCTCAGCTTTTAAAGATCATTCACATTCCTTTTAGGATAAAGACAAATTTTGAAAAATACAAGAAAATCCTGTGGCTTGTGAAGAAACGTGAAAGTAAGGACCGCTGCACCATTTTCCATCCATGCCTGATTCCCGTGTGTGTGTCTCGCTGGCTCTCACCTCTGCCATATCCGTAAAGGAGGCAGAGATGCGTGTTCCCTCACTGCACACCTCCCGGTCTAGTAAGGTCCTAGCTGCCGGGGATAAAATAGGGGGCAACACGGACACAGTCTGGGGGCTCACTGGGATTATCATGGGCAGAGGGAGGGTGAAGGCAGGTGGCAGGGGCTGGTGAGGATAGACAAAGCAAGGAGTTTGCATACATCACCGCAAGTGATGTGGTGGGAAGGGGATGCTAGGGGCCACACAGGAAGGGATCTCACCTAGATTTGGGGGCGCTCCAAGAAGTTATTGGGTTTTTGTTGTTGTTGTTGTTGTTTGTTTGTGTTTTTTTTAGCTGAGCCATCCTGCCACCTGTTGGCAGCTCAACGGCAGCTCAGCTCAGGCTGGCATCGAACCGCCGTTGCTCAGAGCTCAGCTCGCACTCTTGAGCGAGCTCTTAACCAACTGAGCCACTCGGCCGGCCCAAGAAGTTATTGTTAACATAAGGTCTGGGAAAGAAATAACCCCTTTACCAGATACTGAAGGCACCTGAGGTCCAGCTATTAAGATTCGCCAATCATGGGGATTGCTAGTATTGGAGGTCTAAGTATGGAAGCCTTGAACCAAGAGCCTATGCCATCAGACCACTTAATTCGGAAACTCAAAGCCACGATATGGAATATCTTTCAGAGTCCTAGATCCAAGTAACAGAGAAATGGCAGTGACACCAATGGCAGATGTATGTAACTCATAAATCACAGTGCTTTTTCTCACTGAGCCAGGACACAGCTGCAAGGAACTGCTTCCTGTCCCCCAACACCAGCTAATGCCCCTGACCTAACTCTTACGGAGTAATTGCTGGGAGCTAGGTGCTTTCACATATGCCATCTGATTCAAATTAACTTTTATAACCCTGTGAAGTAGCATAAAGAGATTGAGACTCAGAGGGGCCGAGTGACTTGCCTGAGACCACCCAACAGCTGTGTGACACAAGCCAGACTCCTGGCCAGAACCTCTCAGGCCAAACCCGGGGCTCATCCGCTTGGCACGGTCAATGAGCAGTAAAAGACTAGAATGTCAGGATAAGAAAAGGTAGAGGCCAAGGAGGCAGGGAGGCGAAGGTACCGCCACCTTCTTTCTGTAGTGGGGGGGCCCTGCCTCCCACCAAGACTCATACAATGGGGTCCCTCCAAACAAGGCAGGGATTTCAGATGCTCAGCAACCAAAAACGTAACAAATGTCTATTACACTTAGCATGCCACACCTGTCTGCTTCTGGTATTTCCATGCCCTCTGGGCTGCACATACCTGTGACAATCGGCGCCCAGTGCAGGTTTCATGATGGATGTGGGCATGCGTGATTAGTGCTCCTTTTGGGAAATTAAGGCCTTTCAGGACTCTGCTGTCACACACCCAGGGTAGGGCTTCCAATTGGAGAATGAACTCTGATTTATACAAATGGCTGCGCTCCCCACCCACCCGCACCACCCCTGCCCCCATTCCTTCTGTGGTTGAGAAGACCCTCACTTTTCCTCTCCAGACACATTGGACTTTTTGTTAGTCATCAAGTGGCCCAAGCGTCCCTGCCACAGAGCCTGTGGACTTGAGTCTCTCTGCCCAAAGCACTGTTCACTCCAATATCCCTGTGACCTGCTCCCTCACTCTATCCAGGTCTCTGCTTAAATGTCACCTGCTCAGAAGTCACTTCCTTGGCTACCCTACATAACCCAGTGTGTGCATAAGCACACAGAGATGCGCACACACTCACATCATTGCCCTTCCGGCTCACCAGAGCACTCCTAGCCAGCTGGCACATGACAGTTTTATCTGTTCACTTATTTAGCATCTGTCTCCCCTACTAAATGCACAGCAGACACTAGGACAGCACTTGGTGCACAGATGCACAATAGGCCTTCACTGAATGATTGAATAAGAAACAGTCCTCTCCTGAGCCACCTGTCACCACTAGCCTGCTCCCCCTCTAGCGTGCACCCACACAGCGCTAATGCTAGGAACCCCCCCTCAGGGTAAAGACTTACCTCCCACCGGAAGTCCCCTCAACCTCAAGGCCAGGTGAAGGCCCCTCCGGGAGGCTCTGGTGGCACCCTGTGTGTTGTTTTGCAAATGCAGGAGCATCCCAGGTGACTTTAGAAACTGGCCTCGGTACACAAAGGGCAGGAAGAGACTGAAGAAAGAGGCAGGCCACCCCAGACTGGTAGGTGGCAGGTGTCATAAGCGAGGGAACCTACTTACAAGGCTGGTCTGGGGTGGCCGCCAGAGGAGTAGATCTCTGCAGCCGCCCATCAGAATCTTGAAGTTTATAGAGATGCCATTATGAACGGGGTGCAGCCTTGTTCCCAGTCCAGATGGCCTCACAGCCCATGGCTCTCTGAAGCCTGTGTCCTTGCAAACGGCTCCAGCTGTGCTAACAGTGGGCAGAAAGTACATCCCTGGGACCGGGGAGGGGAAGCCCCCCATTGCCCGGTCGGTCGGCTCCTGGGTCAGGCAGCAGGCAGTCCCCTCAAAGGCCGCCCCCAACACTGTATTGATCCCAATGGTGGGACAACTAAGCTCTCTAAACGGACCGCCCCCTAACCTGGCTGCTGACGGAACAGGGCTGCCCCTTCCTGTGAAGAGCTTTGGGGCTGATTCAAGCGAGAAGCTCCTCCCCACTGCTCTGGTCACTGCCACTCCCACCGGAGTCACATCCACCAAGGCTCCCTGGACGGAGACTGTTCCTAAGCTACCCTTAGTTTCAAAATTCAAGTGTTAAAAAAATGGACAAAAGGGAAGATAAAAAGAAAAGGAATGCTTTAAGAATTTTAATTATACTTTGAATGCTTTAAGAAGACCCAGGGCCGGCCGAGTGGCTCGGTGGTTAAGCGCTGGCTTGGGAAGCCGGCGGCCCCGGTTCGGGTCCCACATGTGAGGGCCAGTGACACTGCCCTCAAAAAAAAAAAAAAAAAGAAAACCCAAAATTTTTAATGACTGTGTATATTACCAGGTGGGTACTGGACTAGTCAGGGGGGTCAATTCCTAAATTATATAAATGTCTAACCACTATGTTGTACACCTGAAATTAATATAAAATAATACTGAATGTCAAAAAAAAAAGTAAGACAGACCTGAGAAAAAAGAAAAAGAAGACCCAATAAGAAAATAGCTTTTTGGGGCCAGCTGTGTGGCGCGGTGGTTAAGCGCTGGCTTGGGAAGCCAGCAGCCCCCGTTCAGGTCCCACATAAGAGGGCCAGTGACACTGCCCTCAAAAAAAAGAAAATAGCTTTTTAAAAAACAGTGCTTGGAACTAAGTGTTCACCAACCATACATAAAAGATTGGGGAATATATAGAAAAAATGTAAAACTCTATAATTCTAAGCCCAGACTATTTAGAAGTTGCCAAAAATTGAAATTATAGGTAATAAATTATGAATGTGGTCACAGAGCCCATCATCAGACCCACACACAAAGGAAAGACCTTGCCCTACGTTTAACATGGTGCGTTAAGACACATTTATGTTTTGAGTTAAAATAGCACGTTTAAAGTATGTTTCCTTTTTTAACGACTCCCCATTTTAGCCAATTTTTCAATGATCTGAATTAGCAGCCACACTCATTATGGGCACGTGGCTGGGTGGCTTCACCACGGTGTCTGGCATCTAGCCCCGAGCTGGCACATCTTAGGCCTTTGGTAAATGTGCTAAATGAATGAATGAAAAAAGTGAGAGCGAGAAATTCAACCCCCACGTTTCTCTCTTCAAAGGCTTGCTGTTTTCTGGCAGCCTTCCTTCTTGAGGGGAACAAGGCCAACATCCCAAACCCCCAAACTCTGTCTGGTGCTTTGACAGAAATAGATCTAAGTTTTCTTTCTCTTTTCCACCAAAGAATTACTCAACCCAAAAGCTTCAGACATGTGTACTTTCACATTTCATTTACAAAATCAATCTCCACAAGCCGAGGAGCCCAAGGTAGAAGAAGTCAAAGAACGTCATGATATTGGTCTTCAGGAGAAGAAATTAGAAATCGATACGCAATGGGTGAAGAGCAAAGTTAAGGTAAGTGTGGCAGTGCATTGCTGTTTCACTGGCTCAGGTGAGACACACACCCACACATAAGCAGGCAGCTGTCAGGACCAATATACAATGTGCACACAAATAAAACAAATACATCCTACATAGAGAGGCACACCCATTGTGGGTTATCACAGACTAACTGCCGCTTCTACTAGGGTTCAAGGAGACACTTGTCCCTGCAGGGATTATATTTGGCAATTGGATGGGAGTGGTAGTGCAGGAAATATGTATTTTAATATGTAAATCCCTCTTCTAATAAATTTAAAATCTATGTCAAAAATCAATCACAGTCCTTTTGGCTCTGTGAGCAGCACCATGGCAGTCGGCAAGAATAAGCACCTCACGAAAGGCGGCAAGAAGGGAGCCAAGAAAAAAGTAGCTGACCCATTTTCTAGGAAAGATTGGTATGATGTCAAAGCACCAGCTATGTTCAATATAAGAAATATTGGGAAAACACTAGTCACAAGAACTCAAGGAACCAAAATTGCATCTGATGGTCTCAAGGGTCGTGTTTTTGAAGTGAGCCCAGCTGATCTGCAGAATGATGAAGCTGCATTTAGAAAATTCAAGTTAATTACTGAGGATGTTCAAGGCAAAAACTGCCTGACTGATTTCCATGGCATGGATCTTACCCGTGACAAAAGGTGCTCCATGGTCAAAAAATGGCAGACCATGATGGAAGCTCATGTGGATGCCAAGACTGCCGATGCTTATTTGCTTCATCTATTCTGAAACGCAACAATCAGATTCAGAAGACCTCTTATGCTCAGCATCAACAGGTCCACCAAATCTGGAAGAAGATGATGGAAGTCATGACCCGCGAGGTGCAGACAAATGACTTGAAAGAAGTGGTCAATAAATTGATTCCAGATAGCATTGCAAAAGACATAGAAAAGTCTTGCCAATCTATTTATCCACTCCATGATGTCTTTGTTAGAAAAGTCAAAATGCTGGAGAAGCCCAAGTTTGAATTGGGAAAACTCATGGAGCTTCATGGTGAAGGTAGCAGTTCTGGAAAAGCTACTGGGATGAGACAGGTGCTAAAGTTGAGCGAGCTGATGGATGTGAACCCCCAGTCCAAGAATCTGTTTAAAATTCAGACTTTTCATGGTGACCAATAAAATCCATTGATGTTTTATTTCTGATTACTTTTTAAAAAAATCAATCACATGGTTAACAGATAAATAAGCTGTGATACATCCATACAATAGAATATTATTCAGTGCTAAAAGGAGATGAGCTATCAAGCCATGAAAATGCTTAAATTCATATTACTAAACTAAGGAAACCAATCTGAAAAGACTATATACTGTATGACTCCAGCAACACAGTTGATTGGGGTGCCGACCCACCATGCGGTCAAAAATCAAGTATAACAAGTTGACCCTCCACATACACAGATTCGCAATTGGAAGTCAAAAATACACGTGACCCATGAACAACATGACTTGGAGCATGTGGATCTGCCTACGAGGTCAGACAATTAAGTTTGTGAACTCATCCTGGAAAAAGTGCTACACACCTCATTGCTGAATATCACTATGGTCACCTTTGAAGCACTCCCCTTGGGAAGCTATGCACCGACACCAGTGCCTAGTCCACCTTTCAAAGCACTTTCAGAACTCTTGTTCTGGAATGGCCATCAGAGCTGTCGTTGTATTACCTTTGGTGTCCTGAATGTCATCAAAATATCTTCCTTTCAGTATTTCCTTTATCTTCAGGTAAAGAAAGAAGTCACTGGGGGCCAGATCAGGTGAGGAGGGAGGGTGATCCAATACAGTTATTTGTTTACTGGCTAAAAACTCCCTCACAGACAGCGCTGTGTGAGCTGGTGCATTGTTGTGATGCAAGAGCCATGAATTGTTGGCAAAAAGTTCAGGTCATCTAACTTTTTCACAGCACTTCCAAATAGTAAAGTTGGTGAATTGTTTGTCCAGTTGGTACAAATTCATAATGAATAATCCCTGTGATATCAAAAAAGGTTAGCAACATTGTTGTAACAAGTTCACAAACTTAATTATCAGAACTTCATATGCAGGTAAGTGGACCTATACAGTTCAAACCTGTGTTGTTCAAGGGTCAACTGTATAACGTCCAGGAAAAGACAAAACTATGGAGACACTGAAAGGATCAGTGGTTGCCAGGGACTCATGGGGGAGGGAGGGGTGAGTAGGGGGAGCACGGAGGATTTTTAGGGCAGTGAAAAATACTCTGAATGATACTATAAGTGAATATATGTCATCATACAGTTGACCAAACCCATAGGATGTATGGCACCCAGCATGAACCCAAACTATGGACTCAGGGTGGTAATGGCGATTCACTGGCTATATAAATGTACACTGCGGGATGTTAATAGTTGGGAAGGGGGCAGTGGGCGTGTGTGGGGACAGGAGGGATAGGAAATCTCTGTGCTTTCTGCTCAATTTGGCTGTGACCTGCTCTAAAAAAGTCAATCATGATATACGTATGAAGATGGATATCATGAAGTCATAAGTGAAAACTCATCTCAAAATATTAGAGTCATCACATGAGTTAATAATCAGGTATGAATCTCAAAATGGAGGCATGAAGTGGGAGTTAGAAAGATGCGATAGACTCCATGCCTTCTGTAAATATACACTGAGAACCTACTATGCCGGGCCCTCGTGCTGGAGACACGAAGGTAAACAAGATGAAACCCTTGTGCCCATGGAACTTGTATTCTGGCTGAGGGCACAGCAAATGTACTAAAACACTGATGGGTGCCAAGCCGGGCAGTGCTCAGTGCCATGCGGGACAAGGCAGCATAAGGGGCTCCTGGGGCGTTAGGCTGAGAGAGGAGCTGCCATGTAGATACCTGGAGGCGCAAACAAGTGCAAAGGCCCTGAGGCCTCTATCTCAAGGGTGGCTGTGAGTGAGAGCAGAATATAGTGAGTGCGGGTATCCAGATCAGGTAAAGCCTTGTGGGTCATTGGAAGATGCTGGATTTATCCTAAGGATGAGGTGAAGCCATTGGAGGGTCTAGAGCAGGGCAGGAACATCTGACACATGCTCTAGAAGAATCTTCCTGGCTGCTCTGTGGAGAATAGGTTTACTGGGGCAAGAATAAACACAAAAAGCCCAGAGGGAGTCGGCGCATCAAGTCAGGCAAGCGGTGCTGGCATCTCCACTGAGTGTTGGCAGTAGAGGGGGTGCAAAGCAGTCTGACTTAGGATATTGTTTGAAGGGAAAGTCAAGAGGGCTTCCGGTTGAGTTGGAAGTGAGGTTTGAGAGAAAGAGAAGACAAAAGAAGGAATCTAAGAATTTTGGCAACTGAGCAAACTGAGCAAATGCTATGTTATCATTAACTAAATTGGAGAACCCTGGAGACTAATGGAAAGTAACATTTACGTCACACCTGCAGGTTATAAAGCTTCTACATATAATGTGAACGTACCTTTTCCCTACAACTCCTATGGGATAAGCATGGTATTATTATCCTCACTTTAGAGCTGAAGAAAGCGAGACCCAGAAAAACCTAAGTGACCGCCTCAGGACACAGTCTGTATCAGTCACGGCGACCCTCATTAGTTGCTGAAACAAGCGATTCCCACAGCTACGTACTTGTTAACCAGATGTGAGTTCTTGGCCACCTCACGTCTGACTTGAGTCTTGTCGCTCTCTGAGTGGTTCCCTTAGAGGCTGGCTCTCAGGCATCCGGGCTCTTTCAACGTGCATGTCCACCATCTTGGAGAAGGGAAGCTAATGCTTAATTAAGTTCCATTAACCAAAATGAGTCACGTGACCCTACCTAGAAGCCAGAGGGCTGGGAAATGCACTCCTGCTGAGTGTCCAGAGCAAAATGAACAGCATTTGCACTAAGAAGAAAAGCAATCAAACATCTGAAAGTGATGGGGGTGGCCTCACTTGTGGCAAAAATACTAAGAGAACCAGAAACTGACGCTGTCAACCAAGGGAGGAGCTTCCGGCCTCCAGAGAAGGAACAGGGAGTTCAGTACCCTTCCATCTGGGGGACTGCGCATAGAAGGAAGTCAGTGGGACCGGTCAGAACTCAGGGACAGAGGACTCTCCAGGTTGTAACAGACAGAGAGTGGTGAGAGTGTTCAAAGTCCTAAGAGGAGGCCTGGAGCGTTCTCGCCTCCCTAGTCTCTCGTCTAATCTATTAAGGAAACCTAACTTGGTTTCCTGCTCTAGCCAGGCTGTGAACTGCGTGTTCCCCATCTCCCTGCCCTGTCCTGCTTGGAGCTTTGGCCCCTTCCCCCTACCACCACACAGCAAATCTTAAATGCTCTCCCTACAGCCAGGGGGAAGGTTCTCACGGGGACCTCTAAGCAGAGGGTCTTTCCTGACCCACCTTTCCCGTCAGGCTGATGGAATCAGTTGCAGGATCTTGTCGCCTGGTGCAGTGGTTTTCCCCCAGACGCCCGGGTTCCTGCCGTTTAAAGCCTGTGCACCCAACAGAGTCTCCCCCAAGAGCTGCATTTCTCCCCCTCTTCGTCTTAGATCTTGGCACTCTGCCGTAAGTTTTCTTGAACAAAGGCTTCTTCTGACTGTTTAAAATAACACTTTGAAAATCACCCGTCTGTCTGGCTTCTGTTCAGTCACGTGGAATACGAGATGAATTGAAACGCCTGCCACAAACACTGGGAATTTTAGGTGGAATGTTAAAAAGCGTCCTTTTAAATGCAGAGACGAGATGCAAGTGTAAGAAAGTAAGGGAAAGGGCCGGCCGAGTGGCGCGGTGGTTAAGCACTGGCTTGGGAAGCCAGCGGCCCCGCTTCAGGTCCCACATATGAGGGCCAGTGACACTGTCCTCAAAAAAAAAAAAAAAGTAAGTAAGGGAAATAATACCAAAAATAGAGAGAAACTGAAAAAGCAGAAGAGTGAGCGTGTGAACGTGTGGGTGAGCGGGTGTGTGTGTGATGGGGAAGAAAGGGGGTGAGCAGGGGAATGGGTCCTGACAATCCAAGCTGAGGTTTTAACGCCAGGCGGGAACCAGGCGACATGCATCCTTTTCAAGCACACGTACAATAGCTACAATAATTGGTTTCCCACTAAGCCACAAAACAAATAGCAAGTACTAAAGAGCTGATGGCATATGTCTCTTACTCCAAGGCATGTTAGTTAGTAATAATAAGAACATAACTAAAAGCACCTGGTACACTGCAAATTTAAAAACACACTTGTAAATAACATGTATGTTAGAGAAGAAATCATACTGGAAACTTGAAAATATTTAGAATGAAATCACAGGTAAATATCTGCACTTGTGGGAAAGGGCGACAACAGTATTTTAAGAGAAATGATATAGCTTTAAATGCTTTTATTAAAGAAGAAGGAGGATTGAAAAGAAGAAAGATGAAAACCAGTGAGCTTAACATTCAACTCAAGGAATTAGAAAAATAAAATAGAGTAGTAATAGAAAACCCATAGGAAGTAGAATTGTATAAATGATAATGATAAGAGCAGAAATTAATGTAATGGGGAAAAAAAAGAAAGAATGGAATAAAAAAAAAACCCAAAAGCTAGTTCTTTGAAAAGACTAGTAAATCGGGGAAATCTTCAGGCAAGAATGATCTGGAAAAAAAAAAAAAGAGAGAGGGTATTCATAATATAAAGAACAAAGATAAGGACACAACTACAGAGACGGCAGAGGAATTCTCAAACGTTACGTGGAAAAAAATTTTACGATACTGAACTTGAAAATTGACATAAAATGAACAATTTCCTAGAAAAATAAAATTCACTCAAACAGATTCAAGAAGAAATAAAAACCCTGAATTGTTTCCCCTCAAACAGGTATGTTTAAGTCCTCAGAATGTGTCCTTATTTGGGAAACTGGTCTTTGAGGATGTAATTACTTAAGATGAGGGCATACGGGAGGAGGGCGGGCCCCGATCCGATATGACTGGCGTCCTTCCAAGAAACCAGCCACGTAAAGACACACAGACACAAGGAGACCGAGGCGGAGGCTGGGCTGATGCATTTTGGGCCAAGGTGCCAGGAGGGTGGCCGGGGACAGGCGCCAGAGGCCGGAGAGAGGCATGTCGGGCTGCTAGCCTCCACAACTGTGAGAGAGCAAATTTCTGGAGTTCCAAACTGCCCGCTTTGTGGTGTTTTGTTATGGCAGCCCTAGGAAACAAATACAACCAATGAGCACTAGAGTGACTAAAATACCTTAAAATCTGCATGCGCATGTCCACACACACACAGTGTGATCCATTTCAGCCTCCTCATCACGTAGACAGGTAAACTGAGGCCCTGAGAAGTTTCCTGTACAGAGTCCCCAGCAAGTCGGTGGTAGCAATGGGTGGGGTGGGGGGTGGGTGGGGTGGCGATGGCTGGGGTGGCAGGTGGCCATTCAGAGTGAAAAGACGGGTCCCGAGCACTCCAGTGACGACACCATGCTCTGAATTGGGACAGCCAGCCCCGAGCACTGCATAGGCTTGTGTTTCCTTCCCAGGTGCCTCAAGGTGATGTAAAGTTAACTCTCTACCCCAGTGAGAACATCTTCCAAATTCTCTTCCCTGACGGATCAGGCCAGATACAGTATCCACTGGAGCACAAGGACACTCACAATACTCACTAAAAAGTCTGTGGTTCGGGGCAGGGGCGCGGGTTTTCCTAAGGCCTGCGTCCTCTGCAGCGCTCTGCCTTTCTGAGGGGACCCCACGGGGCTGCTTGTGCCTTAACCATCTTCTAGTTATCCGTCAGGACACCTGGCTGTGCTCATCCTCAGTACGAAAGAGGGGACGTTCACATATGAGTATATCGTTCTGGAAGATGGCAAAAATGGGCGTGTCCGAGCTCTCATCAACAACACTGGCCATGCCACCTTCTACGATGAAAACGGGGTGATCTGGTAAGCTGAGTCAGGGGCCCCACGCTACCCCATGGAGAAGGCTCTCCCTCTCTCTTCCTCTCTCCCTCCCTGCCTCCCTCCCGTCCGACTCACACATGTTGACAGGGGGAGATGGGGCTTATGATGGACCCGTAGGGCAGGCCCCTGGCACAATCACGGACGCCACACGAGCACGCCTATTGTTGGCTCCATCTTCTCCACACGTCTGGAGAGTCAAACCACATGGGAATTATCCTCGTTAGACCCAGAGCCCCCTCCCCCGCGTTCTGGGGCCCTCAGGGAGGACGGCGTGGTCTGCGCTTTGGAGCCGTGTGAGTTATACTTACAAATGTAACTTCTAAATATTTCACTATAACTGGACTTAGCTCTTAAGTTCCTGGTAATGGCGGGAAACGTCATCGTACCAATTCAAGGCATTCACGCACTTGAAAAACTTGCCCCATCTCTTTGGGGTAAAAATTGTGTCTTTTCAGGGTTTCCGGCCCTTCTTCCTTTCTAAGCGGACATGGAGTGGGAAATGCATGTTTCCTTTGATCACCGTTACACTTCCTTTCTTCCTGATAGCCAAGCCAAACTTTTTTTCTGTTTAATTCCAAAAAGAAAACCCAATTTTCACTCTCTAGGCCTTAGCTTTTAGGAATATTATCTCTGCTATGGGTGTTTCATCACCATGTTCTTGCTGACTACTTTGTTCCCAGAGGTATCTACCCCTCCCCCTTTGTATAAAAAATGGGATCTGAAAGATGGAAGAAGGTGCTGGATACAAGAAGCACCGGGTAGTGGGGGCAGGAAACAGTTCTTCATCCCTGACGGCACCTGGTTACGTCCAGGTGGGCCTCGCAACACTTATTTTTATGGCCACAAGAGACCTTAGGGAAGTCTCCTTTCATTTTCTTGATAAGAAAACTAAGGCTCCGAGAAGCTGGTAAGTTGCTTGTCCTGAGCCATACATAAAATTACAGGCAAGAAGTTTTATGGCATTTTGACTTAGCCTGAGATCAAGTATTTTTTAAGCATTACCACATAAGGTTTGCAAGAGAAACCATGTCTTATCCCCGAATCTCAGCCCATCAAACCCAAGGGATAGGACGGTGCTCAGAGCTGGGGAGGGGCTGACCCCCACCCTCCAGTCTGGGGTGGGGCCTCTCCCAAAGCTTTCCAGGTGACTGACTGGGCAGGGCAGCCAGGTGTGCCCTCCACTGGGCCTTCCAGGCTTCAGAAAGCAGCCAACGAGCTGGCAGCAACTGCCCACCACTGCCCCTTCTGCCAGGGTGAGGGCTCCCCGAAGCACCATGAGAGAAAGACAGAGGACTCTGAAGGGAGTACTTCCGTCCCTCATCAAAATCAACAGGAAGCCGCCCCAGTCCTCCCTCAGTCAGCAGTCGACGGCTGTTGTGCTGACGGCTGTTGTGCTGACGGCCTAGGCCGTTGCTGGGACTCCAAGAAAACCTCAGCTTCGTGAGGAAATGGGCCCGATGTCCCGTCCTGCGGGACAGCAGTGACCAGTGGTTCCATCTCTCCTCCCCAGGATAGCCTTGTTTCCAGGCCTCGGCACTAGCCTCGTAGCCAGCCCAGGGTCCAGGAGCCCCAAACTTCTCATCTCCCATCTTTCTCTTGGACCTGCCATCTTCTGGCCTTGAAATTTTTCTGAAACTGACAACCACTTCCTTACTCATGGGTCCTCAAGCGTGGGAGACACCCTGGCAGCCTTCCCTTCTAATGCTGAGCCCTCCTCCACTGCAGAAAGCGGGAGGCTGCCTGGTGGCCTCGTAAATCTCTGCAAACGGCCACAGGCCAAGGCCCAGGACCCCCCAAGGGCCTCCACTCTTACCCCACCTGGCCTGGCCCCTCTGCCCACCCACCAAGCAGCCCCCACACTCAGCTGGACAAATCTCCCAACCTTTCTGTCCTCTCTCCCCCGAGGGCAGCTGCATCTTATCCTGGTCAAGCTGTAGTTTGGCTTCGACCGAAGCAAAGCAGCTGCTGTGGCATTTGAGGCATCAGAGACCCTGTGAGAGGAGCACGGTGCCTGTATGTCCCCCACACACTCCTCACCCCCAAAAGGTCTTTCACAGGGCAGGGTGCGCCTTCCCATCCCCAAGCTGGACCCCCCTGCCCAGGGACAGCAGCACCAAAGGGAAATGTGATCCCATGGCGGAAAGGCCCCGGAGGGAAATCATCATCAGAACTGGGGAGAAAGATTTTGTAGGAGAGACCAGCGCCCACCGACCTAATCATTGCTAGAAATTTCCACAGCTGCCTGCAGCCCACCTCCAAGCGGATGCAAATAAGAGCCCCTCCATTGCGCCCCAGGCACTGGGAAGGATTTAGAGCCAAGCTGTTCTAAGGTTTCGATTTCCACCTCCTCAGGGCAGGTAGATGGCATGGCTGTCGTTTGCTAGGTGTGTGGACACTACACTCCTGGTAAGAGACTCAGGAATGTGCACTTTGTTTGAGGGGCAATGGGGCCCCAGGAGAAGCTGGGGTTGGGGTGACCAGGAGACGCTCTCCTGTTTAGGTGGCCAAGGCTGCCCTTGGCCGGCCTCTCCCTCCCAGCCCACCTACAAGGCCCCGGACCGCCCAGGTGGTCTGAGTCACCCAGGCTCCCCAAATCCCACTTCCTTCTGATTAACCTGGTCTCAGAATCTCTTCCCTGTGCATTCAATGCCCAACGGAGTCCAGGGGCAGCCCTGGTGGGACTCGAAAACAAGTCAGGGCCAGAGGGCAATGCTGGGTTTAACGTGCCAACAAGGGGGTGGCCCAGAGGAGAGCAGGGGTCCCAGCGTGCCAACAAGGGGGTGGCCCAGAGGAGAGCAGGGGTCCCAGCGTGCCAACAAGGGGGTGGCCCAGAGGAGAGCAGGGCTCCCAGCGTGCCAACAAGGGGGTGGCCCAGAGGAGAGCAGGGGTCCCAGCGTGCCAACAAGGGGGTGGCCCAGAGGAGAGCAGGGGTCCCAGCGTGCCAACAAGGGGGTGGCTCAGAGGACAGCAGGGGTCCCAGCGTGCCAACAAGGGGGTGGCCCAGAGGAGAGCAGGGGTCCCAGCGTGCCAACAAGGGGGTGGCCCAGAGGAGAGCAGGGGTCCCAGCGTGCCAACAAGGGGTGGCCCAGAGGAGAGCAGGGGTCCCAGCGTGCCAACAAGGGGTGGCCCAGAGGAGAGCAGTGGTCCCAGCGTGCCAACAAGGGGTGGCCCAGAGGAGAGCAGGGGTCCCAGCGTGCCAACAAGGGGGTGGCCCAGAGGAGAGCAGGGGTCCCAGCGTGCCAACAAGGGGGTGGCTCAGAGGAGAGCAGGGGTCCCAGCGTGCCAACAAGGGGGTGGCCCAGAGGAGAGCAGGGGTCCCAGCGTGCCAACAAGGGGGTGGCCCAGAGGAGAGCAGGGGTCCCAGCGTGCCAACAAGGGGGTGGCCCAGAGGAGAGCAGGGGTCCCAGCGTGCCAACAAGGGGGTGGCCCAGAGGAGAGCAGGGGTCCCAGCGTGCCAACAAGGGGGTGGCCCAGAGGAGAGCAGGGGTCCCAGCGTGCCAACAAGGGGGTGGCTCAGAGGAGAGCAGGGGTCCCAGCGTGCCAACAAGGGGGTGGCTCAGAGGAGAGCAGGGGTCCCAGCCACCCCTGCCTCAGCCGACACCGCCTTGCCTGGGTGCTGGGCAAGGTGTGGGCGGCAGGAGTTCACCGGAGAGCCAGGCGGACGTGGGCTCTGCCCTCAGGGACCACGTCTCACATTTACACTTTGTGACAGAACAGCCGGGAAAGAGCACAGTTCATTCCCGTTATTCACGGTAGTTCTGTTCTGTAGTCTCCGTGAATACTGAACTAGTCAGCGCGGAACTCACTGCTCCCAGGGGGCGTGTGTGCATGTGTGTGAGTGTGTGTGAGAGTGTGTGCGCGTGTGTGTGAGTGTGTGAGTGTGCGTGTGAGTGTGCGTGTGAGTGTGTGTGCGCGTGTGTGAGTGTGTGTGTGAGTGTGAGTGTGTGACTGGGTGTGTGAGTGTGTGCGCGCGCGTGTGCATGTGTGACTGTGTATGTATGTGTGTGAGTGTGCGTGTGTGAGTGTGTGAGAGTGTGTGAGTATGAGAGTGTGTGAGTGCATGTGTGTGTGTGACAGAGTGACACACATGAGCAGAGTAGGGGACATGTGAGCTGCCTGACTCCCACATGCCGCTCTGAAGCTGACAGGTGACCGCCTCCTGTTCCGGCCCCTACAGAGCGGCCCCGAGGGTAGAGGCAGGAGGACCAGGCCACTGTCACACAGGACGCCCAGCTCTGGGCCCAGGGGAGCCTACCGGTATGCGTTGTTCCTAGGATTTAAGATTATCTCTGTGGGCCGGCCGAGTGGCTCAGTTGGTTAAGAGCTCGCTCAAGAGTGCGAGCTGAGCTCTGAGCAACAGCGGTTCGAGGCCAGCCCGAGCTGAGTTGCCGTTGAGCTGCCAACAGGTGGCAGGATGGCTCAGCTAAAAAAAAAAAAAAAAAAAAAAAATTCTAAGCTTATCTGTGCGAGCTAGGTATAGCTAAATACATATATACTTCTCCTAGGAACAATGGGTTCAGTGTTCACTAGACTATAAAACCTAACTGCAGACCGCGAATGACAAGCATCAGCTGTACGTATTAGTGACTTACGCGGAAGACGCTAACGAAGGAGAAAGGTGGCGACTCATACAGGGACCCAGAGGGCTGCTCAGGCAGGGCCTCCCTCGGGGCAGCTTCTCAGGCTGAGACCTAAAGGACAAGCAGGAGCGGCCTGCTGAGCAGGGGGCGCGTCCGTGCCAGGCGGAGGAGACAGCACGGCGCGCCCCGAGCGGCAGGCCCCCCGGAACTGAAAGGACAGCGCGCGTGCGGGGCCAGGGACACAGGGCGAGCCTGAGCTTGGGCTCGGCGGCGGCGACAGGCCCCTTGGGTTCGCCTTCCTGGTTGGAACTCCCAGCTGCCCAGTCTGTGGGGGCCTGTGGCTGGTGTGTGGGCTAAGGGGGGACGAGAAGCGCAAGGACAGAGCGGTGGGAAGCAGGCCTGCGCCCCCAGGAGGGGCTGGCCCTTCACCCCGGGGCCAAGGGCGGCCTCTGCCTGATGCGACTCCTTGGTCCAGGGCGAGCCTGAGCCGGACCCTGGGCTACTACTTTGCCAAAGGCAAACCCCAGAAGGCCTGGAACAGGTGGCACCTGAGCCAACACGTCCACGCGCCCCCGGTCCAGTCCATCTCTTTAAACATCAACGGGCACATCAAGGTCCAAATCGGGAGACAGGATGAGATCACCTTCCACTTCACCCACCAAACAAGACATGTTTGCTTAAACCTGGGCACCAAGTACAAGGTAAGGTCTCAGCTCCCCACACTGCTGCCCGCTGGGAGCCCAGCTGCACGCAGGCCACGGCTGGCTCAGACTGGCCCATGCCTCAGGCCCTGCGCCATGTCTGCATGGCTCCAGCCCATATTAAAACAAGGCCACCTCCACTGACCTGGGGTGTGACCACACACAGAGGCGTTTGTTTCACTCCCGAGCACCGTGAGATTTAAAGGCTCTGAGGAAGTTGACATCCTCAAATATGCTCAGCCATGAGCCAGACAAAAATAAGAAAAAGATGTCAACATGAATGATCTCGCCTGACACAACTGCCTGATGGGATGGCGGGCCAGAAACAAAGGGGACATCTGTGTCCCCAGCCCTGCCGTTGATGTCCTCTTCTCTCCTCCCCAAACATGCTCACCTCAAAGCAAATGAGCACGTGGCAATTCAAGGCTGTCTGCCTAGGCCGGCCAGCAAAGTCTGAAGGAGTGATAGTTTCCTGGGGCTGCCATGACAAATATTGGGTCTTCGGAAAAGTCATGACCTATTTTGTCTATGTTTTTCAAAGGTCATTTATTTATATAAAGAACAAAGATCAATCAATGATATATTGTCCTTTTTGTTTGATAACCTTTTGCCATCTTTCAGTGAGCTTCATAATTCCTCATTCATAGAGGGACCTGTCTTTATTTGCGAAAAAACTGAACAAGGTGCTGATTTACAGCCTCATCTGAACTGAACGTTATACCATGCAAGGAGTTTTGAAGAGAGCGAAACAAGTGGAAGTCTGATGGTGCAAGGTCAGGCGAGTATGGTGGGTGTGGCAACGCATCCCATCCAAGCTCCAGTAATTTTTGACGGGTGATCAAAGTTGTGTGCGGTCCCGCGTTGTCGCGATGGAACACAACTCCTTTACAATTAACAAGCTCTGGATGATTCTGGATGATTCTGGATGATGGATTCGTTCAAATGGTCCAATTGCAGACAGTACATATTCGAACTGATTGTTTGGTTCCTTGGTAGAAGCTTGAAAAACATGACACCTTTGGACGGCCGAGTGGCACAGTGGTTAAGCGCTGGCTTGGGATGCCAGCGGCCCCAGTTCGGATCCCACATATGAGGGCCAGTGACACTGCCCTCAAAAAATAAAAAATAAAATAAAATAAAATCCCACCACACTGAGAGCATAACCTTCCTCTGATAAATGTCTGCTTTCGATGTCGTTTTTGAGGTGAATCATCACTTAGGGACCAAGACCATTTGCGCTCCACATTGTTGTAAACAATTCACTTCTCATCACCAGTTATCAGTCGCTTCAAAAAAGGATCGTTTTCCTCACGTTTAATGAGCATATCGCAGATGTTTATACGCGCCGTCAAATGGACTTCTTTGAGTTCAGGTGGAACCCAAATATCGAGCTCGCTTACGTATCCCAGCTTCTTCAGGTGATCATGAACGCTTGAATGATGGATGTTCAATGTTTCTGTAACCTATTGTGTCGTGTGATGTGGGTTTGACTCGATCAATGCCTTTATTTTGTCGTCATCAACCTCAATGGGTCTCCCTGACCAAGGAGCGTGGTTGAGATCAGAATCACCAGCACGGAATTTCGTGAACCATCGTTGGCTCTGACGTTCTTGTAGAGCATTGTCACTGTAAACTTTATGCAACTTTTCACAAGCTTGACGCGCCGTCTTCCCTTTATGGAAATGAAGCAGTAAAGTATGGCAAAAATGCATAATTTGGTCTTCCATCTTCAACTTGTAAAATTTCCAAAACTCAACCAAATCACTCAATTTTTAAAAAAAAACGAAGCTAGAACTGTCAGATGTCAAATGACATAGCAATAACATAGATGTGAATGACTCTAATACTTCCAAAAATGAACGAGTGCCATCTGTTGCAAACATGCGTCACGATTTTTCCGAAGACCCAATAAGTACAAACTGGGGGCATAAGAGAACAGAAATTTATTCTCTCACCGTTCTGGAGGCCGGAAATCTAAAATCAGGGTGTTGGCAGGGGCACGCTCCCTCTGAAGGCTCACTTCCTGCCTCTCCCGGCTTCCGGTGGTTCCTCTGTGCGTTCCTTGGCTTGTGGCGTGTCACTCCAATCTGTGCCTCCGGAGTCCCATGGCCACCTCCTCTGTGTCTTTCTCTCCTGTATTTTATAAGGACACTAGGTGTTGGATTTGGGCCTACTCTCAGTCCTCATCCTGAGATCCTTAATTTAATAGACCCCATTCCCAAGTCCGGTTACATTCATTCACAGGATACTGGGGAATCGGACTTGGACGTGGCTTTTGGGGGCCACAGTTCCACTCATGACAAATGGCAATCCTGGACCCTGGAGTTCTCACTGTGAGGGGGCAGGAAGGTGGGCAAGGCCTACCCGGCACCAGAGTCAAGGCGAGGCATAGGGTGTCCTTGGCCCCCCACTGGGACCCACCCAGACCCTGCCCCTGCCCCGGTTCCCCTCCCCATTCCACAGAAGACTCTGTCCACAGACCCACCAGGGAGGCATCCATGGCCGCTGGCAGCAGGACTGCCTGGGGAGACCCAGACAGACAAGTGTCCTGGGAGGTGAGGCAGATGGAGAGGCAGGCTGATGGAGGAGGCAGCCAAACACCAGACTCAAGCAAAATGTAGCTGCATGGGCAGTATTCAAAAGGAGAGAAGGGAATGTGGGGGGTTCAGGGTGACCAACACACGTTTGCCCAGGACTGAGGGTTTTCCAGGACATGAGATTTTCTGTCCAAAAACTGGGACAGTTCCAAACAGACCCAGACAGCTGGTCACCCTAGGTCCCCTTACCAGCAAGGCCTGCTCTTTTACAGGCCGAATAATGATGCCCCAACCTCCTCACCGGCCCTGGATTTCCCAGAGAAGCCAACCCCGTAAAGAGGAGGCACATACATACAGTACCCTGAGTTTCCCATTTGCCCCCTGCACAGGGGTGACGAGCTACGAGGCGGCAGCTGGGGTGGAGAGGGTGTGAGGACCTCGGCCACCAGTCTTTGAGTGGCAGTGGGGTTCCACTGAGGGACAAGGGCCAGGAAAGGCCGGTGAAGGGCTGACATCAGCAGAGAGCCTGATGCCAGTGGAGGGTGGGCCCCCAATGAAACAAATCAGGACAAATGCGACTCATCAGCAGGGTCCTCCCAGGCCAGGTGCAGGGGGCCCTGAGAACATACCAGCCCCTCCGCTTCCTGTGGGGCCCCTGACAGGCCTCTTGCTCTTTCTGAGCCTATTTCATCTATAAAACGGGACGCAGCGTATTGTAAGGCTTCCGTAGATACCAGGTGTGGAAAGATTCCATAAGCTGATACCTCATAGAAACAGGACATATTGGTATGATCCGTTACTATTCCCCCCCACCGCCCCCACGAGACCCTCTGCTAGGCCTTCTGTAGGCTCCAAACCAAGGGTGGTGACTTACCCTAACAACACCCAGACGCACTCCAGGAGAGCCCGAGGTGGTAGGTGGGCTCAGGGGCGGACACTGTTGACAGTCTCCCCCAATGGTAGCGAATCCATGGGGAGGAGATGGACGCCCCTAGGAGGACACAGCCTTTGGGACCAGGCCACCCCGGGGCTCAGGAGCTGGCACCCTTCCGTTTGGAGTCAGGCTGGGTATGTCCCTGTGGGCATGCTTGGGAAGCAGCAGAAAGGGTGTCGGTGGCAGGGCTGTGAGCCCAGGTTTGCCCTGGAGAGTGACTCCCGGGGAAGGCTCGGTGGCCTCACGCGCCGAACCCTGGGGTGGAGCCATGGGGCCAGGCAGCATAGATGCTCACCTGGCTTGCCCTGAATTCCCACAGTCCATAGCCCCGGAGGTGCTGAGTGAAATGAAGAAGGCGGCCGTCCTGGAGGTGGAGGTTGGCCCAACGGCTCAGAAGATGCACGGCCTCCTGGGGAAAATGAATAAGATCCTCAACTTCCTGACCCTCTTCGATCTGGAAAACTTCTTAGAGGCCACCAAGATCTTGAGGGGGAACAACGTGAGTCTGAGGAAAGAGTCTTACTTGCCAGGCTAGGCGGGCGTCATGCAGCCCAGGGCTTCTCCAGCGCCTGTGGAGGTCTCTGGAAGGAAGAGGAGGTGTCAGGGGCGCCATGGAAAACCCCAAGTCCTGTCTATGTCTTTTGACGGTTGGTTTGTAATTTGGGACCTCTCCCAGCAACTTGGTGTGGAAAGAAAGTTTTTTGGGGGTTCTGGCTGGACACGGAAAAGACTTATTAGTCAGCCCTAACCTGACAGCACTGGTGACAAGGGGTTTTCGTAGGTAATACATGTCCGCGTCTGTCCCACACCTGTCCAGTGTCCTACTGGTCACTGAAATGCACACGTTCTTTTGCAGTCTCCCTGTACCTGGGCTGACTCAGGACACAGTGTCAGCTGTGTGATCTCAGGCAAGGATGTTCATGCCTCGGTTTCCTCACCTGTAAAATGGGTCTAGAAATAGCAGACTGGAGGCTCTCACTAACCCTGACCTCATCACGAACACCCCCACCAGGGCTGTGAGGGAAAGCCACACAGCAAAACACCAGCCTACAGCAGGTTCCCCAAACCAGGAGCCAACTGAAGCCCTGAAAGGACCCCCATGTAACCCCCCTTCAATAGCTGGGACCCTTTTGGTCGCTGGTAATAGCCACCAGCTCAAGTAGGTAAAGCAAAATGGAGACTGTGTCACCAGGATGGTAGATGAGTTGGGTCTCAAGAAGGGTGGAGGCCTCCAAAAGCCAGGAGGACTTTCATTCTCACCTCTGACACTCGTCTTGTTACGAAGACATGTTTTCTATGCACCCCAGTTCATGGGACTGTCCCCTGATCACTCTCAGAACACCCCCAGTTGGCTCTGATTGGCCTGGCTTCATCAGGAGGCCACTGTGGGGGAAATAAGGGAGGGTGGGGTTATGTCTTATAAACACAGATCCTCGGTGAGGTGGCAGTTTCTAGAAAAGGGGACTCAGGAACAGGCCAGCGTGCCTTTTATATGTTCCTGGGACACAGCCAACCTCCTAGGACGGTCTCAATGGCAACCTACACCGAGACAGCACAGGAACCCCTTCTCCCACTCCATCTGGCAATAGCTGCTCCCTGCTATAGCAGGGACCCCAAGCCCCACCTTTCATGGCCCTGCTGTCCTGCTGCTCATACTGCCTGCCTCCACCCTTCACCGAAGGGCTTGTCACCACCCCAAAGCCCTGCCCAGAAGCTGAGCAGCTGTGGTGGGGCAGGAGTAGTGAGGCTAGCAGTGGCAGGTGTCGCACACTCACCGCCTCTATCTGACTCACACCTTGCTGGCGGGCTAGTGGCACCATCAGGTGAAACACATCACAGTCGCTATCGGGACGGCCAGGAGTGCACCTCAGGCCAGCCACAGCCACCTTGCCAGGTCTGCGCCCCTGTTCAGGGGCACAGAAGCCCCTTTCCCTACTTGGCACTAGTCACAGATCCTGACTCGCACTTGGCAGCCCACACGTCCTGCCAAGCGTGTGGCCACGTCGCAGAGCCAGCCCAGGTGTTCCTCCCAGGCCCGAGCGAGGGCCGTGGAATTGAAGGCGTGTGTGTCCCGGGCTGGGGTCTTGGCACCACGGCTTGCCAGCGTTGAGACCTTGGGCAAGGGAGGGAGCCGCTCTGTGACTCAGTTTCCTCGTCTGCGATAGGAGCGGCTACAGTGAAGGTTAAACGAGACGGCACATGTGAGCCAGGCAGCATGGCGCTTGATAGATGGGGCTCCTCCTGTTAGCGAGCTCCTCCGTCGGCTTTCTCCTCTCACTGTGCCAGGAACGCAGAGGTTGTGAGCAGGCGGCCTCACACAGGCGCTGTGTTTGGCCAGCCCCCCATTTTGTGGCCAACATTTAAGAGGCAGGAGATTTCGCACCGGAGTCTGACTCCCAGCTTCTCTGTAACCGCAGCTCTGAGCCCGTGTTCCCAAGGGCTGCCAGAGTCACCCTGCTCAGGGGCCGTTTCCATAAGGAAGAGTGAGTCACCAAGTCATTGACGTCGCCAGCCTGGTGGCCAGGACCTATAAACCCAGGTCCCGTCGTCCCCTGGGTCAGTTTGCTGGGGCTGCTGTAACAAAGGACCGCGCACGGGCAGCTTGAACAACCGCCATTTGTTGTCTCAGTCTGGAAGCGACCAAAATCAAGGGCTTCCCTGAAGGCGGGAGGAAGGAGGGCGGTTCCAGGCCGGTCTCCGGCTCCTCGCGGTGCCGGGGCTTGTGGCAGCACAGCGCCCATCTCCACATACGCGCGCTTCCTGCGTGTGTCACCCGTCAAACTGGTTCAGCTGCCCATCCGACTCTGGCCTCGTCTTAACTAATAATCACATCTGCAACAACCGTATTTTCTAAACAAGGTCAACAACGTCTGCTGTGCTGGGGCTTAGGACTTCAACCTGACTTTCGGGGACACAATTCAACCCTCAACACCCTGTCTGCCTCCCACCCCCAACCCCTCCCAGGCCCTCGGCTTCCTGAGGGGACAGTCTCTGACTCATCTTTTCTTCAGGGACTTGGCAGGAAAAGGCGTTTCTAGAAAAGAGAATGAACACGTTGGGTTATCAATACTGACGTGTTGAGTTACACACGAGAGGTCCCTGATGGGGTGACCTCGTCAGTGAGTGCCCAAGGCAAACCGAGTCTCATCCAGCGCCCACAGAAATTAATCACTAATTAATTCAGTCATTAATTACGCCTCGCAACAAATACATAGTGTGCTGGTGCTGAGGGTTCAGAGAGACAGAACAGGCTGTTTGCCCTCAGGGATTAGGGTGGGGATCAGAGACAAGCCACAGCAACACGATGCAACTGTGGCTTTGTGGAGAAGGGAAGTGGGAGCACAGCAGATCCCCAGGGGGAGATGGGATGAGCCACACAAGGGCGCACGCTGGGAGTGCCCAGGGGCATCTGTGCTCAGACGCGGGAGTGGGTGCGAAGGACAGGCACAAAGGGTCTCTTCTCTCTCTCTCTCTCTCACTGGGCAACTTACTTTCAAATGGTTCACGTTGTGTGTGATAATTAAAACCCACTTAATTATAAAAGTGTTAAAGAGCCCAATCTTGTATTAAGAAAAATTATTTTAGAATATACACAGAAAAATCCAAAAGCCATATGCCAAACATTTAACAGCAGTTTACCTTCAGGGCTCATTTATGAAAGGCTTTCACATTTTATATTAAGGTTCAAACACCACAGAAATGTCTGACACTGAACATATTCTTATAATCAGAAAAAAAGTTTTAAAAACCCTTTATTTCCAAAAAGGAAAAAATATATGTACTTATTGGATAATTATTTAATGGATGCCACTATTCCAAGCTCCCAGCAGCAGTCTCCCTTTCTTGGGGCTTGGGGAAAGGAAGACGGACGAGCGAGGGGAAGAAGCAACCGCCAGGATGCCCCAGAAAGGAGGCAGTCACATCGCTCTTTTCTGAAACTGAGACGTACGGTTCACTCGTGCTCGTCCCCAGGGTCCTTTAACGAATGGCCCCTGGTGACAAACTAAGACTGTTCTTTTTTACTTGTAAGGTGACAGCAGCAGAGAGTTCAAAGATATGGGGTGGTTCAGCCAGGGAAAGCTACAAATTTATTTTCACTGCTACTTCAATAACACTACATTTCAACACAACCATGTGCAGACAGTATGCAGGAAATTGCCGGTTCTGGAAACAAAAAAAATTAAATTCTTTCAACTAATGAAGCAGTAAGATGCTTCAGAAATGTCTTCCCACAATAATTATTGTGCCAAAAGAACCCATACAGTACAAGTAAGACTGGGAGAATCGGGTAAAGATTGGCACCAGTGTCAACATCCTGCTCGTGGTAACAAGAGGTCCCCACTGGGGAAAACTGAGTAAAGGCACATGGCGTATCTCTGGATTATTTCTTACAACTGCATGTGAGTCTAAGTTTGCTCAATAACATTTCAATTAAAAAAAACCTTTTTAAGGGCCAGCTGAGTGGTACATTGGTTAAGAGCTGGCTTGGGAAGCCAGCGGCCCCGGTGCGGATCCCACATATGAGGGCCAGTGACACTGCCTGCTGCAGTGGGCTGCCATAGGCTACAGTGAGTGGCCGGCAGCCAGCGTGAGCTGCCAAGAGCCACTGTGAGCGGCCGTCCAGAGGCCGGCAACCGATCTGCCTCATCCGGGAGGAGCGCAATGACAATACCAACATGGGCCAGTGAAGCAACGTCCTCCACAACTAGACTGAAGAACAAAAGACAGCAACTTGTCTGTTCCCCTTCCCCGATTCCCCAACGCTGTTCCCCTCCCCCAATTCCCCAATAAAATCTTTAAAAACAAAAAAAACTTTTAAAAAGAATCTGCACACATAACAGACACATGAAGACAAAGTAGGAAGCAAAAATCTTTTATTTTTAAAAAAATTCACATTTATTAAAAACAGCAATTTCTAGCCAAATAATATAAAGCATTTTAAATTATTTGAAAGTATGTACACTCTTTGTATAAGTAAACACGTGAAACTGTACAGATTTAAACGAAGTTCCTTTAGCAAACGAGCTGGATCACTGCTGCTACTCAGCACTGTGCAGGCCTGCTTCAGAAATAAAGGATTCAGCACAAGAGCGAGTGTTGTCAAATATTTTTATCCTTAAGAACACACTGCCCTGTGCATCAAATAAATCAGTCACAGTATGTACATTAACCATGCCCTCATTTCTTTGGAAAGGCTTTTAAAAAATTAAATGTACATATAATACACAAAACTGGGTATTTTACAGTTTATTTCATTAAACATGTACTTAAATAGTAAGTGGAAGTAAATACAATATTCGTAATTCATTCATTTCATGTCACAGAATGACTATGGACCCTCTTTACCATCTGTCTTCCCTACAAAGTATTAAGCTCGATCAAGCAACCCCCACCACCAATTTAAACTGAGGTGACAAACAAGTGACCTGTTGAAAATGGCAGACACCAGAATACGGGCGTAACCCCTCTGCACACTGCGGGGTCTGCTCGAAAGGGCCAGGAGCGCTGCTAGCCATGCCGAACGGGGGGCGGCGGCTGCATTCCAGGGCCCTGCTGGGTGCCCCATCCCTAGACTAGTGTTTGAATCACTAAAAATGCCTTTGGAACCCAAAAGCAGGCTACTTTTACTGTAACATCAGGGGCAAAACCAATCCCATCAGGAAATCGGCATTTGGAGGACAAGTCATAGACGTCCTGATGTGTGTGGCGATCCGTGACAGTCGTGGGTGGCTTTCGGGGAGGCCGTCTTTCCCCGCCTCAGCTGTCGCAGGGACTGGGCGCAGGCCCCGAACGCAGAGGCCGCGAGCGCCTGAGCTCAGGAGGCGGGTCATCTTCCCCGCGTGAGTGACACACGCTCTTCCCGGGGCCTCCTCCTCCCCTCCATGTGCCAGCTGTAGACGCCCCACTTGCACGTCCCACTCACAATGATGGCCAGTCCACGGCGGTTCATTAAAGACACTGCGCGTTATCTATTCCAAGGCGGCGGCTCCTTGAGCGTTCTAGAAAGTTCTGACCTCCGCAGTTCGGGGAGTCCAGGTCCCGTGACCACCCGCCAGGTCCCCGCACACGGAAACAGCTGCACACCAAACCCACGGGCAGAGGATGTGTTCTCAGAGGCATCCCATCTGCTCCAAACTCGACTTCAAAATGACAGGAGAGGCGTTATGCTAAATCGAGGGCTGAAATCAGTTCTGGAGGCAGAAGGGTCGCTGTGGGATGCTCGGCGGGAGGCAGCGCAGTGTTTCGCCCCGGAACAAGCCTGGCTTCAGACTCTTTCTAACTGGCTCTATTTCCCTCCAGTTCTCCGCCCTACATGCTGCAACCTGTTTTCATTGCACATCTTTTGCTAAGAACCATCTCACTGCGTACCCGCCATTGCTACCTCTTAAAAATTCACATTTCTCGCGACCCTTTAAATGAGGCCGCTACCACTGCTCATGGATTAATCTTGGCATTTAGATGTTTTGAAAAGGGAAACACCAATCTTTTAACCCTTTGCTTGTACTTCATGCTGCAGTCTGCACTGAGGAGCACGCCTGTGTGGTTCTTGGGGACGATCCCACCTACGGTTTCTCAGTGTCCTGCCGGCCGCGTGACTCAGCCACTCCTACCGGCCAGACCGTTCAGTGCACAGCCCGACTGGCCTGGTTACTTAGAGATTGACAGCAGGAGGTTCAGCTGAAATGCAATGCAAAAGGCTAGTTAGTTGGTTCTGCCGTGGAATTCCATAGAAAAGGGACAACTAAGGAAATTGTAGTATGGACTGTGGGTGAGATAATAGCATCAATGTCACAGTTCCTGTTTTGATCACTGTGTCTGTGGCGGGGTCCGGGGGCGGGGGGAGTAAGAGAAATCCTCTTAGGAAATACACTGACGAATTTCCACGCACAGAGTCTCCTCGCTTCCTCTCAAATGACTTAAGTGGGGCGGGAGGCAGACGAAAGAGAGGCGTCAACTATGATAAAGCGAATGGGGCCAGCTGTAAACAACAGGGTAAAAATCCTTATTTATTACCATTCTTGCATTTTTTTGTAAGTTTGAAATTATAATGAAATAAAGTTACAGAAATATTTGTAGATGCTCCTTAACTGATAAACCACGTAAGGAGAAAATACTGTGCGTGGAAAACACATCTGACACACCTAACCCCCTGCACATCCTAGCCTAGCCCACCCTGAACGTGCCCAGGGCTGGACTAAGTAACCTCACACAGTGAACACGAGGTAGGACCTGGTGTTGACCCTCCTGATCGCATGGCTGGCTGGGAGCTGTGGCTCGCTGCCCGGCCCGCATCACGGAAAGCATTATACTGTGTGGCACTCGCCCAGGAAAAGGTCAAATTCAAAATTCCAAAAACAGTATTTCCATAATTAAAAAACAAAATTAAAAATTGGGGGGAAATCTCTAAATGTCGAAAAACCTAACTATATTTAGTAGTATAATCACAGAATATAATTACTTCAAATGACTTATAAAAAAGTATTTTAATTGTACAACCAGAGCACTGCAGATACATGTCTTTACAGTATGACCCATATATCAATACAAAGGCATATATATACAGCCATAAAAAAAACAAAAAGGAGTTCTGACACCTGATACAACATGGATGAGCCTGGAAATGCTACGAGAGGACACAAAGGCAGTCATAAAAGGTCACACACTATAGGGTTCCATTTGATTAAATGTGTACAACAGGCCAATTCCCAGAGACAAAAGAGTAAATTAGAAGCAGGGGGAGGAGGGATCTGCTAATGGGGATGGGATTTCTTTTGGGGCACGAAAATGTTCTGCAATTAGGTAGTGGTAATGGTTGTACAACTGTGAATATACTAAAAACCACTGACTGTCCCCCTTACAAGGGTGAATTTTATGGCACACATATTACATCTCAATAAAAACACGGCCCATTTCTCCCAGCTACCACCTGTCTTTTCTCTTTCCCGGTAGAAAAACTCCTCAAAAGGCTTAGCCACACTCCCTGCCTCCAGTCTCCCTCACCCCCAGTCTCTGACCCCTCCAATTAGGCTCTCACCAACCTTACCGCTCTGCCCAAAGATCTCGTCCTCACCATACACCAAACTCCTAAACTATAGTAAAGTATCGTAGCACCAGCCTACTCCTGGTATATAATAGATGCTCAATAAAAACTTGCTGACTAAAATACCTCAAGGATAGTCGACACAGAGTTAACTCCATATTCAGTTTTTTAAATTTATGAAGAAGAGAGAAAACAAACACTTCCAGTCCCTAAAATAACTTTCATTTTTTTTCATTTGAAATGTGGGCCTTTTATCATGCATATTGCAAACAAAATTATTCAGCAACCTAACTGGCTTTTACAAACAGTTCATTCATCTTAAACACAACAACTTTCAATACCAGAAAGGATTAAAAAGCAACTGAGAATCCTAAAACCAGCACCAAACGTCTGAGGGAGCAATTCAAAGTTTGAAGCCTTGCTCATCAAAATAAAATAATGTACAATTTTGAAAATGAAAACTAAAAACATAGTTCCTCAGAGACATTATTACTCAAGAGGCTATGAAGGTGACAAGGGTCTTCAGACTCAGGGTTACCTGTTCCACGGAGGGACAAGCGACGATCTGGATGTCTTCAGGATGGAACTCTTCCTTTAACATGACATGGAACTTCTGGAAGACCTGTTGAATGTTATTCTTAGAAAGAAAAGAGGCAGTCATGTGAAATGAGTCATTCAAAACCTATGCAGTCGTCTTAAACACGAAGCACTGAGAATGTTAAACTGGAGGACAGTCGCCAAAATGAGTGGGCGAAATGGATCTTCCAAGGGATCACCAGACACACAATCAGCACTCAGCAGCCCACACGCCACACAGCCCGACTAAGACTGAGCAGGTAACACGCTCTGGGAAACCAAGCCCAGCAAGGCCCGTGCCTCCAGAGAATAGTAAGGGTCTTCAGCAGCAATTTCTCACACAAAATAAAGTTCCCAGACACATAAAATGTACTTCAAAAATCAACCAACGCCTTGGGTGAAGATGTGAGCTCAACCCAGAGATGGAGGTTCTGAGCACTAAATGAGCTCTTACGTTAATTCCCTGGTGGCTGCTGCAAGCCCCTTATTCCCACTGTTCACTGGTCACAGGGGCCTAACTCCTAAAATGCTGCTCTCTCAGGGCGGGCCACATCCAATGACAGGGTCTAATCTGTTATTTATTCATTTGCTTTCTACTTTTAGGTAGAAATTACCTTAGTGCGAAAGGTAACATAAAGAACTTAAGACAGTGAGGGTGGAGAAAAAAAAACTTTAACTAGACAGATGCAGGCTTTGTAAGCTGGTCAAGAATTGCAGTGATTAAGGCCGGCCGAGTGGCGCGGTGGTTGAGCGCTGGCTTGCGAAGCCAGCGGCCCCGGTTCGGTCCCACATATGAGGGCCAGTGACACTGCCCTCAAAAAAAAAAAAAAAGAATTGCAGTGATTGTTAGTCCATTTCACTAGAATAATACGCTGTTTTCAAATGTCTGTAGGAAGAGGAAAATGGCAGACAAGGCAAGAACACTTGAAGGGACTGGCCAACATTCAAATAAATTATCACAGTACTCACCCTAACAGGCTTAAACAAGATGAACTCAGTGTCTTTATTGGAGAGGTACAATGACATACTTCTCAGTGTCAGAGGCAGCTTTGATTTTATTGTCTTGTAGACACTTGCCACCAGATCGCCAACCTTTGCTGGAAAGAAATTAACCTCGTGAGTGAAAAAGGGAAGAAAAAGGGAAGAAAAAGGGAAGAAAAACTTCCATTTGCATTCAGAGAGGAATAAAGAGAGAAAAATATCAAAAGAAGAGGACTCTTTATCTCCGCAAAGGCTTTCTTTCACTTTTCTCATTTATTTATCAAGTTTAATTTACAAGCCCTATAAACAATCATTAAGTATCTCCCAAATACAAAATTCGAATCCCTAGGGCTATGGAAGCAAAAAGCATTCTCCCCGGCGTGCTTCAGGACACTCACAGGATCTGTAATACGGTGCTTTGGAGTCTGGAGGTTAAGGGTTACGGTAAACTGAAACATAAGCCCACTCATGTGCAGACCTGACTCACAGAGACGCTCTCAGCCTCACAAGATCAGTCAGTAAACATCCTCAGATATTTAGTGGGAACTAAAAATGCATTTGTTACATTCTTACACTGTATTATCAGAAAGGGAATAGAATTCCAGAAAATTGTAACTGAAATAATTATGTAGCCTAGGTGTAGTATCTGAAAAGAAGTTAAAATGGAAAAGAAGAGCAGTAATATGTATGAAGTATCTAAAAGAGGACATTACCTAGAAAGCTACAAAGGAAAAGGCTGATTAATAATTTCAAAGGTACTCAACCTCACTCATAATTAAAAAAATGCATATAAACCTGAGATTTTCACATTGGTAAAAATCACGAAGACTGTGAATACATGTGGCGGGGTGTGGGGAAGCAGGCACCCTCTTCCACTGCTGATGGGAGTATAAGCTGGTTCAACCTATTTAGACAGGTACCAAGCCATGTCTAGCAAAACTGAAAATACACATACTCGTTCACTTAACATTTCTACTGCTAGAAATTTACCTTGGATATACTCACGACATACCAAAATGTATGTGTACAAGGGTGCTTATTAAAGAGTGTAAAAAAACAAAAAAACTAAAAATAATTTAAATGCCACTAATAAAATTATGAAAGAAATGGTGCTATGCTGATGTATTTTATGCATCCATTAAACAGAATGGGTAGGGCTGCACAGGCTGGTACAGAAAGGGCTCCAAGATACAGAATAAGTTAAAAAAGCAAGAGGTACAGTATAATCTTACTTGTCTAATATGTTTTAAGTCTATATATGCTAGTACGTATCTAAATAATTTTGGGAAAGAAACCATTAATAGTGGTTACCTTTGAGAGGACCAGTTTGGAGGTAGAGAATAAAATTACTTTTCATTTTATACTTTTTCACAATTCAAGTTTGATACCATGCTAAAAAACCATTTTTTTAATCGAGGAGGGTTCTGGCAGAGCAGGGTAAGAACGTGCGAATGCTCTCAAGAAGAAAGAGCAAGTAACCCAGGAATCGCTCATTTTTCATAAAGCAGACGACAGCTCCGTTACAATTACTTGATTGCGCAGGCTCTGGTTCTATCACTAACACACTGCGAGTTTTCAGAGCCCTGATCACCGAAAAGTGTGTGTGGAGCCTTGTTTTATTAAATAAAGGACAGTCGTCCTCCCTTATCTACAGTTTCACTTTCCACAGTTTCAGCTACCCTCAGGCAACCACGGTTCAAAAATATGAAATGGAAAATTCCAGAAATAAACAATTCCTAAGTTTTAAGCTGCGCATATTGGGAGCACTGTGATGAAATCTTGCCCGGGACGTGATCACCAGCATCTCCGGGCTGTGTGGGCGCCCTGCCCATCGTCACTTAGCGGCCGCCTCAGTCATCAGGTTGACTGTGGCGGTAATGCACTGCTTGTGTTCACGTCACCCAAATCGCAGGAGGTGGTGCCGGCAATTCAGACATGCCTCAGAGGAGCCATAAAGTGCTCAGGAAAAGGGGTAGAAAAATACAGGCCTCGGTGTCGGGCCTCCACTGGGATTCCTGAGCAGTATCCCCTGCGGATATCTGGGACTGCTGTATCGCCCAATTCCTAAAAAGACGTGTTTCCCAGATACATGAACAGAATGGCAGCCTAATTTAGAACCCCATCTCCTGTGAGTTTATCATGAAATGAACACCAGGAGCCTGATCAAGTCTGCGTGAACCAGTAGCCCTGGGTTTCTAGAGGCCCAACAAGACCTTGGCTGTCTCTGATGCTCCACGTGAGGGGCCCCCAAATCTCTCTCTGACATTTACGTGTGGGCTTCCTGTATGACAGACCAAGCCAAGACAACTCCACAGCTCGTGAGGCTCCTCTGGGCAGAAGACACGCGAGGCAAACGAAGTGCCCTGGCTGTACCCACCAAGAGCCCGCACTCGGGAGCACTCGGAATGACGGGGTCAGGTGACACACAGCAAGCACTGCTTCCACCTGGCCTTGTCAGCGTCCTCCCACCTTCACCACAGTCGGTTCCAGTTGTGCTGAAGAGCACAGCACACCTAACAGGCAGGGTCCACCTGGGGAAATGGCAGCCCCCACTGTGCGTGAGCAGGGCACCCCCAAAGGGGCTGCGCCGAGGCCTTGGGCTAAAATGCCTCTGCCGATTTGCTGGTTCCCACCTAGTTTAAGATCACACCCAAGAGTTTCATTTACATTAACGTTCAAAATAAAATTAGCGCCTATTTCTAAATAAGCTCTGTAAGTGGCCGAAACCTTGAGCCCAAGGCCCAGTGAATGCAAAGATGATCAGAATGCCTTCTAGAACGTACTGAGTTATGGACTAACGAGGCTGCTCCTGACTGAGGGGTGTGGGGGTCAGAAGGTGGTCACCACCAGGCCCACCACAGTTAGAACTCCCAGTGTTGTCGGTGAAAGAATCTGGCTTTCTGTCCTCCGACAGAACCTGTGCTACAGCACCATCTAGTCCTTTAGCAGGAGGGCAAAGGGTTCAGTCTCACACACAATAAAAAGGTCTAAACAACAGACAGCACAACACTCCCTAACTCGCTCACAGGAAACAGGAGGCCTAAGCATGTCACAAAGTTTCTTTTCAATAAAGCAAATCAATGCAAAGCTATATTGACATCAACACAGTTCGTATGACAAATTTCTGAAATAAAATCCTGCCTTCCTTTCAAATACAATTGATCATTCTCTACATGTACAAATATTCCTATGAGATCCACAGCTACTAGTCTTTCAACTTCTTAGTTCTAATTCAATTTCAAGTTAACCTAAGGAATTAAATAATAATTGAAAATTTTAGAATGGCCTCAATTCTTTTTCCCCAAAGAAGTAAATACCTGACAGACATAATATTCTCTCACATGGAAAACCAATCGTATTAAAAACCTAATTCCAGAGTATATGCCCGTAGACAGTCAATTCTTTATGGATGCTAAGCCAGAATCATTGCCTCCATCTCTCACTATGAAGAAAAGCTTCCCTACCGACTTGGACAGAGCTTACCCAGAATGAAAACACTGATTCTTTTGCCATTTTGCCTTTTTAGTTTCAAAGGGTCTCTATCACAATATGGACCAGGGAATCGCCAGAAATACCAATCTAAAAAAATTATTTATTCTGGGCCGGCCAAGTGGCATGATGGTTAAGCGCTGGCTTGGGAAGCCGGCAGCCTCGGTTCGGGTCCCACATATGAGGGCCAGTGACACGGCCCTCAAAAAAAACAAAAAAACAAAACAAAACAAAAAACAGAAAAAAATGTTTATTCTGGTTTAATGGCAACTTAAAATATCACAAAATGTACCAAAAACAATCCACAAATTAGTCAAGAAAAAAAATCTTCTAGCACAAAAAGAAATTTACATTTAGGAAACAGTAAGATTGGGAACATCTTAAGCATGTCTACCAATCTGAACGATATAGCCAGCTGACTCTTACCTGACACCACGATTTTTATAATTTTTTTTTAAACACTCTAAAATGTTAAACAGAGGGTGTTGAACTTGCATAAAATGTGGAACAAAATAATGTCCAACATTTCTTCATATAATACTTGAAAATACTCACATTCTTTCCCTAATTTCATACTATCAAATACAGTATTTTCATCAAAGCTGTAACACAATGGGGCCGGGCGAGTGGTGCACTGGTTAAGAGCTGTCTTGGGACGCCAGCAAACCCAGTTCGAATCCCCCATGAGGGCCAGTGACGCTGTGCCCTCTACAGCTAAGATGCTGAACAACAGCTCCACCTGGAGCTGGGCTGCTGTGAGTCCCCGGGACGGCATAGCTGCAGCCCCTGCTGCAGTGGGCTGCCATAGGCTACAGTGAGTGGCCGGCAGCCAGCGTGAGCGGCCGGCAGCCAGTGTGAGCTGCCAAGAGCTGCCATGAGCAGTCATCCAGAGACTGGCAACTGATCTGCCTCATCCGGGAAGAGCGCAATGATGATGCCAACATGGGCCAGTGAAGCAGTGTACTCTGCAACTAGACTGAAGAATAAAAGGACAGCAACTTGTCAGTTCCCCTTCCCGGTTCCCCAACGCTGTTCCCCTCCCCCAATTCCCCAATACAATCTTTAAAAAATAAGCTGTAACACAATGAAAAGTGAATGTACAGAAACCAACAGACTAAGTGTTTCCATCTAAGGCACGTTTGATTTCTAACTGGGTGGGTGTGTGTGTGTGTGTGTGTGTATGTGTGTGTGTGTGTGTGTGTTTGGCGAATTAAGACGTGTAAGTTCCAAACTGCATTTTGTACTAACCCGAACCACTGTAAGAGTAGGAAACCAACTCCAAGCCCTCAGAGCAAGGACTACAGAAATGCAAATGTACCAATAGCCTAAAAAAGAAAACTTCCTAACAGTAAAGCATGAGTGATACCTGGCTGCGCCCACGGCTGCTGTGAGAGGGTGTACTTGGGGCCTCCCTGGCTGGCCATTGTTTTTAATGCTGAAACCTAGTAGAGACAAAAAGAAAAAAATGTCATTTCATTTATTAAACTGGTACTTCTCTCAAAGGACACATACCACCATTTGAACCTATTAAAACATAATGATAATCAAATGTGCAACGCTGAAAGAAAATGCATCGTACCGAAACTTTGGTGATTCCAAGGTAGAAAACCATACCAATGAGCGCAGGCATTCTGCCTGAAACATTTGGGGTGCGGCGGACAAAAACGAGGACCTGGAGAAAAGTCAACACCAAGCAGGCCTCTCTTTAAGTGGACAGTTAGGTTAACATTCAATTATTATTGTATGTTCTTACAAACTGCCAGCAGCTGGACAAATCTCCTTCACAGAGCTAGAGGCTCCTCGGCAAATCATAGGCAGGCAGAATGCTAGTTTAAAAAACCAAGGTTTCCAGCAGGCGCCGGCAGGCAAGGCACGTGGACGCCCGCCTCCAGTCCTCTCTTTATTCCGCAGCTTCAGCACAGAGAAGCAGAACCAATGAAAGTACGGTGAGCTTCTAGGACCAGACGGTTCTTAACGTGGCAAATCACAGCGCCGCCAAGCGGTAGCTGGAGAGCGTGGAGGGCAGAAACGGCAGAAACAGTTTTTAAAAATAGACTTTGGTGCCAAGGTCCAGGCCATGACCTTGGTCTCACCAGAAAGTCCCATTAGAGAAATCTGAGCACCAGCTCTTTAGATTTCTCATAAAGAAGGGCACAGAAACGTGGCTGAAAACAAACTCCTAGGAACGACCTGGACTGGTCTGTGTGTCTGGGAAAAGCACCGCTTTCTGAGTCAGGAGAGCGGAGCCCTCAACGCCTGGGGGACTCCTGACTGAAATGGTGGCCAGACACTGAGCGTCAGCACCACTCCCAAGTACTTCCCAGCGTAAACATACAGACATGCGAATGTGCCTACACGTACAAAATAGGAACGCGGCGCTCTGCAAACTTTTCTCACTTACATGTAAATTCTGGGCAGTTTTCTGTATCCAACACAGTTATGTTTTAATAGTAATGGCTGCCTATTACTCCACTGATTATTCCAGAATTTAACCAATTTCATAATGACATATACTTGGGCTGTACATAATTATCTGTATATTGAAAACAAATACAAACTTGTGTATTCATGTCTATTTGCTATCTAGATAATATGCTTTACGTTAAACCTCATGGAGCACTTTCTTCACATTTTCTCCAACTGGCCCATCTTTTTTTAAAACCCTACAGAATGAACACAGGCCCAGCCGTCTCATAATGGCAGTGCTGGAGACATCTTAATTTTACATATTTCCTATCTTCATTTCCCATTAGGTTATAACTCCTTGAGAACAGAAATTAAATTTATAGGTCAAATTCTATTAAACATACCTCAAGAAAAAAAAATTTCATTTATAGTGTTGCTGAGGAAATTAATAATACTTCAGAGGAAATATTAAGAACAAACTTGCAATACTTTAGCAAATTGTTTGAAAGAAAATGAATATTGCTAAGTACAAACCTGAGTTTTTAGCATAAAGTGGTCCCAGTGGGGCAAACACTTTTAGCTTAGCTATAAACTTGAAACTGTACGTCCTACAAGATGCTGTGGTTTGAATTGTTTGCTAACGCAAAGCCTACACTTCAAAGTGCTGTTATATGTATGGTCTTGTTTCGGTCCTCATAAGGACCTTAAGAAGGCAGGAGGGGCGCAGGAGCCCGCTGTGCTGTAGAGAGCGCGGAAAATCGGGGCTGGGAGGCCAGAGCTGGCCGCCATTTCAGTCGGGAGGCGCACAGCGGTCTACAGCTCCGCTGGCCTGATCGAAATGCTCTTTCTAGAACACCCACAGCCCATCCAAGTCATACTCAGGAGTCTGTTTGAAGCAATATCGGTACAATGAAATTCTAGAACAATAATAAAAACAAAATCCACAGATTTTGAGTTTGACAGAAAATATCTGACCCAAATGTTTTCCTATGAACCTCTACCCCCAAAACTTAGAACAGTATCGCATTCCCTAGAGCCATTCAAACACTTAGAGAAAAGGTTCTTCTCCAAGGAGCAGCAAATAAGGCAATAGAGCCGGCATGTTCTTCTAGGGCTTTTCACTTTTTTTACTTTTCTCAAGAAATTTCATGAGTTATACCAGAAAAGCGGGATGTTTACACTAGACGGATTAAGATGTTATAGAAAGGTTTATCTCACGTATCCTGGGTCACTCTGCAAAACCCGAGGTTCTCAATCTGTGAAGTTGTTTTCCTTACTGCAGGTTCCAGGCACGTAATGGGGATTCATGAAAAGGAAGCAACTCAACATGAAGAGGCCAAAGAAGGAACTGCTTCAACAATAAAGCCAACGTAAAGGAGGTGATGGGGGCGTCAGAGGTCAGAATCAAACGTCCAGGCGTTCGGCTCAAAAACAAGGTTCTGACAACCTAAGAATGCCCTCTACTCACTCACAGTTTGTTGCTTTATGCAAACCCAGATGTTTATAAAATCAGTCCAAACTTAGAAACAAGCTGAGGGCATTTTGTTGAGGAGACTTTACATCCAAACTGTAAGTACAGGGACCGACAAGCACACATCCAAATGAAAGGTGAAATACTGTTTCTTTTCTGTACCTGTGGGTGGGGTTTTCTTACAATCATTTATCCAGGTGCCAGCACTGGCTCTCCTACAAAATGCCAACTACAATAAAAGAGGCAAAGATTCTGCAGTTGCACATTTATCTTTAAAAAAATCATTATAAAGTTTGCAAATCCTTTATTCTGTCTCTGCTATTCAAAAGTGGTAACCTTCACCCGGAAAAGGTGAAAATGTTTGGTCTCCAGGTTCTAAGAAGCCATGTCTTAAATGATCGCTACATCTGTGTGAACTCTAGTGCTTACATGGTAAGCCTGTGCATGTGTGCGCTCGCGTGTGCACGTGTGTGAGGTGTGTGTGCATCTTTATCTCTGCCTCACTCTATGCCAACAGGACAGGGAAGGCACCTGAATTGGGAATAAGATACCATAAAGGGATACTCAGTCCTCTACTAAATATCTGGACTGGAAACTCAGTGAGGACCAGTGATGGACCAGGATTCAATAAGGACAAATGAGGCAACTGTGAGTGATCCGAGCAAGAGGACCCCACACTGAGAAGGAGGTGGGGCTGGCTTCTCAAAGGCGACCAGAGGAGGGCCTGTCCTGCACCAGCCCACAGTGAGGGGAATACCCAGAGATCCTTGCTGAGACATGCGCATGTCCACGGAGAACCATTATGCAACTCACACGTGGAATATGTATTTTCTACATAAATCTCGGGTTTTAAAAACAATGTTCCCAGCGTCCTGAGTCTTCCAAAATACACAATGAGGGCCGGCCGAGGGGCGCGGTGGTTAAGCGCTGGCCTGGGAAGCCAGCGGCCCCAGTTCGGATCCCACATATGAGGGCCAGTGACACTGCCCTCAATGAAAAAAAAAACAAAAGAACAAAACAAAATGCACAATGGCACGGTGGGAACGGGACTACCAAACCTCTACTCAGGTCAGCTCAACAACCACACCAGCACATGTTCATTCTCTTGCTTTCAAAGAAACTGTGCTTTTCATAGGAAAAAACCCAAACCCTTTAATCCTAGATTTCATTATAATCAACTTGCTTCTATGGGAGTATCACTCTGCTGCTGTTATTGCAAAATCCTCACCTACAGCATCACCCACCAGGGTTAATGTGGGCACTGTCCCCAAAATACACACCATAATCTACAAGCCGGTTTCTGTGCGGATGAGCACATACAAAGGACTATAACTTCTCTCTAGATTACAAAGTATTGATACTTGTACCACTTTCTAAAACTAAAACCTGGATGAAAACATTTCTACCACCACCCTCTTTTTAAATTTATGTGGTAGAAAAAAACCATACACACACACTCCAAATACTTGACAGAGAGGATTAAAATCTACCACTAAGTAATCAGTGTGCCCCAACGATACACAAACGAGCAGTCTGACTGCTTTTCCATTTCTACATTAGCTTTTGTGGTATTTATTATTTTTTCAAACTAATATGTTGTTTTTATCGCAGACAGCAAGTTACTGATGGAAGATTTGCTTAGCGGCCCCCTGGCCGTTTCCTACATGCATCTTGTCTCCCCAGTTATGCCTTGGAGAAGTAAATTTCAGAGAAAGCGCTATGATATTTTTATTCTTTTTATGATGTCTTCGAATACAAACCTGGACAAGTGGTAGAGGCTAATGAAAGTTATTTTTAAGGGTTTTTAAACATCTTTATGAGAAAAGTTCTTATAACAACACTTAAATTTACTGTTTTTTTTTCTTAAAGATCAGGTTCAAACAGGAAGGTCAAAACAGCCATGCTCTGAAGTTTTCATTGCTGGAATCAGCCAGCTGACGGATTTTTCAGCGAGGAGACAGAGCTAGACAGATGGTTATAAACCCATACATACCTAGTAATTAACAACACAATGATGTAAGTCTTCAATTCTCAATTATGCATGCAAAATGGAAGGGAGAAATAACATGGAAAACAAAGAAAGAAATAATTCACCCAGTTAAGAACTAGGAACCCGCCAGGCAGGTCCTAGGCCAGGGACAGTGCGTGGCAGGCCACCTGCAGACACCTGTGAGGTCTGCTATAAACAGCTTGCAGCATTAGCACCCTTTTCACTTAGAAAACAAAAACTCTGTAAGCAGTTTTATTCTAAAAGTCCAAAACAAAAAGCGTCCACAGCCAGACACACGGCGCTTTCCTAGACGGGATCATGACGACTTGGGCCTGCTGGCGCCTTCCGCCGGAGCCCTCCCAAGAGCGCCGGGGAAGGGAAGGCAGCACGAGCCCAGTCCCTCCCGGAAAACGCAGCCAGGCCCTTACCTTCGTCATGAACTCCTCCAGCTGCTCTACAAACTGCCTGCTCTGCTGCTGGATGAACTGCTCGCAGGCCGACTTCAGGTGATGGTCTACGTCTTTTTTAGAGTCGAGGTAATGTTCTCTTATCTCAGGAGTACCCTTAAAAAGAAGACACGTTCCTCCTGCGTCTACATGCCTGGAAACCACCAGACATTAGAAGGCTGCCGTTTCTCTCCCCAACCCTTTAGCCGGATTCCTTCTCACCTCCAACAAGAACTCTATCAAGGCGTTGTTGCTACTCAGACGAAAAAATCTTGGAACAGTCATGGGGTTCAGAATTTTAAACGCTGCATCTGTGAAACAAAACCACTCATCCTGTGAACATGTAGTTTCAGTGGAAAAGCTGAGTTACTGTCTCAGTGTGTTACTCTAGCTCTGTTACCCCAAAGCAGGAGCGGTTTCATGTTCACCAACTCCCCTCCATGAGAGGGTGAGGTTCTTGCCAACGATAGCTACGGTACCCACATGCAGTTATTTCCCAGAAGTCAAAACTGTGAAATGACTATTCAACTTAATTATTCATCTATAGAAAATAAGAACGATACATGACTGCTAAAATGTATGTTAGCTACAGTTAATAAAAATCTTAAAAAAATAAAAAAGAAAAATGGTAAATGGTAACTGATACCTTAAAATTTCACTGCTTTATTTTTAGTTAGCTAAGCAGGTTTTTTAAACAAATATTCAGATACGTACCTAGCTTCTTTTGTTACGATCCTGGCTGGCACAGAAATTTATTCATCTGAAGCAGACTGAATAAACTCATGTGTCAGCCAGAAAGAAAACACCAAAAGGACATATTCACCCCTTAACCTCCAGACTAACTAGAATCTGTGCAAAGTATTATCTGAGGTCTCATTGATGTTCAAATGCAATAAGATATAACATTAGTCGTGAGAGGTTAGAGGCTTAAAAGATAGCAAGTATTATTAAGTGATAGGCAGAAAAGACCATTTCTTTGCTTTGCTTTGCTTTGCCAGATGGGAGAAAGCAAAGCATGAAATGCTTCCAACCCTGTTTTACCACAATCATTCTTACGGCCGTGACCCTGACCTTACTGCAAAAGCACCTCTCTGTCAGAGTCCCTGTTCAGAGGAAAGCTTTGGTAAATGGCTCTTTGTTTCTGCTCTTTTTTTCTGCCAGATACCTGAAAGAGTGTGGGCAATAAACAGAATCAAATCACCTATGGTAAGATTGAATAAGCTGCATAATGTTTTAGGGCAAACATACTTTAAACCAATACTTGCCAAAATTTTAGGGTGTTGCATTTTCTCACACCTCAGTGGCTCTAGACTGGAATCCAGCAGCAACAAATTATGAATTTTTAAAAAATGAAAGAAAATAGATCAACCCTGCTTTTCCTATCACTTGAATAAAGGACTGCAGTGCCTGGCATTCTTCAAGGTGAAGATCACCTCCCACTGAAAGGAGGAGGAAATGAACTCGACTGGCTGGGAGATGGAAGCCTCAGATGAGAATAAGCTCTGAAAAAATTATGCATCCCCTGAGGGCAAAAGCCAGGCGATCTGGCTGCTGTTTAAAAAAAAAAAAAAAAAATCACGAAATATATGAAGAACACAGGGGCTTACTATCCAAATTTCAACAGAACAAAAGGTGTTCTCTAGTGGAAAAGGAGAGAGCATGAGGAAGGAAAAGGAAGAGAGTGGCCCGTTTTACTGCCCTCAGGATGAGGCCGCCGGCGCTCAGGTGAGGAGCCACTGGGCCTACAGGCTCAGTTACAGGCTCAGCACTAGCGCCCTGCCGCCCTCGGACATTTTTGGAATTCCACCGAACCACAGAATATAGAAAATAATTTGAGTGACTATGACTTTTCTCAATTCTCCCAACACATATGAGAGAAGTTCATTCATTACATAAATGAATGGCTAAAGTCATTAGAGCTTAATTCTCTTGGAAATGGTTAAGAAAAGAGTTAGATTAAGTTTGTAAGGGAAATGAGAGATACCTGTGGTATACTTTTCACTGAAGATCAATGTCTTGGAAAGTAACCACTTCGATCTTTTAGAAATCACCACTCGCTAATTCAGCCGTTAGGACAGAGGAAGCCCCTTTCCCAAGATGAGCTTCTGTCCATTACCAACTCAAAGACCCTGTCTACATGATTACTTCGCCAGCTGATTTAACAATAAGAACCACCTACACTTAGTTAAACACCTTAAGCTTACAAAGCACCTTAGCATAACTGTTATTCTCAATGGTCTTGACTAAGCTTGACAACCTGGTGAAGGCACCATGACATACTGGTTACCCTCATTATAACTGGGGTTACACAAACTAGAACACCCATCCAAAGCCACACGAGAGCCAGGAAATGACGGGCCAGGAACAGAACCTGGTTCTTTCTGACTCAGGTAAGCCCGTTTTACCCAGCTGGCTCCTGCACTTTCATAAACTGACCAACTCAACTCGATGTTTAAAATCATCCCAATTAGCTGACACTGTAAGTAGCTGTTACACCAAATTTTTCCTGTGTCACTGGTTATGGTAATACGAGGCAGGGTCTAAGAGAGGTAATGCTGTATTTACAAACTGAATGCTCAGATCAGCTCCCTTCAGGAAAAACAGCAAGTTAGATGTGATTTGGGTGGACAGTTCCACTTAGCATGAACAAGAGACATGCTCAGGAGACACAGCATGCAACAAAATTGCAGATGAACATAAAATAAACCTATAACCTGTGCTGACACATTTGGACAGGTTGAACACACCCAACTGTGCAGCCAGGACGAAGAAGTACCTCTAGTTCTCTTGAGGTCCAGGGAAATTTCCTTAATGGTGAATTCAGTGTGAAATGGAGCAATTTGTTCACGAAGAATCAAAAGATGCTTTATTAAGAAAAGTTGTCCATCAATCGGAGTCTAAATTGTAAGACACAAAAAATGGGCATTACCACAGATTACATAAAAATGAGAGTATAAAACACATCCGTTATTCAGGCCGGCCCACGTGACTCAGTTGGTTAAGAGTTGGCTTAGAGCACGAGCTCTGAGCAACAGGGCCACCAGTTCAATTCCCATATGATGCTGTGCCCGAGTTGTGCTGTCACTGAGCTGCCCAGCGGTGGCAGGATGGCTCAGCTGGTTTAACAAGATTGCCTGTTCAATGGTGGGCTATGCCCACCTGCAACTAAGACTGAACGTGGCACCTTGAGCTAAGCTCCCACCCAGATGGCTCAGTGGATAGGGCGTGCGTTCTTAACAAGGCCGCTGGGTTCAACTCCCACAGGGATGGTGGCTACGCCCACCCGCAACTAAGATTGTAACACAGCACCTTGAGCTTAGAGGCCACGAGCTGCCGAAGGGAAGCCAGATGGCGACTGGCACCCTCCACAACGAAGATTGAAGAACAGCAACTTGGCTGGTCCCCTCCCTCAATTCCCCAACACTGTTCCCCTCCCCCGATTCCCCAATAAAATCTTTAAAAAAAAAAAAATTATTAATCAACATTAAGTTTATCGTGCTTGACCTAGCTTTCTGACTCTTAACCTAACTTTATGGCACCAATCCTTCTTTCTTGTGCAATGAACTCTCCATATTATTCAGTTTAGAACTGTCTGGAAAAACCTTGCTTCAAACTCTTACTAACACTATCACCGGGCTCTACTTAGGAAATCCAAGAACGTGAATCACAAAAATGGTTGTAAAGCAACACAGAAAGAGCAGAGCAATCTAGTTTGAGTTGGTGCAGTAGAAGAGACCATGCACCCTGGCAGCAGCACAGAGTCGGCAGGGAAAAAAGTTCAGAATCTGAGCATGATTCGGACTCGTGGACCTTTCTGGTCTCCCTCCAGTAATGTGGCTTTCACTATTGGGTCAAAGTGGTTTCAAAATCCAGAGCATCAGAAATACTCGTATTTATGCAAAAGTACAAAAAGAGCCTCCAAGTGAATCGGGGTTACCGGTTTGGGTTATCCTGCCACCAACAGAGCACTGACTCCCACGGCCCTGGCAGTGTCTGCACCTTTCTGCCCTCTCAGGACCCATCCATGAGACTTTGTGATTCAAGCTTAGTTCTCAAAGCTCTGACCCAACCCCCAAGTAGTGACTAATGAAAATCCTCATTTCAGAAGAGAGCCTGTGATTAACAAGAGCAAGGCTGTGTTTGCTCCTGCCTGCTGCTACTCCAGATAGAACTCCACCTTGAAAAGATTTCTAACGAAATTATACTACACTAGGAAAAGAATCAAGGGGCTGTGGAAAAATGACGCCTTGCTGGTCTCTCTCTCCTCACCTTCTAAACAAACACACGACCGAAATATAAGTATGACTTAGTTGACTAAAACTCACTTTGTACTCTGGAACACAGCATTAGAGTAAATAGTAAATGCTACAAACTTTGAATACTTGCCCCTCAATTTTTTAAAGAACTAGCAACTCCAATGGGCAATAATAGTATAATGTAGATTTAATTTACTAAAGCTGCTTTGATCAAACAAATAGTATCATGTTAGCTTACTGATACACTACATGACTGTGTGACTGATTTTTATATACTGCCATTTTATTTAAGTCACACAAACGAAGTTAGCGTGTAGGAAATTTAAATGAAAAATAGCAGAGAACTGAAACTCTAAAAAGGAAGGACACCTAAAGCATGAGAATTCGACATTCATTAGTTTCATCTTCAATTTTGATTGACACTTGATGCTTGCAAATTTCGAAACCAATTTTGAAATCAGCATGACTATTCTGAAGAGAGTTTGGCACCAGCGCCAAGATATGCACATTCAGCCAGGTTCTAACTGGCTTGTTAGCCATGGACATGGCGTCCAGTGCAGATTTGTCACAGGTCAGATCACAGTGTTGAGGAAGGCAGTGCCTTCCTGTAATTAGAAAAAGTCCCCTAAACTGCTTAAGACATCCAATGTTACAAGAGCATGAAAACCATCAGAATAACATGGTTCCAACATAGTTCTGATAAGGAAAATAACTTAAGTTTCTGTTTCCCATTTTAATTACCGAAATCTCTAATAATGACAAAACTATCAAGTACGACAGTAAATCATTCAAACTTCTTGGAAACAACACAGTTAGCAATCTGGGAGAACACAAAATGACAGCAAACAGAACATGACTCAACACTGATTCTTTCTGTCATTTTACATACACATCATGTTGAGATTAGACCCAGGCGCAAAATCTCTAGTGCATAAAGCAGCTTCTGTGAAGAGCTAGTGCTTTACTGCAGTCTGTTACCTCACCGTGGACCACCTGGACCCAGGGCACTCTACCCTACCACAGACTACGTAACTTAACAAACCAAATCAGAGTTATCTCCAACCAGATTTAGAGGGGACCTAATGTTCATATCACCCAAGTGTTCACAAAAGTACAATAATGAAGATGAAAATGCTTCCTATTTCTTTTAGAAAACAGTCCTTTATAAACTTCTTGCATATTTAAAGCCTTTACTACTTTGCATGACAATGAGTAGTTGATAGAAAAAAGAACTGTATACTTGAATTATGATAGCTCATCCATCACAGATTAACCTAAAAATGAAGTTTCTACAGAAACAGGAACTATTTTAACAAGGGAAAAAAGTTCCTTCATTCAAACTTCTTTGAAGTGATAATGGCTGCAAAGCTGCAGTATTTAGAAAACTATGCTATCAAGAGCCCTGACTTTATGAACCAAGATATAAACGTACAAAGCAGATGGAAATGGATTCTCTCTTCAAAAATGTCTGAAAATCAAAGATGCAAAGCAAATATGGCACATTAACAACTCAAGCATAATTCAAGATGGAGGGCCTCGAGAATTTTTGACTTCCTAAATTTTCAAAAAAAAATCTTATCATTGCAACATATCGGATTTCTCTATTTTAATCTTATAAATTTCAAAGGGAGTAAATTACATACACACGCATGTGAATGCACAAAAACGCATGCACGCACATAGTGGTAAATATGGTATCTAATTCCTTGTTCCCAATTAGATACTAATTCCCTGGGAACATTACCCAAGTAATGTTAGCTCTGTTTTTTATTAAAAATAAACTATGCTGAACTCCTCATTGGTGTTCCCTTACCAAATGATTTCTGTGACCTTAACTCCTGCCAACAATGTTACTTCTTGTAATTCGACATAACAGAATTCAAAAGCAGCTCCGTAGTCAGGGGCATGTACCTGAACTGTGCATAACTAGGTGCCCAACACAAGTCTGTAAGCAAGGTCGGGCCTTAGGAACCTCTGAGACACTAAGTGACTGCTTTTCACTGATCACTTTTTAAAAAGTTGAGGAAGCATTTGAGATCTCGCTCCCCGGCATATATAATTAGTTTGGCTCAAACTCTTATAAAAAAACTAGAAGTTGAAAGGCAAAAGGATGCAAACTCAGCCATGAAAATAAACTCGCTACTGCTTACTAAGTTGGGGGCCTCCTCGTATGAACTTAGATTCCTTAGGATATGCAGGGCACAGAATTAGGTAACAGAACCAATGAGGGCAAGGACTGAATAATCCAAAGGCTCTTCACTCCTCCCTAAAAAGGGGGACGGGGATACAACAGGGCATTAGAATGTTAACATTTTTTTAATTAGGGCATTTTTTCCTCCTGATGATTTAAGAAATACATGCTCACTGTAGAAAATCTGGAAAATTAAAGAAAAGTGTATACAGGGAAGAGGAGGGAAAATTTTCCATAGTCGCTCAAAAGTTTTCAATGTTACATTTTTTCATGTATGTTTTCATTATATAAAGTTATCATGTATATTTCACCTATTATAAAAAATATGAGTGGGCTGGCCAAGTGGCATGTTGATTAGGAGTTGGCTTGGGATGCCAGCTCTGAGCAGCAGGGCCGCAGGTTCGGATCCCACATGAGAGCCAGTAATGCTGTACCCTCTACAGCTAAGATGGTGAACAACAGCTCGACCTGGAGCTGGGCTGCCGTTGAGTCGCTGGCGACAGCGGAGGCTGCAGTGGGCTGCCGTGAGCCCCCGTGAGCGGCCATCCAACGGCCGGGGAGTGACTGCCTCACCCGGGAAGAGCACAATGATCACAATATCAACATGGGCCAGTGAAGTGACGTCCTCCGCAACTAGACTGAAGAACAAAAGGACAGCAACTTGTCTGTTCCCCTTCCCCGATTCCCCAAAGCTGTTCCCCTCCCCCAATTCCCCAATAAAATCTTTAAAAAAAAGTAAGTATGAAAGCTCAACTTGGAAAAACTTTTCAAAACTTAAATCTGCCTGTCTATAACTTTCTATCCTCTTGTAGTCCCCATATCAAAATTTCATTTTAAGTCTCCATTACACAAACAGGAGAATATAATCACAAACAAAGGTGGAACTTTTCCAGCAACAGGATCCCAAATTCTTTTGTGAGGTATTTTGTTTTAAAAATGTATCTAAAGCCTTCAAGTTAGAAATGAAGTTTGTAAATGTGGAAGTCCAGAAAGGTAACAACATTTGCACACCCCAAGCAGCCCAGAAATGCTGGCTGGAAGCAGCCCCCTGCAAGCAGTACTAAAGTGGAGAGTTAGGAGAGCAACACTTTCAACCATACTGCACTTCCTGAAAAAAACCACAGGGGCCGTGGAAGAAGCCCATGACAGCAATTCTCAGCCCCAGAGCTCTTCTTGCTTAAAAAACTATAAGTCACAAAGTCACGGCAACTGCTTCTAGTCATATAACCCATGGGCCACGATTGCCCATCTTCTGAACTGACTGGCCGATTTCCTCCAAGTGAGGCCATTCAACTATTTAAAACATCATTGTAAATAGATAACTAAATAAAACATCATTGTAGGGATTATTATAAATTGCTACGTTTCCTTAAAAACTCTGATTTGGTATTCCAGAGAAATAAATAGCAGTCCACGACCTCCCCAGTTGCTAAGGCTATAACAATAAACCTTTATCCTATAGAATTTATAACCTAATTACCATTTTTTGGTACGTTAGCAAAGCAGGCCCTCTCTCACAGTCTAGTCTTTATTTAGCACTACAATGAAATACTAGCTTCTCTCAAAGGGCCTCAAAATTAAATCATATTAAACAAACAAATCCTACTGCCGAAATGGCTTTAAGTTTATGTGCCTATAAATAAATGCTACATTCCCCAACATTATTATGGTAACAAGATTTCACCAAACACTCCATCAAACCTTGTTTTTGCTGATGGACTCCGAGGCTCCCAGGAGGGACTGAATGCAGGCGGACAGGGCTTCCTGTGAGAGCCCCTGGAACACCGCCCTCTGGTGAGAGAAAAGGAAAACATCACCCTGAGCTCTTGGCAAACAGCGAGGCCCTGGGGGAGCACCATGAATGTCGCCGCTGGCCCTCACCCACCGATTAATTTATAGTCCAGGCAGTACTCCTCCTGGAGTCTCCTATTCCTGTGCAACCTTTCTGAACTAACACACAGTCTCGTAATACTTGGGACCCTCCACAGTAATTCCTGAGCAGCTATTTCACGCCAGGCTCTGGGCTGGATGCTGCAGGCACAGTGGTGGGTGGGCAAGGCCAGCACGGTTCCGACATCCTAGAGCTCCCTCCAATAGGACCTCCGATATGGTGCAGGCTGTTTTCTAAGTATGTAAAACCAACTTTAAAACAAGCCCTCAGTAAATCCACTTCTAAACATGTGTCCCACGTAATTAATCGGCATTGTAATGTACTGTAAGGTTCATGCATGTGGCTCATCATCAGTGTTTTTTAAACAGCAAAAAAACTGGAAATAAAATGTTCAATGATGAAGGGGCTGACAAATAAAATCCTAGTAAACCTAAATTATAGAACACTGTGCATAAAAATCAAAAAATGCTAGAGCTGGTGAAATTCTTATAAAATATAATTAAGTGAAAAAAACCAGGTTACAAGAATCGTACGTGAAACACAGTTCTTGCTTTAACTCTGTCGCTTCCATGCCTCCCGGAGGGTGGAAGGTTGGTCTGGGCAGGGACTCCTGCTGGTCGCTTTGCTGCCCTTCCTGTGTCCATTCCACCCAAGATGAGATTGATCCGGATGAGTACAAGCAAAAGGCCTATTATCAGGCCACAGTCCCCGGCCCTGGCCTCATACTTGATGCTATTCTCTCTTTGTGCTGCTTTCCTCTTTGCTTCCCACCAGGGACTGCAGTAAGACAGATTCGGAATGCCCCCTGCTGTCACTGCCCCAACTCAGAAAGACCGAAGACAGGAAGCTTAGACTAAGACGGGCTTTCCCCTGCTCAGCTCAGCCTTACTGCGGTTTTCACTGGATTTGTCTTTCCTCACCTTTGATGGGCAGGATAGAGAGGGATAAGATTTGAGAATAAACTAGGTGAAAAACAATAGGCAGGCCTCGGGCATGAAATAAAAATAGGCCCAGGCATGCGCCCGGGAGTTTGGGTAAAGGCCCTGTAAGACCCTTCAGTAGGGTCTGTGGTGACAATGGGTTCTGTATGGAATGGACCCCCTGGGTATTTCCCTCCGAAGCCTGGCTCCACTGTAGGAAGTTTCTGAATCCCAGCCTAACACCACCATTCAATACACTTCCTGGGGAAGCTGGGGAAAGGTAATGTGACTGTCCAAACGCCCTCTGGAGGAAATCTCATCAGCTGGGCAGAAAGGCCGACACATCTAACTCTGCCTAAAAGTCCCAGAACTGAGCAAAAGGCACTTTCTGGCTAAATTTCACAATCTCCAGGCCCCAAACCCAGTAACAAATACCAAGGAGAGCGCACCGCACTGAGCCAACGACACCACTGTGCCCTTGCTGTGGCCCCAGGAGTCTGCACAGCAGCATCTCCACTCCAGGTCACACATCCCCGTTTGGAACGATATTCTTAAGAAATAACGGCATCTGACAATTAACTACACAACTGTATTTCATCACTTCTCTCTTTTATATGTTATTTGGGTTAACCAAATTAATTTTTAAAAAGTGAATTAAAACCACCGAACTTTATAAACTATTTTGGTTCCGCAGTAAACTACTAACAGTAAATAAATGTAGACAAATCTGACTTCATGGACTGATAATCAATTACATCATTAAACTGGAATGCTTAAAACAATTGTTACCTGAAATCAATGTGCAGTATAAGCTGGTACTAAAAATAAATTCATTAATTAAAAGGTACTGCTGATTTCAGCAAATAACTAAAATCAGTCCATAGTTAGAAACACATGTAATCTTAATACTGTATGTTAGGGAAGCTGATTTAAATTGAGTGCAAAACTGCAGTAGTTGCATCTAATACTAAAGTTAATACTAAATATATATTATACCAATGTGACATTGGACATATCACTTAACCTTTCTGGATCTCGTTTTCTTCATCTATAAACTACGACAGATGCATTTGTTTGTGGTCACAGACCCCTAGGAGGATCAATAAAAGCTATTGCCTTTCTCCCCAGAAAGACACCAACAGAAACATATACAGATAATTTTACCCACATCAAGGTGTTCAGACTCTCCAAGCCCATTAGTGGATTCTAAGGGTCTCCAGACACTCAGGTTAAAAATCCCTAAATGAGACTGATCTTCGAATTCTCTATATCTAAAAATTATGATTCTAATCTAATACCAAACAAAATATTACACCAAGATCTTAAAATTCAAAAAAATACTTCAAGTGAAAGAGCAACCAATTTACAACAGATACAATATCTTACATACGTACATCTATGCATCTATACAATTTGGAGAGACAGACAAGCGTCCGTCGAACTGTAGGATACCACATTCCATGAAGATCTGCCGGAGAAATTGTGGCCTGTGGCCTAGGATTGAGAGACTCTGTTGAACCTAAAACCCAAATCGAAAAGAAGACACGTATCACACAAGGAGGTCTGTCTTATTTGCATAGCAACTATAAACAGTTTGTTCTTGTTAACCACAGTTAGCTAGAGGCACCTATGTTCTCTGGCCTCACATTAAATCAAGAATGCCAAAAGAAACCAAATCGGCAGAAGGTGAGAGTTAACGCAACAGATACATATGTATGTATTCATGTGTGTCCTCACATATTTGACCCAACAGTTTTTCCCAAACTGTGATCTTTATGGAATAAATCAACAGTATACACATGGTACAGAGTAACTACCATGCAGCCATTAAGGAGGAGGGAGGTCGATATGTGGTCACATGGAAGCAAGTGGGAGCCGGTGGCGGTGGGGGTGGCAGCAAACAAAGCCACAGTAACAGGCTGATTAAGCCAAGCGGGTCTGCTTGACAGCCTGCCCTCCCTGCTCTAGCTGTGTCATTTACAGACCTTCTCAGCCCCAAGACCCTTCATCCCTCACCACTCACCCCCAGACAGGCTTTCTTAGGACTCTCTTTCAGAACCACTTTCTTATTACTTTCTGTGGACTTCCCCACTACTCCAAACCAGCCCAACTCTTCCTTACTGAATCTTAGCCTCCCAGTCTGCTGACAGACTCCCCCCAGATTTCTGCTATGATCAGCCTGCTCTCTGTCCGGGTGTGATCTTATACACACGCCCAAACGTCAACTCTCCTCGGTCTTTACCTCTAAACCAGTCCTCTTTATAGCTCCAGAGCTGCGCTGTCCAACAGAAACATAAGTAACACATTAAAATGCCACATCAGGCCAGCCGAGTGGCGCGGTGGTTAAGCGCTGGCTTGGGGCTTGGGAAGCCAGCGGCCCCGGTTCGGGTCCCACATATGAGGGTCAGTGACTGCCCTCAAAAAAAAAAAACAAAAAAAAAAACTGTTTCAGAATGCCACATCAAAAAAAGTAAGAAGAAACAGGTGGAATTTTGATGTATTTTATTTAATCCAATATATCATTTTAACATTAAGTAATATAGAAATTACTAATAAGATAGTTCCCCTTCTTCATTCCCTGTTAAGTCTTGGACATCTGGTGTGCATTTCACACACTCGTGGCACCTGCAGATGGCAGGCGGCTGCCACTGGCCACCACAGCGCTGGGCCCTATAACCCAGAGGGACCTTCCCCAGCCTTCCTCAGCCCTCAGCCCTCATACCCTTCTCTCCATCCCCATCACACCCTGCTCAGGCCACCTTTCTTTCAAGAGACAACCTCCTAGCCAGTCTCTACAGTTCTGCCAAAAATACCTTTTTGTAAAGCCAGGAATGAGTGAAAGACTGGGCTTTTTGGGGAAAGGGAAAACATAGAAAGCCAGGGTTGGCAAGACAGGAATGTATTCGTCTCTCCAGGAACCCTTGAAAAGATTTTCTAGGTGAAGGTAGATACTGGGACCAAGATATATACCAGGACCAACAGGTCCACTACCACACGGCATGGGTTCTGGAAGAGAACATTTCAGCCCCCGTGGGTCGCTCTTCCTAGCATGTGTGATGGAATGGCTTTGTCAGATGGGGATATCCAGGCAGCTTGGCACTCTGGACTTGGGGTGCCAGCCATTTATAGAGGTGACTCAGAATAGTTAATGTGCCCTAAATCTGGGGACTTGGGGGCAGCTGGGGCTCTTTAAGGTCCATGGAATTTCAGTGCTTCCCCCACTCTCAGCCAGTCCCATGGGACCTGAGCTTTAGTGTCACCTTTACAGCTGGGGGATGGGGAGAAGGGATGCCCTACTTCCCATTCAGCTTGTTGTCTAGGTAACTCCTGAGTACTTGGGGTTATTAGACATTCTCCTCCTTGTATAACATGCACCCTAGTCTAAGCTATCCCATAGAGTTAAGTTTTTTACCCTAGTCCCAAGCACTCAATACATTTACAAAATGCAGATCTGATGGTGTGGTTACCTAATACACTCTATTAGCTAGCAATTCAAAGTCCAAGAGACTATATCACCGGACACCTAT